>OX336395.1:45982246-47404201 GCA_946902985.2 Meconema thalassinum
AACTCGAGCACGTTTTTTAAAACTTAGTTTACTTTTGGAATTCGCATGCAATCGTGCTGCTCGGAGAGCTTTTTTAATGGCCAACTCGCTATTGGTTTCTCCACGCGAAGCCTGACGTGCCGCATGGAGAATAGCTTTAAAGCCTCCCTTTCTTGACAACGTCTTCCTCTTCTTTACCACATATCTCTGTTTCACCATCGCGACCAAGGAAGAAGACAACCTCACAGTATAAAGGATAGACAACAACTAACGCTCCTCAGGAAGAGAGCCTGCAATTATTTAATCGATGGTGGCGGTATATTCGAGTTCTATATACAGCGGAAAATCATTCATTGATTTTCCCGCCTCTTTTTCTTCAGACGACAGTTTCAGTTGAAAGGATAATTTGTCCTCGGCTTTCACCGCAAGTTCGATGAGTGATGATATAACACTACCGTTTAATAGTAGCTCTAAATGTTTGAAATCCGGTGTATACTCGATAACACGAATGGCACCATCATACGGTAAACGGTAATTGCTATGCCCCGAACGTAGTATATAGGTAAGGTTACTGGGATCTTCAACCGGTTGTCGGTTTACAATGTGAACCAAAAATAAGTTTGGCATTGTTTTAATGAAAAGCGATAATCGTTGTTCCAAAAATCGTTTAGTCGTCACGTCATGAGGATGTACAGGATCGGCAACATCGGCTATTCGTTTTCGCTTCATCTGTAGAGCGTTCTCTCTGATTTCCCACACCTTCTCTATTTCAGAGAACAAATACCGTTTTGTACAAGCATCTTGATCATCCTCCGGATCGGCCACGTGTACAAGGCGTGTATTATTCGCTGTATAACCATTTACTGTTAGGAATGGTACAAAACGGCGTAATTCTTTCACCTTGTTATCTACATAGTCCTTTCTAGCAGCGTCCGTGTCGTTGGTTGGAAGAGCTAGCTGAGTGATTCGACGTTGGTGTACATCATAGTCTTTCTCTTTTGTTAACACCACAGCATTGGTTAACATATAGGCTTTGGTGCACACATCTTGATTGTTTACGGGGTCTGCAACGCCCATGATACGTTTATTCTGTGCTTCATAGTCTCCCTTGATACGCCGCAAGCGATAATAATCTACATACTTTTTTGAACATGCGTCCGAAGCTAATTGTGGTTCTGTTATATTGGTTAATCGCTTTCCATTAAAGTCGTAATGACCATCCGTTGTGCGTGGCAGTGCATTGGCATCGACATATCGTTTATTAGCCGGATCTGTATCATGTTTTGGATCGTTTATCGAAGCAGATGGCTCATTTCCTTTCTTTGTTTTATGTGTTCTCCCAAAGGCATCCATGGTTACACTAGATCTGAAACAGCCACATGCTTCATGTATATAGAGACCACCTCTTCCCGTTTCACGTTCAGTCGATATGCAGATTATTAAGCAACAACATTCACTTCCGGTGGGGGATTTGGTTTCTCGCCTCTTCTCGACAACGTCCGAACGCCGCCACGGTTCACTCTTCCCGTCTTCCATTCGCTGTCTCATCGCCGGACCATCGGGATGTGGAAAAACCAATCTTCTGCTTACCTTAATCACCTCCTTAAACGGAGTACGATTTCAAAATATCTACATTTTTGCCAAGTCGCTCTATCAGCCTCTTTATGTGTTCTTGCAACAAGTCATGTCGGGTCTTCGCAATAACATGGGTTACTTCACATTCCCCGCGCACGAAGATGTCGTCTCACCGGATCATGTTCGCCCGAATTCGCTCATGATTTTTGATGATGTGTCCACAGAACGACAGGCTATCATTCAAACCTATTTTACCATGGGACGTCATAAATATATTGATTGTTTTTATCTCGCTCAAACCTATTCCCGAATACCCAAACAGCTCATTCGCGACAATGCCAACGTGATTGTTCTCTTCCGGCAGGATGAACGCAACATGCGTCACGTCTACGATGATCACGTGAACCCAGACATGACCTTCCTAGCCTTTACACAGTTGTGTGCCACATGTTGGAATGCTCATCACCACGGTTGCCTCGTTATCGATAAGCAGAGTGATATTAACAACGGACGTTACCGCATGGGGTTTGATCATTTTATACGTATTTAAGGCACTGCATGACTTTTTCAAACGTCATTTATTCAGCTAGCATGGCAACAGCAGGAAGTCAATTAAAGAAACACATTATCCGTGCGCAAAATAATATTCGACGCAAGTTCCGTGAACTGAAACGCACGCATGCTGATAGTGAGCTGTTGATCGCGAAACATTTGAAATCACCTCTGGAAGCCGTGTTAAAGGGAACATCACGAACCAATAAGCCAAATACAGTATCAAAAGGAACACAAACAATCGAGGAGGAAGAACAAGAAGAAGGTGATGAAGAAGCTGAGGATGTTTTTACTTCTGGAACAGAATCACCGCTTCCAGAGTTTCTAAAAACAACAGTCATTGCTCAAACGCCCTCTAGCTCTAGAGAAAAAAAACCTACCCTGTCAGAAATCTTGGCTACACCTGAAAAGTATATGCAGCTGAAAGGTATTCTGGTAGAACATTTTGGACCGTTGGTAACGCCCTACCTTGAAGACCTTTTTACTAGAAAAACTGATACGACCTACGGTGTTCGCTATGAAAATAAACGTTTTCGAATTGGTGACTCAGAGATCAAAATAAAAGATAATGTCGTGATTGTTAAAACAGTTCGATATCAATTGACGCCAGGTCTTTTAGAACTTTTATTTGCACGTGTACCTTCCAAGGATGGCTATGACGAAGACGATCTTCAAAAGTATAAGGACATCTTGATGGCTACAAATGGTTTTAGACGTAATTATAAACGTTCTGAATCAATAAATGCAAATAAGGGTTTCAAATATAAGGCCATTATATCCAAATTGTTTCCCACCTATGCAAGTGTCCGCCATGAAAGCTCAGCGTCCGGCGTCCCGTTTAAAACGTTAAAACCTTTCGTTGATTTCGCCTATTGGAACGATCCTAATAAGTTGGTTAAACGTCTACAGCTCCTGCACGCTTCCCAACAGGCTGGCCATACAGGTCATGAAGGTGAAATTGTAGAAATAGAAGAGGAGCTTCGTCATGCTGGCATTATTGTATGATGGGTCCACGTGACAATACCCCTTCGCCTATTAAAACAGTGATTGCTCACGAGTTGCATAAACCAGCTCGCCGTATCTATCCACGTCGTCATGTTGTCTCGCGAGGAATTGATGAACTTTGGCAAGCTGATCTCGTGGAAATGATTCCCTATGCTACTAAAAACAATGGCATCAAGTATTTGCTGACTGTCATCGACGTCTATTCCAAAATGGCATTTGTAGAGCCTGTGCGAAATAAAACAGGTACTCTAGTTACTGCAGCCTTTAAACGCATTATTCAAAAAGCTAAACGGCAACCTCGCCTCCTCCAGACAGATCAAGGTAAGGAGTTTTTCAACAAGGAGTTTTCCACCTATCTGCAAAAACTCGGTGTTCATCACTATACCACTTACAGCAATTTGAAAGCGAGTGTGGTAGAACGTTTCAACCGAACGTTAAAAACACATATGTGGCGAGAATTTACAACCAGAGGGTCCTATCGCTGGCTTCATCTACTGCAGACTCTAGTGTCACGTTACAACGATACCAAACATAGAACTATTGGGTTAAAACCACGTTTGGTCATAAAAAACAGTCCACGGTTGAATCGCCTTCATCATGGCATCAAAACAGCTGACCCACAACGCCATCGTTTTCAGGTGGGTGATTATGTACGCATCAGTAAACATAAATCCCTCTTCTCAAAAGGATACACGCCCAACTGGAGCACAGAAATATTCAGCATTCGCCAAGTAAAACGTACCCACCCCGTCACTTATCTACTCCAGGACCATAACCACCAGCCCATCGAAGGAGGATTCTACATCGAAGAACTTCAAAAATCGCAGTATCCCAAGCATTATCTTGTTGAAAAAGTGATTAAAAGACAGGGTAATAAACTCTATGTCAAATGGTTAGGTTTCAATTCCTCTTTTAATTCTTGGATTAATAAATCTGATCTTGTATAATGAGCCTTGTTTTATTTCATCCTCTTAACCTTTCCTTGTCGGGTTGGCCGAGCGGTCTAAGGCGTTCGACTTAAGTTCGAATTTCCTCAACAGGAAGCGAGGGTTCGAATCCCTCACACGACAGCTCGTCATGGGTTAACAACAGTCCATATACCTCTACATTTTTACCATACATAGATCTCTAGGGGACATTTAGTATTTCGTATTATTCATATTCGTAACCATGCTTAATGGAATATTTATTATTATTATTAGGTCTTTATTGATTGATACCTACAGCCCCGGCCATCGCATTGTTCTACTACTCTAAGTTACACTCGGTCACATTCGACTACCTTCGACAGTCGCCCGAACCGGTCCCTTCCCCCACTTCCATCCACAAGCTATATAGGCAATGCACACCAGCCAGCTCAGTCAGTTGGCTGGCCAACACAGGTCGGCTAACAACTGGGTCTGCTTCCAAGCCAGACCTTCCCCTCCCCTCCCCCCCCTCCCCCAAGCCCCCCAGGGAACGCCTGGGGGGGCACGTGACCACGAGAAACCATGGATGACCTTGAAATCTGTCCAGGACCGGCTTAGCCCTACTACTAGCGGGCTCCTGGTGTCTCCGCCCAGACACCCACAGGAGTAGCGAACTGCGCGCTACCTCCCTAGGACACCAAGCTGGCTAATGAGCGGGCTCCTGGTGTCTCCGCCCAGACACCCACAGGAGTAGCGAACTGCACGCTACCTCCCTAGGACACCAAGCTGGCTAATGAGCGGGCTCCTGGTGTCTCCGCCCAGACACCCACAGGAGTAGCGAACTGCGCGCTACCTCCCTAGGACACCAAGCTGGCTAATGAGCGGGCTCCTGGTGTCTCCGCCCAGACACCCACAGGAGTAGCGAACTGCGCGCTACCTCCCTAGGACACCAAGCTGGCTAATCAGCGGGCTCCTGGTGTCTCCGCCCAGACACCCACAGGAGTAGCGAACTGCGCGCTACCTCCCTAGGACACCAAGCTGGCTAATGAGCGGGCTCCTGGTGTCTCCGCCCAGACACCCACAGGAGTAGCGAACTGCGCGCTACCTCCCTAGGACACCAAGCTGGCTCATCAGCGGACTCCTGGTGTCTCCGCTCAGACACCCACAGGAGTAGCGAACTGCGCGCTACCTCCCTAGGACACCAAGCTGGCTAATCAGCGGGCTCCTGGTGTCTCCGCTCAGACACCCACAGGAGTAGCGAACTGCGCGCTACCTCCCTAGGACACCATGCTGGCTAATCAGCGGGCTCCTGGTGTCTCTGCCCAGACACCCACAGGAGTAGCGAACTGCGCGCTACCTCCCTAGGACACCAAATTGGCTAATCAGCGGGCTCCTGGTGTCTCCGCCCAGACACACACAGGAGTAGCGAACTGCGCGCTACCTCCCTAGGACACCAAGCTGGCTAATCAGCGGGCTCCTGGTGTCTCTGCCCAGACACCCACAGGAGTAGCGAACTGCGCGCTACCTCCCTAGGACACCAAGCTGGCTAATCAGCGGGCTCCTGGTGTCTCCGCCCAGACACCCACAGGAGTAGCGAACTGCGCGCTACCTCCCTAGGACACCAAGCTGGCTAATGAGCGGGCTCCTGGTGTCTCCGCCCAGACACCCACAGGAGTAGCGAACTGCGCGCTACCTCCCTAGGACACCAAGCTGGCTAATCGGCGGGCTCCTGGTGTCTCCGCCCAGACACCCACAGGAGTAGCGAACTGCGCGCTACCTCCCTAGGACACCAAGCTGGCTAATGAGCGGGCTCCTGGTGTCTCCGCCCAGACACCCACAGGAGTAGCGAGCTGCGCGCTACCTCCCTAGGACACCAAGCTGGCTAATCAGCGGGCTCCTGGTGTCTCCGCCCAGACACCCACAGGAGTAGCGAACTGCGCGCTACCTCCCTAGGACACCAAGCTGGCTAATGAGCGGGCTTCTGGTGTCTCCGCCCAGACACCCACAGGAGTAGCGAACTGTGCGCTACCTCCCTAGGACACCAAGCTGGCTAATCAGCGGGCTCCTGGTGTCTCCGCCCAGACACCCACAGGAGTAGCGAACTGCGCGCTACCTCCCTAGGACACCAAGCTGGCTAATCGGCGGGCTCCTGGTGTCTCCGCCCAGACACCCACAGGAGTAGCGAACTGCGCGCTACCTCCCTAGGACACCAAGCTGGCTAATCGGCGGGCTCCTGGTGTCTCCGTCCAGACACCCACAGGAGTAGCGAACTGCGCGCTACCTCCCTAGGACACCAAGCTGGCTAATCGGCGGGCTCCTGGTGTCTCCGCCCAGGCACTTACAGGAGTAGCGAACTGCGCGCTACCTCCCTAGGACACCAAGCTGGCTAATGAGCGGGCTCCTGGTGTCTCCGCCCAGACACCCACAGGAGTAGCGAACTGCGCGCTACCTCCCTAGGACACCAAGCTGGCTAATCAGCGGGCTCCTGGTGTCTCTGCCCAGACACCCACAGGAGTAGCGAACTGCGCGCTACCTCCCTAGGACACCAAGCTGGCTAATCAGCGGGCTCCTGGTGTCTCCGCCCAGACACCCACAAAAGTAGCGAACTGCGCGCTACCTCCTTAGGACACCAAGCTGGCTAATGAGCGGGCTCCTGGTGTCTCCGCCCAGACACCCACAGGAGTAGCGAACTGCGCGCTACCTCCCTAGGACACCAAGCTGGCTAATGAGCGGGCTACTGGTGTCTCTGCCCAGACACCCACAGGAGTAGCGAACTGCGCGCTACCTCCCTAGGACACCAAGCTGGCTAATGAGCGGGCTCCTGGTGTCTCCGCCCAGACACCCACAGGAGTAGCGAACTGCGCGCTACCTCCCTAGGACACCAAGCTGGCTAATCAGCGGGCTCCTGGTGTCTCTGCCCAGACACCCACAGGAGTAGCGAACTGCGCGCTACCTCCCTAGGACACCAAGCTGGCTAATGAGCGGGCTCCTGGTGTCTCCGCCCAGACACCCACAGGAGTAGCGAACTGCGCGCTACCTCCCTAGGACACCAAGCTGGCTCATCAGCGGGCTCCTGGTGTCTCCGCCCAGACACCCACAGGAGTAGCGAACTGCGCGCTACCTCCCTAGGACACCAAGCTGGCTAATGAGCGGGCTCCTGGTGTCTCCGCCCAGACACCCACAGGAGTAGCGAACTGCGCGCTACCTCCCTAGGACACCAAGCTGGCTCATCAGCGGGCTCCTGGTGTCTCCGCCCAGACACCCACAGGAGTAGCGAATGGCGCGCTACCTCCCTAGGACACCAAGCTTGCTAATCAGCGGGCTCCTGGTGTCTCCGCCCAGACACCCACAGGAGTAGCGAACTGCGCGCTACCTCCCTAGGACACCAAGCTGGCTAATGAGCGGGCTCCTGGTGTCTCCGCCCAGACACCCACAGGAGTAGCGAACTGCGCGCTACCTCCCTAAGACACCAAGCTGGCTAATGAGCGGGCTCCTGGTGTCTCCGCCCAGACACCCACAGGAGTAGCGAACTGCGCGCTACCTCCCTAGGACACCAAGCTGGCTAATGAGCGGGCTCCTGGTGTCTCCGCCCAGACACCCACAGGAGTAGCGAACTGCGCGCTACCTCCCTAGGACACCAAGCTGGCTAATGAGCGGGCACCTGGTGTCTCCACCCAGACACCCACAGGAGTAGCGAACTGCGCGCTACCTCCCTAGGACACCAAGCTGGCTAATCAGCGTTCTCCTGGTGTCTCCGCCCAGACACCCACAGGAGTAGCGAACTGCACGCTACCTCCCTAGGACACCAAGCTGGCTAATCAGCGGGCTCCTGGTGTCTCCGTCCAGACACCCACAGGAGTAGCGAACTGCGCGCTACCTCCCTAGGACACCAAGTTGGCTAATCAGCGGGCTCCTGGTGTCTCTGCCCAGACACCCACAGGAGTAGCGAACTGCGCGCTACCTCCCTAGGACACCAAGCTGGCTAATCAGCGGGCTCCTGGTGTCTCCGCCCAGACACCCACAGGAGTAGCGAACTGCACGCTACCTCCCTAGGACACCAAGCTGGCTAATCAGCGGGCTCCTAGTGTCTCCGCCCAGACACCCACAGGAGTAGCGAACTGCGCGCTACCTCCCTAGGACACCAAGCTGGCTAATGAGCGGGCTCCTGGTGTCTCTGCCCAGACACCCACAGGAGTAGCGAACTGCGCGCTACCTCCCTAGGACACCAAGCTGGCTAATCAGCGGGCTCCTGGTGTCTCTGCCCAGACACCCACAGGAGTAGCGAACTGCGCGCTACCTCCCTAGGACACCAAGCTGGCTAATGAGCGGGCTCCTGGTGTCTCCGCCCAGACACCCACAGGAGTAGCGAACTGCGCGCTACCTCCCTAGGACACCAAGCTGGCTAATCAGCGGGCTCCTGGTGTCTCCGCCCAGACACCCACAGGAGTAGCGAACTGCACGCTACCTCCCTAGGACACCAAGCTGGCTAATCAGCGGGCTCCTGGTGTCTCTGCCCAGACACCCACAGGAGTAGCGAACTGTGCGCTACCTCCCTAGGACACCAAGCTGGCTAATGAGCGGGCTCCTGGTGTCTCCGCCCAGACACCCACAGGAGTAGCGAACTGCGCGCTACCTCCCTAGGACACCAAGCTGGCTAATCAGCGGGCTCCTGGTGTCTCCGCCCAGACACCCACAGGAGTAGCGAACTGCGCGCTACCTCCCTAGGACACCAAGCTGGCTAATGAGCGGGCTCCTGGTGTCTCCGCCCAGCCACCCACAGGAGTAGCGAACTGCGCGCTACCTCCCTAGGACACCAAGCTGGCTAATCAGCGGGCTCCTGGTGTCTCCACCCAGACACCCACAGGAGTAGCGAACTGCGCGCTACCTCCCTAGGACACCAAGCTGGCTAATGAGCGGGCTCCTGGTGTCTCCACCCAGACACCCACAGGAGTAGCGAACTGCGCGCTACCTCCCTAGGACACCAAGCTGGCTAATCAGCGGGCTCCTGGTGTCTCTGCCCAGACACCCACAGGAGTAGCGAACTGTGCGCTACCTCCCTAGGACACCAAGCTGGCTAAAGAGCGGGCTCCTGGTGTCTCCGCCCAGACACCCACAGGAGTAGCGAACTGCGCGCTACCTCCCTAGGACACCAAGCTGGCTAATCAGCGGGCTCCTGGTGTCTCCGCCCAGACACCCCAGGAGTAGCGAACTGCGCGCTACCTCCCTAGGACACCAAGCTGGCTAATCAGCGGGCTCCTGGTGTCTCCGCCCAGACACCCCAGGAGTAGCGAACTGCGCGCTACCTCCCTAGGACACCAAGCTGGCTAATCAGCGGGCTCCTGGTGTCTCCGCCCAGACACCCACAGGAGTAGCGAACTGCGCGCTACCTCCCTAGGACACCAAGCTGGCTAATCAGCGCGCTCCTGGTGTCTCCGCCCAGACACCAACAGGAGTAGCGAACTGCGCGCTACCTCCCTAGGACACCAAGCTGGCTAATGAGCGGGCTCCTGGTGTCTCTGCCCAGACACCCACAGGAGTAGCGAACTGCGCGCTACCTCCCTAGGACACCAAGCTGGCTAATGAGCGGGCTCCTGGTGTCTCCACCCAGACACCCACAGGAGTAGCGAACTGCGCGCTACCTCCCTAGGACACCAAGCTGGCTAATGAGCGGGCTCCTGGTGTCTCCGCCCAGACACCCACAGGAGTAGCGAACTGCGCGCTACCTCCCTAGGACACCAAGCTGGCTAATGAGCGGGCTCCTGGTGTCTCCGCCCAGACACCCACAGGAGTAGCGAACTGCGCGCTACCTCCCTAGGACACCAAGCTGGCTAATCAGCGGGCTCCTGGTGTCTCCACCCAGACACCCACAGGAGTAGCAAACTGCGCGCTACCTCCCTAGGACACCAAGCTGGCTAATCAGCGGGCTCCTGGTGTCTCAGCCCCGACACCCACAGTAGTAGCGAACTGCGCGCTACCTCCCTAGGACACCAAGCTGGCTAATCAGCGGGCTCCTGGTGTCTCCGCCCAGACACCCACAGGAGTAGCGAACTGCGCGCTACCTCCCTAGGACACCAAGCTGGCTAATCAGCGGGCTCCTGGTGTCTCCGCCCAGACACCCACAGGAGTAGCGAACTGCGCGCTACCTCCCTAGGACACCAAGCTGGCTAATCAGCGGGCTCCTGGTGTCTCTGCCCAGACACCCACAGGAGTAGCGAACTGCGCGCTACCTCCCTAGGACTCCAAGCTGGCTCATCAGCGGGCTCTTGGTGTCTCCGCCCAGACACCCACAGGAGTAGCGAACTGCGCGCTACCTCCCTAGGACACCAAGCTGGCTAATCAGCGGGCTCCTGGTGTCTCTGCCCAGACACCCACAGGAGTAGCGAACTGCGCGCTACCTCCCTAGGACACCAAGCTGGCTAATCAGCGGGCTCCTGGTGTCTCCGCCCAGACACCCACAGGAGTAGCGAACTGCGCGCTACCTCCCTAGGACACCAAGCTGGCTAATGAGCGGGCTCCTGGTGTCTCTGCCCAGACTCCCACAGGAGTAGCGAACTGCGCGCTACCTCCCTAGGACACCAAGCTGGCTAATGAGCGGGCTCCTGGTGTCTCCGCCCAGACACCCACAGGAGTAGCGAACTGCGCGCTACCTCCCTAGGACACCAAGCTGGCTAATCAGCGGGCTCCTGGTGTCTCTGCCCAGACACCCACAGGAGTAGCGAACTGCGCGCTACCTCCCTAGGACACCAAGCTGGCTAATGAGCGGGCTCCTGGTGTCTCCGCCCAGACACCCACAGGAGTAGCGAACTGCGCGCTACCTCCCTAGGACACCAAGCTGGCTAATCAGCGGGCTCCTGGTGTCTCCACCCAGACACCCACAGGAGTAGCGAACTGCGCGCTACCTCCCTAGGACACCAAGCTGGCTAATGAGCGGGCTCCTGGTGTCTCCGCCCAGACACCCACAGGAGTAGCGAACTGCGCGCTACCTCCCTAGGACACCAAGCTGGCTAATGAGCGGGCTCCTTGTGTCTCCACCCAGACACCCACTGGAGTAGCGAACTGCGCGCTACCTCCCTAGGACACCAAGCTGGCTAATCAGCGGGCTCCTGGTGTCTCCGCCCAGACACCCACAGGAGTAGCGAACTGCGCGCTACCTCCCTAGGACACCAAGCTGGCTAATGAGCGGGCTCCAGGTGTCTCCACTCAGACACCCACAGGAGTAGCGAACTGCGCACTACCTCCCTAGGACACCAAGCTGGCTAATGAGCGGGCTCCAGGTGTCTCCACCCAGACACCCACAGGAGTAGCGAACTGCGCGCTACCTCCCTAGGACACCAAGCTGGCTAATGAGCGGGCTCCAGGTGTCTCCACCCAGACACCCACAGGAGTAGCGAACTGCGCGCTACCTCCCTAGGACACCAAGCTGGCTAATGAGCGGGCTCCTCGTGTCTCCGCCCAGACACCCACAGAGTAGCGAACTGCGCGCTACCTCCCTAGGACACCAAGCTGGCTAATCAGCGGGGTCCTGGTGTCTCCGCCCAGACACCCACAGGAGTAGCGAACTGCGCGCTACCTCCCTAGGACACCAAGCTGGCTAATCAGCGGGCTCCTGGTGTCTCCGCCCAGACACCCACAGGAGTAGCGAACTGCGCGCTACCTCCCTAGGACCCCAAGCTGGCTAATCAGCGGGCTCCTGGTGTCTCCGCCCAGACACCCACAGGAGTAGCGAACTGCGCGCTACCTCCCTAGGACACCAAGCTGGCTAATCAGCGGGCTCCTGGTGTCTCCGCCCAGACACCCACAGGAGTAGCGAACTGCGCGCTACCTCCCTAGGACACCAAGCTGGCTAATCAGCGGGCTCCTTGTGTCTCCGCCCAGACACCCACAGGAGTAGCGAACTGCGCGCTACCTCCCTAGGACACCAAGCTGGCTAATCAGCGGGCTCCTGGTGTCTCCGCCCAGACACCCACAGGAGTAGCGAACTGCGCGCTACCTCCCTAGGACACCAAGCTGGCTAATGAGCGGGCTCCTGGTGTCTCCGCCCAGACACCCACAGGAGTAGCGAACTGCGCGCTACCTCCCTAGGACACCAAGCTAGCTAATGAGCGGGCTCCTGGTGTCTCCGCCCAGACACCCACAGGAGTAGCGAACTGCGCGCTACCTCCCTAGGACACCAAGCTGGCTAATCAGCGGGCTCCTGGTGTCTCTGCCCAGACACCCACAGGAGTAGCGAACTGCGCGCTACCTCCCTAGGACACCAAGCTGGCTAATGAGCGGGCTCCTGGTGTCTCCGCCCAGACACCCACAGGAGTAGCGAACTGCGCGCTACCTCCCTAGGACACCAAGCTGGCTCATCAGCGGGCTCCTGGTGTCTCCGCCCAGACACCCACAGGAGTAGCGAACTGCGCGCTACCTCCCTAGGACACCAAGCTGGCTAATGAGCGGGCTCCTGGTGTCTCCGCCCAGACACCCACAGGAGTAGCGAACTGCGCGCTACCTCCCTAGGACACCAAGCTGGCTCATCAGCGGGCTCCTGGTGTCTCCGCCCAGACACCCACAGGAGTAGCGAATGGCGCGCTACCTCCCTAGGACACCAAGCTTGCTAATCAGCGGGCTCCTGGTGTCTCCGCCCAGACACCCACAGGAGTAGCGAACTGCGCGCTACCTCCCTAGGACACCAAGCTGGCTAATGAGCGGGCTCCTGGTGTCTCCGCCCAGACACCCACAGGAGTAGCGAACTGCGCGCTACCTCCCTAGGACACCAAGCTGGCTAATGAGCGGGCTCCTGGTGTCTCCGCCCAGACACCCACAGGAGTAGCGAACTGCGCGCTACCTCCCTAGGACACCAAGCTGGCTAATGAGCGGGCTCCTGGTGTCTCCGCCCAGACACCCACAGGAGTAGCGAACTGCGCGCTACCTCCCTAGGACACCAAGCTGGCTAATGAGCGGGCACC
The DNA here is from genome assembly GCA_946902985.2 of Meconema thalassinum. NCBI lineage: Eukaryota > Metazoa > Arthropoda > Insecta > Orthoptera > Tettigoniidae > Meconema > Meconema thalassinum. The sequence continues at coordinate 45,995,217 of OX336395.1, forward strand.
TGGTGTCTCCACCCAGACACCCACAGGAGTAGCGAACTGCGCGCTACCTCCCTAGGACACCAAGCTGGCTAATCAGCGTTCTCCTGGTGTCTCCGCCCAGACACCCACAGGAGTAGCGAACTGCACGCTACCTCCCTAGGACACCAAGCTGGCTAATCAGCGGGCTCCTGGTGTCTCCGTCCAGACACCCACAGGAGTAGCGAACTGCGCGCTACCTCCCTAGGACACCAAGCTGGCTAATCAGCGGGCTCCTGGTGTCTCTGCCCAGACACCCACAGGAGTAGCGAACTGCGCGCTACCTCCCTAGGACACCAAGCTGGCTAATCAGCGGGCTCCTGGTGTCTCCGCCCAGACACCCACAGGAGTAGCGAACTGCACGCTACCTCCCTAGGACACCAAGCTGGCTAATCAGCGGGCTCCTAGTGTCTCCGCCCAGACACCCACAGGAGTAGCGAACTGCGCGCTACCTCCCTAGGACACCAAGCTGGCTAATGAGCGGGCTCCTGGTGTCTCTGCCCAGACACCCACAGGAGTAGCGAACTGCGCGCTACCTCCCTAGGACACCAAGCTGGCTAATCAGCGGGCTCCTGGTGTCTCTGCCCAGACACCCACAGGAGTAGCGAACTGCGCGCTACCTCCCTAGGACACCAAGCTGGCTAATGAGCGGGCTCCTGGTGTCTCCGCCCAGACACCCACAGGAGTAGCGAACTGCGCGCTACCTCCCTAGGACACCAAGCTGGCTAATCAGCGGGCTCCTGGTGTCTCCGCCCAGACACCCACAGGAGTAGCGAACTGCACGCTACCTCCCTAGGACACCAAGCTGGCTAATCAGCGGGCTCCTGGTGTCTCTGCCCAGACACCCACAGGAGTAGCGAACTGTGCGCTACCTCCCTAGGACACCAAGCTGGCTAATGAGCGGGCTCCTGGTGTCTCCGCCCAGACACCCACAGGAGTAGCGAACTGCGCGCTACCTCCCTAGGACACCAAGCTGGCTAATCAGCGGGCTCCTGGTGTCTCCGCCCAGACACCCACAGGAGTAGCGAACTGCGCGCTACCTCCCTAGGACACCAAGCTGGCTAATGAGCGGGCTCCTGGTGTCTCCGCCCAGCCACCCACAGGAGTAGCGAACTGCGCGCTACCTCCCTAGGACACCAAGCTGGCTAATCAGCGGGCTCCTGGTGTCTCCACCCAGACACCCACAGGAGTAGCGAACTGCGCGCTACCTCCCTAGGACACCAAGCTGGCTAATGAGCGGGCTCCTGGTGTCTCCACCCAGACACCCACAGGAGTAGCGAACTGCGCGCTACCTCCCTAGGACACCAAGCTGGCTAATCAGCGGGCTCCTGGTGTCTCTGCCCAGACACCCACAGGAGTAGCGAACTGTGCGCTACCTCCCTAGGACACCAAGCTGGCTAAAGAGCGGGCTCCTGGTGTCTCCGCCCAGACACCCACAGGAGTAGCGAACTGCGCGCTACCTCCCTAGGACACCAAGCTGGCTAATCAGCGGGCTCCTGGTGTCTCCGCCCAGACACCCCAGGAGTAGCGAACTGCGCGCTACCTCCCTAGGACACCAAGCTGGCTAATCAGCGGGCTCCTGGTGTCTCCGCCCAGACACCCCAGGAGTAGCGAACTGCGCGCTACCTCCCTAGGACACCAAGCTGGCTAATCAGCGGGCTCCTGGTGTCTCCGCCCAGACACCCACAGGAGTAGCGAACTGCGCGCTACCTCCCTAGGACACCAAGCTGGCTAATCAGCGCGCTCCTGGTGTCTCCGCCCAGACACCAACAGGAGTAGCGAACTGCGCGCTACCTCCCTAGGACACCAAGCTGGCTAATGAGCGGGCTCCTGGTGTCTCTGCCCAGACACCCACAGGAGTAGCGAACTGCGCGCTACCTCCCTAGGACACCAAGCTGGCTAATGAGCGGGCTCCTGGTGTCTCCACCCAGACACCCACAGGAGTAGCGAACTGCGCGCTACCTCCCTAGGACACCAAGCTGGCTAATGAGCGGGCTCCTGGTGTCTCCGCCCAGACACCCACAGGAGTAGCGAACTGCGCGCTACCTCCCTAGGACACCAAGCTGGCTAATGAGCGGGCTCCTGGTGTCTCCGCCCAGACACCCACAGGAGTAGCGAACTGCGCGCTACCTCCCTAGGACACCAAGCTGGCTAATCAGCGGGCTCCTGGTGTCTCCACCCAGACACCCACAGGAGTAGCAAACTGCGCGCTACCTCCCTAGGACACCAAGCTGGCTAATCAGCGGGCTCCTGGTGTCTCAGCCCCGACACCCACAGTAGTAGCGAACTGCGCGCTACCTCCCTAGGACACCAAGCTGGCTAATCAGCGGGCTCCTGGTGTCTCCGCCCAGACACCCACAGGAGTAGCGAACTGCGCGCTACCTCCCTAGGACACCAAGCTGGCTAATCAGCGGGCTCCTGGTGTCTCCGCCCAGACACCCACAGGAGTAGCGAACTGCGCGCTACCTCCCTAGGACACCAAGCTGGCTAATCAGCGGGCTCCTGGTGTCTCTGCCCAGACACCCACAGGAGTAGCGAACTGCGCGCTACCTCCCTAGGACACCAAGCTGGCTCATCAGCGGGCTCTTGGTGTCTCCGCCCAGACACCCACAGGAGTAGCGAACTGCGCGCTACCTCCCTAGGACACCAAGCTGGCTAATCAGCGGGCTCCTGGTGTCTCTGCCCAGACACCCACAGGAGTAGCGAACTGCGCGCTACCTCCCTAGGACACCAAGCTGGCTAATCAGCGGGCTCCTGGTGTCTCCGCCCAGACACCCACAGGAGTAGCGAACTGCGCGCTACCTCCCTAGGACACCAAGCTGGCTAATGAGCGGGCTCCTGGTGTCTCTGCCCAGACTCCCACAGGAGTAGCGAACTGCGCGCTACCTCCCTAGGACACCAAGCTGGCTAATGAGCGGGCTCCTGGTGTCTCCGCCCAGACACCCACAGGAGTAGCGAACTGCGCGCTACCTCCCTAGGACACCAAGCTGGCTAATCAGCGGGCTCCTGGTGTCTCTGCCCAGACACCCACTGGAGTAGCGAACTGCGCGCTACCTCCCTAGGACACCAAGCTGGCTAATCAGCGGGCTCCTGGTGTCTCCGCCCAGACACCCACAGGAGTAGCGAACTGCGCGCTACCTCCCTAGGACACCAAGCTGGCTAATGAGCGGGCTCCAGGTGTCTCCACTCAGACACCCACAGGAGTAGCGAACTGCGCACTACCTCCCTAGGACACCAAGCTGGCTAATGAGCGGGCTCCAGGTGTCTCCACCCAGACACCCACAGGAGTAGCGAACTGCGCGCTACCTCCCTAGGACACCAAGCTGGCTAATGAGCGGGCTCCAGGTGTCTCCACCCAGACACCCACAGGAGTAGCGAACTGCGCGCTACCTCCCTAGGACACCAAGCTGGCTAATGAGCGGGCTCCTCGTGTCTCCGCCCAGACACCCACAGAGTAGCGAACTGCGCGCTACCTCCCTAGGACACCAAGCTGGCTAATCAGCGGGGTCCTGGTGTCTCCGCCCAGACACCCACAGGAGTAGCGAACTGCGCGCTACCTCCCTAGGACACCAAGCTGGCTAATCAGCGGGCTCCTGGTGTCTCCGCCCAGACACCCACAGGAGTAGCGAACTGCGCGCTACCTCCCTAGGACACCAAGCTGGCTAATGAGCGGGCTCCAGGTGTCTCCACTCAGACACCCACAGGAGTAGCGAACTGCGCACTACCTCCCTAGGACACCAAGCTGGCTAATGAGCGGGCTCCAGGTGTCTCCACCCAGACACCCACAGGAGTAGCGAACTGCGCGCTACCTCCCTAGGACACCAAGCTGGCTAATGAGCGGGCTCCAGGTGTCTCCACCCAGACACCCACAGGAGTAGCGAACTGCGCGCTACCTCCCTAGGACACCAAGCTGGCTAATGAGCGGGCTCCTCGTGTCTCCGCCCAGACACCCACAGAGTAGCGAACTGCGCGCTACCTCCCTAGGACACCAAGCTGGCTAATCAGCGGGGTCCTGGTGTCTCCGCCCAGACACCCACAGGAGTAGCGAACTGCGCGCTACCTCCCTAGGACACCAAGCTGGCTAATCAGCGGGCTCCTGGTGTCTCCGCCCAGACACCCACAGGAGTAGCGAACTGCGCGCTACCTCCCTAGGACCCCAAGCTGGCTAATCAGCGGGCTCCTGGTGTCTCCGCCCAGACACCCACAGGAGTAGCGAACTGCGCGCTACCTCCCTAGGACACCAAGCTGGCTAATCAGCGGGCTCCTGGTGTCTCTGCCCAGACACCCACAGGAGTAGCGAACTGCGCGCTACCTCCCTAGGACACCAAGCTGGCTAATGAGCGGGCTCCTGGTGTCTCCGCCCAGACACCCACAGGAGTAGCGAACTGCGCGCTACCTCCCTAGGACACCAAGCTGGCTAATCAGCGGGCTCCTGGTGTCTCTGCCCAGACACCCACAGGAGTAGCGAACTGCGCGCTACCTCCCTAGGACACCAAGCTGGCTAATGAGCGGGCTCCTGGTGTCTCCGCCCAGACACCCACAGGAGTAGCGAACTGCGCGCTACCTCCCTAGGACACCAAGCTGGCTAATCAGCGGGCTCCTGGTGTCTCCACCCAGACACCCACAGGAGTAGCGAACTGCGCGCTACCTCCCTAGGACACCAAGCTGGCTAATGAGCGGGCTCCTGGTGTCTCCGCCCAGACACCCACAGGAGTAGCGAACTGCGCGCTACCTCCCTAGGACACCAAGCTGGCTAATGAGCGGGCTCCTTGTGTCTCCACCCAGACACCCACTGGAGTAGCGAACTGCGCGCTACCTCCCTAGGACACCAAGCTGGCTAATCAGCGGGCTCCTGGTGTCTCCGCCCAGACACCCACAGGAGTAGCGAACTGCGCGCTACCTCCCTAGGACACCAAGCTGGCTAATGAGCGGGCTCCAGGTGTCTCCACTCAGACACCCACAGGAGTAGCGAACTGCGCACTACCTCCCTAGGACACCAAGCTGGCTAATGAGCGGGCTCCAGGTGTCTCCACCCAGACACCCACAGGAGTAGCGAACTGCGCGCTACCTCCCTAGGACACCAAGCTGGCTAATGAGCGGGCTCCAGGTGTCTCCACCCAGACACCCACAGGAGTAGCGAACTGCGCGCTACCTCCCTAGGACACCAAGCTGGCTAATGAGCGGGCTCCTCGTGTCTCCGCCCAGACACCCACAGAGTAGCGAACTGCGCGCTACCTCCCTAGGACACCAAGCTGGCTAATCAGCGGGGTCCTGGTGTCTCCGCCCAGACACCCACAGGAGTAGCGAACTGCGCGCTACCTCCCTAGGACACCAAGCTGGCTAATCAGCGGGCTCCTGGTGTCTCCGCCCAGACACCCACAGGAGTAGCGAACTGCGCGCTACCTCCCTAGGACCCCAAGCTGGCTAATCAGCGGGCTCCTGGTGTCTCCGCCCAGACACCCACAGGAGTAGCGAACTGCGCGCTACCTCCCTAGGACACCAAGCTGGCTAATCAGCGGGCTCCTGGTGTCTCCGCCCAGACACCCACAGGAGTAGCGAACTGCGCGCTACCTCCCTAGGACACCAAGCTGGCTAATCAGCGGGCTCCTTGTGTCTCCGCCCAGACACCCACAGGAGTAGCGAACTGCGCGCTACCTCCCTAGGACACCAAGCTGGCTAATCAGCGGGCTCCTGGTGTCTCCGCCCAGACACCCACAGGAGTAGCGAACTGCGCGCTACCTCCCTAGGACACCAAGCTGGCTAATGAGCGGGCTCCTGGTGTCTCCGCCCAGACACCCACAGGAGTAGCGAACTGCGCGCTACCTCCCTAGGACACCAAGCTAGCTAATGAGCGGGCTCCTGGTGTCTCCGCCCAGACACCCACAGGAGTAGCGAACTGCGCGCTACCTCCCTAGGACACCAAGCTGGCTAATCAGCGGGCTCCTGGTGTCTCTGCCCAGACACCCACAGGAGTAGCGAACTGCGCGCTACCTCCCTAGGACACCAAGCTGGCTAATGAGCGGGCTCCTGGTGTCTCCGCCCAGACACCCACAGGAGTAGCGAACTGCGCGCTACCTCCCTAGGACACCAAGCTGGCTCATCAGCGGGCTCCTGGTGTCTCCGCCCAGACACCCACAGGAGTAGCGAACTGCGCGCTACCTCCCTAGGACACCAAGCTGGCTAATGAGCGGGCTCCTGGTGTCTCCGCCCAGACACCCACAGGAGTAGCGAACTGCGCGCTACCTCCCTAGGACACCAAGCTGGCTCATCAGCGGGCTCCTGGTGTCTCCGCCCAGACACCCACAGGAGTAGCGAATGGCGCGCTACCTCCCTAGGACACCAAGCTTGCTAATCAGCGGGCTCCTGGTGTCTCCGCCCAGACACCCACAGGAGTAGCGAACTGCGCGCTACCTCCCTAGGACACCAAGCTGGCTAATGAGCGGGCTCCTGGTGTCTCCGCCCAGACACCCACAGGAGTAGCGAACTGCGCGCTACCTCCCTAGGACACCAAGCTGGCTAATGAGCGGGCTCCTGGTGTCTCCGCCCAGACACCCACAGGAGTAGCGAACTGCGCGCTACCTCCCTAGGACACCAAGCTGGCTAATGAGCGGGCTCCTGGTGTCTCCGCCCAGACACCCACAGGAGTAGCGAACTGCGCGCTACCTCCCTAGGACACCAAGCTGGCTAATGAGCGGGCACCTGGTGTCTCCACCCAGACACCCACAGGAGTAGCGAACTGCGCGCTACCTCCCTAGGACACCAAGCTGGCTAATCAGCGTTCTCCTGGTGTCTCCGCCCAGACACCCACAGGAGTAGCGAACTGCACGCTACCTCCCTAGGACACCAAGCTGGCTAATCAGCGGGCTCCTGGTGTCTCCGTCCAGACACCCACAGGAGTAGCGAACTGCGCGCTACCTCCCTAGGACACCAAGCTGGCTAATCAGCGGGCTCCTGGTGTCTCTGCCCAGACACCCACAGGAGTAGCGAACTGCGCGCTACCTCCCTAGGACACCAAGCTGGCTAATCAGCGGGCTCCTGGTGTCTCCGCCCAGACACCCACAGGAGTAGCGAACTGCACGCTACCTCCCTAGGACACCAAGCTGGCTAATCAGCGGGCTCCTAGTGTCTCCGCCCAGACACCCACAGGAGTAGCGAACTGCGCGCTACCTCCCTAGGACACCAAGCTGGCTAATGAGCGGGCTCCTGGTGTCTCTGCCCAGACACCCACAGGAGTAGCGAACTGCGCGCTACCTCCCTAGGACACCAAGCTGGCTAATCAGCGGGCTCCTGGTGTCTCTGCCCAGACACCCACAGGAGTAGCGAACTGCGCGCTACCTCCCTAGGACACCAAGCTGGCTAATGAGCGGGCTCCTGGTGTCTCCGCCCAGACACCCACAGGAGTAGCGAACTGCGCGCTACCTCCCTAGGACACCAAGCTGGCTAATCAGCGGGCTCCTGGTGTCTCCGCCCAGACACCCACAGGAGTAGCGAACTGCACGCTACCTCCCTAGGACACCAAGCTGGCTAATCAGCGGGCTCCTGGTGTCTCTGCCCAGACACCCACAGGAGTAGCGAACTGTGCGCTACCTCCCTAGGACACCAAGCTGGCTAATGAGCGGGCTCCTGGTGTCTCCGCCCAGACACCCACAGGAGTAGCGAACTGCGCGCTACCTCCCTAGGACACCAAGCTGGCTAATCAGCGGGCTCCTGGTGTCTCCGCCCAGACACCCACAGGAGTAGCGAACTGCGCGCTACCTCCCTAGGACACCAAGCTGGCTAATGAGCGGGCTCCTGGTGTCTCCGCCCAGCCACCCACAGGAGTAGCGAACTGCGCGCTACCTCCCTAGGACACCAAGCTGGCTAATCAGCGGGCTCCTGGTGTCTCCACCCAGACACCCACAGGAGTAGCGAACTGCGCGCTACCTCCCTAGGACACCAAGCTGGCTAATGAGCGGGCTCCTGGTGTCTCCACCCAGACACCCACAGGAGTAGCGAACTGCGCGCTACCTCCCTAGGACACCAAGCTGGCTAATCAGCGGGCTCCTGGTGTCTCTGCCCAGACACCCACAGGAGTAGCGAACTGTGCGCTACCTCCCTAGGACACCAAGCTGGCTAAAGAGCGGGCTCCTGGTGTCTCCGCCCAGACACCCACAGGAGTAGCGAACTGCGCGCTACCTCCCTAGGACACCAAGCTGGCTAATCAGCGGGCTCCTGGTGTCTCCGCCCAGACACCCCAGGAGTAGCGAACTGCGCGCTACCTCCCTAGGACACCAAGCTGGCTAATCAGCGGGCTCCTGGTGTCTCCGCCCAGACACCCCAGGAGTAGCGAACTGCGCGCTACCTCCCTAGGACACCAAGCTGGCTAATCAGCGGGCTCCTGGTGTCTCCGCCCAGACACCCACAGGAGTAGCGAACTGCGCGCTACCTCCCTAGGACACCAAGCTGGCTAATCAGCGCGCTCCTGGTGTCTCCGCCCAGACACCAACAGGAGTAGCGAACTGCGCGCTACCTCCCTAGGACACCAAGCTGGCTAATGAGCGGGCTCCTGGTGTCTCTGCCCAGACACCCACAGGAGTAGCGAACTGCGCGCTACCTCCCTAGGACACCAAGCTGGCTAATGAGCGGGCTCCTGGTGTCTCCACCCAGACACCCACAGGAGTAGCGAACTGCGCGCTACCTCCCTAGGACACCAAGCTGGCTAATGAGCGGGCTCCTGGTGTCTCCGCCCAGACACCCACAGGAGTAGCGAACTGCGCGCTACCTCCCTAGGACACCAAGCTGGCTAATGAGCGGGCTCCTGGTGTCTCCGCCCAGACACCCACAGGAGTAGCGAACTGCGCGCTACCTCCCTAGGACACCAAGCTGGCTAATCAGCGGGCTCCTGGTGTCTCCACCCAGACACCCACAGGAGTAGCAAACTGCGCGCTACCTCCCTAGGACACCAAGCTGGCTAATCAGCGGGCTCCTGGTGTCTCAGCCCCGACACCCACAGTAGTAGCGAACTGCGCGCTACCTCCCTAGGACACCAAGCTGGCTAATCAGCGGGCTCCTGGTGTCTCCGCCCAGACACCCACAGGAGTAGCGAACTGCGCGCTACCTCCCTAGGACACCAAGCTGGCTAATCAGCGGGCTCCTGGTGTCTCCGCCCAGACACCCACAGGAGTAGCGAACTGCGCGCTACCTCCCTAGGACACCAAGCTGGCTAATCAGCGGGCTCCTGGTGTCTCTGCCCAGACACCCACAGGAGTAGCGAACTGCGCGCTACCTCCCTAGGACACCAAGCTGGCTCATCAGCGGGCTCTTGGTGTCTCCGCCCAGACACCCACAGGAGTAGCGAACTGCGCGCTACCTCCCTAGGACACCAAGCTGGCTAATCAGCGGGCTCCTGGTGTCTCTGCCCAGACACCCACAGGAGTAGCGAACTGCGCGCTACCTCCCTAGGACACCAAGCTGGCTAATCAGCGGGCTCCTGGTGTCTCCGCCCAGACACCCACAGGAGTAGCGAACTGCGCGCTACCTCCCTAGGACACCAAGCTGGCTAATGAGCGGGCTCCTGGTGTCTCTGCCCAGACTCCCACAGGAGTAGCGAACTGCGCGCTACCTCCCTAGGACACCAAGCTGGCTAATGAGCGGGCTCCTGGTGTCTCCGCCCAGACACCCACAGGAGTAGCGAACTGCGCGCTACCTCCCTAGGACACCAAGCTGGCTAATCAGCGGGCTCCTGGTGTCTCTGCCCAGACACCCACTGGAGTAGCGAACTGCGCGCTACCTCCCTAGGACACCAAGCTGGCTAATCAGCGGGCTCCTGGTGTCTCCGCCCAGACACCCACAGGAGTAGCGAACTGCGCGCTACCTCCCTAGGACACCAAGCTGGCTAATGAGCGGGCTCCAGGTGTCTCCACTCAGACACCCACAGGAGTAGCGAACTGCGCACTACCTCCCTAGGACACCAAGCTGGCTAATGAGCGGGCTCCAGGTGTCTCCACCCAGACACCCACAGGAGTAGCGAACTGCGCGCTACCTCCCTAGGACACCAAGCTGGCTAATGAGCGGGCTCCAGGTGTCTCCACCCAGACACCCACAGGAGTAGCGAACTGCGCGCTACCTCCCTAGGACACCAAGCTGGCTAATGAGCGGGCTCCTCGTGTCTCCGCCCAGACACCCACAGAGTAGCGAACTGCGCGCTACCTCCCTAGGACACCAAGCTGGCTAATCAGCGGGGTCCTGGTGTCTCCGCCCAGACACCCACAGGAGTAGCGAACTGCGCGCTACCTCCCTAGGACACCAAGCTGGCTAATCAGCGGGCTCCTGGTGTCTCCGCCCAGACACCCACAGGAGTAGCGAACTGCGCGCTACCTCCCTAGGACCCCAAGCTGGCTAATCAGCGGGCTCCTGGTGTCTCCGCCCAGACACCCACAGGAGTAGCGAACTGCGCGCTACCTCCCTAGGACACCAAGCTGGCTAATCAGCGGGCTCCTGGTGTCTCCGCCCAGACACCCACAGGAGTAGCGAACTGCGCGCTACCTCCCTAGGACACCAAGCTGGCTAATCAGCGGGCTCCTGGTGTCTCCGCCCAGACACCCACAGGAGTAGCGAACTGCGCGCTACCTCCCTAGGACACCAAGCTGGCTAATCAGCGGGCTCCTGGTGTCTCCGCCCAGACACCCACAGGAGTAGCGAACTGCGCGCTACCTCCCTAGGACACCAAGCTGGCTAATGAGCGGGCTCCTGGTGTCTCCGCCCAGACACCCACAGGAGTAGCGAACTGCGCGCTACCTCCCTAGGACACCAAGCTAGCTAATGAGCGGGCTCCTGGTGTCTCCGCCCAGACACCCACAGGAGTAGCGAACTGCGCGCTACCTCCCTAGGACACCAAGCTGGCTAATCGGCGGGCTCCTGGTGTCTCCGCCCAGACACCCACAGTAGTAGCGAACTGCGCGCTACCTCCCTAGGACAACAAGCTGGCTAATCGGCGGGCTCCTGGTGTCTCCGCCCAGACACCCACAGGAGTAGCGAACTGCTCGCTACCTCCCTAGGACACCAAGCTGGCTAATCAGCGGGCTCCTGGTGTCTCCGCCCAGACAACCACAGGAGTAGCGAACTGCGCGCTACCTCCCTAGGACACCAAGCTGGCTAATGAGCGGGCTCCTGGTGTCTCCGCCCAGACACCCACAGGTGTAGCGAACTGCGCGCTACCTCCCTAGGACACCAAGCTGGCTCATCAGCGGGCCCCTGGTGTCTCCGCCCAGACACCCACAGGAGTAGCGAACTGCGCGCTACCTCCCTAGGACACCAAGCTGGCTAATCAGCGGGCTCCTGGTGTCTCCACCCAGACACCCACAGGAGTAGCGAACTGCGCGCTACCTCCCTAGGACACCAAGCTGGCTAATCGGCGGGCTCCTGGTGTCTCCGCCCAGACACCCACAGGAGTAGCGAACTGCGCGCTACCTCCCTAGGACATTAAGCTGGCTAATCAGCAGGCTCCTGGTGTCTCCGCCCAGACACCCACAGGAGTAGCGAACTGCGCGCTACCTCCCTAGGACACCAAGCTGGCTAATGAGCGGGCTCCTTGTGTCTCTGCCCAGACACCCACAGGAGTAGCGAACTGCGCGCTACCTCCCTAGGACACCAAGCTGGCTAATGAGCGGGCTCCTGGTGTCTCCGCCCAGACACCCACAGGAGTAGCAAACTGCGCGCTACCTCCCTAGGACACCTAGCTGGCTAATGAGCGGGCTCCTTGTGTCTCTGCCCAGACACCCACAGGAGTAGCGAACTGCGCGCTACCTCCCTAGGACACCTAGCTGGCTAATGAGCGGGCTCCTTGTGTCTCTGCCCAGACACCCACAGGAGTAGCGAACTGCGCGCTACCTCCCTAGGACACCAAGCTGGCTAATGAGCGGGCTTCTGGTGTCTCCGCCCAGACACCCACAGGAGTAGCGAACTGCGCGCTACCTCCCTAGGACACCAAGCTGGCTAATCAGCGGGCTCCTGGTGTCTCTGCCCAGACACCCACAGGAGTAGCGAACTGCGCGCTACCTCCCTAGGACACCAAGCTGGCCAATTCAGCGGGCTCCTGGTGTCTCCGCCCAGACACCCACAGGAGTAGCGAACTGCGCACTACCTCCCTAGGACACCAAGCTGGCTAATCAGCGGGCTCCTGGTGTCTCCGCCCAGACACCCACAGGAGTAGCGAACTGCGCGCTACCTCCCTAGGACACCAAGCTGGCTAATCAGCGGGCTCCTGGTGTCTCTGCCCAGACACCCACAGGAGTAGCGAACTGCGCGCTACCTCCCTAGGACACCAAGCTGGCTAATGAGCGGGCTCCTGGTGTCTCCGCCCAGACACCCACAGGAGTAGCGAACTGCGCGCTACCTCCCTAGGACACAAGCTGGCTAATGAGCGGGCTCCTGGTGTCTCCGCCCAGACACCCACAGGAGTAGCGAACTGCGCGCTACCTCCCTAGGACACCAAGCTGGCTAATGAGCGGGCTCCTGGTGTCTCCACCCAGACACCCACAGGAGTAGCGAACTGCGCGCTACCTCCCTAGGACACCAAGCTGGCTAATGAGCGGGCTCCTGGTGTCTCCGCCCAGACACCCACAGGAGTAGCGAAATGCGCGCTACCTCCCTAGGACACCAAGCTGGCTAATGAGCGGGCTCCTGGTGTCTCCGCCCAGACACCCACAGGAGTAGCGAACTGCGCGCTACCTCCCTAGGACACCAAGCTGGCTAATCAGCGGGCTCCTGGTGTCTCCGCCCAGACACCTACAGGAGTAGCGAACTGCGCGCTACCTCCCTAGGACACCAAGCTGGCTAATGAGCGGGCTCCTGGTGTCTCCGCCCAGACACCCACAGGAGTAGCGAACTGCGCGCTACCTCCCTAGGACACCAAGCTGGCTAATCGGCGGGCTCCTGGTGTCTCCGCCCAGACACCCACAGGAGTAGCGAACTGCGCGCTACCTCCCTAGGACACCAAGCTGGCTAATGAGCGGGCTCCTGGTGTCTCCGCCCAGACACCCACAGGAGTAGCGAGCTGCGCGCTACCTCCCTAGGACACCAAGCTGGCTAATCAGCGGGCTCCTGGTGTCTCCGCCCAGACACCCACAGGAGTAGCGAACTGCGCGCTACCTCCCTAGGACACCAAGCTGGCTAATGAGCGGGCTTCTGGTGTCTCCGCCCAGACACCCACAGGAGTAGCGAACTGCGCGCTACCTCCCTAGGACACCAAGCTGGCTAATCAGCGGGCTCCTGGTGTCTCCGCCCAGACACCCACAGGAGTAGCGAACTGCGCGCTACCTCCCTAGGACACCAAGCTGGCTAATCGGCGGGCTCCTGGTGTCTCCGCCCAGACACCCACAGGAGTAGCGAACTGCGCGCTACCTCCCTAGGACACCAAGCTGGCTAATCGGCGGGCTCCTGGTGTCTCCGTCCAGACACCCACAGGAGTAGCGAACTGCGCGCTACCTCCCTAGGACACCAAGCTGGCTAATCGGCGGGCTCCTGGTGTCTCCGCCCAGGCACTTACAGGAGTAGCGAACTGCGCGCTACCTCCCTAGGACACCAAGCTGGCTAATGAGCGGGCTCCTGGTGTCTCCGCCCAGACACCCACAGGAGTAGCGAACTGCGCGCTACCTCCCTAGGACACCAAGCTGGCTAATCAGCGGGCTCCTGGTGTCTCTGCCCAGACACCCACAGGAGTAGCGAACTGCGCGCTACCTCCCTAGGACACCAAGCTGGCTAATCAGCGGGCTCCTGGTGTCTCCGCCCAGACACCCACAAAAGTAGCGAACTGCGCGCTACCTCCTTAGGACACCAAGCTGGCTAATGAGCGGGCTCCTGGTGTCTCCGCCCAGACACCCACAGGAGTAGCGAACTGCGCGCTACCTCCCTAGGACACCAAGCTGGCTAATGAGCGGGCTACTGGTGTCTCTGCCCAGACACCCACAGGAGTAGCGAACTGCGCGCTACCTCCCTAGGACACCAAGCTGGCTAATGAGCGGGCTCCTGGTGTCTCCGCCCAGACACCCACAGGAGTAGCGAACTGCGCGCTACCTCCCTAGGACACCAAGCTGGCTAATCAGCGGGCTCCTGGTGTCTCTGCCCAGACACCCACAGGAGTAGCGAACTGCGCGCTACCTCCCTAGGACACCAAGCTGGCTAATGAGCGGGCTCCTGGTGTCTCCGCCCAGACACCCACAGGAGTAGCGAACTGCGCGCTACCTCCCTAGGACACCAAGCTGGCTCATCAGCGGGCTCCAGGTGTCTCCGCCCAGACACCCACAGGAGTAGCGAACTGCGCGCTACCTCCCTAGGACACCAAGCTGGCTAATGAGCGGGCTCCTGGTGTCTCCGCCCAGACACCCACAGGAGTAGCGAACTGCGCGCTACCTCCCTAGGACACCAAGCTGGCTCATCAGCGGGCTCCTGGTGTCTCCGCCCAGACACCCACAGGAGTAGCGAATGGCGCGCTACCTCCCTAGGACACCAAGCTTGCTAATCAGCGGGCTCCTGGTGTCTCCGCCCAGACACCCACAGGAGTAGCGAACTGCGCGCTACCTCCCTAGGACACCAAGCTGGCTAATGAGCGGGCTCCTGGTGTCTCCGCCCAGACACCCACAGGAGTAGCGAACTGCGCGCTACCTCCCTAGGACACCAAGCTGGCTAATGAGCGGGCTCCTGGTGTCTCCGCCCGGACACCCACAGGAGTAGCGAACTGCGCGCTACCTCCCTAGGACACCAAGCTGGCTAATGAGCGGGCTCCTGGTGTCTCCGCCCAGACACCCACAGGAGTAGCGAACTGCGCGCTACCTCCCTAGGACACCAAGCTGGCTAATCAGCGGGCTCCTGGTGTCTCCGCCCAGACACCCACAGGAGTAGCGAACTGCGCGCTACCTCCCTAGGACACCAAGCTGGCTAATCAGCGGGCTCCTGGTGTCTCCGCCCAGACACCCACAGGAGTAGCGGACTGCGCGCTACCTCCCTAGGACACCAAGCTGGCTAATCAGCGGGCTCCTGGTGTCTCCGTCCAGACACCCACAGGAGTAGCGAACTGCGCGCTACCTCCCTAGGACACCAAGCTGGCTAATCAGCGGGCTCCTGGTGTCTCTGCCCAGACACCCACAGGAGTAGCGAACTGCGCGCTACCTCCCTAGGACACCAAGCTGGCTAATCAGCGGGCTCCTGGTGTCTCCGCCCAGACACCCACAGGAGTAGCGAACTGCACGCTACCTCCCTAGGACACCAAGCTGGCTAATCAGCGGGCTCCTAGTGTCTCCGCCCAGACACCCACAGGAGTAGCGAACTGCGCGCTACCTCCCTAGGACACCAAGCTGGCTAATGAGCGGGCTCCTGGTGTCTCTGCCCAGACACCCACAGGAGTAGCGAACTGCGCGCTACCTCCCTAGGACACCAAGCTGGCTAATCAGCGGGCTCCTGGTGTCTCTGCCCAGACACCCACAGGAGTAGCGAACTGCGCGCTACCTCCCTAGGACACCAAGCTGGCTAATGAGCGGGCTCCTGGTGTCTCCGCCCAGACACCCACAGGAGTAGCGAACTGCGCGCTACCTCCCTAGGACACCAAGCTGGCTAATCAGCGGGCTCCTGGTGTCTCCGCCCAGACACCCACAGGAGTAGCGAACTGCACGCTACCTCCCTAGGACACCAAGCTGGCTAATCAGCGGGCTCCTGGTGTCTCTGCCCAGACACCCACAGGAGTAGCGAACTGTGCGCTACCTCCCTAGGACACCAAGCTGGCTAATGAGCGGGCTCCTGGTGTCTCCGCCCAGACACCCACAGGAGTAGCGAACTGCGCGCTACCTCCCTAGGACACCAAGCTGGCTAATCAGCGGGCTCCTGGTGTCTCCGCCCAGACACCCACAGGAGTAGCGAACTGCGCGCTACCTCCCTAGGACACCAAGCTGGCTAATGAGCGGGCTCCTGGTGTCTCCGCCCAGCCACCCACAGGAGTAGCGAACTGCGCGCTACCTCCCTAGGACACCAAGCTGGCTAATCAGCGGGCTCCTGGTGTCTCCACCCAGACACCCACAGGAGTAGCGAACTGCGCGCTACCTCCCTAGGACACCAAGCTGGCTAATGAGCGGGCTCCTGGTGTCTCCACCCAGACACCCACAGGAGTAGCGAACTGCGCGCTACCTCCCTAGGACACCAAGCTGGCTAATCAGCGGGCTCCTGGTGTCTCTGCCCAGACACCCACAGGAGTAGCGAACTGTGCGCTACCTCCCTAGGACACCAAGCTGGCTAAAGAGCGGGCTCCTGGTGTCTCCGCCCAGACACCCACAGGAGTAGCGAACTGCGCGCTACCTCCCTAGGACACCAAGCTGGCTAATCAGCGGGCTCCTGGTGTCTCCGCCCAGACACCCCAGGAGTAGCGAACTGCGCGCTACCTCCCTAGGACACCAAGCTGGCTAATCAGCGGGCTCCTGGTGTCTCCGCCCAGACACCCCAGGAGTAGCGAACTGCGCGCTACCTCCCTAGGACACCAAGCTGGCTAATCAGCGGGCTCCTGGTGTCTCCGCCCAGACACCCACAGGAGTAGCGAACTGCGCGCTACCTCCCTTGGACACCAAGCTGGCTAATCAGCGCGCTCCTGGTGTCTCCGCCCAGACACCAACAGGAGTAGCGAACTGCGCGCTACCTCCCTAGGACACCAAGCTGGCTAATGAGCGGGCTCCTGGTGTCTCTGCCCAGACACCCACAGGAGTAGCGAACTGCGCGCTACCTCCCTAGGACACCAAGCTGGCTAATGAGCGGGCTCCTGGTGTCTCCACCCAGACACCCACAGGAGTAGCGAACTGCGCGCTACCTCCCTAGGACACCAAGCTGGCTAATGAGCGGGCTCCTGGTGTCTCCGCCCAGACACCCACAGGAGTAGCGAACTGCGCGCTACCTCCCTAGGACACCAAGCTGGCTAATGAGCGGGCTCCTGGTGTCTCCGCCCAGACACCCACAGGAGTAGCGAACTGCGCGCTACCTCCCTAGGACACCAAGCTGGCTAATCAGCGGGCTCCTGGTGTCTCCACCCAGACACCCACAGGAGTAGCAAACTGCGCGCTACCTCCCTAGGACACCAAGCTGGCTAATCAGCGGGCTCCTGGTGTCTCAGCCCCGACACCCACAGTAGTAGCGAACTGCGCGCTACCTCCCTAGGACACCAAGCTGGCTAATCAGCGGGCTCCTGGTGTCTCCGCCCAGACACCCACAGGAGTAGCGAACTGCGCGCTACCTCCCTAGGACACCAAGCTGGCTAATCAGCGGGCTCCTGGTGTCTCCGCCCAGACACCCACAGGAGTAGCGAACTGCGCGCTACCTCCCTAGGACACCAAGCTGGCTAATCAGCGGGCTCCTGGTTTCTCTGCCCAGACACCCACAGGAGTAGCGAACTGCGCGCTACCTCCCTAGGACACCAAGCTGGCTCATCAGCGGGCTCTTGGTGTCTCCGCCCAGACACCCACAGGAGTAGCGAACTGCGCGCTACCTCCCTAGGACACCAAGCTGGCTAATCAGCGGGCTCCTGGTGTCTCTGCCCAGACACCCACAGGAGTAGCGAACTGCGCGCTACCTCCCTAGGACACCAAGCTGGCTAATCAGCGGGCTCCTGGTGTCTCCGCCCAGACACCCACAGGAGTAGCGAACTGCGCGCTACCTCCCTAGGACACCAAGCTGGCTAATGAGCGGGCTCCTGGTGTCTCTGCCCAGACTCCCACAGGAGTAGCGAACTGCGCGCTACCTCCCTAGGACACCAAGCTGGCTAATGAGCGGGCTCCTGGTGTCTCCGCCCAGACACCCACAGGAGTAGCGAACTGCGCGCTACCTCCCTAGGACACCAAGCTGGCTAATCAGCGGGCTCCTGGTGTCTCTGCCCAGACACCCACAGGAGTAGCGAACTGCGCGCTACCTCCCTAGGACACCAAGCTGGCTAATGAGCGGGCTCCTGGTGTCTCCGCCCAGACACCCACAGGAGTAGCGAACTGCGCGCTACCTCCCTAGGACACCAAGCTGGCTAATCAGCGGGCTCCTGGTGTCTCCACCCAGACACCCACAGGAGTAGCGAACTGCGCGCTACCTCCCTAGGACACCAAGCTGGCTAATGAGCGGGCTCCTGGTGTCTCCGCCCAGACACCCACAGGAGTAGCGAACTGCGCGCTACCTCCCTAGGACACCAAGCTGGCTAATGAGCGGGCTCCTTGTGTCTCCACCCAGACACCCACTGGAGTAGCGAACTGCGCGCTACCTCCCTAGGACACCAAGCTGGCTAATCAGCGGGCTCCTGGTGTCTCCGCCCAGACACCCACAGGAGTAGCGAACTGCGCGCTACCTCCCTAGGACACCAAGCTGGCTAATGAGCGGGCTCCAGGTGTCTCCACTCAGACACCCACAGGAGTAGCGAACTGCGCACTACCTCCCTAGGACACCAAGCTGGCTAATGAGCGGGCTCCAGGTGTCTCCACCCAGACACCCACAGGAGTAGCGAACTGCGCGCTACCTCCCTAGGACACCAAGCTGGCTAATGAGCGGGCTCCAGGTGTCTCCACCCAGACACCCACAGGAGTAGCGAACTGCGCGCTACCTCCCTAGGACACCAAGCTGGCTAATGACTGGGCTCCTCGTGTCTCCGCCCAGACACCCACAGAGTAGCGAACTGCGCGCTACCTCCCTAGGACACCAAGCTGGCTAATCAGCGGGGTCCTGGTGTCTCCGCCCAGACACCCACAGGAGTAGCGAACTGCGCGCTACCTCCCTAGGACACCAAGCTGGCTAATCAGCGGGCTCCTGGTGTCTCCGCCCAGACACCCACAGGAGTAGCGAACTGCGCGCTACCTCCCTAGGACCCCAAGCTGGCTAATCAGCGGGCTCCTGGTGTCTCCGCCCAGACACCCACAGGAGTAGCGAACTGCGCGCTACCTCCCTAGGACACCAAGCTGGCTAATCAGCGGGCTCCTGGTGTCTCCGCCCAGACACCCACAGGAGTAGCGAACTGCGCGCTACCTTCCTAGGACACCAAGCTGGCTAATCAGCGGGCTCCTGGTGTCTCCGCCCAGACACCCACAGGAGTAGCGAACTGCGCGCTACCTCCCTAGGACACCAAGCTGGCTAATCAGCGGGCTCCTGGTGTCTCCGCCCAGACACCCACAGGAGTAGCGAACTGCGCGCTACCTCCCTAGGACACCAAGCTGGCTAATGAGCGGGCTCCTGGTGTCTCCGCCCAGACACCCACAGGAGTAGCGAACTGCGCGCTACCTCCCTAGGACACCAAGCTGGCTAATGAGCGGGCTCCTGGTGTCTCCGCCCAGACACCCACAGGAGTAGCGAACTGCGCGCTACCTCCCTAGGACACCAAGCTGGCTAATCGGCGGGCTCCTGGTGTCTCCGCCCAGACACCCACAGTAGTAGCGAACTGCGCGCTACCTCCCTAGGACACCAAGCTGGCTAATCGGCGGGCTCCTGGTGTCTCCGCCCAGACACCCACAGGAGTAGCGAACTGCTCGCTACCTCCCTAGGACACCAAGCTGGCTAATCAGCGGGCTCCTGGTGTCTCCGCCCAGACAACCACAGGAGTAGCGAACTGCGCGCTACCTCCCTAGGACACCAAGCTGGCTAATGAGCGGGCTCCTGGTGTCTCCGCCCAGACACCCACAGGAGTAGCGAACTGCGCGCTACCTCCCTAGGACACCAAGCTGGCTCATCAGCGGGCCCCTGGTGTCTCCGCCCAGACACCCACAGGAGTAGCGAACTGCGCGCTACCTCCCTAGGACACCAAGCTGGCTAATCAGCGGGCTCCTGGTGTCTCCACCCAGACACCCACAGGAGTAGCGAACTGCGCGCTACCTCCCTAGGACACCAAGCTGGCTAATCGGCGGGCTCCTGGTGTCTCCGCCCAGACACCCACAGGAGTAGCGAACTGCGCGCTACCTCCCTAGGACATTAAGCTGGCTAATCAGCAGGCTCCTGGTGTCTAGGCCCAGACACCCACAGGAGTAGCGAACTGCGCGCTACCTCCCTAGGACACCAAGCTGGCTAATGAGCGGGCTCCTTGTGTCTCTGCCCAGACACCCACAGGAGTAGCGAACTGCGCGCTACCTCCCTAGGACACCAAGCTGGCTAATGAGCGGGCTCCTGGTGTCTCCGCCCAGACACCCACAGGAGTAGCAAACTGCGCGCTACCTCCCTAGGACACCAAGCTGGCTAATGAGCGGGCTCCTGGTGTCTCCGCCCAGACACCCACAGGAGTAGCGAACTGCGCGCTACCTCCCTAGGACACCAAGCTGGCTAATGAGCGGGCTCCTGGTGTCTCTGCCCAGACACCCACAGGAGTAGCGAACTGCGCGCTACCTCCCTAGGACACCTAGCTGGCTAATGAGCGGGCTCCTTGTGTCTCTGCCCAGACACCCACAGGAGTAGCGAACTGCGCGCTACCTCCCTAGGACACCAAGCTGGCTAATGAGCGGGCTTCTGGTGTCTCCGCCCAGACACCCACAGGAGTAGCGAACTGCGCGCTACCTCCCTAGGACACCAAGCTGGCTAATCAGCGGGCTCCTGGTGTCTCTGCCCAGACACCCACAGGAGTAGCGAACTGCGCGCTACCTCCCTAGGACACCAAGCTGGCTAATGAGCGGGCTCCTGGTGTCTCCGCCCAGACACCCACAGGAGTAGCGAACTGCGCGCTACCTCCCTAGGACACCAAGCTGGCTCATCAGCGGGCTCCTGGTGTCTCCGCCCAGACACCCACAGGAGTAGCGAACTGCGCGCTACCTCCCTAGGACACCAAGCTGGCTAATGAGCGGGCTCCTGGTGTCTCCGCCCAGACACCCACAGGAGTAGCGAACTGCACGCTACCTCCCTAGGACACCAAGCTGGCTCATCAGCGGGCTCCTGGTGTCTCCGCCCAGACACCCACAGGAGTAGCGAATGGCGCGCTACCTCCCTAGGACACCAAGCTTGCTAATCAGCGGGCTCCTGGTGTCTCCGCCCAGACACCCACAGGAGTAGCGAACTGCGCGCTACCTCCCTAGGACACCAAGCTGGCTAATGAGCGGGCTCCTGGTGTCTCCGCCCAGACACCCACAGGAGTAGCGAACTGCGCGCTACCTCCCTAGGACACCAAGCTGGCTAATGAGCGGGCTCCTGGTGTCTCCGCCCAGACACCCACAGGAGTAGCGAACTGCGCGCTACCTCCCTAGGACACCAAGCTGGCTAATGAGCGGGCTCCTGGTGTCTCCGCCCAGACACCCACAGGAGTAGCGAACTCCGCGCTACCTCCCTAGGACACCAAGCTGGCTAATGAGGGGCACCTGGTGTCTCCACCCAGACACCCACAGGAGTAGCGAACTGCGCGCTACCTCCCTAGGACACCAAGCTGGCTAATCAGCGTTCTCCTGGTGTCTCCGCCCAGACACCCACAGGAGTAGCGAACTGCACGCTACCTCCCTAGGACACCAAGCTGGCTAATCAGCGGGCTCCTGGTGTCTCCGTCCAGACACCCACAGGAGTAGCGAACTGCGCGCTACCTCCCTAGGACACCAAGCTGGCTAATCAGCGGGCTCCTGGTGTCTCTGCCCAGACACCCACAGGAGTAGCGAACTGCGCGCTACCTCCCTAGGACACCAAGCTGGCTAATCAGCGGGCTCCTGGTGTCTCCGCCCAGACACCCACAGGAGTAGCGAACTGCACGCTACCTCCCTAGGACACCAAGCTGGCTAATCAGCGGGCTCCTAGTGTCTCCGCCCAGACACCCACAGGAGTAGCGAACTGCGCGCTACCTCCCTAGGACACCAAGCTGGCTAATGAGCGGGCTCCTGGTGTCTCTGCCCAGACACCCACAGGAGTAGCGAACTGCGCGCTACCTCCCTAGGACACCAAGCTGGCTAATCAGCGGGCTCCTGGTGTCTCTGCCCAGACACCCACAGGAGTAGCGAACTGCGCGCTACCTCCCTAGGACACCAAGCTGGCTAATGAGCGGGCTCCTGGTGTCTCCGCCCAGACACCCACAGGAGTAGCGAACTGCGCGCTACCTCCCTAGGACACCAAGCTGGCTAATCAGCGGGCTCCTGGTGTCTCCGCCCAGACACCCACAGGAGTAGCGAACTGCACGCTACCTCCCTAGGACACCAAGCTGGCTAATCAGCGGGCTCCTGGTGTCTCTGCCCAGACACCCACAGGAGTAGCGAACTGTGCGCTACCTCCCTAGGACACCAAGCTGGCTAATGAGCGGGCTCCTGGTGTCTCCGCCCAGACACCCACAGGAGTAGCGAACTGCGCGCTACCTCCCTAGGACACCAAGCTGTCTAATCAGCGGGCTCCTGGTGTCTCCGCCCAGACACCCACAGGAGTAGCGAACTGCGCGCTACCTCCCTAGGACACCAAGCTGGCTAATGAGCGGGCTCCTGGTGTCTCCGCCCAGCCACCCACAGGAGTAGCGAACTGCGCGCTACCTCCCTAGGACACCAAGCTGGCTAATCAGCGGGCTCCTGGTGTCTCCACCCAGACACCCACAGGAGTAGCGAACTGCGCGCTACCTCCCTAGGACACCAAGCTGGCTAATGAGCGGGCTCCTGGTGTCTCCACCCAGACACCCACAGGAGTAGCGAACTGCGCGCTACCTCCCTAGGACACCAAGCTGGCTAATCAGCGGGCTCCTGGTGTCTCTGCCCAGACACCCACAGGAGTAGCGAACTGTGCGCTACCTCCCTAGGACACCAAGCTGGCTAAAGAGCGGGCTCCTGGTGTCTCCGCCCAGACACCCACAGGAGTAGCGAACTGCGCGCTACCTCCCTAGGACACCAAGCTGGCTAATCAGCGGGCTCCTGGTGTCTCCGCCCAGACACCCCAGGAGTAGCGAACTGCGCGCTACCTCCCTAGGACACCAAGCTGGCTAATCAGCGGGCTCCTGGTGTCTCCGCCCAGACACCCCAGGAGTAGCGAACTGCGCGCTACCTCCCTAGGACACCAAGCTGGCTAATGAGCGGGCTCCTGGTGTCTCCGCCCAGACACCCACAGGAGTAGCGAACTGCGCGCTACCTCCCTTGGACACCAAGCTGGCTAATCAGCGCGCTCCTGGTGTCTCCGCCCAGACACCAACAGGAGTAGCGAACTGCGCGCTACCTCCCTAGGACACCAAGCTGGCTAATGAGCGGGCTCCTGGTGTCTCTGCCCAGACACCCACAGGAGTAGCGAACTGCGCGCTACCTCCCTAGGACACCAAGCTGGCTAATGAGCGGGCTCCTGGTGTCTCCACCCAGACACCCACAGGAGTAGCGAACTGCGCGCTACCTCCCTAGGACACCAAGCTGGCTAATGAGCGGGCTCCTGGTGTCTCCGCCCAGACACCCACAGGAGTAGCGAACTGCGCGCTACCTCCCTAGGACACCAAGCTGGCTAATGAGCGGGCTCCTGGTGTCTCCGCCCAGACACCCACAGGAGTAGCGAACTGCGCGCTACCTCCCTAGGACACCAAGCTGGCTAATCAGCGGGCTCCTGGTGTCTCCACCCAGACACCCACAGGAGTAGCAAACTGCGCGCTACCTCCCTAGGACACCAAGCTGGCTAATCAGCGGGCTCCTGGTGTCTCAGCCCCGACACCCACAGTAGTAGCGAACTGCGCGCTACCTCCCTAGGACACCAAGCTGGCTAATCAGCGGGCTCCTGGTGTCTCCGCCCAGACACCCACAGGAGTAGCGAACTGCGCGCTACCTCCCTAGGACACCAAGCTGGCTAATCAGCGGGCTCCTGGTGTCTCCGCCCAGACACCCACAGGAGTAGCGAACTGCGCGCTACCTCCCTAGGACACCAAGCTGGCTAATCAGCGGGCTCCTGGTGTCTCTGCCCAGACACCCACAGGAGTAGCGAACTGCGCGCTACCTCCCTAGGACACCAAGCTGGCTCATCAGCGGGCTCTTGGTGTCTCCGCCCAGACACCCACAGGAGTAGCGAACTGCGCGCTACCTCCCTAGGACACCAAGCTGGCTAATCAGCGGGCTCCTGGTGTCTCTGCCCAGACACCCACAGGAGTAGCGAACTGCGCGCTACCTCCCTAGGACACCAAGCTGGCTAATCAGCGGGCTCCTGGTGTCTCCGCCCAGACACCCACAGGAGTAGCGAACTGCGCGCTACCTCCCTAGGACACCAAGCTGGCTAATGAGCGGGCTCCTGGTGTCTCTGCCCAGACTCCCACAGGAGTAGCGAACTGCGCGCTACCTCCCTAGGACACCAAGCTGGCTAATGAGCGGGCTCCTGGTGTCTCCGCCCAGACACCCACAGGAGTAGCGAACTGCGCGCTACCTCCCTAGGACACCAAGCTGGCTAATCAGCGGGCTCCTGGTGTCTCCGTCCAGACACCCACAGGAGTAGCGAACTGCGCGCTACCTCCCTAGGACACCAAGCTGGCTAATCAGCGGGCTCCTGGTGTCTCTGCCCAGACACCCACAGGAGTAGCGAACTGCGCGCTACCTCCCTAGGACACCAAGCTGGCTAATCAGCGGGCTCCTGGTGTCTCCGCCCAGACACCCACAGGAGTAGCGAACTGCACGCTACCTCCCTAGGACACCAAGCTGGCTAATCAGCGGGCTCCTAGTGTCTCCGCCCAGACACCCACAGGAGTAGCGAACTGCGCGCTACCTCCCTAGGACACCAAGCTGGCTAATGAGCGGGCTCCTGGTGTCTCTGCCCAGACACCCACAGGAGTAGCGAACTGCGCGCTACCTCCCTAGGACACCAAGCTGGCTAATCAGCGGGCTCCTGGTGTCTCTGCCCAGACACCCACAGGAGTAGCGAACTGCGCGCTACCTCCCTAGGACACCAAGCTGGCTAATGAGCGGGCTCCTGGTGTCTCCGCCCAGACACCCACAGGAGTAGCGAACTGCGCGCTACCTCCCTAGGACACCAAGCTGGCTAATCAGCGGGCTCCTGGTGTCTCCGCCCAGACACCCACAGGAGTAGCGAACTGCACGCTACCTCCCTAGGACACCAAGCTGGCTAATCAGCGGGCTCCTGGTGTCTCTGCCCAGACACCCACAGGAGTAGCGAACTGTGCGCTACCTCCCTAGGACACCAAGCTGGCTAATGAGCGGGCTCCTGGTGTCTCCGCCCAGACACCCACAGGAGTAGCGAACTGCGCGCTACCTCCCTAGGACACCAAGCTGGCTAATCAGCGGGCTCCTGGTGTCTCCGCCCAGACACCCACAGGAGTAGCGAACTGCGCGCTACCTCCCTAGGACACCAAGCTGGCTAATGAGCGGGCTCCTGGTGTCTCCGCCCAGCCACCCACAGGAGTAGCGAACTGCGCGCTACCTCCCTAGGACACCAAGCTGGCTAATCAGCGGGCTCCTGGTGTCTCCACCCAGACACCCACAGGAGTAGCGAACTGCGCGCTACCTCCCTAGGACACCAAGCTGGCTAATGAGCGGGCTCCTGGTGTCTCCACCCAGACACCCACAGGAGTAGCGAACTGCGCGCTACCTCCCTAGGACACCAAGCTGGCTAATCAGCGGGCTCCTGGTGTCTCTGCCCAGACACCCACAGGAGTAGCGAACTGTGCGCTACCTCCCTAGGACACCAAGCTGGCTAAAGAGCGGGCTCCTGGTGTCTCCGCCCAGACACCCACAGGAGTAGCGAACTGCGCGCTACCTCCCTAGGACACCAAGCTGGCTAATCAGCGGGCTCCTGGTGTCTCCGCCCAGACACCCCAGGAGTAGCGAACTGCGCGCTACCTCCCTAGGACACCAAGCTGGCTAATCAGCGGGCTCCTGGTGTCTCCGCCCAGACACCCCAGGAGTAGCGAACTGCGCGCTACCTCCCTAGGACACCAAGCTGGCTAATCAGCGGGCTCCTGGTGTCTCCGCCCAGACACCCACAGGAGTAGCGAACTGCGCGCTACCTCCCTTGGACACCAAGCTGGCTAATCAGCGCGCTCCTGGTGTCTCCGCCCAGACACCAACAGGAGTAGCGAACTGCGCGCTACCTCCCTAGGACACCAAGCTGGCTAATGAGCGGGCTCCTGGTGTCTCTGCCCAGACACCCACAGGAGTAGCGAACTGCGCGCTACCTCCCTAGGACACCAAGCTGGCTAATGAGCGGGCTCCTGGTGTCTCCACCCAGACACCCACAGGAGTAGCGAACTGCGCGCTACCTCCCTAGGACACCAAGCTGGCTAATGAGCGGGCTCCTGGTGTCTCCGCCCAGACACCCACAGGAGTAGCGAACTGCGCGCTACCTCCCTAGGACACCAAGCTGGCTAATGAGCGGGCTCCTGGTGTCTCCGCCCAGACACCCACAGGAGTAGCGAACTGCGCGCTACCTCCCTAGGACACCAAGCTGGCTAATCAGCGGGCTCCTGGTGTCTCCACCCAGACACCCACAGGAGTAGCAAACTGCGCGCTACCTCCCTAGGACACCAAGCTGGCTAATCAGCGGGCTCCTGGTGTCTCAGCCCCGACACCCACAGTAGTAGCGAACTGCGCGCTACCTCCCTAGGACACCAAGCTGGCTAATCAGCGGGCTCCTGGTGTCTCCGCCCAGACACCCACAGGAGTAGCGAACTGCGCGCTACCTCCCTAGGACACCAAGCTGGCTAATCAGCGGGCTCCTGGTGTCTCCGCCCAGACACCCACAGGAGTAGCGAACTGCGCGCTACCTCCCTAGGACACCAAGCTGGCTAATCAGCGGGCTCCTGGTGTCTCTGCCCAGACACCCACAGGAGTAGCGAACTGCGCGCTACCTCCCTAGGACACCAAGCTGGCTCATCAGCGGGCTCTTGGTGTCTCCGCCCAGACACCCACAGGAGTAGCGAACTGCGCGCTACCTCCCTAGGACACCAAGCTGGCTAATCAGCGGGCTCCTGGTGTCTCTGCCCAGACACCCACAGGAGTAGCGAACTGCGCGCTACCTCCCTAGGACACCAAGCTGGCTAATCAGCGGGCTCCTGGTGTCTCCGCCCAGACACCCACAGGAGTAGCGAACTGCGCGCTACCTCCCTAGGACACCAAGCTGGCTAATGAGCGGGCTCCTGGTGTCTCTGCCCAGACTCCCACAGGAGTAGCGAACTGCGCGCTACCTCCCTAGGACACCAAGCTGGCTAATGAGCGGGCTCCTGGTGTCTCCGCCCAGACACCCACAGGAGTAGCGAACTGCGCACTACCTCCCTAGGACACCAAGCTGGCTAATCAGCGGGCTCCTGGTGTCTCTGCCCAGACACCCACAGGAGTAGCGAACTGCGCGCTACCTCCCTAGGACACCAAGCTGGCTAATGAGCGGGCTCCTGGTGTCTCCGCCCAGACACCCACAGGAGTAGCGAACTGCGCGCTACCTCCCTAGGACACCAAGCTGGCTAATCAGCGGGCTCCTGGTGTCTCCACCCAGACACCCACAGGAGTAGCGAACTGCGCGCTACCTCCCTAGGACACCAAGCTGGCTAATGAGCGGGCTCCTGGTGTCTCCGCCCAGACACCCACAGGAGTAGCGAACTGCGCGCTACCTCCCTAGGACACCAAGCTGGCTAATGAGCGGGCTCCTTGTGTCTCCACCCAGACACCCACTGGAGTAGCGAACTGCGCGCTACCTCCCTAGGACACCAAGCTGGCTAATGAGCGGGCTCCTGGTGTCTCTGCCCAGACACCCACAGGAGTAGCGAACTGCGCGCTACCTCCCTAGGACACCTAGCTGGCTAATGAGCGGGCTCCTTGTGTCTCTGCCCAGACACCCACAGGAGTAGCGAACTGCGCGCTACCTCCCTAGGACACCAAGCTGGCTAATGAGCGGGCTTCTGGTGTCTCCGCCCAGACACCCACAGGAGTAGCGAACTGCGCGCTACCTCCCTAGGACACCAAGCTGGCTAATCAGCGGGCTCCTGGTGTCTCTGCCCAGACACCCACAGGAGTAGCGAACTGCGCGCTACCTCCCTAGGACACCAAGCTGGCTAATGAGCGGGCTCCTGGTGTCTCCGCCCAGACACCCACAGGAGTAGCGAACTGCGCGCTACCTCCCTAGGACACCAAGCTGGCTCATCAGCGGGCTCCTGGTGTCTCCGCCCAGACACCCACAGGAGTAGCGAACTGCGCGCTACCTCCCTAGGACACCAAGCTGGCTAATGAGCGGGCTCCTGGTGTCTCCGCCCAGACACCCACAGGAGTAGCGAACTGCACGCTACCTCCCTAGGACACCAAGCTGGCTCATCAGCGGGCTCCTGGTGTCTCCGCCCAGACACCCACAGGAGTAGCGAATGGCGCGCTACCTCCCTAGGACACCAAGCTTGCTAATCAGCGGGCTCCTGGTGTCTCCGCCCAGACACCCACAGGAGTAGCGAACTGCGCGCTACCTCCCTAGGACACCAAGCTGGCTAATGAGCGGGTTCCTGGTGTCTCCGCCCAGACACCCACAGGAGTAGCGAACTGCGCGCTACCTCCCTAGGACACCAAGCTGGCTAATGAGCGGGCTCCTGGTGTCTCCGCCCAGACACCCACAGGAGTAGCGAACTGCGCGCTACCTCCCTAGGACACCAAGCTGGCTAATGAGCGGGCTCCTGGTGTCTCCGCCCAGACACCCACAGGAGTAGCGAACTCCGCGCTACCTCCCTAGGACACCAAGCTGGCTAATGAGCGGGCACCTGGTGTCTCCACCCAGACACCCACAGGAGTAGCGAACTGCGCGCTACCTCCCTAGGACACCAAGCTGGCTAATCAGCGTTCTCCTGGTGTCTCCGCCCAGACACCCACAGGAGTAGCGAACTGCACGCTACCTCCCTAGGACACCAAGCTGGCTAATCAGCGGGCTCCTGGTGTCTCCGTCCAGACACCCACAGGAGTAGCGAACTGCGCGCTACCTCCCTAGGACACCAAGCTGGCTAATCAGCGGGCTCCTGGTGTCTCTGCCCAGACACCCACAGGAGTAGCGAACTGCGCGCTACCTCCCTAGGACACCAAGCTGGCTAATCAGCGGGCTCCTGGTGTCTCCGCCCAGACACCCACAGGAGTAGCGAACTGCACGCTACCTCCCTAGGACACCAAGCTGGCTAATCAGCGGGCTCCTAGTGTCTCCGCCCAGACACCCACAGGAGTAGCGAACTGCGCGCTACCTCCCTAGGACACCAAGCTGGCTAATGAGCGGGCTCCTGGTGTCTCTGCCCAGACACCCACAGGAGTAGCGAACTGCGCGCTACCTCCCTAGGACACCAAGCTGGCTAATCAGCGGGCTCCTGGTGTCTCTGCCCAGACACCCACAGGAGTAGCGAACTGCGCGCTACCTCCCTAGGACACCAAGCTGGCTAATGAGCGGGCTCCTGGTGTCTCCGCCCAGACACCCACAGGAGTAGCGAACTGCGCGCTACCTCCCTAGGACACCAAGCTGGCTAATCAGCGGGCTCCTGGTGTCTCCGCCCAGACACCCACAGGAGTAGCGAACTGCACGCTACCTCCCTAGGACACCAAGCTGGCTAATCAGCGGGCTCCTGGTGTCTCTGCCCAGACACCCACAGGAGTAGCGAACTGTGCGCTACCTCCCTAGGACACCAAGCTGGCTAATGAGCGGGCTCCTGGTGTCTCCGCCCAGACACCCACAGGAGTAGCGAACTGCGCGCTACCTCCCTAGGACACCAAGCTGGCTAATCAGCGGGCTCCTGGTGTCTCCGCCCAGACACCCACAGGAGTAGCGAACTGCGCGCTACCTCCCTAGGACACCAAGCTGGCTAATGAGCGGGCTCCTGGTGTCTCCGCCCAGCCACCCACAGGAGTAGCGAACTGCGCGCTACCTCCCTAGGACACCAAGCTGGCTAATCAGCGGGCTCCTGGTGTCTCCACCCAGACACCCACAGGAGTAGCGAACTGCGCGCTACCTCCCTAGGACACCAAGCTGGCTAATGAGCGGGCTCCTGGTGTCTCCACCCAGACACCCACAGGAGTAGCGAACTGCGCGCTACCTCCCTAGGACACCAAGCTGGCTAATCAGCGGGCTCCTGGTGTCTCTGCCCAGACACCCACAGGAGTAGCGAACTGTGCGCTACCTCCCTAGGACACCAAGCTGGCTAAAGAGCGGGCTCCTGGTGTCTCCGCCCAGACACCCACAGGAGTAGCGAACTGCGCGCTACCTCCCTAGGACACCAAGCTGGCTAATCAGCGGGCTCCTGGTGTCTCCGCCCAGACACCCCAGGAGTAGCGAACTGCGCGCTACCTCCCTAGGACACCAAGCTGGCTAATCAGCGGGCTCCTGGTGTCTCCGCCCAGACACCCCAGGAGTAGCGAACTGCGCGCTACCTCCCTAGGACACCAAGCTGGCTAATGAGCGGGCTCCTGGTGTCTCCGCCCAGACACCCACAGGAGTAGCGAACTGCGCGCTACCTCCCTTGGACACCAAGCTGGCTAATCAGCGCGCTCCTGGTGTCTCCGCCCAGACACCAACAGGAGTAGCGAACTGCGCGCTACCTCCCTAGGACACCAAGCTGGCTAATGAGCGGGCTCCTGGTGTCTCTGCCCAGACACCCACAGGAGTAGCGAACTGCGCGCTACCTCCCTAGGACACCAAGCTGGCTAATGAGCGGGCTCCTGGTGTCTCCACCCAGACACCCACAGGAGTAGCGAACTGCGCGCTACCTCCCTAGGACACCAAGCTGGCTAATGAGCGGGCTCCTGGTGTCTCCGCCCAGACACCCACAGGAGTAGCGAACTGCGCGCTACCTCCCTAGGACACCAAGCTGGCTAATGAGCGGGCTCCTGGTGTCTCCGCCCAGACACCCACAGGAGTAGCGAACTGCGCGCTACCTCCCTAGGACACCAAGCTGGCTAATCAGCGGGCTCCTGGTGTCTCCACCCAGACACCCACAGGAGTAGCAAACTGCGCGCTACCTCCCTAGGACACCAAGCTGGCTAATCAGCGGGCTCCTGGTGTCTCAGCCCCGACACCCACAGTAGTAGCGAACTGCGCGCTACCTCCCTAGGACACCAAGCTGGCTAATCAGCGGGCTCCTGGTGTCTCCGCCCAGACACCCACAGGAGTAGCGAACTGCGCGCTACCTCCCTAGGACACCAAGCTGGCTAATCAGCGGGCTCCTGGTGTCTCCGCCCAGACACCCACAGGAGTAGCGAACTGCGCGCTACCTCCCTAGGACACCAAGCTGGCTAATCAGCGGGCTCCTGGTGTCTCTGCCCAGACACCCACAGGAGTAGCGAACTGCGCGCTACCTCCCTAGGACACCAAGCTGGCTCATCAGCGGGCTCTTGGTGTCTCCGCCCAGACACCCACAGGAGTAGCGAACTGCGCGCTACCTCCCTAGGACACCAAGCTGGCTAATCAGCGGGCTCCTGGTGTCTCTGCCCAGACACCCACAGGAGTAGCGAACTGCGCGCTACCTCCCTAGGACACCAAGCTGGCTAATCAGCGGGCTCCTGGTGTCTCCGCCCAGACACCCACAGGAGTAGCGAACTGCGCGCTACCTCCCTAGGACACCAAGCTGGCTAATGAGCGGGCTCCTGGTGTCTCTGCCCAGACTCCCACAGGAGTAGCGAACTGCGCGCTACCTCCCTAGGACACCAAGCTGGCTAATGAGCGGGCTCCTGGTGTCTCCGCCCAGACACCCACAGGAGTAGCGAACTGCGCGCTACCTCCCTAGGACACCAAGCTGGCTAATCAGCGGGCTCCTGGTGTCTCCGTCCAGACACCCACAGGAGTAGCGAACTGCGCGCTACCTCCCTAGGACACCAAGCTGGCTAATCAGCGGGCTCCTGGTGTCTCTGCCCAGACACCCACAGGAGTAGCGAACTGCGCGCTACCTCCCTAGGACACCAAGCTGGCTAATCAGCGGGCTCCTGGTGTCTCCGCCCAGACACCCACAGGAGTAGCGAACTGCACGCTACCTCCCTAGGACACCAAGCTGGCTAATCAGCGGGCTCCTAGTGTCTCCGCCCAGACACCCACAGGAGTAGCGAACTGCGCGCTACCTCCCTAGGACACCAAGCTGGCTAATGAGCGGGCTCCTGGTGTCTCTGCCCAGACACCCACAGGAGTAGCGAACTGCGCGCTACCTCCCTAGGACACCAAGCTGGCTAATCAGCGGGCTCCTGGTGTCTCTGCCCAGACACCCACAGGAGTAGCGAACTGCGCGCTACCTCCCTAGGACACCAAGCTGGCTAATGAGCGGGCTCCTGGTGTCTCCGCCCAGACACCCACAGGAGTAGCGAACTGCGCGCTACCTCCCTAGGACACCAAGCTGGCTAATCAGCGGGCTCCTGGTGTCTCCGCCCAGACACCCACAGGAGTAGCGAACTGCACGCTACCTCCCTAGGACACCAAGCTGGCTAATCAGCGGGCTCCTGGTGTCTCTGCCCAGACACCCACAGGAGTAGCGAACTGTGCGCTACCTCCCTAGGACACCAAGCTGGCTAATGAGCGGGCTCCTGGTGTCTCCGCCCAGACACCCACAGGAGTAGCGAACTGCGCGCTACCTCCCTAGGACACCAAGCTGGCTAATCAGCGGGCTCCTGGTGTCTCCGCCCAGACACCCACAGGAGTAGCGAACTGCGCGCTACCTCCCTAGGACACCAAGCTGGCTAATGAGCGGGCTCCTGGTGTCTCCGCCCAGCCACCCACAGGAGTAGCGAACTGCGCGCTACCTCCCTAGGACACCAAGCTGGCTAATCAGCGGGCTCCTGGTGTCTCCACCCAGACACCCACAGGAGTAGCGAACTGCGCGCTACCTCCCTAGGACACCAAGCTGGCTAATGAGCGGGCTCCTGGTGTCTCCACCCAGACACCCACAGGAGTAGCGAACTGCGCGCTACCTCCCTAGGACACCAAGCTGGCTAATCAGCGGGCTCCTGGTGTCTCTGCCCAGACACCCACAGGAGTAGCGAACTGTGCGCTACCTCCCTAGGACACCAAGCTGGCTAAAGAGCGGGCTCCTGGTGTCTCCGCCCAGACACCCACAGGAGTAGCGAACTGCGCGCTACCTCCCTAGGACACCAAGCTGGCTAATCAGCGGGCTCCTGGTGTCTCCGCCCAGACACCCCAGGAGTAGCGAACTGCGCGCTACCTCCCTAGGACACCAAGCTGGCTAATCAGCGGGCTCCTGGTGTCTCCGCCCAGACACCCCAGGAGTAGCGAACTGCGCGCTACCTCCCTAGGACACCAAGCTGGCTAATCAGCGGGCTCCTGGTGTCTCCGCCCAGACACCCACAGGAGTAGCGAACTGCGCGCTACCTCCCTTGGACACCAAGCTGGCTAATCAGCGCGCTCCTGGTGTCTCCGCCCAGACACCCACAGGAGTAGCGAACTGCGCGCTACCTCCCTAGGACACCAAGCTGGCTAATGAGCGGGCTCCTGGTGTCTCCGCCCAGACACCCACAGGAGTAGCGAACTGCGCGCTACCTCCCTAGGACACCAAGCTGGCTAATCAGCGGGCTCCTGGTGTCTCCACCCAGACACCCACAGGAGTAGCAAACTGCGCGCTACCTCCCTAGGACACCAAGCTGGCTAATCAGCGGGCTCCTGGTGTCTCAGCCCCGACACCCACAGTAGTAGCGAACTGCGCGCTACCTCCCTAGGACACCAAGCTGGCTAATCAGCGGGCTCCTGGTGTCTCCGCCCAGACACCCACAGGAGTAGCGAACTGCGCGCTACCTCCCTAGGACACCAAGCTGGCTAATCAGCGGGCTCCTGGTGTCTCCGCCCGGACACCCACAGGAGTAGCGAACTGCGCGCTACCTCCCTAGGACACCAAGCTGGCTAATCAGCGGGCTCCTGGTGTCTCTGCCCAGACACCCACAGGAGTAGCGAACTGCGCGCTACCTCCCTAGGACACCAAGCTGGCTCATCAGCGGGCTCTTGGTGTCTCCGCCCAGACACCCACAGGAGTAGCGAACTGCGCGCTACCTCCCTAGGACACCAAGCTGGCTAATCAGCGGGCTCCTGGTGTCTCTGCCCAGACACCCACAGGAGTAGCGAACTGCGCGCTACCTCCCTAGGACACCAAGCTGGCTAATCAGCGGGCTCCTGGTGTCTCCGCCCAGACACCCACAGGAGTAGCGAACTGCGCGCTACCTCCCTAGGACACCAAGCTGGCTAATGAGCGGGCTCCTGGTGTCTCTGCCCAGACTCCCACAGGAGTAGCGAACTGCGCGCTACCTCCCTAGGACACCAAGCTGGCTAATGAGCGGGCTCCTGGTGTCTCCGCCCAGACACCCACAGGAGTAGCGAACTGCGCGCTACCTCCCTAGGACACCAAGCTGGCTAATCAGCGGGCTCCTGGTGTCTCTGCCCAGACACCCACAGGAGTAGCGAACTGCGCGCTACCTCCCTAGGACACCAAGCTGGCTAATGAGCGGGCTCCTGGTGTCTCCGCCCAGACACCCACAGGAGTAGCGAACTGCGCGCTACCTCCCTAGGACACCAAGCTGGCTAATCAGCGGGCTCCTGGTGTCTCCACCCAGACACCCACAGGAGTAGCGAACTGCGCGCTACCTCCCTAGGACACCAAGCTGGCTAATGAGCGGGCTCCTGGTGTCTCCGCCCAGACACCCACAGGAGTAGCGAACTGCGCGCTACCTCCCTAGGACACCAAGCTGGCTAATGAGCGGGCTCCTTGTGTCTCCACCCAGACACCCACTGGAGTAGCGAACTGCGCGCTACCTCCCTAGGACACCAAGCTGGCTAATCAGCGGGCACCTGGTGTCTCCGCCCAGACACCCACAGGAGTAGCGAACTGCGCGCTACCTCCCTAGGACACCAAGCTGGCTAATGAGCGGGCTCCAGGTGTCTCCACTCAGACACCCACAGGAGTAGCGAACTGCGCACTACCTCCCTAGGACACCAAGCTGGCTAATGAGCGGGCTCCAGGTGTCTCCACCCAGACACCCACAGGAGTAGCGAACTGCGCGCTACCTCCCTAGGACACCAAGCTGGCTAATGAGCGGGCTCCAGGTGTCTCCACCCAGACACCCACAGGAGTAGCGAACTGCGCGCTACCTCCCTAGGACACCAAGCTGGCTAATGAGCGGGCTCCTCGTGTCTCCGCCCAGACACCCACAGAGTAGCGAACTGCGCGCTACCTCCCTAGGACACCAAGCTGGCTAATCAGCGGGGTCCTGGTGTCTCCGCCCAGACACCCACAGGAGTAGCGAACTGCGCGCTACCTCCCTAGGACACCAAGCTGGCTAATCAGCGGGCTCCTGGTGTCTCCGCCCAGACACCCACAGGAGTAGCGAACTGCGCGCTACCTCCCTAGGACCCCAAGCTGGCTAATCAGCGGGCTCCTGGTGTCTCCGCCCAGACACCCACAGGAGTAGCGAACTGCGCGCTACCTCCCTAGGACACCAAGCTGGCTAATCAGCGGGCTCCTGGTGTCTCCGCCCAGACACCCACAGGAGTAGCGAACTGCGCGCTACCTCCCTAGGACACCAAGCTGGCTAATCAGCGGGCTCCTGGTGTCTCCGCCCAGACACCCACAGGAGTAGCGAACTGCGCGCTACCTCCCTAGGACACCAAGCTGGCTAATCAGCGGGCTCCTGGTGTCTCCGCCCAGACACCCACAGGAGTAGCGAACTGCGCGCTACCTCCCTAGGACACCAAGCTGGCTAATGAGCGGGCTCCTGGTGTCTCCGCCCAGACACCCACAGGAGTAGCGAACTGCGCGCTACCTCCCTAGGACACCAAGCTGGCTAATGAGCGGGCTCCTGGTGTCTCCGCCCAGACACCCACAGGAGTAGCGAACTGCGCGCTACCTCCCTAGGACACCAAGCTGGCTAATCGGCGGGCTCCTGGTGTCTCCGCCCAGACACCCACAGTAGTAGCGAACTGCGCGCTACCTCCCTAGGACACCAAGCTGGCTAATCGGCGGGCTCCTGGTGTCTCCGCCCAGACACCCACAGGAGTAGCGAACTGCTCGCTACCTCCCTAGGACACCAAGCTGGCTAATCAGCGGGCTCCTGGTGTCTCCGCCCAGACAACCACAGGAGTAGCGAACTGCGCGCTACCTCCCTAGGACACCAAGCTGGCTAATGAGCGGGCTCCTGGTGTCTCCGCCCAGACACCCACAGGAGTAGCGAACTGCGCGCTACCTCCCTAGGACACCAAGCTGGCTCATCAGCGGGCCCCTGGTGTCTCCGCCCAGACACCCACAGGAGTAGCGAACTGCGCGCTACCTCCCTAGGACACCAAGCTGGCTAATCAGCGGGCTCCTGGTGTCTCCACCCAGACACCCACAGGAGTAGCGAACTGCGCGCTACCTCCCTAGGACACCAAGCTGTTTAATCGGCGGGCTCCTGGTGTCTCCGCCCAGACACCCACAGGAGTAGCGAACTGCGCGCTACCTCCCTAGGACATTAAGCTGGCTAATCAGCAGGCTCCTGGTGTCTCCGCCCAGACACCCACAGGAGTAGCGAACTGCGCGCTACCTCCCTAGGACACCAAGCTGGCTAATGAGCGGGCTCCTTGTGTCTCTGCCCAGACACCCACAGGAGTAGCGAACTGCGCGCTACCTCCCTAGGACACCAAGCTGGCTAATGAGCGGGCTCCTGGTGTCTCCGCCCAGACACCCACAGGAGTAGCAAACTGCGCGCTACCTCCCTAGGACACCAAGCTGGCTAATGAGCGGGCTCCTGGTGTCTCCGCCCAGACACCCACAGGAGTAGCGAACTGCGCGCTACCTCCCTAGGACACCAAGCTGGCTAATGAGCGGGCTCCTGGTGTCTCTGCCCAGACACCCACAGGAGTAGCGAACTGCGCGCTACCTCCCTAGGACACCTAGCTGGCTAATGAGCGGGCTCCTTGTGTCTCTGCCCAGACACCCACAGGAGTAGCGAACTGCGCGCTACCTCCCTAGGACACCAAGCTGGCTAATGAGCGGGCTTCTGGTGTCTCCGCCCAGACACCCACAGGAGTAGCGAACTGCGCGCTATCTCCCTAGGACACCAAGCTGGCTAATCAGCGGGCTCCTGGTGTCTCTGCCCAGACACCCACAGGAGTAGCGAACTGCGCGCTACCTCCCTAGGACACCAAGCTGGCCAATTCAGCGGGCTCCTGGTGTCTCCGCCCAGACACCCACAGGAGTAGCGAACTGCGCACTACCTCCCTAGGACACCAAGCTGGCTAATCAGCGGGCTCCTGGTGTCTCCGCCCAGACACCCACAGGAGTAGCGAACTGCGCGCTACCTCCCTAGGACACCAAGCTGGCTAATCAGCGGGCTCCTGGTGTCTCTGCCCAGACACCCACAGGAGTAGCGAACTGCGCGCTACCTCCCTAGGACACCAAGCTGGCTAATGAGCGGGCTCCTGGTGTCTCCGCCCAGACACCCACAGGAGTAGCGAACTGCGCGCTACCTCCCTAGGACACAAGCTGGCTAATGAGCGGGCTCCTGGTGTCTCCGCCCAGACACCCACAGGAGTAGCGAACTGCGCGCTACCTCCCTAGGACACCAAGCTGGCTAATGAGCGGGCTCCTGGTGTCTCCACCCAGACACCCACAGGAGTAGCGAACTGCGCGCTACCTCCCTAGGACACCAAGCTGGCTAATGAGCGGGCTCCTGGTGTCTCCGCCCAGACACCCACAGGAGTAGCGAACTGCGCGCTACCTCCCTAGGACACCAAGCTGGCTAATGAGCGGGCTCCTGGTGTCTCCGCCCAGACACCCACAGGAGTAGCGAACTGCGCGCTACCTCCCTAGGACACCAAGCTGGCTAATCAGCGGGCTCCTGGTGTCTCCGCCCAGACACCCACAGGAGTAGCGAACTGCGCGCTACCTCCCTAGGACACCATGCTGGCTAATGAGCGGGCTCCTGGTGTCTCCGCCCAGACACCCACAGGAGTAGCGAACTGCGCGCTACCTCCCTAGGACACCAAGCTGGCTAATCAGCGGGCTCCTGGTGTCTCCGCCCAGACACCCACAGGAGTAGCGAACTGCGCGCTACCTCCCTAGGACACCAAGCTGGCTAATGAGCGGGCTCCTGGTGTCTCCGCCCAGACACCCACTGGAGTAGCGAACTGCGCGCTACCTCCCTAGGACACCAAGCTGGCTAATCAGCGGGCTCCTGGTGTCTCCGCCCAGACACCCACAGGAGTAGCGAACTGCGCGCTACCTCCCTAGGACACCAAGCTGGCTAATCAGCGGGCTCCTGGTGTCTCCGCCCAGACACCCACAGGAGTAGCGAACTGCGCGCTACCTCCCTAGGACACCAAGCTGGCTAATAAGCGGGCTCCTGGTGTCTCCGCCCAGACACCCACAGGAGTAGCGAACTGCGCGCTACCTCCCTAGGACACCAAGCTGGCTAATCAGCGGGCTCCTGGTGTCTCCGCCCAGACAACCACAGGAGTAGCGAACTGCGCGCTACCTCCCTAGGACACCAAGCTGGCTAATCAGCGGGCTCCTGGTGTCTCCGCCCAGACACCCACAGGAGTAGCGAACTGCGCGCTACCTCCCTAGGACACCAAGCTGGCTAATGAGCGGTCTCCTGGTGTCTCCGCCCAGACACCCACAGGAGTAGCGAACTGCGCGCTACCCCCCTAGGACACCAAGCTGGCTAATGAGCGGGCTCCTGGTGTCTCCGCCCAGACACCCACAGGAGTAGCGAACTGCGCGCTACCTCCCTAGGACACCAAGCTGGCTAATCAGCGGGCTCCTGGTGTCTCCGCCCAGACACCCACAGGAGTAGCGAACTGCGCGCTACCTCCCTAGGACACCAAGCTGGCTAATGAGCGGGCTCCTGGTGTCTCCGCCCAGACACCCACAGGAGTAGCGAACTGCGCGTTACCTCCCTAGGACACCAAGCTGGCTAATCAGCAGGCTCCTGGTGTCTCCGCCCAGACACCCACAGGAGTAGCGAACTGCGCGCTACCTCCCTAGGACACCAAGCTGGCTAATCAGCGGGCTCCTGGTGTCTCCGCCCAGACACCCACAGGAGTAGCGAACTGCGCACTACCTCCCTTTCTTGAAGCGCACCTGCGCATCTTTACTGAGAGAACTAAAAGCGAAAAACTAGGCGAAACCCCACACAAGACACGGCACAAACCTCGAAAAATTGCTGAGTTATTCACTGGCTGTGAAAGTCAATATAACATTTTTAAGGATAATTAAGTTTCTTCATGATTTTCCCCCTCTCTTGACTGAAAATAAGCATCTCTGTTACAACACACTTTTTTTTTAACATACTGTATTTTTCAAGGTTCCTTGGATGTTGTTATAACCAAATTCAACTGAAATAATACAACAAAAGAATACACAAATGAGGCGTCTGCACATGTGATTTCCTTAAACCATTCCATGTAAACCAGAATTTAATAATATATTACATTACATATTAGAACTTCTGGAAACCTCACACAACTCTATTGGAATGCAAGAAAGCTGATGGACTGGAATCCGGGCTAACCATAGGAAACAACAACAACACATTACATATTATTTAAATTACAGTAAATAAACTTAATACATCTACAGTAGGTACAATTAATTGAGGAGTTCAGTGTGAGACTGAAGGATTTCTCAAAAATTAGGTATAAGTTATAAAAAAAAAAAAAAATGCACGAGTACTAATATTGTCAATGAATTAATTATATGACCAGGTACCAATGAAATTTCTGTTTTCTTGTTGTGTTGCCAATATGTGATAATCTGGCAAAACACCCGAGAACCTTCTTGGAACCTGGTTTTAGAATCACTGATGTACGAGGTGCCTTCGAATAGTAAGTTAGACATACCGTTCTACGGTAATCGAGTTCACGTTCTGGGCTTACTGCAGGCACAGTTCTGCTGCAGTACTGATAACAAAGTTTAAGAACTTAGGACACTATGATTCTTGTGTGATAACCATGAAATTCTGGTGGTATATATTGACCAAAAGCAATTTTGCGTCCAGCCATAGTAAAAGGCGCCAACAATTTGACCAAGACTGCACAGACGAGGGTGAAGCTGATCAGGAAGAAAGGACAACAACATTCACCACAGATGAGGAGGTCCAGGCCATCAATGAAATTATTTGCATAAATCATAGATAGCCTCTATCACGGACATTGCTCAGCAGATGAGCATCCCAATAGGCACTGTTAGTTGTACAGTTCGAGATTGTCTGCAGTAGCGTAAATTGTGCGGATCTTGGGTTCCGTGATCAGGACACCAGCGCATAAAGACAAGGGCCGTATTCACCAATGCCAGTAATTTGATTATCTTGGTTTATAGCTGCAAGAATCTCAGATAATAGCTATGTCATTATTCACCAACACAATTATCTCGGTTAATAGGGATTATCCTGGTTAATCACTTTACTGGAGGAAGGTTGACCGGTAAAATGCCAAAAACTAAGATAATCAACAGAACAAGATGGCGTGCAGATGAATGTAATACTTAATAAATGCTAGAGAAAATGATAGTGACGAAGAATATCAGCAATAATATGTAGGGGAACGACATAAGTGGATAAAAGACCGTGCCTCATATTTTGAGGATTAGCCTACGATGATGTTGATTTTCTCACACTTTTTAGGTTATCTAAATCTTCTACTTTGTCAGTATTGTCCATCATAGAACCTAACCTTGAATTTGCAACGGACAGGTAAGATGATTACTATAACTACAATAGGGAGTATATAGAAAGCATTCACTGTAAATTTAACAACTGAATAGTTATATTTGTGGTCTTTCAAGAACCATTCTCTGTCGCCAATAAATCAATTGCTACTTGAATTAAGGTTTTATGCTACTGGTAGTAATCAGCTGTGCGTAGCGGATTATGCAGGGGTGAGTCAACCAACAGTTTGCCAAATCGTACATCGTGTGAGCGCTGCCATAGCCTCTTTACGACCTCGCTACATCAGTCTTCCGCAAAGGAGGCTATAATGCAAACACAGATGGATTTTTATAACATTGACAGATTTCCAAAAGCAGTACGGGCAATGGACTGGACCCATATTAGAATAGGGTTTCCTGGAGGTAATCATGCCGAACTATTCCGAAACAGAAACGGTTAATTTTCGCTGAATGTGCAAGCAATATGTAACTATAATATGGAATTTACTAACCTTGTGGCTAGATGGCCAGGAAGTAGTCATGATAGTACGATTTTCAACAACAGTGTACAACGAGCCAGGTTCGAACGAGGTGTCTACGGGGATTCAGTATTATTAGTAGATGCTGTCTATCCTTGTAGATCGTACCTAATACCGCTTCTGGATGTGGTTCGCACACCTGAAGAGAATCTTTATAACGAGTCACAAATAAGAACAAGAAATGTGATAGAGCGAATGTTTGGCATATGGAAGCGAAGATTACCGGTTCTTGCTTTAGGTATGAACTTTTAAGGGACGGTCAAATTGATGGACAAGCTGATCAATATAATGTGGGTCGTCGGGACAATTTTTTGACAAGAACACTAATTGATACGTACTACAGAAGTATTTCATTGGGAATGTAACACTTGTATAATGGGAATAAAAATATTGAATTACATTGATTTTAATTGCTTTTCCATTATTTGAGTTTTTAATTGGCCTCTTCTTACGTTTCAGTTCAACACTTGACATTATTTACGAATATTTACTGTACTATATCTCACACCTAACCTATAACGCTACAGAACAGAACTTTGTTTTGACAATAAACATATGATTTGCACGGCTCTAGTCAACTGTTTCCAGTGCATCTATATGAAAATTTCAGCGATGCAGTAAACATTGAAACGAAAACCGTGATTTGGAAAACCGGGATAATAAAGGCAATGGTGAATACCGATGTTTATGTTATTTGAGATAATAGTATTAACCGAGTATTCGGAATCTTAGATAATGGAAGAGTTTACCGGCGATGGTGAATACGGCCCTAATTGTTTAAGGCTTCTTCGGAATTAATTAATATTGCAACTTTTCAGTTGGCCAACACAGTATAATCTCAATTACCGTGAAACGTAAAAAACAATCTGAAAATATTACGTGTGATAAAACAAGATTTATTACGGATTCCAGAGGAGAAAACTATAAGTTGACATGTTTTTCTCGACATGTGAGCATTATCAGATAGCCAAAGTTCAAACCTACAAGCCAAAACAGTTGTACAGGGTGGCGCACGAAATGCCATACATCGAAAATGGTTTATAAAATGTGTAAATCTGGGCTCACAACCCTGTCCTTTCGTAAACAGAAACCTTATTTCATGCGTGATTCGACAGACAGCAGCACATGTCGCGCATGCGTACCGGCTTCCAGTTATACAGCATGGCAGATAAAGGGAAGTTGATGCGCGAACAGAAGGTGAAAACAGTGTTGTTTTATGTGGACGCAAAGAGTGTAACTCGGACTCGGAAAGGTTTCGTGTTTATTTCCGTACCCGGTGGGCTCCCTGTCGGCAGTCGGTGTGTAGACTGGCCAGCCAATTTAAAACAGAAGGTAATATACTGGAGATTAAACGAACCCGTCTCAAGCCAGTCCGCTCACCAGATAATATTTGCAGCAGTGAGAGCGGCTGTGGCTCAGAGCCAATCCACCAGAACTGCCTGTGTTCAGCTGGGCGTCTCTTGTGGGTCAATTCACAGAATACTGCAGTCTGAGCTTGGCCAATTCCCATACAAAATGACAACAGGTCATAAACTAACGGCCCTTGACAAGCAACGGTGAGTACAGTTTGCTGCATGGGCTACTGCAGAAGGTGATCAAGTACTGCACAACACAAGGTTCAGTGATGAGGGGCATGTTTATCTCAACGGTGCTGCGAACAAACAGAATGTCCGGTTTTGGGCGAAAGAACGGCCTGCTATTGTGCATGAGGTTGAAAGTCGTGGAGTGAAAATGTGTTTGGGCTGCAATTTCCAGTCATGGAATTGTTGGGCCAATCTTTATCAATGACACAGTCAACAGTGCGCGTTACATGGACATGTTGCAAAACAGTTTCCTTCCATAACTCTTTGCAACACGACTACCAATAGACACACAGTGGTTCAAGCAAGATGGAGCTCGTTCGCACACAGCAAATGTTGTTCTGGACTCCCTGCATAAACATTTCTGGCCCCTTGT
This sequence comes from Meconema thalassinum, assembly GCA_946902985.2. Taxonomy (NCBI): domain Eukaryota; kingdom Metazoa; phylum Arthropoda; class Insecta; order Orthoptera; family Tettigoniidae; genus Meconema; species Meconema thalassinum. Next base: position 46,038,213 of record OX336395.1, read on the forward strand.
GATGTCCCATCGATATTCTGAATGTTTTCAATCTGGCCATCACATAGCCCCGATATTTATCCCTGCGACTACTTTCTGTGGGGATATTTGAAGAAGACAATCTGCCGCCAGAAACCAGAAAATGTACTGCAATTCTAAGCGGCCTTTGTGACTTTCTTCCGAGGGTTGAATGAGGACATTATGTTGTAGAGTGGTCACAAACATGCAGGTTCGTCTGGAAGCTGTTGTACGCCGAGAAGGTGGGCATATTGAACATGTCCTGCCTACTGACTAATCATGCACATTACAGTGAATGTTGTAATGGCATTCTTTATTAAATATGTTGTATATTAAATAGTCTATAAGCAATTTCCAGTGTATGACATTTCGTGCGCCACCCAGTAGCTCTACAGAATGATACTAGATCCCACATCAACCATGAATAGCAAAGAAACATGTCAAGGATTGAACCACTATGAATTTCTTGCAGCAGTTCTCGAATGGTTTCGTGACTTAGGAGCAGAATGCTATAATCGAGGAATTGAACAATGGGTAGAACGTGTCGACTGTTATTTAGAGCAGGGGTTCCCAACCGGTGGTACGCGTGGGTGATATGAGCGAGAGGCTAGTAAGGGCCTCGTGTGTGCGTGACTTCGCAAACTTTACTCTGCTGCCTGTCTGCCGGGCTTTTTTGCTTAGTTCATACTAATTATATAAAATTATGTTTTTAGACCTATGAGTAATAAATGAAACTGTAATTTGCAATAATCGTTTTATTTTTTCCTTTATTATAAAAATGTTATTAATATACATATACTGTATCTCTATATATTTTAAAATAAAAATTAGCAAGAAAAAATTTATAAAAATCTACATACAGGGTGAACGTAAAATGCCGCACTTGGAGGTCGGCATGCGATTCCTCATCCTATTGCAAGACAAAAGTTTCTATAGCAAAATCGGATCGGGTACTGTTTAAAAACCACAAGTATGAAAGCGAGGAGCTGGCAACATTGTCACATACTGAAGTGCATCGGAATGTACAAAGAAATGTGTATCATCCCGCAATACCGTACTATTCGTCGCAGCTCACCGAGTAGACTGTTGGGTTATCAAACCCACATGCACCATCGAGCTACGGTTCGAATCTACGTCAGGTGCTTTTTTCTTTTTTGCTATTTCGTCAGTTCCCGTCTGCGCTTGTAATAAGCATGACATCACATGATTTTCTCACATGACAGTGTGAGTCACCTCCGTTGCGTAATGGTCAGCGTGATTAGTTCCCACCCCGGAGGTATGCGGTTCGATTCCTGGCTCTGCCACGAAATTTGAAACTTGGTCTGAGGACTGGTACGGGGTCTACTCAGCCTCGGGTGGTCCAAATGAGTAGAGGGGGCTTGATTCCCACCTCAGTCATCCTCAAAATGGTTTTCCGTGGTTTCCCACTTCATCTTCGGGCAAATGCCGGGATGGTACCTACCGTAAGGCCACGGCTGCCTCCTTCCCCTTTCCTTGCCTAACCCTCCCACTGTTCCCATCCCTTCATCACGCCCCCATTCGCTTTGCAGGTGAGGCCGCCTGGGCAAAGTGCTAGTCAACTTGGAAAAGGGGTGATTAGGTAGTTAGCACCCCAACTGGGAAAAGGGGGATTGGGATTCGGGCACACAGTGAAATTTAAATAGAGCGATGAGGAAGAGACCAAATATTGATAACCAAGGTTTGATACATTTATTTAATTTGTGAAGCAATAACAAACATTTTAATTTAGAAGAATAATTAAAAGAAGCTAATAAAAATGCAAGGTTTCTCCAGGAAACTTAGAATAAAGAAGAATTATAATAAAAATGCATAAAAAGGCCATATAAAGGCGATTAAAAAAGTATGTTTAAGAAAAATATCTAAAAACAAGCAAGAAGCAAGAAAAAAGGCTTAGCCTTGAAAAATGTATAAACCAAGTGAAGGTAGTTCACGTTACCAATAATTCGATACTTTTGTACTTAGTATTTGGCCCGCAGGAAGCGGGTTGTGATCCAAACGAAGGCTTCCTCTAAGCTGCCTCGGCATTCGTTCCGAGAAAGATGGATGGTGGCTCCATTGGCGAATTGCACCCCGCAGGAACAGACCTCTTGGTAATGATCTGTCCGGTGGTTTACAATCAATTGTAGTTTCTCATCGCCAAGTTGTAGTGAGCTAGCGGGCTGACTTAGTTGCTGAGGTGAAGGTCGTTGACTCATGCCCCGCCCAGCATGACAGAGTCCGAGTGATGAAGCATGCCGCCTGGCAAGGTTCCAGCCACTCAATGTTTACTAACAGGGCCTTCCCAAGAAGGGCCTTGCTGTGGAACGGCAGGCAGCCGTGGTCAGACTGGTTCAAGCAGGTAGATGTAGACAAGGCCGCAGAACGGCGAAGCGGAGAATTTATAGTGGAAATGACGACAGCGCGTCGAACAATCCAGAATGAAGGCGGGGCGTCAAACAGCCAATCAGCGCACAGCCCAAGCACATTGCGACGGTTGCCGCTGAGATGAGCACAGTACCTCATGAAAAAGTGTGACAGTATGGTGCGTCTAGAAAGACACTTCAGAAAAAGGTGAGTTGACAAGAATAATAAAGAACAACAATTCAAATGAAACGTAAGTTAAGTAAATAATCAGAACACCGTGTTCATACTGCAATTATAACGGAAAAAAATAATGGGGCAAAATGAACGAGTGTTTCAAACCGTGCGGGAAACATAGCCACAAAAACATTCGCAAAAGCGAACATGCTGGGAGGGGCGAGAAAAAATTGCAGTAAGAAGTCGCAGAAGTTAGGTCTCGCGTGGCAAAGGAGCAATCATAGTGATTGGCCTGAGAAACTGGCCAGCAGAAGTCTGCAGTTTTACCACGCGAATCCTACCATCTCTGCCAGGAAAGCACTCAACAATCCTACCCAAATTCCAGACAAGAGGGGGACTAGGGTCATTCAAAAGGACCAAGTCCCCAATCTGAAGGTTAGAGCAGGAAACACGCCATTTGCCACGCTGCTGAAGCAAACCGAGGTATTCCAACCTCCAGCGGCGCCAAAAATTGTTGCGCAAACTTTCAATTTTGCGCCAAGAAATGGCTAAAGAAGATGGAGAATTAGAATATAATAAAGATGGGGAGGCAGTCAATGGACCACCGATAAGAAAATGGCCCGGCGTTAATGGTAGAAGATCTGAAGGGTCATTAGATAAGGGTGATAAAGGACGAGAATTAATTATGCCCTCAATAAAAATAATTAAGGAGTTAAACTCTTCATGAGATAGGGGGGTGTGGCCACAAACACGTCTAAGGTGTTTCTTGGTGAGTTTCACACAAGACTCCCACCGTCCACCTTGATGGGGCGCATAAGGGGGGATGAAGTGCCACTTGAAATTTCTCTGGTGAGCATAATCAGTAATCCTTTCCAGCGCTGCATTTTGAGTAAGAGCTCTCTTAATTTGCTCAGAAGCTCCGATAAAATTTTTAGCATTGTCGGAGAATACTTCTGAAGGAAGCCCTCGGCGAGCAGAAAATCTGGCAAAAGCTGCCAAAAAATAAGCAGTAGAGGCGTTGGTAACTAGTTCTAAGTGTACTGCTCCGGTGACCATACATACAAACAGCGAAATATAGAGTTTTCCACAAATACATCTTTTGGCCTCAGGAGAATTTTTTCTGTAAACAAAAGGCCCGGAATAATCCACCCCCGTAAAGGCAAAAGGTCTAGCAGGCGCAGATCTAAAGTTGGGAAGATCACCCATGAGCTGAGTGGTAATTTTAGGGTTGGATTTAAAACATGGAATGCACTTCCGGATAACAGAGGTAACTTCATGGACTCCGTTTATGGGCCAATACCTTTCCCGAATGATGGAAAGTAATGTACGGGTTCCAGCATGAAGATGCTGGTAATGATACTGACGAATGATTAGAGAAGTGACATGATGCTTTGAAGGAAGAATAATTGGGTGTTTTTTATCCTCAGAAAGATCAGCCAAAGATAAACGTCCTCCCACTCTTAATAAACCATCAGCATCCAAAAAGGGGGCGAGTGAGGATAGCCTACTCGATTTCTTGAGGGATTGACCTTGAGACAACACCTGACATTCTTCAGAGAATATTTCTTGTTGAGTGAGCCATAAGATTTTTGTAGTGGCTAAACCTAATTCAGAAAGGGTTAAATATGGCTTAGGAAAAAGAGGTTGTTCTACCACAAAATATTTCCAACGAAGGAGATAAGCCATAACCCTCACCAATTTATGAAAAGAGGAATATCGCTGCAAGAGAAGGGGAGAGTCAGAAACGAAAAGAGAAGATCCAGTAATCTTACCAACATCTGGCAAGTCTGATAATTCCGGAAGAGGAAAATTTGGCCAAGCGGAAGGTTCTTGTAGAAGCCAAGAAGGACCGTGCCAGTATAATGTCAGGTTAGCCAACATAAGAGGGGAACATCCCCGAGAGATGACATCTGCAGGATTCTCCTTGCCAGATACATGATGCCATTGTTCAAAGTTAGACAATTGTTGTATTTTGGACACTCTATTAGCTACAAACACCTGCCAATGCGAGGAGGGTTTGGCAATCCATGCCAACGTGATGGCTGAGTCACTCCAAAAGTAAGTTTTGCTAAATCGGATTTTCAAAGATTGGCGGATTTTGACCGATAATTCAACCGCCAGAAGAGCAGCACAAAGTTCTAGTCGTGGCAAGGATAAGGATTTAAGAGGAGCCACCTTTGACTTAGCGCAAATTAAATTGGAAAAGAAATATGACTGGTCAAAATTGCGGCAAACAATATACGCACAACACCCATAAGCTTTCAATGAGCTATCGGCAAAGATGTGAAGTTCATATCCTCCACAGGAGGGAAAGGGAATAATCACTCGCGGGATAATGACATTGGAGAGATCTTCCAAGCTATTTCTATAAGAAATCCAATTTTTTTGCAACTCGGAAGGAACTGGTTCATCCCAACCAGTTTTCAAGGACCAAAGGTCTTGCATGAAAAGTTTTGCGGTGACGATAATTGGCGCCAAAAATTGGAGAGGATCAAATATTTTTGCAATCTCAGACAAAATTTGCCGCTTGGTTTGCGGTTTGATGTCACTGAGATTAATTTTGAAAAAGAAAAAATCCTTTCGAGGACTCCAATAGATGCCTAGAGTTTTGATAGAATTATTTTCATGAAGAAGCTCTACTGAGTCGTTATAGACTGAAGTTAATGGAAATTTAGAAAGGAATTCTTCTGAATTAGAGTTCCACTTGCACAAGGAAAATCCGCCTCCCAAAAGCAAAGCTGTCAAATCCTTAGAGACTTGCAGGGCTTCAGGCACTGACTCAAATGAATGAAGAAAATCGTCAACGTAAAATGATGATTTTAACACTTCAGAAGCCTTAGGAGAATACAACGGGCCATCCTGTTCAGCAAGTAATTTCAACGTACGTATGGCTAGAAAAGCAGAGGGCTTTAGTCCATAGGTTAAGGTTTTTAGCCGAAAGATCTTGACAGGTTTAGTAGGCTCGTCGCGCCAAAGAATTCTCTGAAGGTCGCGCTGTTGTTGATCGACCAAAATCTGTCTATACATCTGCTTGATATCAGATATCACTGCGATAGGGAACAAGCGAAAATTCATTAAAACAGAAGAAATGTCAGATTGAATAGGGGGGCCTGATAATAATGTGTCATTCAGAGAAGTTCCATTGGCATCCAAAGCAGAGCCATTAAAGACCACCCTTATGTTTTCCTTTAAAATCTCATTCTTCCAAACTGGATGATGATTGAGGTAAATGACTTCAGATGGGGTATAAGAAGCCTCATCTTTCTTGGTAACAACCTCCATGTGATCAAGTGCCTCATATTCCTCCATAAACGTGGAGTATTGAGCTTTAACAACAGGGTCACGTTTAAATTTGTTTTCCACAGCATAGAGTGCTCTAAGAGCCCTAGGGTGTGTTTCAAATAAAAGAGGTGGATTATCCACTCGGGGCATTGTTACAACAAATCTACCCTCTGAATTGCGTTTGGTTGTTTCACGAAACAGTTTTTCACACATTTCATTTTCAACCGAGGAAGGTGAAACTGAATCTATAGTTTCGATTTTCCAAAATCTTTCTAAGTTGTAATCGAGACTTGTATTGACAAAATGACATTGAGAGAAATTTTGAAACGACTTACGAGGGACCTGACCCGTTACTAACCAACCTAGCTTGGTATGATGAACAAACACTCCAGGTGATATTTTAACCTTAGAGCTAAGGAGACATTGCCAAAATACTTGGGCACTGAGAAGTATGTCTACCGGGGCGCTCGTATTAAATGTTGGGTCCGCCAACTGAATGTTATGAGGAAATTGCCACTTTCTAATTTCAAAAGAAGTACTAGGGGTATTACTGCCAATAGTATCAATGGCAAGGCAATTCAACTGAAATGTTGTGTTAGAATTAACAGCATCTTTGATGTGAACACGAACAAAATGCAAAGATTTAACATTGCTATTGTTAATACCGGTAACCTGAATTAATGTAGGTTGCTTGGGAAGACCAAGTTTCTTAATGAGACGCTCACTTATGAAGTCATGGGTGGCGGCATTATCCAATAGGGCACGTGCTTCAAGCCATCTACCAGAAGAGTCTTGAACTTTTATTAACACGGTTGATAGTAGCACCTGGGAACTACGAATTGAGCTAGAGCTCTGAGTATAAGATTGCGCATTAGCTCCTGGGGATGCATCTTTAGAACATCCAGGGGAAGGAGCCTGACGTGGCTTTTCAAACCTATGAAGCAAGGTATGATGTTGAGCCTTGCAATGGGAGCAAGTATTTTTAGATAAGCAATCAGGCACCATATGCCTAGTTGACAAACAGTTATAGCAATATCTTTTTTGAGCTATTAGTTTGCGTCTTTCATCGGTAGAAAGGGCTTTAAAGGCAACGCAGGAATATAACCTGTGAGGTGCTTTACAGAGAATACAATCCGTTGAGTTATGCTGAACAGTAAAGACAGCAGATTTGTTTATTTTTGCACCGACTGGTTTCACAACATTAGATTTGTTATCTGCACTCCCTGACATATGACAGGCTACAGCTGACAAAACCTGACATCTATTATTCATAAACGTAAGCAATGAGCCATAAGTATATGAAGTGTCATTTGTTAGTTCCCTCTCCCATGCCTTTAAAGTTGATGAATCAAATTTAGAAGTAACCAAGTGAACTAAGAATAGATCCCAGTGCTCGACCGGTTGATTCAACCGTGCCAATGCTCTGACGTGTAGTTGGACCGTGTCACTTAAGGCTCGCAGTGTTGACAAGCTGTCAGCTCGCAATGCGGGCAGGTTAAATAAGGCTTGAATGTGCCTCTGTAAACATAATTTTTCATTGCCATAACGGCCTTTAAGAAGCTCGATAGCAATGTTATAGTTTTCTCCTGTTAAGGGAAGTTCTCTTATAAGTTGAAGGGGTGGCCCCTGCAAAATGGATTTTAAGTAATGAAATTTCTGAATTTCCGGAAGTGTGGCATTATTATGTACTAATGAACTGAACAATTCAAAGAATGATTGCCACATCTCTTCCTTTCCTGAAAAATGCGGAATTTCAATTTTAGGTAGCAATGGTTTGATACCATTCCCATGGTCGCTAATTCTTCCTTGAGTTTCCTCTACCTTCAACGCCAGGGTCAAAGTTCTTACTAATGCCACAGCCTGAGCGTGTGTATCAAAGTAATTACTCTCTACTTCTTCCCTATCTGATTGATGTTCTGGACTTTTGATTTCAATTTCAAGTTGCACGAGATCACATTTCTCGTACGCCTGTTCAAAAGCTTTTAAACGCTGAGATATAATATCAAGATTTTGTTCCTCTTTCGGTAGAGTGGCTAGATATTTTTGAAAACGGGTAAGTTGACCTTTGTAGGCCGCCCGAGAGTTTAACAGTTTATCGTCTATTATTACTGGCATGGCTGGGAAGTTGGAATAACTCACCTACCAAAGCTGCTTGCGGCACCAGACGGACCTGCTTTCCAGAAAGAAACCAGTTATGGAGTAAGCTGGGATTGTCTCCGCTTTCCCGCAGATCTCCTGCGCTAGCCACGATATACTGAAATGTAAAAGGCAAATATTAGATTACACAAGTTCTGTTTTTTTTGGAATAGAATTTGTGGTCTCAGAATAAAGGTTCTGGGTTCGTTCCCGGGGTTGAGGTACCATGGAAAAGGGGTGATTAGGTAGTTAGCACCCCAACTGGGAAAAGGGGGATTGGGATTCGGGCACACAGTGAAATTTAAATAGAGCGATGAGGAAGAGACCAAATATTGATAACCAAGGTTTGATACATTTATTTAATTTGTGAAGCAATAACAAACATTTTCATTTAGAAGAATAATTAAAAGAAGCTAATAAAAATGCAAGGTTTCTCCAGGAAACTTAGAATAAAGAAGAATTATAATAAAAATGCATAAAAAGGCCATATAAAGGCGATTAAAAAAGTATGTTTAAGAAAAATATCTAAAAACAAGCAAGAAGCAAGAAAAAAGGCTTAACCTTGAAAAATGTATAAACCAAGTGAAGGTAGTTCACGTTACCAATAATTCGATACTTTTGTACTTAGTATTTGGCCCGCAGGAAGCGGGTTGTGATCCAAACGAAGGCTTCCTCTAAGCTGCCTCGGCATTCGTTCCGAGAAAGATGGATGGTGGCTCCATTGGCGAATTGCACCCCGCAGGAACAGACCTCTTGGTAATGATCTGTCCGGTGGTTTACAATCAATTGTAGTTTCTCATCGCCAAGTTGTAGTGAGCTAGCGGGCTGACTTAGTTGCTGAGGTGAAGGTCGTTGACTCATGCCCCGCCCAGCATGACAGAGTCCGAGTGATGAAGCATGCCGCCTGGCAAGGTTCCAGCCACTCAATGTTTACTAACAGGGCCTTCCCAAGAAGGGCCTTGCTGTGGAACGGCAGGCAGCCGTGGTCAGACTGGTTCAAGCAGGTAGATGTAGACAAGGCCGCAGAACGGCGAAGCGGAGAATTTATAGTGGAAATGACGACAGCGCGTCGAACAATCCAGAATGAAGGCGGGGCGTCAAACAGCCAATCAGCGCACAGCCCAAGCACATTGCGACGGTTGCCGCTGAGATGAGCACAGTACCTCATGAAAAAGTGTGACAGTATGGTGCGTCTAGAAAGACACTTCAGAAAAAGGTGAGTTGACAAGAATAATAAAGAACAACAATTCAAATGAAACGTAAGTTAAGTAAATAATCAGAACACCGTGTTCATACTGCAATTATAACGGAAAAAAATAATGGGGCAAAATGAACGAGTGTTTCAAACCGTGCGGGAAACATAGCCACAAAAACATTCGCAAAAGCGAACAACACTCCCCAGTTGTATCCCCGACACAAGAGTCCCAAGCTCCAGGACACTGCCATCAGTGGCGGTAATGGTGGGATCCTCGCTTAGTCCGTAAAACGATAGCGGAAAAAAGAACGCACGGTGTGATCCATTAAACGGCATGCATGAGTACTAACCACGCATTGCACAACCATAACTGATCCTGTCAAGTTCATGTAGGGTGGCTTCATGATGGGAGTTCACAAATGGTGAATACGTCGATATGCTTTTAGTGTTGGGTGCTGCTCGTGAGTATGCGGCACGGTAACCTCAAAGGCGCCATCCCGATAAGAATGTTTTTCGTCGCCTTGAGCATCGCCTGTGGGAAACCGGTAATCTTCGCCCACAAGCAGTGGACAGAGGTCGTCCAAGGACTAGACGTAGCCTACTCCACATACGGAGGACGCAATTCTTGAAACCGTTCACCAATCACCTCGGCGAAGTACCTGTGATATTGCAAGGCAGTTCCAGGTATCTCCAACACTGGTTGTTGACGTGTTGCACGACGAAGAACTGAATCCATATCTTTACACGTTAACTCAACACCAGCGGCCAGAGGACCACATTCAACGAGTACAGTTATATGAATTGCATTTGCAATAAGTTAAAGATAACGAATATTTCATCAAGAATGTGCTATGGAGTGATGAATGTAGCTTCACTCGGGAAGGTATTTTCAACCATCACAACAGTCATTATTGGTCTGACCACAACCCACATGTCACCCGTGAACGTGGCTTTCAGGCACGCTTTGGTATAAGCCTGTGGGTTGGAATCGTGGGAGGAGTGCTTTTAGGTCCTTACCTATTGCCAGGCAAGTTTATTAACCCCCTCTATCGTACGTTCCACTTGGTGTTCGGCGACAGCTATGGTTTCAGCATGGTGTTGCACGGCCACACTTTGGAATGACTGTGCGTAACTGTTTAAATGAAGCATGTTCAGGGAAATGGATTGGTCGTGGAGGTCCAATGTTCTGGCCGCCACGTTCTGCGGATCTTTATCCACTACATTTTTATTTGTGGGCACACTTCAAGGATCAAGTTTATAGTACTCCACCCATGGATGTACAAGACCTAATAGCTCGCGTGCATGCTGCATCAGTAATATTGGATGCAGGTGTGTTGCATAGGGCCTGGCAAAGTAGGGCTGGTTCCTCGGTTTAGGGGCTGCGACAACGCGGTCATGTAGCCCCGTGTACTTTGGGTGTGTGTAGAATATGTCTGATAACCGGTGTTAATTGTGATGACTGTATTAGTGTGTGTATCTGTTTTTTAATTCAAGTAAGGACTGCAACTTTGAATTTTTAAATTAGTTCCTACTTTTGCCGTCAACGACTACTAGGCCTAGTTCAGAACTTAGCTACTAGACGCCACCGCAGTCGGCACTTGGCAACGAACGTAGGAGCCTAAGAGCATTGTTTACATTCTTAACCTATACAATTTAGCTTCACACAGGTGTAATTAGTGGAAGGTTCTTTAACATGCCATAAATCTATGACATGGGACCGCCGGCTTTACTTCCCCTCCGAAGGAAGGCATACTGAGGGATTTTTAACGTTCTTAAAAAATCCAACGGCTTCGGCCGGGTTTGAACCCGCTCTCTTGGGCATAGCATAGGGGTTTCTATTGGTTATAAGAGAGGGGGGGGGGGGTAACGGGACTTTGTGGCCACCCTGTATATTGCCATAACCTTACTTTTCGCCTATTATACCAGCTGCCACCCCACCCCTCGCCCGTCCCCCTAAACCACAATTTTTATTGCTATGCAAAGGAGAATGGGTAGGAAAACAAACAGGAGATGAAAAAGCACACATTTATTCTCTAATTTTTTTTTTAAATCACAATCAACAAAATATTTGAGATTAGTCCATATTGCCCACTCATTTTACACATGGTCAACACACCAAGTCAAGGATAATTCGCACAAAAAATAAAGGAAATATTCCAATAACAGTGTACAGTACATTCATGCACACCTGTTTTATAACATCACTTTCTCAAACATAGGGCTACTGGTAAGTTAGTTCCATTGCATGTTATTTTGTCACAAATTTCACTGTTGGCTGTAACTCGTTTCCGAGTATAATGTTCTTCCTAAAGGTCCTTTCCATCAAATGTATGTACACAAATATAGAACACGCACACAATTTTGAAATATAATTTCAGTGTCATTCCTTAGACAAATGAAAGACGTATTGGAGTACATATGGATTGCATATTGTATTAAGGCACTTGTTCTTCTCTATTGCAACTCGATACTCGTACAACTTTCCATTTCTTTGCCAGCAGCAGGGGCTCCAGAACCTGAAAGAAAATGAAATATGAGATCTCTCACTGTAGTTCAGTGGTTGTCTGATTTGGTGGCCCGTATCATCGAGGGGTATATAACTGGAAGGGAGAAGAGGGTGAAATTTCAAGAGTCTTCTATGCTATGCAAACGCATACTATCAAGTTGCCAAAACTTCAGTCTACTAAACTGGCTACCAGGTCGCGCCTTCATGGGTCAGCGAATGCAGATAGAACCAATCTTCGTGCTTCCGTAGTAGAGAGCAATTAATACCTAATGGCACAGACCTGCATGGACTTCAAGGGCTTGGAGGGGAAGGTAGTGGTGGGGGCGCTGCTGCTGTGCTACTGGGAGCGAAACAAAACCTCTTGTCACCAGCTGTAGCCACACCAAGTTTAGAGAGTGATATTTTGTCACTTGAGATCTTAACTCACACCAAGAGCTGACGCGAACGTTCCTCTTTTATCAATTATGATGAAGCACGAGGACTTACCTGCATACGAGATTCACTGTGTGCACAGCTGAGGTTTAACGCCATGAGGTATTAATTTCAGTATACAACAGTAAGGGTATGCTTGGAACACACATTATATTATACCATGCCACATGTTGCAGCTACTGTGACAGAACACAACAAGTGGGAGTAACTTGCAGTACTATGCAGTACTGGGGGCCACCAGGTCAGACTAGCACTGTAGAAACAACATATTCACTAGCTTACAAGGGGAGGATACGATGCATGGGTCACCGATTCGAACCATCTTTAGTACATGTGAAGGACATGAGCAGGCGTATACCAGGTGCAAGTAGTAAGGTGCGCTTCTCATCCGTTTCCGAGAAATTAATTAATTGCAATTGCAGAGCGGCGTCTATGTGCGTTGAACGCTAGCAAGAATCCAACGAGCGCGTGGTGCAGCGGTAAGAGCCCTGCTTCGTTAGCATGGGATCGTATCCCACCGGTGAGCCGTTGCAGAGTGTGTTTTTTTCTTCTTTTTTTTTTTGGTAACCATTGGCAATTTCCAACCAATATGCATAGCATGAGTCACTGCTTGCGGGGTACAGAGTGGTCTGATGGTTCACAGACGTGCAATGAACGGAACAGCCTGGGCCTTCAACGTATAAATGTATACCGGTACATATAATAGAACACACCTGACCGTGTATATTACCAATGTATTTGCAATGCCAATACTGTACATTATGTAATGTGACAAACTTTGACCCCCATACGATGATTTCAGAATCTCTTTTTCCGCTCACGTAAAACGTTATTACAATTGACTGCAAAATAAACAATGTTTACGACACCTACATTTGTAAGAATTGCCAATGTTTACAACAACCACAAAAAAAAAACACAACACACTGCAAAAGCTCACCAGTGGGATTCGATCCAGCGATCCCACACTTACGAAGCAGGACTCTTACGGCTGCACCACGCACTCGTTGGCTTCTTGATAGCGTACAACGAACATAGATACCGCACTGCAATTGCAATTACAGTGGAATCTCGTTAGCACGTTCTCGGTTACGACGTTTTCTCAAGTCCCAGTCCCAATTCTACAAAATACATGTTGATATATCTCCTTAATACGTTCTCTATTCCCGCTTACGACGATCAAATTTCCGTTGTACTATTTGTACGCGAACCGGATTTTATTCTTATTTCATTATAAAATTTGGCTTCTGGAAAACACGACGCGATATTGCCTCATATTCTCTGATAGTTATTGACAGTGTAGATGATTTCATTGTGTTTGACGGCGTAGAAGTGGCTATAGCAATGACGCAACACAGGTGACGTGTGTCTCTCCCGCTGCCCTTTCTCTCCTTTCTCAAGTCCCTATCCTACTAAATTCATGTTGATATATCCCCTTAATACGTTCTCTATTCCCGCTTACAACGATCAAATCTCCGTTGAACTATTTGTTAGTGAACCGTATTTTATTCTTATTTCATTTTAAAATTCGGCTTCTGGAAAACACGACGCGATATTGCCTCATATTCTCTGATAGTTATTGACAGTGTAGATGATTTTATTGTGTTTGACGGCGTAGAAGTGGCTATAGCTATGACGCAACACAGGTGACGTGTCTCTCTCCCGCTGCCCTTCCATCCCATCCCTTTGTTTATTTCTCACGTAGGCGCATTATTGTCTTCGTGTTCCGCAATATTGTCTTCTAGTTCTTAGTGTTCACGTCCAGTTATGACCTATTTTATTGCGTGTTTCATAATGGATAAGAAGAAAGTACGGCAGACAACTAATGATGAGAAGATTAAATACATTCGAGACGTGGACTGCAATCCTCGCATGAAGCGTGTGGATATAGCGCGAAAGTGGAACATTCCTCCGTCTACACTGAACACGATTCTCAGCAAAAGGAAGGAAATTGAACGTGCATTTGAAGAAGGGGTGAGTGGCAAAAGGAAACGTGTGCGAGAGGGACAGTTTCCTGAACTAGAAAGCTCTTTATTGAAGTGTTTCAAGCAAGCACGTGCTTCAAACATATGCGTGTGCGGTCGCCGGCGATAGAGCCGTCACTGGCGGAGCGCGAGTGCGAGAATGTCCTTGCTGATCAAATATAAAGAAAGACCCTGTATTATATGTGTTTGGAAGCGGATGGGGAACATTTTCTGCATCTACTGTAAATCATGGCCAGTAAAACTGCATGGTAGGCTGCTGATTTTAAGCACCGTATTCAGCCGTAGGCGTGCGCGGTCGCCGCCAACAGAGCCGTCACTGGCGGAGCGCGAGAATGTGCTTGCTGATCAAATATAAAGAAAGACCCTGTATTATATGTGTTTGGAAGCGGATGGGGAACATTTTCAGCATCTACTGTAAATCATGGCCAGTAAAACTGCATGGCAGGCTATTGATTTTAAGCACCGTATTCTGCCGTAGGCCTACATATGCGTGCACGGTCGCCGGCAACTGAGCCGTCACTGGCGGAGCGCGAGAGCGAAAATGTCCTTGCTAAGCAAAAATAAAGACCCTGTATTATACTGTAGTGTAGAGGTACAGTAATTAGTTTTTATGTTATTTATTGCGTGTAAGTTACTGATAACCTATGTTTATGTCGTGACTATAGTAGTGCATACAATCACTTACTAAGGTCGGCGATTGAACGTCCATATTGTGACCGTCAGCCGGGTGGCAACGGCACATATTGGTGAGTGACCTTCAGAAGTCCTCCGGTAAAGCTGTCGGGATAGCCAACAACCGCGATGACTCTCCTAACATCTCCCCCGTCGGACCTTTAAAAGTTTGCCGTGAGGATCAGGTGAACTTCCTAACAATAGGCCAATGCGGCACGAGGTTCTATAGTCCACGGGGAGCGTGGTACATGGTTGCGATGGTCAAAGACGGCCTAAGGAAAGGTTCACCTCAAAAACTAGACTGTGAAATTAAACATCCAGGCTTATGTAAAACACCGTGAAAATTTATTGTAGATTTCCACAAACCCCTATCCTAGTTCGGAGGGTTATATTCGGCTAATCCGCAAGCTAAAAGTTAATGATAATAAAAGTTCAAATCCCTAACAATGAAGTTACATTAACCCTCGCGAAAGATCTAATACACAATAAGTAAGCAACAGCAACAACGCTTGGTAAATGGTACGACGCAAAATCCCTAATACAAGTTACATGATCAAGCTAATATGAAGTTACATTTAAGTGAAGGAGCAAAGCAAAGCTAAGTTATGGTGGTACCATTTCCACATTTACATTTAACTTTTCTAGCTAAGTCCTATCAGATAACATTCAAAGTTACGGCGGTGACGTCCGTAATAGCAAAACAGTTACAATACAAAGCTAAGTGTACAGCCATTTAAAAACAATTAATCTAATCAACAATCATGTGCTAAATAGCACGCAATAAAGGTAACATGGGAAAAAAATACAGTTTCATGACATCAATAATTATAGTACAACACAGTTTTTATTATAATGCCTTCCTGCCCCATGGTTAACTCTTTGTAAACCATTGTCATCTAGCTTGATAGTAATGTCGGTGATAGCGTAGTTAAAACCACGTCTGACAATCACATGGCCTGCGCTCCACACACTATGAACTAATGGTTCATGTGTGCGCCAGGTCACAACAAAAATGTCTACAGTCTTCGTCGTTTCCAATAAAGGAAATCCCTTCATCTGCACGGCCATGTCAGCAGGTTCAAATGTAAGAATGTCAAAGTTTAAATGGAAACAATATGTTAGTTAGATCTTGTTTAAAACAATTATGCGGATGATGTTTATTATGTCGGTTTATGTTCCTTCCGTTGGTTTATGGCGTATTCTGACAAAGGCCTGACAAGGAGTAGTCTTCTAAAGCTCATTCTCCCGCAGCAAAACATCGACTCAATAGTCGGAAAACTCAACGAGCAAACTCGGCTCGGACTCACAATAACACGAGTTATCAGCGGTAAATACCTCGCTTTCAACAACTCTCATAATAATGCCTCATAACAACAACAGATGCGCGACTTACAACAATGGCACGTCTTACTCACTCAAGGCACATAATATCATGGGTTACCTGCGGCAAAAACCTCGCATTTAATAACCAAATTGCCTTCATTATAATTTGCCTCTCTCAAGAGGATCGCCAACAATGCATAAAGAAACCTGACAACCCTGGACATGTCGAAATGACATTCCTCGCAGAAAAATATCTAACTAACAGTATGAAAATCCAAGAAAAACAAATGAACAAAAATACAGTAAGAAACACTGGGTTTCATGAGCAATAGCTGCTTTGAAAGAAAGAGATGAATGAAATCAACATTCTGTCCTATGTTATCGTAGTTCTGTCTCGCTTTCAAGCATTTGTTTTCAAGGTTACTGGGTCAACAAACCAGTTTATTGGTGACAACTTCACAAATTGCAGCCCTTCACTCACCACATTTTTCAACAGGCAAGGCCGGTTAGTTTTAACATTATATAATACCGTAATATTTGGCCTTGTCATTCTTAGCATATGCTTGGTTCAAAAACCTAATAGAATCCGTGTGCTAAACACGTTACAATTTAACTGTACAATAAAGTATCGCAGTCCTTCATTTCAAAGAATAGTAAATCACAGACATAACAGCATGTCTCACGAGCTTCTTTGTTCATCAAAGATATAACACTTATTAAGTTCTCAGTATAACATTAACACCTGTGTCCTCATGACAGAAACAAAGTAGTAACAAATTGATAAATATGGCACAGATCTGCAACTCTAGACCTGCATAATGATGCGATAGTGCACTTAGTTCGATGCTTGACATCTACACTTTCTCCAAAATAATAAATCTGTCAGTATTTGACTATAAATTGGCTTCTGAGCGCTTTCAAAAATGAAAATACAGCATATTTTTATAAAACTGGAAACTACAGTTGGTTTCCTAACGATACGACCTATCTAACGAGGTCATAAGTCTCAACAGACTGGTTGCAAAGATTGCAGTTAAATAAAGTGACGATGACATCTGAATGAAACCACGGATAAATATCCTATACATGGCTGAGCAAAATAGCTGCAAATGATTACAGTCATGTTTGGCAGTGGGTCGGCTATAACGTGGTACGACGTCCATCAGGACGGCACCAGGGTTAACCAAAACTGGTCTACCCCACAGGGTGACTCACAATGACTGAAATAAACAACAATTATACTAATTACAACCCTACCTAGCAAATGGCTGACACATAAGTGCGGTTGATTCACAAAAAAAAACTACGATATCTAAATATACCACCGCGGACTATTACAAAAGAAAAGGTGCCCAAACTCACGACTTTTGGTAGCTCTCACATCGGCTCAGACATTCATCGACCAGGGTCGCGAAAAACTCTGCTTGGCTCTCCAGCATGGTCCTGTCCTCCACGGATTCACCAATCTGGACCTCCCAAGCAACCAGGGTTCGTTCGCCTCCAGATGATGGTCTCCCAAAAAGGTCTGGAATGTGCCTGGAAGTCGGCATCCACGTTCCTTCGTCTGCGTCCTCGGCATCCTGACGTTCCATCAAGCTGGTGGTCTCCATCACGACGTCCCCCTCATACCGGAATGGTATTAGCCCATAATCGTCTTCTTCACCATGGCGTGGAAAAGTTCAATGTCTTGCATGATGTCGAAAATGACGAAATATCTCGTTCCTCTCGGCGTTTTGGCGTGATTATTGTGGACGATGCAAATAATAGTGTTCTCCACAGTATTTTGTAGTTTTCAGCCTGTTGATCCTCAAGATTCAACACGATGCGATGCTTTGCTTGTTAGCACGTGCAATTGTATCACGTTTTATCAATCACGTGGCATCCGCGATAAAATTGATATTTTCAATTCAGAATTTCTGTAGCAATAATGTTGTGATCGTTGGCAGTAATAATCACGTCGTCTTGGCACAATTATCAGACGATAACTCTTATATTTTCGGCGTGGCACTTTGCCCTTCCACTTACACGTGGGAAAAATATCTGGCGTATGGCACCAATTACAGTTTGTAGAAAATATTGCCTAATATGGCCTTTCGTAGAACAATAATATGTCCACAATGTGTGACAACGTTAGTATAGTTATTTTCAACACACGATGCAGTCGGATGCTCACTTGAGCACAAAAATAATTATAATGTCCACGTCGCGACGGACGGATACTCGAAACACGCCAGTCTGGCGTCAGATCTCCAGATGTAGTGTCGTCACTGACTTTCACTCGGAAGTAGGTCGCCAAAACGAAGTCATTGAGCGACTACTTTCATAGCTCCTTGCGTATCTGCAAGTGTTATACCTTACCAAAAACTTAATAATCATTCACCAAAATGATTCAATAATACAGAATGACGAATTAGAATATTCTGAGTCTTATGAAAGGATAAAAGTGATTAACAAGACCTCCAAAGTCAAAAATGAAATTGAGCGCTACTTCAAAGAGTATAGCATGAGCTCTCTGCTCCACGTGGTATTCTGGGTATGTTCAAAAGTACTACATCCCATAATAATTATTCCGTCACAAAAATATCACATGAACCATAGCTCAGCGGGTTCAATATATACGCCGCGTTCTTTCTTATACGTTGTAAATGCAGTATGGCGTTTTTCGGTAGTACGTTTTCCCGCATATGACGTCCAAATTTTTCAGTCCCTTGAAAAACGTACCAACGAGATTCCACTGTAATTCATTTCTCGGAAACAGCTGAGAAGCGCACCTTACTACTTGCACTTGATATACGCCTGGTCATGCCCGACACACGTACTAAGGATGGTTCGAATCGGTGACCCATGGATTGTATCCTCCCCTTTTAAGAACAAGTCAATATCCTATGTACAGCAACCCTGCAATGAAGGGACATTCTTCCCTCTCAGAAATTTCATCACCCCTAGCCCTAACTGAGATTAATGATTAATGTAAGTGTTGGAAGAGAGTGAACTGAGCCCCACGAGGACAATAGAGTGGCTGCTTGATATGAAAAGTAGCCCCTGGCTCAAAATGTGACTGAATGTGTAAAAATCATAAGCATCTCAGTGGTCCTCTTCCTTTCCCCCAAAGGCAATACTGGCCTTATATCACCTGAAAACAATAATAATGAAGATATCAAGAAATAAAAACACATATTTACGAACTTTAGCACATATATGAGGTTCAGTAGAGACCAGGGTTCATAATTTCAATACGTAATATCGCCCAGGGTGTCTGAAATTGTCTATTGGAGGGCACCTTTAAGAATTTCCCTAACCTATCTACCCATTAGAGGTTGTCACATCTGAACAACCGTAACACAGAAGTAATCCAGTGCCCCGGGACCGTTACGGTAGCTGTGAAGGTACTACAGGAACCCTGAAAAGTGACGGCTAACGGGGCTCTGGTGAAGCTACGATAGGCCCAGCAAGCCAGTAGTGGATAAGACTTTTGCTTTCAAGAAGGGAACAGGCCTCGGACAGGACGGATACAATGGACGAAGACCTAACTGTGTTCATGGACTAAGATTTGGAACTTTAAAAATAAGAACGCTGACGCAAAAGGTGGAGGAGATAGTGGATATGATGGAAAGAAGGAAGTCGGATTTATTGGGATTGGCAGAAACAAAGTGGAAAGGGGAAGGGAGCAGAGAGCTGAGAAAAGGCTATAGACTGTACTGGAGTGGGAATGAAGAGGGAAAGAGGAATGGAGTGGAAGTAGTCGTACGAGATGGTTTAAAAGAAGAAGTGAAGAGAATGAAAGTGAAAGTAGCACTGAAGGTAGGGACCATAGAAATAGTGCAAGTGTATGCTCCACAAGTAGGCTACGCCTCTGAAGAGGAATTGCAGAAGCAGCTGGGAGGAAGGAACATGATTGTTATGGGGGATCTGAATGCCGATGTAGGAATATAAAGACAAGGGTATGAGACTGTGCTTGGACCAGAGGGTTGGGGCAGAAGAAATGAGGAAGGAAAGAGACTGTTGAACTTCTGTCAAAAGAACAAACAGCCTGCTAGTTGGGAACTCCTGGTTCAAGAAAAGAGAGAGCCACACAATCACATGGTACAGTGATGACTTGACCAGGAAGTCGGTGGTCGACTATATACTGTATGAGAAAGAATTAAATAAGAACATCACGGACATCAAGGTTATACCATCGGAGAACTTGGATAGCGACCATCGATTGCTGGTAATGAACCTGAGAGGGACTAAGGAGAAGAAAGGGACTGAGAACCAGGAAAGACGTATAAGGATATGGAAACTGAAAGAAAGAGACAGAAGGGTCGAGTACCTCAAAATGGTAAAGGAAGGAATTCCAACATATGAAGAAAGAGTGGTGGAAGAGGAATGGGCTAGATTTAAGAAGACACTAGTAGGTGCAGCAGAAGCAGTATGTGGGAGGACAAGTAGTAAGAAGAGGTGGAAGGAAACACCTTGGTGGGATGAGAAGACAAAAGAAATAGTAAGGGAAAAGAATAGAGCCTTTAGGAGGTGGTATCAAAATAGGATGGTAGAGACAAGGGAAGAGTACCAGGAAAGAAAGGAGGAGGCAAAGAGAGTAGTGGCTGAGGAGAGAAGAAAGTGGATAGAAGAGTGAACAAAGATGATGGAGGATAGTGAAGGTACAAAAAAGGTCCTGTATGGGATGGTAAAAACTAAGAGGCGGAAGGATCCTACGGATTATGTTAGAATGGTGAACAAAAGGGGACAAGAGACAGAAAAAAGGGAAGAACTGAAGAAAATGTGGAAAGAATATTTGGAAGAACTTCTGAACCCAAATGGAAACCACGGCGAGGAGGAAGAAATCGGGGAAGAGGAAGATGGACTGCAAACAGAAAAGGACTTAACATGGAAAGGAGGGAAGGCACCGGGTGTGGATGAGTTAAGTGTGGAGATGGTGAGAGCAGCAGGAGAGGTGGGGATACAATGGTTGTACCGAGTGATGGAAGGAAAGGAAGACCCCAGAGGACTGGAAAAAGGGAATAATTGTCCCGATCTACAAGAAAGGTAGTAGAACAGAATGCAGAAACTATCGGGGAATAACACTGATGAGACATTGTGCAAAGATGTTTGAGAAAGTTTTGGAAAGGAGAATTAGGACAAGGATAGAGGGAGGGATGAGGGAAGAACAACATGGCTTCAGAGCAGGAAGGTCCACAGTGGATTTGATTTTTGCTGTAAGGCAGTTACAAGAACAGCACTATGAGTATGGAACAGATCTACTGATGGCCTTCTTGGACATTGAGAAAGCATACGACAGTGTATGCAGAAACAAAGTATGGAAGACCCTGGAGGATAGAGGAGTAGAAAAATGGACTATAAGGAGGATAAAGGAGATGTACAAGGGAAGCGTGAGCTTTGTGAAAGTGGGAGGAGAGAGATTGGATTGGTTGGAACAGAGAAACGGCCTGAAACAAGGAAGTGCACTGTCACCGTTACTTTTCATTGTGGTGATGGATGACATAATGACCCGAGTGGAACAAGTAATTGGAGAAGGAAAGATGAAAGCAATGGTGTTTGCAGATGATTTGATGATTTGGGGAAACAAGGAGGAGGAGGTACAGAAACAGTTGGACATGTGGGATGGAATAATGCAAGGATATGGGATGAAATTTAGCATAAATAAGAGTGAGATGGTGATCACAACAAGGAAGAAGGAAAGAACCACAACGGGAATAACAATTGGTGGGGAACAGCTGAAGAAAGTGGAGAGTTTCAAGTATCTGGGAAGCCTGATACAAGATAATGGAAGAACTATAGAGAAATGAGCGGGGAAGACAGGCGGAAGCATTCCGGAGGAGTGTGAGAAGCATGTTATGGAGCAACGCTGTCCCTCAGAACAGCAAAAAGATCATATATCGGACCTACTATGTCCCTATCCTGACGTATGCCTCGGAGACCTGGGTTATGCAAGGAAGGGAGAAGAGCAAAATACAGGCCAGTGAGATGAGGTTCTTGAGAAGCAGTATTGGAGCTACAAAGATGGACAGAATAAGAAATGAAAGGACCAGAGAATCAATGAAGGAGGAACCATTACAGGATGGTATAGAGAAATCTAGACTTAGGTGGTATGGACATGTAAAACGAATGGAGGAGAAGAGGATACCCAGGAGGATACACGAGACGAAGTGGGAAGGAAAGAGACCGAGAGACAGGTGGCTGAAGGGGGTGGAGGAAAGCGTGAAGAAGAGAGGAGAAGACAGGACAAGGGTGGAGACTGAGAGATGGTGGGAAGACAGAAGACGTTGGAGAGGCTTGTGTTCCAAACAGACCCGGCCAGTGGCTGGAAACTGTGCAAGATGATGACAAGTGTGTGATATAGTTGGTAATTGTTTCTGTAACATATGCGTTTTGCTATTTCCTGCTCACGTTCCGAGTTTGGTAAGAAATGCTGGTGACGAACACTGGATGAAAAAATCGCATTTTACCAATGCTCGTCATTTGTGATGAAAACTGGCACACTGTCATTTCTCCTTGTAAGACCTAACTAACAGCGGCAATATACTTATAATGTCGCCCTCATGCACCCTGCATTAATTAAATTGTCGTTTGATCATCGTGTCCAATAGTCGTCATGGCGACGATCTTTAGAGCACATGCGTGACGAATACTAGTGCATGATAATGTTAAAGTTCGTGTTAACGTTTCAGAACCAATAAACATTTACAGTGTGCCGTTATTAAGTAGATCTGTCTCTTTGACGGACGCAGGTCTACGCTGGCTGCGTGGCTCAGCGGTAACGTTCTCGCCTGCTGTTGCAGGATCGAATCCTGGCGCAGCCATCTGGAATTTGATGGTGCGCAAATGCGAGGGAGCCGTGTCAGTAGATTTAGTGACACGTTATATATCCCCTTAGGCGCAAAGTTCCGGCACCCCGGGGTCTCTAAAAGTTGCAGTAGTTAAAAGGGACGTGAAACAAATAACATTATTATTATTATTATTATCAGTAGATCTTGGCCTAGGGTTTTTTGCTGTGCTAAACAGGTTTCTTTTTAAATTGAGATGAAAAATATATTCTAAGACTAAATCTTTGCTTTCAAGCAATATGTCAAAAAGCATACGATATTCAGCAAATGGAAGCTGCTATTAAGGTCGTTGAGGAGGACGGCATGTGTATTACAATGGCCGTGGAGAGGAATGGTGTTCCGAGAAACGCCCTCTCGGACAAAATTAAAGGAAAAACTAGAGAGAGGAAGATGGGCCCACGTTCCTTTTATACAAAGGTTGTTAGTTCAATGGGTACTCTCACTAGGAAAAGCGGAGTTCTCCGTAACAAAGGACGATTTGCAAAATAGCGTCCAGTGCCTCACAAAAGAATTGAAGAGGGACTCTCCTTTCAAAGATGGGCGGCCGGGGAGAAAATGGTGTGAATCTTTCCTATAAAGAAATCCAAGCCTGTCTTTATGAACCCCTTAAAATTTGACAGTAAACCGTGCTGCAGTTACAGAACATCAAATTAAAACCTACAGCTATCTGGTGGAAAACGACTTGCAGTCTATCTTGTCAGACCCTCGGCGATTGTTCAACGCAGACGTTATATTATGCCATGGTCTGGTCTCACTTTTTATGTGACTACGTCTCCCATTTTCCGGCAAAAAAATTTAAAAGATCACGGCATAACAGCCTGGAAAATGACATTTGCTCTTGGACAACAGTTGGGGAAGCCTACATCAATAAACGTTCTTGTGGTTATAGTGTTCGAATTTGAATTATTATTAATATTATTTCTGTTGTATTTCTAATGCACTTTAAGAAATATATAAATAAATTATAATAAATGTGTTTAGAGCAGAATTACGATCTTTTCATGCCTGTATGTCTACCCGCCATTCACGATTGCTGATGCCCATTTTTTGTCTTTCCCTTTTCTAAATAATTACTGGTACTGCATTATTCGTAAATGTTAGCCTCCATGTCAATAAATCGGTGCCTTACCCAACAATATTGACAGAAATGCATTATAAACAGCAGATAAGGACAACGAATGATGTGACGGCAATTGGTGCAAACGGGTGACGAATATTGGAAAAATCTAAATACATCGTGACGATTACCAACACAAAAAACTATCTTTCTTTTAATACATAATTTTTCCAAAAAAAGGAATACTTTCGACATTGAGAGTTTCCTAGTGTTTGAGTAGAGTTTGAGGTTAGGTACAGTGATCGTGTTGATTTAAATTACCAAAAGGTATAAGATATATATATTTTCTTGACTAAATCAGTCTTAACATGACGACTATTGGTGCATTTAACTTACTAGTCAAATAGGAATATCAGTCAATTCGGACCAATATGATGTCGAATACTCCTAATGCCTGTCTCTTCTGCCTTTACATAGCCCTGGTTTATTGGAACAGGGCTAGAACGGTACGAAGAATGGAAGTAAACTTATTAAGCCTGTCTCATATTAATACTAACAGAAATGCGCACAATGTACATAGATACAATACAGAGGAGTACAGAAATTTAATACCGTACCGTAGTGATTCAAGTCATTCAGGGCAAGTTAGTACATGATATCTATCACACCTTTCTTCACACAATTGGCAAACACAGTTCACACTCGGCATATGAAATGCCTTAGTAGCACACTCTTTATGCGCTTTTGTCCAGTCTGTCCCTTTCACATAGGTTAAGTTCGTAGCACCCAGTACATCATCCTGAAGACTGGTATAATAGATTTCCCTTTAAAGCGTATCCTGATCTATAGAGCGTCTCAACCTTAAAAGACAGTATGGAATTAAATGTAGTAGTTGCCTCTTACTCGCACTCCTATGTCCTGCAATTAGCTTCGTCCTCTTCCACCCCGGCGATGTTGCCATTTCCCAATAATTGAAAGTGACAAATCTAAGAAACTGTTTGCGTGGTCTTATAGAGAATTTTCCGCTCTTTATGATGATGTAAAAATAAAAGCCATAAATAATTAACACATGGCCCAATTTTCACAATTACGATATTTTAGCTCGAATCTATATTTTTGCAGATATAAAACTTATCACGCCATAGATAATGAACTAATGATCGCAACAGATCAAGAATTTATTTTTAGATTTCCTGATGTTGGTAGAAGATACTCTATTTCTCAGGGCAGTAATTATTTTCATAGTAAGAAAGTTATGAATTTTTATCTTAAATGTTACTTGAAAAATCTGAGATGGTATCACAGGAAAGTCACGTAGCGACAAACTTTTTTCCTATTGACTTTACGTTGGTGACTAAGCGAGAAGAAATGTTCATTAATATGTGAAAAAGTTTTTAAAACAAACCCGAGCTCGATATCAGATAGCATTCATAAATTATCGCACTTATTCCTCCCGCCCAGCGCTGACGCTGCGTAAGTTTGTTTACTCAGGCCAGTATCTCCCCGACTGATGGTGTGAAGTTAAACTGTGAAATGAAGTGGTCCTTGAGTTCTTTATAAATTGTCCGACTCGTTGCGTACCGTAGTGGCTAGCATTCCTGGCTGTCACCATGGAGGCCCAGGTTTGAATACCGGCTCCGCCAAGAAATTTAATTCTGGTCTGAGGGCTGGAACGGGTGTACTAAACTTCATGAGACAAAACTGAGAAGAGGCGGGTTAGATTCCTACCTCAGCCATCCTCTAAGTGGTTTCCGTGGTTTGCCTTTGTTCATCCCGGGAATAACATATTATAATATTATCATATTCATGAATAATTGAAAAATATAAATTGTTGTAATGTGTGCATTAAACTCGCGCTCTGAGGTTCGGCGTATCATATCTAAATATCGCAGCGTTGTTCGCTGCAAGGTATGAGTTACAGTTATATAAAACAAACAAATATTTTGGAAATTTCCCGAGTTTTCCGTAAAAGCACGCCTGTATATGAGTTATATTACATCATGTGCCCGCCCTTGCAGAACTTTGTATATGCAGTAGATCTGGCATCACGGCGCTCCATTTAATGCATACTGTCTTTTAAGGTAGAGACGCACTATAGCCTACCTATATAGCCTATACAAAACTGGTGTAAAATTAATAGATAAAAGTTTCATCAATAAGTTACCTTTGCCTGATTCCACTGCTCGGATAAGAGTTCAGACACTTCCAGCCTGTAGGCTTTCTGGTCCCACTACTGGACAACTGTGGTATATAATCTGCTGCCTTTCTTGAAGAGGGTCATGCCCTGTGAAACGAAATGAAATACAATGAGATCAACAGTTTAACCCTGTTCCAATAAATCAAGAGCTATGTAAAGGCAGACATGTTATTAAGCCTGTCTCATTCATATAGGTTAAGTTGGGGTCTCACAGTAGACCAACCTACTCTAATACATAATCTAGCTAAAAATTATATTAATTATGAACGACGTATCACATTTTTGTTTTTCGCTTCCATTTCGACAATATATAATTTTCATACCTTATTTTATCTTTTCGGGGGACATTATCAATTTTAACTTCCAACCTTGATCACTTTTGCACCGACTGCACCCAATATATGTGCTAAATCACGTAAATATGTGTTTTATTTGACAACCGGAGCCATGTTCGTCAGATTTGTTAGTATGTGTACTGCTCGGGTCTAAGCTGCATGGACCTGAGAGGAATGTGCATCGCAGACTATGAGTAGTGGTGGTGACGAGTGATGAGGTTTCTCGGTCCTTGCGTAGTAATAGAAGCAAATACATTCGTCGGCGACTCACTCACTCATTCCCAACGCCACACTGGTTTCAGAAAAGACCCTATTAGAGATATTATACATTTCAGGTTCCGTATTGACAGTAATCATTAAAATTAAAACTTACAATTTCCGCCTAGTCAATTCTTCTTCTTCTTCTTCTTCTTCTGCTTTTACGGCCTCATTGGACTGCTTCAGTCAGTCATTTCTTGGTCCTCTTCTTCAGTAAGTTTCCTTTCCGAGTCGCCCAGTAGCTCTTCATTCGCTCTGATCTTCTCAGGCGTTCCTCATCTGTAAATACCCTTTTTACTGTATTACGTGTGTCTATTTTAGCCTGCAATCTTATTTTTATATCTCTCAGTTTTTTTAATTTTGTTGTTTTGTTTTGCAAGTCATCCAAGGTTATTTCCAATTCTTTCATATCTTCTCTAATTTCCTTAATCCATCCTACTTGTTGTTTCATATTCCAAAGTTTCACTACAATTTTTCTAGATAACCTGGTTTCTGGTGTCCTCAAGATGTGACCAAAGAAAGAAAGCCGTTTCTTCCGAATAGTATCAGTGATGGGCTCCAGTTCTCTGTATACCACTTCATTTGGTACTATCCGCCACTGTCCATCTTTCTGATATTTTTTATTTATGCATGTTCTAGCTATTCTTCTTTCTACTTTTAAAATTTTGTCGATTCTGTTTTTCTGAGTAACTTTAAAAAGAGTTTCACTTCCATAGGTCACCTCTGGTTGAACCACCGTCTTGTAATGTTTTAATTTTGTTGCGATTGATAGACATTTTCTTTTATATGTAGACCATGTTAATTTTTGGGCTTTTATCATTTTATTAGTTCTTTCTTGCCATGCAGGTTTCTCATCCAAATTGTAAGTTATAATTTCTCCTAAGTATTTAAATTGCTTCACTCTTTTAACTTTCTTGTTATTTACTGTTATGTGATTGATTACAAGTGGATTTGCTACCATTATCTCTGTCTTTTCAAATGATATCTGAAGTCCAATTTTTTGTGCTATATTTTGTAGGCTTATTATTTGATTTCTGGCTTCTTGAATATTATTAGCCAGTAACGCTAAGTCATCTGCGAATCCCAAGCAATTTAAGTCTATTTGATCTTTCTTGGTTCCAATTCTTATGTTCCTAGGATTTTCCCTGTACCATTCCCTCATTACATATTCCAAAGCAAAATTGAAAAGTAGAGGCGATAAACCATCTCCTTGTCTTAATCCTGTTTTAATCGTAAACGGTTCAGATATTTCTCCTCTGAATTTTACTTTAGATTTGGTGTTTGTTAGAGTTAGTTTTATAATTTTTATTAATTTGGGATGAAATCCGAAATTCCTTAGTATTTTCAGCAATGAAGATCTATGTATACAATCATACGCTTTTTTGAAGTCTACGAAGGTTATGACTTGCTATTTTTGTCTATGTTTGTAGTAGTCCATTACTAATTTTAAGGTGATTATCTGTTCAGGGCAGCTTCGCCATGGCCGAAATCCACCTTGATACTCTCCTATTTCCAGTTCTAATTGATCTTTACAACGATTATATAGAATTCGTGACATGATTTTATATGTGATATCCAAAAGGGAAATTCCTCGATAGTTGTCAGGATTTGATTTTTCTCCTTTCTTGTGTGATGATGATGATGATAATTGTTGTTTTAAGGGGCCTAACATCTAGGTTATCGGCCCCATCCTTTCTTGTGTAATGGATGTATTATAGCAGTAGTCCAATACTATACTTTTTTTTATAAAATATTTCAAGGGTACATGTTTCAGGTCCCAATCTTTCTGGACCCTTCTTCAGCCCATAAAATCACACATGGAGCCCATCAAATCACAAAAACATCGATAAACACAAACTGCACACACACAATAAATAGATAAAACACTGTAAAATCATCTAAGAGTCTAAAATCTAAAAATAACATGCATGTTTTACTGTCTTCAGGAACATGTTTTCACTTGTTCTTCATCTAAATAAATGTCATTTGACGCTGTGAAACACTGGGCACATATTTTGAAGTCTATGAGTGGCGTGCTGTTAAGAACTTGCTGTATATCTTGTACTGTTTTTGTGTCTGAAGATGGGTTGGACGTCAATAGCTACATGTTACAAATTCTTGTTTTAAAATTTTATGCATTTGGCAACTTGTCTTAAGATAGTCTTCTGCCATACGGTATGGGAAAGTCAGAGAGATTGGCTGACTTTTCCATACCGTGTGGCAGAAGACCATCTTAAGACAAGTTGCCAAATGCATAAAATTTTAAAACAAGAATTTGTAACATGTAGCTATTGACGTCCAACCCATCTTCAGCCACAAAAACAGTACAAGGTATGCAGCAAGTTCTTACAGCACGCCACTCATAGACTTCAAAATATGTGCCCAGTGTTTCACAGCGTCAAATGACATTTATTTAGATGAAGAACAAGTGAAAACATGTTCCTGAAGACAGTAAAACATGCATGTTATTTTTAGATTTTAGACTCTTAGATGTTTTTACAGTGTTTTATCTATTTATTGTGTGTGTGCAGTTTGTGTTTATCGATGTTTTTGTGATTTGATGGGCTCCATGTGTGATTTTATGGGCTGAAGAAGGGTCCAGAAAGATTGGGACCTGAAACATGTACCCTTGAAATATTTTATAAAAAAAAGTATAGTATTGACTAGGCGGAAATTGTAAGTTTTAATTTTAAAGAAAAGACCCTATGTTAACAGTATTGGAATAGACGAGAATGTCAGGTAACACGGCGGCCTGTCGAGAGGCTTGTCAATTCTCGCCAGCTCCTACCCTGCCTCTGCCCTTCATGCCGCAAGTTCACAGAGCTTAGACGCGAGCAGTAACTGCCGCAGCGAGGTCTCACAACAAGGCGCTCACATTGACGTTAGTAGTTGCTAACATGTCCGATACAAAATACAACACGTAACGTAATTATGTGATAAAAGAAATACTTGGGCTTTTGTGTATTAATGTATTTGTAAATATAGATTGTATGAGGCAATGGTGCCAACATCACTATACCGCAATCAAAAACCATCGATCTGGAGGCGTTAGGCTGAAACCATTGGATTAGACAAAACGAAGGTTGGAATGGTTGGGTGTAGGTGCGGCCGCACGCAGCTAGCGGGGCACGGTTGACACAAAACTATTGATCTGGGTGCGTTAGGCTGTAACTATTGTCAAAAACCATTGGATTGGACAAAACGAAGGTTAGAATGGTCGGAGTAGGTGCGGCCTTAGCCGCACGCAGCTAGGGGCAAGGTTGACACAAAACTAATGATCTGGGCGCATTAGGATGTAACCATTGTCAAAAACATTGGATTGGACAAAACGAAGGTTTGAATGGTTGGGTGTAGGTGCAGCCGCACGCAGCTAGCGGGGCACGGTTGACACAAAACTAATGATCTGGGCGCATTAGGCTGTAACCATTGTCAAAAACATTGGATTGGACAAAACGAAGGTTAGAATGGTTGGGTGTGGGTGCGGCCTCGACTTCCCTCTCATTGTAGGTTACAGATAGGTTATGTTTTATTCATCTAACTTCCGCTTCACGATGGCATTTCGTGCACGGTAGTGTTTTTGGTACTAAAATGTGGTGTTGCAATAGCTTCAGCAACTTCTCAGGTTGATCATAGAACCGGCGATAGAAGTTACTGATTGTTATCTGGCAACTCGACAATCCATAGTGAATAAATGATTCAATTCAGCACACTATCAAATGAACAGAGTGCCGCACACGAATATGCGCACTAGAGAATGAACTGAGCGCTTCTTTGTTTTATATAGTGCCATAAGGGCAAGGTTGGCAGTACTGTTTTAATGACAGACCAGCAGACCAAACGAAGAGACCTGAATACTCAACTACCGCAACCGATGATGATTGATTTGGACTAATGGCGGTCACGGCTGTAATTTTGGCTATATATGTTGTGATCCTATTTGGGAAGGCTGGGTGGGTCACAGACGGCGGAGGAGGAAACATCTATTACTACATTTTCTCCAGATATTTTCCTGACCATTACTACAGGTATTTTGGTTAGGCACTGCTACCACAATTATATTGAATTGAGAATATTTCACCAGAACTAAACAATAAAGCTCACGAGTATCAAAAAATGCTAAAAAACACAAATACACATGACCACAAGTACAACGGCAGGTTCCGTTTTATAGAGAAGTACCTCACTGTAGAATTCGCCACGTTTTCCCTTCTGTAGGTGCGGCTCGGGTGACCACAAGTACAACGGCAGGTTCCGTTTCAGAGAGAAGTACCTCACTGTAGAATACACCATGTTTCCCCTTCTGTATGTGTGGCTCTGGCACAAACCTCACTTGGCATGTAATGACCCTAGCAGGCCAAGCCTCCATGGAAATCACCTTCTCTCTTAGCCAGACAAACTACAACAGCAAATAGAAATAGTAAACGAATGCAAATATCTAGGAATCACCTTCCAAACATCAGGAAACTCCTTCAACAAACACATAAAACAAAAGACAATAACCGCCATCGCTGCAATTAGGGACATCAGTAAAATTCAATCACTATCATTAGACACCGCAATGAAGATTTTCAGAGTCAAAATAGTACCAATCCTGACATATGGACTTCAAATAATATGGGACTACTTGAAAACAAGAGATCTAAGAACAATAGAGAATGTAAACGCACTGTATCTAAAGAAAGCACTAGGCATCTCAAAATATACACCCTCCAGGTATACATATTTACTGGCAAGAGTATCTTTCCTGATAGAGGAACTAAAATATACTCTACTACTACCAACCACGAAAGCATACAGCAATCTACTAACAGAAAGGCAGCAAAAGAAGGAAAAAGTAGAAGAAGAATTCTACGGCATGAGCGCCATGATCGACCGAAGCTGGGCAAAAGCTAACCAGCAGATGAGAAGCGCAGTCATCACGCTGGCGGTCCATGGCTTCCATCACAAGACATGCCGCATAACATCATACCACAGGATCTCGGAGAAATACGTGTGCATACAGTGCAACGAAAAGTGCGACAAATACCACATCCTCTCATGCAAGAACATTACAAGATCACTAATGGAACTTGGTTCTTAAGAGTAAAGACATACAGGGTCTTTCATATAAAGTAAGATCGCCAAGCGGCGGGTTTGTTATCCGCTAGTGTGGTGGCCTTGACCGAGCTTGTGGCGAGCCGTGGCCCCCTGCTTTAAGCGTGTGTACAATCCTCTATGAAATATTATCTTATAAAAGTTGCTGGAAGTGTCGTCCTTCCTGGATTATACTGGCATTGTATCTGGTAACCACATTTTGGCTGACGCGAGTGAGTCATGCCACTGTATTTTTTCTGATTTTATATTTTGTGTTTTTTATTGAGCACTGAACCAGTAGTGTCAAAGTTATTTACTATTACTTAAATCTGTGCTAGTGAAGGTGGGACTTCATCAGGAAATTGCTGAACAAATGCATCACGTACCCGCCGAGCCGAATCGTAATTAAAATAAAATTTACATACAAAAATACGATGTTGCAATGATAACTGTCTCAACATGTTAGCAGCTGAGGTTCAGACTGGTGACTGACAACACCTGCACGCTTATTGCAAGGTCAAGTTTGTGCTATGCGCGCTCTTTCAATACTACAGCAGGGGGCCGTGGCGCGTCACAAGCTCGGCCAAGCCGGCTTCAGCGACGGATGACAAAACCGCCGCTCACCGTTCTTACTTTATATGAAAGACCCTGTAGATACAACTCAAACAATCAAATGTATTAAAATAAATTATTGTATGGCCACTTGGCTGCAATAACTCTTAAAAAAATACAATTAAGCTACTTAAAACAGAAACACACTTAAAATTTTATGTTATTAATACCATGCCTCTCTCTTTTCTTAGATAAGCTACGTTCAAACCTTGGACTATACTGTGTAACCTAGTACAACTACGTCAACGATCTGAAAGTTGCCACTTGCACATAGCCTAAGCTATAGGCCTACCATTTCATTTATTAGAGTTACCCCGTGTGATTTCTTACCTCACTTGTAGGCTACTGTTTGAAAGAACTTTAAACTCTCGACTTCAAAACAAACTTTTTCACTTCATTGATATCTATTGTACAGTACTAGACCTGGCATCGTATAACAGTCCGTCAAGAGTCAAAGTGGTTGTCCTGTGCCAATAACAAAAACCTATTCAAATAAAAATTAGCCAATGATAGGGATTTGAGACCCTTATATGAAATGTGGAAATAAATATATATATCTCCTTGTTTTATTATATTAGGCTATATAAGTTACATACCTACACATTTGACGACAATAATATTAGCCTATGTCTTAAATCGCCAAGAGACCTACCAAGTCGGAACATTAATTCCTGTTCATTGCCTGCCTACTAATTATGCAATTATATAATGCCTAACATTCCCTTGTAACTCCCAGAAAACTACACATTCAATGCACATTTTGCGAAATACTATTATTAACGTTTTATTGCATACAAATTGTGCAAGAAATACTAATATAGGTTATAATCGCTCACCTGGGGGCTTATTAGTGTTAAAATGCTCTCACTAAACAACTCTTAAAATGGTATTAAAACATACACAGTCATTCCAGGAACTACAGTTTTAATTAGCACATGTTTCAACTTTTTTAAATGAATTTTTTACACCTAAAAGCAAAGCAGATGAATTGGACGACTCTGAACTACTCAAAGAATATAGGGGGAACTACTGCTACAGTATAAGCGGCTGAAAAAAAATGCTCCTGGATTACAAACGAGGGCGTTACAGCGACGGCGACTTTGAACTATCAATATTCTCATACAGTTAAATATCCGCCAATCAGAAGTCTTAAAATACGGCCTATGCTGTAGTCCAGGAGGTTTAAGAAATACGCTAGTGCGACACCTGTCACTGCTTCTCACGAACAAGGCATCCAATATCTGGTTTGTTTGTTGGTGTAGCAACTCGAAGTGAACTCTCCAGATGACTGTCGGTGATACGCGTTCTCGTTGCGTATTTCACATGTTTCATCCTGGATATCTCTTGTTCGCAGATGTATGTGCTACCGAAAAGTGATGCACAACGAAGTGCATGTCTATTAATGCCCAGATATTTTTCTCTGGGAAAGTAGTCACGATAGAATTGTAGTAAGGAGACAATGTTAAACTTAATCTTTAGATCTGACGCATATTGAAAAGCAACGCACTCCATTATTTGTAGATCCTCAGGAACCTTAATGTAGAAAGGGGGAGAAAACATATTAAAACTTATAACATTCTCCTTGAAGTCTTGAAATCTAACGCGGAATTCGATTCTTAATTTTGATATGATTTCTGCGTACTTTTGAGAATTATGATTAATACAGTTTTGTAGGGCTGGGAAATGCACAATGTTGTTGTTTTTTATTTGTGATTCCCAAAGTCGCAATTTTGTTTCAAAGTCCTTCACGTGATCAAACATAGTAGTGATCAATTGGTCCTTACCTTGGAGACGTGAATTAAGTTCGTGTGGTGTGTTGTTATATCTACCAGAGTAGCAAACATACATAGGCCTATCCATTCTGAGTCTATAAAATCAACAAGAGGTTTGCCCTTCTCCTCCATAAATGTTTGTATTTCGGTTTTTTGGTCAAACACTCGCTTCAAGATTTTGCCACGGCTCAGCCATCTTATTTTAGTATAATAAACAATATCTTCAAATTCTGAAACGAGATTTTGCAGGAAATTTTGAAATTCTCTATGTCGCAAGCCATGTGAACGAATGAAATTCATTACTTTCACAACGACCTTCAATACACTATCTTAATTTAGGAATTTAGCACAAAGGTTTCTTGATGTATTAGGCAGTCATATTGCATTACAGAAATGTTTCCTACTTTAACTGCCTCTGCTTGCAGTAATTTAACTAACCCTTCTCGTTTTCCTGCAAATGAAGGAGCTCCGTCTGTTGTTACACCAGATTGATTTGTATTTCAAGCCAAGCCGGTAAGAGGGTTCAGTGACACCCCCCATTAAAACATTGGCTTTAGTGGGGCCTTTAAGAGGGACAAGAGCAGCTAATTCTTCTGTAATACTGAAATCTTTATCAACCCCCCTTAAGAAAATTGCTAATTGGGCAGTATCGCTAGCATCACTACTCTCATCGAGAGCCAGAGAATAGATCTGAACATTTTTGGCTCGGTATTTAGAAGTTCTCTCTATATTGGACGCTAATTCGTCAATATGTCGAGCTACAGTCTGTCGCGACAAGATTAGTTTTGCGAACTGCGCTTTTTTATCAGGACATATTACAATATCAGCAACACTCTCAATGCATTCTTTAACAAACTCGCTATCTGAAAATGGTTTAGATAATTTTTTGCAATAATTTCTGCTATTGCGCAATTCGCTTTTGCCATAGATTCAGTTTGAAGTGACACATTATTAAAGAATAACTGCCGTCCCGAAAGTTTAATTTTAAGTTCAGATACCTTGTCTTTACGAAATTGACCCTCAAATTTATCATATGAAGATGCATGTTTGGTGTCGTAATGTCGATTTATGTTATACTCCTTAAACAACGAAACTGTTTCACTGCAAATTAAACACACTGCTTTCTTGCTTACTTCAGTAAAATAGTACTAATTTGCCCACTTGATATTACATTAACGTGATACGTGTCACGAATCTGACAGCAAATCCAGTGCAGATTATCTGTACTACTACTGATAGAAATAATAATAATAATAATAATAATAATAATATCGACTGGGGTAGCTACTCACGTAGAGGCGCAAGTCCCTGGGACCAGACTATCTCTGGACTCGGAAGACCAGGGGGTTCGAACCCCATCGTCAACCGTTCTTTAAATGGTTTCCGTGGTTTCCAATTGTTAGCTCCAGGCAAATGCCGACCACTGACGCTTCCATCCAATTCTTTGCCCAGTTTCAGTCATTGCATCTCTCATTAACTATCCTGGTGAGGACGGCTTCAGGAAGTGCACCCGGCCGTTAAGACCATTCGCCACATTGTAAAAAATCATCTTAGCTCAACCCCAACCACGTAGAAACGGCAATAATATGGGTGGGAAATAATAATAATACTAATGTTGTGGAGGATGATGATGATAAAGCACCATTAGACTTCTCGAGGCATCTCTTGCCTCTGCTAATTACGGTAGGTAGCTCGGTCAATCATATCTGTCATCATACGAAACAGAAATAGACGAAGGTAACTTCCTCGTGTCTCCCACAAATCCAACCCCTCGTCCTCGTCGTGGGAGATGGGCAACGTAATGAAGTAGGGGATTGCCTGTAGGGGTGAAGTACAGTGGGGACTTTGTGTGCCTCAAGACCGCTACGGTAGCTGTGAAGGCCCTACAGGAACCCTGAAGAAATTGCGGCTAACGGGGCTCTGGTGAAACAACTGCTGCCTTGTAGTTGGTTCTTCAAAGGCTAAGGGAAGAAACCCTGACAGAAAATCAGCCTGGTGCCTCAGGCCTAAGGTGGCAGTCCCTCCAAGGCACTCGGAGGCAGTGGGTTAATCACTCGCTCCTCTTAAATAAACTGATTACTGAAACTGAAGCGAAATTACAAAACCGGACGGATAACCTGATGACGACTTTTGGCATGAAGAGGACTACGAAAATCGGTTTCTGGAATGTGAGGACCTTGATGGAGAAAACCAGACTGAAACAAGTGACACGGGAGATGAGGAACTATGGGCTGGATATCCTAGGATTGAGTGAGGTGAGGTGGCCAGGATGTGGTGAAATACAGACAACAGATGGAATTACATTTCTCTATTCTGGGGGCGATGAGGAAGAACACAGGGATGGAGTGGGGTTGCTGCTCAACAGAAATGCAAAGAGGAGCCTTATGGAGTGGAAGCCAATTTCTAGCAGGCTCATGTTTGCTAGGTTCAAGACGAAGATCAGGAATGTGATCATCATCC
Organism: Meconema thalassinum; assembly: GCA_946902985.2. Classification (NCBI taxonomy): domain Eukaryota; kingdom Metazoa; phylum Arthropoda; class Insecta; order Orthoptera; family Tettigoniidae; genus Meconema; species Meconema thalassinum. Next base: position 46,074,870 of record OX336395.1, read on the forward strand.
AATGCTATGCGCCTACAGAACAATCGGAGCCAGAGAAGAAGGAAGAATTCTACCAAATGCTGCGATATGCCACAAGACAATCAAGTAAGAAGGACATTCTCATTGTTATGGGAGACTTCAACGCGAAGGTGGGATCAAACAATGAGGGGTTGGAGCAGATCATGGGTAAACATGGCCTTGGTGAGATGAATAACAATGGGGAGAAATTTACGGAATATTGCGCCAGTCAGGATTTGGTGATGGGTGGCACGGAGTTTCCTCATAGGCGGTGCCACAAGGTCACCTGGGTGTCTCCTGATCAAGTCACAGAAAATCAAATTGATCACATCGCGGTGAGCAGGAGGTTCAGAACAAGCTTGGAAGATGTTAGGAACAAGAGAGGAGCGGATGTCGGTAGTGACCATCATCTTGTCGTTGCCAACTTCCGCATGAAGATCGTGGCAGTCCGCCGAAAGTTTATCACTCGGCACATTAAGTTTGATGTGGGCAAGCTTAAGAACCAGCAGAGATTGGACCAATTTAAACTGGAGCTCAGAAATAAATTTCAGGTGTTGGACTCCGAGACAGAGAAGGACGTGGAGACTGTGTGGAGCGAGGTAAAGAATATCTTTGTGGAAACCAATGAGATGCAGCTCGGGTACATGAACTACCTGCGGAAAGAATGGATATCCCATCACACCTGGGACAAGATAAAATATAGAAAGGAGATTAAGGCCAGGCTCAACACCTGCAAGACTAGGCAGCAGAAGGCTCTCACACAAGCAGAGTATTCAACAGCAAACAGGGAGGTAAAGAGGAGTGTGCGGAAGGATCATAGGAGGTGGATTGATGAGCAGGCGGTGAAAGCAGAAGAAGCGGCAAGAAGGGGGGGGGGACACGTTAAGGAGCTATATGGCATCACAATGATGCTTTCGAAGAAAGGTTTTAATAAAACTAGGCCTGTGAAGAGCAAGACGGGCGAGATCCTCACGACGTTTGAACAGCAGCTGACTAGATGGAGAGAACACTTTGCGGAGGTTCTTAATAGAGATAGAGGACCAGAAAGTAAGCAGCGAGGAGAAGATGAAGAGGAAGCAGAAAGTGACCCGGACATCAGCCTTGACTGCCCAACTCGGGGCGAAATACGGACAGCGTTGAAGCAGATGAAGTGCGAGAAGGCACCAGGTCTGGATAATATCCCAGCGGAAGTATTGAAAGCAGACCTGGATATCACGATCAATCTGCTGCACCCGCTGTTGGAGAAGATCTGGAAGGAGGAGAAAATACCAACCGACTGGAAGAAGGGGTTGATTGTCAAGTTACCGAAGAAAGGGGACACCATAAACTGTAACAACTGGAGGGGAATCACCTTGCTGTCCATTCCAAGCAAAGTACTGGTGAGAGTCATCCTGAATCGTATAAAAGACTGCGTAGAAAAAAGGCTTCGGAAGGAACAGGCTGGATTTCGACAACATCGCAGCTGTGTGGATCTCATCAACACCCTCCGAATCATCCTGGAGCAGAGCGTGGAGTGGCGGAATACCCTTTACCTCACATTTGTTGACTTCGAGAGAGCTTTCGACTCCGTAAATCAAAGAATCATGTGGAAGACCCTCGAGGAATATAAAATTCCAACAAAGATCATCAGAATCATGGAAGAGATGTACGAAGGGTATGAGTGCCAGGTTCTACACGAAGGCAAATTAACAGAAAAGATAAAGGTCAGTTCCGGAGTGAGACAGGGGTGTGTCCTTTCCCCCACTCTGTTCCTGTTGGTCCTGGATAGTGTGATGAAGAAGGTAATGGGAGGACGGAAGAGGGGTATTCAATGGGGTATAAATGACAGGCTTGAAGATCTGGATTTCGCGGACGACATTTGTCTTATGGCACAATGGTACCGAGACATAGAAGATAAGCTGGGGAGGTTGCAGAGAGAAGCAGAACGTGCAGGACTGATGATCAACACCAACAAGACCAAAGAGATGAGGATAAATTCTGACGTCACGACTAGCTTGACAGTCAACGGAAAGGAAATTGAGCGAGTTGAGTCCATCCTCTAGCTTGGATGTATAGTCACAAATGATGGGGGAGCAGAGGAAGATGTTCGAAGCCGTATCAGGAAGGCAAATGGTGCCTTTGTCCAGCTCTACCCCATCTGGAGAAATAGAAACATTTCCAGGAAGACCAAGCTCCGCCTTTTCAATAGCAACGTAAAGTCGATTCTTCTCTATGGCTGTGAAACATGGAAAGTCACCAAACCGATCAACAACCAGCTACAGGTGTTCATTAACAGATGTCTGCGTCGCATCATGAATGTGAGTTGGTCAGACATAATCTCAAATGATGATCTTTGGACCACCACCAATCAACAACCGATTAACATTCAGATCAAGGAGAGGAAATGGCGCTGGATCAGTCACACACTAAGGAAGCCGGACGGAGCTGTTGAGAGGGCGGCGCTAGACTGGAATCCTCAAGGTGCCAGGAAGCGAGGTCGACCTAAGAAGACTTGGAAGAGGACGATCGAAAATGAAATTGCTGAGGTGGACAAGAACTGGAGTCAAGTGAAGAGAATAGCGAGGAACCGTACTGCGTGGAGAAATTTCGCCAAGGCCCTATGCTCCGGAAGGAGCGGCAGGAATTAAGCAAGTAACTTCCTCGTGCAATAAATCGCTATCTATGTTTTAGTAACTAATTAGTACGCCCATATCAATGAATTTTTATCTGTTTTACTTACGCTGCTTAAATGCCAACGAAGACATGAGAAAAGTAGCTATCGTAGGACATGGTCGATCAAAAGTAGGCCTACTGTTTATGGTCGAGAATAAAGACTCCGCTAGTGTCAACGTACGATTGTTGTTTCAACACATTTAAATTTTTACAAGTGTATGAAGCTTAAAAATCCAAATGCATGAAGCTTTGGAACAATACAGAAGAGCAACCACGTGTGATAGAATTCGAGAGCTTGCTATCATTTAGAATTATAGAATAACGACGTTGTGTTAGGAGCTGTACTTACGATTCCCAGATGATTAGCCTTCGCTCTCGAGTCTACATTCAACACTATTGAAAAAAAAACAGCGAGTGATAAGAAAATATATCCAATTTTATGCGGACTCACACGTTCAGCACCATTCATCACCATGCTTACCTCCTCGTCACACACAGACGTGAGTGCGGCGTTGCCGCTCTGCTATGGGCAAGACCTGGTTATTGGAAGCCATGCCTAGATCATTCACCCCAATCAGGAGTAGAATCAGGTCCGCCTTGGTGGTGGGCAAGCAGCTTGACCACTGCGCTATCGCAGCAAGGAAATGTGAACCAGAATAATTCATCAAGTTCATAAAAGATAACAAATAGGTAAAACGAATGTGGTCACGTCTGTAGAGTCGTTGAGGTATTTATTTCCATTAAGAGCTGATGTTATCAGTGTAACTGTACACAAGTCAGTAGAAACACGACAGAAAGAATTTGAGCTCACGAACAACTTACTGCGCTTCACTCAAGGAGCAATAGGGAGAGGCCCTATCGGCCAGGAACTGAAGCCACAAGGTAACCCCTCTCTTGACCTCAAAACATTGCGTTAGGCTCATAAGAATAGCATGGGATGGTGTCACATATGTTCTAAAAAGTGGTGATATTTCGCGTGTGAGTCGAAATGTCGACATGTGGGACGTATTCTTGCGCAAACCGAACTCCCACCTGCCAGAAAGAATGTAATTTCACAAATAAATGCATTTCATTTGCCATTTATTGTGTTAAGTTTTCATCGTTATGGTAGGCACCTTGCCGTTCTAGTATAATTCGTTATGTGTTCAAATAATGGCTTATATGCCCACGAATATAAGTATTTTGATTGTTGGGAATTAATTACAGATAATTTCCTTCGTTCATTACTGGAAATATCCTAATTACCCCCAATCTAATTTTAACGTGGTTTGAACTCTAAATTTATTGGTCGTGGGTGTAAAAAGATTGGTATGCCATTATTTGAATATTTTAGCTTATTATACTCAAACCTCAGCCTAGGCCTTGTTTATTTTGTTACCCAAACTGAACTGGCCTATTTTTTAATATCATGCAATAAAAATAATAATGGCACCACCCACTCAGATTACATGGCTTAATATTTAAAATTTATTTAATTATTTTAATAATGGCAGGCTTACTGGAATCTCATTTGCTTATTATTTGGTACAAGCTGAGAATACAGTCTTGTCTGGTTGACTGAAATCCTACAATAGTTACACGTTATAAAAAGTGCATTCCGGTATACATCCATTTACCAAGTACTATACTACAGAGTATTTCAGATGTGTGTGTATTCCTCTGTGTTGTAAAATAACATGTTTTACGGCAGTTTACATGATTTTCGAATGCGACGAAAATATTGTGACTGCCGTACAATTCACGCTAGCAAGGAAAGAACAAATATTCCTTGATTTCCATCGACATATCATACAACTTCATACAAAACTTGCTCATGATTCTTTTACTGGCAATCATAGTTAAATCCCATTAATAAATAAGTCTGTGGTAGACTCCATTTAACGCTGTAGCCGAGCTAGTAATGTGGGCGTGGTCAGAGCTTCAACTTTCCGCATGTTATAGTGAGGACAGGGCGTCTCCTTGCCTCTTTGCGATTGTTTAGGAGAATGAACGGATACGAATCAGGGCGAATGATCAACTGGAGATACGCGCGGGAGTTCAAGAGCAAGGGTCGACAGTGTTGCCAGACCTCAACAACACACCGTGTACTGGAATCTGAGCGCACGGCTGCGGTTCTCACTACAGGTTTAGACAATGAGGCTTCTTACATGAAATCCCGTTGGTTACTCTATTGCTCACACAGTGCTGTCAACCAAGTATAGATTGACAAAGACTTATGACACTATTTTTCGTTATAATTTCCTCAATATCAAAATTCAAATTATATCACAAGATAAAATAGCGTGGTTTAAAATCTGAGAGAAACTAGACATACCTTGCACCTTTTGAAAATATAATTCCATTAGGTTCACTCAGTTCATGAACTTTCCTGCTGAGTGGTTAGTATAGAAGTAATTTGGAAGCAACCAGTATTTCGGTTCGCGCGATGCAATATCCGCCATCGGTGATACAATTTCTCTGCAATGGCGCTGGCAAGTACATTGCTGCGGTTGAGTTAATGAGTAGAGATGAGTTAGAAATCTGAGAAATGCAATCCAAACATTCCATACAAGAAATTGTTCAACCATGCATACAACGTAAGCCGGACTTGCAGTTGTCATTGTCGGCAAAGGTATTGCTGAAATTGTACTTTGATGACGATGCTAATTAATGTTAAAGAGCTCAATATCGAGGTTGTCGGCCTCTAATATTTTAGCGTGAAAATAAAAAATGATGATGCAATGAAAACGAAAACGAACTGCAACCCACGGGTTAGGAGAAGAAAAGGACAAAAAGGAAGTAAGATACAGGTAAAATAAATGCCCTCCAAAAAGGAGAATTGATGGATTTGGTAGGATCTAGAGCCATGAAGGGGAAATAGGAGAGGGTCCATCCCATAGTCACTGGAAAAAGGGAAATCAGATAACGCTCATGTGGTCTCCCGAACACAACAGCCTTGAGCCCTTGAGGGTGTAGCACTATCCAGGGTGCACCTTAAGTGATGCGGATACACGTACCTTGCCTCCTTTATGGTTTTGTGCAGAAGGCAGAAGATATGATGAAAAGAAAACAAAAGGTCTGATCCTTCGAAGAATCAGGGTATCAGTAAAGATGAAACAATGGCCAATTAAGGCGGGGATTTGAAAGACTCCCTAGTCCCCTTACTGTATGTCACCTTGCGATGAATCAGCAAACCATTCTCAAACCTTGCATTGCGATGTGATAAGTATGCAGAATATGCAATTGGGTTACTGTGGGATTTAAGGGTTCATGTTAAGTCCCTCGCCCTTTTGTGTTACATAAATAATTTGTCGCTAGAGACCGTCCCTGGAGTGCACACAACAACTCACTCAAGTTGCATCGCAATCGGATGAATGGTATATGAACGCATACGGGGCATACATACATACACACATACATACATACATGCATACATAAAGACAGACAGACAAACTATCACGTAACATTGTTAGATATATATATACTAGCAGAAGTACCCGTTCTTCGAACAGTGTTCGGTGTTAACACCAGACATTATCAATTGAGCTAATGTTGCAATGGTTAGCGGTTTGTCATTCCTTCATAAGTTTATGAGAACGAAGTTAGTTTTCAGGGAATATCACACACATTGTTAATTTAAGGGCCTTAAAATGTGGTTTTCGAAGACCCTTTATAAACACCCGAATTTTGTGTCTCACATTGAGAAGCGCAACTTATGCTTTGGTCGTCCTTCTAGGATAATATTTATATTTCCCATATTTTAGCATGTATTTTGAGAAGTATTTCCCTATATCCACCTTTCTACTGTATGAAAAGTGCGGTGAAGAGTTTTATAAATGATTAGTGTATTGACTCTCATGGATACCATTCCTAATTTTACGATGCACCAAGCATCCGAACACGAGTTATAGGCATACATAAAGATACGCAGAAAGACAGACAGACAAATTCTATTGTCTACAACATATCACCCAGATATCCAAATATGGGTATATCTACCACACAGTATCAAATAAAATCATCCATACAATGAACCCGTATGTCGACAAAAGAAAATTATGATGAGAGTAGTGGTTTTATAGGGGTCCTGGCCCCACCGCCACCGTTCCACCGCCAAGATGGCGGCGGTGCGATATCTCTCGAACGCATGGTCAAATTTTAACGAATGAAGTGTCGTTGAACTCGGGCTGACACCCTCTTTTCTATGGACAACATATTTCCACCCCTAAATAAAACCTACCCTTACTAGGGGGGTGAAATTGTAATTTTTTTGAAAATCTCGCTTTCGAAGTGCGACATGTGGGAGTTTGAATGCTAATATGAAATTAAACGTTGTTCCACACAGGTGACATGTATACGGTGGAATGCCAATATGAATTAACATGCTTGTTTTTTGTTTTTACGCGTGCCAACTCATAGCTTTTTAAAGATGGCGGCTGTAGTGTAACCTAACCTAGCCCAACCCACGAGGGGTGATCAAAAAGTATTTCAAGCTGCGTTTATCGATACACAAACCAATAATCAAAGAGGGGCATGTTAGGTCTTGAGGCCTGAGCCCCTTTTGATTGATCTCTGTTGATTTGTCCCTTTGGACTTATCCCTATTGACTAGCCCCTTGGACGGGTCATTTTTGACGGGTCCTTGTTGACGGGTCCCTGCGGACGGTTCCCTGTTGTTGGGTCCCTATGGACGGATCCCTGTAGTCGGGTCCCTGAGGACGGGCCCCTTTGGACTGGTCCCTACGGACTAGCCCATGAATTTATTTAAATTGTGCCAAAGGGGCTAACTACATTTGTGTGTAAAGCAGTGTGTTGAACTGACGTTGTTCGCCAGCCCTCACTACTACAATGTGATAACGATATGAAAGGAAAGTGACGAAATACACGTGAACACGTGTGAGATGACATTATTACCGTCCTCCATGTGAAACAAGTCACATCCTGTTTTGGTTCATACGTGAGAAAATGCGAGTTCATGTGTAATATGACTTAACACACAGGTTTTCACCTTGATGGTTAGCTGCGCACGTGCACGATAATAGCTAACAAGTCACATCCAGTTTTGACAGTGGTGGGAGGTGAAGGGAAGGAGAGGGGGAGAGTCGGTGTAAGAGACAACATAGGTGAAGAGAGAAAGAAATATGTATTGCTCATAATACATGAAGAGCTGAGGACTGTAGGTTAAGTACAACATGAGTGAATAAATAAATACAAGGCACACAGTTTCACACAACATGTAATTTATTAATCCAAGAATTAAAGGCTGAGCTAAATCCCAACCATTTTACATATAGTTTATTTCCTTTTGGTTTCAACACTTTTTCCACAAGGTAATGTTTTGGAAACGCTGTCTTTTGGAGTTCTTGGAGATAAAACCCCTCAAGTAAATAGGTGACTGGGCTGTTTATGTTGGCTAGACGAATTCGAAATAGTTCAGTCCTCCAATTTGGTGTGTAACCCTTGTCAAAGACGGACTTCAATTTGCTCACACGAACATGGTCCCCAATATTAAGGCAATGACGTTTAGGGTCCGCTCTTTTTAAGGGGTTAAACAGTTTATCCAGTCGAGGAATGTTTTTGGTCACAAGTCGTGGTTTGATCCCAATGGTTCTGTGTTTGGTGTCATTGTAACGTGACACTAGCTCGGGTAACAAGTCCAGCCAGCGATGTGAGCTTTGAGCGGTAAACGCTTTTCACATATGAGTTTTCAATGTTCGGTTGAACCGCTCGACCACGCTGGCTTTGAGATTGTTGTACGTGCTGTAATGGTGAATATCCTTAGATTTGAGAAAACTGGAGAAATCCTTGTTGAAAAATTATTTCCCCTGGTCGGTTTGTAGTAACTGTTTGGATTGTTGAATAATATGTTGAAAGGCCTTGTTGACTATTGGACCATCCTTGCAACGCACAGGTTCAACAAACGCCATTTTGGAATACACATCAATGACGGTCAACATATAGCATACACCGTCGTTAACGCTAGCATAGGGGATCATTTCAACCAAGTCTGCTTGCCAAAGTTCATCCACACCTCGTGAAATAACCTTAATTCGTGGATAGTGACGCCTAGCTGGGCGATGCAACTAGTGAGCAATACCCATTTTAATGGGTGAGGGCTTAAACAATAATTTTGGCATTTCGAAGTTCTTCTTCAATTTCTTGAATTTCCCAATCGTGACCGGTATGACCAGCTTGACGTGAAGCATGCAACAGCTGTAGTCGCTGGACGAGTTTATTGGGATTGTGCCAGTAGGTAACATCCTCAAGGGGTTTTAATGGTTTAAATGTCATCCCCGAAGCGGACACTTTACGACGACCTCTTTGACTAGTGGGGAACATTTTTGCAATGATGGTTTTATATCCTTGAGATATATTGGCATTCACTTGTTGAGTGGGATCATACTGTCTTTTGTGGGCATGGGTGTCCAATAAAATGGATTTATATTTAACAAGGTCCTCTGGCGTATAATCTTGAGAAGAGGGTGTCCGAGAAAATAGCAACTTAAACAGTCCTGGTGTTAATTTATAGTTGATCTTTTTAATGACAGTTTTAGTACGACCAAATTTAATCGATGAATCACCAATTTTAAAACTATCATCCTCATAGCGAACACCATACGTGGTATCTGTGTTTCCAATAAATAGATTGGTGAAAGAGGGTTCCAGTGTTGATCCATAATATTTTATTAAAATGTTTTTCAGTTGAGTTTTATGTTGAGGGGTGGCCAAGAGTTGTGATAACGGAGACGATCTGGAAGGGCAAGGTGTTTCAACCATGGCCAAGGATTTATTTTTTCTTAAAAACTCTGCAAGGGGTGAGGCTTTTTTTTTCGAGGCGTAAACACTTGTTCTTCGTCATCCTCAACTACGCTGACACTAGTTAAATCTTCCTGTTCCTGTTCCTGTTCCTCTTCCTCAGGGTCCTCGTGGTGCGTCTGAGTGGCTTCTAAAACTGTAGGTAGCGTTTCAGATGGCTTGAAAGAGGGTTTCAACATGGCTTTTAGCGGAGGTGCTAAATGTTGTTGAATAAACAAAGCATGATCCGCACGTGATCGTTTCAATTGACGGAACTTTTGGCGAATAGTATTTCGCGCTCTAATAATATGCTTTTTCAATTGACTCTCTGCTAACGCCATGGTGTCTTGACAAATGACTTGACAGGGAATGAGACAGGGCCTTAAATAGCAATAAAATGATCAAACCCTAAGCGATACTGCCCTTGGTTGAGTTCACATTGTTTGTCAATCACTAAACAGGCATGACGTTGAGTGTTCCAGCACTTGGCACAAAATTCTGTAAACATTTGAAAGGTCATATCCGGATTCACATGTTCATTATAAATGTGACGACTGTTCCTCTCGTCCTGGCGAAATAAAACAATGACATTGGCATTGTCACGAATCAACTGTTTCGACATTTTAGAATATGTTTTTGTCCAAGATAGAAGCAATCGATATGTTTGTGACGACCCATGTTGAAATAGCTTTGAATGATGCCTTGACGTTCAGTGGATACATCATCGAAAATCCTGAGTGAATCAGGCTTTACCTCATCCGGTGAAATAAAAATTTCTTGCCTGGAAAATATGAAATAACCCATATTCTCATGACTTGATCCAGAAACACGTAGAGGGGATGGTAGAGAGATTTTGCAAAAATATAAATATTTTGAAAACACAGACCATTGGGCGCTGTGATGAGCGTAAGCAAAAGATTGGTCTATCCACAGCCGGAAGGTCCCACAATGAAGCAGCGATTGGAAGATGGAAACAGTGAACAATGGCGTTATTCACGTGATGTGGGACAGAGATGGGAAACCATGTCCCCCACGGGGGATGACTCTTGCTGCTTAATAATATTCATATCAACTAAGGCTTAGATAGGCTAGCAGGCTGCCTATATACATCACACCAAACCTTGTCATAGATACAGTAGACTCGTACTACAGGTTGACGATGGATGTCTTTGGACGTGCATTGATGGCCAAAGCTAGGTCTGTTCCCATACATGATCCTAAACAAGAAACGGATCCTGCTAATAAACACTTTGTGGATAGGTCAGTAGTGCCACGCACAAAACAGGGAGATTATGACTTTAAGGGTGAAGCGGTTAACACATGTGAAACATCCTCAAGTGTCTACAGACGTAACTACAAAAAGTATGGGGATAACAAAGTGCATGAGTTATATAACAAAGTGCCTCAGCTTACTGTGGATGGCTATACGGCTAATCATCACCGCATTATTCACGCGAGAGATCCACAAGAAGATGATGATGTCTGCACCAAACGCTACCTCACCTACCAAATGAATAGCCTTTATAAATGTATCCCATCTATATTTTTAGTATATCTGACAAATGAAAGACCTGTGAATGAAAGGAACCATTTACCGCTAGTCCATGACCAGCACATGACCTATGTGCTTGCTTCGGGTTTAAACCACTATCGGTTACACTATGATGGAACCATTCACATGAAATACGCGATGCCTGATGAAAACCATTTACAACTACAGATAAACGGTCGTAGGATGATGGTCCATAACCATAAAATGGTTAATGCAGGTGACGAATTATCCTTTCATCACATGTTGACATGGGATGAAAAGCAAGCGGGAAAAACCATAAACGATTTCCCACTTTATGTGGAATTGGAATATACAGCCATAAAATAACAATCTGACGTTAGTTGCGACTTAAACTTTCTTGTGAAAGGTTGTTGGTCATTATCATCATGTTAAAACAAAGGTATGCGGTGAGAAAGACTAAAAAGACTAAAAATAAGACCCTGTCATTGGCAAAGCCTGGGCTTAAGGTATTCGTGGACAAGCCCTTGCGACAGAAAAAAGAAACAAGTAGTTCCGTGAAGAACTATACAACCTATTTTCATATATCCTACTTATGTTAATTGCCACTATCAACGTACAAAATTTCAGTTTGATTGCTGAAATAGATTCGTAGATATTGAGAACCGACGAAATATTTCAAATGGTCGCCATGTTGGATTTTATATATGTAGGTCCTAGAGTTATGTACTGTTACATGAAGATTATTCTGTACGTGTAGCATTCAAACTTCAATCGCATGATTAGGACACAAGAAGTAACAAGGAGATTTTTTAATTTCGCACAGCTGCCATCTTGTGGTTATGGAAACAATTGAAATAAGTTAGATGCCAGTGGATTGACATTCGTATAAGGATTTACTGTACCAAGTTTCACTGCACTCGGATGGTTAAATTGCGAGAAACGTCCATGTGAATATTTATAATTCACGTCGCCGCCATGTTGGATTTGTGATCACCAGGTTATTTAAAATCCTATAGGTGAACTTAAGTTCATAGCCCCTATGAATATTAAAACATTCAGTTTGATTGCTATAATAGATTCGTAGATATTCAGAGCCATCTAAATATTTTGGATGGTCGCCATGTTGGATTGTTAAATGTATAGGCCATAGAGTCATGTACCATTAAAGGAAAATTATTGCGTAGGTTCATCATTCAAACTTTCATTTCGATCGCATGATTACGACACATGAAATAAAAACTTAATTTTAAAATTCGCACAGCCGCCATCTTGAGGTTATTTAAACAATTGAACTAAATTAGATACCAGTGCATTACAATGTGTATAAACATTTCCTGTACCAGATTTCATTACGTTTGGAACATTCAACAGCGAGAAAGGTCTATTTAAAATTTTAAAATCAACTTGGCTGCCATGTTCGTTTTGTAGTTAACCGGTTTTTGAAAGTCTTATAGATGAACTTCCAGTTGTGCCCTTTATCTTCGTACAAAATTTCTGGGTGATACCGCTAATAGTTTCAGAGATATAGAATGCCGGTGAAATATATCGCACTTCCGCCATCTTGTGGTTATGTAAACAATTGAATGAAGTTAGATGTCGGTGCATTACAATGTGTATAAACATATACCGTACCAAGTTTTATTGCGTTTGGTTGGTTAAATCGCGAGAAACTTCGATTTAGAAGTCGCAAATTCGTGTGGCCGCCATGTTGGTTTTGTAGTTACCAGTTTTTCAAAAGTCACATAGGTGAACTTCCAGTAGTTTCCTTTATTGCCGTAATAAATTCCAGGATGATATCGGGAATAGTTTCGGAGATATTGAATGCTGGTTAAATATTTCGCAAAGCCGCCATGTTGGATTGGTCACCTGTAACAAAATTTGAAGGGCACGGTCGAGGTCGCCCGGCATAGTGCTATGAACTTACCGAGTTTCATTGAAATAGCTCCAGCCGTTTAGAAGTTATTAGGGGACACACACACACTTCACACACACACACACACACTTCACACACACACACACACACACGCACACACACACACGGACAAAAGGTGATCTCATAAGCCTATTTTTTCAAAATTGAAAATAGGCTAAAAATAATATGTTGACCATAAGAAAAGCCCTTCAACCAGCACAGAGACGTGTTATTCCAAAACGTCAGCGACAGGGTTCAAAACAAGGGCGAGTGATTCCCGTCCCCAAACGAGCGGGATTTTTACCTGTATTATTCGCCGGTCTGGCTGCTCTGGGTTCACTTTTGGTTGGTGCCAGTGCAGTGGCGAAAACCATCAAAGCCACACAGCAGCGCAAGCAACAACTAAAAGAATTCAGCGACACAATGAAACGATGGAAGGCATTGCTATGGGGGCTAGAAATGTTAATTTAAAGCCGGCCTTTTATCAACAAGGATTTGGGTATTCACCATTTCGAAATATAAAAAAAGAATATTAACCTCAGCCATAGCAAGACATGCCCTGACCCATGAAGAAGTGAAAAGCTATGCTAAACAACTAAAGCTTTCTCATTTTCGAGGTGTGTTTATACGAAACCAATTACCCCCACGACCCTGGAAACAGGAATGTGCTGTTGTCAATTTGGACGATCACCAAGGACCAGGAACGCATTATGTATCCACTGTATGGTACTTTGACAGCTTTGGGAATTTTTCCCCGCCTATGGAACTAGTGACCTATTTTGGAAACAGGATCAAGATATATTACAATGTGAAACGTGAGCAAACGTTTAACAGCAAACAGTGTGGACGTTTGTGTTATTTTTTTATATAAGACGCAGCATAAGCAAAAACGTCAACAGTATGTCGGCGGAATGTAAAACGTTTACACTGCATGGACGTGGACCTGAAGTCAGACTAGACTTTTACCCGCCTATTGAATTGAGTGAAAGACCTTATGGTTTAGGACTTGTTTCACTTGAAACGTACAATCGAGTATTCAACATACGTGAAAATGTGAACAACAAGTTTTACTATGATGATTGTGTGCTCACCCTGAACTCTGGTGGATATACGATAGATGACATTTATGAACACATTTATGTGGTGTTGATCAATGAATATGGTTTAAAGTCATTTATCGATGGAACGCACAAGTTTGAACTAGTAGGAAACACCAACACTCATCGCTCCAGTATGTTTTCTACATTCAAAATTGACTTTAAAACACACCCCGATTCCATTGGTCCATTACTAGGATTTAAACCACTTGTGTTGGAGCCCAACAAAAACATGAATCAGACCATGAAGTGAAATTCATTGAGGACCATCACGTGTCGGTGACGTGTAATATTATTAGCCAAGTGTACACCAATCAAGAACCATCGCATTCGCTTTTTGACTTTATTGTAACATCGCCCAATGGCTATATTATTCGTGAAAACCCTCCAGTGGTACATTTCATTCCGTGGCTGTCGATGGTATTAGTAATATAACATTAAGACTGATCAATAGAGATCAACAACTCATTGATCTAGATTCTACCATACCAGTGACTTACAAGTTGGTGCAAAAGCCAATATGAAGTTTGTGTATAAAGCAACAACACCGTCTAGGAATGGTGTTAGTTGTTTATCACGTGAATACACGTTAACATCTAAGGACAAGCAGATTTTACAGCATTCGGGATACCACGTCAACCCCCATGATGAATTCTATCCTAGAGGTAGCGAACCACATCGAGGAGCACCAGGAGAGGTAAGAATTGATCTCCATTCCTATCAAGCTCAAACACCTGGACTCAATAACAATGATGAAATTCAATTTGTTATCAACAACCAAGATATTTACACCCTACCGCATGAAAGTGTCATTCAGATTGAAGGTCGGCTCACCAAAGCCGATGGCTCTACACCTACCACATCCATGTTAATCAACCATGCTTTTGCCTTTCAGTTTTCTGAGGTGCGGTATGTCATTAACGATATCGTAGTGGATAGCACTCGAAATGTGGGTATTTCCAGTGTCATGAAACTATATCCTTCTTATAGTGAGGAAGAAGGTAAAACACTTTGCATGGCGGGTTGGTGCCCTGACTCGACCAATGACTGGATGGTACACACGGATGGCACCTTTACTGGATTTTTACCTCTTAAACTGATTTTAGGCTTTGCCGAATATCACCAGCGCATTGTGGTGAATGCAATGCAAGTACTTTATTTGGTGAGAGATAGGAGTGATAATAATGCACTCAAGGGAACCGACAATGCTCCCATAGATTCAAAAATTCAACTACAACGCATGCTATGGAAAGTGCCGCATGTAACCCTTGACGATAGCAAAAAACTGGACATACTCAAAATGGTAAAGAGAGATACGTCTACCCATGGAATTTAGAAGCTGGGCACTCCATGTGTACCCGCTATTGCCTACCACCAACACAAACAGTTGGTCTGTAAAAACAGCCCGCCATGCAGAGAGACCTCTCTACATGATCGTGGGTTTTCAAACAAATCGCAAGTATCAACAAACCAAAGATGCCACATAATTTGATCACCTGCAATTAAGAAATGCACGTCTTTTCCTCAACGGTGCTGTGTTTCCCTATGAAGGACTGGATTTGGATTTTAAAAAATAAGTTTGGCCCCCTGTACGACTTGTTTTCTAAATTTAGATGGTCGTATTATCAAAAAGAGAATTGCCCCATGTTGTCACCCCAAGTGATTAAGACAAGGGCGCCACTGATTGTGTTTGACTGTTCCTACTTGGAAGAGTCTGCCAAGCCATCCAATATTGACATTCGATTAGATAATGAAAGGCATGATAATGTTCCGGCCAATACGACGGCCTACTGTTTGATTATTCATCACAAACAAGTCAACTATTATCCACTGTCCAACCAAGTGACAAGTGTATAAATAACAGGTCAACCTACGTCCAGCTGCTCAGTCATGTCTTGCTTTAAAGCATCACGAGACGTTACATCCATGAATTTAAACTCTGAGGAACAACGTTTCAAGACCTGTGCAACGTGGCCTGTGTCTTTCATAAACCCTCAAGCCTTGGCAGCTGCTGGATTCTATTATTTAAAAACAAGAGATGAAGTGAAATGTGCCTTTTGTCCCATCATCATAGACCAATGGGAAGAAAGCAATGAACCCATGAAAGAACATCAGCGCTGGTCACCCACCTGCCCCTACATCTGTAAAATGGATGTGGGTAATATACCCTGTCATTCAAATTACCCCTCACTGGTGCCTCTGAGTGATGAAAAAAGTTACGATACATGTGGACTTTATGGTGTCAATGATGTTTCGGTGAGCAGGTCACAGTCAAAAACACCCAGTTTAGAGTCATAGGGATATCATCGGTGTTATGGACGCTATAAACATAAAAGACTTTTTTGTTGTATGAGTTGGTACCGCCCCTATCCCAGAATGACAAAAGAATGTAAAACTTGTTATGCTAATAAAATAATGTAATAAAAAATGTGTTTTTGTTGTTATATTATTATTTCTTATGCCCCCTGTCATACCCTAACCTCCATAGTTACTAGTCAGTGATTTTTTATTTTTTTTACTGGAATGGAATGTAAGTAAATGTCATGGGTACAACGTACTGGACGATAGTCAGTCTGTGGTCAGTTGGACTTGATCCAGACAAGAGTGAACATGTTGCGTACACTGATTGTCGACTGTCAAGGGTTTAAAATTGGAGATAACAAATTTATATTTAAAGAAGTGGCCATCATCGATTGTTCCACTTTTTGGATATCGCAAGGTACCCATTTGGTGTTTAAACCACCCTATGAGTTTGATTTGTTGTGTGATAAAGACAGTAAACAAACCCAGTGGATTGAAACTCATATGCAAATAGACTGGAAGCAAGGATTTTTTTCATATAAGCACCTGGACATGGTCATGAAACCCTGCCCTTGTGGTATTTGTGAAAGGTAGTGAAAACGTCAATGGCAACAACCATTTTTGGCGTCTTACTGTCAATGTATCGATTTAATGGACTTAGGCTGTCCCTCGCTGCAAACACTCATGGACCGCTGCCCCGGTGACAACATTATCCATAAAGCCTTGGCATAGGTGTGGCAATTGTTTCATTGGCTAACCAACAATGCCTGCTGTGAGTTGTTAAATAAAATTAAAACTCTAGCTTTAGCTGTGAATGACACCAGTGAGATTTCTACAAGCGACGTGTAAACATCTACATTATACCATGGAGAAAGGGGATGCTACCGATAAAGCGATTGGAAAGTTCTTTGTGTGTACAAAGAAACTAGACAGTTTTACCAGAGAAGAATTATTGGCTCTTCCAAAATCATTCATTTATTATGTGGCAGCAAATTCAGTGAAAGAAATCTGGCAACATGTACCAAAATCATGGACTCAAGACCCTGTGTTAAGTGAATTGCAACCATGTACAGATTATGATCACCATAAGCAAGTGGCCATGGCAAAAATACCCTCTATGTGACAGTGTGCTACTTGCCAGCTGGTCAAACTCTATCACGGTCATAAAAGTCAGTGTAAAGACTTTGTTTCCTCATTCCACGGGTGTGATGGCGAGAAAAAAGCAACAACGTCAGCATCATCTACAGATGAAGAGGAAAATCAAACCTTTTCTCCACATATGGAAAAGGATATGTCAAACTTGTACTGGTCATGGCGTCATTGACAAAGTCATTCAATACTTAACTTTTAAAATCCATCTTCCTGGTTATCGTTTTTGTGGTCCTGGAACAAAGCTGAATCAACGTTTGCAACGTGGTGATGTACCTATTAATCCTTTGGATCAAGCGTGCAAAGAACATGACCTTTCTTATCGCCATAGACATACTGCATTAAGACGTGTGGCGGATAAAGAATTGTTGAAAAAAGCTAAACAACGTTTGACATTCTGTGATGCCTCAGTGGGAGAAAGGTTGGCAGCCCTCATTGTAATTAGTGCTATAAAAGGAAAGTTAATGATGAGTGGAAATGGACATTGAAAAGGATTGAGGAATTGATATTTTCTTTGTATTCTATTTTGTAAAGCCCTGTTTGTTGTGAAATAAAAAACAAGGTTTACCAGATCACAATGTCTTATTTGTTTAGAATGGTAATAGCCATTTCTTTATTTTTTCACTTTTTTCACACATAGATATTTACAATTTCCACTTCACATTTTTACATTGCCCTCGTTTAGTTTTATATCTTGTACATTTTTTAAAAATAATTTTTAGCCATTTATCACACATGGATATTTACAATTTTCACTTAACATTTTTTATATTGTTTTGTTCAATTTTCACATTTTATACATTTTTAAATCATTTGTTTAACCATAATATAAAAAGCAACTTTTTACAGGAAAGTGTGTTATTTTAAACTTAAACTACAGTAGCCTAACATTATACATTCTACTTACAGTTTTACAAATATATCACAATATAAAACACACTACAAATGATACAATATGGTGAACATTAGACTTAAGAAAATAATAGTCGTCAATGCGACGGTTTCCCCAAGCAAGAGTATCAAATGTGTTGGGTATAATGAATCGTTTCTTGTCTTCATTACTTAAAGCAACTTTGTTAAGCAAATTGGTATGTAGCGGATGATTTTTACTTCAAAGTACACACATTTTCTTATATAATATAGGTGGGTTACTGACTATACAGTTCTTATCATCACTTATGTCTAACTCTTTACTAACAACATTCTTTTTCACTCCTTTTATTTTTTTATTACTACATCATCAATCGTCATATAATTGTATGATGTAGATTTGGTGCCTACAAAGGTGTCTATAACAACACCAGCACATTCATCCTTAAATTTTCCTAGACCCTTTTTGTTTGCTTGAGGTAAATGGTAGATATTATCCTTGGGATAGTCACTTGTATCAAACCTATTTAACACAGTTTTGATATCCACATAAAAATCATCATTTTTAAATTCTTAGATAAAATAATCTGTATCTGTATAGAGTAGTTTTGCATTATTATGATAGTTTATATTAACATAATCATAGTGAAATTCACACATAAGTGTTTTTAACAATTTCAGAATGGCGTAACCCACATATATGAGTTTGTTGTAGGTTACTTTAAGACGATTCATTTGTATTATAACTAAATTCTCATGAATAATAGAACAGCTATGGAAGTTAGGCCTGCTTATTAAGTTGTTCGCACCATACATTTGACCTTCATTCTCCCACTTTGTTATCAGCTTTACATCAACTCGCTTATCAACATTCTCCATAGTCTTTCCAAAACACTATTATTTATAAGTTTATAAAAATCTTTTTCAAAAGCATCTGTTGATAATGTTCTTAAATTATAGTTCAGATCAATATATGTTTTGTGCCATGCTGACTGATAAAATTGTAATACACGATGAATTTTAGTTAGTTTTAATCCATGCTGTAGACACTCTTTTAAGTTTTGATAATGTATTACATATTTACATTAGCAATTAACATTTTGTTCGTGATGTTATGTATGGAGATTTCATATTCTCAGGACAAAATGGTAGATCATTATGTTCATCATGTAACTCTTTGGGGTACTCGAGATTTACCTCTAAAATATATCCTTTTTCATCGTTATCATTTAAAGTGTTAACAAGGAAAACATCAATTTCAGGTTGTGTTAGCCAGTGAAAATCTTTTAGTGGTAGATATGGACTCATAGCCCAACCATATTGGTTATTTGCATCGAGGTAGACAATATACTTTGACTCTTCGCAAGGGATGTAGCTGGGCATGTATTTATTGTTTGCTTTAGAATATCGCCCACTGAACTGGCTTAATCCACCTCCAATTGAAGATTTTATAAAATTGATCATGTCTATATCAGTCATCAATTCTAAATTTACTTTTGTCTTTTTCAACATTGAACTGAAACTTAACCCAGGAGTAGTAAAATACTGACAAGGATCAAGGTCATAAGTTTTCATACAAACATTCCGGAAATTTTCAAATACATCTGCTAATAACAACACATCTGTCTTCAAATATATGTCTGAAAATTCACCTAAAGTTTGAATGTCAAACTGTGTCCATATACGTTGTGCATGTAAATATTCCTGATCACGGATATGACTTGTGTTTAAGAAACTGCAAAATGCATCTTTTGGTGGTAAAGAACACTCCTCAAGACGTTCCACACAGTTAATATATTCATAAGGGAATATGCCCTTTTGACGGATCATATTAAAATCATCTTCTATAGGAAAGACACGTTGAATTTCACGAAACTGGTCTGATTTTAAATTACTAGCAAGCTTATCAAGACTACTCGGCATAAAACGGAATGAATCTAAAAATCGCAGTTTTATCTTTTTTTAGTGTCAGTTTTGATGTATTTTGTGGACGATATGTATTGTACCTTATTATTTGCAATCACATCAATTTTCACATCTGAAGCTCCAAATTCTTTAACGATAAAGTGGTTATCGTATTTGCTACCGTTATGTAGAATAACTGGAATGAATTTAATTACTCTATACTTTAAATTACATTCTTGGTGAGCAGCACCGCGATATTTCCCTGTTAAATGGTCATGATCGCGAACCCTATCTGTATATTGACATTCACCACATATAAAACAATTCGTTTCTGTTTCAAAACCCATTTGCTGTGATGATGTTAGTGGCTCCATTGGAATGACAGTATTTAAAATAGAGGATATACGGATTGCATCTTTTTCAAGTCTTTCCATAAAAACTTTAGGTGCATCAGGTCCTCTATAGAGCTCAAACACATTGAAAGAGTCATCATAACTACATTTAATATAATATGCAAAGCTAAAAGGTTCAAGAATGTGAGTAGTGTTGGTAAAAGGTTGGGTTGGATTCGATGAACATGTATTAAATGGTTTTAGCAAAGCTTCAAAGTCAGCATATATAACAAATGGTACTCGAAGCTGCTTCTCAAGGTCCTTGAATTTTAGAATGTTATTTTTAGGAGTAGGTAATACTGTGCACACATGATTACAACCCCATTTTTGATGTTGAGTTAATTTACCCTCTTTTCCAAAATATAACAAACTACCATCACACAACCACTTCTTACCTTTATATTTTGATAGCTGACTACCAACAAGTCTACTAAAATGTTTTATCCAACAATAGTGGGCATTTTCACCTTTAGTTATATACAGTAAATTTACATGAGCGTCCTTTTTTTCTTGAGTGTAATATAGAGGACCAACTATACTCTTGTTTTCAATTCCATAAACATTAATACGTACATTGTTCTGATTTTCAAAACATTTAATATCTTTCATCGACATAGGAAATTCTATTTCTTCTAAATCTAACACTCAGGAATAGTGAGGATAAGGTGATGTTCTCTTTACATGCCCCACTGTTGGATGGAGAGCTGAGGTTACAGCCCACGCAAAACATGCTTGATCACTATTCATAACGTTTACGCAAGCATGCTTACGTTTGATCCATGCTGGCAAATCAATGTATGATGATGCTCGAAGGGTTTTTTATTAATTCAGGTTGTTTTCTAAATAAAGTACTTCAACCAACGCCCAGCCTGACTCCCTTTCCTGGAACTCTTCACTCTTCACAATGACAGCACTTGAAATATTTTGGTATATATCACTAATATTAGTTGATTCACTAACAATTATGTTTTTGTATTAAAAGATTTGATATCCGTAATTTCACCTTCGCTCCCAGTTTTTACCTAGAGTCCAAAAAGTTCAACATTCATTTTAATTGTTTTACGCTCTAATAAAACATTACCTACCAAGCCAAACACAGTAGGTTGAACATTTTTTTAAAAATGATTCAATACTTTGAGTTTTTTCTTTACTATAAAGTCTATAACTAGCAATTCGACTTTTAAATGCACTACCAATTTGTTGAAAATTTCCAGAATTGTTTTCATGACAAGCATTATTTTTATGATTAATACTGCGCAAATGTCCCTGCATCATTGAAAAGGGTATATCAATATTGCATGCATCACAATGTGTTATTAAAGGTTCACCATTCTTCATCCTTTTCGCTGAATAACTATTTTTATAATCTTTAAAACGTTTACCTTTTGAACATTTATTTCTGAACAGTCACCTCCTACTTCATTACATTCATTTAATGGTTCTGTGCTAGTTGATGGTTTTACAGTTTTTAATTCAAGTTGTTCACCATGCACTTCCACCATGTGGGACTGATATCGCTTTACAGTAGAAAAACCAAGTTCGCAAAGTAAACATGAGAATGGTGCTGTACTGACATGCTTTAAATTTACATGTCGTGTAAGACTATCCTGTCTGTTAAATGTTGTAGCGCAATGACTGCATACAAATATTTTGTGATTATATTTAGTACTTGCATGACGTTGAAGGCTGTCAGGTCTTGAGAACTGTTTCTTACAGTCACCACACTTGAACATGATGATTACTTTCCAATTTACCTATAAAAGAAAGAAATCATCAATGTTAATAAAAGATAAAACAAAGTAAAATAAAAATAGTTTAATGAAATATATATCTATAAATTATAGTCAATGGTTGTAGCAGGGTATTTAATTTAATCGTTTGTGAACTCATACCAAGTCTAATTTCAAGTTGATCCAACTTTTTGACTACCAAAATATATTACTGTCTCTGACACCTAGCAGTGAACTATGGATCGTATTTAACCGATAATCAAATCTATCCTACAAATTTAGCTTCACACCATGGTCAAGTAGTTCCAACTTTGGCTATCAAATATACCATTGTCATTAACACCTGGTAGTGAACGTTCAGACTTAATAGAGCGTTAAACACCCTTTTCACTTGATCTCTTCTTTACAAATTATAGAAACTAGTGGCCGTCATTTAGGTGAGCTAAGTATGACATCATAGGCAGCTTTAAAGCAGGTCTAAACGTGTAGAACATGTCACATGACAAGGTTAAGTTAGGTAAAGTTAGTTTTTGTTCGGTGAGTTGAGGAGTCTTTAAATATACCCTCTCTTATATGTTCAAAGCTGTTAAGATTTAGGTTGGATGGAGTTAGATTAGGTTAGATGAAGTTAGGTTAGATGGGGTTAGGTTAGGTTATGATATGTTACATTAGGTTAGGTGAGCTATGTGTGACGTCATTGCCAGTCTTAAGGCTAGTCTAAACTTGTGCAACATGTCGCGTGACAAGGTTAAGTTAGGTAAAGTTAGATTATGTTAGGTGAGCTGAGGTTAAGTCTTTAAATATTCCCTATGTCACTGACACCTAGTAGTGAACATTGGAACTTGATAAAGCGTTAATCAAATCTAACCTACAAATTCGGCTTCACATAATTGTCGAGTAGTTCCAACATTGGTTAACAAATATTATTGTCACTAACACCTAGCAGCAAACGTTGGAACTTAGTAGAGTGTTAATCAAATCCTACCTACAAATTTAGCTTAACACATCATAGCCAAGTAGTTCCAACTATGACTATCAATTAAACCATTATCACTGACATCTAGCGGTGAACGTTGGGAAATATCGCTCTAGCTGTTAAAAGTTATTAGAGGGGGTACTTACCTTTAATAAATTATCAACTGCTGAACTAGGTACAGGAATCTGCTAACCTACGGTACGTCAATTATCTGTTAACAAATAAATCAATCAATAAATACATTCGAATCAATAACTTCAACATCAATTAGTAATAAAAGACTACAATCGATTAATAATAAGTACTTACCCTGCAAAAATAATTTAATGATTTTCACCAAAAAAGTCTTTTTTTTGCAACTGTTGAGCAGTAATAAAGCACTGTTCACTCGTAGCAAGTAATCAAGACAGACAGTAGGGAAATAATGACACCTCCCTTATATAGGCTGAGATTGCTGTGTGTCAGCAGTTTTTTGCTGATCATTGCAATTCCTTTCCTATACACCTGCCAGTCCAAAGTGCACTAGGAACACCTGTGCGGTATCAGAATACTGCTGACTTTGCATGATCATCACCCATTGTCTTGATGAACACCTGTGGTTTTAAATTACTGCAGCGTTAGTCATAGCAACAGAACTGTGCGCTCTCTGCCATGTCAGCAATATGACACAGGAAATAACAAGTCGGCTTACTACACGTACAATCTCCTCAGTTTTAACATCTTAAAAACGTGCATTATTCTCTTTCAACTACAAATGACACATCCATCCATCAAGTTAGATTCCTTGACCTGTCCTCAAATTGCATGTGCCCCGTGTACTAGAGTGTGCTCATTAACCCTAGCACTAGAACATATTCATTCACCAAGTTTTGCACTTACCCCTTGACATGTCCTCTATCTACCAAGTTTTACACTTATACGAACCAAAACAGGATGTTACTTGTTTCACGGTAATAAAACCGTTGATTTTAGGGCCTTAAAATATGTCTCTCACATTGAGAGGCTGAAAATGAGCCTTGTCTCGTCCCTCTACGCCTATTTCAGCATGTATTGTAAGGCGGTAGGCCCCCTTTTATGAGAGGTACGGAGAAGAGTTACATAAATGATTAGTGTCGTGCCTCTGATGAATATCTTTACCAAATTTTACGTTGATACACCCAGCCGTTCTCGAGTTATAAGGGAACAAATTTGTCCACAGACAAACAAACAAACAAACAGAAAGACAAAAAACATATTTTCGCGCGTCCATCATAAATCAGTCTGAAACGCGTAAATAACTCAAATTTCCGTAGAGATTTAAAAAAGGCAAACTTTCATTTTTAGCCTATTTTCATTTATGAAAAAAAATAGGCTTATGAGATCACCTTTTGTCCGTGTGTCTGTGTGTGCGTGTGTGTGCGATTCGTGTTTGTGTCCCCCCCCCTAATAAAATCTAAACGGCTGGAGCGATTTCAATGAAACTTGGTGAGTTCAAAGCACTATTCCGGGCGACGCCGACCGTGCCCTTCAAACTTTGTTACGTCTCAACAATCCAACATGGTGGCTGTGCGAAATATTTAACCAGCATTCAATATCTCCGAAATTATTACCGATATCACCATGGAATTTTGTATGATGATTAAGGGAACTACTAGAAGTTCACTTATGTGACTTTTGAAAACCTGGTAAATACAAAACCAACCTGACGGCCAAGCGAATTTGCGACTTTTAAATAGACGTTTCTCGCGATTTAACCGACCAAACGCAACGAAACTTGGTACAGTATATATTTATATACATTGTAAAGCACCGACATCTAACTTCGTGCAATTGTTTACATAACCTCAATATGGCGGCTGTGCGAAATATTTCACTGGCATTCTATATCTCTGAAACTATTACCGGTATCAGCTTGAAATTTTGCACGAAGATAAAGGGCACTACTGGAAGTTCACCTATTAGACCTTACAAAACCGGTTAACTACAAAACGAACATGGCAGCCAAGCGAATTTGAAAGTTTAAATAGACTTTTCTCGCGATTTAATGATCCAAACGCAATAAAACTTGGTACAGCAAATGTTTATACATATGGTAATGCACTGGTATCTAATTTAGTTCAATTGTTTACATAACCTCAAGATGGCGGCTGTGTGAATTTTTTAAATTAAGTTTTTGTTTCTTGTGTCGTAATCAGGCGATCGAAGTGAAAGTTTGAATAATGAACCTACGCAATAATTTTCCTTTAAAGGTACATGACTCTATGGCCGATACATATAACAATCCATCATGGCGACCATCCGGAATATTTAGACGGTTCTCAATATCTACGAATCTACTACAGCAATCAAACTGTTTTTATTATGTTCATAGGGGATATGAACATACGTTCACCTATAGGACCTTCAATAACCTGGTGATCACAAATCCAACATGGCGGCGACGCGAAGTATACATATTCACATGGTAGTTTCTCGCAATTAAACAATCCAAGTGCAGTGAAACTTGGTACAGTAAATCCTTATACAATTGTTAATCCACTGGCTTCTAATTTATTTCAATTGTTTCCACAACCACAAGATGGCAGCTGTGCGAAATTTTAAAATCTCATTTTTACTTCTTGTGTTCTAATCATGTGATTGATGTTTGAGTACTATACGCACACAATAATCATCATGTAACAGTACATAACTCTAAGCCCTACATATATAAAAGTCCAACATGGCGACCATCCGAAATATTTAAACGGTTCTCAATATCTGCGAATCTATTACAGCAATCAAACGGAAATTTAGTATGTTGATAGAGGCAATTAACATTAGTAGGATATATGAAAATAGGCTGTATAATTCTTCACGGAACAATTTGTTATATATATAGAGATAGACTGCACCGCTGGGTGTTGACCGTGTTTTATTGCAAAAATTTAGGTTTCACTCGCTAACCGTTGGAGATACACGAAAACTGATAAGGACCTTTCGGATAGAAAATTAAATGCCAAAGCTCGTGTATGCCATCAAAAGTTTGCTAATTCTATGCCTTCTCTTTTTATTTGATATGGAAATATGAAATTTTGAACCCAAAGGGTGTAGTGACGTCACAAAATGGTCGCCATTTTTATATATTGCAAAATATCGAAATCAAAAGTAGCCTATGTGTTACTCTTGTAAATCAGCTACATCCATGCAAAATTTCATTTCAATCGGACCAGTGGTTCTTGCGTGATTGAGTAACAGGACGACAGACAGACAGACAAACACCATCTCATTTGTATATATTTGTATGATATATATAGCTTTCTAATTTAAAAATAACCTCTCGGCGCGCCGGAAGGCAGAGGTAGATTTCACCGGGAAAACTTGGGGATAGGCTATAATAGGCAAAATATGCAGGTTTTTGTTGAGAAATCAGACCTCATTTATTGCGAGAAAGTATTTTACAATTGGAGCGTGATTAACATTTTTTCGTCTTTCTAGGCATATGATTAACGTTTTATTGTCATATGGGGATGGTAACCTTCTTGTCATGTGGGGTTCATTTTTTGCATATTTTCATTTATGAAAAAAATAGGCTTATGAAATCACATCTTGTCCGTGTGTCTATCTGTGTGATGTGTGTGTGATGGTGTGTCCCCCCCTCATAACTTCTAAACGGCTGGAGCGAATTCATTGACGATCGGTATGTTCATAGCACTATTTTGGACGACCCCGACTGTGCCCTTCAAATTTTGTTACGTCTCACCAATCCGACAGGGCGGCTGTGCGATATATTTCACCAGCATTCAATATCTCCGGAACTATTACCGATATCTCCCTGGAATATTGTACGGTGATAAAGGAAACTACTAGAAGTTCTCCTACGTAACTTTTGAAAACCTGGTAACTACAAAACCAACATGGCGGCCAAGCGAAGGTGCGACTTTTAAATAAATATTACTCGCGATTTAACCAACCAAACGCAATAAAACATGGTACAGTATATGTTTATACACATTGTAATGCACCGACATCTAACTTCGTTCAATAGTTTTCATAACCTCAAGATGGCGGCTGTGAGAATTTTAAAATAAAGTCTGTATTTTTTGTGTCGTAATCATGCGGTCGAACTGAAAGTTTGAATAATGAACCTACGCAATAATTTCCCTTTAATGGTACATGACTATATGGCCTATACATATAACAATCCATCATGGCGACCATCCGAAATATATATATAGATGGATACCAATATCTACGAATCTATTACAGCAATCAAACTGAATTTTTTAATGTTCAAGTTAACCTATAGGCCTTTCAATAACCTGGTGATCACAAATCCAACATGGCGGCGACGCGAAGTATAAATATTCACAAGGTCGTTTCTCGCAATTTAACCATCCGAGTGCAGTGACACTTGGTACACTAAATCCTTATACAAATGTTAATCCACTAGCATCTAATTTTTCCAATGTTTTCCATAACCACAAGATGGCAGCTGTGCGTAATTTTATAATCTCGTTTTTACTTCTTGTGTCCTAATCATGCGATTGAAGTTTGAATACTACACGTACACAATAATATTCATGTAACAGTACAAAACCCTAAGACCTACATATATAAAAATCCGACATGGCGACCATCCGTAATATTTATTCGGTTCTCAATATCTACGAATCTATTACAGCAATCAAACTGAAATTTTGTATGTTGATAGAGGCAATTAACATAAGTAGGATATATGAAAATAGGCTGTTTAGTTCTTCACGGAACTACTTCTTATACTTGTAGTCACACTGTCCTTATGCAAGGTTTGGAACTGATGCCCAAGTGTCTAACAGTCTGTTACTTTTTCACGCAAATTTTATCTCCCGCAGGGATGTTGGCTGCGACAACGAGGTCTTGTAACCCCGTGTACATTGGGTGTGTGTAGAATCTGTCTGATAAACGGTGTTATTTGTGATGACTATATTAGTCTGTAATTCAGGTAAGGACAGCAGACAGTCAATTTCAAGTAGTACAGTAGTTCCTAATTTTGCTACCAAATACTACCATCGACGACACCTAGCTGTGAACTTGGCTACTAGATGCCACCGCAACCAGCAACTTGCAATGAACGTTGGAACTTCCCTCCGAAGGAAAGCATGCTGAGGGATTTTTAGCGCTCTTAGAAAATCCGATGACTTTGACCGGCTTTGAACCCGCGACCATGGGCATAGAATTTCAGCATGCTACCAGTTACGTTACCGAAGCCGCTTCCCACAGAGTCAGATGGTGATCTCGTGCAATGGTGTTGTCATGGCAACCTCTGATAGCTACTCCGTCATCAATTTAGAAGCTCTTGGTATTTTCTTCTTGTTCCGAAATCATTTTTATCATTCCTTGGCGTAATGGTGGGTCATATCAAAAATTCTTTCAGACAAAGTTTTAGTAAATTAATAGGGGAATATGTTTCATTTAGTACGGTTTTGATATTGTGCCTATTGAGAGAGATATGATTAATGTTTCCCGAAAAACCCACATTTTTCCACCCCTTTGGTCAATGGTTGGTGCTGTCAAAAACCTTTTTTAACATACATTTTTGGCACATATACGACACATAGTATGAACTTTGAATGAACTCGATATTTCACGTATTAAAAGAGTTCTAGCGATATTACACGTATTATGAGGATTATAGCGATATTTCACTTTTCGATAAAAGACCCCCATTTTCACCCCCTTCGTGCGATTTTGCCTATTAACTAACTTGACCGAGATTTTAAAGGGATATATATTATGTAAAAAATTCTAAGTGATTGGTGCAAAATTACGGCAGTTGTCGTGTCCACAAGAAGCAGATATATATATATATAAACTTTTGAACTAACGGTGGTTTTAGGGTCGGGGGGGGGGGGGGGGGGGGGTGAAACGCGAAGATATGACGACATTTTCGGGAAGTCGAAACATGGTACCCATTGCAATAGTTTGCTTTCTAATGAAATCTACCTAATACAGTATACAATCGGAATATGAATTCAAAACACTGAACGTTTTTGTCAACACTTACTTACCTCAGTTTTAAACCGGCGCTGAGAAATATTAGTTCGAAAATACACTTTTCGAACTGTCGTGGTAAGGAGACAATGCTCATATCGTCTCGGCGGGAAACGGGAGAGGGGTAAAACAGACTGTTTGTTGGCAGAATAAAGAAATTACGACTAAGCAAGGCAAGGTTGCTTAACCTAGTATAGAATCATTTATAGAATAGTTTTCGTTTTTTTAGAACACTTTAATCTTTTAAGGATACTTAATCAGTTTGTCTGGCACCTAAAACTTGAGGGGTTAATGCCCCCCCTGCCCTCCCTGTGATTTACGCCCCTGCTTCGTTCAGTCGTTGTTATATCCAATGACCGCTATTCCGTCTACCAGGAATTAAGGTTCACCGTCTTGGTAAACTCGGAGAAACACGAGTTTGTTTATGGTTGAAAGACGTGTGCTGTTGTCGACAGAATACTGAGCCTGGGTCATGTATCGATATCACCTGAGAATGGTTCAAGTCTGATAGTAGGTAGCTTAATATCTTGAGTGACCGTAGGTTGTGTAATTCAATTAACAGTGGCTTGAGAGGTGTCCTCAGGCTTCTATTCAAGGAGATTAGGAGCCTTCCGTACCCGCACCCGGCTTGATGGAGCGGTGAATGGATGGTGATGATGAGTGTCCTTCCGTATTGCACTCTTGGAGCTGTTAATATATTGCTCGCAAGCCTGTGCGCCTGTCTCGTACTCCTCATCATTCAACACATCGTGTACTTGTTCGTCCAGGGTTAATAGTTTCCGCTGAAAATCTTTCAAACGGTCAAGAGTGTGAGCTATTTCACTCCGTACCGTCGAGTCGTTAAATCCATTGAGAAAGGTAGATAAATGTGCAGCATTCGACCGGTCAATAGTCGTATCCTTTAGAGTTCACTATCCAAAGCTCACGGGAAAGTTGACCTGGGGTGGGCTAGTATGTAGATAGCAGCAATGGTCAATTAGTGAGAGTGTGAGTGTGCTGCCAGGGGTTGCTGACAGATAGCAGCACTTGTTACTTACCTGTACGTGTGATACCTTCGTCTACCACCAGACTGCGTATGTATTGATATTTAAAGTGGCTGCTCTCGAATTCTAGGTTATCATGCACTTATGAAGTTGTATTTGAGATGTTGTAAACTTGATCATATCTCAATAACCATGCTCCCCTTTACCACAACCTTAATTTATTTTGGCTCATGAATATTTTCGACTTGCTATTCGTTTGATGATTTTTAGCCTACTTTTCACATTTTGCAAAAATGAGGAAAAGTATACTAATGAGATCGATCCGGGCAAATGTGTGTCTGTCTGTCTTTCTGTCTGTCTGTCTGTCTGTCTGTCTGTGTGTTTCCCCCTATCAACTCCTAAACGGCTGTAGCAATCAAGACCAAAAAGAGTAAAGATCTATACCTGACTAATTGAAGCCCGTATTTGAAAATGATGTCAGTGCTACTAACTGCTGAAAAACCGTAATTGAAATTTGAGCTCCATTTTGGATATCTTGGAAGTTATCCATGGGAGCTAATCCAAAATTGGCACACATATAGATAATAATAATTCAGTTTAATTTCCAGGAGGCGATACATGGCAGTGTTGCCAATAGGATTATAAGCCTGCTGATAGGTCCAATTTTTAATTGCATACGACTTCTACACTATCAATTGCATTCCGACCAAATTTCGTATATATTATGTGTACATAAAGAGATCTGACAGGTGTATTCTTTGGAATACACGGTAAGACAGAGTGAGCTTTTGCTGCTCTTTGCTTTATTTCATTCCTTCCTTTTTCGCATACACCAACAGTGATCTCCTGGTTTCTCTTTGTTGGTGTACTTTGCTTATATTACCTGTGAGTCTGTTCTAGATATATATCTTCCATGACCCACCTAACGTCATCTAGCAGCGAATCTCTGAAGTTCCTCAATTTTTCCATGTACAAGAGGACTTCCTTACCAATCTGGCCACCTGATCTCGTCGCTATAGCCAGCTATCATATCTGTGATCAAGAGGATTTCGTCTACTTCCCCAACCACCAGGCTTCGCTAGTGACGCCTGCTATCAACTCTTTGAAGACCATTTCATCAAGATACTTAATTTTTGTAATGTTGGTAATTCTTATTTATATTCCTTTTTCTCCTACACCCACTCTTTTTCCTTCCCTGGTCCCTCCGCGCTTCGTTGAGCTGGCCTCACTTGTGCTTCTGTCGTGAAGACTTCCAGTCGGAACATACCTAGAGGTCGTCTCCTCTCCTCGAGAGACAAACTTTTAAATCGGACGCCATGTCCAGATCTTAACTAACGGTCGCCTGGATCGACTACACCAGAAATGAGCTAAGTACAATGTTCTTCATATTTTAATCGATTTTAATTAGCTATATGCTTTTAATACCGTTCAATAGACAGTGAGAAGTTGCTAAATGCTCTACAATTGCAATCTTCGCGGGATTTTCGATGTCAGGCTTTGTCTATCTAAGACAGCAAATCTTGCAAAACGAAGCAGCATTTCTTTTGCATGTTAATTGAGAATGAGCTCTCACACCGTGGGATTCTTATAAAACTAAATGCTGTCTATAGCAAACTTAGCTCGTTCCACCGCTGGACTTTATTTACCCAATGCAACAGTAATGATTGTTCTGGAATGTTCCTCGCCAAACAATTCATCTACAAGTTAAACCTTCTAGTATTTTCCACTCACATACGGGAATACTTTTTCTAACCAAGGAATGTTTCTTATGAACAGCTAATCAACACCTAATTTTCTTCCTTCGTGGGAATTTGTCAGCTGCATTCAACTATAACCTACAAATTTTTCAACGCGATAGACTCTCGCAAATAAAATGCAACTAGTTATTTTTCACCATCGCAATAACTTTCTTTTCTATAAACTTTCTGTGCTACAGTAGTGAACTTTTCAACCACGTCAATAGACTATAGTGAAACCAGTGCTCGTTCAAATTTTCATCCGCGCCGCGCTCGTCCGAGAAAAAATAAATAAGGCCAAGAACTTTCTCCACAAAGTTCCTATTTCCTGTTCCTCAACCACTCTTTACTAACAAATTAGGTTAATCCTTAAATTTATATCTTTTTCAATGAGGCCTCGCCAAACAACAGGCGCCCTCCCAACTTTTCTCCATTTGTAACTTATTCACTCTGTTTAAATATCAGCAGTTAGAAACTGCTTATTAATCTATTTTCTTTTCTTGCTAGTACAAGAATTGGTTATGTTCTAAGTAATAAACCTTGCATTAATCTCTTAAATCCAGGTTTCACGAAAGGGTAACTGGCCCCATTTTTTTCCTCGTGATCCTGTTTAAATATAGAAGTTCTAGAAACTTCTTCTTAATTTTTGTCTTCAGGTTTCACAATAAGTGACCTGCCCTATTTGTATAAATTATAAAAGTAATTCTGCATCACTATAAGAAGTTATAGAAACTTCTATTTCATTTCTCCCTGTTTTTGTTGTTGTTGTTACTTTCGAAGTTGTTATTTGTTCATATTTTTAAGATGCCCATCTAGGAATTCTTAAAGTACACATCTTGTACTTGATTTATTATTTAACTTTAATTACGTTAATTATCTTTAAATTTTCAATTTGTTAATCTTAGCACCATTTCAAAACCTTATGAGGATTTTAGTACTTATAAAAGGTTCCAAACCAAAAAATTGTCAATTGCCTAGTGCAAGCTTTAAATGATTATAGGAGGTCTGCGACCCCAATGGCTTAAAAATCAAATTATATATGTGTTAAATTGATCACATTTTGTGCATTGTTAAATAAATCCAACTATATCCTTTTGCTTTATCATTTTCTATAAAATAACGATTAGGCAAGATTCTGTCTTGCCCTACTCTTCCTATGGGCTTAAATTTTAAAAAGTCACAAATCAAATTAATAAAGGTTCCACTATTTGTTGCATTTGAGCAAGAACTCTTAGTCACAAACTTATTAAAGCTTATCTTAGCTTTGATAGCTAATTCTAACTAGCTAGTAAGGCAAGCATAGCTCGCTCCGCCAGCTTCCTGCTTGTTGAGATTTTCTCTACAACTTATGGTTGGTTTTCCAAATTTAATTTTTTCTCATTGTCTAAACATTTAGTCGGCGCTTTGCTGGGTAAAAGCTTAGCCATTCCTAAATGCAACTATTGGTGCTCTTACCAAAATTATTCACAAGGGTATAATTGCTTCATCCCCACCCTTCTTGGAAACATTCGGTCGCTTTTTAGAAATTCTACAATTTCAAGAATTAAAACATCACGGCCAATTCAAACTATTTGTATTCTTCAAAATATTTGTTTAAAACAAACTCATTTGAAAAGATACATAGTAAACTCATCATTTATATATTTGCCAGACCACCACCCTTCCCCATAGTAGTCGAATCTTGGCTTGGAAGGGAAGGTACCACCTCCTCTCGCCCGCACATAGCCCAAACTCTAGCTGCTTTTCCTGTTAGCTGTGTTCAGGTCCCCACTCACTTTAGTGATTTCACGGGCTTTACGGTGACACTCTTCTCTAAAAAATTGTTTTTGTTTGGTGTTGGACTTTCGTTCTATTATCCACACTTGATCCTCAGTCCGAAACCCACTTCCCTTTACTTTTTTCTTCATCTTCCCTTGTGGGTAAGGTTAATTCCTAGCAAAAACCTACCCAAACTTTGGTCCCAGAATCCCGGGCAGTCCATTTGCCAATATTTTGCAAATTATTAAGATCCACTTTGAATTTTTCAGCTATAACTTCGCAGTGCAAAGCTGGTGAGGTGGACAGGGGTTTCTTCTGTCTCCTTTGGTGCATTTCTCCCTTTCAACTTGTTTGCTGCTGCCAGTCTGACAGCATTTCCAAGGTTCCACAGTTTCGTAATTTATACTTTAATTTACCTATTTCGCCATGGCTCCTCCAGAAAAAGATAAGGATGGTAAGGATGAAAAACTTACTTCCAAACGAGCTTCTTATAAAGGGCAAATTACCAGATTCAGAAAATACATCAAAGAGCTAGATCCTTCACAAGCTCACCTAGATTTGTTAAAACATCGCGTAAAGGATTTTGAACGTTCTTATGAGAATTATTTCAACATTCAAACTGAAATCGAAACTTGTATGCTCAACCAAACTGATGATCGAGTAGAGGTAGAAAACCAATATTACGAAGGCATAGGATCTGCTTTTAAAATAATACGCAAACTCGAAGAAGAACAGAAAAAGGACGGTTCTGTTCTTGGTTCCCTTCACGAACAACAAACCTCTTCTCGTGAGGGCACTCACAAGCCCAAACCAATTCTAACTAAGATTAATTTACCCCACTTCTCTGGAGACGAAACTACTTGGGATTCTTTCTATGAACTATTTTGCTCTCTTGTCCATGACAATGAAGATATTCAAGTCATCTACAAGTTTCATTATTTGCGATCTATTCTCCGCGGTCAAACCCTGCAGCTGGTTGAAGCACTCCCATTAAGTGCTGAAAACTACCTCATTGCCTTTAACTTGTTGAAGGAAAGGTACGGTAATTTACGGCTACGTATTCAACGCCACATGAAGGCACTATTCAATTTGCCTGCGTCGCAGCACAATGACGTCACTAGTCTGCGTACCCTCATTGATACAACACAACTTCACGTTAAAACCTTGTCCCAATTAGATCAACCCACTGGGACAAATTCCTAATACATTTAGTGGTTTCTAAAGTCGATGTTGCTACCCTCAAAGCTTGGGAAATGGAACTTTCCAAAGATGACGATTACTCTTACGAGCATTTAGTTACTTTCATAAATGCTAGATGCCAGCTCTTAACTGCTTTAGCTAATCAAAGTGAACCCCCTTCTCCTAGCTCTAAACTTGAATTACTGTCTCTTAAATCTAAAACCGAACACGTAGCATCTCATACCCAAAAACCAGGGTCCAGCTCGTCTAAACTAAAGTCAAACGCCACTGGTTACCCAACTAAGTCTAGTGAACGCCATATTGTTAGTTCTCTCGCTTTAAACACTCAGAGCGAACCCCGCAAAAGTTTAAATGAACCATTAAAGTGCATACTTTGCAAAGATTCCCACGCCTTGTATCTATGTAAATCTTTTAAAAAACACTCAGTCGACGACAGAAGAAAATTAGTTTTCCCGAATAAATATTGCTTTAACTGCCTATCACCCAAGCATTCTGCTTCTAATTGTAAGTCTTCAAGACTTTGTTACCACTGTGAAAAATCGCACCACACTTTACTGCATCGTCATGATCAATTGAGGTCATCAGCAGCATCTACTTCTCAGAAGAATGATAATACTGGCAATCCTAATGCTTCATCTTCCATTCAAAACGCTAAATCCTTGCGCAGTGCTCAAGTACTATTGTCCACTGTCCAAATTGAAGTCCAGGAGAAATTCGGCAACTGGGTCAGTGCTCGCGGTCTTCTTTGATTCAGCGGCAACTCATGATTTTGTGTCCAATTCTTTGATTGGAAAATTAGGCATACCTGTAAACCGTACTTCTATCAATGTATCAGGCATCAACAGTCTAAAATCGCAAGCTTTACAGTTTTCAAAGCTAACCATAAGAGACACTTGTCACAGAAATAAACTTCTCAAACGGAATTGTCTCATTCTCAATAGCATAGGAGAAGACACTCCAAGTCACTCTGTCAATATTTCAGGTTTAAACATTCCCTCGCATTTAACGTTAGCTGATCCTCTGTTCAATGTACAAAGCCCCATTGACATACTCTTTAGTGCCAATGTTTTCTGGAATTGTCTTCGTAAACAGGTTCGTAAGTTATCCTCAAACTTGGTTGCCAGATACACTAATTTTGGATGGATCGTTACTGGTCAACTTCCTCATTATTCTCCCCAACCCGTATCGCAATGTTATTTTGCTAATACTGATTTGGAACAGTTCTGGAGGCTCGAAAGCGTTGATTCTCCTAACGTAACCTCTTCAGAAAACGAATTCTGTGAGCAACTTTTCTTGAACACTACCAGTCGTTCTCCTGAAGGCCGGTTCATTGTTCAGATGCCAAGATTACTCAATTCTCCCAAACTTATTAATTCTAAACCTAAAGCTCAAAAAGCTCTCTTTGCTATCGAGAGCAAATTCAAGAAAGAACCTCTCGTTAAACAACAGTACACTGATTTCCTGGATGAGTATGAAAGCTTAGATCATATGGAAGTTGTCAGCAAATCTGATGACGAATTGCACCCCCCAATTGAAACGGTTTTCTTAAATCATCATCCCGTGTGGAAAACCCTCTTGTAAAGGATAAAATCCGAGTCGTTTTCAATGGTTCATCACCTGACGTTAATGGCAACAGTCGTAACGATACTCTTTACTCTGGTCCCGCTATTCAGTCAGATTTATCTGCTATACTCTTAAACTTTCGATTATTTCCCATAGCTGTTATAGCGGACATCAAACAGATGTACCGTCAGGTTATAATTCAGCCCGAACAACAAGATCTCCAAAGAATCTTGTGGCGCGATGAAATCAGCAAGCCCATTAAGATATTTCGCTTAAAGACTGTCACTTATGGCTTAAAACCTTCCGCTTTCCCTGCTATCCGATCTCTACATTTGTTAGCCTTTCAAGATGGTCAATTATTTGATTCTAAAGCTTCCGAAGCACTAACTACATCATTCTATGTTGACGATTATCTTCAATCCTTCCCCACTGTGGAGGAAGCTTCTCTCGTGTCACTAGAACTTCAGGCATTGCTAAAGAATGGAGGATTTCCACTTCATAAATGGAATTCCAATTCAGCTAAATTTCTCGCCCAGTTTCCTATTGAAGATGTTGACCCCTCCTCCGTCGAAATTTGTGGAAATTCCGAATCCATAAAAACACTTGGAGTTCATTGGTGCACTCGCACTGATACTCTCATCTATAAAGTTTCGCTTGCCGAAGAGCTCCCTAACACAAAAAGGCAAATGCTCTCTGAAATTGCAAAAAACTTTGATCCGCTTCAATTCCTTGCTCCGGTTATTGTTATAGTCAAGCTTTTCATGCAAGAGCTATGGTCGCTCAAATGTGAATGGGACGAAACTGTTCCCATTTCTTTTCTTAATAGATGGCTCTCTTTTCGTAGCAATTTGCTTGATCTTTCTCTTATTGAAATTCGTAGGAATTTAATTAACACTCATCCTAATACATCTTTTTTCCTTCATGTGTTCGCGGACAGTTCCGAAAAAGCTTACGGTTGTTGTGCATATTTGGTTTATCGCGGTTCATTAAATGAATCTTCAGTTTCTAACCTTGTTTGTGCCAAATCGAAGGTTGCTCCTATTAAAACTATTACTTTGCCTAGGCTTGAATTGTGTGCTGCACTCATGGCCGCAGAACTTGTTAAGAAATTACGGGAAGTCTTAAAGGTCTAATTTTTGCAAACCTATCTGTGGAGCGATTCCATGATCACTCTTTCTTGGATCGCCAAAAACCCCGTTCATTTGCAAACAGGTTTTCCAAAATTCAAACTCTTTCTTCGGGATGTCAATGGAAACATGTGCCCAGCGCTGACAACCCCGCCGACATCATTTCTCGTGGATGTTTTACCTTCTCAATTACTAGCATCTGAGTTGTACTGGCATGGGCCCTCGTAGTTAATCGAAGACACTTCTTGTTGGCCTTCTAAACCTCCAGTTACAAACTCCAACTTGCCTGACACCAAAGTATCTAAATCTACTGCTTCGTGTCTTGTTTCCAACGTTTCGCATCCCTTGTTGTTTTACAAGTTAATTCGAATTTTTGCCTTTCTTCTCAGATGGAAATATCTTGTGGTTGACCAACCTCTTTTCCCTAAACCACACCTTACCAATCATGAATTGAATCTCGCTACCATTAAGGTTTTGCAACTAACACAGCAAGAAACCTTTTCTTCTCAATTGTCTTTGCTTTCTGCTAAAAGGGATCTTCCAAAAACCTGTCGTCTTCGTGCCTTAGCCCCGTTCCTTGATGACAATAGGTTACTCAGGTTAGGTGGTAGGCTCTCGCAATCTTTGCTTTCAGAGGACAAAAAGCATCCTGTTATTTTGCCTTCTAAACATCACGTAACTTCTTTAATTATACGTGACATTCATTATCGTAATCTGCATGTTGGTACACGCACACTGCTTTGCATCTTAATGGAAAAGTACTGGATCAAAAATGGAATTCATGAAGTTTCCTCTGTAATTCACAAATGCATTCCTTGCTTCAAAGCCAGACCTAAAGTCAATACTCAATTAATGAGCGATCTGCCCTCTTTCCGCTCTTCTCCTATACGTCCTTTTGCTTTAACTGGTGTGGACTATATGGGTCCGTTCCAATATCAATGCAATTCCCCTGAAGCTAAACCCAAATTGTTTGGTAAGCTCTATGTTTCTCTCTTTGTTTGCATGGTTACTGGCGCGATCCATTTGGAACTAGTAACGAATGCCTCCACTTCTTACTTTCTGTCAGCCGTCTCTCGCTTCGCTGATAGGCGTGGCGTTCCCTCCGAGATGTTCTCTGATAACGCATCCACTTTTCAAGGCGCAGCTTCCTTGTGGAAGAAAGCTCTTATATCTTCTCCTGCCATGGAACAGAATTCTAATTTTTCCTACCCGAAGGTTTTCAAATGGCGTTTTATACCTCCCTACGCCCCTCATCACGGTGGTAGGTGGGAATCCTGCGTAAAGCTTACTAAACGTCATCTATGAAAAATTTTAGGTAGTCGCATTCTGATTTATGAAGAATTTAAATCGCTGTCTATTCTGATTGAAGGTGTTGTTAATCTCGCCCTTTAACTCCGCTTTCCAATGACCCTGAATACTTGCTTCCACTTACACGTGGTCACTTCCTTATAGGCACTTCTCTTTCTGTCCCTCCTCCCCTTCCCAACTCTTACAGAGATTCTAATTTACCTATTGTTTGGCGTAAACTTGAAGCCCTCCGTAATTCATTCTGGAAGAGGTGGAATTTGGAATACTTAACTTCCTTGCAGCGGAGAGAGAAGTGGTTTCTTTCTAATCCCGACATTAAAGTGGGGGACATGGTCCTGGTTAGGGATGCTTCCGCTCCCTTGGTCTGGATCTCCGGTAGAGTGACCGAGTGATACCCGGGAAGGGATGGGAGAGTTAGGGTAGCCAAGATCTTGACCACTGATGGGTATATTATAAGACCACTGTCTGTAATTGCTCCTCTACCTTTAAATCCTTAATATCATGTTTCTTGTTCTCTGTTGGTGTTTGACCTTCCCAGCTTGGTGTATTCTTTGGAATACACGGTAAGACAGAGTGAGCTTTTGCTGCTCTTTGCTTTATTTCATTCCTTCCTTTTTTCGCAAACTCCAACAGTGATCTCCTGGTTTCTCTTTGTTGGTGTACCTTGCTTATATTACCTGTGAGTCTGTTCTAGATATATATCTTCCATGACCCACCTAGCGTCATCTAGCAGCGAATCACTGAAGTTCCTCAATTTTTCCATGTACAAGAGAACTTCCTTACCAATCTGGCCACCAGATCTCGTCACTGTCGAAAGTTATCATCTCTGTGATCAAGAGGACTTCCTCTACTTCGCCATCCACCAGGCTTCGCTAGTGACGCCTGCTATTAACTCTTTGAATACCATTTCATCAAGATACTTATTTTTTGTAATATAGGTTATTCTTATGTATATTCCTTTGTCTCCTACCTCCACTCTTTTTCCTTCCCTGGTCCCTCCGCGCTTCGTTGAGCTGGCCTCACTTGTGCTTCTGTCGTCAAGACTTCCAGTCGGAGCTTACCTAGAGGTCGTCTCCTCTCCTCGAGAGACAAACTTTTAAATCGGACGCCATGTCCAGATCTTAACTAACGGTCGCCTGGATCGACTACACCAGAAACGAGCTAAGTACAATGTTCTTCATATTTTAATCGATTTTAATTAGCTATATGCTTTTAATACCGCTCTATAGACAGTGAGAAGTTGCTAAAGGCTCTACAATTGCAATCTTCGCGGGATTTTCGATGTCAGGCTTTGTCTATCTAAGACAGCAAATCTTGCAAAACGAAGCAGCATTTCGTTTGCATGTTAATTGAGAATGAGCTCTCACACCGTGGGATTCTTATTAAACTAAATTCTGTCTATAGCAAACTTAGCTCGTTCCACCGCTGGACTTTATTTACCCAATTCAACAGTTATGATTGTTCTGGAATGTTCCACGCCAAACAATTCATCTACAAGGTAAACCTTCTAGTATTTTCCACTCACATATGGGAATACTCTTTCAAACCAAGGAAGTGTCCTTATGAACAGCTAATCAACACCTAATTTTCTTCCATCGTGGGAATTTGTCTGCTGCATTCAACTATAACCTACAAATTTTTCAACGCAATAGACTCTCGCAAATAAAATGCAACTTGTTATTTTTCACCATCGCAATAACTTTCCTTTCTATAAACTTTCTGTGCTACAATAGTGAACTTTTCAACAACGTCAATAGACTATAGTGAAACCAGTGCTCGTTCAACTTTTCATCCGCGCCGCGCTCGTCCGAGAAAAAATAAATAAGGCCAAGAACTTACTCCACAAAGTTCCTATTTCCTCTTCCTCAACCACTCTTTACTAACAAATTAGGTTAATCCTTAAATTTATATCTTTTTCATTGAGGCCTCGCCAAACCATAGGCCCCTCCCAACCTTTCTCCATTTGTTACTTATTCACTCTGTTTAAATATCAGCAGTTAGAAACTGCTTATTAATCTATTTTCTTTTCTTGCTAGTACAAGAATTGGTTATGTTCTAAGTACTAAACCTTTCATTAATCTCTTTAATCCAGGTTTCACGGAAGGGTAACTGGCCCCATTTTTTTTCTCATGATCCTCTTTAAATATAGAAGTTCTAGAAACTTCTTCTTAATTTTTCTCTTCAGGTTTCACAGTATGTGACCTGCCCTATTTGTATAAATTATAAAAGTAATTCTGCATCAATATAAGAAGTTATAGAAACTTCTATTTCATTTCTCCCTGTTTTTGTTGTTGTTGTTACTTTCGAAGTTGTTATTTGTTCATATTTTTAAGATGCCCATCTAGGAATTCTTAAATTACACACCTTGTACTTGAATTATTATTATTTAACTTTAATTACGTTAATTATCCATAAATTTTCAATTTGTTAATCTTAGCACCATTTCAAAATCTTATGCGGATTTTTGTGCTTATAAAATGTTCCAAACCAAAAAATTGTCAATTGCCTAGTGCAAGCTTTAAATGATTTTTGGAAGTCTGCGACCCCAATGGTTTAAAAATCAAATTATATATGTGTTAAATTGATCACATTTTGTGCATTGTTAAAAAAATCCAACTATATCCTTTTTCTTTATCATTTTCTATAAAATAACGATTAGGCAAGATCCTGTCTTCCCCTACTCTTCCTATGGGATTAAATTTTAAAAAGTCACAAATCAAATTAATAAAGGTTCCACTATTTGTTGCATTTGAGCAAGAAAGCTTAGTCACAAACTTATTAAAGCCTCTCTTAGCTTTGATAGCTAATTCTAACTAGCTAGTAAGGCAAGCATAGCTCGCACCGCCAGCTTCCTGCTTGTTGAGATTTCCTCTACCTCTTATGGTTGGTTTTCCAAATTTAAGTTTTTCTCATTGTCTATACTTTTAGTCGGCGCATTGCTGTGTAAATGCTTAGCCATTCCTAAATGCATCTATTGGTGCTCTTACCAAAATTATTCACAAGGGTATAATTGCTTCATTCCTACCCTTCTTGGAAACACTCGGTCGCTTTTTAGAAATTCTACAATTTCAAGAATTAAAACATCACGGCCAATTCAAACTATTTCTATTCTTCAAAATATTTGTTTAAAACAAACTCCTTTGAAAAGATACATAGTAAACTCATCATTTCTTTCTTTGCGTGACCACCACCCTTCCCCATAGTAGCCGAATCTTGGCTTGGAAGGGAACGTACCCCCTCCTCTCGCCCGCAAATAGCCCAAGCTCTAGCTGCGTTTCCTGTTAGCTGTCTTCAGGTCCCCACTCACTTTAGTGATTTCACGGGCTTTGCGGTGACACTCTTCTCTAAAAATTGTTTTTGTTTGGTGTTGGACTTTCGTCCTATTATCCACACTTGTTCCTCAGTCCGAAACCCACTTCCCTTTACTTTCCTCTTCATCTTCCCTTGTGGGTAAGGTTAATTCCTAGCAAAAACCTACCCACTGACTGAGCGTTCCTCCAGGGCTGCCAACGTTTATAAATGTTATTTCTATTCCTTTATCCATATGCCACTAAGCCGATATCAGAAAGTATGCAAGCCGACAGCTTTAAAGTATGAACACGTATATAACCTGACGTTCTAGATTAATTTGGAGTAA
This sequence comes from Meconema thalassinum, assembly GCA_946902985.2. NCBI lineage: Eukaryota > Metazoa > Arthropoda > Insecta > Orthoptera > Tettigoniidae > Meconema > Meconema thalassinum. Next base: position 46,117,437 of record OX336395.1, read on the forward strand.
CAAATATACGTCTGTGCTACCAACACGATTCTAAGCCTGTTGATTGGACCAACATTTAAATACATGTAACTTCATTACTATCAATTCGACTTCAATTTAATTTCGTATGTGCTATGTGTACCATAACATATATGACTTTGCGTATTCTTAAGAGCAACCAAGGCTGCCAAGTGTTAATAAATGCTGTCTCTATTTTCTTACCCTTATATAAATATATCAGAAAGTATGCAATCTAATAGCTCTAAACATTCCACACGTATAGTACCTGACATTCTAGATTAATTTGGAGTAACTAATATACGCCAGTTCTGCCAACATGATTCTAAGCCTGCTGATAGGTCCAATTTTAAAATACATGCAACTTCTATACTAACGAATGGAGTTCATCCAAAATTGACACAACAAGAGATCATAATATTTGAGATATTTTCTGACGAACACATGCATGACATTGTTGCAAAACAAGATTTTACGCGCGCTGATAGATCCCATGTCTAACTGCATGCAATGTCCATGCTATCCATTAGCTTCAACCAAATTGTATCATCTGTGCCTTAAGAGATGGAACTAAGAATATATTCCATCACCAGGGCTGCCAAATGTAGTGCTCTATTAGGCTACATTATACCAGGTATATTTCGAACTAATTAGAAATTTCGGTATTACCAACTTAATTTTGTCATTATTCTAGATAGGTCCATATAGAATAATCATTGGCATGAAAAGTAGGCTCATTATTTCTGCACGAAACTACTTTTTTGTCGTGAAAATATGAGTTAGGAAGAATAATTTGTTACGAAGAACATTTATAGTAGTAGGAAGGAGAATTATAGGATTAGGATTTTGATAGACATTATTATATGAAGTTTAAGCATAATCTCGACAGTTATTTTACTTATATTATAATCAACGATGTAAGAAAATGCATAAGGAAATATTACTTTGTCAGCGTATTTAGGAGATTCTGTTGATGATCTTATGAACTGTGAACAGTATTAAAAATAATCTCACCTTTGAGATGTTCTATCAAGCTATATTTTAAAATACTTCTTGAGTCGATTATTCATTCATTTGAGTTAGGAAGATTACCATGCTTTCATGTGTGTAGAATTTTATCTCTAAGGAAGGTTGGGATGAATTTTGAATTTGAGAATAAAAAATTAAGAATTATTCTGATAATGTTGAAAACTTAAGGATGCTTGATATTGTTTATAACAAATAAGGTATTGATTAAAAGTAACTAACTGTATCATTATTAAATAATAATGAAAAGTATTATTATACATTATAGCTATGAAAATCAACGAAATGATAATAAAACATGCATTAAATAAAATTAAATCTAACTGAAGTATAAAATTGTTGATTAACATAAGAATTTGCAGTATGTCTATTTAAAGCATATTTGAAATTAATGAAGCATGTACATATTGTATTAATAAGATATTAGAAAGAATGTTGATTATGTGATTATATTTCAAGGAATTTAGTGGTGATTTAGGACATGAAAAATTTCTGGAGAATATGAGAAATTATTATGCTGCAAGAAATACGTGATCATATAGGCCTATGGTAGTGAAAATTTAGATATGCTAAGATTAATTTTGAATCATGTTAAACATGTTAGTATTTGGAAGAATTAATAAGCAGAGAACATGGTAGTATATTCTTATTATCATTACTTCCTATTTGACACGAAATCGTAAGATACGTTTGAACTTAGCTTAATTGCACGATCAAATAGGCCAGGTGATGACTTAGATTTATTGCTTTTATGAAACAGAATGTATGATAATCACTATTGGTGATGATTTCAGTATGTTAAATTTAGTGATATTGATACCAAATTTATTTGTGAAAGGATTAGAATTATTTTGATGCTTAGAACGATTCATGAAATGTGATTATTTGGATTGTGTGTTAATAGTATTGGAATATGGCCACGTACACACGATATCTGAAATAATCGATTCACGATTTTTGTATGAATATTTATGTAATTACAAGCATCATGATTGCCATATTTTTGGAAATTTACGTATACATTATAAAATGAGTGTTGTTTATTCTTAACAGATCGCTAATATCCACGTGTATTTGTGGTATTTTCAAATTAATTTTGTGCATTTTTACATTGCAAGCGTGAACCCTTTTCGCGACGTAGCTCATGTCGTGTAATATAAATCATTTTGATTCTACTGGCGGGGGAATTACATATTTCTCTTATCTGTCAACGATTCAATAAATCTAGTGTTTTTTTCTGGAAGGATGACCTTGTGATTTATATTAATTTGTGTAAGATTGTGTTATGAAGACCAGTGTTGGCTGTTATTCCCAGATAAGTCTTATTGCCTTGAGATTTTATTATTTATGATTCTCGATTTTAATCGTCTGAGCAACTTTATTTTATTCATTGTTTTTTTTTCTCATAACGCAATCTCTATAGGAGAGTTTTTCCTCACATGTAGTACTTGTTGGTAGGCTCTCAAGAGTATTTCTAGCCGGGGACTTTCAGATTCTATGATCCAGCTTTTCAATCGGATTCGACAAGTACTGTCCATGCTTAATCGGGCACAGTACTGTACCCGTATCCACATGCTCTTACCTGTTGAAATCCGATGGAACAGCTGGATCGTAGAATCTGGAGGTACCCGTCTGAAATATCCCCCAAAATTCTACAAACATGGATCAACCTGGGATAAGGACACATCAAGTAATTAGAATGCGTTAAGAAAATCCCAGTGGTAAAGGAACAAAGAAAAACTTGCTCAAAGTGAACTCGAAAAACACTAAAATTAATCTCCGGCACGTGGCTGACGTTGGAAATATTGCCCCACTGGATCTCATAACACATCCTGTTCTTATTATAAATCACTAAATCATTGAATATTTAACATGTATGACACATTTTATTAACTGTAACGAAGTTGGTCGTAGATCAAACGTCTAACAACTTTACGACAAAATAATAAATGTTTCGGCTCACGATTGACGAATATGACAAGTTATTGCATCTATGTGCAATTTTGCTGTTCAGAGAAATTATCGACATATTATTTCATAATGTCGCATGATAAATATACAAATACCCTAGGAAAATATTAAACAAGAGTTTAGTGCTTTTCAGTCGGTCAACACGAATGTACCCAAAAGAGATGGGTTATACCCTAATCCTGAAATAAATTACATGAGATTAATAAAACATGTTGACCGACTGAAAAGCACTAAACTCTTTTTTACTAAGGCAACACTGAAAATATGGCTTCAAACACCACAAAATATTAAATATGAATCATCATCATCATCTTGCACAGTTTCCAGCCCCAGGCTGGGTCTGTTTGGAATATAAGCCTCGCCACTTAGTTCTTTCTTCCCACCACCTCTCCGCTGTCACTCTGGTCCAGTCCTCGCCTCTCTTCTTGACACATTCCTCCACTCCTTTCAGCCATCTATCTCTTGGTCTTCCCCTTGGTCGTTTCTTCTGCATCTGCATCTCATGTATCCTCTTGGGAATCTTCTTCTCATCCATTCTCTTTAAGTGTCCATACCACCTCAGTCTTGATGTCTCAATCCTACCTTGCAAGGGCTCCTCTTTCACCATTTCCCTGACCTTTTCATTCCTCACCCTGTCTCTTCTTGTTACTCCGATCCTACTTCGCAGGAACTTCATTTCACCTGCCTGTATTCTGCTTATGTCTCTTTTCTTCATTGTCCACGTTTCTGAAGCATAGGTCAGTATCGGGATATAGTAGCTTCTGTATAACACTTCCTTGCTTTTTTGTGGGACATCTTTATTCCACACTAAGCTCCTAATGCTTCTCAGAAATGCTTCTGCCTGTGTGCCACGTTCCGTAATCTCTTTGTCATTTCTCCCATTTTCCTCCACTATACTTCCCAAGTACTTCAGACTTTTCACCTTCTTCAGATGTCCACCTCCAAGTGTTATCTCACTCATTGGTCTGTCCTTTTTCCTGGTCGTCAACAGGATCTCACATTTACTGATGTTGAACTTCCATCCGTACTCTCCCACGGTTTCTTCCCAAGCCTTCAGCTGCTCCTGAATTTCCTCCTCCGTGTTTCCCCAGACCATGAGATCATCTGCAAACACCATTGCTTTCATCTTATCTTCTCCTATCTTTCCTGCTATCCGTGCCATTACCTCGTCCATAAGAACAATAAAGAGAAGGGGTGACAGCGCACTACCTTGTTTCAGGCCACTCATTTGTCTGAACCAGTCTGTTCTTTCCCCTCCAACTTTCACACAACTCACACTTCCACAATACATCTCCTTCGCTCTGCCTACAGTCTCTTTTTCCACTCCAATGTTTTCCATTGCTTTCCAAACCTTCGTCCTACACACACTATCATAGGCCTTTTCGATGTCCAGGAAGGCCAACAGCAGATCCTCTCCAAATTCGTAGTGGTGTTCCTGGAGCTGTCTCGCTGAAAATATGAGATCCACTGTTGATCTCCCAGGTCTGAATCCATACTGCTCCTCTCTCAATTTTCTCTCCACTTTGGCTCGTATTCTACTTTCTAATATCTTTTCATATATCTTGGTACAGTGAGGTATGAGTGTGACTCCCCTGTAATTTCTGCACTCCTTTCTGCTTCCTTTCTTAAATATTGGGACAATTAATCCTTTCTTCCAATCTTCTGGGGTCTTTTTCTCCTTCCATATCACCCTCATCACCCGGTACAGCCACTGTTTCCCAACCTCCCCTGCTGCCTTCACCATTTCCACACTCACTTCATCCACACCTGGTGCCCTTCCTCCTTTCATCTTGTCTATAACCATTTCCAGTTCTCTCCAAGTCAGGTCCTTTTCCATTCCTGTGTTATCTTCTCCATCTTCCAATACATTGTCTTCCTCCCTATGACCATTTGGATTCAGCAAATCCTCAAAGTACTCTTTCCACACTATCTTGAGTGCCTCTTTGTTGTGTACCTCATTTCCGTTTTTGTCCATCATTACCACATCCTCTCGCAGACCTCTTCTCTTACTTTTGACCATCCCATAAAGTACTTTCTTATTTCCTCTGCTGTCTTCCTCCATCATCTCTGTCCACTTTACCATCCACTTCTTCCTCTCCTCTGCGACAATCTTGTTTGCTTCTTTCTTCTTTAACTTATAATCTTCCCTTGTCAGATCAGTTCTTTCCTGGAACCACACTCTGAAAGCCTTGTTCTTCCTTCCCACAGCTTCTTTTACTCTCTCATTCCACCATGGTGTCTCTTTACACCGCTTTCTGTTGCTTGTTCTTCCACATACTGCCACTGCAGCTTCCACCATTGTGTTTTTGAATTGCTTCCATTCCTCTTCCCCTGTTTTAGGATTGTCTGTTGACATCCTTTCCCTTATTATCTTCTGGAATTCTTCCTTGACTTCCTTTTCCTTGAGTTTCCATACTTTGATTCTCCTTTCCTGGTACTCTGTCCTCTTGCTATCCTTAACAACTCCCAGGTTCATTACAAGTATTCTGTGGTCGCTATCTAAGGCCTCTGATGGTATTACCTTTATATCTCTGACACTTCTCTTCATTTCCCAGTCGTACAGCATGTAATCTATCAAAGATTTCTTTGTTAAATCACTGCTGTACCACGTTACCTTGTATACAATAATATACTGAGCACGCCTGAGCTCATTGCTCGGTGATATTTATGAACATGTGAACATGTCTATGAACATGCTATGCCATGTCACTGAACGTGCCCGCGCGGCATGCAGTAAGAAATGGATGATGTCTTGACTCTGGACATTAACCCTAATAAGTTTTTTGAGTACCCATTATCACACTTGTTGCTTATAAAAGTCTCAGAACATTCCACGACGTAATTCTGCATAAGATAAACATTACGATGTTTCCAAATTGTTTTGTTTTTCGGTAAAATGTAATTTACGCCGTAGATAGGCGGGAGGAAGTTGGACTGTGACCGTCCGGGCACTGTGAGTGAGCCCCATGCTAGAGCCCCATGCTCAAAACTTCCGAGCTAGACGTACTGACGTACTGACACCGACCGTCGTGTAAACGATGACAGTCAAAGTCCACCCACAGGGTGAGGGAGTATTTATTTCAACCGACAATCTTCGAAGTGAATTGTGAAGTATATTTTTGCACCATGATGTGCAGTGCTTCGAAGTAAAATTATTATAGTCCATGTGAGACAAAATTGTATTTCCGTCTATAAGACGATGACCACTGTGATCCGTCTACGAGGTGGAAGGAAAATCTTCGAACTGTAAGTTGTCAGTGAATTATAGCTGTGAATGATAAATCAACGTTGTGATAAATTAACTAGTGCACAAGTGAAAAGTGCGGAATTTATCTTACATTTTAGTGGATATTTTTGGCCGTTAGTAACACCACACTTCTACACATGGGCCATAAAATCTAAGTCCACGAGGGACCAGAAATATTGTACAGTTGTAATAATTCACAAAACCACCATGTACGAACAGGCACAACACATTTATAATGAACAAAGATGCACTCAGTAGAGTGAATTTCGTGCCTGATTCTTGTGATATTCCACGATCTCAACTACACTAGAATCTGTGATTTTCAACACTGCACGTGTTGTGTATAATAAGTGAAGCAGACAGTGAGAGCCATTTTTGATGTGTAACATCATTCCGGTCGGTTGCTGGATAGTTTTGAGGTAGTGATTTTGAAAATTGGGAACGGAAGAGGATCGGAACGATCGAGCTGGCAGTGGTGGATCGAATGGAAGTATGCACTGCGCGCTCGATCGATCGAACGGAAGTTTACTAGCTGGCAGTGGTGGAAAACGGAAGTATGCACTGCCCGCTCGATCAATCGAACGGAAGTGTACTAGCTGGCCGTGGTGGAAAACGGAAGTATGCACTGCCCGCTAGATTGATCGAACGGAACTGTGCTAGCTGGCAGTGCTGGAACGAACGGAAGTATAACTCGATGGATCGATCCAGCGGGCAGTGGTACGAGAAACATTGAGCGCGCGGTGTCGGAAATTGATACCATGACGTACTCTCGGCCATGTGGAATGTATATGACGTACTGAACGGAAAACGCTCATGCGAACTCTGGTGTCAAGTGATTGAAACAAATGACATGGTACATGTTCGAAGTCTTCGTATCAGTATTTAAATGGTAAAATGCCTTAATGTCAAACATTGTAAGTAGTCGGCATTGCCGGTATTATGTTTCTGCACAATGGCTATTAAATATTAACCCACATAACGGTAATTCAGTCATCAATATAATATAATCGTTGTGGTTTTACTAGAATTTAGCAAGCCTTCATGAACTATTACTGAAAACATTCCCTTTACTCACAATAGGGCCTATTCATAAGGCATTTTAAACTCAATTTCACTCAGGAACATTATCGAAACAAGAAAAATATAAATGCAACTTAATTCCGTAATGCAGTATTATTGGAACGTGGAAATAAGTCACCATCTTGTGCACAAAATTTGCGTAGTCGAAATAGCCGTGGGGTTAGTGCATATGACTGTGAATCTAGAGATCTTTGGTTCGAATCCCGGACGGGTAGATATTTTTGCTACCAGAATATCATTTTAAACGATATTTATCATATCAATATGACTCATTTTAACAGAATCCATATGAAATTACGTGTTGTTTTGTGAATGAAGAGGACCTGTTTATAAGGAATTTAAGGCTATGAGCGGTGTCGCGCCTATTAATCTAGTTGATCCATATCGTATTCTTTATTTAGGCTAGTGCTGGTGGAAGCTACAAATCATCTAATAAAATGAGTTCCGTATTATAAACTACAATATCTGTAAAACACTCCCATTTACAATAGATTAATATTTGTGTCAATAATTGTATAAAATACCGGTGTATCAACAATTTCACGTAAGGTTTCTTCTATGCCAGATGTTTCACATCATATGCGACTACTGTAAGGCTCGTAATTTTTTGTTACTAGTCTGCAAATCATTTGTGTAAAGCCAGTGAGCCAATTTGCTACTGTGCTTAGTCCATTAGAAAACACGTGTGCAATCTATCACGATGAGCTATCATAACTTCAACCACGTGTACATCATTATCCAAGTGCTATCCATCAGTGTAATGGAGTACACCCCCATCTGTGTGAGAGAGATATCAGAAGAAGAGGAAACTTCGTCATGGCAGGAGAACAGACCAACAACTTTGAGGAACATGGAGCCCAGGAGCCCATCAACCCGCCAGCTAACCACAGGGAGGAGATCTTGTACGTGAATACAACTGGTAGACGCAGGTGGCTGGAACGGAGGAGACTCGATGCCAGGAGTCTAATCTGGAAAATCATTGCAACCTGGACGGTTGTTCTCGGGAACACCTCTATTGCCATGGAATTAACTTGAGGTGACTTGTATGTGTATTTTCTTCTTTGTACGGGATTAGCTGGGGTAGATTAGAATGTAGAAATTAACCGAACTCGTAATAACCAGCGAGGTAGGATTTTTCTAGTTAGATTTGATTTTTCTTTACAGTGAGAGTTAGCCACCACTTTCTTGGTGCATTCTGGATGTGTCAGCAGGACGTAAAGTCCTAATATTTCTGGTAGACATGACCACAAACGGAAATGTGTACCAGAAGACTGGGAGAAAGGGCTAATAATACCAGTGTTTAAGAAGGAGGACAAGAAGCTGTGTGATAACTAAAGAGGGATCACCCTCTTATCACAGATAGTAAAAATACTGGAAAGGATATTAGAAAGAAGAATGAGAAGAAAGGTGGAAGGAGAGTTGCAAGAGGAACAGTATGGCTTCAGGAGTGGAAGATCCACAGTGGACCCAATCTTTAGCTTGAGGCAGGTGATGGAAAAGAACTGCGAATATGGAGAGGATTTGATCATGACTTTCATAGATCTAGAAAAGGCATATGATAGTGTTCCCGGAGAGAAGGTATGGGAAACCATGGTTAAGAAGAGACTGGGAAGAGAAATGTTGGAAATGGTGCAAGCAATGTAAAACAACTGTGTTAGCAGGGTACTGACCCCAGTTGGAAAGACAGATTGGTTTAGGAACAAGACTGGACTAAGACAGGGGAGTGTGCTGTCACCTCTCTTGTTCATAATGGTGATGGATGAAATTGTAAAGGAAATGAAGGAAGCATATGGACATAAAGAAATTAAGTTACTGTTATTTGCAGATGATATTGTGGTCTGGGGAAGGAACACCGAAGAAGTGCAAAAACAACTAGATGCACTGAACGAAAATATTCAGAAATACGGCCTGAAAATCAGTATAGAGAAAAGCAAGACCATGGTGATGACAAGAGGGGAAAGACAAGGAAAGGGCACTGTGAAAATTGGAAGTCAGAGTTTGGAAATTGTGGACACGTTCAAATACCTAGGAAGTGAATTGACGCAAACTGGTAGGTTGGACATGGAGATTGGCAGGAGGGTACAGCAGAGCAATGCATTCTATCAAAGTGTACGAAAACTTGTTTGGGATAAGGTAGTACCAAGGAAAAGCAAGGAGATAATGTATAAAGTGTACTATGTTCCCATATTAACTTATGCAGCTGAGACTTGGACCCTGACAAGCAGGCAAGAGAGTAGAATACAAGCCAGTGAAATGAAATTCCTAAGAAGTATGATAGGAAAGACAGAGTGAGGAATGAAGATGTTAGGAAGGAAGTTGGGATGGGAAAACTAAATGAGAGAATTGAGAAGAATAAACTAAGATGGTTTGGACATGTAAAGAGGATGGAGGAAAATAGAATACCAAGACAGATGCTGGAGGCGAAGTGCAAGGGTAAGAGAGCAAGAGGAAGACCTAGAACAAGGTGGATAGATTCAATGAAGAACAGCGTAAGAAAACGAAATCTGGACTGGGACAAGATCGTGGAAGAAGAATGGTGGAAGGAAAGAGGACAGTGGAGAAGTGCCATAAATACCCCGACCCGGCAGGAGCTGGATAAGGGGAAATGATGATGATGATGATGATGATGACCACAAATCATTTGGATTTGGACGACCCTTCATGTGGGCCAGATTATTTTGAAGGATGGACAACCATTTTTTTTCATTTTTGTTGTGACCCCTTTCCGTGACACTTCCAAAGACGCCACTGTTTTGTCTTGTATGGGCCTATCAGTTAATGACCCACCTTTGGCATTACCCTTTTGATGTAATTGAGTTGTTTATTGTTTATGTGAGCTCTGAATCCACATCAGATCAAGCAGGAACAAGAGGGGAATTATATTATATATGCTACCAGAGCATTGAACCCCGCTACCTTTCATATCATTTCAGACATCTTAGCAGCTTGTAAGATTGTCAAATTTAATTATACCTTTGTTTTGTGTCAAGCTGTGGACACGTAAAATTTCTGTGATGAGAGAATGTATATATTAATCGAGTGACATCTCTTTGTCAATTCCAAAGCACTCCACAAGTAGTGGAACACCTTTAAGAAGCAGTTATTTGAAAGTTTTTAACATGACTTATTATTGCACTCCGTATTTTCACGTGGTATATTTGCCACAGGAATTTCGCAGTTATTTATGATGATGTTTGAGCCAGCGTAATTCACACTTGAACTATATTTAAGTGCATTAATGCCTACTGAATGTAATACGTTGACAGGCGCGACTGTGTGAAGTGTGTTTATTGACACCAGTGAGAACGGGTTTCTAAGCCCATGGTTCGCCACGCTCCTTGCGAGACGACATTGTACTGTTTGACTGGATGCGCACGCATTCAAAGATGTTAGCGTTTGGAAAGTGTAGCCATTTTCTAGGTCAAGGCCAGGAGATTCGTTGTGAGATAAGATGTTTGCTGACGTCATAGGACGTGCATTTAACTTGTCTTGTTGCCGCTTTGGAAAGCGAACTATATTTGAGCACTATTGGAGAGTGCATGACTTTGTAAGGAAGCCAAAGTTGCATATTATGTAGTGGTGATTATGACACCCTGTTCGAGGTTTTCTATGTGTTATATTTGAGTGCCCGTGATGCACTGTCGTACAGGGATAGCCCTGCGACCATTCTTTCCAGGATTAGCCTTAGGACTGTATAACTTTGTGCCCCAGACAGTATTGTTGCAACCGAGTGTACAATACCCAAGGGGTATGCACCCCTTAGAGATCATCCCCCCCATCATCTGTCTAAATCTCATAAAAGGCAACCCTTTAAAAGCCTACCCAATATCCATCAATACTATAAGGGCAGCTGGCTACTCCATAAAGCAGCTCAACCCTTGCGTAATTATGACACACAGCGACATACTACAAACTGGTTCAACTATGCCACAACGCGCTGACAGAACAGAGGCTAAAGGTATAAAAGGTGCCTTAAGTGGGTCACGAGGATCTCTCCATCACCAGTGCTTCGACGAGACAGCCGGAGGCTAACGACAGTGTCAACCGAGGTGAGTCAGTCAGTGTTCAGAATCCTATTTTTGTAACCTAACACCCACAGTTTGTACTCACATTATAACATCACAAGATCCCTTAAAAGGGACTAACAGTTACTCATTGCTGACCAATAAACACTTGGTCAGTCTCTTACACTTGCATTACTGATCTACACTCTTCTTCACGTCCCCACGTCCTTCCTTACTCCCGTCACGGTCAGACGTGACACACCGTAGTAATAACGCCAACTTAGGCGTCCTTGTATTCCTCACAGCGGCTCGCGTGCTCAAAGGAAGCGCGTGCCGAACCGCTGACACTAGCAAGGTGATTATATAATAAGTAGCCGGCTGGGCGACTAGTACACCGACCCGCGTGCTAAGGCTACATCCCTTAAACCACATTTACAGTCTTTATAGGAACGCCCCCTAGTTCCTAGCACACCACAACACACTACACTGGTCAGCTTGCCCTGTCAAGGGGAGCTACCCTTCTTTAGGCACAACCTCATAAATTAGTACAGCAACTCTCCCTTTTAGATCCACCCCCAAATAAGGGATCTAAAACACTGGTGGAGGCGGGGTCCTACGCATAGAGAAAAGGGACTCAACCAACGAGCCCTCGTAGGTAAAACGACCCCTTCCGTACCGCAAAAAGCCAAGCAAATTAGTGAGGAAATTTTTCCCCCAGACAAAAAGCACCATTTTTTTTTGTGTGCTCCAAATTAGCTACACAGGGGAACTTCTTAATAAACCAACCCCCTAACCCCATACAGAATCAAAGAAATATAAGAATACACTGTCAAACACGTACAGACTTTTTTTTATTCTTATTGTAGGCCCATACACTGCAGTCAGAATGGCACCTCATGCAGAGATTGCAAGCCATAGAGGCAATAGGGGTACGCCAATATTATTAACATTATTGTTCAGATGCCAAGGGCACATACAAAGCCGGCAAACACAAATACGGGCACTCCAAACAAAAATCGGGGCAATACAGGGCAAACAGCCATACACCCCGTCAGAGGGTAGGACAGCGCGATTAAGATGCGCATATACCCTCTTGAATCACATACATGAACACCTCAATAGGTTCCATATACAAAGAAACAGAATATACCGACAATTAATCACCACACATGGTCCCGTAATAGATAATGCAACCCTCGAGAGAATGAGGGTGCACTACACAAGTTTACACGCCCAATACAGGGAGCTAATTCGCGTCCAAGCGCTTCTCCAACTAGCGGCCACAAAACAATACAGAGCACAGAAACATTAATACATTAATACAGTAATTTGCAAGCAGGCCATGAGCCTCAATAAGGCAGTACACCCAAATTTGGGACAAATACCGTGAGCTACAAGCCAATAAGGCCATTTTTGAGTTCATGGTAGGGCCATCAGCCCACCCGAGAGAGGACATAAGCGTGGATACGCTGACTCGACAATTTGCGAGGATGTCCCTCTCGCCACGTACTGCCACAGAATGGAAGGAGTTCGCCGTGGCCACAGTCAAGAAGACGGCCAGGTTAGGCTCCAACTTACTACAAAATAAACCTAACACAAACACACGTCCTTCAGCTCCGGATCGGAAGGCAATTTTGCCAAACCGAGGGGCAGAGCCTAGAACAATCCCCTCGGAACAGAGGGACGAGAGGGAGTTGAAGCCAGGGCCATTAAGCACACATGATATGACAGGGAAACAAAGGGACATAACCACGTCATGGGCTGACGACATAGAGCCCGCCCTACAGTACATAAAGCCTACATACACGTACACAGATAGGCTAACACATTGGCAGGTGTCGGCCGTGGCCACAGGCCGAAAAACGGTCAGACTACACGCCACCACATTGCTAGGCCGGACACAAGCCATTAAGCGACCTTTACCGCCAGTTCAAAGGGCAAATTTGCCAGAACAAAGGCGAACACCGGTATTAGGCCCTCAGGGTGCACGATATACGCACGAACATTTTGACCGGGCATTACCACACAGTACACGGGGATTAGGAAAGGTGTTCTCACCTACCCCACAAAACCACGCAGTCAAATATATCCACACTCCCGTAAAATCTACTAGGGCAGCGTCAAGCACAATTAGGCCCTCGAATACAGGTACATTTAAACCTATAGACACGCGCTACGGTGGAAGGAGGCCTAAGCTTACTTTGCTAGAAATTCCGCCGGAAGGTAGCAAAGGAACACCCCAGTGGATTTCAAAGGCCTATAATCTAATAACAGGGCAAAACCCTTCACCTTTCTGAGCACTGAAGCTCGAAAGAGGATAACGACTTCCACCAGGGCCACAGAAATAAACTAACATCGCTAACACCAAAATTATAGACCACATAAGTTCTTTCACACGGGGGCGATAAGAAAATGGTCCAACAAGTATATAATAAACATGAAATCGCATATTTTTCTTTCTCGTATTTTATGTATATACAGTGCAATATAGCCAAAGTAGAAGGAACAATTCTAAATCCTTCTTGTTTTTTTTTTTTTCGGAACCATGGCATTTTTCTCTCAGGCCATCAATGGTTATTGGGCGAAGTGATTAACGCCATAACGTAAAGTCTCTAATATGCTAAGCCAAGTGGAAGCCAAACAGGCTTCAGGCCGAAAAAGAGATATTTTGAACACAACTTAAGCATAAAATCACAGCATAAAGCTTAAGTGAGTCTTTCTAAGTAGAAATGACTAAACGTTCTATGTTAGGGTTCCACAGTTTGATAGATTCTCCTGTTGCGGGCGAAAGCCGTAAGTGTGGCAAGAATTAAGAATCTCAAACTAGTTTCAAAAAAAAAAAAAAAAATTTTGGGAGGTGTGCTTTAACCAACTAAAAAGCCCAATTGCACACCGGGATGAGACACTGTCATTTTGGTGAGTTACAATTACTTTGATAGGCAGGTTTGACTCCCACAGTGCACTGGCTTTGCTCGGGACGTGGATACAAGGGTATCAGTTACGTCTGGCAATGGCCTTCCTAAGGTGTACTAGACAGTGTCGGTAGATTCCCCTGAGACGTAACCAGATTACGGTAGTACTCACGTTACCAAAATGGTAAATACTACACTCAGGTCCCAATCACCATTTTTTTTCAAAAACATAGTGCTCACGACATAATTTTTAGAGACTAACGCCACCTACTATTATTTTCTTTCAATGTGCTCTCTTAATGCAGAGCGGGGCATAAATAATTTTTTTTTGTTTCACACAGTTAGCCCAAGAAAGAAAAATGGCCAAATAAACTATATATATATTTTATACATAGGTATACATAACACAACACTCGGGGACACAAGTGTAGTCAATGGAAGGTTCTTTTGCAGACGGCCAATGCATATGAGATTTCCGAAGTGAAATGCCATGGCCTGTGGTTTGGATTCCAAGTAAAACGGAAATCCCGTGGCACACGATCTCCAGAAATGGTCACGTTAAACCACAAAATTCCCCTCTTGCCTTTTTATAATGCGAAGAGCACTAACAGAAAAGCAGGCTGATTAAGAACACATGTTCGGATACACAGCGTTATCGAAACAAGTAAACAAGCGACCGCGCAAGACATTGCAACCCGACACCCTCATACTCAGCATTAAAGCAGACGTCAGTGATAAACTGCGAGCCTTACAGACGACAGTTCCCAAAGCACACTGCACGGAATCATTCATAGCCAACCTAAGAACCCTATATCTTCAAAATTTACACTACGAGGAGAGGGCAAAAATAAGCAAACTCCTCGCAGGAAGGTATACTAGGGGTTGCGCATAGAAAAACACACAGCCCATTTGCCATAGTGTAGGCGGCACAGAAATGGCCACCAAATCTTTACAGACAACCGGCTTCGAACCCATGTCCACACACAAAAACCTCGTACCGAAAACTAACTAAACAACGGTATTTTCGGTACGAGAAACACAAACAAAATACAGGCAGAATGCCCGCAGAACATGAACAACGCAGACATATAACACAGAGAATTACATAGAACACGGGTTCGAACCCCAGAGAAAATTGCACGCCAGGGAAAAACAAGCAGACGGCCTTCCAATCACACCAAAATTGGCCCATATAACGGCTTAGACAGATAATACTACATTCCTGCGGCCAAATGACAGGCATAAAATTCCAGAAATACACTTGACAGGGAAAATGGACTTTCCAGACAGAGACATATAAATTTCGTAAGACAACGGTCTTACGGAATAATGGCCACACAACGGCAATAGTAGCAGGGCGGATTACCACATCGGGCCGCCAGGAATTTAACACAATGACCACACTGGCATACGTGCAGAAAAACACGCAACAGTGGTTAACCTACATAAAATCCCGGCCTGAAGTTACACACACAAACTGATGACTTGCAGACTTAGCCACTTTGCAACACTGTCGATGACAAAACGCGATTGTGTAGTGGCAGTGACCATGAATAAACAAATGCAGAACAATCATAACACTATACATTTTTCAACACTGCGAAAGCATTTATCAACAAGCAGACGTCACAGACCAAAACTTGTCGCAGGCCCAGAGTAGCACGTTCGTAAAGACGTTGGCAGGCCACGGGCGCTTCCTACCCATACACAATATACACAGTAGGACTTAGCCCTACAGCAGACCAGGCGTCCGCGTGGTGTAGCGGAGCGTAGTCACACACACACACACAAACGCGCTCACCAATCAGGGGCGAACATAGGGACTTTGAGGAAACGGGACCTCCCCTTAACAACTTCTTTTTGCGACCCTAGTCCCGAAACAAATCATTCCAGGCGACTAGGACTTAGCCCTATAACGGACCAGAGTAGGTCGTGAAGCTTCGCTATCCCAAAGCGCGGATAGAAAACCAACATGGACCAAGGGAGGATGACAAGAGAACATGCTAACAGCGTCCCACTCTACTCCCTTCCCATAACCTTCTCAAGCCTGACATAAACAACGCAAACACATCTACACGACCATAAACAGCTACACTACACTACAAAGTATACATAAGGGTTGGTAAACTTCATGTGTTTACAGAAAGGGCATGCTACGCCCTGAGCCCCACCGCTATCACCTGAATGAGAGGGGTGCATCGGCCAACACCAACTAAGCGTAATGCACATCTCCATATGAGAGATGAGGCCATAAGTAATAAATACTAACCATTTTTTTTTTAAATTTAAATCATCCCGCATGAGAGGGAAATATATTAGTATTATGCCTCAACCTACACCTATCCATACATGAGTGCAAGCGCCTCATATCCAGACGCATGCATGTATATCCCATCCATTCACCAGGGGATATTGATATCAGACCGGCATGGATTTTTATTTTATTTTTTGCAACCCCGGGAATTACCTGCCCCGTTCCACTCACTGTAGGAGCATCCTAGCACAAAAACCGGTTCCAGGCCGCCACTAACGCGGAATTCGGAAGTGCGCAACCTCCTCCTACCCTGCTTTAACCCACTCTACAGATAACTACCCCCAGATCACAATAACAGGGTACCTGACGCCACAGACCCTACTAACACCTCCATCAAGGTTAAAAAAGAGCATTATCGCTGGAGAAGCTGATATAGCACAGGTAGCCTAAAGTAGTCTACGTATGTAGAGGTTTTACCAGCCCACCACACTGGAAGTATTTTACATTTGACACTTTTTACACAGGTTACACCTATATTTAAAAAAAAAAAAAAAAAAAAAAAAAAAAGGGAATCTGAAACACCCTGGCTGATGATACCGGCGTTAGCCAAAGGTCAAAAGCACAACACTAGGGGCAGAACTGGGGTAGGTAATGACAACCCTTACCCCAGTTGGCTCGACAAATCACCTAACTTGACGACTAGACCAAACAGACGAACCACGTGAGGTCAAAGCATTCGCGGCCTGGTCGGGCAAGCTCTGGAATCCTAGGTGCGCATAAACCGCCCCTGGGAGGAAGGGATGCTAAACCCACTTTGTGCCACGGTCGTCGAAGACAAGACCTGCAGGGAGACTTTCTGAGAATGGCGGGAGAAATAGCTCACTCCGCGTCGGCCTCGGGAGCTATCCCTAGAGACGACCCCATTATGACTAGACTGCTAGCTAAGTTTAAATTTAAGTAGGCAAGACTTCCATGGCGGGAAGCAAAACTCCTGTGCGTTGGAGCATACTACGGCGGCCCATAGAGGCAAATTTATATATCAATGCGAAAATGCATACTACGGCGGCCCATAGAGGCAACTTTATATATCAATGCGAAAATGCATACTACGGCGGCCCATAGAGGCAACTTTATATATCAATGCGAAAATGCATACTACGGCGGCCCATAGAGGCAACTTTATATATCAATGCGAAAATGCATACTACGGCGGCCCATAGAGGCAAATATCACTGCGAAAGCAGATTGCGACGGCCGATTAAGGCGAAGAGGATATTATGCCATTGGACCACACTGTCCAATGCCCACATAAATGACGACGCATCGGGCAGTCAGAGGGCATTAAGAGATGGGGCATTGCGCGCCCCTCACAGGAGCCAAGTGGGCGGCTCACCTACGACTAATCGGAACGGCAAAACGAGCACGACAAGGAAGTTACAGCGGGCGGAACGGTTAGCTTAGTGGCACCGTAAGCCGCCCGCGGATAGATTAATCCTAGTAATAGACGTCGACACTAGACTTAAGGGGACGGAATCTAGCGACCCTAGAGACAACCGGTGTTTCTGGGGCTCGTGCGGGTGGTGATCTGGGGATTTAATTGCCCCAGGCGATCGTCCTAGGCCAAATTTAGTTATAGACGGTTGCATTTGACACGCAACCTAGGATTAAGCAAATTTAATGAACACTGTTGCAATTCAGCACAGCATCTTTCGGCAATAGATTAAGGCAACCCTCTCGGCTTAGATGTAGTTTTTTTTATATATACCATAAGTAGAATAAGTAGTATAAGAGAACGCCGTTCGGCGCCTGATGACCCACAAATCCGTCATCAGGGTAAGTCCGATAACTCATGATAAGTTATTATAATGTAGCATAGTCTTACATTTAAGACAATTTTTTTAAATACATATATTGAGGTAAAATTTCGGCGCCTGGCGGCCCAAATTCGTTGCCAGGGTAAGCCCAATACTACAACACATTAGGAAATGACGTCACGGCACCATATAGGGTAAGCCCGGCCATATATCGAGTAATAATAACCATGCCATTCTTTTCACAGGTAAAAAGGGGCTTCAGACTGTGGCAACGCTGCCACAGGAAGCGGCATATGGAATAGGGAATTTCAATGTTTTGTTAACCTCTCCATTTTTTTTGCAGGCATTGTCACCTAGAATATGACACGTGTAATTATGATTTTGCTGCCAGATAGCAGCAACATGCTATTTAATGCCCCCTTATTGTAATATTATACCTGTGCATACTAACCTCCATTTAACATTCATTCTCACTTACACACTCACTACATTTTTTTTTACAGCTACACGTCAATAATCTGCACAGCGGGAATGATGCCTGTGGGGCATCAAGCTTGCTGGCAGATTTGCATAAAACAAAAACACTTGAAGCGTCAAAATGCGACGCAGCTTACGGCGATGAGGGCGCAACCGGCATGTGGCGGCGACCCTCATGGCCAAGTGTGCAAGCATTCACCCACAGAGGATGCTTCACAGACTATGTATTAAGAATACACTGCAAGCGGTACGACCACTCAACCGTGCCAAGAGGTGGCCGTATAAGATCAGCCGTGATACGGCAAGCGTACGTATAAACAGGTAGCGTGCACGCGAGGATCCAAACAAAAACTAGAATTATAAGGGTTTAGCGCGCTTAAGTAGACATAAGGTCATTGTAGTTCATAATTTTAGAGAGTAAACTACATACATATTCATGCGCCCACGGGCAATTATTCCAATTGAAATTCCTAAATGTCAGCATCGCAACATGATACATTAAACTCTATATATATTTTTGTCTGTTTATCAAGTTCACGTGTACACGATGTCTATATTTTTGTTTTGTTTTGTTTCGTTTGCTAAGGTAACACGTAACCAATGTCTGTGAATTGTTTTCTTTCATTTTTCTCTCTTCTAACTTCCCCATTTGTCAGGGTGTTCCGTTTTATCCCACACCAATAAATACATTTTAAATATTTCCTTTAAATTATACCCTGGAACACCCATTTTTTTTTCTATTCTCTCCTATCTTCTTTATTGCAGGGAGCACTTTTTCCCCAAGATAGGGCGGACGACGCAATCATCCGTTCGGCCCTGGGTTTTTCCTCCCCGCACAACTATGTAACCATGTATAACCATGTTTTTTTCTTTTTTTATGCCGACAACGGCAATGGCGATTGTGCCTCAATAGCAATTATTTTCTTTATTCAACAATGTTAATGCACATTTCACCATGCAATGTAAATTTTATATACATATATATCTATGTACACCCCATAACCCTCCCCTCTGAACACGGGCTGACCGCACACCTACACTTCTGCACGACGACACCCGTTCCATACGACGACGCTTACGACGCCACCACCAGAAGAGACGAGGGGGATTCAAAAACTACTACGACAACATCCCAACCCCAAGTGCCCTTCCCGGTCGCGAGGACGCGACCAAATGGAGGAAGAGGCTTGTACAATACCCAAGGGGTATGCACCCCTTAGAGATCATCCCCCCCATCATCTGTCTAAATCTCATAAAAGGCAACCCTTTAAAAGCCTACCCAATATCCATCAATACTATAAGGGCAGCTGGCTACTCCATAAAGCAGCTCAACCCTTGCGTAATTATGACACACAGCGACATACTACAAACTGGTTCAACTATGCCACAACGCGCTGACAGAACAGAGGCTAAAGGTATAAAAGGTGCCTTAAGTGGGTCACGAGGATCTCTCCATCACCAGTGCTTCGACGAGACAGCCGGAGGCTAACGACAGTGTCAACCGAGGTGAGTCAGTCAGTGTTCAGAATCCTATTTTTGTAACCTAACACCCACAGTTTGTACTCACATTATAACATCACAAGATCCCTTAAAAGGGACTAACAGTTACTCATTGCTGACCAATAAACACTTGGTCAGTCTCTTACACTTGCATTACTGATCTACACTCTTCTTCACGTCCCCACGTCCTTCCTTACTCCCGTCACGGTCAGACGTGACACACCGTAGTAATAACGCCAACTTAGGCGTCCTTGTATTCCTCACAGCGGCTCGCGTGCTCAAAGGAAGCGCGTGCCGAACCGCTGACACTAGCAAGGTGATTATATAATAAGTAGCCGGCTGGGCGACTAGTACACCGACCCGCGTGCTAAGGCTACATCCCTTAAACCACATTTACAGTCTTTATAGGAACGCCCCCTAGTTCCTAGCACACCACAACACACTACACTGGTCAGCTTGCCCTGTCAAGGGGAGCTACCCTTCTTTAGGCACAACCTCATAAATTAGTACAGCAACTCTCCCTTTTAGATCCACCCCCAAATAAGGGATCTAAAACACGAGTCATGCTAACTCGTGTTATTATGTTCCGGCAGTTGAACCGAGGTTTGTTAGTGATGATCTTTTAGTCGACTTCACGCCGTTAAGCCGAGGTGTCCTATAGAATCACCAGCATATTCGTCAAAAATCTACGACAACATAAACCGAGCTCCTAATAAAAATGAAAAAATAATTATTATAAATACATGCTAAATAACCATGACTGTGAATTAATCTTCATCTTCAACATTGCGCTCGCTGGACGATTCTAATAGGATGTGTTCCATTTCCAACGGGAAATGACTGAATGACTTTTTGTTACCCTATTTTGAGATGACAGAGCTTCGTTCGGACCATTAGTTCTTAACTGGTGGTGCACGATGCTCATGCGACCTAAGTCGTGAATTTGATCACGCCGTTGCCACCGTAATTACATTATTAGATGACCCTTGAATACAAACAGTATTCTAGCGTGTAGGCAGGCTGTTAAAAAGAAACATTGTGAAAGCTGTGTTCTTTTAATCATTTATGTGTTACATTGTGTGATAACCAATTGTGCCCTTGGCCAGTAAGAAGTGTTTAATGTTTTTTTCAAGACTGGTTATCAGATAGCTTTTGTTGTAACTGTTTCCTTGTTACGGCAGTCATTCGCCCTAAATTCTTGTTGTAACGTTAGGAATTATGTAGATTCATTAAATAATTAAATGTAAATTTGGGAGTGGTACCATCATAAATTCTTTTGCTTGACTATTGTTAATTTAACTTCTATTTTTCGTAAGTAACCCATTTCATCTGTGTAGGGTGTACATTTCGTGCCACTACCCTAGCTTTGCTGTTGTTGTTTTTTGTATTTATATCTTTCGCGAGGGTTTTAAACTTCAATCAATGTAGGATTCTTGACCCTTTATTTTCTTTTTTTTATTAGCTTGCGGGGTTAGCCCGAAACAAACCCTCCGAACTAGGCTACGTGTTTGTTATAGTTTTAATAAATTTTACCCGAGATAACATAAGTCTGGATGTAATTATTTTGTGGTTTGAGTGTTTCTGCGGTGTACTTCTTGGGTCACTTTTGACACATACCTTGTCTGCCCAGATCGCCCCGGGATCTTGCATTTCGTGCGCATTGACATATAGAAAGTACACTCAAGGTGGGTAATTCGTAAATACCAGCATTGTGGCTTCAATGATCGTGCTCTATTCACGAATAATACTGATAATTATAATTCAGCGACTGCTTATCAGCTCGCGTAATCCACAAAATTCCATCACAAAAATGGCAATCTCTCCACATTTGAGATTCCTCATACAAACTTCATACTAGTTCCAGATATCCACTGATATCGAATTATGCTTAAGCAACTTCATTAATACCTGTATTGTTTCATTCAATATGAAAAATAGCGTTCAATAGCTGTATGTAATTTTTCCACACCTAAATTAAAGTTATATAAATTTCAATAAATTATCATGAAATATCATGTTTCACAATATTAACAAATTTATCATAGTGTTACTCCACTCTTGGAAAAATCTATCGTAATAGCTCCATTATTCTTCAGCTTAATACATTTCATTCATGAATTACAACAATGTCATATTTATTCACGACAGAAAATACTCTACTTGATATCGATATTCAATTCTCCATAATAATTCATTTCAACTATGAATTTCAACAATGACAAAAATTTATAAGAGATTATATTTCAATTACTATCAAGATTTAATTCAGATTCGCAAAATAAATTCAAAAGCCACAATTCCGCCTCTCAAGAAAACCATGCAACTCTACACCATGGAAAACTGTCTAATATTAATAGGTTAACTTAAAGACCATTAGAATTGTGCAAAATCAGAAAGGACTAAACCAAATCGAACCATCAAAAACGAAAACTGTATTTTCTCTAACCCAATAAAAAAATCTCTACTCAGTTAACTATTATTCGAAGATTGGCTATAATTTCCTAAATCAAAAATGTTGCAAAGATCCACTTCAAAAATGTAACTAGATTTCAATTCAAGTATCTAGCTTCACGTTGTGCCCAACATAGTACTCCAGTTTTAGCATAGATTGGCAACCCTGCGTAAATCACGGCCCAAAACACCACATTTTATCTTCGCAGGCCCAACCTCAAGGTTGAGTGACATCACGCGTCTGACGTCACGCATATGTCTACTATCTCCGGCAGAGTGCGCTGTCTCGGACCACGTGCTCAGCTCTGGTTTCCGGCAACTGGTCACATTGAGAGGCGCAGACACATGCGTTTTGAGCGCGGACTGGACAGTACTCCGTTGCGCGGCAAGAGTGATTTTTACATTCGATTTTGATCGCGGAGGGCCGTGTGTGCTATGCCACCACAGGTCTGAGTGTCGCTGTATATCGGGTGTGATTTTATCGGAGTCCTGAGAGACAATATGATTACGAATCACCGCTGTTATGCCGGGCGCGATTGCTATATCAGACGGCCGAGTCCAGCGTGTATAATCCCGGTCGTGCAGGCCCATGCTTGGCTTGATAACGAGAGAACTAGCCCTTTGCGACTAGCTTTGGACGTGAGTTACAATACGGAATAGTTTGTGCAGTGAACATTCGAGAATAGACGAGGCTCTTATCATCGATGGAGGACTTGTAGATGCAACTGAACATCTGTGAATGCTATTGAATTACTGTTTACGTAAAGCCGGTGGCAATTTGCTGAGTGGAAGAATTGTGTCTACATTGTTCGAGGCGCAGGAACTTATAATTTCCAGAATGGAACGAGGACATTTTATAACCTGTGCTGTTGAAGTGTCAATGAAGAATTTTGAAACGGAACTAGTCAGTGAAAATATGTGCCACTAAGCTTATACGTGAGGGGACTGGATGGAGTGACATTTACATCAAGATGAGACCATGATGTTGCCATGACATAACCACACCGTGGGAGTCGGAGGACGTAGCCACCATGAAACGTGAAGGTCTCGGTTTTGATTCCTGGAGGAGGCGAGGAAGAAGATGGTGGAAGATGGAATCCTGCCGGTTCTGGAATGGGAAGGAGATGGTCCTGAATGAAGATTGGTTCCAGAGGTTCTGCATTCTATGAGCATGCTAGGCTTGTACCATATTTTCTTATTTCGGCCAGTTGGTGAGCTAAAACATTACTTCAATTTGTAGTTGTGAGTAGTTTGTACTACTCAGTAGTACTAGATGTCATGGAGTTGAACTAATTATTATTTATTTCTTGATCAATCATTTTATTATTATTATTAATATTAATGGCCACATTTTTTTCCCTTCGTCTATTAAGTAATTATATGAGGAAGTGATTCACATTGTAGGGTTATCACACGTGGCAAGGAACTATCCACCATACTTGGCACCATGAACCAGTTAATATTTTCTTTTGGGAATTTTTGTAAATCCGTCACTTCTTCGAATGATAAGATTTTTTTTCTACGATGATAAGATTGGAAATACGACGCGGATACTGAACTGAATCCATGATGGAATAAATGAAGGTGGTAGACCAGCTGTCGAGAGCTAGGGTGGAGTTAATGTTTTGAATTTTTTTTCTTTCGATTTTGACTTCAGCGTTTGGTGAATCTAATTATGTGAACTCTGAAGGATTATAACTTTAAATATTCCCTTTTTTTTCTTCGTCCACATTCATTGATATAGAGAATTTAATTATTAAAATCATGCTCGTCATTATGCTTCGACACCTACCCATTTGACATTGCTACAGGTCATGCCTGTATTAGATAATGTATGCACTCTAGTCATGTGATGAAATGAAAGGTCATGATAATTAAAAGATAATGAGTTTATCTACAAAAAAGTTTGATTGGTGTAGTTATTTATAAAAAAGAGAGGGGAGAATTGAATGGAATGTAATAAAATAAATTTAGGATGATAGTTCACATATTCTGTGAACGTCTTATGGCAAATTTTCTGAGAATTAATCATGAAGAGTCCCTTTGTGAAGAAAAAAATAATAATGTCATAATAATTTGTAGTGTAATATCTTTCTAAATAAGCATGACCATGCAAAATGCAGTCATATGGTGGTGAATTAAGTATTCACAGGAGTAGGCAGGCGATAATCTAATCACTATGTAATTGATGGAGTGAAATACATTGCAAGCATACCATCGAATTGGGAAAGATGGGGACTTTTAGTTGTGATATAATGATCAGCCATGACTTTGAACTTTGCATAAATGTAGGATAATGGGTGCACGTTTGCCTGAAATATTTTGAGTAATTAGACTCTGAAATAACGTTGTACGATAAATATAAATCCTGATTGCAACTTTAATTGAGTGGTCAAGTAGGACCTATATTGTTGCAGCAATTATTTTTAATTAATAATTAATTAATAATTAGTTAGAACGGAGATCAACACTATTATTTTTTTAGGCCAGCTATTTATTTAACTTTCATTATAAACTCAAGTGAGTGACAATATTACTAATCTAGGACACTTCCTGATGGACATTTAGTGTGATTAGTTGATGTTGATAGTCAAATGTGACTGAATCTATTTTTTATATTTTATTTAATTTTCTTCGAATATCTCCTAATTTTATTTGTGTCTTAAGGATAGGACCAAGGAGATTCGTTGACCCTTTGGTAAAACTTCATTATGTGTATTTGGACTCTAAATTTTTCTTTTTCTTCGGTCCACATCAAGCTTTCATTTAGATCGAATCTCCGTGGCAAGATAAGCTTTTTGGGGGTTTCCTATATTTGTATTGGTCAATGAGTTGCCAATAAATGGATGCCTATTTTTATCTTTTTAATTGTGCTTATCTTCTGACTTCTGTTGTGCTATTGCTTTGATTTAGGTTTGGGGGTGGGTTGATTTAACCTGTTACACCTTTATCCTGTTAACCACCTCTGTGACTACTTGAGTTCTCGTACCCACCGGCGCATTTTTTTGATATTCGAACCCAGACCTCAATCATTTTTTTTTGTTCTTGTGTCTTGTGTTATCGGCTTGAATTGCGACGTTTTCGCCGGGTCATCCGATTCGATGCCAGTTAACGGGGATATATAAAATGGCGCCCAGCGTGCAGGGCCTCGAATTGAGAAATCGTACACACGATGGTGTAGCTATTAAATGTTTTAATGTAATTTGACAGCCAGTGTGTATTGTTTTGTCGTTGGCACTTGCATTTGAGTGGCCCAAGTAAATTGGATTACCACATTTGAGGTACTTGAATGGGAGGCTAATGATTTTTTCTCTTGGGAAGGTCTAATTACCTTTGGTAATGAGATTGTTTCCTAGTTTTCATGACATAGGCAACAGGATCAGAAGTTCTTTTTCCTTTGGATTGGTGTTTTGATCTTCATTCGTTCTTCGTTTAATGATCCATTTGCGTAGAATTGGATAAGGATCCATTTATGCAACTCGTTGATATTAGTTCAATTCCGTGGTATAGTAGTAGAAAGTATGGTACAATCTTGGTGTGGTCACTCTTGATGGTTCCCTTATGTTGTATTGTCTTATTGTACTAATTGACATGTCTAATATGGAAGAGTTGAGGCAGCTGTTAGCTGATTTGAAAACTGATTTAAAGAAGGGTCAGGATGATTTAAGAGGCGACTTTAAGCAAGGTCAAATGGAGTTAGAGGGTAGACTTAATCATAGTATCCAACAATATCATGATGAATTGGACAAGAAATTTAATCAAAACCGAAATGAGGCAGCTAATCAGGCGTTAAAAACACAGGCAGAGATAATCAAGTTAGGAGAGCGTATAACAAACAGTCAAAAGGAAACGGATAGCAGCATGGACGCAAAACTTGATGCATTGAAGGCCACTATGCAGGACAATTTGATAGAGGGCATACAGAAAATTCAGGAAGGTGTAGAGAAAGACATGGAAGCATTGAATACACACGTCAGGACCCTAGAAAAACGGCTAGATGAAAACATTCAAGGATTGGGATCTGATATAACCGCTCATGTAGACAAGCTTAAAGGGGAATACCAACATGAGATAGTGGAAGTAAGGAAAGAGTTTGATGAAACTACTGTCGGCATTCGAAAGGAATTAACGGAATAAGTAGGAAAAGTAGAGACGAAAATCTGTAAGATGGAGGAAAATGTTGGCACATTAGCGCAAGACGTGGATGCAAATCGAAAACGCATGGATGAGGAAGCAGGGAAGATAGAAAACAAATTGGACGCAATCAATACTAATATCACACAAGTCAAAACGGAAATAGATGGGGCGATTTCGTCAGTCAATGATAACATAAAGATACTGGAGGGTAGTCACCTAGACCGCATCACGCGTATGGAGAACTTCTTACAGATGAATAGTCCGGTTCAAACGATGGAAATTAACTCACCAGAGATTAAACAGGAGAAACGATGGGGAGAAATGGATTCGACACCTAGAGGATTTAATGGGGCTAGTCCTGTAACTATCATTAGAACTCATGAGGAAAAACCGAAAAAGTTTAGTGGTGTGGGAGTTATCACCCCAATCGAGTTCCTACGAGACCTCAGGGATTATCTGGATGAAAATCGGATCCCAAGTGAACGCGAGATAAGGGTTATTGAAAGATCGTTAAAGAATCAAGCGCTGACCTGGTTTAGAGCTTTTAGATGCACCTTTGCGAATTATGAGGAGGTTGCTAAGGCATTCCTTAGGCGTTTCTGGAGTTCGGAAGACCAACTTAGCATCAGATCAGAACTTTACTCCAGGAAATATTCTACATCTAACCCGACGCAGTATGCGGGGTATTTTACAACGCAGTTAGCCAGGTTAGAATATTTAGAACCTCCATTACCCGAAGAGGAGATGATTCAAGCGATAAGGAGGCAATTTCCGGTAGAAGTTCAGAGAACGCTTATAGCATCTGGGGCGAATAGTTTGAAGACATGTGACGAAATTCTGAGGAAATTAGATCACAGAAGTTCTTTAATGCACGCGAGAAACACTAGATCAGAGCACCAGGAGGTGAATCTAGTCGTGACAGACCGGAAAATACAGACTGAACCACCACAAAGAACATTCCAGGATACAGGAGATTGGAGAGGACGTTATGAGAATCGTGGATATAATCAACGAGATAGGAGATGGAACCAAGGTGGAAGGCCATACTATGCGAACCAACAGCAGCAACTCAATTCACAAACCTACAGACCCAGGGATATAAAGGGAAGAAACTCTTGGCAGCAAGGAAGAGGTAGATTTCAAACCTATAATAGGCAGTGGAACAGAGATGAACCTCGGAACAATCGCGTGAATTTGGAAGAGAGACATGCAGAAAGTCACGCATACCTGCAGCAGATGAGAGAAGCAACTCAGCAGCAGCAAGGGCAAGGGAACGTAGACCCAGGGCCTAGTACAAGTGGCTCGCAAGCAAAAAAAAAAGTCAAATAAAATCACCAGTCACAGTAGATTCCAGTAATTCCAAACCTATCATCGAGATCATCGCGGTACATAGAATTGTAGATGAAGACCTCATTTACGACGAAGAGAATCCCATTAGGAGAGAGAGAACTCAACTACCAATGATTGATGTACATGTTGGAGGACGGAAATTTAAGACATTGCTGGATACAGGAGCCATGGTCAGTATCATATCGGAGGCGTGTTTTGAGAATATCAAGCTGACAGAAGACATTACTATATTACCCACATCCGTAATGAAGGTTAGAGGAGTGATTCCTAACCGTTCTATCAACTGCAAATTACAAGCATTGATTAACATCACTTTAGCCAACATAAATTTTGAACACGTCTTCATAGTACTAAAAGATATTAAGTTCGACATGATTCTAGGTGCGGAATTTTTGACAGAGCATGGAATAGTAATCGATTTACAAGCAGGGATAGCAACTTTCCGAGGAAACGAAGGGAAATTGAATGAGGACATTGGTATATCACATAGCCCAGAATTACCTGGGTGGAACACCTTAGATAACATGGTAAATGAAATGGAGGTAGAAGCAGAGAGGTTATTCTATGTCAAGAAGGAAACACTAGAACCACACATCCGGAAGAAATTTGATGAATTAATATCGGAATTTCAAGACATCTTCGATGAGAAACCTGGTCTTATTAGCAATTTCGAATACCAGATACGACTGGAAGATGAGTCACCATTCGAGGGGAAGCTTTACCCGACTCCAGAGAAGTGGAATGAGGAGGTAGGCAAAGCCATTAAAACCATGGGAGAAGACGACCTCATTCAGAAGATGGCTACCCCATATCTCAATCCTCTGGCCGTTGTTAAGAAACAGGACGGCAGGCTTAGAATTTGTCTAGACGCCAGAAGCCTCAACAAGAGAATTTTGCCAGAATATGACAGGCCTCCCAAGATTACGGTACTACTCAGACGATTTAAGGGAAAGACCATGTTCTCGGCAATAGATCTTACGGCCTCTTATTACCATATA
This sequence comes from Meconema thalassinum, assembly GCA_946902985.2. Lineage (NCBI taxonomy): Eukaryota > Metazoa > Arthropoda > Insecta > Orthoptera > Tettigoniidae > Meconema > Meconema thalassinum. The sequence continues at coordinate 46,146,655 of OX336395.1, forward strand.
CGTTTGTCAGAGGAGAGCAAACGGTACACTGGATTCATGTACAACGGCATTACCTACGTTTTCAAAAGACTACCGTTTGGAGTGAAGAATAGAGGTCCTGCAATGGTCAGAGCATTGGACAAGAATCTGACGGAAGAAGTAAAAGGAAACGTATTATGTTATATCGATGATCTGATTATAGCATCGACAACCATGGAGGAATATATAGAACATCTTCGTATACTATTTGAGAACCTACGGGAAGCATGTTTCAAGGTCAACTTTAATAAATGCCATTTTTGCCATAGAGAGATTAGGTTTTTGGGACAAGTAATTGATGGAAATGGGTATCGACCTAATCCTGATAAGATTGAGGCGATCAGGAGTTTTCCCAGACCACGGAAGGTCAAACAGATTAGGCAATTCCTGGGAATGTGCCAATTCTTTTCGGCACATTGTCCCATGTACTCAGAGACGATGGCACCACTACAAGATCTTTTAAAGAAAAACAACAAATGGAAACGGGATGAGAAATCTGAAGCGGCCTTTGTTAAAGCAAAAAATATGTTGATAGAGAATATTAAACTTTAATACCCGGATTTCGAGAGAACGTTCTATTTAGAATCAGACGCTTCACGCGTTGGCATCAGCGCCGTGTTATTTCAGATAGATGACAAGCAAGAGCGTCACTATTTAGCATTCTCCAGTAGAAAATTACGTGAACCAGAAAGGAACTACACTACCACGGAAATAGAGGCATTAGCAATTGTTTATGCATTGCAGAGCTGGAAGAAGATATTATAATTTTATTAATGCAGCCAATGGCCATGTATTTTTCTTTTCAGGACGGGTCAGGGAAGGGATATTGGAAGGAAATCGGCCGTGGACCTATTGTAAGGAAGCGTCCCGGCATTTGCCTGGTGGTGAAAATGGGAAACCACGAAAACCATTTTCAAGACGGCTGAGGTTGGATTCGAACCCACGCTCTCCCGATGCCAGCGAGGCACGAGATAACGCCTTAGCGCTCTCGGCCACCGCGCCCGGTGGAAGAAGATATTGCTTGGACATAAAACTGTCATAATCACCGACCTTAAAGCATTACAGTTTATGCTAAAAACAGAGCTAGCTAGTGACAGGGTAGCCCGTTGGACATTGTTTCTCCAACAATTTGATGTGTCCATTGTGCATCGACCGAGCAAGGACAACTTCTTAGCCGACGTTTTGAGTAGAAACCCGACAGAGGAAATGCAAGTACATCAAGTAGAAATCGTCAAAGAAGATCAGGAAACTTTAGAGAAGCTTAAGAAACTTACGCAGTCACAGAAGAGGTATACTCCTTTGAGAATGATGTATAGATTTCTGAAGGGACGCATGAGCAATATCGATCCAGAATATGAAGCAACTGCTAGATTGTCTAACGTTTATGTCATCGTGGAAGATGTGGTATGCAAGTTTGTGGATGAAGCTCATCTCATGTAAAAAGCAGTTTTACCACCGAACCTAGTTGAACGTGTAGTTTGGTTGGCGCATAGGGCCATAGGACATGGTGGTATTGACAAAACCATCCATGTGCTACCAGAGAAATTCACTTGGAAGGGGATGCGAACGTCGGCAAGAAATATTTTAAGAAAATGTGATGATTGCCAGAGAAGTAAATTCGCTTCGCATTTCTTGAAGGAAAGACCAAAGCCTATATTATCATCAGAACCTCGAGAGCTATATTCGACTGATATTTATGGGCCATTACCTAAATCAAAAAGGGGAAACCAGTTCATCCTTGTTACTATGGACGTCTTCACGAAATATGTAATGTTGTTCCCCATTCAGAAGGCTAAGTCACGTTATGTGATCAATAGGCTTGAGAAGGGTGTATTTCCTACTATGGGTAAGCCTACTTACATTCTTTCCGATCATGGAACCCAATTCACCTCTGCTGAATTTTATCAGGCCATGATCAGACTTGATTTCAAGCACATATTGAATTCCATACGCCATCCTGAGGGAAATCCAGTGGAAAGGGTCATGGCGGAAATTGGGAAATTTTGCCGGTTGTATTGCCACCATAAACATGATCAGAGGATGGATGTTCTACCAATTTTGGAGTTTTGCATAAATGCAACAGTGCATGAAAGCACACAACATATTCCCAAAGTACTCCACTTCAATGTCAAACCAGTAAGACCCTGGGATCACATTGTCAAAACACCACCTGTTGTAAAACCCAACATGGAGAGGAGAATCCAATTGGATAGCGAGAGACTTCAGATACAAGCCAAAAAGAGGAAGTGAAGAACCGAAAAAGGGAAATACAGTCAACCTTTACGTGTCGGAGATCGAGTGTTAATACGCAGACCCGTATCATCCAACCTACCGCTGAAGATATACGGCAAATTTGCAAGGCTGTTTTTTGGGCCATACCTAGTCCATGAGACTTATGGCAACAATTGCTATGACATCAGAGATATAAGATCTGGAGCAAGGATAGGAAAGTATAATGCTGCCAGCCTTAAGAGATACTACTGTTGAAGAACGAGCAGGATATGTTTGGCACATGATTGGCGGCATAATGAAGAGAATACAAAATAAGCTTTTGTTAACTCGCTTATTTTCCGGGGAGAGGGGAGTATGTGCCCAACATAGTACTCCAGTTTTAGCACAGATTGGCAACCCTGCGTAAATCACGGCCCAAATCACCACATTTTATCTTCGCAGGCCCGACCTCAAGGTTGAGTGACGTCACGCGTCTGACGTCACGCATATGTCTACTATCTCCGGCAGAGTGCGCTGTCTCGGACCACGTGCTCAGCTCTGGTTTCCGGCAACTGGTCACATTGAGAGGCGCAGACACATGCGTTTTGAGCGCGGACTGGACAGTACTCCGTTGCGCGGCAAGAGTGATTTTTACATTCGATTTTGATCGCGGAGGGCCGTGTGTGCTATGCCACCACAGGTCTGAGTGTCGCTGTATATCGGGTGTGATTTTATCGGAGTCCTGAGAGACAATATAATTACGAATCACCGCTGTTATACCGGGCGCGATTGCTATATCAGACGGCCGAGTCCAGCGTGTATAATCCTGGTCGTGCTGGCCCAAGCTTGGCTTGATAACGAGAGAACTAGCCCTTTGCGACTAGCTTTGGACGTGAGTTACAATACGGAATAGTTTGTGCAGTGAACATTCGAGAATAGACGAGGCTCTTATCATCGATGGAGGACTTGTAGATGCAACTGAACATCTGTGAATGCTATTGAATTACTGTTTACGTAAAGCCGGTGGCAATTTGCTGAGAGGAAGAATTGTGTCTACATTGTTCGAGGCGCAGGAACTTTTAATTTCCAGAATGGAACGAGGACATTTTATAACCTGTGCTGTTGAAGTGTCAATGAAGAATTTTGAAATGGAACTAGGCAGTGAAAATATGTTCCACTAAGCTTATACGTTAGGGGACTGGATGGAGTGACATTTACATCAAGATGAGGCCATGATGTTGCCATGACATAACTACACCGTGGGAGTCGTAGGACGCAGCCACCATGAAACGTGAAGGTCTCGGTTTCGATTCCTGGAGGAGGCGAGGAAGAAGATGGTGGAAGATGGAATCCTGCCGGTTCTGGAATGGGAAGGAGATGGTCCTGAATGAAGATTGGTTCCAGAGGTTCTGCATTCTATGAGCATGCTAGGCTTGTACCTTATTTTCTTATTTCGGCCAGTTGGTGAGCTAAAACATTACTTCAATTTGTAGTTGTGAGTAGTTTGTACTACTCAGTAGTACTAGAGCCGTGGAGGTGAACTAATTATTATTTATTTGTTGATCAATCATTTTATTATTATTATTAATATTAATGGCCACATTTTTTCCTTCGTGTATTAAGTAATTATATGAGGAAGTGATTCACATTGTAGGGTTGTCACCCGTGGCAAGGAACTATCCACCATGCTTGGCACCATGATCCAGTTAATATTTTCTTTTGGGAATTTTTGTAAATCAGTCACTTCTTCGAATGATAAGATTTTTTTTCTACGATGATAAGATTGGAAATACGACGCGAATACTGAATTGAATCCATGATGGAATAAATGAAGGTGGTAGACTAGCTGTCGAGAGCTAGGGTGGAGTTAACGTTTTGATTTTTTTCTTTCGATTTTGACTTCAGCGTTTGGTGAATCTAATTATGTGAACTCTGAAGGATTATAACTTTAAATATTCCCATTTTTTTTCTTCGTCCACATTCATTGATATAGAGAATTTAATTATTAAAATCATGCTCGTCATTATGCTTCGACACCTACCCATTTCACATTGCTACAGGTCATGCCACCATTAGATAATTTATGCACACTAGTCATGTGATGAAATGAAAGGTCATGATAATTAAAAGATAACGAGTTTATCTACAAAAAAGTTTGATTGGTGTAGTTGTTTATAAAAAAGAGAGGGGAGAATTGAATGGAATGTAATAAAATAAATTTAGGATGATAGTTCACATATTCTGTGAACGTCTTATGGCAAATTTTCTGAGAATTAATCATGAAGAATCCCTTTGTGAATAAAAAAATAATAATTTAATAATAATTAGCAGTGTAATATCTTTCTAAATAAGCATGACCATGCAAAATGCAGTCATATGGTGGTGAATTAAGTATTCACAGGAGTAGGCAGGCGATAATCTAATCACTATGTAATTGATGGAGTGAAATACATTGCAAGCATACCATCGAATTGGGAAAGATGGGGACTTTTAGTTGTGATATAATGATCAGCCATGACTTTGAACTTTGCATAAATGTAGAATAATGGGTGCACGTTTGCCTGAAATATTTTGAGCAATTAGGCTCTGAAATAACGTTGTACGATAAATATAAATCCTGATTGCAACTTTAATTGAGTGGTCAAGTAGGACCTATATTGTTGCAGCAATTATTTTTAATTAATAATTAATTTATAATTAGTTAGAACGGAGATCAACACTATTATTTTTTTAGGCCAGCTATTTATTTAACTTTCATTATAAACTCAAGTGAGTGACAATATTACTAATCTAGGACACTACCTGATGGACATTTAGTGTGATTAGTTGATGTTGATTGTCAAATGTGACTGAATCTATTTCTTTTTATATTTTATTTAATTTTCTTCGAATATCTCGTAATTTTATTTGTGTCTTAAGGATAGGACCAAGGAGATTCGTTGACCCTTTGATAAAACTTAATTATGTGTATTTAGACTCTAAATATTTTTCTTTTTCTTCGGTCCACATCAAGCTTTCATTTAGATCGAATCTCCGAGGCAAGATAGGCTTTTGGGGGGTTTCCTATATTTGTATTGGTCAATGAGTTGCCAATAAATGGATGCCTATTTTTATCTTTTTAATTGTGCTTATCTTCTGACTTCTGTTGTGCTATTGCTTTGATTTAGGTTTGGGAGTGGGTTGATTTAACCTGTTACACCTACATCCTGTTAACCACTCCTGAGACTACTTGAGTTCTCGTACCCACCGGCATTTTTTTATATTCGAACCCAGACCTCAATCATTTTTTTGTTCTTTATCTGATATATGTCTTGTGTTATCGGCATGAATTGCGATGTTTTCGCCGGGTCATCCAATTCGATGCCGGTTAACGGGGACAACGAGGAATAATACAGTCATTTGAAATTTAATACTGTATAAAATGACGAAATAATTCTGTTCTGTAATCCACGAAACAACATAATAAATGTTGTAAAATGTTCAAAATTTCGTTGTTAATATTCTTCTTCCTAATAAATAATCTTATACAAAGATATCGTAGTCTTCCTCCTAATAACGCATCTTCTTGACTGTTATTTTCTTTTCAACTAATTATAATGCTCGTATCTTATTCCAAAAATTTAATATCCACATTGCAAAAACTAAAGTACCACAAGAAGCTTTCTACACCAAGATTAACTCTGTAGGTGCATTCGCAATCGAACCAAAACCCAATATGTTCTATCGGACAAAAATGACAGAAGCGTCAAGTTCAATCTTCAAGTCCCTGTTCAAAATACTAAAGAAATATTGTGAAAAAGGCAATCCAAAGATATGGCATGATTCATACTGTCTACTAAAAAAGAATCTCGGAGCTACCTTATGGTCTTGAAGAAGTTAAATGCGTGTCAGAACACACATTGTTCCTGGAATAGAAACGTCATCCTGGGTGTCGAGAGGATAAGGCCTGGTCAGGAACTTAGTGGTCGAATCCATCTCCTCCTATGTCCGAACAGCTGTTCACGACTCATGGACTGCCTCACGTACATGCCTGGATGGGCCTAAAGCGATGAAATAGTCCATTCATGCACTCTTCTTGTAGATTAATTATGTAGTAGAAGTAATTATCTCAGTATCATAGCTAAAGTATCCTTCAGTCTCTTCTTGTACAAAGGTCTGCTTATGTTTTCCATGATTTAGCAAGTCATAACTGCACGTAGAAATGACTGGTTGATAGTTCCTCTCAACTCAGTTACGTATCACATGGCAGCTTGTTTTAAAAAAATCCCAATGATATTATATGACCACATGTTATAGTTTCAAACTTACTGAAAGTTCAGCAAAAGCACTAAGTTCATTCGCGACACTATTATGCATGTATCACGCAGATACCGGGTTATGCGAGTGACTCGCGTCTTCTCGGCAGTGTCTACCTTGAAAGCAGTTAAACATCACTCCCGTACCATACTCGTAAAAACGCACTCTATCAATAGTCAGATTTAGATTTGTTAAACCAACAGTTTCAAGACGTGTGTGAGCTATTGCACACAGTGCTCCGGTCATCTCTACGGATTCTTACCCTGCTGCAACGCGTTCCGATCGACAAAAATCGAAGCTGCATGCCGTTAGTTCGATAAACACGTATTAACCGTTATACTGGATTATATATCCCCGTGAATGTCTTCAAAATACTCCTAAATGTAAATCATTATGATCCCATATCGTAGATCCTCTCTGTGATCTCTATAAAAGTAAATATCCGTAGATTTTATATCGTGGTTGTACCGCATCCATCTTGCGAACAAGTTCGTTCTTCGAAAACATATGCGACCAGGGTCACTGTAGACGGACTAGAGCCGTATTGCTTCTGCAAAGCAAGGTTGCATAAGCGATTTGCAACTGGAAGTTGAAATCTCCATATTAGAATGTATCAATCGCTTCTTATAAATCCATGTTATCTATACCTAACAGAAAATACTGGTACAGTACTGTACCTGTATTTTGGATAGTTATAGAACACTGGTATGTTTAAGAGACGTATTTTGCTTTTTTTATGAGAAGATTCCAACTTGCAGTGGAATGTTACAACGAGCAGACGCTCGGTTAGGGAAACTGGATAGGCAATCCTGCAACGCATCTCAGAACATATGATTTGGAAGGTATAGTTAGATCACAAGATGGCTGCCATTTTAAGCACGGCATGGATACATACAATTATTAATCATTACAGAGATTACAGAGGGGATCGACGACATGGAAGGATAATGAAACGTGAGAAGGAATAATTTGAAGATATTTATGAAGTTATTGTTTGAGTCTTCAGTCTTCTGACTGGTTTGATGCAGCTCTCCATGCCTCCCTGTCCTGAGCTAATGAAGTTATTAATGCTTATATTATGCTATAAGATGTTTATCGCAATTATGCTACATCAACTACGATATATATATCGATTGGACACAGTTGTATTATGGGTAAGATTTAGTCCAGCTGAGAGCACACGGGATTGACACAGGTACTTGCTTGTTACTCTCCAGTGACATTTATATATTTGTGCGATCCGTGACAGTACGGGTCGGTACAAGTGCGTCTTTGCTTTCAAGCTGACATGGACGAGACACTTGGGGCGACGGTATACCCAGTGTATGAACACAGTGCGATATGACAGTGCCGCGATTGAACTTTGTGTTGCGCATAGCTCACTAGCTATTACGAAGGAACTTGTAATTTTATCCAGTGATCATTCTACATTTCAACATGGATGTTAGTACTGAATTGAAAGAAAGAATGAACCAGTATTACACGAAAGTGGCAAGACTTTTAAATTCTTGGCAAAGCTGGGTACCTCGGGGGTGACAGCCGCAATGCGCCACGAGGACTTCGTTACCATGGTTACCGGCCTGCATTTTTAATAGCTTAATAAATGAAATTAGTTTTCTGGGTATATCTCAAAAACTATTAGTTTATTAAATGAAATTAGTTTTCTGGGAATAACGTGGTTTTAGAGCCTTAAAACTTAGTAGCCTCCAAGCCACTGAGGGGTTTTGCTCGTCCTTGAACGCCATAATACAATAATAATAATAATAATAATTATAATTTAATAATATGGGGATAGGGTTATAATAGTTCTTTAGTACCCCTTGACACCCTTTAGCGCATTTTACTCGTATTGATGAATTTTACAGCTTAAGTTGGTTCCGTGATAACCATATAGCCGTTTGCGAACGTTCACAGTAATGTAATAATTGGAATGGCATTGCGTCTTACAGAAAAAGATGGACTTCTGAGATCGTGTCGCCATGGTTACTGGCCGGCATTCTTTTAATATCTTAATAAATGAAATTAGTTTTTTGGGTATATCTCAAAAACTATTGATTTTAGGACCTTAAAATGTGGTTTTCGTGGCCCGTAGGGCTCCCGAGTTTTGTTTCTCACATTGAGACGCTGAAAATGAGCTTTGTCACGTTTTTCTACGCCCATTACAGCATGCATTTTAAGGGGTTAGGCCCTCTTTTATGAGAGGTACGGAAAAAGTTACATCAATGATTACTTTCGTGCCTCTGATGGACTTCTGTACCAAATTTTACGCTGATCCACTCAGCCGTTCTCGAGTGATGCGCGTGCAAAGTTGTACACAGACAAACAGACAGACAAAATTTTGTTTTTGCGCGGAACCGTCATAAACCAGTCTGAAACGCTTTAATAACTCAAAATTCCGTGGAAATATAGAGATTACACTGTCCTTACGGAAGGTTTGGTACTGATGTGTAACTATCTAACAGTCTGTTACTTCTTCACGCAAACTTTTAACTCCCGCTGAGATGTTGGTTGGTTCCTCAGTTTAGGGGTTGCGACAACGTGGTCATGTAACCCCGTGTACATTGGGTGTGTGTAGAATCTGTCTGATAAACGGTGTTAATTGTGATGACTGTATTAGTCAGTAATTCAGGTAAGGTCTGCAGACGGTCAATTTTAAGTAGTAGTTCCTAATTTTGTACCAAATACTACCGTCAACGACACCTAGCTCTGAACTTGGCTACTAGATGCCACCGCAACCAGCAACTTGCAACGAACGTTGGAACTTCCCCTCCGAAAGAAAGCATGCTGAGGGATTTTTAGCGCTCATAGAAAATCCGACGACTTTGGCCGGCTTTGAACCAGCGACCTTGGCCATAGAAGTTCAGCATGCTACCAGTAAGCCGCTTCCCACTCCCACAGAGTCAGATTGAAAAATGAATGTGATCTCGTGCAATGGCGTTGTCTTGGCAGCCTCTGATAGCTCATCCCTCATCAATTTAGAAGCGTTGTCATGGTAACCTCTGATAGCACTTGGCATTTTCTTTCATTCCGAAATTTATTTTCTCATCCCTTGGCGTAATGGTGGGTCATATCAAAATTTCTTTCAGACAAAAGTTTTAGGTAATTACTTGGGGAATATTTTCCATTTTGTACGGTTTTGATATTGTGCCTATTACGAGAGATATGATTAGTGATTCTCGAAAAACCCACTTTTTTCCACCCCTTTGGTCAATGGTTGGTGCTATCAAAAAACTTTTCAAACATAAATTTTTGGCACTTATCCGGCACATATTAAGAACTGTGAATGGATTCGATATTTCATGTATTAAGATAGTTATAGCGATATTTCACTTTTTCGAAAAAAGCCCCCCATTTTCACCCCCTTCGACCGATGTTGCCCATTAACGAACTCGACCGAGATTTTAAAGGGATACATATTATGTAAAAAATTGAAAGTGATTGGTGCAAAATTACGGCAGTTATCGTGTGCACAAGAAAGTGATATATATATAGATACATATATACATAAATTATATATAAACTTTTGAACTGATTGTGGTTTTGGGGTCTGGGGGATGTGAAACGCAAAGATATGTCGAAATTTTCCGGAAGTCGAAACATGGTACCCATTGCAATAGATAGCTTTCTAATGAAATCTACCTTAAAGTAATCCTGGATATGTGTATCATCTATTTTGGTGTAGGTTGTAGACGTAAATATTACCTACAGCCCAAAAGATTTTCATGTAAATATTTTAAATTGTGGGGTACTTACCAAGTAAACGAAGTCCAACTGTACAAAAACAATTGAAAGGTTGATGGTATAATAATGCATGACTACAATCGTATTATAGAATGTAATTATTGCATAATAATGACTGAACTGAGTTTGATAATCCTGCAAAATGTCATATATTTGTAACATATAGTTTATGAGATACACATTTTGTTAATTCAGAAGAAATTGTCATGCGAAAGGTATACCTCCCCCCAAGCCGGAAGTAATATTCAAAATTTTATCCTTAAATATGATAGCCTCTTTCAATCCCACTCCAGCGCATAACCTACAAGAGGTACCCTTGTTAGGCTGAGCAAACCCAGTGGAAGGTTGGGTAACTAATCCCAGTGGGAAGCAGGGTCGGTGAGCCGATTCGTACAGGGGGCTTCAAGACTTACAATATTAATAGTCAACAACCCGTTACCTTCGGGTAACCAATCCTACACACATGTGTGATAAACTGTTCAACATGTAGTACAAAACTAATAAAGATTGCACCCCAGGTGGTAACCAATCCATCCCCGCTCATGACGGGGCATGTAGGCCATCGGATTCTGGGGAGTCTACAACTATACCTTCGTATGACTAAGTTGGAACATACAAGGAACTTCGCATATTTAGCTACGATCAATATAAACTCGTTGGTAAAGACCGGGAGACTTAAACACACACTTGAAGTCCTGAATGACAAGGACATCCGTATAGCAGCTCTACAAGAGACTATGTTCCCAGATGAAGAGGCTATGGAGGATAGAGGATATATAACAGCAAGCCAGGTAAGAGAGTTTCGGACAATGTACCCTTCCTGGGGACTGGTTTCGCAGTTCACCACAGTTGGATTAAAAGTGTTCCTGGCTTCTTTTCATCGACCGACAGGACCTCAGTACTAACCATCAAATGCAACAATGGGGGATACTCCCTGGTTGACTTCCATGCTCCTTCTAACGACTCTAACAGGAAAAACCCTGAGAACAGAGACCAGTACTGGGATACCTTTGAAGAAACCCTAAATGAGATGCCCCATCACCACACGTATATACTGCTAGGAGATTTCAACGCCCAAATCGGGAATGAACATAAATACCGGAAAATTCTAGGACGATACCCTGCTCATAAAATAACCAACAAGAATAGGGAACGCTTAATCAGCCTGTGCACAAAGTATGGAAAACTCTTGATGTCACGGCCTTCAAACATCTACCCAGGAAGGCCAGGACGTGGCACAGCCCAAACAGCATGCTCGGTGAGTTCCAGATTGACCACATTGCAATAGAGAGACAACAAAACTGTGACATCATGAATGTCAAGGTGCTGAGGGGAGCCAACATCGACTCTTATCACTACCTATCCCTGGTTACGACGAACCTGAAGCCGCCAAAAAAAAAAGACCAATGGTATGCCAGTGAAGAGCAAGAAGATCCCAAGATTTGATACCACTGATTTTAAAAATGACAGCACAATCTGCCAAGAAAAACTGAACTATCATACCAATACGAATAATACCACTACAAGGTGGGCCCCACTAAGAAACGCCATAATAGAAACAGCCCAGGAGACAATCCCTAGAAGGCCTAAGGCAAATATATACCCATGGTGGACAAGCAAATGCGATGAGGCAATAGAGGCCAGACAATTGGCGTGGGTCAAATGGACCCAGAATAAGAATGAAGCCAATTTGTACGACTTTATTACGCAAGGGAAGACCAGTCCAGCATCATTAGAGGGGCAAAGAAGAAACACAAGAATGAACTGATCAAGCAAGCATTGAGAATATTCAGAGGAACAACTCCAGAGACCTATATAAGGGCCTCAAACAGCAAACGACCTCGTTTGCGCTCCCTACTTTACATATCCAGAGAGCGGACGGATCACTGTGCCTCAACGATACTGAATCTACTAAAACCCTAGCTGACTACTTCAAGACACTCATAAATGCCCAAGAACCTGCTGAACGACTCCTTGTTATGGAACCCACTAAGCCTCACACAGATTACATCCTTCCTCCAACATAAAACTCCTCACGAACAACAAAGCGTCTGGGGAAGATGGGATAGAAGCAGAAATGCTAAAACTAGCCGGAAATATAGCCGGCGAATCTACACTGTGATCCTGGACATATGGACTTGTGAGAGGCTTCCAGATGATTGGACTTCAACCGTGATTCACCCAATCCACAAGAAAGGGAACAAAACAGATCGTGCAAATTACAGAAGTATATCACTCTTAGTAGTCATTTATAAAATATTTTCCAAGAACGGCATGTAACGAGACAATTAGACAAAGATAGGGTTATACGAAGTTGGTTTCAGATCATCAAGGTCTTGTAATTAACAAACACAAAAGCTTAAGACCATCCTCCAAAACAGCAAGAAACGAGCCAGAAAGTGGTTAGTCACCTTCATTGACATCCAGAAGTCATATAACTCTGTGGATAGAACCACTCGCTTGACCACTCAAGGACAATGAATCGTTTGATAGCCTCACTCGCTTCATTGACTTTAGAACTTAAAAGGTTCATTCTGGTTCCGTGTTGATAAACTAATTAGTATAAACAGTTCTAAAGTCAATGAAGCGAGCCAGGCTAACTTAGCTAAAAAAAGGACCATACAAATTTAGAGATCTAATGAGCCTTTCAGATCGACAGATAAAGGGCCAAAACTAATAATGAGGCCTCGAAACATGTCCCACTAATGACCACAGTATGATCATATTTAATATAAGTATTGATCAGACGGAAAATTTAACGTGTTTACACTAATTAGTATACCAAAATGGAACCAGAATGAACCTTTTAAGTTCTAAAATTACGAAGCGACTCTAACAGTTTGCCTATAAAGTGTGTGATTTACACATTTCGACGCTAGTGGCCTAACATACGTTTGACACAATTGTATTAAACTGGTGCCAATTAAATATGTTATATGTGAGCATATTATAATTATTTGCTATCCGTTTGTTATATTGGTATAGTATGCATTAACTTGACCCGTTTAAATGTTAAAACGTGATGAAATGAGTTATTGGCCATTCGCCCTACCGGAGCAAACTCGCCTTCACATCTGTTTTATCAAATTCCTTTTCTGGGAAATACTACTCGGCATGGCTTTATAAGTATGCGTCCTTGCCGTCTTGCGATAGCATATGACTATTCGTAAGCCCCGTACAAGCAAATTTGGCGTCGCATGTTCTACATCAGTTTGGCTTCTCGTCGGCATGCGTAAACAGGCGAGATTTCAAATGCCCTGTTGAGTAAAGATGCCTTCACATATGCTAAATGAATATTGTTATTCGCCGGTATGGGTGAACATGTGAGACTTTTAACAATTTGTCCGCGAAAACTTGGCTAAACATAATAGTGTCTGTCTAAGGCTTCTGGCGTTAACAGGTGCGATTTTAAATGTTGTTTCCGGACAAACACTGCCTCACATATGCCGCTTGAGTAAGGAATTTCACCAGTATGCGTTAACATGTTACACTTCAATTATTTTTTCCAAGCAAACATGGTTCCACATATGCTGCATGAATAAGCTTGTCACAAGTTTGTAGTAACATGTGAGACTACAAATGTCCTCCCAGAGTAAACATAGCTTCACATATGCTACATGAACAAAGCTCCTCACCAGTATGCTATAATAATTGCGGCTTCAATTGTTATTGCCGAGAAACCTTGGCTTCACATATGCTACATAAAGAAGGCTTATCACCAGTATGCGATAACATGTGAGACTTCAATTGTCCCCCCTGAGAAAACTTGCCTTCACATATAGTACATGATTAGCACTTCTCAACAGTATGCAGTACCGTGTGCAGTTTCAATTTATCTTTCCGTATAAACGTGGCTATACAAACAGTGCATGTCTAAGGCTTTTGGACGGTATGCGTAAACATGTGCGGCTTCAATTTTATTGTCTTTTCCTAGCAAACTTGGCGTTACATATGCCGCATGAAAAAGGCTTCTGACCAGTATGCGTAAGCATGTGACTCTTCAAGTATCTTCCCTGAGCAAACTTAGCTTCACATACGCTACATGAATAAGGCTTCTCACCAGTATGCAGATTCATGTGCGGTTTCAATTGTACTTTCCAGGCAAACTTGGCTTTACATATGCTACATGAATACGGCTTGTCGCCAGTATGCGTTTCCATGTGAGATTTCAAATCCCCATTCCGAGCAAATTTCACTTCACACATCCTGCTCGAATACGGCTTATCACCAGTGTGCGTAAGCATGTGATTCTTCAAGTGCCCTCTTTGTGGAAACTTGGCTTCACATATGCTGCGTGGATAAGGCTTCTCACCAGTATGCATCAACATGTGGGGTTCCAATTGACTTTTCCAGGCAAACTTGCCTTCGCATATGCTGCATGAATACGGCTTATCAGCAGTATGTTTTAACATATGACAATTAAAATATCCCTTCCGAGCAAACTTAGCTTCACATACGCTGCACGAATAAGGCTTATTACCATGCACAAGCATGTGACCCCTCAGTCTTCCGTTCTCAACAAACTTCGCTTCACATATGCTGCATGAATACGGCTTATCACCTGTATGCCTTAAGATATGAGACTTCAAATTTTGTTTCCGAACAAACTTAGCTTCACATAAGCTGCATGAATATGGCTTATCACCAGTATGCGTACGCATGTGACGCTTCAAGTTTCCTCCCAGGGTAAACTTGGCTTCACATATGCTGCATGAATAAGGCAGTATGCGTAAGCACGTGACGCTTCAAGTCTCCTGCCTGAGCAAACTTGGCTTCACATATGCTACATGAATAAGGGTTCTCACCAGTATGCGTTAACATGTGCTGCTTCAAATTTCCTTTCAAAGCAAACTTAGGTTCACGTACGGTACATGAAAAAAACTTCTCACTAGTATGCGTTAACA
This sequence comes from Meconema thalassinum, assembly GCA_946902985.2. Taxonomy (NCBI): domain Eukaryota; kingdom Metazoa; phylum Arthropoda; class Insecta; order Orthoptera; family Tettigoniidae; genus Meconema; species Meconema thalassinum. Next base: position 46,161,825 of record OX336395.1, read on the forward strand.
AGTGCTGTTTCAAATATTTTTTGAGAGTAAACTTAGCTTCACGTATTGTACATGAGTTAGGCCCCTCGCCAGTATGAGTCAACATGTGTTTCTTCAAAAGTATCACGGATGTAAATTTGAATTTGCATATGATACACGAGAATAGCTTCTGGTCGCTATGGGTTAACACATCCTCAATAGAATTTGCCTTCAAGGCAACTTTGGCACCGAATGTGCTACATGAGTGAGCTTTCCTGCCGCTATGCGTGAAGTTGGGCGTGATCAAATTTCCGTTACCAACAAACTTGGCCTCACATATGCAAGGTGAGCAAGGCCTCGCGCCGCTGTCGATTAGCAGGTGGGTCTTCATGTGTTGTGTGATTTTATTCCCTCTTCCAGATACAGTTGGTGTCGAAAGTCCTCCAGTATTGCATAATGCGTAAATGTTCCCCACAACAGGATTCGAAGTATTTGGACATATTACCCTGAAATCATTGGTATAAATGTATTGCACTGCGCTATTAATTCTAGTGAATTATCTGAAATAACTGAATAAAAGTTTCAAGTTCCACAGATCTAACTAATGAAATGATAACACTGCCCAACAATGAAAATATTTCAGGCTCAAAAATAGTTAATTCTTATGTATTTCCACTCGCTGAGTTCAAATATCACCACTAAAATGACAGATTAGCTCTTGCTTTGAAGAGAAAATGACATTTCATTTTTTAAGTGTCAACATTTTCAGTTAAGGGGGATTTTCGGAGGAAGTTTGGTTTGGGAGTTGGCACACCTGTCAAATAGCAAAACACATACTTTCTTCAGCTGTTAGTAAGTTATAAACATAGACATTGATGCTGTGACTGTGCATTTCATATTGTTTCTGCTGTAGTCAATGCAGAAATTCAGGTTTAGCAGTGCTTTTAATGTGTAAATTTTGTCAACATGCCACGAAAATATCTAAATAAATTGAATAATTTTTGTTACATTTGTAGTGAAATAACATTTTTGTCACAGAAACGCAAGCTGACTGCTCTTGTGAAGACTGCCTGTCACTATTATTTCGGTATGAAAGTAGGTGACCAGGAGAAGTCATGGGCTCCACATATATGTTGCAGCGCTTGTTCAGTTACACTGCGAGAATGGCTGAAAAATAAGAAAGGATCGGTGGCTTTTGCAATGCCTATGGTTTGGCGGGAGCCTAGAAACCATACAGATGACCGCTATTTCTGCTTGACTCCAACTATAATGGCAGGATTGTCTACGAAGAAAAGAAGAACAGTTCAATACCCGAATCTTCCATCTGCTATTCGACCCATTCCGCATTCAGATAGTTTACCAGTTCCTACTCCATCCAAATAGTGTATTTGAAGTATACAATGAAGACATTGTGGAACAAGAAGGAGAAGAAGAAGAAGAAGAACTCAACAAGCCTTTCACATCCCGTGACCCTGATTTTGAGGAAAAAGATTATAAACCGCACAAACTGAGTAAAGCGGAATTAGGTGAGCTTATTAGAGACCTTGACTTGTCAAGAGGGGAAGGCAGAAATTCTAGGGTCTCGACTACACCAATGGAATCTTCTGGAAAATGATGTTAAGAGTCTCACAACACAGAAAACGTCACAGGGATCTGCTTCCTTTTTTTGATAAGAAAAAAACAATCTTGTTGTTTGCTGCAACATTAAAGGCTTGATGAAATGTTTGAATTTGAACCATGATCCAACTGAATGGAGGCTATTCATAGACTCCTCAATGCTTAGTTTGAAAGCTGTATTACTCCATTATGGCAACCGTCTTCCTTCTATTCCTGTTGGTCATGCAGTTCACATGAAGGAGACTTACGCAAATATGACAGCCCTCTTGGACTCAATCAAATATCATGACCACAACTGGAAAATCTGTGATGATCTAAAAGTCATTGGTATCCTCTTATGATTGCAACTGGGGTACACAATATATAGCTGATTTTTATGTATGTGGGACAGCAGGGATAGGAAATCACATTATATTCAAGCAGACTGGTCTGCAAGAAATCTTAACCCTACCGAGAAAAATGTTGTAGCAGTGCCTCTCGTGGACCCAAGAGATGTTCTTCTTCCAACCCTGCATATATAGCTGGGTTTGATGAAAATTTTTGTCAAAGGTATGAACCAAGAAGGACAAGCCTTCAAGTACGTAAGAAAGAAATTTCCGCAATTAAGTGATGCCAAAGTTAAGGAAGGTATTTTTGTCGGTCCACAAATTCGAGAACTTGTTAAGGATCCTGCATTTGACCAAGTTTTTGAGGGCAAAGAAAAGGAAGCTTGGGAATCCTTCAAGGGAGTTATTCATGGATGTTTAGGCAACAAACGAGATCATAACTACATTCAGTTGGTGACAGTGCTCCTGCAAAAATGCCATCAACTTGGATGCAACATGTCCCTTAAAATGCATTTTCTCCACTCCCACATAGAATTTTCCCCTCCTAGTTGTGGAGCAGTCAGTGATGAACACGGAGAACAATTCCATCAAGACATTCCTCTTATGGAACAAAGATATCAGGGCCGTTGGAATGAAGCAATGCTTGCGGATTACTGCTGGACTTTGTGTAGGGGTGCTTCAGAACTCACTTACAAGAGACTAGCTAAAAGACGACGATCTCATGAAGCCACCCCTGATTCTCTTCAGACCCAACCAATTGCCAGATATTCTTCCATCAATTTAGAGAATGTAACTGCCATTAAAAAATAAATTAAATGCACTTTCAATGTCGTTGGCATAAGCAATTAAAATGTATCGTATTGGTAAGAATAGACTCATGATATGCAGGAAACATTCAACAATTTATTTTTTGCTGCCCAGTGATAATGAGAGCATCATTCATTACAATCACTAACAGAAAGATATTTTAAAATTACTCATATATTGTGCGGAGTCATGTTGGAGTATTTGGAGTCATAGCTTTTATGGATATATCCATGTGTTTCAAGAAGACAGTGAGAACAATGAAAAAGAAGAAACCATAGAGAAACGTTTGCGGAGTAGAGGTTGTGTTTTATTCATGAGTAATGCAGTTCAGCTGTTGTGTAGTATTTGATTTTACAAAAAAAAAGCTCCCAAAATCCCACAATTTGGGGGCTCGTCCAGGATAGAGAACTAATGGATGACCAAGAACATGCCAAAATAGTGATACGGCGGTATATTGATTTAGCTTATGGCATGCTACATCTAAATAATTACAAGCTAAGGAGCACATTAAACATAGTGTACATTAGCATTTAAAAGAACAATAAATATTAATATCAATTTTGTTGAGGATACATATAAACAGATAAAATGTTCAGATTTAGGAAGTAATATTTAAATTTGAAATCCAATCAATAGTACCGGTAGGCTGCGTTGCATCATGCAAGTCTTTCAGCTTCCCATTATGGGCTCGAAGGCTGCAGTCCTTCACAATATGTTGGATGGTCTGTCTTTCAAATCCACAGTCGCACGGAGGCGAGGAAGCCTTATTCCACTTGTATAAGCTGCCTGTGCAGACCCCATGTCTCGTCGAATCCTCTTGAGCGATTTCCATGTATGGCGTGGTAGTTCCATGCCAGCTGGTTTCTTGACAGGATCAATGAAGTTTCTATATTTCTCATGGAATAAATTATTCCATACCTCAGACCATCTGTTGTCAATCTGAAAATTATTTAATTGTAGAGATTCCGCTGTTAGGATTGGTGTTCGGCGTAATTTCAAGCGACTTATCTTTACTGCTGGTATGCCAGAATGAATAGGAAGCTGTAAAGTGGAGAGTATCTTTTGATATTCCTCAGGAGAGAGTTTTGTCTATGCAAGTCTGGTGGTGCAATGTGACTTAGAGGTGAGAGCCAGTACAGAGGAGTGGTCCTGATGCAACCTGATATTATCCTCATCTCCGAATTCAATCAGACATCAATCTGCTTCACACGTGGACTGTTAAGCCACACCGGTGCATAGTATTCAGCAGCTGAATAGACAAGTCCTAAAGCAGAAGATCGTAATGTTGTTGCAGTAGCTCGCCATGTGGTTCCACGTAACTTCTGCAAGATGTCATTGCGTGATCTGAGTTTTGCTGCAGTGTTCTGCAAGTGCTTCTTGAAGGACAAAGACCTATCGAGAGTAACGCCTAAATATTTTGAAACATTTTGATAATGGGGGACTTTCTAATTAAAGATGACATTCAGCTTTGTATTTGCCAACCTGTTGTTTAAGTGAAAACAACGAACTTCAGTCTTACTAGGATTCGGTGATAGTCTCCGTTCCTGAAGTATTCATTCATAATGCTTAGATCTGAGGAAGGAATCTGTTCGCTCTTCGTAAGAGTTCTTTGATGAGTTGTCAATGGCAGGTCATCCGCATAAATGAATTTTCTCGATTGCGTTATAGAGAGGTCTGATGTGTACAAGTTAAAGAGCACTGGATCTAAAACGGATCCTTGTGGGAGTCCATAGTTCAGTTTGATTTGCTTACTTATTTTGGTCCCAACAACCACTTGGAAATATATTTCAGACAGCATATTGCTTGTAAGGTTGATCAAAGTTTGACATGGTATGATACGCATCAGTTTGTAGAGTAATCCATCCTTCCACACCATGTCATAGGCTGCTGTAAGGTCAACAAAAGCAACAGATGTTTTAAATTGTTGCTGAAAACCCTGCTTCTATATGAGTGGTGAAACTTGGTACTTGATCTGTGCAGCTTCTACTTGGTCTAATGTCTGCTTGTTCAAGGTGATACGTCATGAATATTACAACCAATTCGGTTAAGGATGAGTCTTTCCAGAAGTTTAAAGCAACAGCTTAGGAGAGCTATCGGTCGATAGCTATCTGGTTTATCCTTTGGCTTACCAGGTTTCAATACAGCAATGACTTTCGTTATCTTGGAAGCGTTTGGTAGTTTGCCAGTGATGATTATATTAGAAACGAAAGCAGCAAGCCATTTACGAGCCTTGTTTCCACAATTGACAAGGAATTCAGGATGAATGCCATCACACCCCGGTGATTTGCCTGTTTTAACATCCTTAGATGCAGTATTCATCTCAGCTAGTGTGAAGTCATTGGAATATTCTGACCGGTGGACTGCGTTTCGCTTGAGGTTGGTTAGTTCTTTCATAACCTTTCTTGTATGTTGCTTATGCGATGGTGCCCTGGACAAAGAAATTAATCTACTGGCTATTTGATCTGGTGTTACATGTGGATCATCACGGTTATGTGGGAAACATCCACCCAATGTCTTCAGCAGGCTCCACGCTTCTCTGCTTGATATTGTAAAGTCTAAGTTCTCTGTCTTTTATACCCAGGTACCTCTGCGAGCCTTATCTAAGCTCTGTAACAATTCGGTAGCAATTTCATGAGCATTGGTTGTTATGTAAGACTGGTATAGATCTTCACAATCCTTGTTCCATCCTGGAATGTACTATTTGCGAAATCTTCCTGGCATGCAATTTTTGCCGTTGATAAGGCAGCTTCAACAACTCTTTCATACTTTTCACTCTCAGGGGGGATCCAAGTAATGTACCCGTTCGTCCTGGGGATGCGATGACCCATCTGCTATAACATCACATCCCTGGAGTTCCAGGACAGAGCGGAGTTAAATGAACCTCTAGTCAAATAAGGAATGTGTCGGAAATTCAGCTGAGTTCTCGAAAAAGCAGTGGGTTTCACGAGACAAAGTATCTCTAGGGTCGTTACGGGCTTAAGTTAATAAAAATAATTCAAATATAAATGGGCGCCATCAACTGAATTCCTAGCAAAACCACTTCCTTTCCGGATAAGCCTTACTCAAGACAAGGAAAGAAAAAGGAACATCACACCATCATCAGATCACAACTAAGATAAAAACAAATTTATTTTACTTTGAAAGTCAGACATTTTAAATATAATTCCTACCTAAGAGTATGGTCGAATGCCAAGTTAAATTGTCATCGTCCAAAAATCGAACCATCTCCTTTCTAATGCAAAATTATCTTAATCCACATAACAAGAAAAATGTATAAAGTTCTCTTGGGTTCTCAGGATCACTGTAGCACTATGTCTTTCGTCACCGACATTTGTGAAACCTGAGACCTAATTCTCTTTAATTTAACATCAATGTGGATTTAATTAAGTTACTAAGCTGTCTAACATACACATATAATAATCACACATATTAAATATCACATAAATTATGGTTTGCATGGTATAATTTGAACATAGAACATGTTAATCAAATGTTCCTAAACATTGAATAATTAATTTACATTATTTACATCGTCATTCAATCACTTATCTGTGAATTCCAGAAAATTCAAATTCTCATCGGTCATCATCATCGTTATTATCAAAATTAAATATTTCTCACATTAATTCTCACTTCAAAATTCTAAATATTCCTGTCAGAATCGTTAATTCATCACCATTACATCATTTAAATTCTCATTTCAAGTTGCAATTCCTTCACATTATCTCTCAATTAAATTTATTTAATGCCATGTAAATTCATTAATCATAAGCTTCTTTAATTAATTATCACCTTCTAATTTAGTTATTCATCATCATTACAATCGTCTATTAATTCATTTCAATCAGTTTATTTTATTCAATCTTTAATTCATCCACTTATTTAATTCATCGATTTATTTCAAAATTTAATTTATCAACTTATTTAAATTTCAATCATCTGGTTATTTAATTTCATTATTTCATCTAGTCATTCTGATTTTTATTTCATTAGGTCAGATCGTTAATATGCTTAAATCTCAGATTATTATTTCGTTAATTATTATTTTCAGAAAATCTTGTATTATCAACTTCATTTATTTGTTTAATTTCCTAACAAATTGTTTAATAAGGTTTACAGAACGTTGTCTTACAGTTTTATTACTTCCAAGTTATATCTCGTATTTAATTATCATGCCAAAAAATATTATTGTCTCCACGACATCACGTTGGATCTAACTATCCACAACGACATTACATTTCTTCAATATTCCAAATATCACATTTGAATATAAGAATTACTCCACAAAACTCCATAAATATTCAGCACATACAGCATGAATCTCAACAAATACGCTAGACTGGGTACGACGACCTCATGTCTGCTTCAAAATACATTATTAACGTTGCAACTATCAAATGGCAAATTCCACAAAATGCCTATCACAAACTCCACTTAACCACGTTGCATGATCTACAAAAAATATATAAATGGCTTCAAATTATTAACGCACATAATCTCCAATGACTGTAATTACTCTGATCACATCTAGACAACTTCTTAAACAATTAGAAAAATATTACTTCAGTAATTTAATATCTGCTTTCAAATAGCATAAATTCTCTTACAACCTGCATAATTCACATCGCAGAAAAACACCAATGTGCTATAATCTCTCACATCAAAATCTGCAATACTGATCTGCCTTAAAATAATTATGACCATTAATGATTAATCTTACAAGATTCAATTACTTTAAATCCTTCTCAAAGGTATCAAACACAATTATAAAAATCATCAAAGCATCAGCTGTAATAGCTGTTAAACTGAAATTACTCTCAAAAGAGTATAGCAACAAAATATTGGATTGGCAAACAAGAATTACTAAATGCAATCCTGTTGACATTTATCGTTACTTTATTTAACAAAATTTCGACTGATATGTGACTAGTAGTTCCTTGTTTAATTCACTTACATCTCGTGTACATTCGGATGATAAAATGAGTCCCTCAATGGCGAGTAAGATGTGTAACCACCGTACAATCGTATAAATACGAAGGACCTCGCCCCGTCGACTTGGATGATAGTTCCCTAAACGATGGGTAAGGTGAGTAACCACCATACAATCGTATAAATACGAAGGACCCCATCTCGTGGACTATATGAGTGAATGTACCAGAAAGGAATCAACAAGTTTCTAGTTGTCATATAAAAGCGACGTTCATTCACTAAAGTGAATAACTTCTTAATATCTCCAAACAATCCAATGGAAAAAAATCCCTACTGATGAATAATACACACTCGCTAGTATGCAATGAACTGACGAAGTAGTTTCTGATAATCAATTGCAGATCACGAGTTCGAAATACTCGCTACACAAAAAAAACTTATTCATGAAAAATATCCTAGAAAAATATACATGTGTGCCCAGTATTCATGAAAATAATCGTATCAGGTAGTTAGAACTCTTACAATAACTTTCATTATCAGTTGCAATATAATTTCCAAGATCGTCGATTTTCCCTACATAAGAATTTCTCGTAAGATCGGCGTGAATATCATTTCATCCATGAAATGACGATTTCCTTCGAAAACCCAAGCGAATCAGCTGTTGGACTCCTCTCGTCAGGAACCGAATCCATCGCTCTGTGGTGCCATCTTGTCTCTATTCACGTTTACTCGGTCATGTTGAACCTCGGATTACCCATAGCGGATATTGTCCAACTCCTTCTCGAAAAGTTCATGAAAACAGCGGACACCCTTACTCCTCTTCTAATATACGCCACTGTTCCTTTAAATGTTCAGTTTGAGAATTGTAAGTCCAATCTCAACTTACTGCAAAGTCCCACTTGAGTAAAATAAAATTTTACTTGATAGTGTTCAAGATTGCGATACACCCTGTATCTGTTCGTAATATGTAAATTGTATAAGATATAAATCTTATAAATGCACGATATAATGTTCATCAGAGCCTATGCTAAACATTCAGTTTACTTGGAATAGTAAAAGTCGCTTTGAATGTGTTATATAACAGCATGGTTATAAGGTTATTCGTAAAAGCCTGTGTTTGAACAGCGTCGAAATGAAGCTTGAAATAAAGTCTTCAAATACGAGCAGTGTGGTTTTGAAATACCCCGGCTGCCTACAATTGTCTCCTCGGCCAGGTCGCCTGGATCAACGACCCGCGCGGCCTTGGCTGCTCGGTGATACGAGAACTGTCGCCTACACTTTTGCCGTGACGGTTTACGTATGCTGCGTGACCTTCAATGCCCGTCTCGCTGTGCTATAGAGCTGCTCTGAACTGCCCCTCTTCCTGGGCTCAACTGACTTGCAAGCGCTGTGTCTCGGCTTATGAGCTCCGCGCGGCACGTGGCTCGTTCTCCCCACCACTGCGTTCTCACGTCACGAACATAGTCTCGAACCCGAATCCTCTCGGCTGTTCTGTTATAAAATAACTTACTTCCATAAAATTATTTCCACATATAATGCATGTTATATATCCTCTTCTAAGTTGTTTAAATTGCTATAATCCCATATATGTTTCAATAAAGCTTCACATCTCTACTCATAATTCTATCTTCTTACAGATTTCAATGCCTCCTTGATTCTAGACCTGCTACGTCATCTTGACTTTCTTCTTGACGCGATCGGTGCGCTATCTTTTCATATTGCTTTCCAAAACCTCAACTACAGCTTAATGTCTGCTGGCGTAGCCGATAGCCTAAACTAGGTATCGGGTACATCTCTCCCGTACATCTCCTTTTTTTAAATCAGGATTGAGAAAAAAAAATACACTCTCAGGCATTCAACATATAATACATGTACACGATAGCTCTACAATTTCCTACTCAGCATGATGGTACTTTCTGACTCTCTATAATGATGACTTCCAATGATTAACATCTTGATTTCGTGTCATTCTGACGTTTATTCCTTCTGTCTTCACTTGTGCTGGCTCGATTGACATCTCTCACTGTCTCTTCGAGTGGTGCACTAGGCTGTCTATCCTCTTGTCTTGACCTTTCATGTCCACGATTATCCCTTCTGTCGTTAGGATTGTTTCTTCGGCCATCCTGTCGGTCGTTTCCATTAAACTGTTGACCTTGGTTCCAGTTATTCCTTCCCCGATATCTGTTATTATACCGATTCCTGTCCTGATACCTGGACTTTTGGTTATAATTCCTATACCGGCTATCTCTCGCCTCTTGATCGTATGGCCTTTCATATGGTCCTCTATATCGATCATTTCCTCTTGCGTTACGGATATTTCCTCGATTCCCATCGTTCCATCGGTTTTCCCAGGAATCCCTTCTGTCCGTTTGAGCTGCATTGTCCACGAGTACCGCATTTACTTCTTGCGTGTTCCTGTTGTCGTTTCTATTACTTCTAGGTGTGACCTGTGCGCTTGTATAATCCAACCGCCGCAAAATGTCATCATAATGTTCCAGCGTATTGGCTCCTGATGCTATCAGAGATCGCTGTACCTCAATCGGTAACTGTCGCGCTATAGCTTGCAAAAGCTCTTCTTCTGGCAATGGAGGAATAAGGAACTGTAATTTAGCCAGCTGTGACGTGAAATAGTTGGCGTAATGCGTCGGATGTGACGTAGAATAGCGTTTGGAGTACATCTCCGCTCTTACGTTGAGTTGATCCTCGGCACTCCAGAATCTCCTCAAGAAAGCCATGGCAAATTGCTCCATGTTCGCAAAATTGCTTCTGAACGCTCTAAACCACGTAAGTGCAGATCCATCTAAGGCGCGTTCTACTATCCTTAGCTCTCTTTCTTTGGCTACCCTGTGTTCCGCCATGTAGTCTCGAATATCTCGCAGAAATTCTACTGGTGTAACTCCTGTATTTCCCGAAAACTTTCTCGGCTTGTCATCTAGGTTCCTTATAATAGTGACTGGACCTGAGTATCGTTCGCTTGGACCTAACGTACTCCTATTCGAACTCGGATTGTCCTGAGGGGTTGAACTGACCCTTTCGAATGTCACATTCGGTTGCATTTGACGGTCTTCTACCATGCTCGGTTCTTGATTCGTCATACTGCGGTCTATCGCTGTTTGATTTATCAATGTTTCCCCTGATGTTACATTCTGACTGGTAAAACTGTTAACTATGGATTCTAGTTTAGTCATCCTGTCTTCCGCTAATCTCTTGACCTGAGTCTTCAACTCATCTAACGATGTAACATCCTGCGTCTTGTTACTTTCGTCTAGATCGTTCCTCAACTTGTCAATTTTTCCTTCGCACGTGTTCTTTACTAACGCGACTTGTTCTTTCAACAGATCAACATCTGTTCTAAATAGAGTTGAATCTATCTTCATCGCTTCTTTGCTTTCCGTAAACCTAGCTTCTAAGTTTGCCATACCTGCGATTAATTTTTCATCTAACCCTTCACGTTTCTCTTTTGCTTCGGCATCGACCTCACTATACCGTTCTTCCACAATTGCTCCGACTCTATTTTTAAATAAAGCTAAGTTTTCGTTAACCTTTTGCTCTATATCGTCGTCTATCTTCCTAATATCCTTCTGCAATTGATTTTCCAATGACTTTAAATTAGAATTGACCTCTCCCAAGACTTCCTTTTTAATGGTCCCAATTACTGTCTTTAAATCTTTTATTTCTTTACCCAGATTCGTTTCTAGACCCTTAATCTTAGTCTCGAAAGATACTTCGGTAGACCACTCTTGAATTTTTCCTACATCTGCCACTAAACCATCGATGTCGAATCTCAACTTCGATACATCTGACTTAATGTCTTTCTGTATGGTCATAACGTCTGTTCTTAAAGTCAAAATATTTTCTTCTCCTCTACTTTCTAACTCAATAATATTTTTCCTTAATATTTGAACATTTTCCTCTCCTTTCATGTTTACTGCAATTATGTCTAATTGTAAAGTTTTCAGCATCTCATTATTCTTTAAAGTTAAACTATTCTCTAATCTGGTTAACTTATTTTCTAATTCAGTGTTAGTTTCTTCACTACGAGACTGTAATTTCTCTTCCAATGATTTGAAATTATCCTCACTGTTTGACTGTAATTTTTCTTCCAATGACTTAAAATTATCTTTCAAGTTAGCTTCACTAGCTTTTAAATGACTTTCAGTATTAGTCTGTAATCTAGCTTCTAATGACTTAAAATTGTCCTTCAAGTTAGCTTCACTATTTGACTGTAGCCTAGTCTCTAATAACATCAACTCATCTTTGCTATTTGACTGTAACCTAGTCTCTAATGTTTTTAAATTATCTTCAGTACTAGTCTGCAATGATTTTAAATTTTCTTCATTACTAGTTTGTAATGCTTGTACATTCTCTTTACATTTAGCTTCTAATCTAGCTTCTGAATTATTAATTTGTTCTTTAACTTCCGTTTCCATCTTAGAAATAGTTTCTGCAATTCCAGACATACCCGTCTGTAACTCTCCTAACACCTTCGCTAAATCCTCCGGCAACATAATTATAATTTCAATATAGAATTATATAGAGACGTTAGACAACAACACATCACAATGTCTCAATTCCTGCATTCACTTGGGTATAGGGAAAAAAATGTCTTATAACTAACATGATATTACTAATACGATTAACATGAACACTGGATTGGGCACACAAGTACATTGTCTGACTAAGTTCAATAAATTTTGTAACACACTTAAATGAACTTGAGATCAATCTCTCAGTAATCTAAATCTGATGTGATTCCATAGAATTAACAAAATCGAAAAGCCCCACTAGTTGGATAAAGCCAATTCTCCCTCTCTCTCTCTGTACCCGTTCGTCCTGGGGATGCGATGACCCATCTGCTATAACATCACATCCCTGGAGTTCCAGGACAGAGCGGAGTTAAATGAACCTCTAGTCAAATAAGGAATGTGTCGGAAATTCAGCTGAGTTCTCGAAAAAGCAGTGGGTTTCACGAGACAAAGTATCTCTAGGGTCGTTACGGGCTTAAGTTAATAAAAATAATTCAAATATAAATGGGCGCCATCAACTGAATTCCTAGCAAAACCACTTCCTTTCCGGATAAGCCTTACTCAAGACAAGGAAAGAAAAAGGAACATCACACCATCATCAGATCACAACTAAGATAAAAACAAATTTATTTTACTTTGAAAGTCAGACAGACATTTTAAATATAATTCCTACCTAAGAGTATGGTCGAATGCCAAGTTAAATTGTCATTGTCCAAAAATCGAACCATCTCCTTTCTAATGCAAAATTATCTTAATCCACATAACAAGAAAAATGTATAAAGTTCTCTTGGGTTCTCAGGATCACTGTAGCACTATGTCTTTCGTCACTGACATTTGTGAAACCTGAGACCTAATTCTCTTTAATTTAACATCAATGTGGATTTAATTAAGTTACTAAGGTGTCTAACATACACATATAATAATCACACATATTAAATATCACATAAATTATGGTTTGCATGGTATAATTTGAACATAGAACATGTTAATCAAATGTTCCTAAACATTGAATAATTAATTTACATTATTTACATCGTCATTCAATCACTTATCTGTGAATTCCAGAAAATTCAAATTCTCATCGGTCATCATCATCGTTATTATCAAAATTAAATATTTCTCACATTAATTCTCACTTCAAAATTCTAAATATTCCTGTCAGAATCGTTAATTCATCACCATTACATCATTTAAATTCTCATTTCAAGTTGCAATTCCTTCACATTATCTCTCAATTAAATTTATTTAATGCCATGTAAATTCATTAATCATAAGCTTCTTTAATTAATTATCACCTTCTAATTTAGTTATTCATCATCATTACAATCGTCTATTAATTCATTTCAATCAGTTTATTTTATTCAATCTTTAATTCATCCACTTATTTAATTCATCGATTTATTTCAAAATTTAATTTATCAACTTATTTAAATTTCAATCATCTGGTTATTTAATTTCATTATTTCATCTAGTCATTCTGATTTTTATTTCATTAGGTCAGATCGTTAATATGCTTAAATCTCAGATTATTATTTCGTTAATTATTATTTTCAGAAAATCTTGTATTATCAACTTCATTTATTTGTTTAATTTCCTAACAAATTGTTTAATAAGGTTTACAGAACGTTGTCTTACAGTTTTATTACTTCCAAGTTATATCTCGTATTTAATTATCATGCCAAAAAATATTATTGTCTCCACGACATCACGTTGGATCTAACTATCCACAACGACATTACATTTCTTCAATATTCCAGATATCACATTTGAATATAAGAATTACTCCACAAAACTCCATAAATATTCAGCACATACAGCATGAATCTCAACAAATACGCTAGACTGGGTACGACGACCTCATGTCTGCTTCAAAATACATTATTAACGTTGCAACTATCAAATGGCAAATTCCACAAAATGCCTATCACAAACTCCACTTAACCACGTTGCATGATCTACAAAAAATATATAAATGGCTTCAAATTATTAACGCACATAATCTCCAATGACTGTAATTACTCTGATCACATCTAGACAACTTCTTAAACAATTAGAAAAATATTACTTCAGTAATTTAATATCTGCTTTCAAATAGCATAAATTCTCTTACAACCTGCATAATTCACATCGCAGAAAAACACCAATGTGCTATAATCTCTCACATCAAAATCTGCAATACTGATCTGCCTTAAAATAATTATGACCATTAATGATTAATCTTACAAGATTCAATTACTTTAAATCCTTCTCAAAGGTATCAAACACAATTATAAAAATCATCAAAGCATCAGCTGTAATAGCTGTTAAACTGAAATTACTCTCAAAAGAGTATAGCAACAAAATATTGGATTGGCAAACAAGAATTACTAAATGCAATCCTGTTGACATTTATCGTTACTTTATTTAACAAAATTTCGACTGATATGTGACTAGTAGTTCCTTGTTTAATTCACTTACATCTCGTGTACATTCGGATGATAAAATGAGTCCCTCAATGGCGAGTAAGATGTGTAACCACCGTACAATCGTATAAATACGAAGGACCTCGCCCCGTCGACTTGGATGATAGTTCCCTAAACGATGGGTAAGGTGAGTAACCACCATACAATCGTATAAATACGAAGGACCCCATCTCGTGGACTATATGAGTGAATGTACCAGAAAGGAATCAACAAGTTTCTAGTTGTCATATAAAAGCGACGTTCATTCACTAAAGTGAATAACTTCTTAATATCTCCAAACAATCCAATGGAAAAAAATCCCTACTGATGAATAATACACACTCGCTAGTATGCAATGAACTGACGAAGTAGTTTCTGATAATCAATTGCAGATCACGAGTTCGAAATACTCGCTACACAAAAAAACTTATTCATGAAAAATATCCTAGAAAAATATACATGTGTGCCCAGTATTCATGAAAATAATCGTATCAGGTAGTTAGAACTCTTACAATACCTTTCATTATCAGTTGCAATATAATTTCCAAGATCGTCGATTTTCCCTACATAAGAATTTCTCGTAAGATCGGCGTGAATATCATTTCATCCATGAAATGACGATTTCCTTCGAAAACCCAAGCGAATCAGCTGTTGGACTCCTCTCGTCAGGAACCGAATCCATCGCTCTGTGGTGCCATCTTGTCTCTATTCACGTTTACTCGGTCATGTTGAACCTCGGATTACCCATAGCGGATATTGTCCAACTCCTTCTCGAAAAGTTCATGAAAACAGCGGACTCCTTTACTCCTCTTCTAATATACGCCACTGTTCCTTTAAATGTTCAGTTTGAGAATTGTAAGTCCAATCTCAACTTACTGCAAAGTCCCACTTGAGTAAAATAAAATTTTACTTGATAGTGTTCAAGATTGCGATACACCCTGTATCTGTTCGTAATATGTAAATTGTATAAGATATAAATCTTATAAATGCACGATATAATGTTCATCAGAGCCTATGCTAAACATTCAGTTTACTTGGAATAGTAAAAGTCGCTTTGAATGTGTTATATAACAGCATGGTTATAAGGTTATTCGTAAAAGCCTGTGTTTGAACAGCGTCGAAATGAAGCTTGAAATAAAGTCTTCAAATACGAGCAGTGTGGTTTTGAAATACCCCGGCTGCCTACAATATTGTCTCCTCGGCCAGGTCGCCTGGATCAACGACCCGCGCGGCCTTGGCTGCTCGGTGATACGACAACTGTCGCCTACACTTTTGCCGTGACGGTTTACGTATGCTGCGTGACCTTCAATGCCCGTCTCACTGTGCTATAGAGCTGCTCTGAACTGCCCCTCTTCCTGGGCTCAACTGACTTGCAAGCGCTGTGTCTCGGCTTATGAGCTCCGCGCGGCACGTGGCTCGTTCTCCCCACCACTGCGTTCTCACGTCACGAACATAGTCTCGAACCCGAATCCTCTCGGCTGTTCTGTTATAAAATAACTTACTTCCATAAAATTATTTCCACATATAATGCATGTTATATATCCTCTTCTAAGTTGTTTAAATTGCTATAATCCCATATATGTTTCAATAAAGCTTCACATCTCTACTCATAATTCTATCTTCTTACAGATTTCAATGCCTCCTTGATTCTAGACCTGCTACGTCATCTTGACTTTCTTCTTGACGCGATCGGTGCGCTATCTTTTCATATTGCTTTCCAAAACCTCAACTACAGCTTAATGTCTGCTGGCGTAGCCGATAGCCTAAACTAGGTATCGGGTACAGTAATAACTTTATCAAGTTAACTGGAAAACTTGCTCCAGTAAGATTTTCTAAAGTTCCATCTTAGTTTTGGAATGGATCTGGATATAAGTATTTGAATTCCTACTTTAACTAAAACTGGCCAATGTTGGCTTTTGGAATATCCCCAAGAACAGTCTTTACTGTGGCAAGAGGTTGACATTTAGAGTTCTGACAAACAAACAAAAAGTCAGCGTTGTAGTCTTTCTTCCAGGCCCTTTGTCCTTTGAGTTAAATACTTGACTAAGGTTGTTAGATTCAACCCAATTAACAATTCTTTCACAATTCTCATCATCTTCATTGTAATTCCTCATAGTATGGTGGCTATTGCAGTCTTCGTTATATATGCTAGGATGAGGTTGAGTTGGGATCACTTCAGCAGAACAGTTTACTGCAGGTGGCATGTAAACATTCGTTATTGTAAGGTTGTCAATTTTTATCACGATAATGTGAACATTTTCTGAGGTGTCCACAGAAATCAAAAGTGCCATTCCAATATTGTTGCGTTTGTAAGTAGAACAGCCGTAAGTATGGTGATAAGTAGCTCCTAAGAACTCATATCCTGCGTATTGATTTTCAATTTTTCCTCATTATCTTTATGCGTTTACTGTATATCAGCTACATCCACATAGTTTTCAAGGATATTCTGGAGGGATATTTACATTTAGATCGACTAAGTCCCTCAATATTAATTTGCATGATTCGTTAGTTGTAACTAAGATGTCTTACTTGTTGTAGTGACGGTAAGATGCAATAATAAAAGCTTACGCAGACCAATGTAAGTAGACTGAAATTCGTTGCCATCGTTATCTAAATAAACGACGTTATAGGAGAATGAAGACGTACATTGTAAAAGTAAATGACGCCGATGTTTAACTACGATGAATGTTGACAATTACGTGTAAGTTAACGAGGCAAGGTTTCAGTAAATACGCCAATTGCAATCAAGAATCAAAATGTTACGAGATATTCAAAAGAATAAACAATTTCCACTGCACCTGTGTCTGCAGTTACAATTCTGATTAAGTTTACATATAGCAAGGAAGGTGATTGACAGAACCGTAAAAGGTAACGAGGGTTCACAGGATTTCTGTTTTCGGAAGGTTCCACTGAATATGACGAAAAGGTTAAGTATGTCGTTGACAATTTTGCTGAATGAGATTTGAATACAGTATGCAAAATGCTTACGTTTGGGGTTTGAGGGAGATAAAGAGGAGCTAGTGAAGCGTATTTTAATACATGTCATTAAAATAGAATTGCTATCAAAAGTCGAGTACAACGGGGATGATAAAGACGATGACGATGATGAGGATGAAGAAAGTGACGACAGAGATGATGAATACGCTGTCCAATGCAGTTTACGCTTGAAAGATAGACGGCATTGAAGTCAGCACACTAGCATTAAGAAGAAAGTAATATACAGACAGAAAAATCAGCAGAAGACCATTCCTCATTAAGAAAACGGGAAAATTCAGGCCGCAAATTTGCGCTAACATTTCGTGATGTGGAAGTTTCTATTTGCACCATTGATGGTAAAGGAGATTATAGAGACAGAAAATGGATTATGAAATTTGATGAAACAGCTGTTCTGATGGGCTGGGACGACATCAGAAGTTGGTATTTGCTAAGAAAACATTGTATGATCTAGCAAAACTATTCATTCAAAGTGAAACTGGTTTGTCAACATGGAAGAAATTAAAGGACGCGTTAATAGAAGAGTTTGATGTCAAGATGAGCAGTTCAGAAGTACATAGACTACTGACTAGGCGGAAGAGGAAGAAGAAAGAAGAAACATTTCAAGGGTACCTGCTAGTAATGAAAGATATTGCACATCGAGGTGAAGTTGATGATGACTCCCTGGTACAGTGCATTATCGAAGTATGATATAGAAGACGACTCTGAAAGTAAATTTATTTCGTATGAGGCAAAGAATTTCAAGACTTTTAAGGAAAAGCCACGAGACTATGAGTTCATAGTTGAAAGACGGATCACAAGGGTTTTTAAGAAAGATGGAACACAGATACCTTCTTCGAGAGACAAGACTATTGGAGCTGTTGAAGCAAAATATAAAGCACAGAGATGTTTCAACTACGGTGAAGATTGCCATAAATCGTCGAGTTGCCGTCACAAAGACAGTCTGAAATGTTATCAATGTAATAAATGTTCTCATAAGTCCGTGGTAAGCAAGACAATAGATCGTAAGGCAGGTAGGGGCAACGCAGTAAACACATTAACGAAACCTGCACCTCCCCGTCTCACCACTAAATAAAGGATTGCTAGTACCACGATAAATGCCTTAGTAGATGAGGAAGAAGCGTTACTTTAATCCATGAAGACATCTATGCAGATTTAGGAGCTCCTCCACTAAGAAATACTGACCTTATTCTTACAAGTTTTGGAAAGAATTATGTCGTACCGAAAAGCTACTTCCACACCGATGTATTTATTGATGATGAGGCATTTGAGGTTGACATTTATCTTGTGACTCTTGATACAATGAAGATGCTGGCACTAATTGGAAGTGATGTTCTACAACAAGGATAAGTAGTGATAAATCAAAATGGCATCGAATTTCCAAGACAAAATCAGATATATTTCTCATGCTGATCAATGTTGATGAAGAGCAGCCATAAGATGAAGGTGAGTCACAAGTGATGACTACAAGAAACAAGTAGAAGAAATGATTTCCTCCTATGACCCTGGCAAAACGAAAAGTTCGGAAGTGGAGTTGATCACTACGCTTAAGAATGAGCATCCAGTTTTCAGTAGACCACGACGATTCGCACCTGCAGAAAAAGATACTGTTGACGACCAAGTGAAGAAATGGCTAACAGGCATCATTGAACCGAATTTTTCAGAATACGCTAGTCCTGTAGTGGTTGTGCGTAAGAAAGGTGACTCTCCTCTTTTGTGTATTGACTATCGTAAAATAAACAAGATCATCCCAAAGGATCGGAATCCACTGCCGCTCATTGAAGATATCTTAGATTGGTTGCAAGGAGCAAGAGTATTCAGTACACTTGACTAAAAGTGGATTTTTCCATGTGCCAGTGGGGTCTCAAAGTAGAAAATGTACCGATTTTGTCACTCAATCCGGTCAATTCCAGTTCCGAAAAGCACCATTTGGTATGTGCAACTCACCAGTAGTGTTCCAACATTTCATTGACTGTGTTTTACGATCATTGGTGATTCAAGGTATAGTATTTATGATAATGGACGACTTAATAACTCCAGCTAAAGATGAAACAGAGGCATTTCGCCACTTGAATACGCGGCTAGAGGTAGCTAAAGATTATGGCGTTGAACTGAACAGAGAAAAATGCCATCGACTGAAGAGGTAGGTTGAGTTCTTGGGACACGTGGTAGAGGATGGACGACTCTATCCGTCACCAAAGAAAACTAATGCTGTAATGAAATTTCTGGAACCAAGAAATGTGAAACAAGTGCAATCTTTGCATGGTTTAAATGGATATTTCAGGAAGTTCATACAAGAACACTCTGTTACTGCGAGACTAAACAACTTGTTGAAGAAGGATGAAGCATTTCAATTTTCTATAAAACAGAGAATTTTCTTTGAGAAAATGAAGCTTTATCAAAGAATCCTGTTTTATGCATGCGAACTTCATGCTGATGCAAGTAAGCTTGGATATGGGGCCGTGCTGATGCAGAAATCACCTGAGGATGATCAACTACATCCTGTACATTACATGAGCAAAAGGACAACACCACAATACGAAATCTATCACAGTTATGAGCTAGAAGTATTAGCCATCATTGTTGCATTGAAAAAGTTTCGAATGTATCTTCTGGGAAAAGATTTCAAGATAATCACAGACTGTGTTTCTGTCCTAAAGACGATGCATAAGAAAGATCTAACACCTACGGTTGCGAGATTGGATTTGATGTTGGAGGAGTACGGATATACCATCAAAGAAAGAAGCGGAATGAGGATGCGACATTTTGATGCTCTGATTCGCCATACTGTCTTATAAGCAGTTTTTGATTCTTAGGTTGTCCGAGTGAGGAAAGCACTCCAAGAAGATGAAGGTCTTAACGCCATCAAGAAGATATGCCAGGAGCGATCTTACAAGGATTTATGATTCGAGATGGCATATTTTTCAAATTCAGAAAAGGTCATGAAGTTTAAGTTGTACCTAAAGCGATGCAACATGAAATTATTACAAGTGTCCACGAGAGAGGTCATTTCTCTGTGAGGAGAACAAAAGAAAATCGTCAGTGTCATATCAAATTGAGTAAATTGTCTCTTAATTAACAGAAAGACTGAAAAAAGGCAAAGATTTCTGCATCCTTTGTGCAAGGAAAGTGCGCCATTACATACATATCACGTAGATCATATTGGACAATTGGAATCAAGTTATAAAGGATATCGTCACATATTTTCAGTCGTTGATAATGTTACAAAGTTTGACTGGCTTTACCCTACAACGTTTACCACTGCGAAAGAAGTCACTGCCAGATTTAAAGCACATATGTACATCTTTTAGAACCCTGTAGATATAATATCTGACCGAGGATCAGCCTTCACATCTCATGAGTTTCAAGATTTATTGCAAAATTGAAAACATTAAACGTGTGTTCATTATAACTGGATTACCACGATCGAATGGTCAAGTAGAGACAATTAACTCTGGGATTACTTCAGTTCTAGCAAAGCATGCAATATCTGATCCGACAAGCTGGTACAAGCTTGTTGAGGCTGTGCAACAGGCCATTAACTCCACATACAATCGAAGTATTAGAAGGACGCCATTTGAACTAGTAACTGAGTCAGAAAAAAAAGAATGAGACACAAGAACGACTTAAGGATCGCAGAGCTCATTCATGAAGAACTACTACTAGAAGAATTTGAAGGGAAAAGAGAAAATCTGAAGAAAGATGAAAACAGCAGATTCTCAAATTCTAGCAAGAAAGTAAGAAGTCCTTCAATAGACATCGCGGATCGGCTAGACAGTACATGCTGGAGACCTCGTTGACATACAGCGTACCCAGACAGGACCATCACTCAAAGTAAGAAAGACATTTCTAGGACCTTATCGTGTAAGTAAAGTGAAACCCCAGGACGCTTATGACGTGTGTCGGGAAGGTGAACATGAGGGTCCCAAACAAACCTCAAGCTGTGCGGAATTCATGAAGCCATGGACTGATGGTTATGTGTCATCCAGGACAGACGACCAGTAGCATGGCCGAATATCGGAGTGTTTCAAGAAGGCAATGAGGACAATAAAAAAGAAGATACAAGAGGAAAACGTTTGCGGAGTAGATGTTGTGTTGTATTCATGTGTTGTTAACATGAGTGTTGCAGTTCAGCTGTTGTGTAGTATTGGTTTTTTAAATAAATAAATAAATAAATAAATATCTCCCTAAAATCCCACACGAGCAGAGTGGTTCAACAGCGACTTACTATATAGTTTTATGACACCCGACTAACATTACAATTCTCCTGCTGGTCGATATTTATCTGCGCCCTTCCAGTGTGAGAGCAATGTAAACTAAACCATGGGCCTAGCAAGGGAAAAGCGACCATAATCACTTCCGCGCCAAATACGAAGGACCTGTGATGGCTCTGAAATGAGCATATGTTCGCTTAACCCACGGCCACCTCAATCATATCGCCTAGCCACGTGCGTTTCAACTGCATTGTGGATAGCGGAAACATTACGTTATGGAACTATGAGTATTAGGAATATTGTAATGTTCTCGCGGTTATGGGCTGTTCTCAATGCAAATTGCACTTTTAACACTCAAACTGGCATTTCATTGGCATCTGTGGACTAATCAGTGAGGTGTTTACACTGGTATGATTAATATACCCTCATCCACAAATTGGTATTTCTTTCAAGCTAAAAATCTGAGTTTTAAGTAGCTACCATTGGCTGGAATTTACCCAGTGAAATGTTTCGCAAGTGTATATTCACCATAGTAGCCAATTTGAGGAAAATAGTTGCCTCAAAGAACAACCAGTTACAAGGTGGAGAAGAAGGTTCAAAGGTTTCTTTAATTCAAATTCCACGTCAGTAGGACTAATAGTTCATCAGCCATGAGCCAATGCACATAAGACTTCATTTAGCTGTTCTCAGCGGCGTCAATAGTTCAGGTTTCTTTTAAAACTTGAGGGGCTTGGAAATCATGATCATCACATTCTTGTGTTCTAGTGTATGTTTAAATTTGTCTGTTAACCTATGTAATTAAGGTGTCCGTTGTAGTTTGTGTATTTGTAACAGAAGGCAGAAGTGTTAAGGTGGTGGCAGTGATCTTAAATTTCGAAGCATCCCAACATTTTATCTGGAGTAGAAATGTGATGCCATAGAAAACCACTTCCAGGGTGACTTATAGGTTGGTCTCGAGTAGACAATAAAGATTTGAAGATCAAATCCAAAAATATGCCAACACACTTTATTTTGTATAAAATAGTCCTACCTAAAAACTCATTCGGTACGCGCTTATTCAGTTAGTAAATTTCATTTCTGAGAATTTCAAATTATCTCTTATCATATCTTGAGAAAGAAAAGTCATGTTAACAATGGCATAAACTAAATACGATACGGGTTTCCTCATTTGTAGATCAATTAATGCTGTTTAAATTTGTCGAACGTAAGAATGAGGAATGAGGTAACAGAGGTCTTTGACGGGATACGTGCGGTGGCCTGAGTGAGTCTGATTATCCCTTTAAACCAGGGTGGTGACATTTTGAACGCTTGATACCCTGAATATACAGAGTACCTTGCTTTCGTTCTACGGATCATTATGTCGTCGTCCAACCTGTCTACGTACAATCGGATAGAAATGGTCCTTTTCAAGACCAAATAAACAATCACTGGTTGGAACAGGTACGTAAGTGGCCATAGTACATCCACTGTAATCGGCATTAAACGAAAAAACATGTACCAGCCACCAGGCAGCTTACCTGACGCAACACCAGAAATGCACGAATTAGCCACCTTAGCTACTGATATTTATAGTGAATTACTGGCACGTATTGAATCTATTCGTAGCCCCTATAGACACCTGTCCAAATGTAAGGTGTTCTTGTTCGGAGATGTGATTGTTTAAACATGCATTATAGTTGAGGTTATTGAAGTAACACTACCGGTAATTAAAACTCAGCAATTCTTCTAGGTTTGTGCCGTGTCTTGTGTGGGGTTTCGCCTAGGACACCAAGCTAGGCTCATCGGCGGGCTCTTGGTGTCCCCGCCCGGACCCCCGCAGGAGTGACGAACTGCGCGCCACCTCCCTTTATATAAGGTGCAACTGCACCACTTGACTACGAGAACTAAAAGTTCAAGCAGCCTTAACCTCCCTATAAAGGCTTCCAAAAAGATGGTATATTGGCTTTCACGGCCGGTGAATTAAAACTCAGCAATTCTTCTAGGTTTGTGCCGTGTCTTGTGTGGGGTTTCGCCTAGGACACCAAGCTAGGCTCATCGGCGGACTCTTGGTGTCCCCGCCCGGACCCCCACAGGAGTGACGAACTGCGCGCCACCTCCCTTTATATAAGTAAAACTGCACCACTTGACTACGAGAACTAAAAGTTCAAGCAGCCTTAACCTCCCTATAAAGGCTTCCAAAAAGATGGTATATTGGCTTTCACGGCCGGTGAATTAAAACTCAGCAATTCTTCTAGGTTTGTGCCGTGTCTTGTGTGGGGTTTCGCCTAGGACACCAAGCTAGGCTCATCGGCGGACTCTTGGTGTCCCCGCCCGGACCCCCACAGGAGTGACGAACTGCGCGCCACCTCCCTTTATATAAGGTGCAACTGCACCACTTGACTACGAGAACTAAAAGTTCAAGCAGCCTTAACCTCCCTATGAAGGCTTCCAAAAAGATGGTATATTGGGTTTCACGGCCGGTGAATTAAAACTCAGCAATTCTTCTAGGTTTGTGCCGTGTCTTGTGTGGGGTTTCGCCTAGGACACCAAGCTAGGCTCATCGGCGGGCTCTTCGTGTCCCCGCCCAGACCCCCACAGGAGTGACGAACTGCGCACCACCTCCCTTTATATAAGGTGCAACTGCACCACTTGACTACGAGAACTAAAAGTTCAAGCAGCCTTAACCTCCCTATGAAGGCTTCCAAAAAGATGGTATATTGGCTTTCACGGCCGGTGAATTAAAACTCAGCAATTCTTCTAGGTTTGTGCCGTGTCTTGTGTGGGGTTTCGCCTAGGACACCAAGCTAGGCTCATCGGCGGACTCTTGGTGTCCCCGACCGGACCCCCACAGGAGTGACGAACTGCGCGCCACCTCCCTTTATATACGGTGCAACTGCACCACTTGACTACGAGAACTAAAAGTTCAAGCAGCCTTAACCTCCCTACGAAGGCTTCCAAAAAGATGGTATATTGGCTTTGACGGCCGGTGAATTAAAACTCAGAAATTCTTCTAGGTTTGTGCCGTGTCATGTGTGGGGTTTCGCCTAGGACACCAAGCTAGGCTCATCGGCGGGCTCTTGGTGTCCCCGCCCGGACCCCCGCAGGAGTGACGAACTGCGCGCCACCTCCCTTTATATAAGGTGCAACTGCACCACTTGACTACGAGAACTAAAAGTTCAAGCAGCCTTAACCTCCCTATGAAGGCTTCCAAATAGATGGTATATTGGCTTTCACGGCCGGTGAATTAAAACTCAGCAATTCTTCTAGGTTTGTGCCGTGTCTTGTGTGGGGTTTCGCCTAGGACACCAAGCTAGGCTCATCGGCGGGCTCTTGGTGTCCCCTCCCGGACCCCCACAGGAGTGACGAACTGCGCGCCACCTCCCTTTATATAAGGTGCAACTGCACCACTTGACTACGAGAACTAAAAGTTCAAGCAGCCTTAACCTCCCTATGAAGGCTTCCAAAAAGATGGTATATTGGCTTTCACGGCCGGTGAATTAAAACTCAGCAATTCTTCTAGGTTTGTGCCGTGCCTTGTGTGGGGTTTCGCCTAGGACACCAAGCTAGGCTCATCGGTGGGCTCTTGGTGTCCCCGCCCGGACCCCCACAGGAGTGACGAACTGCGCGCCACCTCCCTTTATATAAGGTGCAACTGCACCACTTGACTACGAGAACTAAAAGTTCAAGCAGCCTTAACCTCCCTATGAAGGCTTCCAAAAAGATGGTATTTTGGCTTTCACGGCCGGTGAATTAAAACTCAGCAAATCTTCTAGGTTTGTGCCGTGTCTTGTGTGGGGTTTCGCCTAGGACACCAAGCTAGGCTCATCGGCGGGCTCTTGGTGTCCCCGCCCGGACCCCCACAGGAGTGACAAACTGCTACTACTACTAGTTGTTATTTCAATTCCTGCTTCCGCGCGAAGCGCGGGAGCAGGCGGGCCTTCGGCTAGACTAGTAGCCCTTAGGCCATTGGATATTTGTTATCTTAATTTTAATGAAATTATTATGCTGGGAGCATGTCAGGACATGCGTGAGTTGAATGATTTCTTTGTTTGGTGGCGCAGAGGTCACCCCGACCAACAAAGGAGACCCCCCAAGGAAAGGCCCAACACAACACCCCGCCCGGGCCGAGGCCCCACTCACACCCCCATTTATTATTAAACATAATGTTACATACAGAAGGCACAAGACATAAAACGACATGTGGGCAAAAACAAATGTACACTAATATATAAATACCAACATATATATACATATTTCAAACAAAGTTCCTTGGTTTTTATCCTAGTTTCTTGTTTTTTCTTTGTCCATGATCGTATGATTTGTTAAACATAGTTTAAAGAACACACTTGTTTGGGGAAGTATAATCACTGGGGGCAATCACACGCATATGGAGCACTTTTCACTGACAGTACATTGAATGGGTATCGGAGAGATGCGACTAGTGCAAGCGATATCTTTGCAGGCTATGCGCCGAACACTCACTGGACTTCAACGTGGCTGGTTTTGTCACCACCCCCAGGAGCGCGCGGGAGGTAAATGAAGCGACGTGTATTTCATAGCCAAAGGCAGCTGGGGGTGGGGGGCTGAGCAGTGTTGAGGAGACTAGGTTATGGGTGGGGGAAAGAGATGGGAATTTGCAGGGGTGCGGTTGTCATTGAGGATATCTTGGGCGAGGGGAGAGACAGATAGAGCTTCGGAAAAGAATGGAAGGTTTGCGAGACGAGCACGGGTAAGGTACTTTAGGCGTAGGTTATGTAGGGTAGTGAGAATCGTAGGAAAGGTATAGAGGGAGGTAAAATCAGCGGATGGTGTGTCGTAAGGTAGGCGGTATGCCATGCGGAGGGCATGACGATCAAGTTTTAGCAGATTAAAATAGAGAGGAGGGGACGCAGTGAGCCAGGACATGGAAGCGTAGAGTAGGACAGGGAGGATGAAAGCACGGTATATACGGATGATCATAGGGGCTTTCAGGCCCCAGGTATGGCCGGTGAGGGAGCGGGTAGCAGTTAGGCGATGAAGGGCGCGGCTGGTAAGGAGGCGGAGATGGTGGGTCCATTGTAGGTTGTTTTGAAAGGTGATACCAAGGTATATTAGTTTGTTGGTTTCGAGAAGAGGAAGAGAGTTCAGGGTGAGATGGATTCGATGGCGGGGAGGGCAGAGGCGGGATTTTCTTCTAAAGACTATGAATTGGGTTTTCCGAGCATTGACTGTTATATGAGAAGAGAGGAACCAGGACTGAAGAGTGTTGAGGTAGGATTGGAGAAGATTTTGTAGTTTGGGGGCAGTGTGACCGAGGGCGAGGATAGCTAGGTCGTCAGCAAATTGATAAAGGCGTAGTGGGGGAAGTGGGTGTGGAATATCGTGGGTAAATAAAAGGTAGAGTAAGGGGGAAAGTGGCGACCCCTGGGGGACGCCGGCACGAATGGAGAAGGTGTAGGAATGTGCAGATTTGATTCGGATAGAGGCTGTGCGGTGTGATAAGAAGTTATATATCAGCCGGATAAGGGAAGGGGGGATGGGGAGATGTCGGAGTTTGTATAAGAGTACGGGGTGGTAGACCTTATCGAAAGCTTTCTCTACATCGAGGCATATGAGAGCAGCAGTGCGGCGAGGTTTCATGAAAGCGGACAATGAGGCGGTTAAGTGGAAAAGGTGGTCTTGCGTCGATCGGTGGGCACGGAAGCCGGCTTGGGATTCGGGTAGTAAATGGAGAGGTTCGAGATAGGAGCTGATTCGTTTTGCAAGGATTAGTTCGAATAGTTTGGATAGTACTGGAAGAAGGCTTATGGGGCGGTAGGAGTTTATATCAGAGGGAGCTTTGTGGGGTTTCAGGAAAAGGAGGATGGAAGCTTTACACCAGTGGGTGGGATAAAAACCGGTATATAGCATGGTGGTATATATAAGGGAAAGAACATGGGTAAGAATGGGGGGGGGGGGGCGGCTTGTAGGTGCCGGTAGGTAATGGTATCAGTTCCTGGAGCGGTGTTTTTACGATGGCGAAGAATTGATGTGATTTCAGAAGGAGAAATGGGATGATTAAGGGGATGAGAGTAATCAATGTTTGTAAAGTGAGCGAAGGAGGGTTGGAGGTCAGGTGTAAGTTTCGGGTCTTGAAGACGTTGGATAAGCACATCATTTGGATTTTGGAATTGAGGGTTGTTGGTTGGAGAGAAAACATGGTAGTAGTGAGATGCAAACAGGTTAGCCTTTTCGAGGGGAGTAGTGGGAACTGAGGTGGGGGTATAGATGGGGTAGGTAGGGTGGGATGGACGAGATTTCGTGAGGCGTTGGAAGGTAGACCAGAATTTAGAAGGATCGGGTGTGTCATCCAGACGGGTGCATGCATCGTTCCAGGTTTTGCGTTTAATAGCACGGATATAAGATTTGGCATGACGGAGATGGCGACGATGTTGGCGGAGGGTGTCAGGATCTCGGGTGCGGAGATAGGCCCGATAATAGTCATGGGCTATGCGTAAAAGGTTAAGGGCCTTAGGGGGTATAGGAGGTTTGGTAGGGTGGTAGGAGTGGCGGGGGATATGAAGCCGGTCGGCAGTAAGGTGAGCATGTTCAGTTTCGGCGATTAGTGTGAGAAGATTTGGTAGAGATGTCGGGGAGGTGTGGGGGGTAAGGAGATCAGTAACAGTGGCTCGATACTCAGACCAGTTGGTCTTTGTAAAACGACGCGTAGGAGGGGGCCGGTATGGGGCATCTGGGCGGGGAAAAATGTGGGGTATCGAGATCAGAGCTGGAACATGGTCACTACCAATAGATGGAAGCATACGGACTAGAGGATGAGGGGTTAGGGTTGGGGAAATGAACATAACATCAGGGGTAGAGTTTGTTGAGGGTATTGTGGGCGAGGGAAAGGGAACGAGCACTCCACGGATACTATGAAGGAGATTGTGGAAAATAGTTTGTTCTTGCACCGTGTAGGAGTTGATATTAATGTCAGCTGCTAGAAAATAATTGGGAAAGGTGCGATAAAGGTATTGGAGAAAAGCAATAGGGGGAGGGGTCTTTGGGGATAAATAAAGGGTAGCTACGGTGAACGTCTTGGAGGGGGCAAAAATTTCAAGGATTAGGTATTCTGTGAAATGATGAGGAAAGGTATAGAAATGACGTTTGACTGTAAGGTTACGCTGAACACCGACCGCTACCCCGCCCGCAAGCCGCGCTCCGTACGGCCGATCCGCACGGTAGACGACGTACGGGGGGAGGCACAGCCGGTGGGAGGGACCAAGGAAAGTTTCGTTGAGGATAAATATGTCCGGGGAGTGCTCTAAAAGGGAAAGTTCAAAAGTCGGCCGGTTGGAGGTGAAAGAGCGGATGTTGTCATAGTATATTTTAAGCGCCATGATTAATTGAGAAGGGGAACACTCGCTAGCGGGACGAATGCAAAATGCATCCTATTACCCGCATAGGCTATGTCTAAATGAGTGTTGAATATCAACCGGGCCGCCATTTGAACTTGGTTGAGGACAAGAGGACGGTGGAATGGGAGACAATTCTGTAGGACCATGGTAATGAAGCGAATAATGTTTTCGGTACTAGGAGTGGGAAGGGCAGAGGAAGGAGCTGGGGTAGGTAGGTCTTGGGAAACTACTGGTACGACGGTTTCAGGCTGGGTGGGAATGGGATCAGGTCGGCTTTTACATTTAAAACTGAAGGCCGGGTGAGGAAGGGAGCAATTGATACATTTAGGGGAGGTTCTGTTTTGGCACAAAGATGTAGGGTGTTCCTGACTGCAGATACCACATACCTCAGCATGGACACAGGGTGCTCCCGGGGCGTGGTCATATCGCTGACACTTATCGCATCGCATCCTCTGGGGGGCGGCTGCACGGGAAGGCTCCACTCGATGGCGACGGGCAAAGATGATGGCCCCATCGCGGAGAAGAGCGTCCAGAGACCCGGTGTCACGGCTGAGGATCCGGACAAGTGAGGTTGGGCCAGTGTTGTTCCTTATCCTGGCAACACGGAAGATGGTAAGTCCTGGAAGGCCGAGCTGCTGGGCGACATCATCTTCTGAGTATTCCCGGTCGACACCATAGGCGACGACCGAGAGGAGGGGGGTAGGGCGGGAGGGAGGGGGGTTGGGGCGTGGAGGCTGGAAGTTGGATAGATTTTTGGCACGGGTGCGAAGGCCGAACTGTGCCAGACCAATGGTGTTTGTTAGGTGCTGGTAGAAGGGCTTTGCAGTTTTGATATTATACCCTTCGCGGGTGCGTTGTAACTCCAGGCGGTAGGAGGCGAGGTCAGGGGTAAAGGAGGAAATGATTGTGAAAAGGGTGCGGGGGTTTGCCTTAGCGAGATCAATGTCGGTAAGCTTGATGACATAGAATGCAGGTGAGGGAAGAGGGTTTGGGTTTATAACGCTTCGCTGGCGAACTTGAGGATGTAGAGCTGGGTTCTGGGCTGCCACAGCGTATGAGCGAAGAGTGCCTGGCATATATGAAGCTGTGGGTATAGCCATTGATGGTGGTGGAAGGTTTGGCAGTTGAAGTGGTGCTAGTTGACGATTTTCAAAAGGCAAGAAGTCAATTCCACTCACCGAGGGCCCAGTTGGTTCAGCCGAAGTTGGAGCTGAAGACGATGTATATGTGGAGCCAGAAGAGATCTCATCGCCGCATTTTCTTTTGGCCTGTGAAGTAGGGCTGTTAGCTGCGTCCGATGTAGTGCGAGAGCACTTTATCTGTTGAGTTTCCATGGTATGTTGTGGCGTCGGTGGTGAATCGAATATGCTCTGCGACAGCCATCTCTGAGGTGCCGGCTGTTTGCCGGAGTCCGACATGACGTATGGATACTATCTCGTATGATCTGGTAAGCTCGTGAATGTTCTGAAAAATTCTGGAAAATGCAGATGAAGGTGCTGATGACCAGAGTTTCCTCGCTGAAAATGTCTGATGAGCGGTGAATTTCGTAGCACTTTGATGTTTTGTGACGGTCCAGAGCACTAGATAGAAGAACACAGTGAGCGACAAACTGCGCGCCACCTCACTTTATATAAGGTGCAACTGCACCACTTGACTACGAGAACCAAAAGTTCAAGCAGCCTTAACCTCCCTATGAAGGCTTCCAAAAAGATGGTATATTGGCTTTCACGGCCGGTGAATTAAAACTCAGCAATTCTTCTAGGTTTGTGCCGTGTCTTGTGTGGGGTTTCGCCTAGGACACCAAGCTAGGCTCATCGGCGGGCTCTTGGTGTCCCCGCCCGGACACCCACAGGAGTGACCAACTGCGCGCAAACCTCCCTTTATATAAGGTGCAACTGCACCACTTGACTACGAGAACTAAAAGTTCAAGCAGCCTTAACCTCCCTATGAAGGCTTCCAAAAAGATGGTATATTGGCTTTCACGGCCGGTGAATTAAAACTCAGCAATTCTTATAGGTTTGTGCCGTGTCTTGTGTGGGGTTTCGCCTAGGACACCAAGCTAGGCTCATCGGCGGGCTCTTGGTGTCCCCGCCCGGACCCCCACAGGAGTGACGAACTGCGCGCCACCTCCCTTTATATAAGGTGCAACTGCACCACTTGACTACGAGAACTAAAAGTTCAAGCAGCCTTAACCTCCCTATGAAGGCTTCCAAAAAGATGGTATATTGGCTTTCACGGCCGGTGAATTAAAACTCAGCAATTCTTCTAGGTTTGTGCCGTGTCTTGTGTGGGGTTTCGCCTAGGACACCAAGCTAGGCTCATCGGCGGGCTCTTGGTGTCCCCGCCCGGACCCCCACAGGAGTGACGAACTGCGCGCCACCTCCCTTTATATAAGGTGCAACTGCACCACATGACTACGAGAACTAAAAGTTCAAGCAGCCTTAACCTCCCTATGAAGGCTTCCAAAAAGATGGTATATTGGCTTTCACGGCCGGTGAATTAAAACTCAGCAATTCTTCTAGGTTTGTGCCGTGTCTTGTGTGGGGTTTCGCCTAGGACACCAAGCTAGGCTCATCGGCGGGCTCTTGGTGTCCCCGCCCGGACCCCCACAGTAGTGACTAACTGCGCGCCACCTCCCTTTATATAAGGTGCAACTGCACCACTTGACTACGAGAACTAAAAGTTCAAGCAGCCTTAACCTCCCTATGAAGGCTTCCAAAAAGATGGTATATTGGCTTTCACGGCCGGTGAATTAAAACTCAGCAATTCTTCTAGGTTTGTGCCGTGACTTGTGTGGGGTTTCGCCTAGGACACCAAGCTAGGCTCATCAGCGGGCTCTTGGTGTCCCCGCCCGGTCCCCCACAGGAGTGACGAACTGCGCGCCACCTCCCCTTATATAAGGTGCAACTGCACCACTTGACTACGAGAACTAAAAGTTCAAGCAGCCTTAACCTCCCTATGAAGGCTTCCAAAAAGATGGTATATTGGCTTTCACGGCCGGTGAATTAAAACTCAGCAATTCTTCTAGGTTTGTGCCGTGTCTTGTGTGGGGTTTCGCCTAGGACACCAAGCTAGGCTCATCGGCGGGCTCTTGGTGTCCCCGCCCGGACACCCTCAGGAGTGACGAACTGCGCGCAAACCTCCCTTTATATAAGGTGCAACTGCACCACTTGACTACGAGAACTAAAAGTTCAAGCAGCCTTAACCTCCCTATGAAGGCTTCCAAAAAGATGGTATATTGGCTTTCACGGCCGGTGAATTAAAACTCAGCAATTCTTCTAGGTTTGTGCCGTGTCTTGTGTGGGGTTTCGCCTAGGACACCAAGCTAGGCTCATCGGCGGGCTCTTGGTGTCCCCGCCCGGACCCCCACAGGAGTGACGAACTGCGCGCCACCTCCCTTTATATAAGGTGCAACTGCACCACTTGACTACGAGAACTAAAAGTTCAAGCAGCCTTAACCTCCCTATGAAGGCTTCCAAAAAGATGGTATATTGGCTTTCACGGCCGGTGAATTAAAACTCAGCAATTCTTCTAGGTTTGTGCCGTGTCTTGTGTGGAGTTTCGCCTAGGACACCAAGCTAGGCTCATCGGCGGGCTCTTGGTGTCCCCGCCCGGACCCCCACAGGAGTGTCGAACTGCGCGCCACCTCCCTTTATATAAGGTGCAACTGCACCACTTGACTACGAGAACTAAAAGTTCAAGCAACCTTAACCTCCCTATGAAGGCTTCCAAAAAGATGGTATATTGGCTTTCACGGCCGGTGAATTAAAACTCAGCAATTCTTCTAGGTTTGTGCCGTGTCTTGTGTGGGGTTTCGCCTAGGACACCAAGCTAGGCTCATCGGCGGGCTCTTGGTGTCCCCGCCCGGACCCCCACAGTAGTGACTAACTGCGCGCCACCTCCCTTTATATAAGGTGCAACTGCACCACTTGACTACGAGAACTAAAAGTTCAAGCAGCCTTAACCTCCCTATGAAGGCTTCCAAAAAGATGGTATATTGGCTTTCACGGCCGGTGAATTAAAACTCAGCAATTCTTCTAGGTTTGTGCCGTGACTTGTGTGGGGTTTCGCCTAGGACATCAAGCTAGGCTCATCAGCGGGCTCTTGGTGTCCCCGCCCGGTCCCCCACAGGAGTGACGAACTGCGCGCCACCTCCCTTTATATAAGGTGCAACTGCACCACTTGACTACGAGAACTAAAAGTTCAAGCAGCCTTAACCTCCCTATGAAGGCTTCCAAAAAGATGGTATATTGGCTTTCACGGCCGGTGAATTAAAACTCAGCAATTCTTCTAGGTTTGTGCCGTGTCTTGTGTGGGGATTCGCCTAGGACACCAAGCTAGGCTCATCGGCGACACGGCACAAACCTAGAAGAATTGCTGAGTTTTAATTCACCGGCCGTGAAAGCCAATATACCATCTTTTTGGAAGCCTTCATAGGGAGGTTAAGGCTGCTTGAACTTTTAGTTCTCGTAGTCAAGTGGTGCAGTTGCACCTTATATAAAGGGAGGTGGCGCGCAGTTCGTCACTCCTGTGGGGGTCCGGGCGGGGACACCAAGAGCCCGCCGATGAGCCTAGCTTGGTGTCCTAGGCGAAACCCCACACAAGACACGGCACAAACCTAGAAGAATTGCTGAGTTTTAATTCACCGGCCGTGAAAGCCAATATACCATCTTTTTGGAAGCCTTCATAGGGAGGTTAAGGCTGCTTGAACTTTTAGTTCTCGTAGTCAAGTGGTGCAGTTGCACCTTATATAAAGGGAGGTGGCGCGCAGTTCGTCACTCCTGTGGGGGTCCGGGCGGGGACGCCAAGAGCCCGCCGATGAGCCTAGCTTGGTGTCCTAGGCGAAACCCCACACAAGACACGGCACAAACCTAGAAGAATTGCTGAGTTTTAATTCACCGGCCGTGAAAGCCAATATACCATCTTTTTGGAAGCCTTCATAGGGAGGTTAAGGCTGCTTGAACTTTTAGTTCTCGTAGTCAAGTGGTGCAGTTGCACCTTATATAAAGGGAGGTGGCGCGCAGTTCGTCACTCCTGTGGGGGTCCGGGCGGGGACACCAAGAGCCCGCCGATGAGCCTAGCTTGGTGTCCTAGGCGAAACCCCACACAAGACACGGCACAAAACTAGAAGAATTGCTGAGTTTTAATTCAACGGCCGTGAAAGCCAATATACCATCTTTTTGGAAGCCTTCATAGGGAGGTTAAGGCTGCTTGAACTTTTAGTTCTCGTAGTCAAGTGGTGCAGTTGCACTTTATATAAAGGGAGGTGGCGCGCAGTTCGTCACTCCTGTGGGGGTCCGGGCGGGGACACCAAGAGCCCGCCGATGAGCCTAGCTTGGTGTCCTAGGCGAAACCCCACACAAGACACGGCACAAACCTAGAAGAATTGCTGAGTTTTAATTCACCGGCCGTGAAAGCCAATATACTACCGGTAATGATTTCTACTACATTCGCGAGCATGAACTCTACGGTAAAGTTGTACTAAGGCCGTAAAGCCGCAGGTAGTAATGTTTTTAGGATTATTATTATTATTAGCGTATGGCATAAGTAACATATATACAATTAAATATGATACAATAACAAGAAACAATTTCAAATAGAAATGTCCAGTCCTTCGATCCACTTTAGTGCTGCCTCTGTTTGGATCAAGAAATCAGCCCAGCTACCCGAGTAGGCTCTCAGCTTGCAGCTGCCGACGATATGAGCGATGGTTTGCCGTGGAGCACCACAGTCGCATTCTGGTGACGTTAAACAGTTCCACTTGTAGAGTGAGTCCCTGCATCTTCCATGGCCAGTCCGAACTCTGTTAAGAGTGGCCCACTGCCTGCGTGGTAGATGGAATCCACTAGCAATTTGCGCACCAGAAAAGATGTTGTGTAGGGACAAGTCTGTGGAAGTTTCCCAACGGTCTTTCCAAACTTTCACAGCGTCGAAGCTGTTGTGAGCCATGTCGGTAGCATCACGCAAAGGTGGATGGCGTGACTTCAATCTTTGAAGATTGAGTGCAGGGATGTCTTCTTGTATGGGTAGTTCAGGATTTCTGCAGATTTTTTGGTACTCTCTTAATAGGGCATTCGATCTGCGCAGATCAGGTAGAAATATTCCCGTGAGCAGCGGGAGCCAATGGATTGGCGTGGATCTGATTGTGCCCGAAATAAGGCGCATGCTGTTGTTTAGCTGCGTGTCAACATATGGGGTATTCGGGCTATTTAACCATACTGGAGAGCAGTACTCTGCACTGGAGTAAACCAGACCAAGGGCAGAATGTCGTAGAGTGCTTGCAGTAGATCCCCAAGTGGTCCCACACAGTTTCTGAAGATTGTTGTTCCGAGTTTTCAGTTTCTTTGATAAGTTCAATAGATGTTGCTTGAATGATAAAGTGCGATCTAAGGTTATACCAAGATATTTAGGAAACCAGTTATGACGAAGAACTCGGTTACAGAAGCTTATGTTCAATTTGCTGTTAGCCAGTCGGTTATTTAAGTGGAAGCATGACACTTCTGTTTTACTTGCACTGTTTTTAGGATGACTATGATATACGCGTTAGTTCGGTTGCCTACCCCCACCCCAAAAAACAAGGGACTGGTGAACCATTCTGTATGTGTAATCCACATCAATTTCAAAAGAATTGCTTATAATGGGCAAAGGGGAATTATTTCCGCAGACTCATCTTATATCCCAAAAGTCAGCCTAGTCTTTAATCAGTTCAATAACAGAAATTATTGAATGAATACGGATATTGTGTCCTGATTCACACTTCCTCGGCGAGTGTATAACTTATTTTTCTCCCACATTATGTCGCTTTAACAGAATGGCTGTGCGAGGCTATAATGATTATTTAATGGAATCCGGGCAACTGAACACCAGCTGACTAACAAAATTACGTGCTCGTACATGCTATATTCCCTACCGAATAGTAATTTTGGATTTATGGATTATGGAGGATATTTTGGATATGCAGGCCGTGTGCTTCACTGTTAAATACATCGCAAATGAATGGTTACCACTATTAATGGTTAAAGAATTGTGTGGAGACGAGTGGTTACTTTTATGTTCCAAGAAGAAATTACATACTTTAAATAACCGTCGCTTGTTATAATGTACAGAGAGTGGAAACCCATAAAGGTTAACCACAAAACATAGCGGACATTTATCCAACTCTTGGCTCACCCCTACATGACTCCGTCTAACCTCGTACAGTACCAGGGAACATTAAATATACTTAAACCCACTCCTTCGAATTAGTTTCATAATATCTCGACCTGTACTTGGACTTCAACAAATTCACGTACACTGTTATTTAAAACTAATTACCGATGTGTAACGTTCAAAGTTTTAAATATCTGACCATGTTTCTCAAATGTTTGTCAAACTGGCACTACATTCTGAAAGTGGTGGAATTGTGTAAGAGATATCATTTCAAGTACAAACCAATCAGCTTGTTTATGTAAATTCGTACATGCCCGCGCAACGTTGAGGCGAGTTTTCACATAGGCGGTGTATATGCTGTGCGACAGAAATACATTGATTTATTTATTTATTTGAATCATCATCCATCAGAAAGGTTTTACGCCGCCCTTCTTGTAGCCCATTCCTGAGCTAATCATTCCATAACTACCGCACCCTGCATCCGAAGCAACCCATTTACAATATTCTACATTGGTTATCGCTTGGAGTTCTTGTCCTTCTTGTCCTTCCATAACAAGTGTAAGTTTGCTATTCTTGTTACTTCGATATGCGCCATACAAAGCTATATATTGTCTTCAACTTTCCTTCCTTACTAGCCCTAATACTCTTTATCAGGTACTTTACCTTCCATTTCAGAATTCACTACTCTCCTACACCATATTCAAATATTTCTATTTTCCTCTTTGCTAGAGCACAAACAGTCCAAGTTTACTATCCGTTTAGCGCGACGCTCCAGACAAAGGCCTCAAGAATGACTTGTTATTACCTAGACCTATATTTCATGTCAACAGATGTCAACTCAAACATTATATATCATTTGCTTTGTGCATATTGTGCCTAATTTCGAGTCACCAACGTCCTATAGCGTTTCAACCACCAACCTTTACCAATAGTTTTTATATCTTCCTGCTAAATTCCATTTATTCTGTTCTATATAAAATTATTTTATAATGAATACTTTCCTCAACATCTAGTACAAAACGTTTAGTAACTCATTCAAATCCTATGGTGAATAGGCTATGATGGCAATGTCGCCAGTAAATCACTGAGTCGAAATTACTTTACCTTGGTCCTCTAATTCTACTTTAACTTTCATTCTCGTTTCATTCGTTACTTTCTAAATGTATAGATTAAAGATTACTAGTGATACATTTCAGCCTTCCTTTACATGTTTATAAATACCAGTGTCACTTTCATGTCCATCGAATCTAATAACTATGGTTAAGGACAATCTACCAACCCTGGACTTTATGCCAATAATTTTCAAACTGTCAACCAATTTACTCCAATCAGCATTATCACCAGTTTTTTAAGAATAATTATGCCACAAAAGCTTTCTTCTTATTCTTTATACTCTCTACTAAGATAATTATAACTCTTAATACAGCTCTCCTTTTTCCTAAGATTTTGTTTAAGCAAAGTTGCCTACGTCTAACTTGACCTGACTTCTGTTTAGAAACTTTGAACGGTGTGGTATACTCATGGAATATATACTTGGACGCATTTCGCACCCATGCTGGGTTTTCTTTATCTTTTCCGTCTTTCTTCTCCTCTTATTTCGTGAAAACCACCCACAGAGATTTCTGTATGATTTTTCTCTCCCACTGTAACATTGTTCATTCCTTGTTTTAGTATGTTACAGAGAACGAGACGTCATTTCCCCTGTTTAACAGAAACCTCAAGCTTCTTCTTGGTGCGCCACCTTGCGGAGCCTTTCTGAACTCTCTCGTCCTGTGCGGCTGGCGTGGGAAATCGTTGTCAACAGCTACAGAAGAATGCTTATTAACCCTCCGGCAGGCGCACGCTGTAATAAAGTGCAACACCAACACTAGTTTGGAAGTTCCTTTGTTGACTTTCGGCGGGAAGACGCGTGCATCATAATATGTACAGCTTCAGAGATTGTGCTCCATAAGTCAACAGTTCCATCATCTTCGATTGTTTCAATCAGTTCCAGCTGAGCAGTCGTCTGAATAGGTGCTTTTAACGTTGCACTCTGAACACGCGCGCCCGGTCATGTAAGTATTTTTGTGCTGTATTAATGTATTTTAATGTATTTTCTCCCTTCAAAACTCTAGTTATTATCATTAACTGTTAATCTAGTGAATGTGTTTATTATAGTTGATTGTTGTGGTCCTTATTTATTGACGATTCATTGCTATTGCGTGCAGTTACAAGAGATGCGTTGTTTCAAACAAGTCCTATCCAAGACGTAGCATATCGCAGGGTCTAATTGAGTCACTTCTCCTTGAAGATGCAGATACAGATGACCAATTGGCACAGTGTATAGAAGATGATGACGACGATTCGTGTGAAGATGAGATTATCGTTTCAGTCAACATACTAGTGAATCTGAGCAGTATGTGTCTTTAAGTGATGGTGATAGCGAAGTAACAGATGACCCAGTCAGTTCGAATAATTATTTTCTCGGCAATGAAGGCCATTGCAAGTGGAAAAATTCCTCTCGGCACGCCGGAAGGCGGAGGTAGATTTCACCGGGCAAACTAGGGGATAGGCTATAATAGGCAAAATATGCAGGTTTTCGTAGGAGGATCAGACCACATTTATTGCGAGAAAGTATTTTACAATTGGAGGTTAGTTAACATTTTTTCGTCTTTCTATGCATACTTTTAACATTTTACTGTCTTATGGGGATGGTAACCTACTTGTCATTTGGGGTTAATTTTTATACTTGTGATCACACTGTCCTTATGCAAGGTTTGGAACTAATGTGTAACTATCTAACAGTCTGTTACTTCTTCACGCAAAATTTTATCTCCGGCAGAAATGTTGGTTGGTTCCTCAGTTTAGGGGCTGCGACAAGGTGGTCATGTAACCCCGTGTACATTGGGTGTGTGTAGAATCTGTCTGATAAACGGTGTTATTTGTGATGACTGTATTAGTCTGTAATTCAGGTAAGGTCTGCAGACGGTCAATTTTAAGTAGTAGTAACTAATTTTGTACCAAATACTAACGTCAACGACACCTAGCTGTGAACTTGGCTGCTAGATGCCACCGCAACCAGCAATTTGCAACGAACGTTGTAACTTCCCCTCCGAAGGAAAGCATGCTGACGGATTTTTAGCGCTCTTAGAAAATCCGGCGACTTTGGCCGGCTTTGAACCAGCACCTTGGGCATAGAAGTTCAGCATGCTACCAGTTAGCCGCTTTCCTCATAGTCAGATGGAACAAGAAGTTCCGTGACGAACTAAAGAGCCTACTTTTCTTAAAATTAAGATTCATGCCATAGATTAATCTACAGTATATGAACCTATCTAGAATACTGACGAAATTATGTGGGTAATATCGAAATGTCTTAATTAGTTCGAAATAAGATATACTAGGCATAATGTAGCCTAATAGTGCAATACAGTTGGCAGCTCAGGTGACTGAATATATTCTTACTTCCATCTCCTAAGGTACAGAATACAAAATGTGGTTGAAGTCCAAAGGACGTTACATGGAGTTAGACATTGGATCTAATAGTACACGTAAAGGCATGTTGGCAACAATGTCATGCGAGTGCTGGTCAGAAATAATCTGAAATATTATATATTTTTGTACCAATTTTGGATGAAATCCATTTGTTGGTATAGAAGTTACATGTATTTAAAAATTGGTCCTATCAGCAGGCTTAGAATCATGTTGGTAGAACTGACGTATATAAGGTACTCCAAATTAATGTAAAATGTCGGGTAATTTACGTGTGCATAGTTTAAAGCTGTCGGCTTGCATACTTTCTGATATATTTGGATACAAAATAGAGAGCAATTATTAACAGTTGGCAGCCCTGGTGGCTCTTAAGAATACACTCAGTCATATATGTTTATGTACACATTTTACATACAAAATTTGGTTGAAATCCAATTGATAGTGTAGAAGTTATATGCATTTAAGAATTGGACTTATCAGAAGGCTTAAAATTATTTTGGCAACGCTGTCTTGTATGGCCACCTGGAAATTAAACTGAAATAGTATTATCTACATGTGTGCCAATTTTAGAATAGCTCCCATGTATACCTTCCAAGATATCCAACATGGAGCTCAAATTTCTAGTGCGTTTTTTTAGCAGTTGGTAGCACTGGCATCTTTTTCAAATATGGGCCTGAGATATTCCGGTAAACATCTTTACTCATACTTAATTTGGTTTCGATTGCTGCAGCCGTTTAGGAGTTGATAGGGGACACACACACACACACACACACACACACACACACACACACACAGCCAGACAGACAGAAGGACAGACAGACAGACAGAAGGACAGACACATTTTCCCGGATATATCTTATAAGTCTACCTTTTCCTCATTTTTGAAAAGTGTGAAAAGTAGGCTAAAAGAAGTTCCGTGAAGAACTATACAGCCTACTTTTCAAGCCAATTATTATTCTACAGTATATGAACCTATCTAGAATAATGACGAAATTAAGTTGGTAATATCGAAATATCTAATTAGTTGAAAATATACCTGGTATAATGTAGCCTAATAGAGCACTACAGTTGGCAGCCCTGGTGACTGAATATATTCTTAGTTCCACCTCTTAAGGTACAGAATACAAAATTTGGTTGAAGTCCAATGGACGTTACATGCAGTTAGATACTGGATCTATCAGCTCGCGTAAAAGCATGTTGCCAACAATACCATGCGTGTGCTGGTCATAAAT
The DNA here is from genome assembly GCA_946902985.2 of Meconema thalassinum. Lineage (NCBI taxonomy): Eukaryota > Metazoa > Arthropoda > Insecta > Orthoptera > Tettigoniidae > Meconema > Meconema thalassinum. Next base: position 46,202,838 of record OX336395.1, read on the forward strand.
AATCTGAATTATTATGATATCTTGTTGTGCCAATTTTGGATGAAATCCATTTGTTAGTATAGAAGTTACATGTATTTTAAAATTGGACATAACAGCAGGCATAGAATCATGTTGGCAGCACTGCCTTGTATTAATTACTCCAAATTAATCTAGAATGTCAGGTGCTATACGTGTGCAAAGTATAGAGCTGTTGGCTTGCATACTTTCTGATATATTGATATTAGGGTAAAAAGGATATAGACAGCATTTATTAACAGTTGGCAGCCCTGATTGCTCTTAACAATACTTATAGTCATACCTGTTATGGTACACATATCACATACGAAATTTGGTTGAAATCCAACTGATAGTATAGAAGTTACATGTATTTAAAATTGGTCCTATCAGCAGGCTTATAATCATGTTGGTAGAACTGTCGTATATAAGTTACTCCAAATTAATCTAAAATGTCAGAATATACGTGTGCATAGTTTAAAGCTGTTGGCTTGCATACTTTCTGATATATTGGTATTTGGATTTAAAAAAATAGAGAGAGCAATTATTAACAGTTGGCAGCCCTGGTGGCTCTTAAGAATACGCTCAGTCATATCTGTTTATGTACAGATATTACATACAAAATTTGGTTGAAATCCAATTGATAGTGTAGAAGTTATATGCATTTAAACATTGGACCTATCAGAAGGCTTAAAATTATTTTGGCAACACTGTCATGGTTGGCCTCCTGGAAACTAAACTGAAATAGTGTTATCTACATGTGTGCCAATTTTGGAATAGCTCCCATGCATACCTTGCAAGATATCCAACATGGAGCTCAAATTTCTAGTGCGTTTTTTCAGCAGTTGGTAGCACTGACATCATTTTCAAATATGGACGTGAGCTATTCCAGTGCACATCTTTACTCATACTAAATTTGGTTTTGATTGCTGCAGCCGTTTAGGAGTTGATAGGGGGGGGGGACACACACACAGCCAGACAGACAGAAGGACAGACAGACAGAAGGACAGACAGACAGACACACATTTTCCCGGATCGATCTCATAAGTCTACTTTTTCCTCATTTTTCCAAAATGTGAAAAGTAGGCTAAAAATGAATGTGATCTCGTCAATGGCGTTGTCTTGGCAACCTCTGATAGATCATCCCTTATCAATTTAAAAGCGTTGTTATGGTAACCTCTGATGGCACTTGGCATTTTTTAAAATTCCGAAATCATTTTTCTCATCCCTTGGCGTAATGGTGGGTCATATCAAAAATTCTTTCAGACAAAAGTTTTAGGTAATTATTAGGGGAATATTTTCCATTTTGTACGGTTTTGATATTGTGCCTATTAAGAGAGATATGATTAATGTTTCCCGAAAAACCCACTTTTTTCCACCCCTTTGGTCAATGTTTGGTGCTATCAAAAAACTTATTTGACATACATTTTTGGCACTTATCCGACACATATTATGAACTTTGAAGGGATTCGATATTTCACGTATTAAGAGAGTTATAGCGAAATTTCACTTTTTCGAAAAAAGCCCCCCATTTTCACCCCCTTCGGCCGATTTTGCCCATTAACGAACTCGACCGACATTTTATAGGGATACATATTATGTAAAAAATTCTAAGTGATTGGTGCAAAATTACGGCAGTTATCGTGTCCACAAGAAACTGATATATATATATATATATATATATATATATATATATAGATACATATATACATAAATTATATATAAACTTTTGAACTGACGGTGGTTTTGGGGTCTGGGGGATGTGAAACGCGAAGATATGTCGAAATTTTCCGGAAGTCGAAACATGGTACCCATTGCAATAGTTAGCTTTCTAATGAAATCTACCTAAAAGACGTCCATTTAAATAGTTTGAACCCCAGCAGTAAGAACATTATAAAAGTGTTACGAGATGTGAAATTATGTTCAAAGGACGCGATGTATGAAATCTTAGATTTACAGAAGTTCAATCATAGATTTTGACATGAATGATACATTGTTCTTTGTACAAATAAATACATCGATACTAAGAGAATGGACGTGGGAAGCTCAATAGAAAGAGACTGTCAGGATAAAATACGAACTGAAGTGTGAGGTTTGTTTGGTGTACTTTACCTAATAGGTACAAAAATGGTCATCATACAAATGTTCTGGAGCTGTTGGCCCAAGATGGACGTGGAATTCAATTATTGCGCACAGCATTTAGCTACAAAAGGTTCTTGTTTCTCTTACGTTCATTGAGATTTGACGACAAAGCCACGAGAAACAACAGCGAACCAATGGATAGACTAGCAGCTATTCGTGAAACAATGGAAGCTTTCATTGAAAACTGTAAACTGTAAACGGAATTATACCGTTAGTGAGTTTGCCATCGTAGATGGGATGCTACTGTCATTTAGAGGCCGGTGTGGGTTTGTTCAGTACATGCCGAACAAACCTGCTAAGTACGGACTCAAGATGTAAGCTCTTTGCTGTTCCAAAACATTTTACACTTGCAATTTTGAGGTATATTGCGGTCAGCAAAGAGGACAGTACATTAGATCCAATTAGTGCAATAGTGAAGAGACTTGTCATTCATGTAGACAACGCGAACAGGAATATCACAACTGACAACTATTATACCAGTGTTCTACTGTGTTATCGCGCGAGGATCGGACTGTGGTATGCGAAGGGTAGTCGGGATTTCCGGTGTTTGTGTGTGCGTACGGGACCTAGTAACTTGTGGTTTATAGCCCTAGTGATAGCTGCGTTGTTAGTTATTGGTGGAGTGGAAGTGAATCCAGGCCATGTTACTCAAAATGTGAATCAGGCAAATGATCCAGTGGCAGCATTAAACTGTTCGACGTGCAGAAAAACATTGAAGAACGGTGTTCAGTGTGGACCATGTGAGAAATGTTTCACTTCGGCTGTATTAAGGTCAAGAAGGAGGATTGTGATGTCGGGAATTGGTTTTGTAAAGTATGTGATACGCAGGACTGTTTGAGGGGGCAAATCAAAGCAAGGGATCAAATAATACAGGAACTTAGAACAACACTCAGCAATTCTTCTAGGTTTGTGCCGTGTCTAGTGTGGGGTTTCGCCTAGGACACCAAGCTGGCTCATCGGCGGGCACAAACCTAGAAGAATTGCTGAGTTTTAATTCACCGGCCGTGAAAGCCAATATACTTAGAACAAAGCTTCTTGAATCAGAGAAAACGGTGAAGGATGTGACTGAACGGCTTTCTACTGGGATCAGTGTGGAAGAGGGCGTGCAGGAGCAAACTGAGGATGACGTTATCATAATGGGTGATTCTATGATACGATGGAGTGCGAATATCTCGAGGAAATCAGGTGCGCAAGTGCGGTGTTATCCGGGGATTCAAATTGACCAGCTTGCCCAACAAGTGGAAGAAGCAAATGTAGAGGACTGTGACAAAGTTAAAGTGTTGTTGCTCCATGTTGGGACGAACGATTTGAAGAAGAGGGCTACAGCGGATTACATCATGGGGGAGCTCTACGAACTAGGCAGAAAAGCTAAAAGCAAGTTTAGAAATGCAAAAAGTATAATGAGTGGCATTGTTCGGCGGGGAGATGTTCCGTTAAGGCGAGTTAAGACTGAAAATGACCGCATGGACTGGGTTTGTGCACAACTGGGATTAGTGTACGTAGATGCTGACTGCTGGATTGGTGGCCGTGACTTCGCCCGAGACGGGCTGCATTTAAATCGACGGGGCGCTTTCAACCTAGGGAGCCTACATGACAGGGTCATCGGTTTGTGCCGGCCATTGTGAGGAGGAGCCGGTCCAGAGGTTGCCAGCCGACGGGAACAGAAGGAGCTACTTCGGGATATTTGCTGCGGAGGTAAAACTCTAAGATTACTGCAGGTTAATTGTCAGAGTTTAGGAAATAAATTAATTGAATTTTTGAATCTTGTAGAGACGTATTCTCCGGACATTGTCATTGCTACTGAATCTTGGTTATATAAGGATATAAATAGTAATGAAATAATTCAAGGGACCTACGAAATGTACCGAAGGGATCGGGGGAGGCGAGGTGGTGGGCTATTTATTTGTGTGCGCAAAAATATAGCTAGTTTCTTAAAGTGGGCTGATACGGATCATGAAATGTTATGTGTACAAATTTCGGATAAAGGGATTAAATTCCCTCTTCAGGTGATAGGGGCGTATAAAGCACCGAAAGATAACTTTTCGCTTCTCGACACACTGTATGATAAAACTTGTACGGGTAATGCTATGAAAAAGAGCATAATAAATGCCGGAGATTTAAACCTCCCCAAAGTAGACAGGTCTGGTGAGTCAACTAGCTGCAGTCAAGATCAGAGCACTGCAAACAAATTCTTAAGGGAGGGGGGATTTTCCACAGTAGTTGACTTCCCAACTAGAGGCAATAATACCTTAGATGTTTATCTCGTAAGGCCTGTAGAGCTGTATATTAACTGTCTGAAAGTACCAGGAATTAGTGACCATTCTGGGGTTGAATTAAATATTAGATACGGTGACATTACAAAATTAGACACTGATGTAGCAAATAAGATCATATTCAAGTATCGCAGGGCGGATCAGGGCAAATTTCAGGGGTATTTGAATGAGCTATTTGTAGGATGGGCATCGGAAGGAAATCACATTAATATCCTGTGGACTAACTTTTTGAACATTATAAATAGCGCTATTGATAAATTTGTTCCATTTAAATTACTGAAACAAAACCCTGATCCTGAGTATTACACACGGGAAATCAGGAGTCTTAAACGGAAAATTAGGAAATTATACAATAAAAGACATGATAGTGACAAGTATATGTTGAAATTTAAGTCCTTATCAAGAGAGCTCGTCTTAAAAAAGAGGGCTGCTCATGACAATTATATGCAAGGTTTACTTGGTTCGGGAGGCGATGGGTGGAAAAAAAATTACAGTTATGTTAGGAGAAGAAAGGGAAATTCAAATAATTTGTCGATGATAATGTCCGGTGACGGTAAATTAATTACTGAGAAGCAGGCCATTGCTAATGAATTAAATGTATTTTATGGTAGTGTGTTCAATATATCCAACAGCTGTGTGTTGGACCTTAACGGTGAATCAGGGGCTCCACTTCTCCAAATAAACCAATCAGCAATTGTAAAGCTAATACAAAAATTACGTTACAATACATCGAAGGATCCTGATAATATTGTTGGTGAAGTACTAAAACTAGGAGGTAGGGCCGTGGCACGATACTTAGAGGTGATGTTTAATGTGTCCATAAACAATGCGCAAATCCTGGATGACTGGAAAAGAGCTACGGTAGTCCCAATATTTAAGGGAGGGAGCAGACTTGAATTGGGCAACTACAGGCCGGTTAGTCTTACGTCCATCGTTTGTAAACAGATGGTGCATCTCATTTGCGACTACTTGAGGGAACAGTGGGAAACATTATCATGGTTTAATGATAGGCAACATGGATTTCGGAAAGATTACTCATGCGAGAGTCAGATGCTATCACTTTTTCAAGATATTAGCGAATCGTTAGACGATGGAGTTTCAGTCGACGCCGTAGTTTAGATTTTGCGAAGGCATTTGCTGTCGTGCCGCATGACATGCTACTCCATAAATTAGCGTCGACGAAGATTGATAGAAGAGTAATTTTATGGATACAAGAATTTTTGACGGGTCGTTCCCAGAAAGTGAAAGTTGAAGGCCGATTCTCGGATGAAATTACCGTAACGTCGGGTATCCCTCAGGGCAGCGTAATCGGAACTTTGTTATTTTTGGCGTTTATAAATGACTTACCAAATGGGATTCGCAGTGACTGTCGATTGTTTGCGGATGATTGTGTAATATATCGCAAGATACATGACTCACAAGACAATGCAGTACTTCAAGTTGACCTGAACCTGGTCTATAAGTGGGCGATTGAAAATAAAATGAAAATAAACACAAGAAAATGTAGTCTAATAAAAATAGGGAAAGTGCGAAGGCAAGATTTTCAATATAACATTGGCTCGGAAATACTTGTAGAAGAAGATTCTTGCAAATATTTGGGCGTTCACGTAAGAAATGATATGAAATGGAGTAGTCATATAGGATGTGTAGTTTCTAAAGCTTACAAATCCCTGCACTTTGTAATGAGGGTATTAAAAGGAAGTAGTACCTCTGCGAAAGAATTAGGATATTTGTCACTTGTAAGACCTATTCTGGAATACGCCTCGGCGGTTTGGGATCCATATCAAGTAGGACTCATAAATGAGTTGGAAATGGTACAAAGAAAGGCCGCTAGATTTGTGCTCAGTGACTTTAATCCCAGGAGCAGTGTGAGCCGTATGTTAAAGAAACTTGGGAGGGAATCACTTGAAGCTAGCAGGATGAAATCTAGACTCTGCGCTATGTACAACATGTATACAAATCAACCAGCATGGGGTGAGCTTAGCAAACGTATGGAAAAGCCTACTTACATGGGTAGGAGTGATCATCCTTTCAAAGTTAAGGGCCGACCACTGCGAACAAATTATGGTAAATATTCTTTCATAAACCGTGCCATTGATAATTGGAACTCTCTACCTGCCGCAGTCTTAGAGCCTTTTCCCAAACATATAGGTGTGTTTAAGAAAAGACTGACTATTTGTGTAAATACTCCAGTTTAATTGTAAGTGATTTGTTATGTACAGTTATGTATATCTAATACGCCACCGGGAGACACACCCCCAATTGCAAATAAACGAATGAATGAATGAATGAATGAATAGTTTCTTTAGTGCCAAAGAAGAACAAGGCAGTCATTCAACTTTCCACAATGAATGATGCTCCTGATATTGACAATGATGCCGATAAACCTATCGTAATTCTAGATTACAACGACACGAAAGGTGGAATGGACACAGTGGACCAAATGTGCGGCTCCTACACAGTTGCAAGAATAACTAAGATTTGGCCATTAGCTTTTTTTTTCAACCCAGGAGTTGCTGTTAGCCAATAAACCAGAAACAGCTACAAGGAGGAGAACATGTCTGCATACTTTACCTATGAGTTTGCTCGAGAATCACCTGAGAGTACGAGCTAACATACCGTCACTTCCAGCCGACGTATCTGCCTTCCTGAATGTTATAGAAGCGAACAACCAGTCAACCATATTGGGAGAAGTGGAAAAGATGAGAGGAAAGTGTGTTCCATGGGGTCGTGCAAAGAATACGGCCACAACCATCAAGTGTGGTACATGTGGGCCTTTCACATGCAGAAACCATTCTAAATGTGTTGCAACTTGCGTCAACTGTGAGTTAATACAATCTCAACGATCAAATGCAGTACTCGTGAGCTATTCACGTACAAAAAGTATTCTAAATATATTGTAACATTCGTTGTCTGTTTGTAAAACTGTTGGTGAGATATTAAACGTATATTTGAGATAAGATAAACATTACATTTTCATTTTTCGTACCATAAATTTAAAAGAACAAACTGTTGCACTCAATACAACGCGCCCCCGCTAGCGTAACACGATGAGGCGTGCCCGCCGGAGAGTTAATTCAACTCATTCCAAACAGATTGCAGCCCACACGCCTGTACGATCCTTGGACTTGGCGTCAAGAAAGAAATTAGTGAATTTTAATTATTTGTAGTGTGTACCTGATGGTACGTGTTGCGTCACCTCCTTTCCCCTCCGTACCCCTCCATGCTTGCTCACAACTCGAGAGCTTACTGCCACCAGCAAACCTACCAGACCACTCTCGCCGACAATTAGTGACGGTCATGTAAGTGACACGGACTACAACGCCTGCCGCAATACAAAGATAGATCTCTCATTATTTTAACTTAGCTATGGAGCTATTTTAATATTTGCAAGTATTCTGAACTATTGAATTTTTAACTAGCCGGTTACATCTCATTTTGTGATGACAGAGTATCGTTTCGTGATGTTTGACAAAAATATTCGCCATCGTGGGAGCTCATGCTAAATCTGAAATTATAACTATTGGTCGGGTGTCACGAGGGATCCACTGTTTTCATCTCTACCTAGTCAAATTCAAAACTGTACATCGTGGGAATTTTCAATTTTACTCCTGTTAAATTGGGCAAATCGCAGGACTAACTACTGTATGTACTCCATTTAATCTAGGCAAATCCTTCGCTAAAGTTCTTCCGATGTAATCGTCAGATTCAATGTCTGTGATTGACATTTTGTGAAATTCACTTAACTCCGATTAATGGGTTTACTCTGCTCATGCACTAGATTTTCAACCTCAAGCAATTCCTTCAATGTTAAAAACTGTAACAATTCTGAAACTATGCACATTTTCAACCCGGAAATAATTCACCACGTTAATCAGTGACATTTTTATGGAGAAGCTCTACACACAATTGCTTAAGTGTTTCGTTGCTGAAAATAGTCTGGTTTGCAAGTAACACATACATAAATACATGCATGAACAGACAGTGAATAAACCCTATTTTTCCCCTTGGAACCCCACTAACAATCAACTACATACTTTAAGTAATCTGCTTTGTATTTTTGTGTAATACTGAGGTTACATCCGAGTGATGTCCTCCCCTATTTGAATTTATCACTTATAGGTCATTCGGCGTATTTCCAGTGGAATTGAAATCTACTGGAACTTTCCTGAAGCTAAAACGCTTTAAATCTATTGTAATTTTACAGAGCTTGCAGGCTCGTGCCGTCTAGGTCCTGTATCATTCTTGCGCCGTGTAAACTCAATTTCATTATTCTTTATCATCTTGGCTTACAGGATTGAGCCGCGTCGCATATCGATTATTATTTCCCGACGTTTCGGCTGATATTGCAGCAGCCTTAATCATGGGTAGGTACGAGTTGGTGTCCGTACTCAAACTAACGGTTGTTGCCAGTCAGATGTGCTTGCTTGCCCTGCGTTGACGTCACGCTGCTCGCTGATTGGTCCCCGCCCCTGGCAGTCGCGCGCTAGTAGAATTTTCCACATGTTGCTGAGTTTGAACCCATCTTCGCGATTGAAATTATTGGGATGCTTCACGACCTCTATTGCCTCTCTAATTAACCTGTTTTGGTATCCGGGAATTTTAACAACAGTTTCGGCCTTATCAAATTCGATGGCGTGTCTCGTGACGTCAGCATGTTCAGCAATTGCTGATCTGTAGTTTATCTGTTTCGTGTCCCGAATGTGCTCTGAAATCCTAATGGAAACGCGTCTTTTTGTTTGCCCTATGTAAACCTGCCACAGGAGCAAGGCACTTTGTAATCTCCTGCGTCCTGGTTTGGCAGCTTTATCTCGTTTGATTTACGCACCACTTGCGTCAGCTTGTTTATAGGATGCATCACAGTAGTAACATCGTGTTTCTTGAGCAGCCTGGCGATTCTATCTGTCAACCCCTGTACGTACGGCAGAAAGGCTTTATGGTGGGGCCTATCTTCGTTCCTTTTGCCAGATCTTCGGCTTTGTTCTACCTTCCGCGTGGCCCTATTTATTTGTCCTTTGTTGTAGCCAATAGCTAGGAGCGTGTTCCAAACAGGCTTCTTTTCTTCATTCACGCTATCCTTATCGCAAATGTGGTTGGCTCTGGTGAGGAGTGTTCTAGTTACCATTTCTTTCTGCGATGGAGGATGACTCGAGTTAGCATGTAGGTACCGATATGTGTGAGTATCTTTCCTATAGACCCTGTGTCCGAGTGTGTTATCTGTTCGTTTATAGAGCAGAACTACTAAGAAGGCCAGCTGATTATTTTCTTCTACTTCCATTGTGAAGTTGATGTTCGGATGTCTGGAGCACATGAAGTCTAGAAAGTCCTGAAGTGTGGTGCGTCCATGTTCCCATATCAAAAAGACGTCATCTTCAGATCTGAACCAACACTTAGGCTTCAATGGGCTCTCCTTGATCGCTTCTTCGAAGTTAGCCATAAACACGTTAGCCTGTAGTGGGGAGAGGGGGAACCCATGGCTGCTCCCTCCGTTTGCTGAAACATCTGCCCATTGAATACGAAGACTGTGGCGTTAACGCAGCTAACTCCACTAAGTCCGTTGGACCTCCTGTGGCTGTAAGTTTTTCCCTGATTAACTGTATGGCGTCAGGCACAAGCACCCTGGTAAATAGGGACTCCACACCAAAGCTTGCCAGTAGATCACCGTCAGTCAGGCTTATACTCGCTATGATATCAGTAAAGTGCTGCGAGTTTTTCAAGTGGTAGGCTGGCGGAGGGAATAATGGCTGCAGTACCTGGTTCAAATATTTAGCGTGAGTTGGAGACGCACTTTTAATCAGCTGATTTATAAACAGACGGAAGGTTTGGCAATGGGCTCTCCAATTTCAGGCATTCTGGCCAATATATATTTAGACTACTTAGAATCCAATAAAATTCAAGGCATAGCATTCTGGGGTAGATATGTCGACGATGTTTTCCTCATTGTATATAACTCTTCCCAGTATATTAATGGTATTTTAACAGAACTCAATCTTTTGGTTACCAACATTAAATTCACTGCCGAATCCTAAATTAATGGAACTATCAATTACCTAGACCTCAACGTCTCTAAAATGAACCGTAAACTCCAATACAGCATTTATAGAAAACCTACCGAAACTGTTTCTACCATACAGAGATCGCCTAACCATCCGGAGAGCCATAAAAGGGCGGCATTTACAAGCTATGTCAATAGAGCCCTTAACGTACCCATGTCTGAACTAAAATACAAAGAAGAAATCGCCACTATTCACCAAATTGCCAAGGCTAATGGCTATGAGAAGACGTATATCAACAATATTATCAACAAAATTAAAAACAAACCTAAAACCACTCTGCTACCGCTTAAGAAAGGAAAATCCCAGTTTGCCATATTCTCCTATACGAACTCGCTCACCCGTAACATCACCAACATATTCAAAAAACAGAATATGAGAATTGCCTACAGGACTACCAATACCACTCAAGACCACTTATTCAATTCAAATTTGGTCAATCAGGGTAGCAAATACTACAGATCAGGCATGTACAAAATGCAATGCAACGATTGCAATGCAGATTATGCGGGCCAAACAGGCAGGAATTTCAAAATTAGATACCATGAGCACTTAAACGCTGTCAGAGAAAATTTTCAGCCATGGGCAATCATATGTCTGAAATGGGGCATAAATTCACAAGTATTGAGCGCGATCTCAAAATTCTACATCATGGAAGTAAAGGCACTATGCTAAACATTCTGGAGCAGATTGAAATAGATAAGGCACAAAAATTAAATCCGTGTGCCAACCTCAACAATATTAATTTTGACAGCAACATACTTTATGACACGCTAACCAGGAACACCATTAACATCCCCTTAAACGAACCCCCATAAAGTTTCTATTTCATTTGGTTTGCCCTCATCTGAGCTTCCCACATGATAGCCACACCCTTGCTCTCCTTGGCACTCACTCTCCGCGCAGCCCTCCCCCCGCCCCTACGTCCCCCTCCCTTGCCTTGCTTCGCCTCTCTTGACCAGTTCAGCTCATTCCACCGTACCAGTGTTTCCTGTGCTCTCCCAGGCTACGTACACACGTGGGTTCCTCCTCAGGTATGTTCTTCCCTGGTTTTCTACACGAACCGGTTAGCCTTCCCTGTTTCTTGAATTCTCACTTTAATTTTTGGCCTTTCTTTCTGTTTCTCTTTAAGATTTTGGTTCCCCTTGTTTCACTTGTGGACCATCAACTTCTTCGCTTGAGCTAACTTGACCACGTTTTTTGGGATCCATTTTTCGTCCATTTCAACCGCACATTATCACAACTTGACACTTCAGGCATCCATGTCAAGAAATGTCCAAACTCCTTTTGTTTGTTGTTTGAGTCTTCAGTCTTTAGACTGGTTTGATGCAGCCCTCCAAGCCTCCCTGTCCTCAGCTAATCGTTTCATCTCTACATAGCTACCACACCCTACATCCGAGGCAATCTGTTTAACATATTCTAACCTTGGTCTACCCCTACAGTTCTTGTCCTCGACCCTTCCTTCCATAACTAAGCTTGCTATTCCTGGGTGTCTTAGTATGTGTCCTACCAACCTATCTCTTCTCTTCATTAGCAGTCGCCAGAAACATCTCTCCTCTCCCACTCGTCTTAATACCTCTTCGTTTGTAACCCTATCTACCCATCTGATCTTCATCATTCTCCTGTAACACCACATTTCAAATGCTTCAATTCTCCTCTTTTCTACTACACCAATAGTCCAAGTTTCACTTCCATAGAGCGCCACGCTCCAGACAAATGCTTTTAAAAATGACTTCCTAATACCTAAATCTAAATTCGATGTCAGCAGATTCCTTTTTTGTAGAAATGCTTTCTTTGCCTGAGCCAACCTACTTTTTATATCCTCTTTGCTTTGTCCATCACTGGTTATTCTGCTTCCTAAGTAACAGAAGTCTCCTACTTCCTTCAGCTTTTCACCTGCCAATTTGATCTCCATAGAGGTTTCTGATTTATTTCGGCTGCATTCCACTATTTTTGTTTTACATTTATTAATTCTCATCATGAATTCTTTCCGTAAGACGGAGTCCATACCATTCAAAAACTCATTCAAATCCTCAGGCTTGTCGGCCAAGATGACGATGTCATCAGCAAATCTCAGAGTTGAAATTATTTCTCCTTGAATCTTAACTCCCACTTTACATTTTTCTCTAATTTCCTTCATTGCTTGTTCAATGTAAAGATTAAAAGTATGGGTGATAAGTTGCAGCCTTGCCTTACACCTTTCTGAATACCAGCTTCTCTCTCATGTCCTTCAACTCGAATGACTGCTGTCTGGTTTCTGTATAGATTGTATATCACCCTCCTATCCCTGTACTTTATTCCAATCGATTTCAAAATGTCAAACAATTTAGTCCAATCAACGTTATCAAAAGCCTTTTCTAAGTCTACAAAAGCCATGAATGTTCTCTTATCTTTCCTTATTCTACCTTCCAAAATCAGCCTAAGACTTAGTACAGCTTCCCTTGTTCCTACATTTCTCCTGAAACCAAACTGGTCTTGACCCAACTCCGTTTCTATCTGGCTTACAATCTTCTTGTAAATTATTCTAGACAGGATCTTTGAAGCATGAGTAATCAAGCTGATTGTACGGTAATCTTCACATCTGTCAGCTCCCACTTTCTTTGGTATAGGGATGATAACATTCTTCTTGAAATCAGGGGGTACCTCACCTGTCTCATAAATCCTACACACCAAGTGAAATAACCTGATCAGACCTTCATCTCCTATGCAGCGTAGCAACTCAATCGGTATATCATCTATGCCTGGTGCTTTGTTCCTGCTTAAGTCTTCCAAAGCTCTATCAAATTCTGATCTCAATATTAAATCTCCTTTTGCATCCTCATCAATTTCCTCCTCCCTTTCCATTACATGATTCTCAATCTCCTTTCCCTTATACAAACACTCTATGTAAGCTTTCCATCTCTCAACCTTTTCTTCCCTATCTGTTAGAGGCTTTCCATTTGTGTCCTTAATATTACAGCACTTAGTCTTCTTTTCCCCAAAAGTATTCTTAATCCTTCGATAAGCTGTGTCTACTTTTCCTAATTTCAGACAATTTTCTATACCTGCACATTTCTCTTTCAACCATTCTTCTTTCGCTTCCTTGCACTTCTTGTTAACCTCATTTCTCAGACGTCTGTATTCTGCTTTCCCCTTTTCATCTCTTACATTCTTGTGTTTCCGCCTTTCATCCATCAATTCTAGTATATCCTGAGTGATCCACGGTTTTCTACCTATTCTTTCTTTCCTACCAATGTTTTCTTCTGCGGATTTTGTTATTTCATTCTTCAAAAGTGCCCATTCGTCTGCAATTGAAGTTTGTTTAGGGTTTTTCATTAGTCCTTCCTTTATACTCTTCTTGAATCTTTCATTTACATCCTTCTCTTTCAGTCTGTCTATTGCCCACCTTTTTGGCTTTTGACTTTTCTTCAGTTTCTTCAACTTTAATCTGCATTTCATTACAACCAGATTGTGGTCAGAGTTTATGTCAGCACCAGGATATGTTTTACAATCCAAAATCTGGTTTCGAAACCTCTGCTTGACCATAATGAAGTCGATTTGGTAACACCCTGTATCTCCTGGTCTCATCCATGTGTATATTCTTCTATTGTGGTTATTGAATAAGGTGTTAGCTATGACCAACTCATGCTCGGTGCAGAATTCTACCAGCCTGCTTCCACGATCATTCCTTTCACCTAATCCGAAATCTCCTACTATCTTCCCTTCTCTCCCTTTTCCTACCACAGCATTCCAATCTCCCATTACTATAACATTTCCATCACCCTTGATATACCTCAGAATTTCGTCTATTTCTTCGTAGACCTTTTCAACATCCTCATCATCAGCTTGACTGGTAGGCATATAGACTTGTACCACTGTGGTGCAGGTAGGTTTAGTATTGATTTTTGCTACAATAATCCGTTCACTATATTGCTCATAATATTCCACCCGCTGTTCAAGTTTCCTACTCAATATGAGGCCAACCCCTGCTTGGCCATTGTTTGATTTAGTGCTAATGACCCTATAGTCTCCTGACCAAAAGTCCTGTTCTTCCTGCCAGCGCATTTCACTAATCCCAACCAAATCCAACCTCAACCTATCCATTTCCCTTTCTAAGTTTTCTAACCTTCCACTTCCTAGCAGACTTCTAACATTCCACGCTCCGATCCGTAGAATGTCAGATTTCCTCTTTGTCACTTCTGTGATGTTAACCCCCTCTCGAGTAGTCCCCACCCGGAGATCCGAACGGGGGACTAGTTTACCTCCGGATTGAAATTTTACAAGGGAGGAGGCCATCATCACATGTAATTATGCATAGAGAGGTGCATATCCTCGGGAATAGCATACAGCTGTAGTTTCCCGTTGCTTTCAGCCGTGCAGCAGGACGCAGTGTAGCCACATTGATATCAAGAAAATAATGAACAGTGACTGACTGACTTCACACAGTGCAATATTTCATGTGAACTTACTCTCACGAACTCATGGCCGGAGAGCCTTCTTTGTGATATTTTAACGATGTGCACATACTTTTTATTCCCTGTTTGTTGACCTGTTTTTACCAAGTTGTATGCATGATTTTAATGTTGTTACAATGTCTTTGATGCTATGTGAATGTTTCTTTGTATTCGATAAATTGTGGCTGAGGAAGGGCTATTTAATGGCCCGAAACATGTACCACTTTTTAACTATATGTAACCTATTGTATTGATCGACGGACTAATATTGTTGCTATAAATAGTTCCTTTTATCACCGTAAAAAAATCCAGGGTGATATCGGGAATAGTTTCGGAGATATTGAATGCTGGTGAAATAATTCGCACAGCCGCCATGTTGGATTGGTGAGACGTAACCAAATTTGAAGGGCACGGTCGGGGTCGCCCGGAATAGTGCTATGAACTTACCGAGTTTCATTGAAATCGCTCCAGTCGTTTAGAAGTTATTAGAACACACACATCTCACACACACACACGCGCACACACAGACACACGGACAAAAGTTGATCTCATAAGCCTATTTTTACAAAATTGAAAATAGGCTAAAAACATTATTCACGAAAATCATAAATCACCCCTGCAGCATTACCGCATATAAGATATAATTTAATCCTCACAAAACAAATTCTAACTGACTAAAAAATTAGTCGTAATATTGGACTTTGATATGGTTGCTACATGTGGCACCATCCGGTTTGGAGGAACTCTTTTACGTTAATAATTTTGGAACTTAGAACAAATACCTGGTGAGAGGAACACAATAGGGGACGTCCTAAGTAGAGGATATTCCTTTAAAAACTTACACCACAATTATGTTCAGATCCGTGCTACAAATAGGATGTGGTTTTAGGTACAGCGGTCATCTTCTGATTAACATTCATAAAAGATACAATTTACAGAGTAGCACACTTTCCTTACATACCGGTACATCCAACAGTGAGAACTCTGAATGAGAATGGATAGCTTTAGGGCTGCTAATTATCGAAAGTGAATATCAATATCAACTCAAGACAGACAAAAATATAAATAAATATGTACAATGACAGATACGAAAAGAGGATATCTGATTTTGCCAACAAACCAGTTCATATCAAACATTTTTAGTATGCATACATAAAACTGAAAGAAAGCTTTTCCGTTTAATGGTGTTTTTAACTTACTCATTTAGATGATTTCTACTTCCGTCAATCACTTCAACCGAGATTTCTTCTTGTATATCCTAGTGACAAGAGAGAATCATTAAGTTCTTTGCTATCATCTTCAGCTTCTACACAATAATTAAAAAACAATGTAACATTACAGCACATCTGCACTTAAAGTAAGGATACAGCAGTTGATCAACTTACTAAGATTACTTTCATATTCTTCATCATAACTTACTGGATAATAAAAGTCTTCCCTAATAATGAAACATATCAAAGCCATCACTCCTTTGTAGGTCAATTAAATCTAAGTGTGATAGCAAATGTGGAGAACAGAGCTAGTTTTCATGGGTTCACAGACATTATTAGTGAGGCAGTAGAGAAATACTATTTATATTGAAATTCCTAGCTGATGATGATAATTGTTGTTTTAAGGGGCCTAACATCTAGGTTATCGGCCCCTATATTGAAATTCCTAGCAGAAAGTATGTAACGGGGTTTTACATCACCAGACCGACCACATATATGCCAGAAAAACAATATTCTACAAGACTTTATTCACAAAATTCTGCACAATCTTTGATTAAGGGGAGTACGTACCTCAATTTTCGCAAAACTTGCGAAATTCATTTTAAAGTATTTTGGTGTTCTTTGACATTACATATTTCGGCAAAATCGCATTCCAAGTACCCATAATTAGTATTTTTCATGGCCTCTGTCATTTAAAGTGCCACACCCCCTTCTGCAGGCAATACTTTAATCATTGATAACTTTCGAGGATATTTAGGTGTATTAATGAACATACCCTCGTTGCTAAGCGATTGCTGCTGCTGTCAACAACGTGTGATGCCGCTGTGATTGTTTAGGTTTGATTAGTTAGGTGCATGTTGTGAGATATTGTTACGGTTAGGCCTATTCCAAGTGTTTGTTTTCAACATGCCCAGGATAAACAAGTTCGGCAGAAGTAAGTTGCGTGGGAATCAATTTAGAAATAAGAAGTCATGCTTGCAGACAGAGAAGGTTGACACCGTTCCTATTACGACCGTGACTATTTGCTCACCACTCCCAAAACCTCAAACAACAACGAAGAAGGTTCAATTAGTTCTCCCATAAGTTCGTGTCATAAAACGCTGGCAGTTTCTGAAAATGTATAGGTATATAAGGAGTATGATTCAGGTAGCGGCTTTACTGTGCAAATAGTGAAAACATTTCAGTAGGAAACCAGGTTATAGATGTTCAGCTCTAGTGGTGAAATCGTTTGTGCAGTGAAAATATTATAAAAATATTGTCTCTAAAGAGGCAGCATTTCGTAAGGGCCTCGCATGCCTCATAGTTCTTTCATGTGAAATTTGTTTTCCACCTCAAAATACGTGAACGGTGGATATGAGGTGAACCATCGATTTGTGTATGGCCTCAGGTCAATTGATAAGGGGAAGGCAGGGGGTGATATGCTATTTGCCTAGTTCTCCTACTAGATTTCATGGGATCACATACATTATTAATGAGGCAGTAGAGAAAGTCAATGAACACCGCATGAAGGAAGCTACTCAGGAGCCTATATCTGAAAATGAGGGGGTTCTAACCTAGATCTCAAGTAAGATTTTATGAGTTAATCTATAATGTGAATTCTCACAGATTTTGTTTTCTTTAGGTGTGCTCAGTTAAAAAACTCAAGTGTTTGGTGATTGGCTTCGTGATCTTCACATCATAACATAATTTCCCTCGTGTCCTTGTCACATAGCGGACTCGCCTCCAGGCTCCATATGTTTTCTTGTCCAGCGATCCTCCCCGATATGGTGGAGGTCGGACATCACAACAGGTTCGCATACAGCTCCCTCGTTGGCGTAGCCAATTCGCTACTTGGATTTCGGGCACAGTATATACTACATGTGTTATATTATCAATGTCTGTGCCAGACCTGAATACGTTAAACTAGAAACAAAATACAATGCATTCTAAGTAGGCTTAATAAAAAATGATTATGTTGATAATCAGTCTGCAGTGAGCCTTGATGGTAGGATACGTTCTTGGCAGGAGGAAGTAAATTGAAGCAGGTGGAACATTTAATGTGTTTGGGCTGTGTAATCTCTCAGGATGGTAGTTGGGGAAGTAAATAGAATCGAGCTGTATAAAAGCCAATACAGTGAGATCTCTGTAGTGATCTACAGTTTTAAGCAAGAAAGAAGTTATAGCGATTAAACTCTCCGTACATTACTCAGATGGTGGGGTCATGTAGAGAGAATGGGGGTGGAGAGATTACCTAAGAAGTTAATGACTGAGGCTGTAGATGGTAAGAGAATGGGGGTGGAGAGATTACCTAAGAAGTTAATGACTGAGGCTGTAGAGGGTAAGAGAAGTACTGGTAGACTTTGCTGTATGGAAGTGAGAGCTGGATAGATTCAGAATATGTGATACATAAGCTAGCGGTAACTCATTATAGGGTAGCACGAATGCCTGCTGGGACAATCAGACGGGAGCAATGGCAGGAAGGTACTCGTAATGAATAGATAAAGGCCAAGTTCGAAATGATCACGCTAGTTGAAGCTGTTCATATGAGCAGACTCAGATGGCGGGGTCATGTGGAGAGAATGGGGGTGGAGAGATTACCTAAGAAGTTAATGACTGAAGCTGTATAGGGTAAGAGAAGTACAGGTAGACCTGGTTAGATTCAGTGTTGAACGATTCCAAAGTGAAGCAAAGAGGCTGCAATGCCAACTACTAATAGAGGAACATGGAAGCAACTACTTGGCAAACAGAGGCTTACAGACTAGACTGGAGGCAAAACAGTCTTAAATGAAAATGTGTGTCTGTCTGTAGCCATTCAAAATTTCGGTCGACTGCGTTAATGGGGGAATATCACGAAGGGATCTCGTACCAGTCTCCTGTTTAGAATAAGGTAAGTTGGTTGACCCTTCATCATTTGGGATACCTAGACCATTAAAATACACGAAAATATCAACTTCACACCAAGAAAAAAATACAACGTGATTGTGCTAAGGATATGCTGGCTTCACACAATATACCCATCGCCTATGAGAATTAAGATCTATTCTCAATTAGCTAAGTGTATTAGGCAACAGCATGTAATGAGGGAGGTAATCGGTTTGAGTCCAACATTTGTCAGACATCATAATGCCACACCATCCATAAACACGGCTTGCACTTTATGTTAAATAAACAACCTAGTAGCCGACAGCTTCCATCTGTCAAGGGTAACGTCTGAATACACCATTCTTCTGTGGAGAAGAAAATGACAATGGGGCATTCTATGTGATGGAACAAGTAGTAACAAAATAAGGTACTTACCTCTTCCAAATCACCACCACTCACTGAACATGGTGTTTCTATTTTGAGACTCGGAACAATCTCAGGTATAGACAATTCTTCAATTTTAATATCATCAGTGAGATCAGCATCATCCTGCACAGAAATTACATGTTTCACAAATACATTAAATAGGTACATTACAATACATTACAAATTGTAAACGAGCACTCACGTAATCAAAGAATAAGTTACCTTTCGTCTGCCTTTCATTACCTTGATTTGCAATAGACAAGATCTGGATCAGAAACTGTTTTCAAATAGGACGTTCTGTTTTCAGAGTTCACATCCCAGACTTGGGTGTTTAAACTTCATATTGTGCTACTAACCACGGGTACGCCACGTGATATCACAAATCATAAATCTACTTGGCCACAATGGCCAGTGTCAATATCTTTTAAATTAGAAAGTATATATATATACAAATGTTGGAACATTGTTCTTCTGATCTAAGGCAATTCCAGAAATAACCCCCTCCACAGCCTCCGAATGAACATAGGTAATTCCTCAATGGAATTGAAGAAGTATACTCAATGAAAATTGGTAGGCCTACATTTCCAACTGATCAATGAAATTCATTCTTTTTCAGGAATCATGGCCTACGTTGAACATATCAATGGCGTTCATGTTGTGGTATCCTGATTTTAATCCGCTTCGGGCTCCAATATACTGTTCTCCCTTTTCCCTTCCCAATTCCACGTACCTAAACTCTATCAATCTGCCTTGCTCACCTCAATGTTACCAACATAAACTGCCCTGTAAGAGTGCATAATAATCAGCGCCAATGATCCTATTTTTCTCACACTGCAAAACCTTTGGATCACATACAATTGAGGGAGAAATTCACGCACATAACGAAGACTGGGGAAAAGGAAACAGAAGAAGGTAGACATATATTAATAACATCTCATTTATCACAATTCAGTGCACACATTTTGAGAGGTAGTCTTCAATATTCTTCCAGCATTTACGTAAAATCGGTTATTTAACATAATCTTTTATTTCCCACACATCTTGATACATCTCATCTTAGTTTCTAAATTATCGAATCCCTTATTTATGCCTCAGTCTTTCAGCCCAGTTTTCTTATCTTGCATCATCATTGACATCCGCTCCTTATATATATATTTACAATAACTTCAAACGAAGTCTCCCAGAAGCTGCAAACTCCCAACACGTCGACCCGTATTTGTTATTGGGTCAAGAGCCACTGCTGTGCTCTAAAATTGACGAGAAGGAAGAAGAGAGGAAAACACTGACAACTGGCTTATAATTGTCTACAAAATGAAGAGAATTTCAAAGAAAGCCTCAATGCCTGAAGAATACCAAACTTAGAAGGACGCAGGTGGGCACCTGAAAGCCACAAGCCAAAAGCCTATGAAGGTGTAGAAACCCTGCAAGGGAACGTCATCAATCCCTGAAGAATACAGAACATAGAGCCTACAAGAACTTATTACAGAATATCATCAATGCGAATCTTCCGGTTTGGCCGAAATTATGTTGGTCAGACCTCAAGTAAATCTGTGATCGTATTTCATTCTCAAATTCATATAAACCATCCCTGGAGAGTGTAAATGTACTCATTAGCAACATACGCTAGACATAGAGCAGCTCTTGTGAAAGAGCTTACCGCGTCTCACGTCCTTCCCAACCTATTGCACTACTTCAACCATTTCCACAGCAGTCTATCTACACAAATACAAAACATACTGGGGAATGTGCCTACAGCAGTGTTCTTGATATAAGACCATAAGAGAACAAAAAAAAACTTTCCTCAAGTCCTCATTTAAGCATGTCACATATCGCCCTGCGTAAATATCAGCCGAGTGTAATATTAAACTAAATAACAGCACAGATGTATCACAACGCATAAATAGGTTATAAAAAAGGTTATGTATGTAATAAGGAACCAGTAGTGAGAAAAGGAGTCTATTACGGTAAGAAAATGGATGAATTCTAGTAATATTGGAGGTCAAAATTGGAGGTTAGTTGACCAATCGAGGTCAAAAGAAAAGGGCCCGGCACTAGCAAAGAGCAATATCAGGCTCTTTTTTGTATGATTGCTCCTGAACATTTTTTTTGCCGGTACTTCAGTGATGTGGTGGCCTTCATTCTTCCATATCAGGCTATTGTTAATGTACTCCCTAATACGGTAGTTTTTGGCAAGTTAATATTTAGATTGTACTGTATTTTAATGAGTTTATAACAAGGATTTGTACAAATTATTCTAGAGCGCATGACACTCAATATACACTCACCGGCAAAAAAACGCAACCGTTGTATTTTTTAATAATTCTCATAATTTATTGCACTGAAATTATTTTTATGTAAAAATTATGCATAATTTATTGTTTTTTAAACATTTGAAAACCAGTACACATACAAAAAATACTTAAAATAAAAAATCTGTTTAATTTTCTAGAATAAGAATAATATGAGAAAATGTTTAAATTTAGACTAATGAAATAGTCGTTTAAAAATGTATCCTCTACATAAAGGAAGAGACCATGTGCGGTGTATTTGCCTGGAATGTAATGTATTCTGTTTCAAGTTCCGATGGCGGTTCTGTTTCAAAAAGAAGAAAGAAGTGGCAATAAAGATTATTCATTTAAAACATGAAGAAAGATGCGGTGATGATGATTATTCATTTAATATATAATTGCTGAAGACCAAGTTAGAACCCAGACATAGGTCTTTTGACGGTAGGAAGCTTGTTTGCCCTGGCGGCCTTTCTACTTCCCCACTAGTCTATAAGCCATATGATACACAAACAGTACGACAATCATATCTGACTCGCCGTATATAAGTGAGTTTTAGTACGGCATGTGGTGGAGACTTCACTTACAATAGGACCCAGGGTGCCAGCAGAGTGAAACTGCAGTATCAATGCAATAACATGAGCTACTGTTAGGTCTTCATATAGAAAACAAGGCTGAGTGTTTGAAACCTACAAATAACATATAATCTCTAAGTAATTCGTATTATAATAAGAGAGGTAATGCAACCCCGAAAATCACCTGTATTTCATGTTCTTGTTTAATAGCTGTCCATTTATCTTCAAACACATCACCAGCCTCGTCCTGCAGTTTGTTAGATGGCAACTGTTCATTCGTCTCCTGGGAAGTATTATTATACAAGTATGATGCAATGTAAGATATGCAGACACAATATGAGTTATGTGAAACAAGAAAAGTAAAACTCAGCAGAACCTGGTCATCCTGTTTAGTGTAGAGCAGGGGTCTCCAAACTTTCCAGCCTTAGGGCCATACTGATTACTCCAGTAAGTTCCGAGGGCCAAAACCATATTATCATTGTTGCCGGTGGTAAAAAGTGAAATAGTCCACTGATGAAAAAAAAGTCCGAAAAAGTACGCAACGTTGAAAAAAGGCTGCAAATCGGACTAAAGTACGCAAAACGGCAACACTACATATTATTAATTTTCCTGTCATTATCTGTAATTTCTAGATTAGTCGTAGAGTACGAGCCATGAGGAGTAACGTGACACGACATCTGGTGAACACAAGCGGAAATAGGTAGTACCTTCTATCGCTAACAGATGGCGCTAATAGCACGTACAGAGTAATCTCGTTGGTTCGAGAGAGTTCTGGTGTCTTCCACTCACTTCTAGATGGCAGTAATTGGAATATATAAGAAGGCTAGTTGCGCAACCACAAGTCAGTTCCTATGACACTGTTGTGAAATAAAATAGTGCGTACCTCCTTAAAACGTGTTTGTGCGTGTTTAAGTTTAAGACATCTTTGTAACAGTATTTTGATTTGAATTGTTGCTTTTGTGTGTGATTTAGTAGTATGGAAAAGAAGCGAAAAATTGATAGTGAATGCAGAAAATTCAAAGATGAGTGGAACATTCAGTATTTCGTAATTGAGTCCAGTAACAAGGCGCTATGTTTGATTTGCAATGAAAGCATAGCCGTTCTCAAGGAATATAACATTAAACGTCATTATGAAACAAAACATTTTCAAAATTACTCAAAATATACAGGAAGTTTGCGGACAGAAAAATTCGAAGCTATGAAGCGCGGATTGAAGTCGCAGCTATCTTCATTTACAAAACTCAAAACCGAACAAGAGGCTGCAACTCGTGCCAGCTTTCGTGTGGCTCTTGAAATTGCAAAACGTGGAAAACCATTCACCGATGGAGAAATGATCAAAGAATGCATAATTGCAGCAGCCGAAGAAATGTGCCCTGAAAAGGTAAATTTATTAAAAACTGTCAGTATGTCAGCAAACACTGTGGCTCGAAGGGTAGAAAACATCGCTGAAAATATATCCTCTCAACTGTTCGACAAAAATGGAGATGTTGAGTGGTTTTCTTTGGCCTTGGATGAGTCAACGGATGTGTCAGATACTGCTCAGGTGTTGATGTATATTCGAGGAGTAGATAAAAGTTATGAAGTGCATGAAGAACTTCTTGATATGTATAGTATTCATGGCACAACTACTGGTACAGATATTTTTAAAGGAATTGAAATGGCCATTAATCAAAAGAACCTTCGATGGAAAAACTTGAAATGTATTACAACTGATGGAGGCAAAAGCATGAGTGGGAAAGATAAAGGAGTGGTCGCTCTTGTGTCAAAGGCTGTAGAAAATGACGGTGGTTCAAAACCATTAGTCTTACATTGTATCATTCATCAACAGTCTTTGTGCGGAAAATGTTTGGATATGACTGAAGTTCTGAAACCAGTCATATCAACTGTTAATTTTATGAGATCTTTTGGGCTGAATCACCGACAATTCCGACAATTTATTGAAGAGATTGGAGAAAATGACTTACTTTCTCATACTGCCGTACGTTGGCTTAGTTGTGGGAAAGTCCTTTAGCGCTTTTTTGAACTTCGAGCAGTGATCGAAATTTTATTGAATGAAAAGCATCGCCCTCTTACTGAATTACAAAACAACGCATGGCTGTGGAAGTTAGCATTCTATGTTGATTTGACAAAACATGTGAACGAACTGAATTTGAGATTGCAAGGAGAAAACCAGCATCTTCCTGATTTATACACTAATATCAAATCAATCCGGAAGAAATTGATACTGTTTCAATCACAACTACGAAGTAAATGTTTTTTACATTTTAAAACATGTGAAATATTCAGCCACACCACTGAGACTGAGTTTCCTATCGATTTTGCAATCGAAACTTTCAGTGCTTTGAAAATAAATTTTGATACTCGTTTCTCGGACTTCGATGCCTTTGCGAATCAAATTAAGATTTTTCAGGATCCTTTTGATACTGACATTGAAACCCTAGCCCCGGAACTTCAAATGGAAATGATTGAACTACAGTGCAGTGATATAATTAAGAACAAATATCAAAACTCATATTTGTTGGAATTTTATAAGAGTCTTCCACTGACACAATTTGATAATTTGCATAAATTTGCTCGTGGGCTGTTTTCTGTTTTTGGTACTACTTATTTGTGTGAGAAGACCTTCTCCAAAATGAAGTACACACAAAATGTCTACAGATCTAAATTAACTGATGAGCATCTTAAATCTCTTTTAATAATTGGTACAAGTAAAATTAGTCCACAACTACAAACTATTGTCAGTGGAAAATCTCAATTACATAAATCTCATTAGTATTTCATATGTCTGCATGTTATACATGTCTTTACTCATTACAATTCTGTGTTTCCTTATCCAACTTATCACAAAAACAATAACAATAAGCCTACAACAATGTTATGAGTAGTTAGCCCATGACCATATCAATGTAGATGTCATATTAATAATTATTCAACATAAAATTAGAATACTTCAGTAAACTAAATTTAATTTGCTATAAAAAATATGTTCTCTAAAAGGAGTTTTCAAGTATGCTAGCTCTCCGCGGGCCGGACAAAATCTGTCCGCGGGCCGGATGTGGCCCTCGGGCCGTAGTTTGGAGACCCTTGGTGTAGAGTATTGCTTGTCACGCACATCACTTAGATTGCAATGTTACACCATATACGAATTAAAATGCAACTTACAATGTTGTGGAATTCACCTGAATAAGGCAAACAATCTGCCTCAGTCTTGATGAACGGATTATCTTCCATTATAGTCAGGAAACTAGATCACAGAAAGAAAACTTACGGTAACTTCATAGTCAAAGACCATAATTTCCCCTGGAAGCCAAATCAGTCTCTTAATTAATAGGCGAATGTTTGTTAGTAGCCAACTCGTAATCCAGATGCACAGTGATAAAAAGAGCATATTATGTTCGTCAACAACGGTGAAACTTATACGACCATGACGCACAACTTGCGAGCATTCTAAGACGCATGTTTGCAATTAGGCTATATGCTCATGGTCACGCATTTTTTAAAATTATTTATCCTTGCGGTTGACAAGACATAAAGAGAAATTAATGGTGCCTGCTTGAGCAGTGAGACAAAGCATCCTATATTCGGTTTTTCTATGCTTACGTACACACTAACCTGATTTGGGGGCAGGCGAAGGAAATGTAATATTGTCAAACGATAAAGTTCATTACAAAATTATCAACACGTTTAACTAGACTATGTGAAAGTAAACTTGAATTACTGCACTAGTATTAGAAATTGACTTGACTTGCTTTCAGACGCCACAATAAAATATAATACTTCCTCTGTGTGTTACAAGCCGCACAGATAAAACTAGAACCTTCAACGTCTCCAAATAGACTTTTGAAACATGGGGGTAAGATGTATATTGTCGTCATAAGGCTGTTTTCTCGACAATCAGCTGTTGTAAATTGATAATCTGCACAGGGTGCCGAGCATTTATTACTGCGGTAAAACATGTTATAAATACCGGTACCGGTACCTAAAGTTTTTCGGTAGCGCTGCACACCGTGAGAACATGTGTATAAAAAAAATGAGTAATGAAATTAGCCAAAGTACCTGTAGTAATGGTATCTGGAGATGATAAATTAATAGATGTTGACTCGTCCGCTGTCATAGACCCACCCCGCCATCCCAAATAGCAACACTACTTATATAGTTGAAAGGAAGTCTCCAGGAGACATCTTTCGCACTAAGTCAGGAATGCCAACACCACGCATTTGGTACTATCTCGCACCGGGTGTACAAAGAAACAAAAGGGCGTCGATAATGTAATATACTATTGCGCCAAATCCAACTCGTCAGTCGTACTTTAACCATGGATTGTGTGGCATGTGAAAGTACTTCATAAATTCTATCTTATTAATGTTTTACATACAAAAACAAACCTAACCTGGGGCTTACGCCCCAGACCTCCTTGCTTGTGGTACTAGCAGTAATTTTCGGCCAGGCAGTACCTAACCTAGTAGCGGACATAAATTCTATCTTATTAATGTTTTACATAAAAAAACAAACCTAACCTGGGGATTACGCCCCAGACCCCCTTGCTTGTGGTACTAGCAGTAATTTTCGGCCAGACAGTACTTTACGTCTTTACGTGTGAAATGGTGAATGGTGAATTTTTTGTGCGACATGTTGGTAACGTAGTCACATGTCCGTCTGTCGAGTGTCCAAGATGGCGTCCGTAGTGAAATGAACACGATAAAAATTCTTTATTTACTTAAAAAAAAAAAAAAAAAACATTATTGAGGTGCGGCAGCTGTAGTTGAGATTGTGAAACGACTCCCAACAACTCCGAGAAAGGTATGTAAATCACAAATCCTATATTTTCAATAATATACCTCGTTAAAAGTTACGAAAAGGCATGTTCTCACGGCGTGCAGAATATCTCTAATATGAATTTCAAGAGCTCCATTCTGTCAACTGATTATTAACCAGAGCCTTACAATGCATGCATATAATGAATATCAAGATCCTAAGTCTTAAAATGTAAATTTTGAAATTTGTTTTGCTATATTGAGCCCCCTTAATATATTCCCAAATGCAAAATTTTGACATTTCGGAATTTTCCCTTCGGTTGCTACCTACCTTCCAACATCATGGCAAATTTCAGCTTTCTCCGTGTTCGGGAATACCATTAGAATTTTGATTCTCATTATGATGTGTACATGTGGTTTTATATATAGAGATAGGAATTCATAATTCTGTTCTTTAATAATTCAGGAAATCATATAGCAAGTTACTGTCAACTGACTGAAAAAGTTAGGCGCGCCAGCGGTCTAGGAGCGCTCGTCCGTTTGGTCGTAGCCAAGCCCAAGCACCGACCAGATCTCAATAGTAAAGGGTATGGCAGGTATGCTAGACCGGGTAAACCCAATCCCAACAGTTAACACGGCTGGACGTTGCCCACAGGTTGCAACAAGGAGCCGAGCCGCAAGCGCGGACGGAGACATCCGAGATGCTTCGTCAACTGCCGAAACCATGTCTTGCAATGTTGCGCGTGAACTTATGACACTCGCAGTTCTCGCCCTCATATATAACTTACGTTGTATTGTTCTCTTGAAGGTTTTCATGAAGACTAACTTTTATTCCAATGTTAATCCGATGAAATTGTTATGTCTCTGACCTGCGGCATTCGTTATGAATGAGGTACATCCGTTTTACCGCGCAATTGAATACAGTTTTCTCTGATATCAAGCAGTCTTTTACCATATCACCTCATGGGTGCCCGCAGGAGGTGGGGGAGGAGAGGGGGGGGGCAAGGAGGGGCCGTGTCCCCACCGCCTGAAATCCCGAGAATATTTAGACTGTTCATTGTCACACCAGTTTATTTCATAAAGTGATGTTACTGACGGTTAACTTATTTAGATGTAGGGATAATTCCACAGTTTTATTTAACTTAGTAATTTGGGATTATTTGAGAATATCTTCAGTTATCAGTTATTTAAAAAATCGGCGAACTGGATTAACATTACTATTTTAATGAACTGCTTGATTTTTAATTTTGTCCATACATGGTGATACAACTACTTTTTGCCTGTTTTTAAAGAATGAACATTTTGACGATGATTCACAAAGAAAAGCGAACTCCTATGGACAAAAACTCTGAACTAAAAGGGTTTAAGAGCAGCCAAATAATGTCCCAAAGCAACTTCTTTCTTGCTTAATACTGTAGATCACTACTGAGATCTCACTCTATTGGCTTTTATACAGCAAGTAAGAAATGAAACGAAAATTGCGGAGGGGGTCTCAATATCACCTAGTGACATGTAGGTAATAAAAAAAAATACATGCCCCCCTCACCTAGAAAAAATCCTGCGGGTGCCCATGAACCACGTTAATGAAAATAGTGCACCACCCAGGAAAATATCCGCCAGCCGCCACTGGATTTGATTATCGCGAATTTGGCTCTGGCAACTTATGTATGTACGAAAAGTAAGCTAATGTGAAGACGAAGGATGTCCGATGAAGGATAATATAATTTTTAACATTTCTACCCTGATACCTAGGCCTACCAAACTTATATTTCTAGTCCACCCTTTAAAACAATTAAGGAAAGATTGTAGTTTAACGTGACCGTTAATCTCGAGATCATAAGCCACGGGACCTCCTTTTACGTGGAATCTGAACCACAGGTCATGGCATTTCACTTTGAAAATCTCACATGCATTGACCGGGAATCGAACCCGGTCCGCCGTGGTGAGAGGCCAACAGCTTGACCGCAGCGCCACCACGCTCCCTTAAAACAATTAGCAATACATACTATTGCAGTGTATAGTTTAAAAATAAATCCTATATTTATGTCTTAACATTTTACTGATATTTAGTCCAATAAAATGCGGTTCAATCAATATTATTAATGGCGTAGATATTATTATAATATTAAGACCGGTTTATTTTTCTTGTATCGGAGAATGGTCTCCTTTGCAACTCCTTTGACTCCCCTCCTGGAAATATCTTACCTTCTATTGGTGGGGGCTTTGCTATGTTGGTGGACAGAAGTGTGTTCCTCCTCGAGGCAGGCAGTGTAATGGTTATTGGTGGGGGCTTTGCTATATTGGTGGACAGAAGTGTGTCCCTCTTCTAGGCAGGGAGTGTAAAGGTTATTTTAAACTTGCCCACCAGTTCTACGTAACCAATGCAAGATTATAGAAGAATATTTGCATCTCTGGCCAAGTTTTGATATAGTTTTCTGCTGTTTTATATGCATTCAAAGGCTGAAAATATTCCCAACATTTGGTGTTATTTAAAGTTTTGAGAATAATTTCATTATCTAACAGTGCCGATTGTACAGGGTGATTATTTTGCTGGAGCGGAGCCAGCGGCCAGCAACAGTTCACGCAGTGGCGTAACCATGAGGGGGTTAGATCCCCCCCATTGGAAAATCGGCAGGTTGTGATTTGTGTCTGTGGTAATGTACTGTTGTCGCCTTTTGGCCCGGGTCCTCATTTGTGGCTACACACGTCTTCATGACAACTTATAACCACAGTCTACCTACAGATCGCGAAGCTTGGCTCATATGATTCTACAGCTATAGAGCGTCTCAACCTTAAAAGACAGTATGGAGTTAAATGTAGTATTTGCCTTTCACTCGCACTCTATGTCCTGCAATTAGCTTCGTCCTCTTCTACCCCGGCGATGTTGCCATTTCCCAATAATTGAAAGTGTAAAATCTAAGAAAATGTTTGCGTCGTATTATAGAGAATTTCCCGCTCTTCATGATGGTGTAAAAATAAAAGCCATAAATAATTAACACATGGCCCAGTTTTCACAATTACGATATTTTAGCGCGAATCTATATTTTGCATTTATAAAACTTATCACGCCGTAAATAATGAACTAATGATCGCAACAGACCAAGAATTTATTTTTAGATTGCCTGATGTTGGTAGAAGATACCCTACTTCTCAGAGCAGTAATTATTTTCATAATAAGAAAGTTATGATTTTTTTCTTAAATGTTACTTGAAAAATCTGGGATGGTGTCACATAAAAGTCAGCTAGCGAGAAAGTTTTTTGCTGTTGACTTTACGTTGGTGACTAAGCGAGAAGAAATGTTCATTAATGTTTGAAATAGTTTTTAAAATAAACCAGAGCTCAATACCAGGTCGCATTCATAAGTTATAGCACATCGCTTAGTCCTCCCGCTCAGCGCTGACGCACCGGAACTTTGTTTACTAATGTGGCCCGCAGGCTATCTCCCCCGACTACGTTTGAAGGAGGGTAGGTGATGATGTGAAGTAAAACTATGAAATGAAGTGGATTTTGTGTTCTTTATAAATTGTCCGCCTCGTTGCGTTCTTGGCTGTCACTGTGCTGTCACCGTGGAGGCCCGGGTTTGAATCCCGGCTCTGCCAAGAAATTCTGGTCTGAGGGCTGGAACGGGGTGTACTCAACTCCATGAGACAAAAATGGGAAGAGGCGGGTTCGATTCCTACCTCAGCCATCCTCGAAGTGGTTTCCATAGTTTGCCTTTGTTCGTCCCGGGAATTAACAGGGGTTTGTTAATGGTGCAGAGTTAACGTTTCTGTGCCAAAAAGAACACGGTAGACACACACGACAAAATGACAGGTGAAGTATATGAAAAGTGGTTCGTCGAGCAATATTGTTGCTCAATGTTCCCGAAGGATCTAGCCTAGTAATAGACAATGCAGACTATCACAGCAGAGAAATATGTTCTTGCTTGTCACCTTACCACACCACAGTGAACTTAATCCCATCGAAAGGGAATGGGCGCAAGTGAAACTGAACAACGTCTGGTTCAAGAACAAGAAATGAATAATTTAATTTCGGCTGCATACCCCCACTTGACCACACAAAATTGGGTAAATTACGTGGACCACAATTTATTATTATTATTATTATTATTATTATGTCATATTATAATTCATTATAACCTATGATATTCGAGAAAAAGGCCTTATCATATTCATGAATAATTGAATAATTGAAAATTATAAATTAATATAATGTGTGCATTAAAATCGCGCTCTGAGCTTCGGTGTATCATAATCTAAATATTGTACCGTCTTTCGCTTCAAGGCATGAGGTACAATTATATACAACAAACAAATATTTTGGAAATTTCCCGACTTTTGCGTAAAAGCACGCCTGTATACGAGTTATGTTACATCATGTGCCCGGTCTTGCAGAACTTTCTATATGCAGCAGATCTGGCATCAGCGCGCTCCATTTAATGCGTACTGCCTTTTAAGGTTGAGACGCACTATAGATATATACATAACTGTGAGATGATGGTTCCTCTATGAGGTATTGGTACACCGGAAGGACTTTAAGCTACCATCCTTCATAAGAGAGCTCCCAGATACCAACCAAACTGAGATGTTGGTTCCTCTTTGAGGTATTGACACACCGGAAGGGTCCTTAAAATATCATCCTCCAGTTAAGAGCTCCTAGATACCTACCAAACTATGAGATATGGTTCCCCTTTGAGGTATTGACACACCAGAAGGTTTTTAAGCTATCATCCTTCAGTTTAGAGCTCCTAGATACCTACCAAACTGTGAGAAGATGATACCTCTATGAGGAATTGACAAACCGGACGGCTCTTTAAGCTATCATCCTTCAGTTTAGAGCTCCAAGATACCTACCAAACTGTGAGATGATGATTCCTCTTTGAGGTATTGGTACACCGGAAGGTTTTTAAGCTATCATCCTTCAGTTTAGAGCTCTTAGATACCTACAAAACTGTGAGATGATGGTTCCTCATTGAGGAATTGGTTCCCCGGAAGGTCATTAAGCTATCATCCTTAAGTTTAGAGCTTCTAGATAGCTACCGAACTGTGAGATATGATTCCTCTTAGAGGTGTTGACACACCAGAAGTGTCCTTATGCTATCATCCTACAGTTTAGAGCTCCAAGATTCCTACCAAACTGTGAGATATGGTTCCTCATAGAGGTATCGGCACACCGGAAGGATCTTTAAGCTATCATCGTTCAGTCTAGAGCTCCTAGATACCTACCAAACTGTGAGATGATGGTTCCTCTTTGAGGTATTGGCACACCGGAAGGTTCTTTAAGCAATCATCGTTCAGTTTAGGGCTCCCAGATACCTACCAAACTGTGAGATGATGGTCCCTCTTAGAAGTATTGGCACACCGGATTGGTCTTTACGCTATCATCGTACAGTTTAGAGCTCCTATGTACCTACCAAACTGTGATATGATGGTTCCTCTTAAAGGTATTGGAACACCGGAAGGGACTTTAAGCTATCGTCGTACAGTTTAGAGCTCCTAGATACCTACCAAACTGTGAGATGATGGTTCTTCTTAGCGGTATTAGCACACCGGAAGGGTCTTTAAGCTATCATCGTTCAGTTTAGAGCTCCTAGATACCTACCAAACTGTGAGATGATGGTTCCTCTTAGAGGTATTGCCACAGCGGAAGGGTCTTTAAGCTATCATATTTCAAAGTAGAGCTCCTAGTTACCTACCAAACTGTGGGAAGATGGTTCCTCAAAGAGGTATTGGCACACTGGCAGGGTCTTTAAGCTATCATCGTTCAATTTAGAGCTCCTAGTTACCTACCAAACTGTGAGACGATGGTTCCTCTTAGAGGTATTGGCACACCAGAAAGGTCATTAAGCTATCATCGTTCAGTTTAGAGCTCCTAGGTACCTACCAAACTGTGAGAAGACAGTTCCTCTTAGAAGTATTTTCACACAGGAAGGATCTTTAAGCTATCATCGTTCAGTCTAGAGCTCCTAGATAACTACCAAACTGTGAGATGATGGTTCCTCTTAGAGGTATTGGCACACCGGAAGGGTCTATAAGCTATCATCGTTCACTCTAGTGCTCCTAGATACCTACCAAACTGTGGGAAGATGGTTCCTCAAAGAGGTATTGGCACACCGGAACGGTCTTTAAGCTATCATGCTTGAGTTTAGAGCTCCTACAAACCTACCAAACTGTGAGATGATGGTTCTTCATTGAGGTATTGGCACACCGGAAGGGCCTTTAAGCTATCATCCTTTAGTTTAGAGCTCCTAGAT
This sequence comes from Meconema thalassinum, assembly GCA_946902985.2. Taxonomy (NCBI): domain Eukaryota; kingdom Metazoa; phylum Arthropoda; class Insecta; order Orthoptera; family Tettigoniidae; genus Meconema; species Meconema thalassinum. Next base: position 46,236,078 of record OX336395.1, read on the forward strand.
ACCTATCAAACTGTGAGATGATGGTTCCTCTTAGAGGTATTGGCACACCGGAAGGGTCTTTAAGCTATCATCCTTTAGTTTAGAGCTCCTAGATACCTACCAAACTGTGAGAAGTTGGTTCCTCTTAGAGGTATTGGCATACCGGAAGGGTCTTTAAGCTATCATCTTTTAGTTTAGAGCTCCTAGATACCTACCAAACTGTGAGAAGTTGGTTCCTCTGAGAGGAATTGGCACACCGGAAGGGTCTTTAAGCTATCATCCTTCAGTTTAGAGCTCCCAGATACATATCAAACTGTGAGATGATGGTTCCTCTTAGAGGTATTGGCACACAGGAAGGGTCTTTAAGCTATCATCCTTCAGTTTAGAGCTCCTAGATTCCTATCAAACTGTGAGATGATGGTTCCTCATAGAGGTATTGGCACACCGGAAGGGTCTTTAAGCTATCATCCTTCAGTATATAGCTCCTAGATACCTATAAAACTGTGAGATGATGGTAACTCTAAGAGGTATTGACATACCGGAAGGGTCTTTAAGCTATCATCCTTCAGTTTAGAGCTACTAGATGTATACATAACTGTGAAATGATGGTTCCTGAATGAGGTATTGGTACACCGGAAGGACTTGAAGCCACCATCCTTCATATTAGAGCTCCTAGATACCTACCAGTCTGAGAGATGATGGTTCCTCTTTGAGGTATTGGCACACCGGAAGGGTCTATAAGATATCATCCTTCAGTTTAGAGCTCCCAGATACCTATCAAACTGTGAGATTAAGGTTCCTCTTAGAGGTATTAGCACACAGGAAGGGTTTTTAAGCTATCATCCTACAGTTTAGAGCTCCTAGATACCTACCAAACTGAGAGATGATTGTTCCTCTATGAGGTGTTGTGCCCAATTCTAGGAATGGGTATTCCAAGATTCAGACACCTAGGTATCAAGGGAAAGGCTACAGCCGCTTTTGAAAGTTGAGATATTTGAATATCGCGCTCCTATCATCGTTCAGTTTAGAGCTCTTAGATACCTACCAAACTGTGAGAAGATGGTTCCTCTAAGAGGTATTGGCACACCGGAAGGGTCTTTAAGCTATCATTCTTCAGTTTAGAGCTCCTAGGTACCTACCAAACTGTGGGATATGGTTCCTCTTAGAGGTTTTGACTCACCGGAAGGGTCTTTAAGCTATCATCCTTTAATTTAGAGCTCCTAGATACCTATCAAACTGTGAGATGATGGTTCCTGTAAGAGGTATTGGCACACCGGAAGGGTCTTTAAGCTATCATCGTTCAGTTTAGTGCTACTAGATACCTACCAGACTGTAACATGATGGCTCCTCTTAGAGGTATTGGCACACCGGAAGGGTCTTTAAGCTATCATCCTTCAGTTTAGAGCTCCTAGATACCTACCAAACTGTGAGATGATGGTTCCTCTTAGGGGAATTGACACACCGGAAGGGTCTTTATGCTATCATCCTTGAGTTTAGAGCTCCTAGATACCTACCAAACTGTGAGATGATGGTTCCTCTCGGAGGTATTGACACACCGGAGGGGTCTTTGATCTATCATCCTTCAGTTTAGAGCTCTTAGATACCTACCAAACTGTGAGATGATGGTTCTTCTTTGAGGTATTTTGATACTGCAGGGTTGTTAATGGGCCATCCTACTGAGTTTTTAGCCCAAAAAACGGCAGAGAAACGAAAATGAGTTCTTGTCATAAGTTGGTAGACCAGTCGTCAGAGCACATGTGGATACTAGTTTTTTTTATCTGCGGACATTTTTAAATGTCTTGCGGAGGCATTTAAATTGTGCGTGCATGGCGCTTTAATAGGTCACACCCAAGTTTCCTGAGCTCATGTTAAACATACAATGTTTTTTTGTATATTTATGTTTTAAATATCTTGCAATAGCTCAGATAATGTACAGAATACATAAGTGCTGCCATCTCTCGTTGCATACGGTAACCAGGAGCACAGTTCATATTAGAAACTTTTGTTCTTCCTTTATCTTTACTGTTGGAAAATTGATTGATTTGAGACGTTATGTTAATTCATAATTATTATTTTAAAGCCTATAGTAAGTGGGAAATTTCGCTTTCATTTAATTGAGTTCAAATTAAGTGATGATGTGATTCCAGGATGCAGGAAACACATGGTTTGTAAGGAACTGTTATTGTTTTGAAGTTGCCTCGTGATCTGATATCTTGCAGTAGCCTAAATTATTTGGCTTGAGGTTATTTTATTGGTTTTGTGGTGAGAAGTGAGTAAAATGCACTCCATTCTTAGTCGTGGGGGCAGGAAATAAAAAAAGAGTGAACGGGCTAGTGTAAATATTAGGAAGTGATGGGGGGACAAATCTATTGCTGAAGTTGTGGATAGTGAATCGATACTTTATGTTAGTGCCGGACCAATTGTGGCGAATTAGACAGAAACACCAGTTCCCTGTAGTGTTACTGAGAAGAAGCTAGAATATGTTTCTACTGATGCCAGTGCTACAGTAGGCCTAATTAGTGATGAATACATTATAGTGCACCTGGGGATGTTGTAGCAGCTCATTGGAAACCCCAAGTGCAGGGAGTGTTATAAGAAATGATTAGTTCTACTCCTTAGGGATAAGCATGGCTGTTGTAGTAAGTTGGTGATGAAGTATCATGCATATGATGTCTTTAACTAAGTAGGGTGCACAAGTCCCTGTTCAAATGAAAAATCACAGAGACCAAGCTTTGACATTAATAGAAGGATGGTAGAAGCTTTTGAAAATATAGGAACAGTCCATTCTGCTACGAATACATTCTGTAGTGTAGTAGGCATAAAGGGGATGGCAATGAAAATCCTATGAAGCTCATTTCAGTGGACTGGGAAAGAGCACCTCTCAATTTAAATATGAGATTCTTAACAAAAGTAGGAAGGTCATACGAAGGGAACACGTAGCTGTCGACCCCTCACTCGAGCAGAAAGACATTCTGGATATTGCTGTACCCTATGATGGCAGTTGGCACAAACATGGCCACACCTGTTTGTAGGGGATTGGCGTGGTCATTGATATCTTGACTGATCTAGTTATTGACTACGAAACCATGTCAAAGTATTGCCATAGGTGCAGTGTTACAGCTGCGGAACTGGGAAAAAACACCCCTGTATTTCCAATTGGAGGGAGGGGCATAAGAAATTTGGGGATGTTCAATAAATTTTGAAGGCACGTCAGGAGCAATGGAAATGGTAGCAGCACCACGTTCTGTTTCTGACTGTAAGCTATGCTACACTCCATGGCTATTTGATGGTGACGCTAAGACTTTTCGGCACCTAAACAGCCTCCAGGTTTATGAACAACCAATTGAAATGTATAAATGTATAAATCACATTTCTAAGAGAATGGGTACGGGTCTGAGGAATCTTGTAAAAGAATGGCAAGCCAAGGGTGTTAGAATTGGTGGGCGGGGACCAGTTACACTGAGGGAAAGTACAACAATGTCGCTGACTTTCTATTACATGACTGCTATAGCTTCAAATGTTCCTAATGTGCCACAAATGAAGCGATGCATATTTGCCACTCTGAGACACTGCATGTCTACAGATGAAAACCTCCAGCACATCACCTGCCTTGATGGAGTTGATTCCTGGTGATTTTTTTAGAAAGCTGTTGCAGCAGGTGAAACACCACAGTATCATGACAAGATGAATGTCAGACTGACCCCCGTGCTAGTATGTAAATTAATGCTCCTTTATCAGCGTCTGGCAAATGATGAAATATTAAAACGATGTGCTAGGGGAAAAACAAAAAAAAACGAACGAAAGTGTGCATTCTCTGATTTGGCAGAGATGCCTTAAACATTCTTTTACAACATAATCAAGAGTAGATGTGGCAGTGGCAAATGCTGTGAGAGAATTTAATATGGGTGCACTTGCTACGCAGAAACTGAAAAAGTCCCCTTTATGCAGAGAAATAAGTGACAGTGTACATAAGACAAGCAAAGACATAGGCGAGGTGCGAGAAAAGAAGGGCATAGCTAGGACCAAACATGACAAAAAAAAACTGCTAGGAAATGATGAGGCTGGTGAAAACCAAGGCAGAAGAAAGAAATGAGTACAAGGAAAGGGATATGTATGATGCTGGCAAGTTCTGAGGCAGGTATGTTCAATTGAAACGTGTCTACCTACTAAAATGGCTTATTCTCGAAAGTGTATATTTTCAGCGTTCAAAATGCTCCATACGCATCAGTTTTGATCAAAATGACCTGAAATTTTAAATGCGCATACAGATTCATAGTATTCGTAAATTTTACTATTCACTTTGAAAATAGTAGATACATTTTTGAATTATGATGTGCCAGGCCTTTGAATATTGGAGTTTCATCTAAGTTTTTTACAATGTAACAAAATATACAATTATAACATAGAAGTTCTAACCAGACTATAAAAATCATATTGCATTTATTAATTGGTCCTTCATATCAATAATGAAAGAGTTTTGAGATGGAAAATATAAAATTGTTGCTTCTGGGACATTTAGGAAAACAACATTTTCTTTAAATGATCATATTTTCAAAACTAACCACTCAATCCGGTTCTAATTTAGGGATATTCTTTATGTTACGTGCAACACCTCAATCCTAGAATTGCTTGTAAATTGGATGGTAACTACAAATCATAGAAAACTCAGTAGGGTCCTCCCCTTAAGCTACTATCAACCAGTTTATAGCACCTAAGTAACCATCCAGACTGAGAGCAGATGGTTCCTCTTGGAGTGTCATTAAGCTAAAATCAGTCAGCCTAGAGCTCATAGGTACTCACGCAAACGGTGACAAACTGGAAGGTATTTAAGGTAATAGCATTGAGATTATTGCTCCTACCAACCCAAGCGGTTAGCAGATGGTACTTCTTAAAGAGATTGACACACTATAGTGCCTTTAAGATAATTTCATTCAGAAAAGATCTCCTATAATCCATCACGAATCGAAAGGCAGAGTTGACATTAAGGAAGCGATCGATATACACTTAGATTAAAGAAACAACCCCAAAAATTTAAACGAACACACGTTCATGGTGTGTTCACCCCTCTTCACTCTACAAGAAAACACAACCCGTCCGACATAAGACACAACATAACGATGTAGTCAAATTATATAAGGGATTTATAAGAGAAAAATGTTTTTGGATCACGATTTACGATGTACCTTTTTCTTCAATAAACCTAGGCCGGTACTAATGGCAGTATTCAAGGTGCCAGAACATTCTCATTAGTCCGTTTGAGCTTAAAGATGCATTTTTAGCTAATGAGTGGAGTTTGAAACCAGGTCTAACATAGTTGAAAATTTTCCTGAATACAGTTACATAAACCACATTAGAGTGACTAGACTTGGCAACCTACTACAGGTACATTTGCACGAGGAGCACATAGCATTTAGGAATGCGAGAGGGGGGGAACAACCCAACGAGATAAGGAACCCTAAAGGAGAAATTTCCCGTCAGGTGATTGCAAACAGTGACCAAGTGAACTGCTCCCAACAGGACCGCGCATGACTCAACCAGATAAGAAGCCTGTACAATACAATCTGAATTGACCATCTACAACAACCACATATTCACTCAAAACCAGCAAATTCCGAAGTTCGATCACCACTTCCAGTATCTCAACTAAGCATCACATTGACTACAACTAACATATATTGGCGAGTTGCATTATCTCAACTAATACTGCAACTAAAAAAGTATATATATTGTAAATTTTGTCAGCCGTTCTTTCAGGACATAGATTACATAGCCTAAGTGTAATGGATCTGATGATGATCGCTTGACAGTCAAAACTGGTCATCCATGTGTATTTACTGATGTCATATTTTTTGGGGGGATTACGGAATAACCCATCTCAAACGTTTTCACCGACTGAAAAGCATCAAACTTTCGTTTACTAGGGAACATGTGTGCTTTCAATTTACATTTTCTAATTAAGTTACTCCACATGAAATGCACGAAAGTGGCTTTAGACCACTATGAATCATCAAAAGTGTTTCCACATTTTGCTCCACATGTACCGCAGGTATGGAAACTCTTGAGGTTCTTCAAATTACTCTCCAGGGTAAAATTTGCCTCGCAAGTAGTACATGAATTTGGCTTTACTATGGTTCATCATGTGTCCCTTCCAACTGCACCACATGAACCACAGGAATGTGGCATTACACTACCATGGATCAAGAGGTATGTCATCAAAGTACATTCATAAGTAAATTTCAATCGGCATGTCCTACATGTATTTTGCTTTATACCACTATGGATCATCAAGTAAGTCTTCAGGATACCTCTCCGAATAAGGATTGCTCTACTTGTACCACAACATTCTGGCTTGAGACTATTATGGAATAACATGTGTGCCTTCAAATAAAACTCAGGAAAGTTTGCTCAGAATGTACTGCACCAATGAGGCCTTAGCCAACTATGTAAGCCCGTGTTACATTTCAATTCACCTTTATCAGTCAAGTTCTCTCTACATTCACCTCAGGAATTTACCTCGCGACTATTACGGACGTACATCTGAGTCTTCTGGTCACCTTTCCTTCTTAAGTTTGCTCCACTTAAACAACTTCTTTCCTAATAAATTTTGCTTCGCATATAATACAGGACTTCGGCATGAGACCACCATGGATCATCATATGTGCTTTCCAGGTGACTTTTCTGAGTAAATTTTGCCTCGCATAAATCACAGGAATGCCGAATGAGACCACTATTAATCACCTCGTATTGCCAATAAATTTGCTCCACATAAGTTATAGGAATAAGGCCTTAAAACACTATGGATCATCTCATGTTTCTTAAGTTCACCTTTCCTAGTAAAGTTTGCACCACATGTAGCACAGGATTGTGGCTTGAGGTTACTATGGATAATCATGTGTCTCTTCAAGTGGGATTTCCGAGTAAATTGTGCTACGCATAAATCACAGGAATGTGGCTTATAACTACTATGAATCATAATGTGATTTTTTAAAGTGCTTTTCTCAGTAAACCGAGCTCCGCATGTAACACAGGAATAGGGCCTTATACCACTATGGATCATCATGTGTGTCTTCAAATGTCCTTTATAAGTAAATTTTGCTTCGCACATATCACAGGAATATGGCTTAAGACCACTATGAATCATCAAGTGTTTGATTAAACTGCCTTTCTCAGTAAACAGTGCCCCGCATGTTTCACAGCAATAAGGAATTATACCACTATGGACCATCATGTGTCACTTTAACTCTGCTTTCTGAGTAAATTTTGCTTCGCAAGTACCACAGGAGTGTGGCTTGACACCACTATGTATCATCATGTGTCTATTCAAATGTCCTTTACGAGTAAATTGTGCTTTGCATATATCACAGGAGTGTGGCTTGAGACCACTATGTATGATCATGTGTGTATTCAAATTCCCTTTACAGGTAAATTTTGCTCCGCATATATCACAGGAGTGTGGCCTGAGACCACTATGTATCATCATGTGTGTATTCAAATGTCCTTTATAAGTAAATTTCGCTTCGCATACATCACAGGAATGTGGCTTAAGACCACTATGAGTCATCAAGTGTTTGTTTAAACTGCCTTTCTCAGTAAACCGTGCCCCGCATGTTTCACAGCAATAAGGAATTATACCACTATGGATCATCATGTGTCTCCTTACCTGTCCTTTCTGAGTAAATCTTGCTTCGCATGTACCACAGGAGTGTGACTTGAGACCACTATGTATCACCATGTGAGTATTCAAATAGCCTTTACGAGTAAATTTCGCTCCGCATATACCACAGGAATGTGGCTTAAGATCACTATGAATCATCAAGTGTCTTTTTAAACTGCCTTTCTCAGTGAACCGTGCCCCGCATGTTTCACAGGAATAAGGAATTATACCACTATGGATCATCACGTGTCTCTTTAACTGTGCTATCTGAGTAAATCTTTCTTCGCATGTACCACAGGAGTGTGACTTGAGACTACTATGAATCATCATATGTCTCTTTAAGTCATTTTTCCGAGTAAAGTTTGTTCCACATGTATCACAGGTATGTGGCTTGTTACCATTTTGATTGAGTGAGGCTGCGAATGTATCCCTTGTTAAAGTGTTCTCAGGATTGTGGTTGTTTCTGTCAAGAATTTCTAATGTTAAAACGAGTAAAATACCCCTACCATTATAATATCAAAAATGTCATAGCACGATTCCCGATAAGTACACAATAATATTCTGTATTCGTAGTTGGAAGTCAAAGTGAAAGGTTGTGTTTTTCCCGAACTCTCAGGTGTGCTAAAATGGGTTTTTCTCTGGAGTGTTATCGCGCGAGGATCGGACTGGGGTATGCGAAGGGTAGTCGGGATTTCCGGTTTTAAGTGTGCGTACGGGCCCTAGTAACTTGTGGTTCATAGCCCTAGTGATAGCTGCATTGCAAGTTATTGGTGGAGTGGAAGTGAATCCAGGTCCTGTTACTCCAAATAAGAATCAGGCAAATGATCCAGTGGCAGCTTTAAAGTGTTCGACGTACAGTAAAACATTGTAAAACGGTGTTCAGTGTGGACTATGGGAGAAATGGTTTCACTTCGGCTGTATTAAGGTCAAGAAGGAGGATTGTGATTTCGGGAATTGGTTTTGTAAAGTATGTGATACGCCGGACTGTTTGAGGGTGCAAATCAAAGCAAGGGATCAAATAATACACGAACTTAGAACAAATCTTCGTGAATCAGAGGAAACGGAGAAGGATGTGACTGAACGGCTTTCTACTGGGATCAGTGTGGAAGAGGACGTGCAGGAGCAAACTGAGGATGACGTCATCATAATGGGTGATTCTATGATACGATGGAGTGCGAATATCTCTAGGATTCAGGTGCGAAAGTGCGGTGTTATCCGGGGATTAAAATTGACCAGCTTGCCCAACAATTGGAAGAAGCTAATGTAGAGGACTGTGACTAAGTTAAAGTGTTGTTGCTCCATGTTGGGACGAACGATTTGAAGAAGAGGGCTACAGCTGATAACATCATGGGGGAGCTCTACGAACTAGGCAGAAAAGCTAAAAGCAAGTTTGGAAATGCAAAAATTATAATGAGTGGCATTGTTCGGCGGGGAGATGTTCCGTTAGGACGAGTCAAAACTGTATATGACCGCATGGACTGGGTTTGTGCACAACTGGGATTAGTGTACGTAAATGCTGACTGCTGGATTGGTGGCCGTGACTTCGCCCGAGATGGGCTGCATTTAAATCGACGGGGCGCTTTTAACCTAGGGAGCCTACATGACAAGGTCATCGGTTCGTGCCGGCCATTGTGATGAGGAGCAGGTCCAGAGGTTGCCAGCCGACGGGAAGAGGAGCTACTTCGGGATATTTGCTGCGGAGGTAAGACTCTTAGATTACTGCAGGTTAATTGTCAGAGCTTAGGAAATAAATTAATTGAATTTTGGAATCTTGTAGAGACGTAGTCTCCGGACATTGTCATTGCTACTGAATCTTGGTTATATGAGGATATAAATAGTAATGAAATAATTCAAGGGACCTACGAAATGTACAGAAGGGATCGGGGGAAGCGAGGTGGTGGGCTATTTATTTGTGTGCGCAAAAATATAGCTAGTTTCTTAAAGTGGGTTGATACGGATCATGAAATGTTATGTGTACAAATTTCAGATAAAGGGAATAAATTCACTCTTCAGGTGATAGGGGCGTATAGAGCACCGAAAGGTAATTTTTCGCTTCTCGACACACTGTATGATAAAACTCGTACGGGTAATGCTATGAAAAAGAGCATAGTAATTGCCGGAGATTTAAACCTCCCCAAAGTAGACTGGTCTGGTGAGTCAACCAGCTGTGGTCAAGCTCAGAGCACTGCAAACAAATTCTTAAGGGAGGGGGGATTTTCCCAAGTAGTTGATTTCCCAACTAGAGGCAATAATACCTTAGATGTTTATCTCGTATGGCCTGTAGAGCTGTATATTAACTGTCTGAAAGTACCAGGAATTAGTGACCATTCTGGGGATGAATTAAATATTAGATATGGTGACATTACAAAATTAGACTCTGAAGTAGCAAATAAGATCATATTCCAGTATCGCAGGGCGGATCAGGGAAAATTTCAGGGGTATTTGAATGAGCTATTTGTAGGATGGGCATCGAAAGGAAATCACATTAATATCATGTGGACTAATATTTGAAAATTTTAAATAGCGCTATTGATAAATTTTTTCCATTTAAATTACTGAAACAAAACCCAGATCCTGAGTATTACACACGGGAAATCAGGAGTCTTAAACGAAAAATTAGGAAATTATACAATAAAAGGCATGATAGTGACAAGTATATGTTGAAATTTAAGTCCTTATCAAAAGAGCTCGTCATAAAAAAGAGGGCTGCTCATGAAAATTATATGCAAGGTTTACTTGGTTCGGGAGGCGATGGGTGGAAAAAAATTTACAGTTATGTTAGGAGAAGAAAGGGAAATTCAAATAATTTGTCGATGATAATGTCCGGTGACGGTAAATTAATTACTGAGAAGCAAGCCATTGCTAATGAATTAAATGTATTTTATGGTAGTGTGTTCAATAAATCCAATAGCTGTGTGTTGGACCTTAACGGTGAATCAGGGGCTCCACTTCTCCAATTAAACCAGTCAGCAATTGTAAAGCTAATACAAAAATCACGTTACAATATATCGAAGGGCCCTGATAATATTGTTAGTGAAGTACTTAAACTAGGAGGTAGGGCCGTGGCACGATACTTAGATGTGATTTTTAATGTGTCCATAAACAATAAGCAAATCCCGGATGACTGGAAAAGAGCTACGGTAGTCCCAATATTTAAGGGAGGGAGCAGACTAGAATTGGGCAACTACAGGCCGGTTAGTCTTACGTCCATCGTTTGTAAACAGATGGAGCATCTCATTTGCGGCTACTTGAGGGAACAGTGGGAAACATTATCATGGTTTAATGATAGGCAACATGGATTTCGGAAAGGTTACTCATGCGAGAGTCAGATGCTATCACTTTTTCAAGATATTAGCGAATCGTTAGTCGATGGAGTTTCAGTCGACGCCGCAGTTATAGATTTTACGAAGGCATTTGATGTCGTGCCGCATGACATGCTACTCCATAAATTAGCTTCGACGAAGATTGATAGAAGAGTAATTTTATGGATCCAAGAATTTTTGACGGGTCGTTCCCAGGAAGTGAAAGTTGAAGGCCGATTCTCGGATGAAATTACCGTAACGTCGGGTATCCCTCCGGGCAGCGTAATCGGAACTTTGTTGTTTTTGGCGTTTATAAATGACTTACCAAATGGGATTCGCAGTGACTGTCGATTGTTTGCGGATGATTGTGTAATATATCGAAAGATACATGACTCACAAGACAATGCAGTACTTCAAGATGACCTGAACCTGGTCTATAAATGGGCGATTGAAAATAAAATGAAAATAAACACAAGAAAATGTAGTCTAACAAAAATAGGGAAAGTGCGAAGGCAAGAGTTTCAATATAACATTGGCTCGGAAATACTTGTAGAAGAAGATTCTTGCAAATATTTGGGCGTTCACGTAAGAAATGATATGAAATGGAGTAGTCATATAGGAAGTGTAGTTTCTAAAGCTTACAAATCCCTGCACTTTGTAATGAGGGTATTAAAAGGAAGTAGTACATCTGCTAAAGAATTAGGATATTTGTCACTTGTAAGACCTATTCTGGAATACGCCTCGGCGGTTTGGGATCCATATCAAGTAGGGCTCATAAATGAGTTGGAAATGGTACAAAGAAAGGCCGCTAGATTTATGCTCAGTGACTTTAATCCCAGGAGCAGTGTGAGCCGTATGTTAAAGAAACTTGGGTGGGAATCACTTGAGGCTAGGAGGATGAAATCTAGACTCTGCGCTATGTACAACACGTATACTAATCAACCAGCATGGGGTGAGCTTAGCAAACGTATGGAAAAGCCTGCTAACATGGGTAGGAGCGATCACCCTTTCAAAGTTAAGGGCCGACCACAGTGAACAAATTATGGTAAATATTCTTTCGTAAACCGTGCCATTGATAATTGGAACTCTCTACCTGCCGCAGTCTTAGAGCCTTTTCCCAAACATATAGGTGTGTTTAAAAAAAAGACTGACTATTTGTGTAAATACTCCAGTTTAATTGTTAGAGAATTGTTATGTACAATTATTTATTTGTTATGTATATCTAATTTTCCACCGGGGGACACACCCCCAATTGCAAATTAACGAATGAATGAATGTAATTTCCATGCTAATATATAGATATACGAGTCGAGATGTGATGCGCATGATGATGATCGGATGTGGTCAACCAGGAGTCATTTAGACTCATGTAATTTGGGTCAGGTAATAACACCCTTCACAATTTCCATACAATCTTGTTGACCAACTCAAAAGCATTTTATTTCGCTATGTTAGATGATCAAGGAAAACGGAATAATAACATTAAGGTCAAGAGATCGAATTAGTGAAAACTGTACAAGTGCATTTATTTGCAAGTCATCCTTAAATGCTACGAAATGAGCTCGTGGCTACTCTAAAATGGAGTGGTGTTGTGCAGTCGACATATATTATACAAGCAATACTGTTTTCTACTCTATGTCGGTGTTTTTGGATTAATAGTTCTTACGGATGAACGTGTTAATCCTTTTATAGCAAGAAAAATGCGCTTGTGCCAGTCATCATGATCTTCCAACGTTTCGATTAAATGGATAAGTAAAAATTGGGTGCTAATGTATACTTCTAAGGACGAGAGTTGAGGGCCAGGAGGGATCCTATCCACCGGGTACTTGAATAGGCAACCCGCAATCCAGGGACAAGGGTGTGCTCTCCAGGGCGAGTAAGAGCAGAGAAAGTCGTTTGAGGGCTCAAACGAGAGGGCTCCTTCTCCTTATCTAAAGGACGAATCTATTTCACTCTAAAATAAAAATATCCACACCTCCAGGGAAATAAGAACATTTTAAAGAACATGCACACTTGAGGCTCTTCCAAGAAGGCAGCTTTTCAAACTATATGAAAGATGCCTCCATACGCCCCCTCCACTTCCCCCTCTTACCGATTATTCGGGAACTACCAGGTCATCGACCCGAGATTTCAGAAAATAGTTGATATCACCCTATCGATAATCGGAGAAATTCGTGAGTCTGCTCAAACGAAAAGTGTAGGTTCCATCCCATCACAACCCTCAGAATTCCCTAAAATTCCAAACAGAGTTTTCCAATTTTTTAGATTTTACACAAAAGTCCAGCATTGCTTCCACATTCTTGCGCTAGGATCATCGCTGTTGACCTACTTTGGTCAGTTTCAGTTCTCTTCCAACTTATTTATCGATTTATTTATGATTTCATATTTATATATTTGCAATTATTTATTGAATATTGATTTACCGATTATTTGGGAACTACCAGGTCATCGACCCGAGATTTCCGAAAATAGTCGATATCACCCTATCGATAATCGGAGAAAGTCGTGAGACTGCTCAAACGAAAAGTGTAGATTCCATCTTTCCATAGGACTCATCAGTTTCAATTTTCATATTTATATTAATGATGGACGTTTCCAAGGGTAGATGAGGTTCGGAGCAGTTTCCACAATGTCATGTAACATGGAACTTAGCTACCCACGACAGAATAGCCCCAGCGGTCGATCCGAGATGGCCGCCGATGGAATATTGTTATTATTTTTTATTTTTTAATGTTTATTCATATATTATTATTACTATTATTCTATTCGGACAACTATGGACCACGTTACTTCAACCGCTTCCGTCCCTGAGCTTTAGTTCCATCCCAGTATTCCCGCATGAATATTCTGTGAGCCTCCTTTCTTTCTACAGTCCACTCTTTCCCTGTTTTCAGCTTTGGCTTTTCTGGGAATCACTGGTGTGTTGCAAGTTTACTCTGAAGAGGAGCACGTTCCTGGATGTCTTCAAACGTGATCCCTACTTCTGGCAGATCTCTTTCAATGTCGGTGAATCAAATTCCCTTCGTTTTCTTGTTTACAAAGTAGGAAAAGATGCGGTTGGTCAGTCACTGAGAGTTCAAGCGTATTTTGCGGCGATAGAAATTCATCTTCCTTTTCCTTGTGATGTCTGTTGTCCTTTCCAAACTAAGGTAGAGTTCGTTGGAGTGCCGCCTCCTGAACTCTCCTTTTTTCCTGATTAGTCCCAGGTTTTTTCAATCTTTAGCCTCTACCTTTTAATCAAACCGTTCCTGTACAATGCAAGGCTTTCTCCTGCGTACAGGATTTCTGAACGAATAACTAAACAATAATGTCTAAGCTTGGCATTGAAGGACACTCATCGTTTATTATAAACATTCCTAGCGAGTTGGAATGCCACTTTCACCTTGTTGATCCTTGATGTGGATGCTTCTTTCTCAGAATTGTTGGTGTTATCCTCTCACCTAAGTACTTAAACTTCTCTGTCCGCTTGATTATTCCCTGCTCTAAAATTAACTCTCTGGGGACTGGCTTGATATTAGTTATACACTCCGTTTTCTCAAAGGAGATCTGGAGGCCTGCCTTTGCTGCTTGGGTTTCGAGTTGGTGGAATTGGGAAGGTCCATCAATAAAAAAATATAAAAAATATAATGAGGGGATTGACACCTTTCGTTTAAGCCCTCACGCAACCTTCTCCGATTACGCGTTTGGGTGATATCCACTATTTTCGGAAATTTGTGATCGATGATTAATAAATATTAAATAATAAATAAATCGATGCATAAGTTGGAAAAGAACAGAAACTGACCAATGGAGGTCAATGTGGATGAGCACGGCGAAATTTAGTGGAAGTGGAAGCAATGGAGGACTTGTGTGTTAAATCTAATTAAATTTGGAAATCTCTTTGGAATATTAGGGAATTCTGGGGGAGGGGATGGTGGGGGATGAGGGAAGAGAGCAGAGAAGGAGGTATGCAAGCATCGACCATAAAGTTTGAAAACCCCCTCCATCTTAGAGGAGCCCAGTTGCGTAAGGGCACTAAAAATCCTTAATTTCGCCGGAGATGCGGGTAATTTTTATCCTAAAGGAAAATAGACTTGCCCCATAGGTAGAGAGGATGGAGCCCTTTCGTTCGATCCCTCACACGACTTCCTCCGATTAATCGATCGGGAGTTCTCACGACCTTGCCCCTGGATGTTTCGCATGTTGCCTATTCTGTATCCCCTGGGATAGGACCCCTCTACATAGAGCACGGGCAACTGAACAAGTAACTAGCGATGTGTTCATGCGAGACAAATTAATTGGCTACAGAATAGCCTAGTTGGAATATATAGGTGTTATCATAATTCACTATTGAAAACCTTGTGAATGAACGGAGAGCTCTATTTAAGGCTACACCCATTGTCTAGAGATGATTGATTTACCTGGCACATAGTATAATGTACAGAAGGTGGCAACCCTTTAAGAACCACACTACACAGCGCACACTTATCCAACTCTCGGCATACCACTGCATGACTTCCCTCTAGCGTTCCACATTTAACTGGCACTATTTATTCTGAACGTTTTATTTAATCACCATAATCTCCCGAAGTAGTATTTAAAAATTCTCTACCTGTACTTGCAATTCAATTAGATAACACTATGTACACAGTATTTCCAAAATAATTTCTCGGCCTCTATTGACAATAATTGTTGTATATAAATGTGAGTTAATCGGGCGTCACGATACGTCAATATTTATTTTCTTAAAGAAATGACGTAGCCTCTATAAATAAACTTTGTCAGTCTTGCTTTTTATCCATGTGCCGCGGAGTGAAGTCATTGTTAACTGTTGAAATTTTGTTCCCAAATAGATGCTAAAGGATAATGGCTTGAACTGGTATACATGTTTTGTGTGGATGGGATCAACTGGAGTTATTCATATCCCAATGATTGGGTATTAACGTAATCCAAACGTTTATTTATAGGTTTATGTTTTAAAATTCATCCTCCGCGGTGGTAATGTAATATTACGTTAACTAACCACTTACTAAATGAGAAAAATACTAAACAGTTCAGTTAGCCACAAGAGAGTCAGCGAGACAGCCGCCTCATCTCCTTTATAAAATACACCATTAGTCAGTTGCCTTATTGCTACTATTTGCGTGTGAGCGAAAGTAATATAGTGTCATTTCGTTAAGTGAAATGAAGTGTTTTACCTTAAGACACAAAATGAAACACACTCAATATTTTGAGGCATGATTAAGTGCCTCTAAATAAATATTTTATGACTTAGCCCAGAATATTAATGAATTAATAACTCTTAATTAATTAATAGTGTGGAAATGCGTGAAATTCATTTTGAAGCTGAAAGTTAAGCAAGCGCATTACAAATGGAAAAACCTAAACTTTCCTACAAAGTGGGTAAATATAAAGTAACATGTAGTTTGTATGTTTAACACTTACTCATTTAAGTGAATTCCACTTTCATCTGCTTCTTCATTCTGATTTTCTTCTCTTACATCCTGGGGATAAAATGGAATAATTTATGTCAGTGTTATCACCTTATACTTTTACACAAATGACAACCCATGTAACTGTACAGCACTGCTCAGCTGAAGTGAAGATATATTCGCTGAATGACTTTCTACTGTCATCACTTCCTACTGCTAGAGATAAACTTTATACAGATAAGTGGTTATAATTCCCAGTTCTGATACTTATAATACACTTTTAGAGACCAGGTTAAACTTAGAACGAATGAAGTGCCATAATGGAAGTATTAGCTTAAAGGATTGAGGACAAAAGATCTTTTACTTTTAATTCTTTTAGCCATATGACTATAAGAGAGGGGCAGACGACAATACAATAGACCACAACATGTCCTACGGTCCAACTCGTGCACCTATCATTAAGTAACAAGCTAACAGACTGCCCTTACCAGAATAACTTTTGAGAATAAAGGCAAAAATCAATCATCCTTCATAATTCACTGCAAGTTAATATTTTAAGATTCAAAAAGTAGATTGAGCTAACTAAATGCCTCTTAGGGGAGTCTATTGTAGAGCATGCTATAAACACTAACAATTATGTGACTGCTAGTGTACGGGAGCATACAGTTTCCAAAAGAGATTAGAGCAGGTGCTAACAGCCAAACGCTTCTTATTGTCATCAACACAATTGAGAGAATAAAAATCGTAATCCCGAAATGCTGTTAGGTGATACGGAGATGTCTTGAACGTAAGCATGAAAATACTTACCTCCTTCAGATCTGAAGATGAGGTTCCTGGTTTGATGCACGGAACGATATCCGGAATAGTAGATTCCTCAATCATAATATCCGTGTGATGGTCTGTTTCGTCCTGCAAAAAATGACTTTTTCACATATATGTTCCTTTGTGTAGGTGAGATTATAGCTTACAGATGACTTGTAAACTTGCACTGAAGGAATCAAGGAATAAAATAACATACTAATAGTAATTCAACCCCGCATTTATAGTTTTCATTCGTCTATGGCAACATGGCAAAGAACATAACAGTTATTGTGCAGGTTTTATCCAAAAGCATTTCAGTTAGTATACACTCGCAAACCGTGGCCCTAACATATTGTCACTAGCAATGAAGGTCTGCATCGTCCTGCAAGGAAATGACTTGTTTCACATATATGTTCCCTTTTGAGTCCCTAATAGGTCTTCTATCAACTCCTTCTGAAGTTCTGAGCCATCGTCTAACACGAAACCTTCATCATGAAAATGATTTCTTAACAATTTAAACAGATGGGGTACATCAGTGAAACCCCGCACATTTCTGTTACTGTCCACTGGATTGCTGAAATCTTTTATTATTGATTACATGTAGTTCCTTCCAGACTTAAATGTTTTTCCATCCCATATCACTAGCTACTGCGACAATACGAAAGCCAAGTCATAAAGGGCGGGCTGCTTCTATTTAGCAAATAGCCCAGAGACCATAGTTACCTGGGCGTTCCTGTGGGGCCTTAAAGAGCGATCGTCTGATGAATCGTAGGATAGTTGGCCGTCAATATTCATTTCATCAAGCGACAAAACTGCAATATTCTCTGAGTCCTTGTAATTTGCTGCTCTGGTTTCCAACCGACAAAGTACTGTACCTCCTCAGAATTCCAGGTCTGCACATAAAATACCGAATCAATTTCTGTCGAGTTGAACGGCATTGGTAGTGGAATGTTGCGTTTACTCAAATATTCGTATGCTTTCTTCGAAAGTGTTCTGAGTGCGAGGGCTTTGGTATGTCCTTTGAAGACCATTTCACCCACTTATTACCTCCTAATAAACCTCGAACCTGCCCTGCAGTAAAAACAGTGGAGACAATTTTAACATCTACCTTCTAAGAGCACCAATGTGTACTTTCGCCGAATGGGTTTTCGGTTTGGGATTTTGAACTTTCTTAGAGCCGCTACCTTTCGTCTTAATTCCACATTTATATTTTACAAAACCTCGACCCTTTTTTGGGGTTAAATAATTTCATCATTTAGCAGCGATTCAGTGTTAGTTCCCTGATCAAGTTTCCGCTTTTAGGTGACAAGGTCTCCAAAGTCGATAATGCCCGTTTCCTCACGCTCCTAGCTTCATGACGCTTCTCTCTGCCAATGGTGACCTGTAGAGTGTATATAATACTTGTATTTTATGATTTCTACACCACGTACGAGAATGAAATCTAAATTGTTAGATAACTAATAATAAGACTACCGTAATTACATTGAATTCTAGAGAATCGCACCTCTTTATGCTGCATCAAGTAAGTATTTTAGCTTCCCTTGAGATAGTAGATGGCTTCAAATACCGATCAACATATTTATTGAACCAGATGAAATTACTCGTACACTCAATAATTAAACAAATACCTGTTCTGCAATTTGGTCCGTGAAGGTGCTTGGGCTGTAGCTTGAACCGGAAACTGTAATACACAAATCAGCATCCGCACGCAATATTTTTCTCTGTGGTAATCTCAAAAGTTCATTTCTCAAATCTCGATCATAGTCTTCAAGACGGAAATGTATAGAACACACTCGAGCGTAATCGGGGTTGAATTTGTCACTTCGCTTACAGCGTAGCACCCACACTCGTCTGAGCTCCTCTTTCCTTTTAGAAACCTGTGATACATAACACCAAAACCGGTGGTTCTGCTTCCCCAATGAGTGCACAGTGCGAAAGCACAATATAACTTTGTATTTACTGCTTTTACTCATGGTTAACCACAAGGCACGATAAATCAAATCAAGTATGCAACGTTATTCTACCTAGACGTGCGATTTTCAGCAATTATGCATTCTACTGTTGCAAGACAACTACCTTATGGTGACAGAATGTTCCCTCTGTGTGGCGTCACCAGCAAGCAAGATGTCACGTGATGAGAAGCGCGGCCTCCCTAGGTCTTATAGCGTAGTGGAGGCAGCTCATGAGTAACCTAGAGCCTGGGCTACAACAGCTTACTGATGAACAGGTCATGTTAAAGCAACTTGATAACAATCTCTAACAGGGTTTTAGCAGTCTTATTTTGTTTCTGCTACATTTCTGGGATTCGGACATGGTTATTAGCTCTTTGCATTTGGGTGTATGTGGAAGGTTTGACATTATTTGAGATACACACTATTTGTCCATGCAAACTGAAAAGTTAAAATAATTTAAATCTCTATATTTTATTTAGCGTTCTGTATTGTTCTTCTAATTTTACGAAAACCGTTACCGGTGCTGTCCTACGCTAGGTCTCCTTTGCATGCCGCAGTGGAGGAGCGAACTTATCTGTTTACAGGAACTATGCTGAATTTGCTATTTATGGACAAGATGGTTCAGTAGCATGCTTTACCACAGCCTCGAATTAAATTATGGCTACACTTTGATATAATGATACGTAAGCCTCTATGGAATTAATTACACCAGACCACATTCAATTGAAAGGGGGAGGAATGATGGTAACTGGTTAGTTCTAGCATCAAACATAGGAAGAAGCTACTCATTGCCAAGCTATAAACTTAAAACACGCCCGAATAATAATAAAAATAAAACAAATTATTGAGCATGAGTAGTGTGGTAACACGGGTTCTACGACTCTTCTTTTTGAACCCTCCTCGTATCGGCCCCGAACCTGATATCTCGCTAACCAAACATGGGATTAGAACATACAGGGTGTCCTAGCACTCGTAGTGACGCCCCCTACTTTCCTATAGCCTCTTAATTTAATTACTCCCCGTGACTGCAATTTATAAGCAGCGCAAGATGCAACTATTTTCGCAATTCTGCTCCAGAACACGGGTCGGAGCGGCGTGATGCAGTCCGATTTGTCAGTCAACAATAGACTTACTAAAATATTCTTACAGTTACACTACTACGTACATGAGTGGTTCTAGGGCCTCAAAACGTGTTTCTCAAGTTCCTTATGTCTGTTATTCAAAATATAGAGAATGGAGAGGGTTGTCCAAAATATCAAATTGGCATTGTTACCAGCAGGGTTTCAAACGGTATGTACAATTGCAATCAGGTGAAACAGTTTGGATTTGTGCCAAAGGGCCTGAATGCAGGGAATGGGCTGGCCTGACCGAAATTTGATGTAGACAGTGTTACTCGCAGAGTTCCAAAGGGCAAGTATTCAAATTTTGGTTCAGATCGGTAAAACGGTTTAGATTTGTGCCCAAGGGCCTAAATGCAGGTATGGAGTGTCTGTCCGAAATTTCATGTAGACAGTGTTATTCGCAGGGTTACAAAGGGTAAGTAAACACATTTAGGTTCATATCGGTGAAACGGTGTAGATTTTTGCCAATGGGCCTAAATGCAGGGAATGGAGTGGTCTGTCCAAAATTTTAAGTGGACAGTGTTACTCGCAGGAATCCAAAGGGTAAGTATACAAAATTTGGTTCAGATAGGTGAAACGGTGTAGATTTGTGCCAAAGGACCTAAATGCAGGGAATGGAGTGGTCTGTCCGAAATTTCATGTAGCCAGTCCCACTCGCAGGGTTCCAAAGGGTAAGTATACACATTTTGGTACAGATCGGTGAAACGGTGTAGATTTGTGCAAAAGGGCCTAAATGCAGGTATGGAGTGTCTGTCCGAAATTTCATGTAGACAGTGTTATTCGCAGGGTTACAAAGGGTAAGTAAACACATTTAGGTTCATATCGGTGAAACGGTGTAGATTTTTGCCAAAGGGCCTAAATGCAGGGAATGGAGTGGTCTGTCCAAAATTTTAAGTGGACAGTGTTACTCGCAGGAATCCAAAGGGTAAGTATACAAAATTTGGTTCAGATAGGTGAAACGGTGTAGATTTGTGCCAAAGGACCTAAATGCAGGGAATGGAGTGGTCTGTCCGAAATTTCATGTAGCCAGTCCCACTCGCAGGGTTCCAAAGGGTAAGTATACACATTTTGGTACAGATCGGTGAAACGGTGTAGATTTGTGCAAAAGGGCCTAAATGCAGGGAATGGAGTGGTCTGTCCGAAATTTAAAGTAGACAGTGTTACCCGCTGGGTTCCAAAGGGAAAGTATACAAATTTTGGTTCAGATCGGTGAAACGGTGTAGATTTGTATAAATAACAGAAAAAAAATTGAGTTTTATATATATAGATTTACAAGTGCACTTAATTCCCTAAGGCTAACTGAATGCTTATCCATGGTGAGAATTCACTTGTTTTAGAGTACACTCCACAGATCACTTGTTATTTTCTAACATGTGTTATTGCTGCGTGTAGCTTTGGAGGAGCCTCTGTCAACAGCACAGAGCACAGTGGGCAAAATGAAAAATGAAAGAATAATTACAATGTTGAGCAGGCAGAAATTGAAGAAAATGAAATTTGCTAATGCATTAATTAATAAAAATAAAAGTAAAGTATGTAATGTTTATTGTGGACTAGTTGTTAATTCTGCAGGCCCTGGTAGTTCCTGAAATTGTTGCCACAATATTGTCCTCCATTGACTTTCAAAGGAAAACGCTTTCCACAAAGAAAAACAAGGAATGTGTGAACGTACACCCTATAGCTACAGCTGGTGATCTATTACAGTATTGTTATAGCATGTGATGCAGTTGGCTATTACAACTGAACTGATACCGAATCCTCATGTTCGACCTTATTGTACCTATGGTATCTGTTCACAGAATAATCATCAGCAGATTTAGTAAGTTTTCTATACATGATGCATAGAATGTTTGTTATGACCAATTTAAGGCTTATGTATTTACAACAATAGTATGTGGCTTTGTAGGTAAAGGAGGTTCTCACTGAAGAATCAGACAGGTTTCATCTCAAACCAATTAACATGTTGAGAATATTGTGATAGCTCACAGTTCCCTTTGAAGCTGCCAGTAAGAGAATAGCTACAAAATAATAGGAATTAAGCATCTTTAATTTATTTATTTATTCATTTAATTAATTTTTTTGGTTTTTAATCCTTAAGAACTGCCCTTTCCAAATTACAGGAATTAAATAAAAATGGTTGAAAGGGTGAAAACTTCACATTTACCAGTACCACCACAGTAGATGTGTTTGAACATTGTGTGACATGAAACTTTACCCAGCAGTGTGTGAATCACAGAGAAACCTGAGACCTTAAGTTGGAAATAGAGTGGGGGTGGTTGGTGAACTGTGTCCATTGACACTACTGGGATTTGGAAACAAAAGACACGAGCACAGTAATGGCTGGGGAGTAGAGGGGAATGGAAGCAAAATAGGATAGATAAATGTATGTATAGATAAATGTATGTATTTAGATTAGATTTCTTGACGAAAATCTTGCATAAATATAAACCAATGAAGTGTGCATGTATCTAAAATTACACAAGGGACTATTTCGAAGTAGCTATGGGCATAAAATTATGGTGCATGTTCACCGCCATATGACCTAAATAATGTGATGTTTGTGTCCCATAGCCTATGATAGTTCTTCTACTGGATATCTAATAGACTACCCTATTAAAAAAGGTAATATTACGTACCAGTGGCCTACCACTTTCGAAAAAAAAATTACGTAGATAAAATAGAGCCATTTAATACTATCATTACCGTACCGTATGTACTTGGTACCGGTATAATCACTGGTGGTATGATGATAGAAGCGCCTCTCGCAACGCGCTTGACCTCTAATTGGAGTGCAAAAATAAATTGTTATAAAATGTGAACAAGCATTATGTCCGTATAGCCTGAGGGCCTAATAACACTCGACTTGTACTGGCACAGAACAACAGGGTGTACAGGTGAGTTAATTATTATAACATGTTACAAACTGGTCATATATTTGATATTTATCTAAAACGAAACAAAATTATTGTTCACGAGTATGAATATGACAGGGTTTTCAGGTCAACGGCATTCATCCTTCTCAATAAAATCCAAAATCTCTCTGACTAAAATACATCACCAATGAGAGCGAGCCTAGTCCAGAATAATATAACCTTCGTACCAGTAAAACCTATTAATGTTCAAGCTTTAAGTCATATTTTTCTAATAAATACCTCCTAGAACTGGAACCTGTATGACGGACGGCAGCTGTGAACTAAGTTTAACAGCGATGAACCGAGAAATGTCGCCGGTTAAATATGAGATTAGATCAAGACTTGGTGATCATATATTAAAATTTATACAACGAAAACTCTGAGTTCAGCACGTGCGAAGATCAGCTGCATCCGGTGCAATGAGATCAAATGATTTATAGTTCGAACAATCGGCCTTTTAACATCCTTTTAAAATGTTGGAGATTTGATGGAAAATGTTATCACTAATGTAGTGTAGACTTCACCTACAATAGAGCCCAGGGTGCCAACAGAGTGAACCTGCATTACCAATATATTAGCTACTGATTGCACTGCAAATGGTGTAGACAACTACAATAGGGTCCAGGATGCCAGTAGAGTGCATCTGCATTACCAATGACTTAGCTACTGTTAGAACAGCAAGTGGTATAGACTTCACCTACAATAGGGCCCAGGATGCCAACAGAGTGAACCTGCATTACCAATAACTTAGCTACTGTTAGAACAGCAAGTGGTATAGACTTCACCTACAATAGGGCCCAGGATGCCAACAGAGTGAACCTGCATTACTAATAACTTAGCTACTGTTAGAACAGTAAGTGGTGTAGACTTCACCTACAATAGGGTCCAGAGTGCCAGTAGAGAGAACCTGCTTTACCAATATATTAACCACTGTATGCACAGCATCCGGTGTAGACTTCACCGGCTCAAGTATAGATTAAGATCAGTTTCAGTTAGTGAGATTTCGGAATCGCTGGCGACGTCACGGGTGACGAGTTAATGCTAGGATGTTTGACGTTTTCGCGGACTTGTCCTATTGGCTGCCATATAGTCAGCTGTCAGTGATTCGATAGATTTCGGCGTGCGTGGACATGCGGTGTGCGACTTGAGTCGGTGAGTTAATTGTTCATACGTTTCCCTTAGTTGTTCAATTTAATTGAAGAGTTACTCTCTACTATTCTAATACCATCGAGAAAGCCATTGGTCTGGACGAAAATTACTACTTGTGATACAAGCAAGGGGGTCTGGGATGTATGCCCCAGGTTAGGTTCATGTATGTGTGGATAGCCTTATTAACAAGTACATTACTGCTTGTGATACAAGCAAGGGGATCTGGGATGTAAGCCCCAGGTTAGGTTCGTGTATGTGTGGATAGCCTTATTAACAAGTACATTACTGCTTGTGATACAAGCAAGGGGATCTGGGATGTAAGCCCCAGGTTAGGTTCGTGTATGTGCGGATAGACGTATTAACAAGTACATTACTCCTTGTGATACAAGCAAGGGGATCTGGGATGTAAGCCCCAGGTTAGGTTAGTGTATGTGCGGATAGACTTATTAACAAGTACATCACTGCTTGTGATACAAGCAAGGGGATCTGGGAAGTAAGCCCCAGGTTAAGTTCGTGTATGTGTGGATAGCCTTATTAACAAGTAGGAGTGCACGCAGCACGACCTGCTTTTGATTAGACGGTCGCGCAACATTGCGGCGAGCAAGATGGGTAATAATCTCACACAACAACTTCGTTCCGGCAAGGTCTGCGGATTTGCATTTCGGACATTCGACCCGATTGCGAGGAAATGTAGGAAAATTATAAAATGTTATTCTAGGCAATGCTGATACCATCACATGGTTATGAAAGCCGGACGTCCTCGGAAATGGAAAATATATTACTGCTGCAAATACATGATTCAACTTATTGAAAGGGTTAAAACGGATTATTATAGGTAATTTACCGTAGAATTCAATTAGACCATCAGTTGAATTTTTACCAATTATTATATTCATTTGGGCCCCTTCTTTTTTCAAAGACCAAAAACATTTAATAACATGAAAACGTAGAGAGATATAAAAATATGATAAGGGGTAAAAATGTTGCTAATCAATGAGATCATACACCAGCATATTTAACTTTTTTCGATAGGATCGACGGTTTCCCACATATAACGATTCGAAAAAAAGAATGA
Source organism: Meconema thalassinum (assembly GCA_946902985.2). Lineage (NCBI taxonomy): Eukaryota > Metazoa > Arthropoda > Insecta > Orthoptera > Tettigoniidae > Meconema > Meconema thalassinum. Next base: position 46,261,431 of record OX336395.1, read on the forward strand.
AATTCACGGCCCCAAAAAAAGAAAATGGTGAGAGATAACAAAAAATCATAAGAGTTAAAAAAAGTAGCTAATCACTGAGATCCTATATCTGTAGATTTAACTTTGTTCGATACGGCCAACCGTTTCTCAAATATAACGGATCGAAAAAAAGGAAGAAATTCAGTGCCCCAGAAAATGAAAACGGTGAAAGATATCAAAAAATCATAAGGGTTGAAAAAGTTGCTCATCACTGAGATCTTACACCTGCAGATTTAACTTTGTTAGATACGGCCAACCGTTTCCCAGATATAACGGTTCGAAAATAAAGGAAGACATTCAGGGCCCCAAAAATGAAAACTGTGAGAGATATCAAAACATCATAAGGGGTTAAAAAAAGGATGAAATTCAGGGCCCCCCAAAAAGGTCCGGCCCTGCACCGTTTTCCACGCCCAACAATAGGGTTCGTCACAGGCCACAACTCTTTCACCGTCCCAAATTTCAGCTTGATATCTTGTCACGCACAATGGACTTCTTCAGGGCCCCAAAAAACGAAAACAGTGAGAGATATCAAGAAATCGTTTTGAGTAAAAAAGTTGCATACTACGGAGATCTTATACCTTAACCTTTAACGTTTTTCGATACGACCAACCGTTTCCGAGATATATCGATTCCAAAAAAAGTTTGAAATTCAGGGCCCCCAAAAAAGATCCGGCCCTGCACCGATTTTAACGCCCAACAATAGGATTCGTCACAGTCACTAACTCTTTCACCGTACCAAATTTCAGCTTAATATCTTGAAAATTGCGACCAGTTCTTGGCTAAACGCAAAAATGTCACGCACAATGGACATTTTCAGGGCCCCAAAAAAGAAAACGGTGAGAGATATCAAAAAATCGTTTTGAGTAAAAAAGTTGCATACCGCGGAGATCTTACACCAGTACCTTTAACATTTTTCGATACGACCAACCGTTTCCGAGATATATCGATTCAAAAAAACAGTTAGAAATTCAGGGCCCCCCAAAAAGATCCGGCCCTGCACCGATTTTAACGCCCAACAATAGGATTCGCCACAGTCACTAACTCTTTCACAGTACCAAATTTCAGCTTCATATCTTGAAAATTGCGACGAGTCCTACTTAACTAAACGCAAAAATGTCACGCACAATGGACATTTTCAGGGCCCTAAAAAAAGAAAACGGTGAGAGATATCAAAAAATCGTTTTGAGTAAAAAAGTTGGATACCGCGGAGATCTTACACATGTAGTTTTAAAGTTTTTTGATAAGACCAACCGTTTCCGAGATATATCGATTCCAAAAAAAAATTGAAATTCAGGGCCCCAAAAAAAGATTCGGCCCAGCACCGAATTTTACGCCCAACAATAGGATTCGGCACAGTCACTAACTCTTTTACCGTACCAAATTTCAGCTTCATATCTTGAAAATTGCGACGAGTACTTAGCTAAACGCAAAAATGTCACGCACAATGGACATTTTCAGGGCCCTAAAAAAAGAAAACGGTGAGAGATATCAAAAAATCGTTTTGAGTAAAAAAGTTGCATACCGCGGAGATCTTACACCTGTACATTTAACATTTTTCGATACGATCAACCGTTTCCGAGATATATCGATTCCAAAAAAAGTTTGAAATTCAGGGCCCCCAAAAAAGATCCCGCCCTGCACCGATCTTATCGCCCAACAACAGGATTCGTCACAGTCACTAAATCTTTCACCGTACCAAATTTCAGCTTAATATCTTGAAAATTGCTTCCAGTTCTTGGCTAAACGCAAAAATGTCACGCACAATGGACATTTTCAGGGCCCCAAAAAAAGAAAACGGTGAGAGATATCAAAAAATCTTTTGAAGTAAAAAGGTTGCATACTGTGGAGGTCTTACACATATACCTTTAACATTTTTCGATACGATCAACCGTTTCCGAGATATATCGATTCCAAAAAAAAGTTTGAAATTCAGGGCCCCCAAAAAAGATCCGGCCCTGCACCGATTATAACGCCCAACAACAGGTTTCCTCACAGGGTCTAAGACGTTCACCGCTCCAAATTTCAGCTCGATATCATGAAAATTAAGACCTATACTTTGCCCAACCCAAAAATGTCATGCACAATTGACTTTTCAGGGCCCCAAAAAATCAAATCAGTGAGAGATATCAAAAAATCGTTTTGAGTAAAAAAGTTGCATACCGCGGAGATCTTACACATGTAGATTTAAAGTTTTTTGATAAGACCAACCGCTACCGAGATGTATCGATTCCAAAAAAAAATTCAGGGCCCCAAAAAAAGATTCGGCCCAGCACCGATTTTAACGCCCAATAATAGGATTCGTCAGAGTCACTAACTCTTTCACCGTACCAAATTTCAGCTTCATATCTTGAAAATTGCGACCAGTACTTAGCTAAACACAAAAACGTCACGCACAATGGACATTTTCAGGGCCCTAAAAAAGAAAAGGGTGAGATATATCAAATTATCGTTTTCAGTAAAAAAGTTGCATACCGCGGAGTTCTTACACCTGTACATTTAACATTTTTCGATGCGACCAACCGTTTCCGAGATATATCGATTCCAAAGAAAAGTTTGAAATTCAGGGCCCCCCAAAAAGATCCGGCCCTGCACCGATCTTAACGCCCAACAATATGATACGTCACAGTCACTAACTCTTTCACCGTACCAAATTTCAGCTTCATATCTTGAAAATTGCGACCTGTACTTAGCTAAACGCAAAAATGTCACGCACAATGGACATTTTCAGGGCCCAAAAATAGAAAACGGTGAGAGATATCAAAAAATCGTTTGGATAAAAAAGTTGCATACCGCGGAGTTCTTACACCTGTACATTTAACATTTTTCGATATGACCAACCGTTTCCAAGATATATCGATTCCAAAAAATAGTTAGAAATTCAGGGCCCCCAAAAAAGATCCGGCCCTGCACCGATTTTAACGCCCAAAAATAGGATTCGTCACAGTCACTAACTCTTTCACCGTACCAAATTTCAGCTTAATATCTTGAAAATTGCGACCAGTACTTAGCTAAACGCAAAAATGTCACACACAATGGACATATTCAGGGCCCCAGAAAAAGAAAACGGTGAGAGATATCAAAAAATCGTTTTGAGTAAAAAAGTTGCAAACCGCGGAGATCTTACACCTGTACATTTAACATTTTTCGATACGACCAACCGTTTCCAAGATATATCGATTCCAAAAAACAGTTAGAAATTCAGGGCCCCCCAAAAAGATCCGGCCCTGCACCGATTTTAACGCCCAACAATACGATTTGTCACAGTCACTAACTCTTTCTCCGTACCAAATTTCAGCTTAATATCTTGAAAATTGCGACCAGTTCATGGCTAAACGCAAAAATGTCACGCACAATGGACATTTTCAGGGCCCCAAAAAAGAAAACGGTGAGCGATATCAAAAAATCGTTTAGAGTAAAAAAGTTGCATACCGCGGAGATCTTACACATGTACATTTAAAGTCATTTGATAAGACCAACCGTTTCCGAGATATAACGATTCCAAAAAAAATTGAAATTCAGCGCGCCAAAAAAAGAATCGGCCCAGCTCCGATTTTAACGCCCAACAATAGGATTCGTCACAGTCACTAACTCTTTCACCGTACCAAATTTCAGCTTCATATCTTGAAAATTCCGACGAGTACTTAGCTAAACGCAAAAATGTCACGCACAATGGACATTTTCAGGGCCCTAAAATAAGAAAACGGTGAGAGATATCAAAAAATCGTTTTTTATAAAAAAGTTGCATACCGCGGAGATCTTACACTTGTACATTTAACATTTTTCGATACGACCAACCATTTCCGAGATATATCGATTCCAAAAAAAGTTTGAAATTCAGGGCCCCCAAAAAAGATCCGGCCCTGCACCGATTTAAACGCCCAACAATAGGATTCGTCACAGTCACTAACTCTTTCACCGTACCAAATTTCAGCTTAATATCTTGAAAATTGCGACCAGTTCTTGGCTAAACGCAAAAATGTCACGCACAATGGACATTTTCAGGGCCCCAAAAAAGGAAAACGGTGAGAGATATCAAAAAACCGTTTTGAGTAAAAAAGTTGCATACCGCGGAAGTCTTTCACCTATACGTTTAACATTTTTCGATACGATCAAGCGTTTCCAAGATATATCGATTCCAAAAAAAGGTTGAAATTCAGGGCCCCCAAAAAAGATCCGGCCCTGCACCGATTTTAACGCCCAACAACAGGTTTCCTCACAGGGTCTAACTCGTTCACCGCTCCAAATTTCAGCTCGATATCATGGAAATTAAGAACTATACTTCGCCCAACCCAAAAATGTCATGCACAATTGACTTTTTCAGGGCCCCAAAAAATCTAAACAGTGAGAGATATCAAGAAATCGTTTTGAGTAAAAAAGTTGCATACCGCGGAGATCTTACACATGTAGATTTAAAGTTTTTCGATAAGACCATTCGTTTCCGAGATATATCGATTCCAAAAAAAATTGAAATTCAGGGCCCCAAAATAAGATTCGGCCCAGCACCGATTTTAACGCCCAATAATAGGATTCGTCACAGTCACTAACTCTTTCACCGTCCCAAATTTAATCTTCATATCTTGAAAATAGCGACCAGTACTTAGCTAAACGGAAAAATGTCACGCACAATGGACATTATCAGGGCCTCAAAAAAAGAAAACGGTGAGAGATATCAAAAAATCTTTTTTAGTAAAAAAGTTGCATACCGCGGAGATCTTACACCTGTACATTTAACATTTTTCGATACGACCAACCGTTTCCGAGATATATCTATTTCAAAAAACAGTTAGAAATTCAGGGCCCCCAAAAAAGATCCGGCCCTCTACCGATTTAAACGCCCAACAATATGATTCGTCACAGTCGCTAACTCTTTCACCGTACCAAATTTCAGCATAATATCTTGAAAATTGCGACCAGTACTTAGCTAAACGCAAAAATGTCACGCACAATGGACATTTTCAGGGCCCCAAGAAAAGAAAATGGTGAGAGATATCAAAAAATAGTTTTGAGCAAAAAAGTTGCATACCGCGGAGATCTTAAACCTATGCATTTAACATTTTTCGATACGATCAACCGTTTCCGAGATATATCGATTCCAAAAAAACGTTTGAAATTCAGGGCCCCCAAAAAAGATCCGGCCCTGCACCGATTTCAACGCCCAACAACAGGATTCGTCACAGTCACTAACTCTTTCATCGTACCAAATTTCAGCTTAATATCTTGAAAATTGCGACCAATACTTAGCTAAACGCAAAAATGTCACGCACAATGGACATTTTCAGGGCCCCAAAAAAAGAAAACGGTGAGAGATATCAAAAAATCGTTTTGAGCAAAAAAGTTGCATACCGCGGAGATCTTACACCTATACCTTTAACATTTTTCGATACGACCAACCGTTTCCGAGATATATCGATTCAAAAAAATAGGATGAAATTCAGGGCCCCCAAAAAAGGTCCGGCCCTGCACCGATTTCAACGCCCAACAATAGGGTTCGTCACAGGCCCCAACTCTTTCACCGTACTAAATTTCAGCTCGATATCTTGAAAATTGCGACCTGTACTTTGCTAAACGCAAAAACGTCACGCACATACGTACATACATACACACATACATACATACATACAGACAGACAGACAGACTTTTTCCAATATACCACGGCTATATGGAAGCCTATAGGATCTTTAGATCCGGCTTTCATAACAAGTAGAAGTCCACGCAGCACGACCTGCTTTTAATGAGACGGTGGCGCAACATAGGGGCCAACATCGTTGGCGGCAAGGCCTGCGGAATTGCATTTCGGACCTTCGATCCTATTGCGAGGAAATGTAGGAAAATTATAAAATGTTATTCTAGGCAATGCTGACACCATCACATGGTTATGAAAGCCGGACGTCCTCGGAAATGGAAAATATCTTACTGCTGTAAATACATGATTCAACTTATTGAAAAGGTTAAAACAATATATTATAGATAATTTTCCGTAGAATTCAATTAGACCATCATTTAAATTTTTAACAATTATTATATACATTTGGGCCCCATTTTTTTTTCTAAAACCAAAAACATTTAATAACATCTTCAGGGCCCCAAAATAAGAAAACGGTGAGAGATATCAAAAAATCGTTACGAGTAAAAAAGTTGCATACCACGGAGATCTTACACCTGTACATTTAACGTATTTCGATGCGACCAACCGTTGCCGAGATATATCGATTCCAAAAAAAAAGTTTGAAAATCTAGGCCCCCCAAAAAGATCCGGCCCTGCACCGTTTTTAACGCCCGACAACTGGTTTCCTCACAGGGTCCAACTCTTTCACAGCTCCAAATTTCAGCTCGATATCTTGAAAATTGCGACCTGTACTTCGCTAAACCCAAAAATGTCACGCACAATGGACATTTTCAGGGCCCAAGAAATAGAAAACGGTGAGAGATATCAAAAAATCGTTTTGAGTAAATAAGTTGCATACCGCGGAGATCTTTCACCTGTACATTTAACGTTTTTCTATACGACCAACCGTTTCCGAGATATATCGATTCCAAAAAAAAGGGTTGAAATTCAGGGCCCTAAAAAAATGTCCGGCCCTGCACCGATTTTAACGCCCAACAATAGGGTTCGTCACAGGCCCCAACTCTTTCACCGTACCAAATTTCAGCTCGATATCTTGAAAATTGCGACCTGTACATTGCTAAACGCAAAAACGTCACATACATACATACATACATACAGATTTTTTTAAATGTTTTTTTCGACTCCAATTCGATTGGTATAGGTTTGAACACTGGGCGACGCTTAGTTTCCGAGATCTCCAAAATTCCTACCACGGCTATATGAAAGCCTATAGGATCTAGATCCGGCTTTCATAACAAGTAGGAGTCCACGCAGCACGACCTGCTTTGGATGAGAAGGTGCGGAGAGATAAAGGCGAGCAAGGGGGGTAATAAGCTCAAACAACAACTTCGTTGGCAGCAAGGTCTCATGCCTTGCATTTCGGGCCTTTGGCCCGATTGTGTGGTAATGTAGGAAAATTATAAAATGTTATTCTAGGCAATGCTGACACCATCACGTGGTTATGAAAGCCAGACGTCCTCGGAAATGGAAAATATATTACAGCTATAAATACATTATTTAATTTATTGAAAAGGTGAAAACGGGTTATTATAGATAATTTTCCGTAGAATTCAATTAGATGATCAGTTGATTTTTTAAAAATTATTATATACATTTGGGCCTTATTTTTTCAAAAACCAAAAGCATTTAATAACATTTAAACGGTGAGAGATATCAAAATATGATAACGGGTAAAAAAGTTGCTAATCACTGAGATCTTACTCCTGTACATTTAAGTTGTTTGGATACGACCAACCGTTTCCGGTATATATCGATTCCAAAACAAAAGGATGATAATCAGGGCCCCAGAAAAAGGTCCGGCCCTGCACTGATTTTAACGCCCAATAATATTGTTCCTCACAGGCCGCATCCCTTTCGCCGTACCAAATTTCAGGTCGATATCTCGAAAATTGCGACCTGTACTTTGCGAAATGCAAAGACGTCACGCACATACGTACATTGTCAGGGCCCCAAAATAAGAAAACGGTGAGATATAAAAAAATTGTTACTGGTAAAAAAGTAGCATACCGCGGAGATCTTACAACTGTGTATTTAACTTTTTTCGACACGACCAACCGTTTCCCAGATATATTGATTCAAAAAAAAGGATGAAATTCAGGGCCCCTAAAAAGGTCGGGCCCTGCAACGATATTAACGCCCAACAAATGGGTTACACACAAGTCCCAACTCTTTCACCGTACCAATTTTCAGCTCGATACCTTGAAAATTGCTACCTGTACCTTGCTAAACGCAAAAACGTCACCCACATACGTACACATTCAGGGCCCCACAAAAAGAAAACGGTGAGAGATATCCAAAAAATTGTTATGAGTAAAAAGATGCATATCGCGGAGATCTTACACCTGTACATTTAACGTTTTTCGAACGACCAACGTTTTCGAAATATATCGATTTAAAAAAAAGAGGATGAAATTCAGGGCCCAAAAAAAGGGCCGGCCCGGCACCGATTTTAACGCCCATCAATGGGGTTCTTCACAGGCCCCAGCCCTTTCACCGTAGCAAATTACATTTCGATATCTTGAAACTTGCTACCTGTACTTTGCTAAGCGGAAAAACGTCACGCACATACGTACATCTTCAGGGCATCAAAAACCGAAAACGGTGAGAGATATCAAAAAATCGTCATGAATAAAAACGATTTATACCGCGGAGATCTTAAAACTGTACATTTCACGTTTTTCGATACGAACAACCGTTTTCGAGATATATCGATAGAAAAAAAAGGATGACATTCAGGGCCACCAAAAAAGATCCGGCCCTGCACCGTTTTTAACGCCCGACAATAGGGTTCCTCACAGGGTCTAACTCTTTCACGCACAATGGACATCTTCAGCCCCCCCCCCCTCCAAAAAAAAGAAAATGGTGAGAGATATCAAAAAATCGTTATGAGTAAAAAAGTTGCACACCGCGGAGATCTTACACCTGTACTTTTAACGTTTTCGATACGACCACCCGTTTCCGAGATATATCGATTCGAAAAAAATGTTTGAAATTCAGGGCCCCCAAAAAAGATCCGGCCCTGCACCGATTTTAACACCCAACAATAGGGTTCCTCACAGGCCCTAACTCTTTCACCGCACCAAATTTTTAGTTCGATATCTTGAAAATTGCGGCATTTACTTCGCTAAATCCAAAAATGTCACGCACAATGGACATTTTCAGGGCCCCAAAAAAAGAAAACGGTGAGAGATGTCAAAAAATCGTTATGAGTAAAAAAGTTGCATACCGCGGAGATCTTACACCTGTACATTTAACGTTTACGATACGAACAACCATTTACGATATATATCGATTCCAAAAAATAGTTTGAAATTCAGTGCCCCCCAAAAAGATCCGGCCTTGCGCCGTTTTTATCGTCCGACAATAGGTTTCTTCACAGGGTCTCACTCATTCACCGCACCAAATTTCAGTTCGATATCTTGAAAATTGCGACATGTACTTCGCTAAACCCAAAAATGTCACGCACAATGGACATCTTCAGGGCCCCAAAAAAAGAAAACGGTGAGAGATATCAAAAAATCGTTATGAGTAAAAAAGTTGCATACCGCGGAGAAATTACACCTGTATATTTAACGTCTTTCGATACGACCAACCGTTACCGAGATATATCGATTCCAAAAAAGTTTGAAATTCAGGGCCCCCCAAAAAAGATCCGGCCCTCCACCGTTTATAACGCCCGAAAACAGGTTTTCTCACAGGGTCTCTCTCATTCACCGCACCAAATTTCAGTTCGATATCTTGAAAATTGCGACATGTACTTCGCTAAACCCAAAAATGTAACGCACAATGGACATCTTCAGGGCCCCAAAAAAAGAAAACGGTGAGAGATAGCAAAAAATCGTTTGGAGTAAAAAAGTTGCATACTGCGGAGATCTTACAACTGTACATTTGACCTTTTTTCGATACGACCAACCGTTTCCGAGATATATCGATTCCAAAAAAAAGTTTGAAATTCTGGGCCCCTTAAAAAGATCCGGCCCTGCACCGTTCTTAACGCCCGACAACAGATTTTCTCACAGGGTCTAACTCTTTCACCACCCCAAATTTCAGCTCTATATCATGAAAATTTCGACCTGTACATCGCTAAACCCAAAAATGTCACGCACAATGGACGTCTTCAGGGCCCCAAAAAACGAAAACGGTGAGAGATATCAAAAAAAACGTTTTGGGTAAAAAAGTTGCACACCACGGAGGTCTTACACCTGCGCATTTAACGTTTTTCGATACGACCAACCGTTTCCGAGATATATCGATTCAAAAAAAAAGTTTGAAATTCAGGGCCCCCCAAAAAGATCCGGCCCTGCACCATTTTTAACGCCCGACAACAGGTTTTGTCACAGGGTCTAATTCTTCCTCCGCTCCAAATTTCAATTCGATATCTTGAAAATTGCGACCTGTACTTCGCTAAACCCAAAAATGTCACGCACAATAGACATTTTCAGGGCCCCAAAAAACGAAAACGATGAGAGATATCTAAAAATCTTTTGGAGTAAAAAAGTTGCGTACTGCGGAGGTCTTACACCTGTACATTCGACGTTTTTCGATACAACCAACCGTTTCCGAGATATAACGATTCCAAAAAAAAAGTCAAAAATGTCACGCACAATAGACATTTTCAGGGCCCCAAAAACGAAAACGGTGAGAGATATCAAAAAATCTTTTGGAGTAAAAAAGTTGCGTACTGCGGAGGTCTTACACCTGTACATTCGACGTTTTTCGATACGACCAACCGTTTCCGAGATATAACGATTCCAAAAAAAAGTTTGAAATTCAGGGCCCCCCAAAACGATCCGGCCCTGCACCGTTTTTGAAGGCCGACAATAGGTTTTATCACAGGGTCTAACTCTTTCACCGCTCCAAATTTCAACTCGATATCTTGATAATTGCGACCTGTACATCGCTAAAGCCAAAAATGTCACGCACAATGGACATTTTCAGGGCCCCAAAAAATGAAAACGGTGAGAGATATCAAAAAATCGTTTTGAGTAAAAAAGTTGCATACCGCGGAGTTCTTACTTCTGTATATTTAACCTTTTTTGATACGACCTACCGTTTCCGAGATATATCGTTTCCAAAAACAGGGTTGAAATTAAGGGCCCCAAAAAAGGTGCAGCCCTGCACCGATTTTAACGCACAACAATAGGGTTCGTCACAGGCCCAAACTCTTTTACCGTACCAAATTTCAGCTCGATATCTCGAAAATTGCGACCTGTACTTTGCTAAACGCAAAAACGTCACATACATACATACATACATACATACATACAGACAGACAGACTTTTTTTCGATTTTTTTTTTCCAACTCCGATTCGATTGGTATAGGTTTGAACACTGGGCGACGCTTTGTTTCCGAGATCTCGAAAAACCCTACCACGGCTATATGAAAGCCTATAGGATCTAGATCCGGCTTTCATAACAAGTAGGAGTCCCCGCAGCACGACCTGCTTTTGATGAGACAGTGGCGCAGCAGCAAGGGGCCAGCAAGAGGGGTTATAATCTCAAACAACAACTTCGTTGGCGGCAAGGCCTGATGCCTAGCATTTTGGGCCTTTGGCCCGATTGTGTGGTAATGTAGGAAAATTATAAAATGTTATTCTAGGCAATGCTCACACCATCACGTGATTATGAAAGCCAGACGACCTGGGAAATTGAAAGTATATTACAGCTGTAAATACATTATTTAACTTATTGAAAAGGTGAAAACGGGTTATTATAGATAATTTTCCGTAGAATTCAATTAGACCATCGTTTAAATTTTTACCTACTATTATACACATTTGGGCCTCATTTTTTTTTCAAAAACCAAAAGCATTTAATAACATCTTCAGGGCCCAAAATAAGAAAACGGTGAGAGATATCAAAAAATCGTTATGAGTAAAAAAGATGCATACCGCGGAGATCTTAAACCTGAACATTTAACGTTTTTCGATGCGACCAACCGTTTCCGAGAAATATCAATTCAAAAAAAAAGTTTGAAATTCTGGGCCCCCAAAAAGATCCGGCCCTGCACCGTTTTTAACGCCCGACAACTGGTTTCCTCACAGGGTCCAACTCTTTCACAGCTCAAATTTCAGCTCGATATCTTGAAAATTGCGACCTGTACTTCGCTAAACCCAAAAATGTCACGCACAATGGACATTTTCAGGGCCCAAAAAATAGAAAACGGTGAGAGATATCAAAATATCGTTTAGAGTAAAGAAGTTGCATACCGCGGAGATCTTACACCTGTACATTTAACTTTTCTCGATGCGAAAAGCCGTTTCCGAGATATATCGAAACCAAAAAAAAAATTGAAATTCAGGGCCCCAAAAAAAGATTCGGCCCAGCACCGATTTTAACGCCCAACAATAGGATTCGTCACAGTCACTAACTCTTTCACCGTACCAAATTTCAGCTTCATATCTTGAAAATGGCCACCAGTACTTAGCTAAACGTAAAAATCTCACGCACAATGGACATTTTCAGGGCCCTAAAAAAAAAAACGTTGAGAGATATCAAAAAATCGTTTTGAGTAAAATAGTTGCATACCGCGGAGATCTTACACCTGTACATTTAACATTTTTCGATACGACCAACCGTTTCCGAGATATATAGATTCCAAAAAACAGTTAGAAATTCAGGGCCCCCAAAAAAGATCCGGCCCTGCACCGATTTTAACGCCCAACAATAGGCTTCGTCTCAGTCACTAACTCTTTCACCGTACCAAGTTTCAGCTTTACATCTTGAAAATTGCGATCAGTACTTCCCTAAACGCAAAAATGTCACGCACAATGGACATTTTCAGGGCGCCAAAAAAAGAAAACGGTGAGAGATATCAAAAAATAGTTTTGAGTAAAAAAGTTGCATACCGCGGAGATCTTACACATGTAGATTTAATTTTTTTTGATAAGACCAACCGTTTCCGAGATATATCGATTCCAAAAAAAAATTGAAATTCAGGGCCCCAAACAAAGATTCGGCCCAGCACCGATTTTAACGCCCAATAACAGGATTCGTCACAGTCACTAATTCTTTTCACCGTACCAAATTTCAGCTTCATATCTTGAAAATCGCGACCAGTACTTAGCTAAACGCAAAAATGTCACGCACAATGGACATTTTCAGGGCCCTAAAAAAAGAAAACGATGAGAGATATCAAAAAATCGTTTTGAGTAAAAAAGTTGCATACCGCGGAAATCTTACACCTATACCTTTAACATTTTTAGATACGATCAACCGTTTACGAGATATATCGATTTCAAAAAAAAGTTTGAAATTCAGGGCCCCCAAAAAAGATCCGACCCTGCGCCGATTTTAACGCCCAACAAAACGATTCGTCACAGTCACTAACTATTTCATCGTACCAAATTTCAGCTTAATATCTTGAAAATTGCGACCAGTACTTAGCTAAACGCAAAAATGTCACGCACAATGGACATTTTCAGGGCCCTAAAAAGAGAAAACGGTGAGAGATATCAAAAAATCGTTTTCAGTAAAAGATTTGCATACTGCGGAGATCTTACACCTGTTCATTTAACATTTTTCGATGCGACCAACTGTTTCCGAGATATATCGATTCCAAAAAAATGTTTGAAATTCAGGGCCCCCAAAATAGATCCGGCCCTGCACCGATCATAACGCCCAACAATAGGATTCGTCACAGTCACTAACTCTTTCACTGTACCAAATTTCAGCTTAATATCTTGAAAATTGCGACCAGTACTTAGCTAAACACTAAAATGTCACGCACAATGGACATTTTCAGGGCCCCAAGAAATGAAAACGGTGTGAGATATCAAAAAAACGTTTATAGTAAAAAAGTTGCATAACGCGGGGATCTTACACCTGTACATTTAACATTTCTCAATACGACCAACCGTTTCCGAGATATATCCATTCCAAAAAAAAGTTAAAAAATTAGGGCCCCCCAAAAAGATCCGGCCCTGCACCGATCTTAACGCCCAACAATAATATTCGTCACAGTCACTAACTCTGTCACCGCACCAAATTTCAGCTTAATATCTTGAAAATTGCGACCAGTACTGAGCTAAATGGAAAAATGTCACGCACAATGGACATTTTCAGGGCCCTAAAAAAAGAAAACGGTGAGATATATCAAAAAATCGTTTTGAGTAAAAAAGTTGCATACCGCGGAGGTCTTACACCTATACCTTTAACATTTTTCGATACGGTCAACCGTTTCCGAGATATATCGATTCCAAAAAAAAGTTTGAAATTCAGGGCCCCCCAAAAAGATCCGGCCCTGCACCGATTTTAACGCCCAACAACAGGTTTCCTCACAGGGTCTAACTCGTTCACCGCTCCAAATTTCAGCTCGATATCATGAAAATTAAGACCTATACTTCGCCCAAACCGAAAATGTCATGCACAATTGACTTTTTCAGGGCCCCAAAAAATCAAAACAGTGAGAGATATCTAAAAATTGTCTTGAGTAAAAAAGTTGCATACCGCGGAGATCTTACACTTGTAGATTTAAAGTTTTTTGATAAGACCAACCGTTTCCGAGATATATCGGTTCAAAAAAAAATTGAAATTCAGGGCCCCCAAAAAAGATCCGGCCCTGCACCGATCTTAACGCCCAATAACAGGATTCGTCACAGTCACTAACTCTTTCACCGTTCCAAATTTCAGCTGAATATCTTGAAAATTGCGACCAGTACTTAGCTAAACGCAAAAATGTCACACACAATGGATATTTTCAGGGCCCCAAAAAAAGAAAACGGTGAGAGACATCAAAAAATCGGTTTGAGTAAAAAAGTTGCATACTACGGAGATCTTATACCTTTATATTTAACGTTTTTCGATACGACCAACCGTTTCCGAGATATATCGATTCCAAAAAAAAGTTTAAAATTCAGGGCCCCCAAAAAAGATCCGGCCCTGCACCGATCTTAACACCAAACAACAGGATTCGTCACTGTCACTAACTCTTTCACCGTACCAAATTTCAGCTTAATATCTTGAAAATTGCGACCAGTACATAGCTAGACGCAAAAATGTCACACACAATGGACATTTTCAGGGCCCCAAAAAAAGAAAACGGTGAGTGATATCAAAAAATCTTTTTGAGTAAAAAAGTTGCATACCGCGGAGATCTTACACCTATATATTTAACATTTTTCGATACGATCATTCGTTTCTGAGATATATCGATTCAAAAAAAAGTTTGAAATTCAGGGTACCCCAAAAGAGATCCGGCCCTGCACCGATTTTAACACCCTACAACAGGATTCGTCACAGTCACTAACTCTTTCATCGTACCAAATTTCAGCTTAATATCTTGACAATTGCGATTAGTACTTAGCTAAACGCAAAAATGTCACGCACAATGGACATTTTCAGGGCCCCAAAAAAAGAAATCGGTGAGAGATATCAAAAAATCGTTTTGAGTAAAAAAGTTGCATACCGCGGAGATCTTACACCTATACCTTTAACATTTTTCGACATGACCAACCGTTTCCGAGATATATCGATTCAAAAAAAAGGATGAAATTCAGGGCCCCAAAAAAAGATCCGGTCCTTAACCGATTTTAACGCCCAACAATAGGGTTTGTCACAGGCCCCAACTCTTTCACCGTACCAAATTTCAGCTCGATATCTTGAAAATTGCGACCTGTACTTTGCTAAACGCAAAAACGTCACGCACATACGTACATACACACATACATACATACAGATAGACTTTTTCCAATATACCACGGCTATATGAAAGCCTATAGGATCTTTAGATCCGGCTTTCATAACAAGTAGGAGTCCATGCAGCACGACGTGCTTTTGATGAGACGGTGGCGCAAGAACAAGGGGCCAGCAAGAGGGGTTATAATGTCAAACAACAACTTCGTTGGCGGCGAGGCCTGCGGAATTACATTTCGGTCCATCGACCCGATTGCGAGGAAATTTAGGAAAATTATAAAATATTATTCTAGGCAATGCTGACACCATCACATGGTTATGAAAGCCGGACGTCCTCGGAAGTGGAAAATATCTTACTGCTGTAAATACATGATTCAACTTATTGAAAAGGTTAAAACGAGTTTATATAGTTAATTTTCCGTAGAATTCAATTAGACCATCAGTTGAATTTTACCAGTTATTATATACATTTGGGCCCCATTTTTTTTTTCAAAAGCCAAAAACCTTTAATTACATCAAAACGGTGAGAGATATCAAAATAAGATAAGGGGTAGAAAAGTTGCAAATCACTGAGGTCATACACCTGTAGATTTAACTTTGTTAGATACGGCCAACCGTTTCCAAGATATAACGGTTCGAAAAAAAGGAAGACATTAAGGGCCCCAGAAAAGGAAAACGGTGAGAGATATCAAAACATCATCAGGGGTAAAAAAGGATGAAATTCAGGGCCCCAAAGTAAGGTCCGGCCCTGCACCAATTTTAGCTACCGACAACAGAGTTCTCACAGGCCCGACTTCTTTCCCCGTACCACATTTCAGCTTGATATCTTGAAAATTCCGACCTGTAGTTTGCTAAACGTAAAAACGTCACACACATACGTACATTTTCAGGGTCACAAAAAAAAGACAAGGCTGAGAGATATCAAAAATTCGTTATGGGTAAGAAAGTTGCATACCTTGGAGATTTTACACCTGTGTATTTAACTTTTTTCGATATGACCAACCGTCTCCGAGATATATCGATTCCAAAAGAGTTTCAAATTCAGGGTCCCCCAAAAAGATCCGTCCAGCACCGATTTTAACGCCCAAAAATAGGGTCCCTCATAGGCTCTAGCTCTCTTACCGCTCCAAATTTCAGCTTGATATCTTGAAAATTGCGACCTGTAATTCGCTAAACACAAATATGTCACGCACAATGGACATCTTCAGGGCCCCAAAAAAATAAAACGGTGAGAGATATCAAGAAATCGTTTTGAGTAAAACAGTTGCATACCGCGGAGATAATACACCTGTACGTTTAAAGGTTTTCGATACGACCAACCGTTTCCGAGATATATCGATTCCAAAAAAATGTTTGAAATTCACGCCCCCCCCCCCCAAAAAAAAACGGTCCTGCACGGTTTTTAACGCCCGACAATTGGCTTCCTCACAGGTTCTAACTCTTTCACCGCACCAAAATTCAGTTCGATATCTTTAAAATTGCGACCTGTACTTCGCTAAACACAAATATGTCGCGCACAATGGACATCTTCAGGGCCCCAAAAAAAGAAAACGGTGAGAGATATCAAAAAATCGTTATGAGTAAAAAAGTTGCATACCGCGGAGATCTTACACCTGTACATTTAACGTTTTTCGATACGACCAACCGTTTCCGAGATATATCGATTCCAAAAAGAAGTTTGAAATTCACGGCCCCCCAAAAAGATCCGGCCCTGCACCGTTTTTAACGCCCGACAATGGGTTTCCTCACAGGGTCTAACTCTTTCACCGCACCAAATTTCAGTTCGATATCTTGAAAATTGCGACCTGTACTTCGCTAAACCCAAATATGTCACGCACAATGGACATTTCAGGGCCCCCAAAAAAGAAAACGGTGAGAGATATCAAAAAATCGTTTCGAGTAAAAAAGTTGCATACCGCGGAGATCTTACACCTGTACATTTAACATTTTTCGATACGACCAGCCGTTTCCGAATTATACGGATTCCAAAAAAAAGTTTGAAATTCAGGGCCCCCAAAAAAGGTTCGGCCCTGCACCGTTTTTAACCCCCGACAACAGGCTTCCTCACAGGGTCCAACTCTTTCACCGCTCCAAATTTCAGCGCGATATTGTGAAAATTGCGATCTGTATTTCGCTAAACCCCAAAATGTGACGCACAATGGACATTTTCAGGGCCCCGAAAAAAGAAAACGGTGAGAGATATCAAAATATCGTTTTGAGTAAAAAAGTTGCATACCGCGGAGATCTTACACCTGTACGTTTAACGTTTTTCGATACGACCAACCGTTTCCGAGATATATCGATTCCAAAAACAGTTAGAAATTCAGGGCCCCCAAAAAAGATCCGGCCCTGCACCGATTTTAACGCCCAACAACAGGATTCGTCACAGTCACTAACTCCTCCACCGTACCAAATTTCAGCTTAATATCTTTAAAATTGCGACCAGTACTTAGCTAAACGCAAAAATGTCACACACAATGGACATTTTCAGGGCCCCCAAAAAAGAAAACGATGAGATATCAAGAAATCGTTTTGGGTAAAAATGTTGCATACCGCGGAGATCTTACACCTATACCTTTAACATTTTTCGATACGATCAATCGTTTCCGAGATATATCGATTCCAAAAAAAGTTTGAAATTCAGGGCCCCCCAAAAAGATCCGGCCCTGCACCGATCTTAACGCCCAATGATAGGATTCGTCACAGTCACTAACTCTTTCACCGTACCAAATTTCAGCTTAATATCTTGAAAATTGCGACCAGTACTTAGCTAAACGCAAAAATGTCACGCACAATGGACATTTTCAGGGCCCCAAAAAATCTAAACAGTGAGAGATATCAAAAAATCGTTTTGAGTGAAAAAGTTGCATACCGCGGAGATCTTACACCTGTACATTTAACATTTTTCGATACGGCCAACCGTTTCCGAGATATATCGATTCCAAAAAACAGTTAGAAATTCAGGGCCCCCAAAAAAGATCCAGCCCTGCACCGATTTTAACGCCCAACAATAGGATTCGTCACAGTCACTAACTCTTTCACCGTACCAAATTTCAGCTTAATATCTAGAAAATTGCGACCAGTACTAAGCTAAACGCAAAAATGACACACAAAATGGACATTTTCAGGGCCCCAAAAAAGAAAACGGTGAGAGATATCAAGAACGTTTTGAGTAAAAAAGTTGCGTACCGCGGAGATCTTACACCTATACCTTTAACATTTTTCAATGCGATCAACCTTTTCCGAGATATATCGATTCCAAAAAAACGTTTGAAATTCAGGGCCCCCAAAAAAGATCCGGCCCTGCACCGATTTTAACGCCCAACAATAGGATTCGTCACAGTCACTAACTCTTTCATCGTACCAAATTTCAGCTTAATATCTTGAAAATTGCGACCTGTACTTAGCTAAACGCAAAAATGTCACGCACAATGGACATTTTCAGGGGCCCAAAAAAGGAAAACGGTGAGAGATATCAAAAAATCGTTTTGAGTAAAAAAGTTGCATACCGCGGAGATCTTACACCTATACCTTTAACATTTTTCGATACGACCAACCGTTTCCGAGATATATCCATTCAAAAAAATAGGATGAATTTCAGGGCCCCAAAAAAAGGTCCGGCCCTGCACCGATTTTAACGCCCAACAATAGGGTTCGTCACAGGCCCCAACTCTTTCACCGTAGCTAATTTCAGCTCGATATCTTGAAAATTGCGACCTGTACTTTGCTAAACGCAAAAACATCACGCACATACATACAGACAGACTTTTTCCAATATACCACGGCTATATGAATGTCTATAGGATCTTTAGATCCGGCTTTCATAACAAGTAGGAGTCCACGCAGCACGACCTGCTTTTGATGAGACGGTGGCGTAGCAGAAAGGGGCCAGCAAGAGGGGTTATAATCTCAAACAACAACTTCGTTGTCGGCAGGGCCTGCGGAATTGCATTTCGGACCTTCGACCCGATTGCGAGGAAATGTTGGAAAATTATAAAATGTTATTCTAGGCATTGCTGACACCATCACATGGTTATGAAAGCCGGACGTCCTCGGAAGTGGAATATATCTTACTGCTGTAAATACATGATTCAACTTATTGAAAAGGTTAAAACGAGTTACGCTCCAAATTTCAGCTCGATATCATGAAAATTAAGACCTATACTTCGCTCAACCCAAAAATGTCATGCACAATTGACTTTTTCAGGGCCCCAAAAAATCTAAACAGTGAGAGATATCAAGAAATCGTTTTGAGTAAAAAAGTTGCATACCGCGGAGATCTTACACATGAGATTTAAAGTTTTTCGATAAGACCATTCGTTTCCGAGATATATCGATTCCAAAAAAAATTGAAATTCAGGGCCCCAAAATAAGATTCGGCCCAGCACCGATTTTAACGCCCAATAATAGGATTCGTCACAGTCACTAACTCTTTCACCGTCCCAAATGTCATCTTCATATCTTGAAAATTGCGACCAGTACTTAGCTAAACGGAAAAATGTCACGTACAATGGACATTTTCAGGGCCTCAAAAAAAGAAAACGGTGAGAGATATCAAAAAATCTTTTTGAGTAAAAAAGTTGCATACCGCGGAGATCTTACACCTGTACATTTAACATTTTTCGATACGACCAACCGTTTCCGAGATATATCTATTTCAAAAAACAGTTAGAAATTCAGGGCCCCCAAAAAAGATCCGGCCCTCTACCGATTTAAACGCCCAACAATAGGATTCGTCACAGTCACTAACTCTTTCACCGTACCAAATTTCAGCATAATATCTTGAAAATTGCGACCAGTACTTAGCCAAACGCAAAAATGTCACGCACAATGGACATTTTCAGGGCCCCAAGAAATGAAAACGGTGAGAGATATCAAAAAATAGTTTTGAGCAAAAAAGTTGCATACCGCGGAGATCTTAAACCTATACATTTAACATTTTTCGATACGATCAACCGTTTCCGAGATATATCGATTCCAAAAAAACGTTTGAAATTCAGGGCCCCCAAAAAAGATCCGGCCCTGCACCGATTTTAACGGCCAACAATAGGATTCGTCACAGTCACTAACTCTTTCACCGTAACAAATTTCAGCTTAATATCTTGAAAATGGCGACCAGTACTTAGCTAAACGCAAAAATGTCACGCACAATGGACATTTTCAGGGCCCCAAAAAATCTAAACAGTGAGAGATATCAAAAAATCGTTTTGAGTGAAAAAGTTGCATACCGCGGAGATCTTACACCTGTACTTTTAACATTTTTCGATACGGCCAACCGTTTCCGAGATATATCGATTCCAAAAAACAGTTAGAAATTCAGGGCCCCCAAAAAAGATCCAGCCCTGCACCGATTTTAACGCCCAACAATAGGATTCGTCACAGTCACTAACTCTTTCACCGTACCAAATTTCAGCTTAATATCTAGAAAATTGCGACCAGTACTAAGCTAAACGCAAAAATGACACACAAAATGGACATTTTCAGGGCCCCAAAAAAGAAAACGGTGAGAGATATCAAGAAATCGTTTTGAGTAAAAAAGTTGCGTACCGCGGAGATCTTACACCTATACCTTTAACATTTTTCAATGCGATCAACCTTATCCGAGATATATCGATTTCAAAAAAACGTTTGAAATTCAGGGCCCCCAAAAAAGATCCGGCCCTGCACCGATTTTAACGCCCAACAATAGGATTCGTCACAGTCACTAACTCTTTCATCGTACCAAATTTCAGCTTAATATCTTGAAAATTGCGACCTGTACTTAGCTAAACGCAAAAAATGTCACGCACAATGGACATTTTCAGGGGCCCAAAAAAGGAAAACGGTGAGAGATATCAAAAAATCGTTTTGAGTAAAAAAGTGGCATACCGCGGAGATCTTACACCTATACATTTAACATTTTTCGATACGACCAACCGTTTCCGAGATATATCCATTCAAAAAAATAGGATGAATTTCAGGGCCCCAAAAAAAGGTCCGGCCCTGCACCGATTTTAACGCCCAACAATAGGGTTCGTCACAGGCCCCAACTCTTTCACCGTAGCTAATTTCAGCTCGATATCTTGAAAATTGCGACCTGTACTTTGCTAAACGCAAAAACATCACGCACATACATACAGACAGACTTTTTCCAATATACCACGGCTATATGAATGTCTATAGGATCTTTAGATCCGGCTTTCATAACAAGTAGGAGTCCACGCAGCACGACCTGCTTTTGATGAGACGGTGGCGTAGCAGAAAGGGGCCAGCAAGAGGGGTTATAATCTCAAACAACAACTTCGTTGTCGGCAGGGCCTGCGGAATTGCATTTCGGACCTTCGACCCGATTGCGAGGAAATGTTGGAAAATTATAAAATGTTATTCTAGGCATTGCTGACACCATCACATGGTTATGAAAGCCGGACGTCCTCGGCAGTGGAATATATCTTACTGCTGTAAATACATGATTCAACTTATTGAAAAGGTTAAAACGAGTTACGCTCCAAATTTCAGCTCGATATCATGAAAATTAAGACCTATACTTCGCTCAACCCAAAAATGTCATGCACAATTGACTTTTTCAGGGCCCCAAAAAATCTAAACAGTGAGAGATATCAAAAAATCGTTTTGAGTAAAAACGTTGCATACCGCGGAGATCTTACACCTGTACATTTAACATTTTTCGATACGACCAACCGTTTCCGAGATATATCGATTCCAAAAAAAAAGTTTGAAATTCAGGGCCCCCTAAAAAGATCCGGCCCTGCACCGATTTTAACGGCCAACAATAGGATTCGTCACAGTCACTAACTCTTTCACCGTAACAAATTTCAGCTTAATATCTTGAAAATGGCGACCAGTACTTTGCTAAACGCAAAAATGTCTCGCACAATGGGCATTTTTAGGGCCCCAAAAAAGAAAACGGTGAGGGATATCAAAAAATGGTTTTGGGTAAAAAAGTTGCATATCGCGGAGATCTTACACCTATACATTTAACAATTTTCGATACGATCAACCGTTTCCGAGATATATCGATTCCAAAAAAAAGTTTGAAATTCAGGGCCCCCAAAAAAGATCCGGCCCTGCACCGATTTTAACGGCCAACAATAGGATTCGTCACAGTCACTAACTCTTTCACCGTAACAAATTTCAGCTTAATATCTTGAAAATGGCGACCAGTACTTAGCTAAACGCAAAAATGTCACGCACAATGGACATTTTCAGGGCCCCAAAAAAGAAAACGGTGAGAGATATCAAAAAATCGTTTTGAGTAAAAACGTTGCATACCGGGGAGATCTTACACCTATACATTTAACATTTTTCGATATGACCGACCGTTTCCGAGATATATCGATTCAAAAAAATAGGATGAAATTCAGGGCCCCAAAAAATGTCCGGCCCTACACCGATTTTAACGCCCATCAATAGGGTTCGTCACAGGCCCCAACTCTTTCACCGTACCAAATTTCAGCTCGATATCTTGAAAATTGCGACCTGTACTTTGCTAAACGCAAAAACGTCACGCACATACATACATACATACATACATACATACAGACAGACAGACAGACTTTTTTTTTTTTTAATTTCAACTCTGATTCGATTGGTAAAGGTTTGAACACTGGGCGACGCGTAGTTTCCGAGATCTCGAAAAATCCTACCACGGCTATATGAAAGCCTATAGGATCTTTAGATCCGGCTTTCATAACAAGTACATTACTGCCTGTGATACAAGAAAGGGGATCTGGGATGTATGCCGCAGGTTAGGTTCGAATATGTGTATAGCCCTATTAAGAAGTACATTACTGCCTGTGATACAAGCAAGGGGGTCTGGGATGTAAGCCCCAAGTTAGGTTCGTGTATGTGTGGACTTGGATAGCCTTATTAACAAGTACATAACTGCTTGTGCTACAAGCAAGGGGATCTGGGATGTAAGCCCCAAGTTAGGTACGTGTATGAGTGGATAGCCTTATTAACAAGTACATAACTGCATGTGATACATGCAAGGGGGTCTGGGATGTAAGCACCAGGTTAGGATCATGTGACGCATCCCGAATGCGAAGTGGGGCTTTGCTCTTTTCAGAGACTCCCTTCAGTGTACTGTAAATATAGCGTTGCTCAACGTCCGAAGGTTTTAACCTTAAAGTACTCTACACGTGTCCTCCGGTTGGTGCTAATCGAGCAACAACAGCAAGATGCCGCCGTACTGCCCTACAAGGCCTCCCGGCTATGACAATCGTACAATGAATTTAAATAATAGTCCTTCTGGGGACTCACATTCACATTCACACAACCGAACCTTCGGCTCTGTATTAACCATATGCCAGCTTAACATAGAAGGTATCAGTAAGGCAAAGAGTGAATATTTATCCAAGATCCTTCATGAACTATCCGTGGATGTGGTAGTACTCCAGGAAACTCACACAGAAGATGACCAGCAACAGAAACATAGGGGTAAAATTCTAGGATACCAACTAGCTGCAGCAGTGAATGATCCTAAGTATGGCATAGCCACCTTTGTCAAGAACGATATAGCTAACTGTGAAGTAATGGATCACGTTACAAACGAAGCATTCTTCTCCTCATCTATAAAGGTAGATAATGTCGTGATTACTAACGTATATAAACCACCTCGCGTCAACTGGCCAGATCACAGAATGTTGGTACCATCAGAAAACTGCATCATTCTTGGAGACTTCAACAGCCACCACACGCTATGGGGATACGATCAGTGCGATGAAAATGGAGATAGGCTATTTAAATGGATGGATGCAAGAGATCTTAAGCTAGTGTACGATGTCAAGGACAAAGGAACTTTCCACTCTGGTCATTGGAAGAAAGACTATTCGCCAGATCTTTGTTTTGCCTCCCATAACCTCATGTCAACTACCTCAATACACAGACAAGTACTGAACAATTTCCCTCGGAGCCAACACAGACCCATAATCTATATATTTGGTCTTCAGATCCCTGTTATTAGGTCTGTACCCATACCTAGATGGAACTTCCAGAAAGCTGACTGGAAGACATATGCTTTGTACACAGATGCCAACATTAGGTGGATAGCTCCTACGCCAGAAAATTACTGGAGGTTTGTTGGGCTAATAAAATCAGCTGCAAAAAGAACCATCCCTCGCGGCTATCGGAAGGATTACATACCTGGTTGGAATGAGGAAACAAGTCGCTTATCTGCTGAATACTTAGAAGAAAACAGTCCGGAGAAAGCTACTGAACTTCTGAAATCTCTAGATAATGCTAGAAGAGAGGAGTGGATAACAGCAGTACATGATCTCAACTTCACACACTCTAGCAGAAAAGCATGGTCACTCATCCGTAAACTAGATCCAACTTCCACACCACTGAGGAAGCAGACCTCCATTAATGTGGAAACTATAGCAAACCATCCGGTCTCGGTATCTCGGGCTCCGGGGAATAAGAAATTCACGAAGCAAGTAAGTCGGAACTAAGACAGAGAAAACAAGAAATCCAACCAAAAGACCAATATTCAAGTCCATTTTCCTCAGAAGAAATACAAAATGGTCTCGACTCCCTTCGTGGTGGTAAAGCTGCCGGATTTGATGGCATATTTCCAGAACTTTTAAAGAATTGTGGTCCAGCAACCAAGCGCTGGCTTGCTTCTTTCTTTATTAATGTTCTGCAGTCAGGCCGACTGCCTCCCTTGTTTAAGAAAACTAAAATTATTGCTATCTTGAAACCAGGCAAGGATCCCAAATTACCCCAAAGCTACAGACCAATAGCCCTACTAAGCGTAACTTACAAGCTCCTGGAAAGACTGATTCTTAACAGGATAGCTCCTACAATTGATTGCCTCATTCCGATTGAGCAAGCTGGTTTTCGTCATGGTCTTGACTGTAGCGATCAGTTGCTCGCTTTGACTTCATATATAGAAAGTGGATTTGAGAGGAAGAAGAAAAGTGTCTCTGTGTTCCTCGATCTTACCGCTGCCTATGACAGAGTCTGGAAAGAAGGTCTCCTCCTGAAACTCAGTAGAGCAATACCATGTCTCAAGATCTTCACTCTGATAAAAAATGTTGGGAAACAGATTTTCCCAGGTTCATACAGAACATGCCCGCAGTCGTTTTCACAAACTCAACAACGGTTTGCCACAGGGTTCAGTGCTGTCTCCAATTCTCTTCAATTTATACATACACGACCTTCCAGAAACCACATCTCGCAAGTTCATCTATGCAGATGACATCAACCTCACCTTACAAAGAGCAGACTTCAGTGAAGCTGAAGAAATCCTATCCCAGGATCTTGAGAAGATGGACGATTATTTCACAAAGTGGCGATTGACACCTAGCCCTCTAAAAACAGAAGTAGCTACGTTTCACCTCAGTAACAGGAATGCAAACTACCAACCGACAGTCAGGTTCAGAAATCACACACTGCGATGTAATGCTACCCCCCAAAAGCCTTGGTGTAACTTTAGATAGATCTCTAACCTATCGCAATCACCTTCAGAAACTGGCAGCTAAACTGAAAAGTCGTAACAACCTTCTGGGAAGACTAGCTGGAACATCATGGGGTGCAGATGCAAATTCACTGCGAACAACTGCTTTAGCACTAGTCTATTCTTCAGCTGAATACTGTTCTGCTGTATGGCTGAATAGTTCCCATACTCGTCTGGTCGACGTCCAGCTACGCCACACAATGAGAATCATATCTGGCACCCTGCACCCTACTCCTGTACAGTGGTTACCCGTACTGAGTCACATTCAACCTCCTCACATCAGACGACAAAATGCCCTTGTCAGATTATGGACTAAGGTGATGATTAACAGCTCACTTCCCATCCACCAGGATACAGATGGAAACGACGTAGCAAGACTGAAATCCCGGAAACCTGCCTGGAAGACGGCCAGGAATCTAGCTGACATACCATTTAGACCTGACGAAGCATGGAAGCAAGAATGGGCCAGATTACTCCCACAGGGTCTAATCAACATCGATGACCCAACAGCAACATCCTGGGTTCAACCTCCCGCGCACCATCTGGACCAGACTAAACAGGATACGCTGCGGCGTTGGAAAAACTGCTTCTGCACTACACCAATGGGGGTGGTTGGAGTCTCCTTCCTGTAACTGTGGTGCTGAAGTGCAAACCATCAGCCACATCGTGAGAGAATGTCCTCTACGAGCATTCACTGGGCCTATGGAGGAGCTACATCAAGTAATCCCTGCGGCACTCACTTGGTTGGCAGGACTAGACATCAGCTTGTGATGAAATCTGAGATATCCATGTAAATAAATATATATTAATTTTTATTTTTCTAATAGCAATTATATGTAATACATTTTAAACGATTGTCATGAAGCATAATACGCTAAATAAATAATAAAATAGTGTAAGGCACTGATAAATAAATATGAAATGTGTGGATAGCCTAATTAACAAGTGCATTACTGCTTGCGCGACAAGCAAGGGGGTCTGGGTTTTTAGGCCCAAGATAGGTACGAGTATGTGCGGATAGCCTTATTGACAAGTACATTACTGCCTGTGATACAAGCAAGGGGATCTGGAATGTAAGCCCCAGGTTACGTTCGTGTATGTGTGGATAGTCTTATTAACAAGTACATTACTGCTTTTGATACAAGCAATGGGATCTGGGATGTAAGACCCAGGTTACGTTGGTGTATGTGCGAATAGCCTTATTAACAAGTACATTACTGCCTGTGATACAAGCAAGGGGATCTGGGATGTAATCCCCAGGTTGCGTTCGTGTATATGTGGATAGCCTTATTAACAAGTACATAACTGCTTGTGATACAAGCAAGGGGATCTGGGATGTAAGCCCCAAGTTATGTTCGTGTATGTGTGGATAGCCCTATTAACAAGCACATTACTGCTTGTGATACAAGCAAGGGGATCTGGGATCTAAGCCCCAGGTTAAGTTCGTGTATGTGCGAATAGCCTTATTAACAAGTACATTAATGCCTGTGATACAAGCTAGGGGATCTGGGATGTAAGCCCCAGGTTACGTTCGTGTATATGTGGATAGCCTTATTGACAAGTACATTACTGCTTGTGATACAAGCAAGGGGATCTGGGATGTAGGCCACAGGTAAGGTTCGTGTATGCATGTAGAGCCATATTAACAAGTACAGTACTGCTTGTGATACAAGCAAGAGGATCTGGGATGTAGGCCACAGGTTAGGTTCGTGTATGTATGGAAAGCCATATTAACAAGTACATTACTCCTTGTGATACAAGCAAGGGGATCTGGGATGTAAGCCCCAGGTAAGGTTCATGTATGTGTGGATAGCCTTATTAACAAGTACATTACTCCTTGTGATACAAGCAAGGGGATCTGGGATGTAAGCCCCAGGTTAAGTTCGTGTATGTGTGGATAGCCTTATTAACAAGTATATTACAGCTTGTGATACAAGCAAGGGGATCTGAGATGTAAGCTCCAGGTTAGGTTCGTGTATGTGCGGATAACCTTATTAACAAGTACATCACTGCTTGTGATACAAGTAAGGGGATCTGGGATGTAAGCCCCAGGTTAGGTTCGTGTATGTGCGGATAACCTTATTAACAAGTACATCACTGATTGTGATACAAGCAAGGGGATCTGGGATGTAATCTCCAGGTTAGGTTCGTGTATGTGCAGATAGCCTTATTAACAAGTACATCACTGCTTGTGATACAATCAAGGGGATCTGGGATGTAAGCTCCAGGTTAGGTTCATGTATGTGTGGATAGCCTTATTAACAAGTACATCACTGCTTGTGATACAAGCAAGGGGATCTGGGATGTAAGCCTCAGGTTAGGTTCGTGTATGTGTGGATAGCCTTATTAACAAGTACATTACTGCTTGTGACACTAGCAAGGGGGTTGGGAAGTAAGCTCCAGGTTAGGTTCATGTATGTGCGGATAGCCTTAGATAGATAGATAGATTTTTATTAATTCCATTTGATCTAATACATGTATTGAATACATTTTTGATATAGGACACGTCAGAATTGACATCTATAAAATAAAGGAACTAACTGGTATATATTACTAATATTATAACTATTTATAACTTATTATAATAACAGATCTTAATAGATACAATCTTATTGCACAACTATTTACACCTCACTCTATTGTCATAATATGTAAACTTAATTCTATAAATACAACAACATACAGCTAGGTATTACAATGGAAATAGAAAATTAAAATTAAATTATAGATTTCATCACTTCTATACACTAAGATATTCAACGACAGAGTAAAAACAGTGGCACTGCAGATAAGCCTTCAACATTCTATCAAAGATTTTTATTTTTGGGGCCAGTTTTATATACTGGGTAGTTTATTGTATAATTTAACTCCAGTGTGAAAAGTTTCTGTTTGATATATGCTTGTGTGTGTGTGTGTGTGTGTGAAATATGAATGTTTTGATTTTGACTTGTGTTATGCCTATGAACATCATTGTTTGTTTTAAGAAAAACATCATTATTCATTAAATTCTTTTTAAAAAATATAATACTTTCAAAGATATATATGCAGGGCAGTGGGAGAATGTTTAAATCTTTAAACAGAGGTCTACATGATTCTCTAGAATTTACATTTGCCACAATTCTAATCGCCCTCTTTTGTATCTTAAACGTGCTTAATACATCTGGCGACATACCCCAAAATATGACCCCATATCTTAAGTATGAATGGAAATAAGCAAAATAAGTATTTCTTATTGTGTGCATGCTAGTGCAGGTTTTCAAAATACGTAACGCAAAGCACATCGAGTTCAGTTTAGTATTCAGATATTGTATATGTTTATTCCATTTGAAGTCTTGTTGTATCCATAGTCCTAAAAACTTCGTTTTTTTTAATTTTCTATTTGATGACCATTTAATGTTATATTGGGCTTCGCAGGATTCCTATTCTGTATAGACATACTGGTTTTTTATAGTTTATTATGAGGCGTTTATCTTGTGACAATTTGGTTAACTCTCCTGTAACGGAGTCAGCACGATAGTTATCTAATTCATCTTTAGAACCATTTTTGTGCACTGGAATTACTTTTGATAACTTCAAAATATCCGGGTAAGTTCCTGTGAGAATTGAACTGTTTATTAAGTGCGTAAGTGGATTTATTATATTTTCTGCACATTTCATTAAAATTGCATCAGGGATGCCATCAATGCCAGCACAGAATTTATTTATTAGCTCTTTTATAACTATTCTTACCTCTTCACTTGTGACATGATTTATAAATATAGAATCTCTGCATATATTTATTTTATTATTAGAATTTAGTGTATTTACCTGTGATTTATTTAATAATTTTTGTGGAATTTCCAGAAAATAGTCATTAAAAGTGTTTGCTATTTCCTCTGGATTATTAATCACTTTATTATTTCTGGTCAGTGTAATGTTCCTTTGTATTTTAGCAGATTTTCCAGTTTCTTTCTTTATCACGGACCACATAGCCCTGTTTTTATTAGATGATCGGGAAATAGAATTATCATTATGCATTTGCATTGCTATTCTTATTACCTTATTTAATATGCTAGTGTATTTTTGTAGTATAAATTGAATTCAGGTGTTGTGTGGCATTGTTTATATAATTTGTGTAGAAATTTCTTTCTTTGACATGAATTTACAATCCCTGTTGTTATCCAATTGCTAATTTTGTTATTTTGAACAGTTCTTCGTTTAAAGGGGAATGCTATTTCAAAATAGTGTTTTAGGGTACTGTTAAATGCATTAAATTTATCATTTACATTCTCTAGTTTATAAATTTCTGACCATGTTTCCTTATTCAATAAGTCATTGAAATATGTAACATTTGATTCAGTGAATGGCCTGCACTTTGATTTTACTCCATTAGCATTATTATTGATTGTTTCTGGTACTTCAAAACTCAGTATTTGTCCATGGTGGTCACTAAAACCCGATCAATAGATATCTATTGAATGGTGATATTTATCTGTATTTATAAAAATTTGATCAGGAGTGGTTTTACTAAATTTTGTTATTCTTGTTGGGGTATTTACTGTAGGTTTCAGTCCATGGGAAATTAGTAACTGTGTTAATCATTCACAAAATCTATCTAATTTTAAGAAATCCACATTATATCCCCACAAATTATTATATCGAAATTTACTTTGCTCATGTTATTGAGTAACAATTCTAATTTATCTATAAATAAAGGAAACTTTCCTGACGGAGAACGGTATACGCATACAATTATTAACTTAAACTGCTGTATTTTTACGGCAGAGAATTCAAAAACCTGTTCCATAATTAGATAATCATAGGCTGTTAACTGTTCATGATCTAAATTATTTCTTAAGAAGATACAAGTACCACCATGGCTATTATTAGATCTAGAGTATTTACTAGCTAGTATAAACCCTGGGAATTGAATATAATTCGAGTTGTTCCTCTTTCAGCCAATGTTCTGAAATACATAGTGCTGCGATGTCTTTAAGATAATTTTTATGCATTAGATTCATGTAATCAATTTTATTATAAAGAGACTGAACATTCTGGTGGTAAATTTTAAATTTGTTACTATTGCAAGCTTGTGTTGGTGATTTATTCACATTATTATTATTATCATAATTGTTATTATTATTGTTGCTAGACAAATCCGAAATACCATTGTTGCACTCCGTTAAATTTGACTTCAAAAGATCTGAATGCCAAACCTCACGTTTGGCTTCTTTTACCAGTTTCCCTACTTCCACTCTAAAGATATTACTGTTGAACTATTCTTACCATTTGAATTTACAATTTTGCAGATTTCATCACTAAGACACTCTTTTCCTAACCTATTTAAGTGTAGGCCATGCCGAGTGTGGAACTTCCTGTCTATTTTACTTACATCTACAATTTGGACATATGGAAAACTCTTACAAATTTTATGAATTTTTCCATTTGTAGCCTCTATTTCTACATTTACACATGATTTGGGAATTAAAACGTATCTCTGCGGAATGTTTACAATAATGATATTTGTGTTATGCATGGATGGCAATGTACCATTTAAATCTTTGATTACCTTTTACTCTCATTTCTATAGACGTCGTTTGCTCCAGCGATGATTACTGCATAGTCCTTTGCACTAAGGGACGCACACTCTCCTAACATCCCGTTCGTGACCGCTGCAATTGGAGCTCCTGGCTTTACTGTCAAAGTGACCTCCATTTCTCCGCTTCTCTCCAATACGCTTGCTGTTACATCTCGCCCTCTCGCCCGTGAGTATCCGCAAATATCCGCATCTTCCTGGATTTTCTCTTTATCACTTTCTTCTTTTCTTCTTGAGGAAAGTCATCATTTTCTTCCACGAGCGCTCCAAATGAATTTGCGACGGGAATTCAGTTACATGTACTCCATTGATAGGCCTAGGCTTATTCAATCTTACCTTACCAGCAACCACTGTCAACCAAGTTTCCTTGCTTTCCTCTCTGTTTCCTTTTAATTCATTCAACTCTTCCATTAACTTAGCAATATCTTCCTTTAGCAGCTTTATAAATTCATATTTTGGGGACAGTTCGTTTTTCAGGTTATTGCATTCACATGACGATACCGGTAGGCCTACATTACGAAAATCGATTTCACTTTTCTCCTCATTCATGTTTACCTGAGATCTTGCGATGATTTTATTTGCATTTTTAGCCTACTTTCGATTTTTGCAAAAAATGAAAGTAGACTTATGAGATTAACAGAGGGCGAAAAAAGTGTGTCTGTGTGTGTGTATGTGTGAGTCTGTGTGTGTGTGTGTGTGTGTATGTGTGTGTGAGTCTGTGTGTGTGTGTGTCTGTGTGTGTGTGTGTGAGTGTGTGTACTCTGAATGTCTGTCCCCCCCCCTATCAATTCGAACACGGTGAATGCGAATTGAACGAAATTTGGTACAAAGGTAGCACTAGCAAAGGACACTTCAGTGTCATGTTTTATATCGCCGCCATCTTTACTAAAACTGAATGGCGGCCACTCAAACGTTCAAAACGTAAAATCAAATAACGACTAACCAAATCATCCGATCTCTACCAAATTTGGTAACAACATACCTTCATATAGGATGCGTCTTGTGACCAAACTACAAGGTCGTCCACCATACCATTTCAGGATGGCGGCCGTGCGAATTATGCAAACTTTATAATCCATATCATGGGACCCACCAGTTCCGATTATCGAGCCGAGAATCGTTTTAACTGTTCTAAAGGAAGAGGCACGTTCGAAATTAAAAGTTTATTTTGTAATACTATAGTGCAGACGTGATTTTAAAAAGCTGAGCCGATTCAGTAATGAGATAAGATGGCAGCGGATATCTTGTGCCTGACTTATATTTCACTAATTTGAGTATTGCATGCAATATAGCGTACTGATACAAAATAAATAAACGTTGTATGAAATGCTTTATATATAAATAATATACTCCAGTGATGAAATCGTTTAGTATAAATCATTATTTGCTAACAAGTTCTATGTAAGTCATTTTATATAGGACGATATTCGTTGACACAATTAGCTCAGTGGTAGAGCGTTAGCCTGTCGCTCAAATGCCTATGGTACAAACCCGATCAGAGCTAGGTTTTTTGCATGAAATGTTATATGTTTATTGTTTTGTAATGACTCAGATGTTTTAAAATTAAGCGTTATATTGTGCATATTATGGTGTAAAATATATATTTAATTAAAACATAATTCGCCAGCAGATTTACTCAAGACATCTAGCTGCCAAAAAGGTAACTGCACGCAGACCTACTTATCAACTTCCAGATTTTATTGAAAAGTTTCTTCTTCTGGCCGCTAGAATGCACTCGCTCTGTTAGGATTATATTGTTCGATATTTCACCACTAGATGTCACGACTAGTCTACGTGGGGCTCCATTGATTACTATACCATTGGCATTCTATGCGCATCGAATTTGAAGAATGACAAGATGATACTACGATACATTTTTACTTTTTATTTTAAAGGGTTTGTAACAGCCTATTGTGCGTTATTTGAAAATGTTAATTGAAGTAAAGAACAAAACGATTTCACATAGTATCTGAACTCTACCGTTGGTGCTAGTTCAGGATATTAATTAATACTTTTATTTCAGCCAAATAGCAATCGAAAATATCCACATAGTTGGTATACACACGTCTCTGTAGGGTCATGGAAAGATTTATTAATTCAATTAGGGTTGTGAAAGTCATACGCAGCCAGACGTGTAAAGACATGCCTCAACTCAAAGTTGGATGTTGCCCGCGTCAGGCCGATTATGTAATAATAATAATAATAATAATAATAATAATAATAATAATAATGTTATTGGTTTTACGTCCCTTTTAACTACTGCTGCTTTTAGAGACGCCGGGGTGCCAGAATTTTGTCCCGAAGGGGGTCTTTAACGTGCCAGTAAATCTACTAACACGGCTCCCTCGCATTTGTGCACCCTCAAATGCCAGCTGACTGCGCCAGGATACGAACCTGAAACATACGGTCCAGCAAGCGAGAACGTTACCACTGAGCCACGCCGCCAGTCCGGTCGATTATGTCTCCAGATCCATAACATTCTTTAGATACTTCTTATCTTTCTTTCTTCAATGATGGTAGCAGTTTTTATCTAGGCTGTGGCGTTTGGTAGAGGTAAATCGTTTCTAAGGTCTTCAACAAAGAATAGTTCTATAATACTCTTTGATAATAACAACGAGTTATAACTATACTCATACATTTAGGAGAAAGTAGGCTATATGTTCTTTACTGAACATCTTGTTTACTTTCATTTTGCACGACGAACATAAATCCGTAACGGTTACACTACCTGACGAGACACTAACACTGTTTACTGTCGTCATACTAGAGATCTAAGTAAGCCTAGATGTTGACACCAAATTACACTAAATTTATTTTAATTATTATTACCTAAATGAATTAATCTAATTACCTACCAATAAAGAAGAATGTGAAATACGTATATCTTCCAATCAGGTGAAATCTCGTAAAAGCACCACTGCTCTACTTGGTTCAAACAGTGATTGAAGAAATCACCGAATCTTTGGATACACGTTCC
This sequence comes from Meconema thalassinum, assembly GCA_946902985.2. NCBI lineage: Eukaryota > Metazoa > Arthropoda > Insecta > Orthoptera > Tettigoniidae > Meconema > Meconema thalassinum. The sequence goes on from OX336395.1 coordinate 46,295,716, forward strand.
CACAACATAGTTTAAGTTTATTAAATTATCAATAAGAATTTCTAAATACTATCAATATTCCGTATTTCACTTGACCTAAGGAAAGTAACTTTATAGATTTTAAACCTCTGTTATAATATTTTACCACTTTTATCAAATATTTACACTAGCTGCTATTTCACTGCACTGCATTACTGCTTGTGCTACAAGCAAGGGGATCTGGGATGTAAGCCCCAGGTTAAGTTCGTGTATGTGTGGATAGCCTTATTAAAAAGTACATTACTGCTTGTGATACAAGCAAGGGGATCTGGGAAGGAGCCCCAATTTAGGTTCATGTACGTGTGGATAGCCTTATAAACAAGTACATTACTGCATGTGATACTAGCAAGGGGGTTGAGAAGTAAGCCCCAGGTTAGGTTCATGTATATATGGAAAGCCTTATTAAGAAAAATGGCCGCACTGATGTAGCATTAATGACATCACAAAGGACACTAAATGTTTTGCTGGCATGTTGATGGGAAAATGTCTGGGAATGAAGTGTTTTGTGAAGGTGAAATTGTTACTGAAATCGGCATTTGGAATGATATTTGTAAAGAGATGTGTATCGTGTTTGTCTGGTGTCCTGAACTAGGTATAGTTAAGATTCTGATACAGATCCAAACTTTTGGCCTTATAATTTATAGTGACAGAATATGTGAGCCACACTTTACTTGACCAATATCGGTGAAGTAAAGAAAGTTATACACATTGATATTTTTGGCATTTCAGCTTATATTTATGAAATACATATCCCCATCTTTACTTGACCTATACACTATATATGAATTAAAGAAAGCGATCCGCATTGAAATTTTGGTATTATAGCTAATATTTGAGAAATATGTATTCCAATCCTATGTCGGTGAAGTAAAGAAAGCGATACTTATTGCATTTTTGGCATTTTAGCTTATATTTATGAAAAGTGTATCCCCATGTTTACTTGACCTAGGCTATATAGGTGAAGTAAAGATTACGATACATAAGTTATCGAAAATTTCGGGGGGTTATGGTAAAAGCTAATTCATATTGATGTTCCCTATTCCCCAGGAGTTTCCGATAAGCTTCCTAGAGGAGTATTTTGTGTCATTCGTGACGTCGTCGATGACGTCATCAACGCCGCCATTTGTTTTTAGGAGAATTTTATACGAAAATGTATCGCGATCTATACTACTCCAGACTTCATCAACAATAGGCCCCAGGGTGCCAACAGAGTGAAACTGCAATATCAATAAACTAGCTACGGTACTGTTTACACAGACAATAGAGTCCAAGGTGCCAGCACAGTGAACTCGCATTATGAACAGAATAGTATCAGCAACTGCTCACTGCTTATGTAAGAACTATAGAATAGAGAAATATAGAACCTATGATCACCTTTACTTGAGGTTCCGATTTGACTGCCCAGCTTTTATCTTCGTACTTTTCGCCAGACTCATCCTTTATATTATAAGAGGGTAACAGGTCAATTGATTCCTAGAAAGTATTATACAAGTATGAACCAACGTAAAACATGCAGACAGAATAATTGTACTATGCTATGTGTAAAAATAAAATATTAAACATCCTGGTTACCTACTATTTGGAGCAAGTACCATATTAGTCACTAAACCTTGCTTGCCATGAACATCACTAAGATTGCTATGTTACACGATATAGCCTACATAATAAATACAACTTACAATATTAGGGATTCCATCAGTTTGAGACTGCCATTCCGGCTCACTCTTAATGAGTGGTTCTTGCTCCATAATGTCCATCAAACTAGAACACACAAAGGGCGCTTAAGGAACATAAGAAGCCATTCTTATACCAGTACGCCAAATCATTGTCAAATAAGGTAATTTCAGAACTCAGAATTCAAACAAGACTACACTAATGAGAATATAACCCTCCAGGTACACAGTGTGAGGAATAGGTTAACTGTAAAACTTATTCGACCAAGGCGCTAGACCTATTACGATATCAGTTACGGTATAATATCGAGTAAGATATAGAATGAGGAATTACAGACTGTGCCAGCCACTGAAATGAAGCGTCCTTTATTGGTTTCGCACAAACCTGAGCACAATATGATGGGGCAGGCATAATAACTTTACAAACCTATCAACGTCACACCATGAGTAGGTATACTAAGAAATTGGCAGTAACTGGATACAATGAGTTTCAGGAAAAACAAGACAATACAGCCGCCTCGAGTTACAAGAAACCCACTTCAAACCAAATACAACATACCTCCCTCATTGAACCAACATTGAACGGGAGGGAATGGAGGATGTAATTATCCTTACCAACTTATAAATACTATCACGGGGTAACTTCTATAATTGCCTTTTATAATGAAGTGTCTAGTTACACATTTGAAACTCTGTATACTCGACAATCAAATTTCGTAAATTAATCTACACGATGCTCGAACATGTCCAAGAAGAACTCTGGTTGAAAGAACGATAGTGGTGAATGAAGATAGAACGCGCGATAAAATTCTCTACAATACATGAATTAGCCAAAATACATGATGAAACGCTGGGAAATAAATCTGGGAGCGATGTTTTAGTAGATATTCCCTCCTTGGACAAGCTGTTTCACTCAGTTCAACCTGACCCTCTTAGCCAGTAAGTTTCCATCTAATTTGGGTGAAATGGCATAAATATAATTATCTTCTTTATAGCCTGCTGTTTTCAGGGGTGCATATAAAGGGGGGGGGGGTCCATCCCCTTCCTCCGATAAACGACAGTAAATATTAAAAAGTGTTGCTTTGGTAAAAGCATAAAATAATCGTAAATTTGGTTTTTCCCTAGTCTTAACTTATTGGGTAACTTATAAACGATAATGAGATTGAAATTAGACTACCTCGTGGTGTAGTGGCTAGCATTCTTGACTGCCACCCAGGAGATCTGAATTCGATTCCCAGCTCAGCCAAGAAATATTAATTGTGGTCTGAGGGCTGGAACGGGGTACCCTCAGCCTTTCAAGGCAAACCTGAGAATTCCACAGTTCAGTAGGCTACTTTTGAGAAATAAGTTATCGATTTGTAAAAGTTTAAAAAAAATATAAAAAAAACTGTTCGCCTTTCTGTTTAATAAGTTGTAGATATTTGCCATTCGTACTCCATTGTCTTGTAATGCCACTAATTGTAGGATATTTAAACTTGGAACTTTACAACTAACTCTTATCTAAAATAATTACACAACAATATGTTCTGAGATATTGGTTGATATTTCCGGGTATTTCGCTTTCATTTCATAGAGAAGCTGCATCGTCCACCATCGCATATATTTTATCTCACGTGGCAAGTTATTCTGCAGCCAAGTCGGATAAAACCATTCAGTGCCTTTTGAGCCATTTATTCTCACTAAGCAGCTGTGAATATTTTTATTGCTTCTTGCTTCCCCCTTATTGCCGCTTAAATAGCACAGTAAAACTTTATCCCTTAATTGGCATCTTCATTCCCGGAAACTGTCGCTTAAACCTTTGTGCCCCAAAAACCTTGCCTTGTCTTTATTTCCTCTTAGGGACAGCGATTTGGAACATTGAATAAAAGCAGGGGCGGGCCTAGAGAAGGGGGCGCACCACCGAGAAACCTTGCTAAGGCCACCTCTAAATATAACACGTCCAGCCAAACCGTACCGGTACCCGGGAAAATAGATACCAAACCGGTAAATTGATCATCAAACCGCCTCGTTGCACAGTGGCTAGCTTTTTGGCTGTCGACGTGAAGGCCCGAGTTCGATTCCCATCTCAGCCACCAGCCATTTTATTCTGGTCTGAGGGATCGTGAGGCAGAACTCTGCCATCTTGGAAGTGGGTTCCTACTCCTATTCAATGCCAATACTGGGGTATTACGGTACCTAACCGAACTGAGAGCCACGGCCGCTTCCTGCCCGAATCCTACCTTATTTACAAATACACACGGCTTCACAGAGTTGCGAAAAATACTCCTAAAATGTATTTTAGTTACGAAATACCGGTACACATATAAATTTCCGGAAAATACATTATAGTATTCGAAAATTCATTTCAAAATACAAACTACTTTCTTCCAATTAGACTGCTCAAAATAACAATAATATATTACTTTAGAAATATTACTGTCATTATTGACCTGAACGGATACGCGCGTTAACGTGCAAGGCCACCGTCCTCTTGAAATGCTTCTCCTCACCTTGTCTCCGATCCCTTAAAATGGGGAATAATATGTGGAGAGTATTATTATTATTCTTGCGTTTCACTCTCTTCGGGGTACGTTGAATCAATCATTTCTCTGTGTGTTGCTCTTTCCTTCGTGCCCGGTATCTCTTCATTTTTCTGATCTTTTCTTCTCTTTTTCCGAGATTTTTTTTTTTTTTTTCGTGTAGCCTCCTGAAAGGCCGAGTGCAGGTCTTTCTAGTCGACGCCCGTGGGCGACCTGCGTGTCGGGATGAGAGATGGAAAGGATGAAGATGAATGAAACTGGGCAAGGATGTGGAAGGAAGCGGCCGTGGCCTGTCAGAAGGTACTGTCCCAGCATTTGCCTGGTGTTGAAAATGGGAAACCACGGAAAACCATTTCAAGGACAGCCGACGGTGGGGCTCGAACCCACGCATCTACCGAGTCAGCAGAGAGCTTGGCCCCTTGACCTAACGCGGAGCTTTAGCCCGCGTAGCCACTACTGTCGGTTTTTCCGAGATGACGTGTTTGGATTTAATGTAAATTTGTCTTGGAGCCATATACAGTATTTTCGTCTTTAGTGATTAGTTTTGCTTGTCAATTGAGCAGTGAATTTTATCCTCTCTTGATCATAGTATCTGGGTGTTTTTATTATTGTTATTATTAGGCGATCTACTCTCCAAATTCAACACTGCGAAACCGGCATAGTATTGGGTGTTCTGTGGCTTTTTTCTTGTGATCAAATGTGATAAGAGAGATCTTTTACGAAATCGCCGGGAATCAAATTACCACTGATCCACCGAGCTATAGCAGTACGTACTGTTTACACTGGGTGTAACTCTTGACAGAACGCAGTCATCTAAGAAACACTGCTGCCAAACTCAATACACGGAACCATTGTGCTACCAATACTCTCTTCTATCGCTGAATACTGTTCCCCAGTTTGATAAATAGTTTGTTGTTGTTGATTGATTTAAGGACTTTGCCACATGTATGATAAAATAAATAAATCAATCAATCAATCAAACCTCGACACAGCTGGAAAGGTTGGGCTAAATGTCATTATTACTATTATTATCGTTGTGGCTTAGGTTATTGCGGACTTGGAGAAACGTGAGCTCGATTGGTTCTCCTTGGTTTCCCCATTTTCAACTTGAAGCAAATGCTAGGACGGAGCCTTTTAATAGGTCACGGCCGCTTCCTTCAAATGCCTTGCCTAGTTTCATTCCCCTTCACTCATTTCATCTCGTATTAACTCCTCTCATGAGGTTGGCGTTAGTTAGGGCATCTGGCCGTAAAATCACCCTCCACAAGGTAGGAAAAAAACATTACATTCCATCCATAACCCCGTTGAAACGGTAATAATAAGAGGTAGACATAACTGTGATTATTATTATTATTATTATCATTGTTTCTTAACGTAGACAATATGCAAGGCATTTTAAGAGATTCAAGGTTCGAACTCTGGCACTGACAGCGGCCATCATCAGTGTGGTATTTGCTGGATTCTTCCCACTCTCCGTCTAGGCAAATGTCGGAATGGTAACATACTTCAGGTCCCGGGGTATCAGATCATTTCTAGACCACAATGAATACTACTACAGACACCACACAAACACAGGTTATTAGACAAATTACACGATCAAGCTTTACCAATAGCAACTGCCGGCTCGTGCCGCAGTGGGTAGCATCCCTGAGGTCCGTGTTCGATTTCCAGCTCTGGCATCCAGGAAGTGGTTTTTCGTGGTTTCCCACTTCTACTCCAGGAGAATGCCGGGAGGGTTCCTAACTTTGGGCCTCGGCCGCCTCACTCCTAATCCTTACCTAAATTGAACTCATTAATACAGCCATCACACTACTACAGGTTATCAGAGAAAATTACTCACACACCCAAGTACACGGGGCTAAATAACCGCGATGTCCAATCCCCTCAAATGGAACAATAACAACAACAATGGACTAGTGTAATAATTGGAAATAAGGAGAATATTACAACGTATAATACAGGGCCTGATAACCTCACTGTTCCGCCGCTAGAAGCTACTACAACCAACATTCTCCTTGATAAGGACAAGAGTTATAACTACACCTATGCGTTTAGGTGAAAGTCTGCTGTTTATATGCATGGGGATGGAAATGGGAAACCTCGAAAACAGTTTTCAGGATGGCCAAGGTGGGATTCATACCCACATTCTCCCGATGCCAGCAAGGCACTAAATAGCGGTCACCGTGGCCAAGTTATTTTTTCTCTATGTCATATTTTATTTTTGAGCGTATTTTGCCTTGGGATGGTGATCTTTGTGATTTTCATTTGTTTCTAATAGTTCAGGGAGCACACCCTAGAGCAAGGTTACATAGTTAAAGGCACCTCATTGTCCTATTTCAATCGCCGCCATTTTACCAAAACCAAAATGGCAGAAACCCAAATATCAAAATTCAAATGAAATTACGATTAAGCAACTAAACTAAATTCTGGAAACACATACTTCAATGTGGGAAGCGTTTTGCTACCAAACTACATGGTTATCGGGCGGAGCGTTTTCAAGATGATGGTTGTGCGAATCAGCCAAGCTTTATTATACATGGATCATGATCCAATGAATCATTTACAGTGCTTCTCATTCCGATACATTTGAATAAGGACCCTCTGTTACCAACCCTGAGACTTCATGATCACGAATAACTTGATATTATAAAACAATAAAATTTATAAGTATCTATACCGTACGAGCTACTGGAGAGATAATTAGTGACAAGGTATGTGTAGCCTTCTATGGCGAAAACAAAAGAATACTCTCTCCATACTTTCAACATGGTGGCTGTGTGAACTATTAGAGCATTATATTCGACAACTCTGAAATAAATTGGGAAAGTAACACAACTCCTGTCATGAGGCGAGTATCATATAAGACCTCGCACTTGCATTAGTCAAGAGATTAACTCAGGACGTTATTGCACAATTAAAGCGAAAGTTTGTAGAAGACGAGTAATATATTAGATGCGTTAGTTGCGTTAGTGATGAAATTATCGCAGTGAATATAGCACGTAGTGGCCATGCTGAAATTGCATTGTTTAAGACTACATAACTTTCTATACGTTTGAACTACAATAACGGAAATTAGTCATAAGGTTAAAACCTGTGGTGTATCAAAAGCCTAAACAAAAAACAGAGACATTAAATTTTGACGGTGGCGGTTGGGCGTAAAATTAGAGAGCAATAAAGAATCATTCAGAAAGTAATTGCACAATTAGAACGAAACTTTGCAGCAAAATGTACCGCTTATGGACCTTGCTGAAATTAGCCTTAGGTATAACACGCAATGCGAGGCGGCCATCATGAAAATATAGAATATGATAATGAATGACTAAATATATTTTTAAGAGACAACAATAATTAAGTTTGTATGTGGCTACTTTGACTAAGTCAACAGAACAACGACTCCATAAGTTCAGTATGGCGGCTACGCGTATTCCTAAGATTTAAATATATTCATCGCACGATAAAATATCAAATGGAAATTTAGTGAGGGAGGAGTACCGAACAAATATTACGACATAGCGCGCAGCTTCCATCTTTAATTTTTAAGATATTCAAACAAATAACTACACTATATATTTATAGATATAAAATTTCAAATTATCATTAACGTAGAACCATATGTGGCTTTTCATACCAAAGTTAAAATATCACTTACGCTCTATATTTCAGAAGGGGGCTGAGACTTCAAAATCAATAACATATGATCCAATTACGCAATTACCACGAAACTACGGAACAGATAGGATATTTGCTTCAATTAGTCATATGACCATCACACTGCATAGAGCACGCAGTTCAATACTTAAGGCATTCATATCGATAATCCACTGTTTATCAGAATTTCAATGACGAAACGCAGAAAATTTGTAGGCTCACATCGAAGGATTTCTCTGCAGAAGTCGAAAGATAAAATATTTCATACATTCAAGATGGTGGAGTTCTTATGAATTGCTCTTGCGGCAAATGCTGAATTATAACGAAACTTACTCAACGAAGGCTTTTAAATAGCCTACAATTATTTACAAACATTCCATGACAATAAGGAGAAAGTGTTACAAGTATACAATGCATTTAGGAGAAAGTAGGCTACATGTTCATGACTGAACTTTTTGTTTTTATTTGGAATGATAATCATTTTGATATTCATTCACTTCTGGAGTTATGTATCCCGTCCAGGGTCGAACCCCAGACTCCATTCTAAGTTTATGGTTATGGTCATTCTTCCTATAGAAGGAACACCATTGTCCAATGTATTCCTCAATATGCTATTATCAATATGTTTACTGGAACAATGCTCATTCTTGGAACCAAGGAAATTACATTGCATGCTTCCTTCACAAACATGTTATATTCAACACATTTACTTCACTATCTGTAGATTATTATTTATCAAATACTTCCTAGAAGGACTAAGGAAATGACCCTGTACATTTCCTCATATGATTATTCAATATGTCATTTCAGATGTATTGACTCCAACAGCTGTGAGTGATCAAATTCACGGAATTGTTATCAAAGACATGAGTCCATATCCTGTAAGATATATATTTCCACATACATGTTATCGAGTGCGCCCCTCTACTGTGACGCACATTGTTATGACGGGATTTTGTATAAAAGACCTGGGCTCAGAAGCAAAGGTCTCTTCCAGTTACAGCAGCAACTAAACAGGTTGACTGTCTGGTGTTAACTTGTATATATTGGATTGTCAAAGATTAATAAATACATCTACAAACTAACCAACGAGTTCTCATTCATAGAAATCAGATACTACTCATCAGAAGTAAGAACCACGAGACCTACTGACTTAGCAGTAGCAACACTTCTTAGTACATCACTAAAGAAGACTGTTAAGCGACAAACTTAACTGGAGGCCCGTCCGTGATAGGTAACGGTTATCCTTGCCAGATAATCTACGAGTAAGTTGGTACAGTGTTCTGACAAACCTCACAAGGAGACCTTTCGTCACTATACTAGCGACACCAAGGTACCTATCTTCAACACTAGATGCAGTCATCGATTCTATGAACCAGCCAGCAAGCCAGGAGTGGAACTGACAACCTCACACGGAGGCCTTTATCCACAACTAACTTCGCCAGCTTGAAGGGAGGAAGTTCGCCGACAAACGCTCCAAGAAGCTCACGCTCCAAGTAACGCCTTTCGCAACAATCAACCGCCTTCGCCGTACGTGCCGACAACGCTCCTGAAGCGCTTTCCGACCACACGACGACACAAGAGAACCAACCGACTCCGCAGTTCCAAGAGGATGCAGCCAACACTGATCATCTTTTCTTGTCTGTAAGTCAAACTCCAAATAATACCTTATTTGTGAACTAGAGTATTATTAGTAAAGCATGGTTCAATATTTCAAGTGACAAATTGGGAGAGCAACAATAATAATAATACAAACTTAAATAATACATTCTTTCCCTTTCAAACGGAAACAAATTTCAGTAAACTTTAACTAGTAGTTTGCCTTGTCATTTCGTTTTGAATTAAAACTAGTAAATTAAATCAAAAATAAATACCTAATAAAAATATTCGTGACTTTCAAGAGGAAATAATTTAGTGGGCTCTAATTAGCAACCTCTTGAATTAATATTGTAACTAAACAATTAAAACAAAAATTAATAATAAAGTAATATCCTTTCCTAACAAAAGTGAGTTAGTGCAGCCCATACTGGTCTTTCGCTTGTCACTATTAGAGGAATTAATAAAATAACTAAATATTTATTATCATCATCAATCATCATATTTATTTCAGAAGAAATATAATTTTACTAGTTCATATTGTGGAGATTCTAAACGGGATATCCACATATCACTAACCTTTAAAATTAATAATATTAATATAAGTTATTTCCTTTATTGTGAAGACCTAACCGGCGCTCTTTCACATATATTTTGATTAATATTAACACTTATAAGTAAGTAATTAACTTTTAAAAATAATCCATTCAAATTTATTTAATTTTCATTAACTTTTAATTAATTTTATTTCGTAAACAATTTTGGAAACCGTCTTTATAAATTCAACCAAAATGCCTGAAACCGAGTTACTTTCAAAATTCGAATATGCTCAGATACAGATTTTGCCTGAATTTAACGGCACTAATTCTTGCAGTCTTGACTATTTCTTAGCAAGAACAGAATCATTTCTAAACACGCATAAGAGAATAGCGTCAGCTACAAACTCAGTATTAATAAATTACTTCCTCTTGAACGTCATAAAGTCAAAACTAAAATGTGAAGCATGTAGCATTCTTGACTTAGAAGCCAACAGTACTTATGAAAAATTTAATGATAAACTCATAAGAAAATACGGTAACGTCAAAGACGAGAGACTTCTCATCCAGGAGACCTCTAATTGTTTCCAGAAAAGAAACGAATCATACAATGACTACCATGATAAAATGGAAGGATTGACTTTGCAATGCAAAAGCTTATGCAAACTCAATTACCAAAACCACATTTTGGAATCGAAATTAAGAGAACTTGAAGAGTTAAGCCTAAATACATTTAAAGCAGGAGTTTTGGAACCCTACCGTTCATACTTAAGATATGCACAGATTACAGACCCGAATCATTGCCTCAGGTTATGCAGGTCTTATGATAACGATCGCGCCCATGAAGATTACATGGACCAACTAATAGGAAAACTACCTCCTAGCAAGTTTCCAACAGCTCGACCACTAGGCCACTCAGCACACAATCCATTCTCGAATTTTAACCCCGCTCCACCAAGGAACCCATTTAACCAACCTTTCATGCAAAATCAAACCCACAGACCCTTCTTTCCGGACACACTCAAGCTCCGAACACTCAGCCTTTCAAGCCACCAAACTCCATGAATCGTCCTTACACAACTCCCAATAATATTGGCCGACGTTTCACACACATTAACCAGCAATGATTTCCACAGCCGATGTCAGGTGTTTCAACCATTAGAGGTAATCTGAATGCTCACTTAGAACCTTCAGAAGAAATCGAACAGGAAGCTTTAGGTCCTATACAGCAATCACTAGAGTATGTAGATGAGTACAACATGCCAAACTACCCACAAGAGTACGACACTCAGTACTATGAATACGAGTGCGATACGGAGGAACAGTCTCAGGATTTTCGCTTGGCCCAGCCATCAAAATCGAAGACTTAAATAATATAGGTAGCGCAGATTTCGCTCAATTAGACGCAAAGGTTGACTACGCCTCGAACCTAGTCACTCTCAACAGCACGGACATACTGTTTCACTTTCATTCTTCACATAAGCATGTGAAGCATTTTCAACCCACAGTAGATACAGCTAACACTGCAATTCCCGTCAACATCGAAAAAGAAGATGAGTATGTTCTGAATTTTAAATATGGTGAAATGTATCTCTTAGATGTCAAAACTCACCAAGCCATACAGCCCACAGAGGGAGAACTAAAACAAGAGTTGAAGGAACCAATTTTAGTTGAGCCACTGAAAATAAATTCCATTACATACGGTAACATTCAAGAATATCCCCACACAAAACTAGGAGAGTCTGATTACGTCAAAGACAAAACTAACTATGTCGCAGATGCACTCTCTAGAGTAGAGATTAACATGGCTGATGAAACAGCTTCAATCATTGCCATCCCAGGAGATGACACGTACCAAAATGATATGGATAATGAAACTGTCCATTCAAACCAAGCAGACCCCATATTCACATTGAAAATATCTGAACGGAACTTAAACCAAAACCGCAATCAGATTATTGTAAAATATGGTAATTATCCCAAGGTACTTAAACAAACCCTGTTTAAAAAATGTATCAGACACATAATGATTGTCACAAAGAAGAATCTTCAGGAAGATTTAGCAAATCACCTCATCAAAATAATAGTAACATATAATAATAATAGTACGCTACTTATTTTGACGATATCACTCTCGAGATCCCATTCATCAGAGCTTGCCAGAAGCTATTTACTTCTGAACTAATCATCATCAGGTCATCCAAATTCTTGGAAGACATTGAAAGCCCCGAAACTCAGAGACAGCTGATTTCACACTATCATTCTGAAAACCACAATGGTATAGTAGAAACTTACGAACAACTTAAGACCAAATACTACTGGCCTCATTTAAGAGAACAAATTAGGACAATCATCAATCAATGTAACCTCTGTCAAAGAAACAAATACGAGGGACACCCTAACGAGGTATCGAACCAAGGTCCCTTCACCGCCGATCACCCTTTCTCTCAAATTCACATCGACACGTTTCACTTCGAAAAAAAGTTGCATATTAACTATAATTGACGTTTTCTCAAAGTATGGAGAGGCCTACATTTGACCAAATGGTACACTAAGCCAATTACAAGTTTACTTTTCCCACCATGGATTCCGAAGGAAAATCACACATGATCAAGGAGGAGAGTTCGAAAACAATGTCATAATAAAAGAATATTGTAAAGCCACGAACATCGAATATCACGCTACTACCCCCTTTGAATTCTTCATCTAATTCTCCAGTAGAAAGACTGAATTCGACCCTTCTAGAGAAACTTCGTATCTTCAGAGATCAGGATAAGTTCACTCCGCTCTCAGAGCTCGTGACCACCATAATCACGAATTACAATTCCTCAATCCATTCCACTACTAAACAACCTCCTTTCAATGTTCTATATGGACCATACTATAAGGCTTTAGACCACGTCTTCTCGCCATGTCCCAAAATCAATGAATACATTGAAAGACAAGGAAATCAGTTGAAAATTGCAAAAGAGGGTCATACTAAACCAAACACCGACACTTTCAATCATAATTACCAAATTAATGAAACTGTCTACGTATTAGATCCTCTCACCAGAAACAAGAAATCAAAAAACCTGTACAACGTAGGTATCATTACCAAAATTGAAGAAAACAGGGTATACTGTAAAATGAGAAACGGTAAAACTCATGTAAGGAATTTTCGGGACATTAAACCAAAAATAAAATTTCTTATTCCAGATTCCTCCCTGGATATGGCACCATCATCACACAGCCCATCCAGACACAAGGATTCTATGCCGACTCATTAGGACCAGCTTCAATAACTAACGATTATCACCGGTTAATGTTTCATTTCAATTTAACGAGTTTAAAAGAATCTTATAATAATATTGAAGACACTATCTCAAGTCTCGTATCACGAAGCAATAATACTTTTCCTTATCTAATATCAGAATTAAGAGAATCAATTAAAGAAACAAAAAGGAATTAAATAAGTTGCTACCTCCTACACCTAGAAGTAAGAGAGGTCTTATAAATGGTTTAGGTAGTATAATTAAATTCATATCAGGTAATCTAGACCAAGATGATCTTGACAATCTACAAGAACAATTAAAAGCATTAAAACAAAGTAACGCCAAAGAAATTAAACATATTAATAAATTAGTATCATTCAGTAACTCCATTGCTCAAAAGATCTATAATGAAATGAACCATGTAAACTATAATATGAAGGTAATTAAAGGTATTTTACAAGAAGAAGACTTCAAGATTAACCTTCTGGAACATCATCAATATGTGCTCTTGTGTACGAACAAATTAGATAAAATCATACAAGTGATGCAAGATACTATTAGCTTGTCATTTAATGAAATGACAGATATCAAGATGTTCTCCCAAAAGGATTTAACAAATGTTGTAAAACATTTACAACTAATCTACCCAACAAAAACTATAATTCATACTGACCAGTATCATCAATTTGAGAACCTTAAACTGTCAAAAACGCAAGTTCTCATGATGAACGAAGAAATGGTTGTAATATTATATATGCCAATCATTGATGCTAAAACTTATCTGTCTGTTAGGTAGTCAGCCCGAAGGCTGGTTGGATCCTCAAAAAGCACCGCCGTTACGTTATGTGAGTAGATATACCCACAAAAACCCAAGGCAGCGCTATATTGAGGCGTTCTAGGCAAGAAGAGGAGTGAGGTAGTTCGCCATTGCTTTCCTCACTGAGTCAGACCAGTAGTACTAACCCTATGAGTAGAACCTTTCACAACATCCACAGGCACTGACTGTGCCCCGAATGTCATTACTAAGCACCACCCATACCTCAGTAGCTTCCATATAATCACAGCCATGAGTGAGACTGAGACATCCGTGAAAAGCCACCTTTTACTCTAGCCTGTGCCAACTGACAAATGCAAATGAATACATTGTATAAAATTTCTCCTGTACCTAGCAATAATCTAATATTAATCCCTCCGGAAAAATATTACTTGCAAGGACCTACCTTAAGATGGTCTAACGCACCTTGAATAAAAATTACTCAATATTACGCATGTATACTCTTTAATACTAGAATAACTTCATGTAATTTAACGGACACTACCAGATATCAATTTGCCACTGTCAAAAACGAGGTACAACTATTTCAACCACTAAATAAGAAGCATAGCCTTTTCTCTAGTAAAAATCCCCAAATAATCTTGCAAACCTGCCCAGAATTTCGGAGAACTATAAAATTAGCAGGATCATATGTTATCTACTCAAATGAGTCTTGCCCTATTACAAGTATGAGCATAACATTGCAGCAGCAACCTACAAATTATGTGCACCTGTTTCCACTCCTGTCAACTCCAAATGATCCATACGTTAAAATCGAAATAAATTTCCATTCATCCCACCTCGATGTGAAAGGAATGAAGTTAGATTTAAAACCCATTCCAGAATACAATACTAAAATGAAAACATTTGTGTATGTGAACACAAGTATTATAATACTTATTTTCAGTGTTATTATGTTAATATTTAGAACAAGAATATATCAAGGTATTAAATCTGCAAATAATAGATTTAAGAAAATTGTTATCGAGGACGATAACGAGCAACAAAGGGTGGGGGAGTTATGTATCCCGTCCAGGGTCGAACCCCAGACTCCATTCTAAACTCAAGGTTATGGTCATTCTTCCTATAGAATGAACACCATTGCCCAATGTATTCCTCAATATGCTATTATCAATATGTTTACTGGAACAATGCTCTTTCTTGGAATCAAGGAAATTACATTGCATGCTTCCTTCACAAACATGTTATCTTCAACATATTTACTTCACTATCTGTAGATTATTGTTCATCAAATACTTCCTAGAAGGACTAAGGAAATGACCCTGTACATTTCCTCATATGATTATTCAATATGTTATTTCAGATGTATTGACTCCAACAGCTGTGAGTGATCAAATTCACGGAACTGTTATCAAAGACATGAGTCCATATCCTGTAAGATATATATTTCCACATACATGTTATCGAGTGCGCCCCTCTACTGTGACGCACATTGTTATGACGGGATTTTGTATAAAAGACCTGGGCTCAGAAGCAAAGGTCTCTTCCAGTTACAGCAGCAACTAAACAGGTTGACTGTCTGGTGTTAACTTGTATACATTGGATTGTCAAAGATTAATAAATACATCTACAAACTAACCAACGAGTTCTCATTCATAGAAATCAGATACTACTCATCAGAAGTAAGAACCACAAGACCTACTGACTTAGCAGTAGCAACAACTTCTTAGTACATCACTAAAGAAGACTGTTAAGCGACAAACTTAACTCTGGTAGTTCAGGAAGCAGCGCCTACAGCTCACTGAAGTGTGCGAATTTTAGTTAGGGAAATCCTTGTAATACCAGTTCTTTTATGTTAGGACAGACAGAGTTGGCTGGATGTCATGTAATTGTTGTTATGAAAGCGGAACATCGAGGTGGTCAGCACCATTGTGCTTACTGTTTTGTGGGAATTCTCTTTGGGATGGCAATGTTCTTGATATTCGTATCTTTAGGCAGCACAGCCTAGATGGACATCTGCCGCATCATGCATACTGATTTGTGGACATTCTCTTTGGTATGGTACTGTACTTTATGGTATTTGAGGCTGCACAGCCGAGATGGTCATCTGCTGCATCGTGCCAGATGTTTTCTGCGTATGGGATATTATGTTTTGTGATAGTTATTCATTTTCATTTGAGACTGCTCTGTCATTTATCGTCTAGCGTGGTCCCAATTATCAGTTAGCATTGCGACCTCCTCTGCCCATACACCTTCCGTAATCAAATCGCTGAACACTGACTGCAATTAGGCAAGATGGCAAAGAAACATAGCAATTAAAACAAAGTGATATCGCAACACCGCTATGTACTCAAGAGAGATAGTTACAATAAATTGCCAATATTAATGTTACAAACAATTGTCCATTTTTATGAACATTGCTAATCCAAATTACAACTTTTATATACAATTAGAAAATTAATATCGTAACTAATTACAACATTTTATATTTTATAAGCAAATTACAATTTTTATGAAAAAACCACACATTTTATAAACAATTACAAATTTCGTAAACAAATGACAAATATTGTAAACAACTACAAATTGTATAACATTTTATAAACAACTAGCAGGTATCTGCGGCTCCGCTCGCGTCATAGTTGAGTTATGTCCCATTATATATTTTCTTATTTCCCATTTTCTTTTGAATGCCACCGAACCAAGCGTTAGATGTTCATCGACTTTCGTCAGAATTGTAAGACGTGGACGTAAATTATGTGTTTTTCCGTCCGACTTAAGCCGCGGAACTGAAAAGTTTCACGTGTTATGTAACACTTATATCATAAAGAGATTTTCTATTTAAACCGATTATCAATCCGAGTTAGCTGTTAAATGAAATTCCTCGTGATATCAAAATGCAAATATAATAATATTTTACAATACTTCTGTTGTAACAATTTCTTTGCCTGCTTTATGAATGGAATGAAATAATGAAATATTAACGATATGAAAGAGCTCAATTAAAATGTCTTAATGTTGAAAATTAACGTTTAAATATGAAATCAAAATACAGAGTTAAAATACAAATATTTGCTATCGAACTAAATTTCAATTTTAAAGATTTTAAGAGACGTGTTATAATTAACTATATCTTTAACCTAACCATAAATAACTTAAATATATTTTGAAAACATGATCTATAATATACTTAATCAATATAAATGTAACGTAAAATCGTACGTTACATAACAACAAATAAAAAAGAATTTTAAATATAATAATTTAGTTTAGAACTTCTTTATATACAATATTGGCAGTTCTTCTTTCTGGTGCCAAAATGACTAAGCTACTTCGAGAACTTACTCTGGAACACGCAACATAAAATTGTCCGTGGAGAAACAGTCTTCGCGTAGGTCGATTACTGCAAATGTTAAACTTTGGCCTTGTGTTTTGGAATGCAGGATACGTAGTGAGCGGGAAGACATCCGCAGTTCAAACCGAACTGCCATCTCCTGACGCGATATCAAAAGATGCATTGTCAAAGGAAAACATTCCATGTTACGAACATGGGCCGTATAACCTGTACCGAAAGCTTCTGCAGATATAACACAAGGCCTATTCTGAACAGCAGTTACTTGAATTCATATTTGCCAACATTTTATAGTAACTTTCCATGTGTAATATCTGTGTACCTCAACATACAGAAAAGTGCTTTCAAAATCACGTCTTGTGTATAAATGTTGGAAAAGGTAGTGAATGTGGTTTTTGGCGGAATGGATACTCGCTCGTAGAAATTATTTTCAGTACAATAGATTGGTTCACAATTCTGTAAGTGCATATCAAGGTTATGTGACGGCGGGATGCCTTTAGTGTTACGGAAACGGCAATAGTCACCATATAGCTTCATTGCTACTGACAAAATGTACTTAACTAAACGGGATGTGTGAGTCCTGTGTTTATAAAATTGAACGTAGCTTGATCGCTACCTTTATTTAGTAGCCGCTACTGTAGTTTTACAAAATTAAAGGTGGTATTCGATGGCGCTATCTCACAGTAAAGTTCGTTATTGTAGTTCTAAAACATAGAAAGTTATTTTTAAATTATGACAAAGATATATCTCCAATCATGACATATGCAATAGGATTAATATAGGAGCATCTCTCGAAAAACGATCTTGCTCAGATAGAAAGGGTAAAGGCCATATACATGAAAAACATTCTGGGTCTAGGACAAAATGCACCGTCAAGGACGACCTATGAACTAACGAGACAACCATTTTACATAGAAGAGTTACGTATAAGAATGTTACTGCCTTCTACAAAGCAATATCAGTTAATACTGCAAGAACTTCAAGAGAAGAAAGCCAACATCTGGATGGATTTCTACCAAACAGATGCCATGATGACCTCAGAGTGGAGGAATTCTATGTATGAACTTCACCATTTCATGACACGTTTCGCTGTTCATGGTTTTCATTTCAAGCTGTGCTGAGAGAAGGTATACCACAACCCAGACGAGAACTGTAGGTGTGAGTAGTGTGGAAAGTCGTGTGAAAGATATCACGCAAAAGTTTGTAGCAAGAGAACAGTGACATTAACAGAATTCTGTACATGACTTCATTGTGCGCAATTTTAATTATTATTGTATTTGACCATTGGTTGCAATAAATATCATTATTATATATCTTGAAAGAGGGACGCCCGTTTCTATTTCTAATGTTCTTATCGTGTTTATATATATCTTGATAACGGGATGACCGTTTAGATTTCTAATGTTCTTATCGTATCTTAATAGTAATGTTACTGGATTTACATTCCTTTTAACTACTCTTGGTTTTAGAAACGCCGGGGTGCTAGAATGTTGCCCCAAAATGGATTTTTAACGTGACAGTAAATCTACCGACATGTTTCGCTTGCATTAGCGTACCGTCAAATGCCAGCTGATTGCGCCAGGTTACGATCCTGCTACCTTGGGCCCAGCAAGCTAGACCGTTACCGCCGAGGCTTGCAGCTAGTCTATCATGTTTTAGATAATAAGTGGATTGGCATTGCCTCCTACAGGGATAGATGGACAATTGGATGTCATGTCTTGAGCTACTGTTGCCATGGATATGGACTTGCGATTAATTCATGAGTTTATCAGAGCGTACTGTTGCCATGGATACGGACTTGCCATTAGTTCGTCAGTTTATCAGAGCGAAGATAGTTTTCTGGGAATATCAATGAAACTGTTGGTTTTAGGGCCTTAAAGTGTTGTATTGTTTCTCGCATCGAAGGGCGTAAAATGAGCTATGTCCGGTATTTATGCGACAATTTCGATATTTTGTCCCAGTTAAGTATACTAAAAATGTAAGATCACATTTCACTCCTTTTCACCCCTTTAAAATCGGAAATTTTAAAAATCATTCCCTAGTGCGCTTCTACTCTACGGTAGGAACATATCTCCTAAGTTTCATGCAATTATCTCATGTAGTTTTTGCTGTGCGTTAATTATCAGTCAGTCAGGACATCTTCCTTTATAACATTTTATAAACAAATGACAGATTTAGCACAATTACAAATTTAATAAAAAATTACAACATCTTATGAACAACTGACTAATTTTATAATTACCAAATAATATAAACAATTACAAAATATATGAACAATGACAAATATGACAATTAAAAATGTATAAACAATTACACCTTGAATAAACAATTGTTGCTTATTCTGAGATTTCGTATTAAGGAAAGTAAATATTGACAGAACCAATTTTTAATGTTTTTGATGTGAGTTGTGTGTATTATGAAGTTAGTTATTGTCGTTTATTCAGTTATATATTTTACGGTGATAAAGGGAACTACTAGAAGTTCACCTATGTGACTTTTGAAAACCTGGTAACTGCAAAACCAACATGGTGGCCAAGCGAAATTGCCACATTTAAATAGACGTTTCTCGCGATTTAACCAAACAAACGCAATAAAACTTGGTACATCATACGTTTATATACATTGTAATGCACCGACAAAATATTTCACCGACATTCTATATCTCTGAAACTATTTGCGCTATCACCCTGAAATAGTGTACGGAGATAAAGAGCACTACTGAAAGTTCATCTATAAAACGAATATGGCGGCCAAGCATAGTTGAAAATTTTAAATAGACATTTCTCGCGATTTAATGATCCAAACGCAATGAAACATGGCACAGGAAATGTTGATATACATTGTAATGCATTGGTATCTAATTTAGTTCAATGGTTTGCATAACCTCAAGATGCGAATTTTAAAATTATTTTTTATTTCTTGTGTCGTAATCATGCGATAGAAGTGAAAGTTTGAATAATGAACCTACGCAATAATTTACATTTAATGGTACACGAGTCTATGGCCTATACATATAACAATCCAACATGGCGACTATCCGAAATATTAAATGGATCTCAATATCTACAAATCTATTATAGCAATAAAACTGAATTTTTTTATGTTGATAAAGGCAATTAACATAAGTAGGATATATGAAAATAGGCTGTATATTTCTTCACGACACTACTTGTTGAGTATAAAGGAAATGAGGGCTAAAGTAAAGACCAGATTCCGCGTGCTCCTAAGAGACCCTTTCGCGACGAAGAAGTAGGAGAAGAAGAAATTATTAGAAATGTTTAATCATGATTTTACATTATATCCTTAAAATATAAAATAATATTGCCTTTCAACTAATAAAATTCATGTGACTGCGACAACAGTTGTCGAAAAATGTTTTTTGTACACAGCAAATATATCAGACATGTTAACGTCAAGGTTGATGACGTTTGACATTGTTCCGTATTGACGAGATTATATAACTAGAATAAAATAATTATTCTTGTAAATTAGGGTCCGCCCAGTCAAAACCTTTAATTACAATGTAATCAAAGATCACATCTATTTATACATTACAGGACATGTTTCGGGATCCCATTTATCCTGATCCCTTCATCAGCTTATGTAAGATTGGACCAACAAATTAAGATAGTGCACTCCTTTGTACAAACATAGTTAAAACAGGGTGATAAAATGAAAATGGAATGTATGGTGCGTGAAAACATATGGACAAGATATGGCAGTCACTAAAACCTAATACACTCGATAAAACATGGTTAAAACACAAATTTAATGACATTAAAGTTAAAAACACTGAAAGCTAAAATAGCAAGTCACAAATCGTTAAAATGCATAAAATTCAGCATATTAAGATAAAATGTTTTTTCGTGAAGTGGTTATTCCTTGTCATGTAAAACACTAATTCTTGTGTGTCCACACTGTGCTGAGTAAGTCTTGGAGTTTACAAATCTTGAAGTATGCGCTATTGTTTAAGCTTCATAATATTAAGCCTTGATTGTCCTTTACTGTTATACCATTATTAAGATGCGTTTTTTGTTTGCAAGTGTGCAGAATGGAACAGTATAATGAGCCAGATCCGAGATATTGTTGGTAACTGCGAAATGAAGAAAAAACCGAATGAAATTAATATAAAAATAACAATAATTACGATCTTATTAAAGAAGAGGGTCTTTAAATATAAACCCTTTAAAACTTACGTGATCTTATTAAAGGTGATAGTCTATGTATTGCACAAGCCCCAGTGTTGGAAGCGAATGATTACAACTAGTTGTACTGACAGTCAACACAAGTGGAACGTTGTGAGGGTGACGTCAGTACTCACGCGTGCTGTGGCCTTCAATAGGAAGCGAGTGAAGCTTAGCTCCCGTTAAGGTCAATGACAAAATGATAAACAATGCCTGGGTCTCGGGTGACGCAGTCTTAAGGGGGGGGGGGGGGGCGTGTGTACGAATAAATGTGGCAACAGAAACTCGCATACAGAGGAGCATCTTTGTGAATTAAGGAGGTTTCCTTCTGTGTTTAGATTCATTTAGAAGGCTATAATCGGCTAAAGTGTCAGAAAGGATGTTAACATCGAAGTTAATATCATTCAAATTTACCATGTTTGAAGCTCTTTGCGCCGTATTAATTTCTAAATTCTGCAGTGCGTTTAGGAAAATGCCCTTTGTTGCATAATGTAATATTTTTAAGTCTTTTTCCATATTAGTGAAAGAATGGCTTGTTTCCTTCATATGATTGGCCATCGCTAAAATTTTCGGTATTTTATGGCATTAAAATGTTCCTCGTATCTTATAATAAAACTGCGTCCCGTTAGACCGATGTAATTGACGTTACAATTATCACATGTTAATTGGTAAACGCCTGATTTGCTAAACTTACTTGAATTGTGAACTTCATGGGAGTTGAAGAACATTCTGCTGTTGATGTTATCGGGTTTTAGTGCTATTTTCATATTTAACTTCTTGCTATATGTTGAATGATTAAAGTAAGTAAAAACCGAATAAGTGGTTTTCTTCTTATCATTGGCGTCTTTGCATAAACGAGTTTTAGGTTTATTCTTAATGCTATTCAATATATTAAGGATCTCTTCCAAAATTACATAAAAAAGACATTCCTATTATACCGATTGTCAATTATAGAGATAGTCCTTTATATAAGTTAGCTCAATTTGCTAAAAAAAAAATTGAAAACGCACTACCGATTTCTAGCAAATAAGTCGTTCACAAATACTCTTGATTTTTGTGAACAATCAAGGAAATTAAAGTTAAAATATGAGCACTCATTGCATAGTGTTGACATTAAGGACATGTACACAAAAATACCAATTAATGCTACAATTGAAATCAACAAGACCGGTCTCTTAGCAAACAGTAAGCTATCAAAGGTAGAAATTGAAGAGTTCGTCACTATACTCAATTTCATCCTCAGCAACAACCATTTCTCCTTTAATAATAGGATTTACAAACAAATAGAGGGATTAGCAATGGGGTCACCTTTATCCGGTATATTAGCCAATATATATATGGACCATTTAGAACAAACTAAGATAATTGACAAAATAAAAGGAATCTTCTTTTGGGTTAGATATGTGGACGACATATTTGTCATTATTGACGACACGGTCCAGAACATAAACCAATTTATGATCTCACTGAATAATTTAAATAATAGTATTAAATTCACTCATGAATCGGCTGTCAATGGTAAAATTAATTATTTAGTCACAACAATCTCAAAGAAAATAGCAGACTCAGTTATCAAATTTTCCGCAAACCAACCCAAACCAATTCAATATTCAGAAATGATTCTAATCATCCAGGAGCTCACAAGAAAGTCACTTTCAGGAGCCTTATCAATAAACCTACCTTTGTCCAAACAAGAATTCAATAAAGAGCTGAGTATCATAATGCAGATTGCTAAAATTAATGGATTTAATAAATCTTATGTCCTAAATATATTGAATAGCATTAAGAATCAACGTAAAACTCGTTTATGCAAAGACGCCAATGATAAGAAGAAAACCACATATTCCGTTTTTACTTACTTTAATCATTCAACATATAGCAAGAAGTTAAATATGAAAATAGCACTAAAAACCGATAACACCAACAGCAGAATGTTTTTCAACTCCAATGAAGTTCACCATTCAAGTAAGTTTAGTAAATCAGGCGTTTACCAATTAACAAGTGATAATTTTAACGTCAATTACATCGGTCTAACGGGACGCAGTTTTATTATAAGATACGGCGATCATTTTAATGCCATAAAACACCGAAAACTTTCAGCGATGGCCAATCATATGAAGGAAACAAGCCATTCTTTCACTAATACGGAAAAAGACTTAAAAATATTACATTATGCAACAAAGGGCATTTTCCTAAACGCACTGGAGAATTTAGAAATTAATACGGCGCTAAGAGCTTCTAACATGGCAAATTTGAATGATATTAACTTCGATGTTAACATCCTTTTTGACACTTTAGCCGATTATAGCCTTCTAAATAAATCTAAACACAGAAGGAAACCTCCTTAATTCATAAAGATGCTCCTCTGTATGCGAGTTTCTGTTGCCACATTTCTTCGTACACACGTCCACTTGTGTTGACAACTAGTTTTAATCACTCGCTTCCAACACTGGGGCTTGTGCAACACTTAGACTATCACATTTAATAAGATCACGTACGTTTTAAAGGGTTTACATTAAAAGGCCCTCTTCTTTATTAAGATCGTAATTGTCATTTAGACTTTCACGGCCCGTGTTACTATTCATAATGTTGAATTTTTGGCTTATGCCGTGTTTATTATATTAAAATTCGACGCGTTTCGAAAGAAACAATGCCTTTCTTCGTCAGGAATAATCTGGAATACGACAATGATTGCTAAGAGAAAGCAACAAATAACATAGAGAAGGTGCCCAAAGATGGACGCCATTATAGCCCCATGTTAGGGACAACGGAAAGCAGCAGTGAATTACTTTCTCAGGGTTCTGATAATAGGTAGCCAGGATTCACTAAGGTTGTAGCCGGTGTCGCGGTTGAAATTATCTGGGTGTTTACGTATTTCAACCGCCTCCCTGATGATTCTGGGACGATATTGCTTTATACGGGCAAGAACATCCACTCCTTGGAACATGACATCATGGCCAGGTGTTAATGCATGATCGGCAACAGCTGATTTATCAGGTTGAATGAGCCTGATACATCTATTATGTTCCTTAATGCAAGTGCATATTGTTCTCGAAGTCTGCCCGATGTAAACCTTGCCACAAGTACAGGGAACTCTGTAGATACCCGGTTGTTGCAATTTAGGCAAACTGTCCTTAGTTGGTCGCAGGAGTTGCCTAATCTTAACAGAAGTTCCAAATACAGTCCGTTTGTTGTACCGACGAAGGATTTTAGCAATACGATCCGTCGTGTTATGTATGTAAGGTAGGTAAGCAGTTCCTCTTACATCTCTTTTCTCAACTGACGTCCTATTATTATTTGTTGGTTTCAGAACCGTAGAGATCAAAGCCTTGCTATAACCGTTGCTCTCAAAGGTGGTTCGCAAGGTATTAATTTCTTCTTGTAAAGAACACACTTCACAAATCCTCCTAGCCCGGGTAGTTAGAGTTGTAAAGATACCATGTTTCTGGGCAGGGTGATGATGAGAACTTGCATGGAGATATCTATTGGTGTGTGTGGCTTACGAAAAACGCTGTGTCCTAAAGATCCATCCTCTTTCTTGGTGACGAGAACATCTAAAAACGGTATTTTGCCGTCAGATTCCTTTTCCATGGTGAAACAAATAGAAGGGTGCTGGAGATTAAGGTGATCCAGGAAATGGCTAAGATTTTCCTCACCTTCCGTCCAAACAACGAACGTGTCATCCACATAACGCCACCAGATCCTCGGTTTGAAAGGAGCCGACGACAAAGCTTTCTCTTCAAAGTTCTCCATGAAGAAATTAGCCACAACAGGAGAGAGAGGACTACCCATGGCCACACCATCAGTCTGCTCATAAAAATTCCCATTCCATAGAAAGTAGGAGGAGGTCATGCAGTGATAAAAAAGCCTTGTGATGTCTTCAGGAAAAAAAGCCATTAATGAGAGACATAACACCATCAATAGGTACTCTCGTAAACAGAGACACCACGTCGAGACTCACTAGGATATCACCCGGCTGAAGTGTTATAGCTTTCAACTTTTCCACGAAGTGTGTGGAATCCTTAATGTACGAAGGCGTGTTACCCAGAAGCGGCTGAAGTAGTCTACCTAAGTATTTGGAAAGGGCATATGTAGGAGAACCAATCGTACTAACAATAGGTCTAAGAGGAACATCTTTATGTATTTTAGGAAGACCATAGAGTCTCGGAGGAACAGCATCCCCTGGAAGGTGAGTCTTCGCTGCATCCGCTGGAATAGATGATTGCTTGATCAATTTGACGGTGACCTTTGAGTAGCGAGTAGTAGGATCACGACTATTAATCCTATATACAGGATCTGATAACAAAGACGAGATCTTGGAATCATAATCAACCTTATCCAACACCACTGTCGCGTTACCCTTGTCAGCGGGGAGAACGATAATATCAGAATTGTCCCTTAGATCTTTAAGTGCCCGGCTTTCGCCTTGTTTTAAGTTGGTGTTAGGTGGCTTAGCGTTCTTGAGAACTCTGGAACATTCTTGTCTGGCTTCCTCGGCCTCTTCAGGTGTGAGGTGATGTACCGAGGATTCTACAGATGTAATAAGTTCTTCAATAGGAATTCTTCTAGGCGCTACAGCAAAATTGAGACCTTTAGCGAGAACTGCCTGTTGGGTATCATCAGGGAGGCGGTTGAAATACCTAAACACCCAGATAATTTCAACCGCGACACCGGCTACAACCTTAGTGAATCCTGGCTACCTATTATCAGAACCCTGAGAAAGTAATTCACTGCTGCTTTCCGTTGTCCCTAACATGGGGCTATAATGGCGTCCATCTTTGGGCACCTTCTATATGTTCTTTGTTGCTTTCTCTTAGCAATCATTGTCGTATTCCAGATTATTCCTGACGAAGAAAGGCATGGTTTCTTTCGAAACGCGTCGAATTTTAATATAATAAACACGGCATAAGCCCAAAATTCAACATTATGAATATGATCGTAATTATTGTTATTTTTACATTAATTTCATTCGGTTTTTCTTCATTTCGCAGTTACCAACAATATCTCGGATCTGGCTCATTATACTGTTCCATTCTGCACACTTGCAAACAAAAAACGCATCTTAATAATGGTATAACAGTAAAGGACAATCAAGGCTTAATATTATGAAGCTTAAACAATAGCGCATACTTCAAGATTTGTAAACTCCAAGACTTACTCAGCACAGTGTGGACACACAAGAATTAGTGATTTACATGACAAGGAATAACCACTTCACGAAAAAACATTTTATCTTAGTTTGCTGAATTTTATGCATTTTAACGATTTGGGACTTGCTATTTTAGCTTTCAGTGTTTTTATCTTTAATGTCATTAAATTTGTGTTTTAACCATGTTTTATCGAGTGTATTAGGTTTTAGTGACTGCCATATCTTGTCCATATGTTTTCACGCACCATACATTCCATTTTCATTTTATCACCCTGTTTTAACTATGTTTGTACAAAGGAGTGCTCTATCTTAATTTGTTGGTCCAATCTTATATAAGCTGATGAAGGGATCAGGATAAATGGGATCCCGAAACATGTCCTGTAGTGTATAAATAGAAGTGATCTTTGATTACATTATAATTAAAGGTATTGACTGGGCGGATCCATTTTTACAAGAATAATTATTTCATTCTAGTTATACAGCAAATATAACCGTGTTTGCTTATGTAATTAGTTATATTTATAATTGAACCAGTCGGAGCATTAAGTCAGTTTTCACTACTTTTCAGGAGAAAGAAAAAACGTCGTCGATAGAACGGAACTTAATTCAATAATCATATCTTTCAAATCAATTTAGGAAACGTGACTTAATATCTTTCAGCTCCGTGGTCAGTTTAGTGCGGCATAAAGCCACCCCGAATGAATATTTCACATGATGTTTAATTTAAAAAGGGATTTATAACATAAAACCCACTAAACCCTGTCCAAAATGTAATTTACAGTAGCACTGTCACACACGAGAATCTTGCAGTGCGACCAACATTAAATACGGAATACGGCGCTGGAAGGCAGCGAATCATTGACTTAATGCTTTTCTCCTCTGATCGCACTACAAGTAGCAGTGGTTTCTGACTTAATTCTTTTCTATGCCGTTCAAAGGCTCTTGGGTCAATGCTTCAGAATACTAATTGTTTTAAAAATTGTATTTTTATAAGTGCATAATTTATATAAATTGTTGGAGGCCATGAAACGTTACTGCATGTGAGTTACTTGGGTATGCAGTATATTACTATAGATAGTTGGGTTTTCGTGAGTAGATATATATATATATATATATATATATATATATATATATATATATTTTTAGTCTTTGACCCTCCAGGTTGGTGGAACCCACGGACTCAGCGAGGGAACTCAAAATTACTGCCTCTACGGGCAGTGTCCTAGAGGTGGGAATATCGAATCAGAAGGGATACAACTGGTGAGGTGGGATTGGCACCTCGCCCAGGCGGCCTCACCTGCAAAGCGAACAGGGGCCTCATGAAGGAAGGTAACGGATGGTGAGGATGGATAGGCAAGGAAGAGGGAAGGAGGCGGCCGTGGCCTTGAAGAAGGTACCATCCCGGCATTTTCCCGAAGACGAAGTGGGAAACCACGGAAAACCACTTCGAGGATGGCTGAGGGGTAATCGAACCCCCTCTACTCATTTGGGCCACCCGAGGCTGAATAGACCCCGTTCCAGTCCTCGTACCACTTTTCAAATTTCGTGGCAGAGCCGGGAATCGAACCCAGGACCTCCGGGGCGGCAGCTAACCATGCTGACCGCTACGCTACGGAGGCCACTGAGTAGAGATGTTCTAAACTAAAACTCAGCATTTTTCCTAGGTTTGTGCCGTGTCTTGAGTTGGGGGAGAACACCAAGAGCCCGCTGATGAGCCAGGTTGGTGTCCTAGGCGAAACCCCACACAAGACATGGTACAAACACTGACCATGAATGCCAATATACCATGTTCTCAACTGTGCTGTTTCAGTTTTATTAACTATAATTTACCTGTGAGTGAGTGTATTTACATTTGGTTGGTCATAATATTGAGTGGAACGTTGAATGTTTTGTGCCTGAATAAATTTGTAGTAAGCCGCCATTTTGCACAGTCTGTACATTTGCAGAGGCAGCACTCCCGAAGCAATTCGTGAGTTCCTAGCGGTCAGGTACATCTTGGTCCGAAGTTAACCAAGATATGGAACAAAACATTCACGGACGCTAACTGGAAGTGCCGAAACACCATAGATGACAGACAAAAAAGCCGACCATTGCGACATCTGTCGGAAATTAGTTGAGAATAATGAAAACGCTGTTGAGAGTGAAGGATGTTGCAGATGGCAGTATTCAGAATGCCTTGATTTAACGAAAGGAGAATATGATGTCATAAAACGAAAAGAAATGTAAGCTAACATGGCTTTGCGTCAAATGTAAGCCCAATCATATTTGTAAACCTAAGGATTAGGAGAACAAGATCGGGATACTTGCTGACAAAATAGAAGAGATGAAGCTTTATTTGGAGAACAAAATAGGGGAACGAATTAGAAAGAAAATTCACACTGCCATACTGATTGAACTAGAAACATATGCTGTTATAAAGGGGAGAGCACCGCAGCCTCCTTGTGCTGCTGCCAGGAATGACAAGAGTAGAGCACAATCTCAGACAGAAGGAATCTCCATAGGTATTAGTAGGGATTTAGCACAACTGAGGCAAGACTTTATAGATACAGAGGATACTATCTCACACGAAGACATCAACTCTACTGAGTAAGTCAAGAATGACAAGAGTAGAGCGCAATCTCAGACAGAAGGAATCTCTGAAGGTACTAGTAGGGACTTACTACAACTGAGGCAAGACTTTATAGATACAGAGAAACTACAGTATCTCACACAAATATATCAACTCTACTGGATATGTCAGGAATGACAAGAGTAGAGCGCAGTCTCAGACAGAAGGAATCTCCGTAGGTACTGGTAGGAACTTACCGCAACTGAGGCAAGACTTTATAGATACAGAGGATACTATCTCACGCGATGAAATTAACTCTACTGAGTATGATCGCCTTTTCTTAGATGTTGTATCCAAAAGACTAGCAACAGAAATGTCCAACAGCCCAAGAGGGCGACAGTAATTGGTGCAAAAGAAGATGCGGACCCTGAAGCTATAGAGAGAGTGACGTGAATTTTCGTAGGAAGATTTAAAGATGTCACTACTGTCACAGCAATCAAGAAATACCTTGAGAAAAATGGAATACATGGTGACATTGATGTCGGAGAGATTGTAACTAGAGGGAAAACCACTGCCTTCAGAATTGAGTTCCGCTTTCCGCATTTGGAGAAAACTAATTCTGCGAACTTCTGGCCAAAGGGAGTTTTAGTCCGTAGATTTCGTTTTCGAAGGTCACGTGATAAGGGAGTTACATTCGACGCATAACAGACGCCTAATAATAATATCATATGGCCACGGGTTCCGGGTCCAAGCTTTGTTGTTTGCGCCCAGTGGGCTGCTTACATGTTGAAATTCGTCGTTCCTCGGAACGCTATGAATGTCAAGGAAGTTAGATATCTAAGCTCCTTGACACTATAGCGCTTTCTAGTAGAGAAAGGAGGAACTCTGAGTAGGCAGAAAATCCCGAGATTATATTTGCCATTATGAACACGGTCTAATGAATTTAAATGGGTTCCCTAACATGCCAACAACCTATGACATGCGTGCCGTGATTTTTATCTTCTTTCGAAAGTCACTTATTACGGCCAGGAGGGAACCTGCAAGCTTGGGGTTGGTAGTCCGACACGATAACCACTCACCCACCGTGGCAAGCTAATAGACGCCTAACGATATTGCATTGCAACGTTGAAGGCCCAGTCTCGGCTTTCCAACAACTAAATCCCAATATTTTAGCCGACAAAGACGTGATTGTTCTAACAGAGACTTTCCTCACCAAAGATTGGTCTTCTCCTAACCATTACACAATGCATTCCTTCACCTCACAAGGGCAATTAGGTCGACCCAGAGGAGGAATAACCATACTTCTAAAACCTTCGCTATGTCCCTTTCGCATCATTCGCGAAACAAAAATCATTCTGGCCGTAAAGACCAATTTGTCATGGTGGCCGCATATTTCCAACCAGAGCTCGAAATACAACATCTCCTTACTGAACCGATCCAGGTCATAATCATGATAAATTCAGAGGAGAGCTGGCGATCTGAATTGTCGCATTGATATAATACAGAATGGAATATGTTGTCATTTCATATTTGGAGGAGGAAGGTCTCTCCTTAACAAATGCTTATATATGAATTGCAGCCAAATTGCCATATCAAGGAATCTTTTATTTTTGATTGAACCCATTCAAAAGTGGGAGGACCACTTCCGGGGTCTCCACTCACAGATGGACATAAATACAGATACGCGGTGATTAGAATCCGCGAGCCACACTCAGGATGTGACGGAAGCCGTGTACCAGAGCGAGTACAGTGACTTTACAGAAGTGCAAGCAGAAGGAAATATGCATTTGTTTTTATAGTTTTTTGGTGCCAAAGCGATGACATGAGGTCTCTGGACGCAAGGGAACTACGAGCTGAGACACCTAGTAACGAGAATGCCTGTGCGTATGGTCTGCAGTAATACACACTTTCACTCACCAAATGGAAATTGTATATGTCTGTGTGTTGGATACCATATTCTATTGTGCCCTGAAATAACTCAATTATTAAGAGCATAATATAGTGAAGACAATTCCTGTAGGGAAAAGCCCTAATACTTTATTTTGTACGAATGTGCGCATTTTCTACTTTATTATATGCTCTAAATAAAGTATCGTATTAATTTTCGCAAGTAGATCCGTTTACCATAAATTTGAATTAATATCGAAAACTTTTAGATAATTCATTACTTTGTAAGGCTTACTTGTATTATTTTTATTGGCTATTATATCAACTCATGATTATCAAATTATAAGCATTTATTTATAAGCTTTGCAATAATAGTGCATTTAAGCTGACGCTGACCCCAATATATTAAATGTTTAAGTATTAACAGTCGTCTTATAAAGGCACTGCCATGTCGAAATACGAACTTTTCGTAATGGTCTCAGCGCGCTTGAGCGACCTGAGTAACGTTCTCTTCACAGGCGTCTTATTAAGGCACTGACTTGTCGGAATACGAACCTCTCGTAGTGGACTCAGCACGCTTGAGCATCCTGAGTAACGGTATCTTAACAGGCGTCTTATTAAGGAAATGACTTGTCGTAATACGAACAGCTCGTAATGGACTCAGTGCGTTTGAGTATCCTTAGTAACGTTCTCTTAACAGGCGTCTTATTAAGGAACTGACTTGTCGGAATACGAACCTCTCGTAATGGTCTCAGCGCGCTTGAGCATCCTGAGTAACGTTCTCTATAACACAGCATAAGCTCTTCGAATATCACGGAAATTTTGCAAAAATAAAGGACAATTTTGTCTAATGGGATTAGGGCAATTGGCTGTTTTATAATATCCTCAACTACAGCATTGTTCCCAAGGCTGAACCAGCAGTTGTAACAAAACGTCAGAGCTCCTAGGTACCCACTCAGACTGTGAGCAGCTGTTCACCTGAACGGAATTGACAAAACCAGCAACGTCATTAATCCAATATATTTCACTTTAGAAGTTACTAATTACCAACACAGACTGCGAGTGGATGTATCCTCCTATTGACACACCTGGAGAGTCCTACGGGATACGGAACGGTTGTAAATGTCAAAATCAATATTTTTAGCCTACTTTCGATTTTTGCAAAAAATGAAAGTAGACTTATGAGATCAACACAGGGCCAAAAATTGTGTGTCTGTCTGTGTGTGTGTATGTGTGTGTGTGAGTCTGTGTGTGTGTGTGTGTGAGTGAGTGTACTCTGAATGTCTGTCCCCCCCCTATCAATTCGAGCACGGTTAAACCGAATTGAACGAAATTTGGTACAGAGGTAGCACTGGCAAAGGGCACCTCAGTGTCATGTTTTATATTGCCGCCATCTTTACCAAAAGGTAATGGCGGCCAATCGAATGGTCAAAACTTAATAATGCATTACGACCAAACTAATCATCGGATCTTTACCAAATTTGGTAACAACCTACCTTCATATAGGACGCGTCTTGTGCCCAAACTACAAGGTCATCAAACGTACCATTTCAGGATGGCGGCCATGTGAATTATGCAAAATTTATAATCCATAACATGGGACCCACCAGTTCCGATTATCGAACCAAGAATCGTTTAATCTGTTTTAAGCGACGTGGTTCGTTCGAAATTAAAAGTTTATATTGTAATATTATAATCTAGAAGTGACTTTAAAAATCTGAATCGTCTCGGCTATTTGACAAGATGGCAGCTGATCTCTCGTTCTGACCTATATTTTACTAATTTCAGTATGTTGCATGCAATATAACCTACCTATAACAATTATATGAACTTAATATGAAATGAACTCGGTTTGAAATATACTCCAGTGAAGAAATCTTCAGTCCAAGTGATTATTTGCTAATACAGTACGTTATATGTATTTGATCGATAACGCGTGAGTTATGAGTGTACGATTGGCTGTGTGGTTAGAGCTCCCGTCTCTCATGTGGCTGGCCGGGGTTAAAATCCTATCAGAGTAGAACTTTTTTGCTTGATTTTTTATATTTATTGTTTCTTGAGTACTGAGACGTTATAAAATAAAGCGTTATATGGTGCTTTTTGCAATGGAAATTATATATTAAAAAAAACGACATTCTCCACCGGAGTGACTTCTACCAGCCTTCAGTTGTACTATGCAGAAACTATAGATTCGAGCAGCGCTCTATACCGGCCAGTTAGTGAACCCAGTCTTAACGACTGCTAAGAGTAATAATACAGTAACATTCGTTTATTCCTTGTGCACAGAGGCGTTGTTGATAACCTCAAAACTTGCAATATGGATGATTTGGAGATGGATTATTTCGTTATACCGTGTATTTAAGATTAGCCTATAAATTAACGGGTTGCGAAGTTACTTCACTTAGTCCTATATCATTCGTACACGACACAGAACAACAACGTGACGTCAGTTTCTGATCTGCTCTGATTGGTTATTACATTGCTGCAGTCGGGTAGTTGGCAGTCAAGGATAAAATTCGCGACTGCCAACTGCCAGCTACCAACTGCAACTTCATGTTGTGTATGGTGCCTATAGTATACACGGAGTCGATCGCAACTGCCGACCGAGGACTACCAACTACGGACTGCCGACTGCGTATTGTAGATGGGCCTTATTAGAGCAACGAAGTTTCAATTATTGTAAGTAGTCGGTGTTTGGAGTGTTTGCTGATGAAATTGCAAAATGGTGGGGTAAATTATAAACTATGGTTTGAACGCCACAGTTCAAATCCTGTGTGCCAATTTGCACTTCAAATAGGAAGAAATTAGGAGATGATAAGGACAGAGAGTTATAATTATACCCATACATTTCGGAGAAAGTAGGCTATATGTTCTTTCCCGAACATCTTGTTTATATATTTTATGAATCTCCGAAGTTCCACTTAGAGGTATTGGCACACCGGAAGGGTCTTTAAGCTATCATCGTTCAGTTTAGAGCTCTTAGATACCTACCAAACTGCGAGAAGCTGGTTCCTCTTAGAGGTACTGGCACACCGGAAGGGTCTTTAAGAAATCATCCTTCAGTTTAGAGCTCCTAGATACCAATCAAACTGTGAGATGATGGTTCCTCTTAGAGGTATTGGCACACCGGAAGGGTCTTTAAGCTATCATCCTTCAGTTTAGAGCTCCTAGATACCTATCAAACTGTGAGATGATGGTTCCTCTTAAAAGTATTGGCAAACCAGAAGGGTCTTTAAGATATCATCCTTCAGTTTAGAGCTCCTAGATACCTATAGAACTGTGAGATGATGGTTCCTCATGCAGGTATTGACATACCGGAAGGGTCTTTTAGCTATCATCCTTCAGTTTAGAGCTAATAGATATATACATAACTGTGAGATGATGGTTCCTCTATGAGGTATTGGTACACCGGAAGGTCTTTAAGCTACCATCCTTCATATTAGAGCTCCTAGATAGCTACCAAACTGTGAGATGATGGTTCCTCTTTGAGGTATTGCCACACCGGAAGGGTTTTTAAACTATCATCCTTCAGTTTAGACCTCCTAGATACCTACCAAACTGTGAGGCATGGTTCCTCTTAGAGGTATTGACACACCGGTAGGGTCTTTAAGCTATCATGCTTGAGTATAGATCTCCTAGATACCTACCAAACTGTGAGATGATGGTTTCTCGTAGAGGTATTTACACACGGGACGGGTTTTTAAGC
This sequence comes from Meconema thalassinum, assembly GCA_946902985.2. Lineage (NCBI taxonomy): Eukaryota > Metazoa > Arthropoda > Insecta > Orthoptera > Tettigoniidae > Meconema > Meconema thalassinum. The sequence continues at coordinate 46,330,561 of OX336395.1, forward strand.
TACCATCCCTCAGTTTAGAGCTCCTACAAACCTACCAAACAGTGAGATGATGGTTCTTCTTTGAGGTATTGGCACTCCGGAAGGGCCTTTAAGATATCAACCTTCAGTTTAGAGCTACTAGATATATACCAAACTGTGAGATGATGGTAGTAGTGTATTTGCAGGGGTTCTACACCCTCCACACAAGATGGCGGCAGCCCGATAACTCCCGAATCCGTGGTCGGATTTTGACAAATGAGGTGTCATTGAACTCGGGCTGACAACCCCTTTCCAATGAACAACATATTTCCACCCCAAAGTAAAACCTACCCCTACTAGGGGGTGAAATTTTATTTTTTAAAGAACCTCTCTTTCCAAATGCAACAGGTGAGAGTTGAATGCCAATATGGAATGAAACGTTGTTCTAAACAAGAGACATGTATACGTTGGATAGCCACTATGAATTAACATGCTTGTTTTTGTTTTTTACGCATGCCCACTCATGGCTTTTGTAAGAGGGTGGGGGAGCGGATCCCTGTGGACGGGTTATTTTTGACGGTCATTGTTGGCGGGTCATTGTTGACCGGTCATTGATGACAGGTCCTTGTGGACGAGTCCTTGTGGATGAGTCCTTGTCGACAAGTCCTTGTTGACAGGTCCTTGTGGACGAGTCCTTGTTGACAGGTCCTTGTGGACGAGTCCTTGTGGACGAGTCCTTGTTGATGAGTCCCTTTGGACTCATCCCTTTTGGACGGGTCCCTTTGGCCTGGTTCCTACGGACTAGCCCATGAATTTATTTAAATTATGTCAAAGGGCTTAAGTACATTTTGTGTGTAAAGCAGTGTGTTGAACTGACGTTGTTCACTAATCCCCCACTACTATAATGTGATAACGATATGAAAGGAAAGTGACGAAATACATGTGAACATACAAGGGATCTAACTTGGTGGATGGATGTGTTCTAACGAGTCATTTGTAGTTGAAAGAGAATAATACATGTTCTTAAGATGATAAAACTGTGGAGAAGGTACGTGTAGTAAGACGTCTTGTTATTTCCTGTGTCATATTACAGACATGGCAGAGAGCGCGCAGATCTGTTGCTATAACTAACGCTGCAGTAATTTGAAACCGCAAGTGTTCATGAAGACAATGGGTGATGATCATGCAAAGTTAGCAATTATTGGATATTACACAGGTGTTCCTTCCGATGTCATGTTGCTGACATGGCAGAGAGCGCACACCGCTGTTGCTATGACTGACGCTGCAGTAATTTGAAACCCCAGGTGTTGATCAAGACAATGGGTGATGATCATGCAAAGTCAGCAGTCATTGGATACCACACAGGTGTTCCTAGTGTACTTTGTACTCTCTGCTGTATTGGGAAAGGAATTGCAATGATCTGCAAAAAACTGCTGACACGAGTGATGAGAGTTTATATAAGAGAGGAGTCATATTTCCCAACTGTCAGTCTTTATTACTCGCTTTGAGTGAACAGTGTTCTATTACTGCTCAAGAGTTGAAAAAAAAACCTTTTTGGTAGAAAATCATTAAATTATTTTGCAAGGTAAGTACTTATTATTAATGGATTGTAGTCTTTTATTACTAATTGATGTTGAAGTTATTGATTGGAATGTATTTATTGATTGATTGATTGATTTGTTTACAGATAATTGGGTACCTGTAGGTTACCAGATTCCTACAATCTGTTCATTCAGTGGCAGCAGTTGATAAATTATAAAAAAAGGTAAGTGCCCCTCTAATAACTTTTAAACAGTTAGAGTGATATTTTCCAATGTTCACCACTACATTTCAGTGAAAATGGTATATTTGGCAGTCAAAAGTTGGAACTACTTGACCATGGTGTGTAAAGCTAATTTTGTAGGTTAGATTTTGATTACCGCTCTATTAAGTCTGAATGTTCATTGCTAGGTGTCATTGACAGAGAGAATATTTAAAGACTTAACCACAGTTCACCTAACATAACCTAACTTTACCTAACTTAACCTTGTCACGTGACATGTTTTACAAGTTTAAACTTGTTTTAAGACTGGCTATGACGTCACACTTAGCTCACTTAACTGGCGATCGCTGGTCTCTATCAAGTGACATGTTCTACAAGTTTAGACTATGACGTCACACTTAGCTCACTTAACTGGTGATCGCTGGTTTCTATCACGTGACATGTTCTACAAGTTTAGACTTGCTTTAAGACTGACTATGACGTCACACTTAGCTCACTTAACTGGCGACCGCTGGTTTCTACCACTCTATCAAGTTCTAATGTTCACCGCTAGATGTCAGTGACAGTGGTATATAGTAACCCCCAGTTAGAACTACATGAAGTTAGACTTGCTAGGAGTTCACAGATGGATTTAAATACCCTGCTATAACCATTGACTGGAATATAATTAAACTATTTATATTGTACTTTGTTTTATCATTTATTAACATTTATGATTTCTTTCTTTTATATGTAATTTCGAAAGTGATCATCATGTTCAAGTGTGGTGACTGTAAGAAACAGTTCTCAAGACCTGACAACCTTCAACGACACGCAAATGCTAAACATGACATTAAAATGTTTGTGTGCAGTCATTGTGCTACCTCATTTAACAGACAAGATAGTCTTGGACGGCATGTAAATTTAATGCATGTTAGTCCAGCACCTTTTTCATGTTCAGGTTGTGATCTTGGTTTTCTGCTGTAAAGCGATATCAATCCCACATGGTTGAAGTGCATGGGGAACAACAGGAATTAAACACTGTAAAACCATCAATTTGCACGGAACCTTGAAATGAATGTGATGCTCAAAAGCGTAAACGTTGTCAAGATTTTGAAAATAGTTGTGCAACAAAAAGAAAGAAGAATGGTGAACCTTCAATAACACATTTTGATGTATGTAATATTGATATACCTTCTTCAATCATTCATGGACATTTACGCAGTATTCAACATAAAAATAACGCTTGCCATGAAATAAATTCTGGAAATATTCAACAAATTGGTAGTGCTTTTAAAAGTCGAATTGCTAGTTATAGACTTTATAGTAAAGAAAAAACTCATAGTATTGAATCATTTTTAAAAAAAGTTCAACCTACTGTGTTTGGCTTGGTAGTGCCCCCGTAAATTGAATTATATTGAGACCACGGTGGCTGTATTGGAAAATATGAGTAAAGTTATGGATGTCATAGTTGTGACGTGGATACTCATGACGTAGGCAGGGATGACGCAGACTTGAGGCAAGCAGGCTGGTTGAGCTGAGATTCTTGGTGACGTCATGATTTTGTTCGAGAAAGATCTAAGATTTACGACGCAGTCGCAGGAAACAAGGTATTGTGCTAAGGAAGAAGTTACGCTATTGGGGGAAAGGCTCGAACCAATGAACGATAGTTTGGAAAGAAGACGGAGATTACTGAAACTATCATATTTAATTACTTTTGGCATGCAGAATTGTGGAAAACTATTTTCAGTTATGGCATTGATTTGGAATTTTGAAGAAAGTAATTTTGAGTTTTTGAAATTTGAAAATCCGTCAAGTATAGCCAAAGTTAGAACTTTCAGCGATGACGGAGCAACAGGCTATGGAAGCGATGGATACGCCCCTTAAGAAGTTAATAAAAGGTCGTGCACAGGATAGAGGAGCTCTCATATATCTCATATCTCTGATACGCACAGATCTCATACGCTCAGATCTCATGTCAGATCGCATATATATTTCTGGTGATTTATAGTCGTTTTCAAGTGAGTCAGTGAAGTAAGTTGTCTTTAGCGTGCATGGTAAAAGCCCGGCGCATCGAACGAACACGGAGCAGTTCCATTTTACGCTGTTCGAAACTAGGTGAAATTGAAACGCTCACATTAACGTTTCCACCTGACAAGATATAAAGAGTTAACTTCAGCCTTTATTATAATTCAATTGGGCAGTACAACATTGAGGTGTGTAGAAGATTTGAACAATTTCACAGTTATACTTCAAAAGATATTGGCACTTTAAGGCTGCCAACAAAAGTGATTTTCTCGCCACATGAGAAACACTTTTAAAATTTCCACATTATACACTACGGCTGACACGTGGATTACAACAGTGATATTGGAGAATACGTTTGGTAATACAACGATACATTCCACTATGGAACATTATAATCGTGCAGTGCTTTCAATGATTATAACAGAAGTTGAGATGGAAGGCTAAGGCTTTAATGCAATTGGGACATATATCGATGGAGTGAAATAGCAGCATGGAACTTCGTTAATCGTCTTTCTACAAAAGCGAGCATGTAGTGAACATCCAACTACACTCATGCATCGTGAATCCATCGCTGAATTATATCAAATGACAGTGGAAATATTTTCATACTCCACGATTATGAATATTTCTGCGGAAATAACTGCAATAAACTTCATGGCGAATTACGACCGGAACTTCAGGGAATTTTCAAGAGAGGCCAGGGTGGACACGGCTCAAAAAGAAGAATTTTGCCAGAAGGATGTCTTTCTTATACACGGAGCAGTGCAATTTCCGGAGAAGGAAGCAGTTCGATTCTCCGAGGACGCTGATTCCAGGTTCGAGGTCGGAGCACATCTTTACGCTGGTGAAATGGAACCAACAGCAGTTTTCTTTGAAAACTTTCCTCTAGAACTTCAATCAACAGATAAGGTAGTCGTGAACGTTTCTTGTATTATTTGAGTCTTGTAGCGATATCTGAGCAACCGTTTTTCCCATATTTTTGTGTCCTATATTTTTGCCCCATTTTCTTGATTAATATTTCTGTACTCAGTACACATCGATGATTGATGCCTTTTTCGACGATTTATTAAGACATGGTTATGTCATTGGCATACTTAAATAATTTTGGATCAGTTGAGACTGATATATTAGATTCTTTCAGTAATTTGTATATTTTTGAAGTCACGATTTGACTGTAAAGTTAATGATTTTCTATGGAAGATTTGAATTCAGACAGCGTGTCATTTTATTAAAGTAATTCTATTCAGTAAATTACATTGACCAATTTTCTGTCATCCTCAAGAAAGAAGAATAATTAAAAGATTTTAGAGCGTTAAAATCTTTATCTTTGTCGACGATCTTTGAAATACTAGTCGTTTTATGAACATGATTGCAACATAGACATTTATCGTCAGTTCTAATTACCGTTGCATTACAGACAATTTTATGAAATAGGAACTTTGACTACGAATTATTGAATACACTATAGTAATGAACAATTGACAGGAGTTTTTCTCAATTATAGATTGGAACAATAATGTTTGCATTCCACAGTCTGATTGTATTCTATTCGACTATTTATGCAGTTTAGATGAACTTTGATTGAAGATAGTATTTTTATACTGCGTTACTTTGATGATATTAATCTCAATTTTGATAGACCAGGGAGGAGTGTCTAATCGTATTTGCTATTAAATTTATTTGTGATTGGCAAATTTTTACTTCATATCGATTCATGAATGAAACCCACGAAGGTTAAATAATAACAGTCATTATTACAATTGATGAATATAAGAATTTTTAAAGAGGAACAATGGATGTATAATCGTTAGTTCAGTGGACATGTGAAAGTCGCTGATGAATAATGCCTTTGAATAAGTGAAGCAGATTCCCACAGTAATTATTGATGTTGAAGAAGTTGTAAGTGGAGGATTTTTGTATGTACTGTGGAAGATTTTTATGCTATATATGTTGAAATATATGAGGAATTCTGGGCCTATTTTATGCAATATTGTGCATTTTGAAGCGAAGTATTTTCCCACGGAATGTATTGTCCTGGTTCTTTGAAAGTTATTCATATGAAGATACTGTTAAAATTAACAAGAGTGTTAAATAATTTGAGATAACGATTTTGAATGGAGGTTACCATCACTAATAATAATAATTATTAAAACCTTATTAAACCTGAATATGAACTTTAAAATGTAACTAACCTTCATTGGTCGATTATATTACCACGATTTGAGTAATTATCAACTGGATAAACGTGTGGTTTAATGTATTTCTTGTATAAATAATATAAACAATATTAACATTGTAAATAATTTTGTAAATATCTTTGATAATAATTTGAAATGAAAGTGATTAAGAGTGGCGAATATATATTTTTCAATTGTCATTTGACATTGTTATAAACAACTTATAATTGTTATAAATAATTAATGAACTTTTGCTATAAACATTTGGAGTTTTGTTTTTATACTCTAAACAACGCTAATTAAGCAAGTGGCTTGAACAATTAAACATGATTTGGGATTGTTAGAGTATTCCGCTGGTGTTTGAATGGAGCATTTAAAACATTTGCGTGATAATATTTCAGTTGAGATGTGGACATTTACGTGTTTTGAAAAGGGAGAGCTAAGCTCTGATGTAACAAGCATATGCTAACGCGGACCAGACAGGAGAGTCCACTTTGACGATGCAGGTGCATTGCAGCTGGCCCGACAACTGTATGACAGAGGCCAAGGACGTTTCCATAATAGCCTTGTGGCTATAAATAAAATGTGAAGTGTATAAACACGCAAAACAATTGCTATATGTGTCTCGTCCCAAATCCCGTTTCCATTCCAAGTGCATTATTATTTTTACGCTATTTTGAGCTTGAGAAAGCTGAAACATTGTATGTAGAGTATACAGGTCCTACAGGAGGACATGGTTATATAGACGATGGCTTCTGATTGCCACGTGGATTTTGTTGTTTTATTTTGTTAAATTCATTCTTTATGTGAAATAAATTATTGTGCAGTTTAAAGTTTCTCGTCCTCGTTGTGGTTCATTTTAAATATCATGGTGGAGGTTATTGTGTGGGCATACTTTAAGTGATCCAGTTGACAACCCAGTCCCCGAGATAAATTTAAGAGGTAAGTAAAGGTAAGTATGAACCCCCGTATATTTTGGTGTGTTCCACAATAATTTCTTGTTAACTATTGTGCTCTAATCTCGATAGTATCTGTCAGTGCCATTTTCATTGATGTAGCTATGCCGGCGCGTTTGATTATTGGCAATCCGATTGAGGGGGCGGATATCTGACAGCCTACTATCCGGGTTATCGGGTACAGTAGGATTGGCAATCCTAAAACGTGGGGCTTTTTCTACAAAACTGGATTACCAAGTAGGATTGGCACCGCAATTAGGTGGGGCACGATTGGCTCGATTGGCACGTTCGACTGAATAACATTGGATTACCAAGTTATTGCAGTAAAATTGGCACCGCAATTTTTGGAGTGTTCAAATAACATTGGATTACCAAGTTATCGATGTCAAAGGGATTGTGAAGACTCAAATAAAGAGGTTGATTCTTTGTTAGATGTCTTGGCCAATTGTAGAATTTGAGAGTGTGATTATATAGGAATTAAATGTTGTGTTGTATTAGGAAAATTACACTCGGAAAAGATCAGATCTTATACAACTTGAGAGAGGTTAATTAGGCTGGAAACTTAGAAAAATCGCCTATGATCTGGAATCTTATTTTATTTGACCGGCTTATGACGTGTTTAGTCATATTAAAGATAAAATTAACTATTTGGATTATAAATGTAAATTATTTGTGTTAGGATATTTTAAAATGAACCAAAGAAACTTGAACATGTGCTTGAGTTTATTTCAACATGAAGTGTCTACGAAGGTTAATTATAAGGTATTTATAAGTTAGATTTAAGACAGAAAATTGCTCAAAATTTATATATGGTGAAAAATGTTGCTCAGATGTTGTTATTTTGCTCTGTTTGATGTATGTCCCTAAAGCAGTTTATTATTGAATAGTATTGAAATGGCACATGAGAGTATGAGAATGATGTTAGAGGAGTTGAAAGCTAGCATGAATGAAAGCATGAGGGAGATGGAAGCTAGGAATACTAGTCGAATGCAGGAGATGATGGAGAATGCTAGTAATTTGTCTGCTAATTTGTCTACTAGGATGGATGAAAATTTGAAAGTTATTCAGACCAGTTCTGCAAACTTAGAAAATGATAAGTCGCGTTTACAGATCAGTACCCAGGGAATCGAGAATGCTGTAAGTGACATTCATAAAGATGTGTCTGATGTTAAAACTGATGTTTCTAAGGTACAGAAAGATCTTACCTTGTTGAATCTTGATGTTGCTAATGTCCGGGGTGATATTTCATGTGCTAGAGCTGAAGTAATTGTTGTTAGGAACGATGTTGCTACTGTACAGGATAAAGTAGAAGAGGTTCAAAGAGAAATTAAAAATGTTGGAACCGATGTATCAAACGTTCAGGTAGACATTAACAACATTCATACAGATATAAATGAGATGCAAAGCGACATCAATAAAATACAAGTAGAAGTAAATACAGTTTTTGTAGACATTGCTAAAGTTCAGACTGATGTTAACAAAGTTAGGGAGGAAATTGAAACTTCAAAAACACTTTGTACTCGTAACATTAGTGCTTTGACAACTCGATTAGTTGACGAGTCTGTTAGAACAACAGCTTCTTTAGCAGGTCTAAAATATGATGTAGAGGTCATGAGAACCCAGGTTCTAGATCATAATCGGTTACTTAAGGAAGACATCGAAGTAGATATTGCGGAAATGTTAACTGCAAATGTAACGGTATGGAAAGACGAATGGAACAGGTCAAGTGGGGAACATGTAAATCAAATTCAGGAGCGAATTGAACGAAAACTTGCCAGTACACAAGTAGACATTAACAATGAAGTAGTTCAGATTAGGAAGGATTTGAGTATCAGGATGGATTCGCTATCCGAAAAGCAGGTAGAGGATAGAACACAAATAGGTCAGGACGTGCAAACATTAAAGGAACAAATTCATAAGGTTGTCTCTGATGTTAACGAAACCACGAGCAAACTGCAGAATTTGAAACTAGGAGAAGCTAGCCTGATGGAAACCTACAAAGAAGAGTTGATCAGGAAAGTTATAACGGAAATCACTGATAAGGATCCAGAAGGATCGACTTGCGAGGACAGGAATTACGTCAGAAGATGTAACCTCACTGCAGAAGAGAGAGATATTAGTCCTGAGGAACGTATATCCAGATTCCGGGAAGAAGATGAGGATAGGAATATTGAACCGGAATGGAAATATCGTGATAGTGGGAAAAATTACATGGATTCATATCCGAGAAATGTGACAGTCATCCGGAACTTCGAGGACAAACCTCAAAAATTTAGCAATACTGATAGTCTGACACCGATAGAATTTATCAGGAACCTTAAAGATTATTTTATTGAAGCTCACATTCCCAGAGAAAGAGAGATGAGGATAGTAGAGAGATTTTTAGCTGGAGGACCCCTTGAATGGTTCAGAGCATTTCGCTACACCTTCAGTAATTTTGACGAATTCGCTGAGGTACTGATCAAACGATTCTGGTCCATAGAAGCTCAGAATTCATTAAGAGCTGAGGTATACTCAAGGAAGTATTCAGGTACTCTTCCAACACGGTACGCTGATTTCTTCACGAGCCAACTATCACGCTTGAGATTTTTGCAACCCCCATTGTCAACAGAGCAGTTGATCGATGCTATTTCGCGTATGCTGCCTGTGGAAGTAAGAAGACTGATTATATCGTCAAATATCAGAGATTTGACCAGCATGGACGAATTGTTGAGAAGGCTTGACTACACGAGTCCAATGCCAAATGTGGTTCAGAAAGGTCAGAGGCATGAATTCAAAGACATCAATACAGTCTATTTGGATCAAGTCCAGCAAACTGATAAGCCCGCTGACGAAGGAAAAACTGAAAATGTAGGTCCTCATAGGAATAATTATTTTCGCAACAGATCGCAAGGTTACCGTCCATATCAGCAAAGACGAGGCTGGAACAATAGAGGCAATTATAATAATGGAAGAGGTAGATACTACAATAACCAGGGCTACAATAGAAACTATAATAGAAATTACCAGAATAGAAATCAGAATTCTCAAGGTCAGGTTATGACACCCGACAAATATCAGGAAAGAGAGAAAGAAAGTCAGCAGTATCTAAAGGAATTGCGAGAGAAGGAAGCTGAAAACCAAAAGAAAAGACAGGATGTAGTGATCGATCCTGGTCCTTCTACAAGCCAGCAGAACTTCGAGATTGGTAACACACAAAAAACGCCGATTTCTCAACGACAGTGAGAAACTATGAATACATTGCCACACCACACCTGATTACCATTAATGAAATTTATGAAGTAACTGACGAGGATTTATTAGAAGAGAGGGGAATCGTCAAAGAGGAAAGACCATGTGCATTACCTATTATTTCTGTACTGATAGATGGCCAACAGTACAAAGCTCTTATGGATACTGGCGCAATTATTTCTATCATTTCTGATGAATGCTATCAAAGTCTGTTAAAAGGAGAAAACATGACAGTTTTACCAGTTTCTACCGTCAAAGTAAGAGGAATTTTCCAAGACAAGGCAGTGAAATGCAAGATCCAAGTGCTGTTGAACTTTGAAATTAATGGAAGGAATTATGAACAGATCTTCATTGTGGTGAGCAAGATCCATTTCGATATTGTGCTAGGAATCGATTTTATATCGAAAGTTGGAGCCATTATTGACATGAAGAATAGGATTATTAGCTTTAATGATGGGTACATGATCACAGAAGAGATAGAAGAACAGGACGTGAAAAACAGTCTGGAGATAGACCTTAGGGAAGAAATTTTAAACACCATTATCGATGAAATGGAGAATTTAACAGAAAAACCCAATAGAAAAACTGAAGGATTTGAAGAAATTCAGGGGGAATTTGAGGATTTGATAAAGGAATTCCAAGATATTTTTGATGAAAAGCCTGGATTGATTAAAGACTACAAGTATAAGATAAGGCTAACCGATGAAACCCCTTACCAGAAGAGAATATACCCCATACCTGAGAAATACTATCAAGAAGTACGAGGGTTGATCAGAAAAATGGAGGTAGACGGGATTATTAAAAAACAGGCGTCGTCTTATATAAACCCCATCACTGTAGTTAAGAAAAGTAATGGTCAGATACGTCTTTGTCTCGATGCTCGGACCATCAACTTGAAGATTCTTCCAGAAAATGACCGACCACCGAAGATTCGAGATCTGCTTAGAAAATTCAAAGGGAGAGCATGTTTCAGTGTTCTTGACTTGACATCTTCGTTTTACCAAGTTCAACTGGAAGAAGAAAGTATGCAGTACACTGGATTCTTATTTGACCAGACGTCATGGGTCTTTGTGAGAATGCCTTTTGGAATGGTCAACAGTGGACCAGCACTTATTCGAGCACTTGATAGCAAGCTCACTGACGAAGTAAAGGAAAATGTCATCTGCTACATAGACGACTTAATTGTATCTTCACCCAACGCCGCGGAACATTTATTGCATTTGAGAAAGTTGTTTGAAAATTTAAGGGAGGCCAATATCAAGGTTAATTTTGGAAAATGTCAATTCTTGAAGAAGGAGATCAATTACTTGGGTCATACTATTGATAAGGATGGATATCATCCAAACATGCAGAAAGTAGATGCGATCACAAGATTCCCAAAGCCAACTAAGGTGAAACAAGTCAGAGAATTTGTAGGCGCATGCCAATTCATTAGCAGTCACTGTCCGAGATATTCTGAAATTATGGCTCCTCTGTATGACTTACTCAAGAAAAATAATAGTTGGAAATGGAGTACCGCAGCAGACGAGGCTTTTGAGAAAGCAAAGGAGATGCTCAGAAACAACGTTAAACTAGAGTACCCAGACTTTGAGAAGGTGTTCTATATAGAGTCTGATGCATCAAGAATAGGCATTAGTGCAGTCTTATACCAAAAAGACGAGGCAGGCAACAAGCACTACATTGCGTTCACGAGTCGGAAGTTAATGAAACACGAGGAAAACTACTTTACGACAGAACTAGAAGCGTTAGCTTTTGTAACAGCTTTGCAAGCGTGGAAAAAAATGTTGCTGGGACACAAGGTTATTATTATAACAGATCACAAAGCACTTCAGTTTATGCTGCAAACTGACATGTCTAGTGACAGATTGACACGTTGGGCTTTGTTCACCCAACAGTTTAACGCCACTATCATCCATCAGCCTGGGAAAGATAACTTACTGGCTGATGCTTTATCACGTAATCCTGTCAAATATGTGCAGATACACCATGTACAATTGGAGCAGCAAGACCAAGAGACCGTTAGGAGGTTAGCCCGAATCGGTGTGTCACAGAAGAGACACGCTCCAATTAGGAAAATGTATAGGTTTCTTAAGGGTTACATGGACAATACTGATGTTGACTATGCAGCTACACAGAGAGATTCACGACACTTTGTCTTGAGTGGAGACATTGTATGTAAGTATGCTGACTCTGCGCATACAAAGCTTCGAATAGTCGTGCCACCTAAACTTGTTGTCAATTTAGTGTGGGTAGCTCATCACGCAACAGGACATGCCGGTTTAGATAAAACTCTTGATACTCTTAAAGAGAGGTTTATTTGGACTAACATGCGTTCCAGCATTGCTAAAGTCATTCGTTCATGTGATAAATGTCAAAGAGCAAAGTATGCTTCCGCTCTATTAAAAGGAAAACCAAAGGCTATGATTCCTTCTAAACCAAACGAACTCATGGCGACAGACATATTTGGTCCATGTCCGAAGGGATATCAGGGTAATCAGTTCCTGTTGGTTACCGTGGATGTCTTCTCAAAATTTGTAACAATGAGTTCCATGCAAAAAGCTAACACGAGGAACGTTGTAAGCAGACTGGAGCATGCTGTATTTCCAAAAGCTGGTAAACCAGAATATCTACTATCAGATCATGGAGCTCAGTTTACATCCCTAGAATTTGCTGCAGATATGGAGAGGCTTGGTATTAAGCACATATTTTCAAGCGTGCGCTATCCAGAATCGAATTCTTCAGAAAGATATATGGCTGAATTTTCGAAATTCTGTCGAATTTTCTGTCCAAATGATCATTCTGGCTGGGTGAGATTTGTACCCCTTATTGAGGAATGTCTGAATTCTACAGTGCAGGAGAGCACAGGAGAGGTGCCAATGAGACTTCATCTAGGAAGAAACCCAGAAAGGCCGTGGGATAATCTTTTTAACCACGTTCCTAGAGATCCCGACCTAGGAAGGCAGCTGAGAATAGACAGAGCGAAGGAACAACTCCAGAAAGCAGCAGAAAAACGATTGAAAAGAGTAGCTGGAAAACGCTTTGGTGCTCCTTTAGAAATTGGAAATCTGGTATTACTACGCAGACCTGTCAAGGCTGATGTAAGTAAGAAAATCTACCCCAAATTTAGAGTAGTGTTCATGGGTCCGTTTAGAATTACGAACGCTTATGGAAACAACTGTTATGAACTTTACGATGATGAGAATAATGTCGTTTATGGCAAGTTCAATGCTGGAAACTTGAAGAGATATTATCCAAGAGTAAGCCAATAATAATTCAATTTCGTGTTCAAGTGAATTCTGATACTTATAACACAGAGTTTAAAAAAAAAATTGCAACTGTTTTTAAAACGTGGTGAAGGGAGAATGCCCCCGTAAATTGAATTATATTGAGACCACGGTGGCTGTATTGGAAAATATGAGTAAAGTTATGGATGTCATAGTTGTGACGTGGATACTCATGACGTAGGCACGGATGACGCAGACTTGAGGCAAGCAGGCTGGTTGAGCTGAGATTCTTGGTGACGTCATGATTTTGTTCGAGAAAGATCTAAGATTTACGACGCAGTCGCAGGAAACAAGGTATTGTGCTAAGGAAGAAGTTACGCTATTGGAGGAAAGGCTCGAACCAATGAACGATAGTTTGAAAAGAAGACGGAGATTACTGAAACTATCATATTTAATTACTTTTGGCATGCAGAATTGTGGAAAACTATTTTCAGTTATGGCATTGATTTGGAATTTTGAAGAAAGTAATTTTGAGTTTTTGAAATTTGAAAATCCGTCAAGTATAGCCAAAGTTAGAACTTTCAGCGATGACGGAGCAACAGGCTATGGAAGGGATGGATACGCCCCTTAAGAAGTTAATAAAAGGTCGTGCACAGGATAGAGGAGCTCTCATATATCTCATATCTCTGATACGCACAGATCTCATACGCTCAGATCTCATATGTCAGATCGCATATATATTTCTGGTGATTTATAGTCGTTTTCAAGTGAGTCAGTGAAGTAAGTTGTCTTTAGCGTGCATGGTAAAAGCCCGGCGCATCGAACGAACACGGAGCAGTTCCATTTTACGCTGTTCGAAACTAGGTGAAGTTGAAACGCTCACATTAACGTTTCCACCTGACAAGATATAAAGAGTTAACTTCAGCCTTTATTATAATTCAATTGGGCAGTACAACATTGAGGTGTGTAGAAGATTTGAACAATTTCACAGTTATACTTCAAAAGATATTGGCACTTTAAGGCTGCCAACAAAAGTGATTTTCTCGCCACATGAGAAACACTTTTAAAATTTCCACATTATACACTACGGCTGACACGTGGATTACAACAGTGATATTGGAGAATACGTTTGGTAATACAACGATACATTCCACTATGGAACATTATAATCGTGCAGTGCTTTCAATGATTATAACAGAAGTTGAGATGGAAGGCTAAGGCTTTAATGCAATTGGGACATATATCGATGGAGTGAAATAGCAGCATGGAACTTCGTTAATCGTCTTTCTACAAAAGCGAGCATGTAGTGAACATCCAACTACACTCATGCATCGTGAATCCATCGCTGAATTATATCAAATGACAGTGGAAATATTTTCATACTCCACGATTATGAATATTTCTGCGGAAATAACTGCAATAAACTTCATGGCGAATTACGACCGGAACTTCAGGGAATTTTCAAGAGAGGCCAGGGTGGACCCGGCTCAAAAAGAAGAATTTTGCCAGAAGGATGTCTTTCGTATACACGGAGCAGTGCAATTTCCGGAGAAAGAAGCAGTTCGATTCTCCGAGGACGCTGATTCCAGGTTCGAGGTCGGAGCACATCTTTACGCTGGTGAAATGGAACCAACAGCAGTTTTCTTTGAAAACTTTCCTCTAGAACTTCAATCAACAGATAAGGTAGTCGTGAACGTTTCTTGTATTATTTGAGTCTTGTAGCGATATCTGAGCAACCGTTTTTCCTATATTTTTGTGTCCTATATTTTTGCCCCATTTTCTTGATTAATATTTCTGTACTCAGTACACTTCGATGATTGATGCCTTTTTCGACGTTTTATTAAGACATGGTTATGTCATTGGCATACTTAAATAATTTTGGATCAGTTGAGACTGATATATTAGATTCTTTCAGTAATTTGTATATTTTTGAAGTCACGATTTGACTGTAAAGTTAATGATTTTCTATGGAAGATTTGAATTCAGACAGCGTGTCATTTTATTAAAGTAATTCTATTCAGTAAATTACTTTGACCAATTTTCTGTCATCCTCAAGAAAGAAGAATAATTAAAAGATTTTAGAGCGTTAAAATCTTTATCTTTGTCGACGATCTTTGAAATACTAGTCGTTTTATGAACATGATTGCAACATAGACATTTATCGTCAGTTCTAATTACCGTTGCATTACAGACAATTTTATGAAATAGGAACTTTGACTACGAATTATTGAATACACTATAGTAATGAACATTTGATAGGAGTTTTTCTCAATTATAGATTGGAACAATAATGTTTGCATTCCACAGTCTGATTGTATTCTATTCGACTATTTATGCAGTTTAGATGAACTTTGATTGAAGATAGTATTTTTAGCCTATTTTCAATTTTGAAAAAATAGGCTTATGAGATCACCTTTTGTCCGTGTGTGTGTGCGTGTGTGTGTGTGTGTGTGTGTGTGTGTGTGTGTGTGTGTGTGATTCGTGTGTGTGTCCCCCCTAATAAAATCGAAACGGCTGGAGCGATTTCAATGAAACTCGGGAAGTTCATAGCACTATTCCCGGCGACCTCGACCGTGCCCTTCAAATTTTGTTACGTCTCTCCAATCCAACATGGCGGCTGTGCGAAATATTTCACTAGCATTCAATATCTCCGAAACTATTACCGATATCGCCCTGTAATTGTGTACGGTGATAAAGGGCACTACTAGAAGTTCACCTGTGAGACTTTCAAAAACCTGGTGACTACAAAACCAACATGGCGGCCAAGCGAAATTGAGATATTTAAATAGACTTTTCTCGTGATTTAACTATCTAAATGTAATGAAACTTGGTACAGCAAATGTTTATACACATTGTAATGCACTGGAGTCTAATTTAGTTCAATTGTTTATATAACCTCAAAATGGCGGCTGTGCGAAATATTTCACTGACATTCTATATCTCCGAAACTATTACAGATATCACCCTGCAATTTTGTACGGTGATAAAGGGTACTGATACAGGTATACCTATGTATATTTCATAAACCTGTAAAGTACGAAACGAACATGGCGACCAAGCGAATTTAAAATATTTTAATAGACTTTTCTCGTGATTTAACTCTCTGAGCGCAGTGAAATGTGGTATAGTAATTGATTATGCAGATTGTAATGCACTGCCATCTAATTTAATTCAATTGCTTACATAACCTCAAGATGGCGGCTGTGCGAAATTTTAAAATTAAGTTTTAATTTCTTGTGTCGTAATCATGCGATCGAAGTGAAAGTTTGAATAATGAACCTAGGCAATAATTGTCCTTGAATGGTACATAACTCTATGGCCTATACACATAACACTCCTAAATGGTGAGCTCCCAAAATATTTAGACGGTTCTCAATATCTACGAATCTTTTACAGCAACCAAACTGAATTTTTTAATGTTAATAGAGACTATGAACATATGTTCACCTATCGGACTTTCAGGAACCTGGTGAGCACAAATCCAACATGGCGGTGACGCGAAGTATAAATATTTAAATGGACGTTTCTCGCAAATTAACTATCCGAGTGCCGTGAAACGTTGCACGTTAAATGCTTATACAAATGTTGATCCACTGGCATCTAATTTATTTCAATGGTTTGCATTATCACAAGATGGCTGCTGTGCGTAATTTTAAAATCTCGTTTTTACTTCTTGTTGTCTAATCATGCGATTGAAGTTTGAATACCACACGTACACAATCATCTTAATGTAATAATACAAAAATAAAAATCCAACCTGGCGACCATCTGAAATATTTAGACGGTTCTCAATATCTACGAATCTGTTACAGCAATTAAACTGAAATTTTGTATGTTGATTGTGGCAGTTAACATAAGTAGGATATATGAAAATAGGCTGTATAGTTCTTCACGGAACTACTTGTTTTTATACTGCGTTACTTTGATGATATTAATCTCAATTTTGATAGACCAGGGAGGAGTGTCTAATCGTATTTGCTATTAAATTTATTTGTGATTGGCAAATTTTTACTTCATATCGATTCATGAATGAAACCCACGAAGGTTAAATAATAACAGTCATTATTACAATTGATGAATATAAGAATTTTTAAAGAGGAACAATGGATGTATAATCGTTAGTTCAGTGGACATGTGAAAGTCGCTGATGAATAATGCCTTTGAATAAGTGAAGCAGATTCCCACAGTACTTATTGATGTTAAAGAAGTTGTAAGTGGAGGATTTTTGTATGTACTGTGGAAGATTTTTATGCCATATATGTTGAAATATATGAGGAATTCTGGGCCTATTTTATGCAATATTGTGCATTTTGAAGCGAAGTATTTTCCCACGGAATGTATTGTCCTGGTTCTTTGAAAGTTATTCATATGAAGATACTGTTAAAATTAACAAGAGTGTTAAATAATTTGAGATAACGATTTTGAATGGAGGTTACCATCACTAATAATAATAATTATTAAAACCTTATTAAACCTGAATATGAATTTTAAAATGTAACTAACCTTCATTGGTCGATTATATTACCACGATTTGAGTAATTATCAACCGGATAAACGTGTGGTTTAATGTATTTCTTGTATAAATAATATAAACAATATTAACATTGTAAATAATTTTGTAAATATCTTTGATAATAATTTGAAATGAAAGTGATTAAGAGTGGCGAATATATATTTTTCAATTGTCATTTGACATTGTTATAAACAACTTATAATTGTTATAAATAATTAATGAACTTTTGCTATAAACATTTGGAGTTTTGTTTTTATACTCTAAACAACGCTAATTAAGCAAGTGGCTTGAACAATTAAACATGATTTGGGATTGTTTGAGTATTCCGCTGGTGTTTGAATGGAGCATTTAAAACATTTGCGTGATAATATTTCAGTTGAGATGTGGACATTTACGTGTTTTGAAAAGGGAGAGCTAAGCTCTGATGTAACAAGCATATGCTAACGCGGACCAGACAGGAGAGTCCACTTTGACGATGCAGGTGCATTGCAGCTGGCCCGGACAACTGTATGACAGAGGCCAAGGACGTTTCCATAATAGCCTTGTGGCTATAAATAAAATGTGAAGTGTATAAACACGCAAAACAATTGCTATATGTGTCTCGTCCCAAATCCCGTTTCCATTCCAAGTGCATTATTATTTTTACACTATTTTGAGCTTGAGAAAGCTGAAACATTGTATGTAGAGTATACAGGTCCTACAGGAGGACATGGTTATATAGACGATGGCTTCTGATTGCCACGTGGATTTTGTTGTTTTATTTAGTTAAATTCATTCTTTATGTGAAATAAATTATTGTGCAGTTTAAAGTTTCTCGTCCTCGTTGTGGTTCAATTTAAATATCATGGTGGAGGTTATTGTGTGGGCATACTTTAAGTGATCCAGTTGACAACCCAGTCCCCGAGATAAATTTAAGAGGTAAGTAAAGGTAAGTATGAACCCCCGTATATTTTGGTGTGTTCCACAATAATTTCTTGTTAACTATTGTGCTCTAATCTCGATAGTATCTGTCAGTGCCATTTTCATTGATGTAGCTATGCCGGCGCGTTTGATTATTGGCAATCCGTTTGAGGGGGCGGATATCTGACAGCCTACTATCCGTGTTATCGGGTACAGTAGGTAATTATTATTATTGATTTAAGCCCACTACGGAGCGCTTATGACTAGTTCTTCGATGCTCTTTTCCGTTCCCAATATCTCTTGAGCCCTGCTGATAATTTCTCCTTTCTCTCCTGCGAAAGGGGCTTCCGACATTTAGAGACTCTAGGTGGTGGGATCCAAGATTCTACCATAGCACAAAATTTAGAACGATCTTCTACATCAAGGTCAGCAATTCCAGCCGAATCCAAGTCCTTTAGTACTTCATTAAGCCACAGGCTTCCAGTCTTGTAGCTTTTAACCAAGGAGAAGATCTTCTTGGTAAGCCTGTTGCTGTTCATTCGTTGTAGGTGCCCATAGAACTTTAGCCTCCTACGTCGCATACTGGTATTGGCTGATTCTAACTGTCGATACAGGTCAGAATTGGATTTCAAACGGTAGGTTCCATCTGGGAGCAATCTCGGGCCATGGATTTTCCTGAGGATACGTCTTTCGGCTTTCTCCAGGTCATCCATGGTGCCTTTTCTGTTCATCAAGAGGGTCTCTGCGGCATACAGAAACTGTGGTCTGACAGCAGTTCTGTAGTGACAGATCTTAGCATTCCTCGAAATGCATTTCTTGTTGTACAAATTGTGGGATAGTTGGTATGCTGCGTTGAGTTTGGTACGCCTTGCTAAGATGGAGGTGCCATCTCTACCATTGGGGTGGACCCATTCACCAAGATAACGAAAGCGATTGACTCTTCCAATCGTTCCATGTATGGTCGTCAAAGGGGTGTTTCCGTAGTGCCGATTTTCAAAGTACTTGGTCTTATCGTAAGATATCTGTAATCCAGATTTCACCGCTATCTCGTGCAGGGCTTGGACAGCTATGCCAGCATCCTTAGAGCTGTTGGCCAAGATTGCAATGTCATCTGCGAAGGCAAGGCACCTGATCTCGATTCTTCGGGTTCCAGCTCCAATGGCAACTGGTTTGATTCCTAAATTCCTCAATGTGCATTCCCAGGTCTTGATGACTTTATCAAGCACCAGATTAAACAGAATGGGCGAGAGACCATCACCCTGTCGTACTCCGGTTTTGATCTTGAAACTCCGAGATAGTTCTCCTCTGAACTTCACCTTAGAGGTTGTATCCGTGAGAGTCTGTTTGATGAGGGTGCGTGTGTTATAATCCACACCTCGTTCTTGGAGTATTGAGAACAGTGTCTGGCGGTCGATGGAATCATAAGCTTTTGAGAAGTCGACGAAAACCACAGTAATGTTCGTACTCCTTACTTGTTTTAGCTGGAGAATGGTTTTCAGATTGAAGATCTGCTCGGTACAGGACCTTCTACGCCGAAATCCTCCTTGATATTCACCAATTGTTTGGTCACATTGACTTTCTACATTATCCAGTAAAATCCTGGAGAGCACTTTGTATGCTGTTGACAGCAGAGATATCCCCCGGTAGTTGTTTACATTACTGTGATCGCCTTTCTTATGTAAAGGGTGTATGACAGCTGATTTCCAGTCATCAGGGATCCTGCCAGTCTCCCAACATTCGATTAAGATCTGGTGTAGGGCCTCTGCGATCGTATTTCCACCTGCTTTCAGGGCTTCTGCAATGATTCCATCTTCCCCGGGTGCCTTGTAGTTCTTAAGATGGTTGATGGCATTAGCAACTTGCTGCAAAGTTGGTGGGTTAGATGCCAGGTGTATCTCTGGAGGATCTTCAACAGGCAATCTGTCCGTGGGCTCTTCGCAATTAAGCAATTGTTCAAAGTAGTTTGCCAAAAGTTCCACGTTCTCGCGGTTGCTGGTGACCAGCTCCCCGGCTGTATCCTTGAAGTGAAGGCATTGTGGTCTATACCCAGAGAGTTCCTCTTTGAAGACCTGATAAAAGTTTCTGGTGTTATACATTTTAAATTCTTCATCCAACTTTTCCAGTCTTGACCTATCGTAAGATCTCTTCACACGCCTTATGGTCTTGCTCGACAGTTTCCGCACCACTGTGAAATTCTCCCAATCTTCTTGTCGTTTTGTCGAGTTCCACTTCATCCAAGCAGCAGCACGCTTATCAACTGCAAGGTCACATTCAGAATTCCACCATCTATGGCGTCGCTTCCTTCGAGGTTGTCCGAGATTGTTGGTCGATTCGCATATAGTGGACCTCAGGTGGTTCCAGTCTTTCATTTCATTTTGCATGATGTCAGATTTAAAGCATTCTCTATTCTCCATAAGGAATTGAGGATCAATCCGTGGTGGAATTATGGTAGGAGGTATCTTTCGTTTAGGTAATAATCTGGTCTTAATTTGTGTGAAGAAATGGTCAGAGTCAACATTCCAACCTTTTCGAACTCTCACATTCATGATCTCTTTCCTACTCTTTACACTGATTGCAACGTGATCGATTTGAAATGATCCCATAGCAGTGTTCGGTGACTGCCAGGTGGTCTGGTATCTTGCCTTTCTAGGAAAAACTGTGGACATGATCTTTAATTGGTACAACCTACACAGTTCAATTAAGCGTTTGCCGTTGGTATTGGTTCGTCTATGTGCTGTATATGGCCCCAGTATGTCTTGGTACTGTCGTTCTTTGCCCAGTTGAGCATTGAAGTCACCTACCAGGAACTTGACGTGGTGATCGGGGATCTTACTGATCTCGTCTTCTAGCAACTGCCAGAAACTTTGGACCTTTTCAGGGTTCTTCTTGTTGTCATCATTAACTGGAGCGTGTGCATTTACAATAGAGTATCCCTTGTTGCCGCATCTGAGAGATAATACGGAGATACGTTCGCTAGCTGATGTGAATCCGATGACAGAATCCATCACATAACGTCTTATTAAAAGGCTGTTCCAAAAACGCTAGAGCCTTGTTTATTCTTAGACGCCGGCTTCCCCTTAATTACTCTATAACCTTCTGACTCAAAAGCCACATCATCAGTAAATCTGGTTTCTTGGACTGCTGTTATTGAAATTTTGCGTTTATTCAGGATATCGGTCAATTGCTTGAGTTTTCCGGTCTTACAAAGAGTTTGAATATTGATAGTTCCAATGTGTGTGATAGTTTTGGGTCTCAATCGGTTGACAGTATTGGGGAACTCCGACTTTCCCCGCACGATGAGGTCAGGCTCCCCAGAGTCCGAAGGCCTGAATGCGCCACCATTGGTGACGGGAGATTGGATACTCCCTGGGGTAGTGACATATGCGTCGTTGTTTATCATCGTATGTGAACTAGTAAAGAGATATACTAGGGGTGAAGACTGAACGCCTTCAAGGTTGGCCACTCCGAATCTTATTCAGGAGCGTTAATTACAATGGGGTCGCAACTCCCAAAGGCATTTTAGAGCTACTGCCAGCAAGTATTCAGGCCGCCCCTTACATGGAGAACAGACGCCTTTAAAGCCGCCCCTAACATGGGAAACAGACGCTGCTGATGCTTAGTGCACTCACATTATTCCCTGAGTACTGGGCTGCCTCGTCCGCAATCTCCACCGTTCCGAAGTCCATCTTCTCCGCTGTAGATTCCGTTGAGGTCTTCACTCGTAACCCTGAGCTGGGACCCTTACCAGATGGTACACACCGGGCCAGTATGCTCTGGGACTCACATAGGCAGGGGCGCCAATCCCTGGGCAGGGCTACCTCCGAAGAGGGTCCCTACCTGCTACCTTACAGTAGGTAATGTTTTATTAGAGCATAAAACAATTAAAATGAATTTTGAAACTTTTGGACTCTATGTAAAAACTGGGAGCGAAGGTGAAATTACGGATATCAAATCCTTTAATACATAAACATAATTGTTAGCGAATCAACCAATATTAGTGATATATACCAACATATTTCAAGTGCTATCATTGTGAAGAGTGAAGAGTTCCAGGAAAGGGAGTCAGGCTGGGTGTTGATTGAAGTACTTTATTTAGAAACCAACCTGAATAAATGCAACCCCCTTTGAGCATCATCATACATTGATTTGTCAGGATGGATTAAACGAAAGAAAGCTGTTGTGCACGTTTTGAATAATGATGACGCATGTTTTGCGTGGGCTGTAACCTCAGCTCTCCATCCAGCAGTGATGCATGAAAATAGAACGTCATCTTATTCTCACTATTCTGCAGTGTTAGATTTAAAAGAAATAGAATTTCCTATGGCGATAAAAGACATTCAACGTTTTGAAGAGCTGAACAATGTAAGTATTAATGTTTATGGAATTGAAAATAAGAGAATAGTAGGTCCTCTATATTATACTCAGGAAAAAAAGGATGCTCATGTAAATTTACTATACATAACCGAAGGTGAAAATGCTCACTATTGCTGGATAAAACATTTCAGTAGACTTGTTGGTAGTCAGCTATCAAAATATAAGACTAAAAAGTGGTTGTGTGATGGCTGTTTGCTATATTTCAGAAAAGAGGATCAACTAACTCAACATCAAGAATGGGGGTGTAATCATGTGTGTACGGTATTACCGACTCCTAAAAATAACATTCTAAAATTTAAGGATTATGAGAAACAGCTTCGAGTACCATTTGTTATATATGCTGACTTCGAGGCTTTGCTAAAACCATTTAATACATGTTCATCGAATCTAGCCCAAACTTTCACCAACACTACTCACATTCATGAAGCATTTAGCTTTGCATATTATATTAAATGTAGTTATGATGACTCTTTAAATAAGTTTGAGCTCTATAGAGGACCTGATGCACCTTAAATTTTTATGGAAAGGCGTGAGAAAGATGCCATCCGTATATCCCCTATTTTAAATACGATCATTCCCACGGAGCCACTAACTTCATCAGAGCAAATGAATTTTGAAACTGAAACTAATTGTTTTATATGTGGTGAATGTTTATATACAGACAGGGTTCGCCATCATGACCATTTAACAGGAAAATATCGTGGTACTGCTCACCAAGAATGTAATTTAAATTATAGAGTAAGTAAATTCATTCCGGTCATTCTACACAACGGTAGCAAATACGATAACCAATTTATCGTTAAAGAATTTGGAGCTTCAGATGTGAAAATTGATGTGATTGAAAATAATAAGGAACAACACATATCGTTCACAAAATACATCAAAACTGGCAATAAAAAAAAACATTAAACTGCGATTTTTAGATTCATTCCCCTTTATGTCGAGTAGTCTTGATACGCTGGCTAGTAATTTAAAATCAGATCAGTTTCATGAAATTCAACGTGTCTTTCCTAAAGAAGATGATTTTAATTTGATTCGTCAAAAGGGCATATTCCCTTATGAATATATTAACTGTGTGGAACGTCTTGAGGAGTGTTCTTTACCACCGAAAGATGCATTTTACAGTTCCTTAAACACAAGTCATATCAGTGATCAGGAATATTTACATGCACAACGTGTATGGACACAGTTCCACATTCAAACTTTAGGAGAATTTTCAGACATATATTTGAAGACAGATGTGTTGTTATTAGCAGATGTTTTAGAAAATTTTCGGAATGTTTGTATGAAAACTTATTACCATGATCCTTGTCAGTATTTCACTGCTCCTGGGTTAAGTTTCAGTTCAATGTTGAAAAAAACGAAAGTGAATTTAGAATTAATGACTGATATAGACATGATCAATTTTATAAAATCATCAATTCGAGGTGGATTAAGCCAATGTAGTGGACGGTACTCTAAAGCAAATAATAAATACAAGCCTAGCTACAACCCTTGTGAAGAGTCAAAGTATATTGTCAACATCGATGCAAATAACCAATATGGTTGGGCTATGAGTCAATATCTACCACTGAAAGATTTTCGCTGGCTGACACAACCTGAAATTGATGATGTCTTACATGTTGTCACTCTTAATGATAACGATGATAAAGGATATATTATAGAGGTAAATCTTGAGTACCCTAAAGAGTTACATGATGATCATAATGATTTACCATTTTGTCCTGAGAATATGAAATCTCCATACATCACATCACGAACAAAAATGTTAATTGCTAATGTAAATGATAAATGTAAATATGTAATACATTATCAAACCTTGAAACAGTGTCTACAGCATGGATTGAAATTAACTAAAATTCATCGCGTATTGCAATTTCATCAGTCAGCATGGCTCAAACCGTATATTGATCTAAACAATAATTTAAGAACACAGTCAACAAACGCGTTTGAAAAAGATTTTTATAAACTCATGAATAATAGTGTTTTTGGAAAGACTGTGGAGAATGTTGATAAACGAGAGGATGTAAAGCTGATAACAAAGTGGGAGAATGATGGTAAAAGGTATGGTGCGAGCAACTTAATAAGCAAGCCTAACTTTCATAGCTGTTCAATTATTCATGAGGATTTAGTTGTGATACAAATGAATCGTCTTATGTAACTTACAACAAACCCATATATGTGGATTACACCATTCTGGAATTGTCAAAAACACATATGTATGAATTTCACTATGATTATGTAAAGAAAAACTATCTTGATAATGCTAAATTACTCTACACAGACACAGATTCTTTTATTTATGAGTTTAAAACTGATGATTTTTATGAGGATATCAAAACTGAGCTAAATAGGTTTGATACAAGTGACTATCCCGGGGATAATATTTACCATTTACCTCTAGTAAAAAAAAGGTTCTTGGGAAATTTATGGATGAATGTGCTGGTGTTATTATAGACACCTTTGTAGGCACAAAATCTAAATCATACAGCTATATGACAATTGATGATGTAGTAGTAAAAAAATTAAAAGAAGTGAAAAAGAATGTTGTTAGTAAAGAGTAAGATATAAGTGATTATAAGAATTGTATAGTCAGTAACCCGCCTGTATTATATAAGAAAATGTGTGTATTTAGAAGTAAAAATCATCAACTACATACCAATTTGCTGAACAAAGTTGCTTTAAGTAATGAAGACAACAAACGATTCATTATACCCAACACATTTAATACTCTTGCTTGGGGAAACAGTCGCATTGACGACTATTACTTTACTTAAGTCTAATGATCACTATATTGTAATATTTGTAGTGTGTTTTATATTGTAATATTTTTTGTTTGTAAGAACTGTAAGTAGAATGTATAATATTAGGCTACTGTAGTTTAGTAAAAATAAGATAAGTAATACATTTTAGTGTAAAATGTTTGCTTTTGTATATTACGAAAAAGATTTTAAAAATATGTACAGAATGTGTGAACTGAACAAGGGGTATGTAAAAAATGTAAAGTGGAAATTGTAAATATCCATGTGTGAAAAAAATGAAATAGCTATCACCATTTTTTAAATTAAAAGGTATAGTGATCTAGTGAACCTTATTTTATTTCACAACAACAACAAAATGTACAGAATGTGTGAACTAAACAAGGCGAATGTAAAAAAATGTAAAGTGGAAATTGTAAATATTCATGTGTGAAAAAAATGAAAATGAAGGAATGGCTATCACCATTTTTACAATTAAAAGACATTGTGATCTGGTAAACCTTGTTTTTATTTCACTACAAATAGGGCTTTACTAAATAGAATACAAAGAAATACCAATTCCTCAATCCTTTTCATTGTTCATGTCCACTCTTCATTAACTTTCCTTTTATAACACTCATTACAATGAGGGCTGAGCCTGTATACAGGCATGCAAGTGCTGAAACCGCTGGATTAGCTTACTGGGATTGTTCCAGTAAATAAATTTAACAAATGATTTTTAGGGAAAAACAAAGCATTAGCATTATCATCATTATTATCATCTTCATTATTATCAACATAGGCATTATCATTAGCATTATAATCATAATTATTATTACTATATAGTCCTTTTTGATCCTTTTGCAATACCACATTTTGCACAGTCTGTGTTGACTTTGATAATGTTGGGAGTTTTTCAGACATTGACAACTGTCCTAACACAACTTTCTGAGGAGATGATAAATGCTTTTTAACAAACAATCCACTCTCTTGAGCTGCAATATCTTTTTTTTTTTCGGAATAGTGTTTTAGCATTTTGAAGATTTTTTTAAACTGCAACGATATTTTATCTGTTACACTACATTGATGATCACTCACACTTAAGACCTCACTATTTTTACTCTTTAACTCACCTCGTCACTGTTTTGTACGATGTTTTGAACAACGCCAAATAACAGTGAGGAAAAGTAGACTTATGAGATCGGGCAAATGTGTGTCTGTCTGTCCTTCTGTCTGTCTGGCTGGCTGTGTTTGTGTCCCCCCCCCCCTATCAACTCCTAAACGTCTGGAGCAATCGAAACAAAATTTGGTAGGAGTAAAGATCTATACCTGAATATCTCACGGCCATATTTGAAAATGATGTCAGTGCTACCAACTGCTAAAAAATCGCAATTGAAATTTGAGCTCCATGTTGGATATCCTGGACGGTATGAATGGGAGCTATTTCAAAATTGGCACACGTATAGATAATAATATTGCAGTTTAATTTCCAGGAGGCCATACATGGCAGTGTTGCCAAAATGATTATAAGCCTGCTGATAGGTCCAATTTTTAAATGCATATAACTTCTACACTATCAATTGGAATTCAGCCAAATTTCGTATGTTGTATGTGTACATAACCAGATATGACTGAGCGCATTTTTAAGACCCACCAGAGCTCCAACTGTTAATAAATGCTCCTAATTTATTTTATCCAAATACCAATATATCAGAAAGTATGCAAGCCGACAACTTTAAACTATGCACACGTATAGTACCTGACATTCTATATTAATTTGGAGTAACTTATATAACTTATATAACTTATAACTTATATAACTTATAACTTATATAACTTATATACGTCAGTGCTACCAACCTGCTGACAGGTCCAACTTTAAATACACGTATCTTCCATACTATCATTTGGATTTCAACCAAATTTCGTATGTGCTATGTGTACCATAACAGATATGACTATGCGTATTCTTAAGAGCAACCAGGGCTGCCAACTGTTAATATGTGCTGTCCCTATTTTTGTTACCCTACTATCAATATATCAGAAAGTATGCAAGCCAATAGCTCTAAACATTGCACACGTATAGTACCTGGCAATCTAGATGAATTTGGAGTAACTAATATATGTCAGTGCTGCCAACATGATTCTACGCCTGCTGATAGGTCCAATTTTAAAATGCATGTTACTTCTATACTAACTAATGGATTTCATTGAAAATTGGCACAACAATAGATCATATTAATTCAGATTATTTCTGACCAATACATGCATGACATTGTTGCCAACATGATTTTACGCGCGCTGTTAGATCCAATGTTTAACTACATGTAACGTCCATGCTATTCATTGGACTTCAACCAAATTTTGTATTCTGTACCTTAAGAGATGGAACTAAGAATATATTCAGTCCTCAGGGCTGCCAACTGTAGTGCACTATTAGGCTACATTAGGCTATGCCAGGTGTACAGTATTTCGAACTAATTAGAAATTTCGATATTAGCAACTTAATTTCGTCATTATTCTAGATAGGTTCATATACTGTAGAATAATCATTGGCAGAAAAAGTAGGCTCTTTAGTTCGTCACGGAACTTCTTGTTATTGGTTCCTTTTACAATATATGTATATACTTTATAGTATACAAAATGGCTTACCATAGCTATTCGTTTATAATTTCATATCATTTGTCAAGCTCGAAATAATCTGTAGTAAAGTTCACTCGATAATATAAATCATAGTTTAAAGTGGGAGCAAAAGTGGGTGCAAAGGTAGGTGCAAAAGTGGGTGCAAAAGGTAGGTGCAAAAGTGGGTGCAAAGTGGGTGCAAAAGTGGGTGCAAAAGTGGGTGAAAAGTGGGTGCAAAAGTGGGTGCAAAGGTAGGTGCAAAAGTGGGTGCAAAAGGTGGGTGCAAGGGTAGGTGCAAAAGTGGGTGCAAATGTGGGTGCAAAAGTGGGTGCAAATGTGGGTGCAAAGGTAGGTGCGAAAGTGGGTGCAAAAGTGGGTGCAAAGGTAGGTGCAAAAGTAGGTGGAAAAGTGGGTGCAAAATTGGTAGTAGGCACAGTTGACAGTAGGCGCAATTGTTAGTAGGCACGATTGGTTTTAGGCACAATGGAGAGTAGGCGCAATTGGTAGTAGGTGCTATTGATGGTAAGCGAAATTAGTAGTAGACGCAATTGATAGTAGGCGCAATGAATAGTAGGCGCAATTGATAGTAGGCGCAATTGGTAGTAGGCGCTATTGATAGTTGACGCAATTGGTAGTAGGTGCGACTGATAGTAGGCGCAATGGATAGTAGGCGCTATTGGTAGTAGTTAGTAGACCCTGAGGCGATAACCCCTTCTGATTGAGCCCTGTTGATTTGTCCCTTTGGACTGGTCCCTGTTGACTAGCCCCTTTGGACGGGTCCTTTTTGAAGGGAGTCATTTCTGACGGGTCCCTGTGGACGGGTCACTGGGGACAGGTCCTTTTGACTGATCCCTTTGGACCAGTCGCTTTGGACTGGTCCTTATGGACTGGCCCATACATTTATCAAATTATGTCAACGGGTCCAGGGACCCATCCACAGTGACCCGTCCACAGGGACCCGTCAAAAATGACTCTCTT
Source organism: Meconema thalassinum (assembly GCA_946902985.2). Classification (NCBI taxonomy): domain Eukaryota; kingdom Metazoa; phylum Arthropoda; class Insecta; order Orthoptera; family Tettigoniidae; genus Meconema; species Meconema thalassinum. Next base: position 46,360,001 of record OX336395.1, read on the forward strand.
CAAAAAGGACCCGTCCAAAGGGGCTAGTCAACAGGGACCAGTCCAAAGGGACAAATCAACAGGGATCAATCAGAAGGGGTTATCGCCTCAGGGTCTACTAACTACTACCAATAGCGCCTACTATCCATTGCGCCTACTATCAGTCGCACCTACTACCAATTGCGTCAACTATCAATAGCGCCTACTACCAATTGCGCCTACTATCTACTGCGCCTACTATTCATTGCGCCTACTATCAATTGCGTCTACTACTAATTGCGCTTACTATCAATAGCACCTACTACCAATTGCGCCTACTCTCTATTGTGCCTAAAACCAATCGCGCCTACTAATAATTGCGCCTACTGTCAACTGTGCCTACTACCAATTTTGCACCCACTTTTGCACCTACCTTTGCACTCACTTTTGCACCCACATTTGCGTCCACTTTTGCACCCACTTTTGCACCCACATTTGCACCCACTTTTGCACCTACCCTTGCACCCACCTTTTGCACCCACTTTTGCACCTACCTTTGCACCCACTTTTGCACCCACTTTGCACCCACTTTTGCACCCACCTTTGCACTCACTTTGCACCCACTTTTTCACCTACCTTTTTCACCCACTTTTGCACCTACCTTTGCACCCACTTTTGCTCCCACTTTAAACTATGATTTATATTATCGAGTGAACTTTACTACAGATTATTTCATGCTTGACAAATGATATGAAATTATCAACGAATAGCTATGGTAAGCCATTTTGTATACTATAAAGTATATACATCTATTGTAAAAGGAACCAATAAAAATAGAACTGTTATTTGGCGTTGTTCAAAACATCGTTCAAAACAGTGACGAAGTGAGTTAAAAAGTAAAAATAGTGAGGTCTTAAGTGTGAGTGATCATCAATGTAGTGTAACAGATAAAACATCGATGCTGTTTAAAAAAAATCTTCAAAATGCTAAAACACTATTCCGGAAAAAAAAGACATTGCAGCTCAAGATAGTGGATTGTTTGTTAAAAAGCATTTATCATCTCCTCAGAAAGTCGTGTTAGGACAGTTGTCAATGTCTGAAAAACTCCCAACACTATCAAAGTCAACACAGACTGTGCAAAATGTGGTATTGCAAAAGGATCAAAAAGGACTATATAGTAATAATAAAAATGATTATAATGCTAATGATAATGCCTATGATGATAATAATGATGATAATGCTAATGCTTTGTTTACCCCTAAAATCTTTTGTTAAATTTATTTACTGGAACAATCCCAGTAAGCTAATCCAACGGTTTCAGCACTTGCATGCCTGTATACATGCTCAGCCCTCATTGTAATGAGTGCTATAAAAGGAAAGTTAATGATGGGTGGACATGAACAATGAAAAGGATTGAGGAATTGGTATTTCTTTGTATTCTATTTAGTAAAGTCCTATTTGTAGTGAGATAAAAACAAGGTTTACCAGATCACAATGTCTTTTAATTGTAAAAATGGTGATAGCCATTTCTTCATTTTCATTTTTTTCACACATGAATATTTACAATTTCCACTTGACATTTTTTTTACATTCGCCTTGTTTAGTTCACACATTCTGTACATTTTGTTGTTGTTGTGAAATAAAATAAGGTTCACTAGATCACTATATCTTCTAATTAAAAAAATGGTGATAGCCATTTCATTGTTTTTCACACACGGATATTTACAATTTCCACTTTACATTTTTTACATTCCCCTTGTTTAGTTCACACATTCTGTATATTTTTTAAAAATCTTTTTCGTAATATACAAAAGCAAACATTTTACACTAAAATGTATTACTTATCATATTTTTACTAAACTACAGTAGCCTAACATTATACTTTCAGTTTTTACATAAAAAATATTACAATATAAAACACACTACAAATATTACAATATAGTGATCAATAGACTTAAGTAAAGTAATAGTCGTCAATGCGACTGTCTCACCATGCAAGAGTATCAAATGTGTTGGGTATAATGAATCGTTTGTTGTCTTTATTACTTAAAGCAACTTTGTTCAGCAAATTGGTATGTAGTTGATGATTTTTACTTCTAAATACACACATTTTCTTATATAATACAGGCGGGTTACTGACTATACAATTCTTATAATCACTTATATCTTACTCTTTACTAACAACATTATTTTTCACTCATTTTAATTTTTTTACTACTACATCATCAATTGTCACATAGCTGTATGATTTATATTTTGTGCCTTCAAAGGTGTCTATAATAACACCAGCACATTCATCCTTAAATTTCCCATGAACCTTTTTGTTTACTAGAGGTAAATGGTAAATATTATCCTCGGGATATTCACTTGTATCAAACCTATTTAACTCAGTTTTGATATCCTCATAAAAATCATCAGTTTTAAACTCATAAATAAAAGAATCTGTGTCTGTGTAGAGTAATTTAGCATTATCAAGATAGTTTTTCTTTACATAATCATAGTGAAATTCATACACAAGTGTTTTTTGACAATTCCAGAATGGTGTAACCCACATATATGGGTTTGTTGTAAGTTACTTTAAGACGATTCATTAGTATTACAACTAAATCCTCATGAATAATTGAACAGCTATGAAAGTTAGGCTTGCTTATTAAGTTGCTCGCACCATACCTTTTACCATCATTCTCCCACTTTGTTATTAGCTTTACATCCTCTCGTTTATCAACATTCTCCATAGTCTTTCCAAAAACACTATTATTCATGAGTTTATAAAAATCTTTTTCAAACGCGTTTGTTGACTGTGTTCTTAAATTATTGTTTAGATCAATATACGGTTTGAGCCATGCTGACTGATGAAATTGCAATACGCGATGAATTTTAGTTAATTTCAATCCATGCTGTAGACACTGTTTCAAGGTTTGATAATGTATTACATATTTACATTTATCATTTACATTAGCAATTAACATTTTTGTTCGTGATGTGATGTATGGAGATTTCATATTCTCAGGACAAAATGGTAAATCATTATGATCATCATGTAACTCTTTAGGGTACTCAAGATTTACCTCTATAATATATCCTTTATCATCGTTATCATTAAGAGTGACAACATGTAAGACATCATCAATTTCAGGTTGTGTCAGCCAGCGAAAATCTTTCAGTGGTAGATATTGACTCATAGCCCAACCATATTGGTTTTTTGCATCGAGGTAGACAATATACTTTGACTCTTCACAAGGGTTGTAGCTAGGCATGTATTTATTATTTGCTTTAGAGTACCGTCCACTACATTGGCTTAATCCACCTCGAATTGATGATTTTATAAAATTGATCATGTCTATATCAGTCATTAATTCTAAATTTACCTTCGTTTTTTTTTCAACATTGAACTGAAACTTAACCCAGGAGCAGCGAAATACTGACAAGGATCAAGGTAATAAGTTTTCATATAAACATTCCGAAAATTTTCAAAAACATCTGCTAATAACAACACATCTGTCTTCAAATATATGTCTGAAAATTCTCCTAAAGTTTGAATGTGGAACTGTGTCCATACACGTTGTGCATGTAAATATTCCTGATCACTGATATGACTTGTGCTTAAGGAACTGTAAAATGGATCTTTCGGTGGTAAAGAACATTCCTCAAGACATTCCACACAGGTAATATATTCATAAGTGAATATACCCTTTTGACGAATCAAATTAAAATCATCTTCTTTAGGGAAGACACGTTGAATTTCATGAAACTGATCTGATTTTAAATTACTAGCCAGCTTATCAAGACTACTCGACATAAAGCCGAATGAATCTAAAAATCGCAGTTTAATGTTTTTTTATTGCTAGTTTTGATGTATTTTGTGAACGATATGTATTGTTCCTTATTATTTTCAATCACATCAATTTTCACATCTGAAGCTCCAAATTCTTTAACGATAAAGTGGTTATCGTATTTGCTACCGTTGTGTAGAATGACCGGAATGAATTTACTTACTCTATAATTTAAATTACATTCTTGGTGAGCAGTACCACGATATTTTCCTGTTAAATGGTCATGATGGCGAACCCTGTCTGTATATAAACATTCACCACATATAAAACAATTAGTTTCAGTTTCAAAATTCATTTGCTCTGATGAAGTTAGTGGCTCCGTTGGAATGATCGTATTTAAAATAGAGGATATACGGATGGCATCTTTCTCACGCCTTTCCATAAAAACTTTAGGTGCATCAGGTCCTCTATAGAGCTCAAACTTATTTAAAGAGTCATCATAACTACATTTAATATAATATGCAAAGCTAAAAGGTTCATGAATGTGAGTAGTGTTGGTGAAAGGTTGGGCTGGATTCGATGAACATGTATTAAATGGTTTTAGCAAAGCCTCGAAGTCAGCATATATAACAAATAGTACTCGAAGCTGTTTCTCATAATCCTTAAATTTTAGAATGTGATTTTTAGGAGTCAGTAATACCGTACACACATGATTACACCCCCATTTTTGATGTTGAGTTAGTTGATCCTCTTTTCTGAAATATAGCAAACAGCCATCACACAACCACTTTTTAGTCTTATATTTTGATAGCTGACTACCAACAAGTCTACTGAAATGTTTTATCCAGCAATAGTGAGCATTTTCACCTACGGTTATGTATAGTAAATTTACATGAGCATCCTTTTTTTTTCCTGAGTATAATATAGAGGACCTACTATTCTCTTATTTTCAATTCCATAAACATTAATACTTATATTGTTCAGCTCTTCAAAACGTTGAATGTCTTTTATCGCCATAGGAAATTCTATTTCTTTTAAATCTAACACTGAAGAATAGTGAGGATAAGATAACGTTCTATTCTTATGCATCACTGCTGGATGGAGAGCTGAGGTTACAGCCCACGCAAAACATGCGTCATCATTATTCAAAACGTTCACAACAGCTATCTTTCGTTTAATCCATCCTGGCAAATCAATGTATGATGATGCTCGAAGGGGGTTGTATTTATTCAGGTTGGTTTCTAAATAAAGCACTTCAACCAACACCCAGCCTGACTCCCTTTCCTGGAACTCTTCACTCTTCACAATGATAGCACTTGAAATATGTTGGTATATATCACTAATATTAGTTGATTCGCTAACAATTATTTTTTTGTATTAAAGGATTTGATATCCGTAATTTCACCTTCGCTCCCAGTTTTTACATAGAGTCCAAAAAGTTCAAAATTCATTTTAATTGTTTTATGCGATAATAAAACATTACCTACCAAGCCAAACACAGTAGGTTGAACATTTTTTTAAAATGATTCAATACTTTGAGTTTTTTCTTTACTATAAAGTATATAACTAGCAATTCGACTTTTAAATGCACAACCAATGTGTTGAATATTTCCAGACTTTATTTCATGGCAAACATTATTTTTATGTTGAATACTGCGTAAATGTCCATGAATGATTGAAGAAGGTATATCAATATTACATACATCAAAATGTGTTATTGAAGGTTCACCATTCTTCTTTCTTTTTGTTGCACAACTATTTTCACAATCTTGAGAACGTTTACGCTTTTGAGCATCACATTCATTTAAAGGTTCCGTGCAAGTTGATGGTTTTACAGTTTTTAATTCCTGTTGTTCCCCATGCACTTCAACCATGTGGGATTGATATCGCTTTACAGCAGAAAAACCAAGATCACAAACTGAACATGAAAAAGGTGCTGAACTAACATGCATTAAATTTACATGCCGTCCAAGACTATCTTGTCTGTTAAATGTGGTAGCACAATGACTGCACACAAACATTTTAATGTCATGTTTAGCATTTGCGTGTCGTTGAAGGTTGTCAGGTCTTGAGAACTGTTTCTTACAGTCACCACACTTGAACATGATGACCACATTCGAAATTACATATAAAAGAAAGAAATCATAAATGTTAATAAATGATAAAACAAAGTACAATATAAATAGTTTAATTATATTCCAGTCAATGGTTATAGCAGGGTATTTAAATCCATCTGTGAACTCCTAGCAAGTCTAACTTCATGTAGTTCTAACTGGGGATTACTATATACCACTGTCACTGACATCTAGCGGTGAATATTGGAACTTGATAGAGTGGTAGAAACCAGCGGTCGCCAGTTAAGTGAGCTAAGTGTGACGTCATAGTCAGTCTTAAAGCAAGTCTAAACTTGTAGAACAAGTCACGTGATAGAAACCAGCGATCACCAGTTAAGAGAGCTAAGTATGACGTCATAATCTAAACTTGTAGAACATGTCACTTGATAGAAACCAGCGATCGCCAGTTAAGTGAGCTAAGTGTGACGTCATAGCCAGTCATAAAACAAGTTTAAACTTGTAAAACATGTCACGTGACAAGGTTAAGTTAGGTAAAGTTAGGTTATGTTAGGTTAACTGAGGTTAAGTCATTAAATATTCCCTCTGTCACTGACACCTAGCAATGAACATTCAGACTTAATGGAGCGGTAATCAAAATCTAACCTACAAAATTAGCTTTACACACCATGGTCAAGTAGTTCCAACTTTTGACTGCCAAATATACCATTTTCACTGAAATGTAGTGGTGAACATTGGAAAATATCACTCTAACTGTTTAAAAGTTATTAGAGGGGCACTTACCTTTTTATAATTTATCAACTGCTGCCACTGAATAAACAGATTGTAGGAATCTGGTAACCTAAAGGTACCCAATTATCTGTAAACAAATCAATCGATCAATAAATACATTCCAATCAATAACTTCAACATCAATTAGTAATAAAAGACTACAATCCATTAATAATAAGTACTTATCATGCAAAATAATGTAATGATTTTCTACCAAAAAGGCTTTTTTTACAACTCTTGTGCAGTAATAGAGCACTGTTCACTCAAAGCGAGTAATAAAGACTGACAGTAGGGAAATATGACACCTCTCTTATATAAACTCTCATCGCTCGTGTCAGCAGTTTTTTGCAGATCATTGCAATTCCATTCCCAATACAGCTGAGAGTCCAAAGTACACTAGGAACACCTGTGTGGTATCCAATGACTGCTGACTTTGCATGATCATCACCCATTGTCATGATCAACACCTGGGGTTTCAAATTACTGCAGCGTCAGTCTTAGCAAGAGCAGTGTGCGCTCTCTGCCATGTCAGCAACATAACACCTGAAGAAACACCTGTGTAATATCCAATAACTGCTAACCTTGCATGATCATCACCCATTGTCTTCATGAACACTTGCGGTTTCAAATTACTGCAGCGTTAGTCATAGCAACAGATCTGCGCGCTCTCGGCCATGTCTGTAATATGACACAGGAAATAACAAGACGTCTTACTACACGTACCATCTCCACAGTTTTATCATCTTAAGAACATGTATTATTCTCTTTCAACTACAAATGACTCATATTATCATTTAGACTTTCACGGCCCAGTTAATATTCATAATGTTGAATTTTGGGCTTATGCCGTGTTTTATTATATTAACATTCGACGCGTTTCGAAAGAAACCATGTCTTTCTTCGTCAGGAAATCTGGAATACGACAATGATTGCTAAGAGAAAGCAACAAAGAACATATAGAAGGAGCCCAATGATGGACGCCATTATAGCCCCATGTTAGGGACAACGGAAAACAGCAGTGAATTACTTTCTCAGGGTTCTGATAATAGGTAGCCAGGATTCACTGAGATTGTAGCCGGTGTCGCGGTTGAAATTATCTGGGTGTTTACGTATTTCAACAGCCTCCCTGATGATTCTGGGACGATATTGCTTTATACGGGCAAGAACATCCCTTCCATGGAACATGACATCATGGCCAGGTGTTAAAGAATGATCGGCAACAGCTGATTTATCAGGTTGAATGAGCCTGATACATATATTATGTTCCTTAATGCGAGTGCATATTGTTCGCGAAGACTGCCTGATCTAAACCTTGCCACAAGTACAGGGAACTCTGTAGATACCCGGTTGTTGCAATTTAGGCAAACTGTCCTTAGTTGGTCGCAGGAGTTGCCTAATCTTAACAGAAGTTCCAAATACAGTCCGTATGTTGTACCGACGTAGGATTTTAGCAATACGATCCGTCGTGTTATGTATGTACGGAAGGTAAGCAGTTCCTCTTACATCTCTTTTCTCAACTGACGTCCTATTATTATTTGTTGGTTTCAGAATCGTAGAAATCAAAGCCTTGCTATAACCGTTGCTCTCAAAGGTGGTTCGCAAGGTATTAATTTCTTCTTGTAAAGTAGACACTTCACAAATACTCCTAGCCCTGGTAGTTAGAGTTGTAAGGATACCATGTTTCTGGGCAGGGTGATGGTGAGAACTTGCGTGGAGATATCTATTGGTATGTGTTGGCTTACGAAAAACGCTGTGTCCTAAAGATCCATCCTCTATCTCGGTGACGAGAACATCTAAAAAAGGTATTTTGCCGTCAGATTCCTTTTCCATGGTGAAACAAATAGAAGGGTGCTGGAAATTAAGGTGATCCAGGAAATGGCTAAGATTTTCCTCACCTTCCGTCCAAACAACGAACGTGTCATCCACATAACGCCACCAGATCTTCGGTTTGAAAGGAGCCGACGACAAAGCTTTCTCTTCCAAGTTCTCCATGAAGAAATTAGCCACAACAGGAGAGAGAGGACTACCCATGGCCACACCATCAGTCTGCTCATAAAAATTCCCATTCCATAGAACGTAGGAGGAGTTCATGCAGTGATAAAAAAGTCTTGTGATGTCTTCAGAAAAAAAGCCATTAATGAGAGACATAACACCATCAATAGGTACTCTCATAAACAGAGACACCACGTCGAGACTCACTAGGATATCACCCGGCTGAAGTGTTATAGCTTTCAACTTTTCCACGAAGTGTGTGGAATCCTTAATGTACGAAGGCGTGTTACCCAGAAGCGGCTGAAGTAGTCTACCTAAGTATTTGGAAAGGGCATATGTAGGAGAACCAATCGTAATAACAATAGATCTAAGAGGAACATCTTTCTTATGTATTTTAGGAAGACCATAGAGTCTCGGAGGAATAGCATCGCCTGGAAGGAGAGTCATCGCTGCATCCGCTGGAATAGATGATTACTTGATCAATTTGACGGTGACATTTGAGTAGCGAGTAGTAGGATCACGACTATTAATCCTATATACAGGATCTGATAACAAAGACGAGACCTTGGAATCATAATCAACCTTATCCAACACCACTGTCGCGTTACCCTTGTCAGCGGGGAGAACGATAATGTCACAATTGTCCCTTAGATCTTTAAGTGCCCGCCTTTCGCCTTGTTTTAAGTTGGTGTTAGGTGGCTTAGCGGTCTTGAGAACTCTGGAACATTCTTGCCAGGCTTCCTCGGCCTCTTCAGGTGTGAGGTGATGTACCGAGGATTCTACAGATGTAATAAGTTCGTCAATAGGAATTCTTCTAGGCGCTACAGCAAAATTAAGACCTTTGGCGAGAACTGCCTATTGGGTATCATTTAGGGGCTTGCTGGACAAATTTACGACAAGCTTGTTAGCATCAAGTCTAATGGCTGGAGATTTCTGCAAATGACATAACCTATCATATTTGGAAATATGTCTTTCCCTCACCTGATCTATAACGCTGTTAGCTTGCACTGAAGAAATACGATCAGAGATCTTCCATATTTCCTCACTTACAAAGTTCGAGAGGCGTAGATGTAGCTAAAGTAACTCCCTCGAAATAAAATCCAACTTCTTACGAGTATGCTGTAACCTCTCTATCAATAACGCCTTGCTTGCACGACGATAGATTCTCGTTGCCTTAGGTGTTCTGAAGGTATGCTTCAACATAACAAAATTCGGTAGAATATCATGATCCCGGCATCTTAGGAGAAAAGCGAGTGAAGAGATTAGACACACCTTCTTGCGTCGTAACCTACTAAATCTAGACATCAGTCGGAAAATATCCTCCCCATAGAGGTTTCTAATATTATCATTTAGACTTTCACGGCCCGTGTTACTATTCATAATGTTGAATTTTGGGCTTATGCCGTGTTTTATTATATTAACATTCGACGAGTTTCGAAAGAAACCATGTCTTTCTTCGTCAGGAAATCTGGAATACGACAATGATTGCTAAGAGAAAGCAACAAAGAACATATAGAAGGTGCCCAAAGATGGACGCCATTATAGCCCCATGTTAGGGACAACGGAAAACAGCAGTGAATTACTTTCTCAGGGTTCTGATAATAGGTAGCCAGGATTCACTGAGATTGTAGCCGGTGTCGTGGTTGAAATTATCTGGGTGTTTACGTATTTCAACCGCCTCCCTGATGATTCAGGGACGATATTGCTTTATACGGGCAAGAACTCCACTCCTTGGAACATGACATCATGGCCAGGTGTTAAAGCATAATCGGCAACAGCTGATTTATCAGGTTGAATGAGCCTGATACGTCTATTATGTTCCTTAATGCGAGTGCATATTGTTCTCGAAGTCTGCCCGATGTAAACCTTGCCACAAGTACAGGGAACTCTGTAGATACCCGGTTGTTGCAATTTAGGCAAACTGTCCTTAGTTGGTCGCAGGAGTTGCCTAATCTTAACAGAAGTTCCAAATACTGTCCGTATGTTGTACCGACGTAGGATATTAGCAATACGATCAGGGAGGCGGTTGAAATACGTAAACACCCAGATAATTTCAACAGCGACACCGGCTACAATCTCAGTGAATCCTGGCTACCTATTATCAGAACCCTGAGAAAGTAATTCGATGCTGTTTTCCGTTGTCCCTAACATGGGGCTATAATGGCGTCCATCTTTGGGCACCTTCTATATGTTCTTTGTTGCTTTCTCTTAGCAATCATTGTCGTATTCCAGATTTCCTGACGAAGAAAGACATGGTTTCTTTCGAAACGCGTCGAATGTTAATATAATAAAACACGGCATAAGCCCAAAATTCAGCATTATGAATACAAATGACTCGTTAGAACACATCCATCCACCAAGTTAGATCCCTTGTATGTTCACATGTATTTCGTCACTTTCCTTTCATATCGTTATCACATTACAGTAGTGGGGGATTAGTGAACAACGTCAGTTCAACACACTGCTTTACACGCAAAATGTAGTTAGGCTCGTTGACAAAATTTAAATAAATTCATGGGCTAGTCCGTAGGAACAAGGCCAAAGGGACCCGTCCAAAAGGGATCAGTCCAAAAGGACTCATCAACAAGGACTCAACCACAAGGACTCGTCCACAAGGACCTGTCAACAAGGACTCGTCCACAAGGACTCGTCCACAAGGATTCGTCCACAAGGACCTGTCATCAATGACCTGTCAATAATGACCCGCCAACAATGACCGTCAAAATTAACCCGTCCACAGGGATCCGCTCCCCCACCCTCTTACAAAAGCCATGAGTGGGCATGCGTAAAAAACAAAAACAAGCATGTTAATTCATAGTGGCTATCTAACGTATACATGTCTCTTGTGTAGACCAACGGTTCATTCCATATTGGCATTCAAACTCTCACATGTTGCAATTGGAAAGATAGGTTCTCTAAAAAGTACAATTTCACCCCCTAGTAGGGATAGGTTTTATTTTGAGGTGGAAATGTGTTGTTCATTGGAAAGGGAGTGTCAGCCCGAGTTCAATGACACCTCATTCGTCAAAATCCGACCACGGGTTCGGGAGGTATCGGGCTGCCGCCATCTTGTGTGAAGGGTGTGGAGGTGGAGGGTGTAGAACTCCTGCAAATACACTACTGATGGTTCCTCTATGAGGTATTGGTACACCGGAAGGACTTTAAGCTACCATCATTGATATTAGAGCTCCTAGATACCAACCAAACTGTGAGATATTGGTTCCTCTTTGAGGTATTGACACACCGGAAGGGTCTTCATGCTACCATGCTTGAGTTCAGAGCTCCTAGTTACCTACAAAACTGTGAGATGATGGTTCCTCTTAGAGGTATTTACACACCGGAAGGGTCTTTAAGATACCATCCCTCAGTTTAGAGCTCCTACGAACCTACCAAACTGTGAGATGATGGTGCTTCTTTGAGGTATTGGCACACCGGAAGGGCCTGTAAGCTATCAACCTTCAGTTTAGAGCTACTAGATATATACCAAACTGTGAGATGATGGTTCCTCTATGAGGTATTGGTACACCGGAAGGACTTTAAGCCACCATCCTTCATATCAGAGCTCATAGATATCAACCAAACTGTGAGATGTTGGTTCCTCTTTGAGGTATTGACACACCGGAATGGTCTTTAAAATATCATTTCCAGTTTAGAGCTCCTAGATACCTACCAAACTATGAGATATGGTTCCCCATTGAGGTATTGACACACCAGAAGGGTATTTAAGCTATCATCCTTCAATTTAGAGCTCCTAGATACCTACCAAACTGTGAGATGATGATTCCTCTTTGAGGTATTAACACACCGGAAGGGTAATTTATGCTATCATCCTTCAGTTTAGAACTCCAAGATAATCTACCAAACTGTGAGATGATGGTTCCTCCTTGAGGTATTGGTACAACAGAAGGTCTTTGGGCTATCTTCCTTCAGTTTAGAGCTCCTAAATAGCTACTGAACTGTGAGATATTGCTCCTCTTATAGGTGTGGACACAGCGGAAGTGTCTTTAAGCTATCATACTACAGTTTAGACCTCCAAGATTCCTACCAAACTGGGAGATATGGTTCCTCTTAGAGGTATTGGCACACCGGAAGGGTCTTTAAGCTATCATCCTTCAGTTTAGAGCTCCTAGATACCTATCAAACTGTGAGATGATGGTTCCTATTAAAGGTATTGGCACACCGGAAGGGTCATTAAGCTATCATCCTTCAGTTTAGAGCTCCTAGATACCTATAAAACTGTGAGATGATGGATCCTCTTAGAGGTATTGACATACCGGAAGGGTCTTTAAGCTATCATCCATCAGTTTAGATTTACTAGATATATACATAACTGTGAGATGATGGTTCCTCAATGAGGTATTGGTACACCGGAAGGTCTTTAAGCTACCATCCTTCATACTAGAGCTCCTAGATACCTACCAAACTGTGAGAAGATTGTTCCTCTTTGAGGTATTGCCACACCGGAAGGATTTTAAACTATCATCCTTCAGTTTAGACCTCCTAGATACCTACCAAACTGTGAGAGAAGGTTCCTCATAGAGGTATAGACACACCGGCAGGGTCTTTAAGCTATCACGCTTGAGTTTAGAGCTCCTAGATACATACCAAACTGTGAGATGATGGTTTCTCTTAGAGGTATTTACACACGGGAAGGGGTTTAAGCTACCATCCCTCAGTTTAGAGCTCCTACAAACCCACCAAACTGTGAGATGATGGTTCTTCCTTGAGGCATTGGCACACCCGAAGGGCCTTTAAGCAATCAACCTCCAGTTTAGAGCTACTATATATGTACCAAACTGTGAGATGTTGGTTCCTCTTTGAGGTATTGACACACCGGAAGGGTCATTAAAATATCATCCTCCAGTTTAGAGCTCCTAGATACCTACCGAACTATGAGATATGGTTCCCCATTGAGGTATTGACACACCAGGAGGGTTTTTAAGCTATCATCCTTCAGTTTAGAGCTCCTAGATACCTACCAAACTGTGAGATGATGATTCCTCTTTGAGGTATTAACACACCGGAAGGGTAATTTATGCTATCACCCTTCAGTTTAGAGCTCCTAGATACCTACCAAACTGTGAGATGATGGTTCCTCTTTGAGGTATTGGTACATCAGAAGGTCTTTAAGCTATCATCCTTCAGTTTAGAGCTCCTAAATAGCTACTGAACTGTGATATATTGTTCCTCTTATAGGTGTTGACACAGCGGAAGTGTGTTTAAGCAATCATCCTACAGTTTAGAGCTCCAAGATTCCTAGCAAACTGTGAGATATGGTTCCTCTTAGAGGTATTGACACACCGGAAGAGTCTTTAAGCTATCATCCTTCAGTTTAGAGCTCCTAGATACCTACCAAACTGAGAGAAGATGATACCTCTTAGAGGAATTGACACACCGGAAGTGTCTTTAAGCTATCATCCTTCAGTTTAGAGCTCCTAGATACATACAGAACTGTCTGATAATGATTCCTCTTTGAGGTATTTACACACCGGAAGGGTAATTTATACTATCATCGTTCAATTTAGAGGTCCTAGATACCTACCAATCTGTGAGATGATGGTTCCTCTTTGAGGAATTGGTACACAGGAAGGTTTTTAAACTATCATCCTTCAGTTTAGAGCTCCTAGATACCTATCAAACTGTGAAATGATGGTTCCTCTTAGAGGTATTGACACATGCCGGAAATGTCTTTAAGCTATCAACCTTCAGTTTAGGGCACCTAGATACCTACCAAACTGTGAGATGATGGTTCCTCTTTGAGGTATTGATACACCGGACGGTCTTTATGCTACCATCTTTCAGTTAAGAGCTCCTAGATACCTACCAAACTGTGAGATGGTGGTTCTTCTTTGAGTTATTGGTACACCGGAAGGGTCGTTAAGCTATCATCCTACAGTTTAGAGCTCCTATAAACCTACCAAACTGTGAGATGATGGTTCATCATTGAGGTGTTGGTACTGTACCCGATTTCAGCAGTGTCGTGAATGCCACAATCCAAGAAAACATCGGATCAAGTATCAACTGCAGTACCCCGGCTAAAAATACATACCGTAATATCCGGCATCACACACTGTGAAATCGTGGACACATATCGGGTGATATATATATAACATGCAATGGAAAATCCTCCACAGGATCAGCGACAACACACACACACACACATGAGTGCAAGACTCTCATTCACTCGGGCGTAACAGGGACAAAGGAATGGATAAAATGGTTCAAGCCGCTATAATAACCATGGCATGTTCCTATACTCCACACTATCTAAAAAAAACAACGCAAGAGTAAATTGAAAATGGTATGAGCATACGCGAATGCGTGCCCAAATTTTATTCAGAAAAGAGAAGACACCGCAAAAATGGATAAAATAAAATCGAAAATCCATAACTGAATGTAATTTCAATTGATGTCTTATGGCACACACTCTGACATAACGTCAGCTAAAGTAAACAAAAAAAATAATGACTTAAAGATCAACAACAAATTGGCAACATATCGCAATGCCTTTTCTATCAGGATTAATAAATAAATAAAAAATTATAAAGAGCGAAGAAAAAAATAAAACAACCCCCTTAATAGAATTAAATAGTGACGGCCTCTCACTATTTACAGTATCAAAATATTACTCTATACATAGATCCTGATTTTTATTCTTCATTGGATTACCGAAATATCTTTTAATTCTAATTACAATAATTTAAGAAATACCAAATTATAATCATATATGTGTCATTCTAGGACAGTATCTACACCAATGTTCTTGCTCTAATCTACATAGACCTATTATTCATCAATATTTACTGACGGTGATCAACATCGAGGTTAACGAGCATATAATGGTCTAGCGTTCCGACCGATAACGGTGAGAATGCTATCCACTGAGCCCCTGTTCTATCCAGTCTTCAAAACAATAACAATAATCATATAACTGAATTCGCATCAACGTCATGAACACCATAATTATGGAGCCCCCGGTATCGCCAACCCAGCTGATCTACAAGAACGTGACAGTCTGCCAAACAGACAATAAACGCGACCAAAATGGTCCTACAAGACGAATATAAAGAAAAATACTGTCATCAAACACAGTAAAAGAAATCTAACGACAGTCTAAGATAAACTCCACAAACCCTAATAAAATACGGCGTTCCAACGAACGGCATACGCAGCTAACAGCTGACTCACAAGACTGCAATCCTAATCATCTACACCACGCAGCCCAAATAACAACAACAACAAATGATAGAGGAAAGGTTCCCACGACATAACGTCCCTCACAGGGGTCGACCTTCGAAATACCAAAAAAAAAAAAAAACAATTGGTATTTTCGCACACCTCTTCAATGTAAACACCACCATCCCACACTATGCTATCAAAAATGACCATCTCTCCCTCAAGTTATGTAATTCAAAGACGTTGATACTAAATTTAAATATGCTTCATAAGCAATAACTGTTTTAGATCGAATGACGATCTCCTAGTGCGTGTTAACAAAGCACAATATATTTCAGGCTATAATCCGATTCAAGTTACATTTATTGTGAGTGTCAACTCAAAGACATTTTCCACTAATGTGTGCACTATATTCAGAAAACCTTTAAATAGATAATTATGTATATGCACTGTGTCACACAATAACAACAGTCGAAAATAATACTCGAATTACATTTCATAATTCAAAATTGTTTTCGAAAGAACTCTTCATCTGAACGACCAGAATTGCAACCAACTTTAAGCCAACGAGACATTTTCTAAAAGTCAAAACTGAAAATTAACTATACATTCAAAGGAAGAAAAAAAATCTTGTTGGAAAATCTCAAGTCAGCATTGAAGTCCCAAAATTCTCAAAATCAAAATTGATCGGGATTTTCTGAAAATCCGAGGAAAGATTTGACTCAAATTCCAATATCTAAAAGAAATAAATTTTCAGAGTGAAAATTTCAAAATCCAAAATAATTCAAAATTGAAAATTCCGAAAATAATTCAAATGGTAAAGTCAGATAATTGTGCAACAGCACAATGTGAAAAGAATCATCAAAGATCAAGTAGCTAAATCTCAAAATTCAAAATAATTCAAAATCTAATTTTCAAAAGCAATTTTCAAAAGCAATTTTCAAACACTAACTCCTCTGAAGCTGTGAAGTGGCAACAGCGCAGAAATAAGAAACTGCAAAGAAGCAAAAAGCGCAAGAAACTGTTCATCCCGGAACACTCTTAAATCCTAAAATAATTCAAAGCGTAACCCAAGAGGTCGAAAATATCAAATCTGACAAAGAAAAATCTTACAATTGAAAAAGCCAGCGATAAACATCGAAACGAGAACTCCACTAACCCAAGCACGGTCAGCAAGCAGATAACTCGCCTGCAAAATATCCCCAGACAGGCTGGAACTGAGGCTCACAAGCCCACTAAAAGCAAACCGTAACTTGCTTCGATGAAAGAAAAATTACTGACCACAAGATCCAAACCAACTACTTAACAAAATTACTACTGAAATAAAATGATCACACAAAGCATCTACGAGAACATAGAACTACGAAATGGGGCTAAAAATATTGAAAGACTTGTCTTACATTCAGCTGAATCAGAGACGAACAATGTGATGATCCATTCACGTCCAGAACAGGCGCTGGTTTCCATTTCACTCGGCTGACAACTGGGTAGCATCGCTACAACCACGATCCTTCTTCCCTGGTCTGCCTAGAAGCTGTTCGTTCCCTGCCATCGGCCATCCGAATTCTTGAGAAGGGCTGACTGCCACGGCAATCGGATCGCCCCCTGACAGACACCTCGTTCGATCCCTGGTTTCGTCCTGGCGTTTTCTTCTTCTCGTCCCTCCAGAAAATCGTGTAGTCTCCTTCTATAATTGCGTTGGCCATAATTCATAATGTTCTCTAGTAGATTGTGCATTTTTGAAGTGGCTGCGTGAACTTTGCTTTTCCGCATATCGTTCTAAGTGACTCCACTCGAAGGAATTCTCACTTTCATGATGTAGACCACATTTCCCTCAGCATAATTTAACAAAATACCATGACTTCCTCTGATAAATCATATTCTCCTTCCAGCCACGTGTCCATAATGTTCTCTATTTTATCGCTCACCACTACCTTCTCGAACATATCGTTCCGAAGTAACGTGTCTCAAGGCGTTTCCTTACAACATGCACGTTCAATACTTTTCAAAAAGTATATTCACATCTTCCCTTTTCTCCACGACTACGTTACACAGTACTGACTGACAATTTATTATCTCCCCATGCCACCGGTCTTTATCGTGGAATATTCCAAAATTCATTAAAACTCACACAGACTTCCGTACTTCATAATACAATAGCACATTTAGATACCATGTTTCACACATTCATATCACTTCCTTAAAACATCCCACAGGAACAACCACTGTCGTAATGCCTTTCCGCAGCACACTGCTCCCCTCGCTCTGGCCAAGTAGACTCCCCCCACGTCACCTGACATACTCTGACGTCATCCTTCTCTCGCCTTCTCGAACATCTGTTCCTTCACTCAATGCTGCTTACCGAAACTCGGACATGAATATCCTCAAACATACTTCGGGCATTAATATCCACAGAAGACATTTCCTGATTATAACTTAATTAATGTCTTCCATTTATTTCCCAAGGTCAATGTTTCCAAATGCATTAAATAGCCTACTAGACAAAATAAAACATTTCATTTCTAACTTCGCTCACCGAATCTTACAATCCCATTCCTTTTCTTCAAGAACCGGCTATGGTCTATCTCGAATGGATGATCCAATCAAATCCGCCCTTTCTAGGAAGAGAATACATTCAGCCAACAAGCCTCTTGTTGAGCAATACATCATGACATAAAGCTATTGTAATGGACCTATTCCAAAATTCATTCTTCCAATATTAATTAAATGCTCTCATTTAATAAGGCTGCCTTTCATATCAATACCTCGTATCTCATTATACGAATTCGGGGACAGTACACCTGAACGTCCTTAAGCTCTCATCCTTCAGTTTAGGGCTCCTAGATACCTATAAAACTGTGAGAGGATGGTTCCTCCTTGAGGTATTGGTACCCCGAAAAGTTTTTATGCTACCATCTTTCAGTTTAGAGCTCCTAGATACCTACCAAACTGTGAGATGGTAGTTCTTCTATGAGGTATTGGTACACCGGAAGGGTCGATCAGCTATCTTCCTACAGTTTAGAGCTCCTAGATACCTACCAAGTTGTGAGATGCTGGTTCCTCATTGAGGTATTGATACACCGGAAGGGTCTTTAAGCTACCATCGTTTAGTTTAGAGCTCCTAGATACCTACCAAACTGTGAGATGGTGGTTCTTCTTTGAGGTACTGGTACACCGGAGGGTCGTTAAGCTATCTTCCTACAGTTTAGAACTCCTAGAAACCTACCAAACTGTGAGATGATGGTTCATCATTGAGGTGTTGGTACACCGGAAAGTCATTAAGCTATCATCCTTCAGTTTAAAGCTCCTAGATACCTACCAAACTGTGTCATACAGTTCCTCCTAGAGGTATTGACACACCGGAAGGTCTTTAATCTATCATCCTTAAGTTTAGAGCTCCTAGATACCAATCAAACTGTGAGATGATGTTGCCTCTTTGAGGTATGGACTCACCGGATGGGTCTTGAAGCTATCATCCTTGAGTTTAGAGGTCCTAGATACCTACTAAACTGTGAGATGATGGTTACTCATAGACGTATTGGCACACCGCAAGGGTGTTTAAGCTATCATCGTTCAGTTTAGATCTCCTAGATACCCACCGATCTCTGAGATGATGGTTCCTCTTAGAGGTATTCACACACCGGAAGAGTATTTAAGCTATCATCCTTCAGTTTAGAGCTCCTAGATACCTACCAAGCTCTGAGATGATGATTCCTCATTGAGGTATTTACACACGGGAAGGGTTTTTATGCTATCATCCGAAGGTTAGAGCTGCTATATACCTACCAAACTGTGAGATGATGGTTCCCCTTAGAGGTATTGACACACCCGAAGGGTCTTTAAGCTGTCATCCTTCAGTTTAGAATTCCTAGATACCTACCAAACTGTGAGAAGATGGTTCCTCTTAGAGGTATTGACACACCGGAAGGGTTTTTAAGCTTTTATCGTTCAGTTAAGATCTCGTAGGTACCTACTTAACTGTGAGATGATGGTTCCTCTTAGAAGTATTGGCACACCGGAAGGGTCTTTATGCTATCATTCTTCAGTTTAGAGCTCCTAGATACCTATCAAACTGTGAGTTGATGGTTCCTCTTAGAGGTATTGGCACACCGGAAGGGTCATTAAACTATCATCCTTCAGTTTAGAGCTCCTAGATACCTACCAAACTGTGAGATGATGGTTCCCCATTAAGGTATTGACACACCAGAAAAGTCTTTGAGGTATCATCGTTCAGTATAGAGCTCTTAGATACCTGCAAAACTGTGATTGGATGGTTCCTCTTTGGGGTATTGGTACACCGGAAGGTTTTTAAGCTACCATCTTTCAGATTAGAGCTCCTACATACCTACCAAACTGTGAGATGGAGGTTCTTCTTTGAGGTATTGGTAGATCGGAAGGGTCGTTAAACTATCTTCCTATTGATTAGAGTTCCTAGAAACCTACCAAACTGTGAGATGATGGTTCATCTTTGAGGTGTTGGTACACCGGAACGTCATTAAGCTATCATCCTTCAGTTTAGAGCTCCTAGATACCTACAAAACTGTGAGATGATGGTTCCTCTTAGAGATATTGGAACACCGGAAGTGATTTTAAGTTATCATCCTTCAGTTCAGAGCTCCTAGATACCAAACAATCTCTGAGATGATGGTTCCTCTTAGAGTTATTGACTCACCGGAAGGGTCTTTAAGCAATCATCCTTCAGTTTAGAGCTCCTAGATACCTACCAAGCTCTGATATGATGATTCCTCTTTGAGGTAATGACACACGGGATGGGTGTTTAAGCTATCATCCGCAGGTTAGAGCTCCTAAATACCTACCAAACTCTGAAATGATGATGCCTCTTTGAGGTATTAACACACCAGAAGGTTAATTTAAGCGATCAGCCTTCAGTTTAGAGCTCCTAGATACCTACCAAACTGTGAGATGATGGTTCCTCTTGGAGGTATTGACACACCGGAAGGGTTTTTAAGTTATCTTCGTTCAGTTTAAAGTTCCTAGATACCTACCAAACTGTGAAATGATTGTTCCCCATTAAGGTATTGACACACTGGAGAGTTTTCAAGCTATCATCGTTCAGTTTAGAGCTCCTAGATATCTACCAAACTGTGAGATGATGGGGTGATCGTTCCTCTTAGAGGTAATTGCACACCGGAATGGTCTTTAAGCTATCATTCTTCAGTTTAGATCTCCTAGATACCTATCAAACTGTGAAATGATGATTCCTCTTATAGGTATTGACACACCGGAAGGGTCTTTAAACTATCATCCTTCAGTTTAGAGCTCCTAGATACCTACCGAATTGTTAGATGATGGTTACTCATAGAGGTATTGGCACACTGGAAGGGTCTTTATGCTATCATTCTTCAGTTTAGAGCTCCTAGATACCTATCAACCTGTGAGTTGATGGTTCCTCATAGAGGTATTGGCACACCGGAAGGGTCATTAAACTATCATCCTTCAGTTTAGAGCTCCTAGATACCAACCAAACTGTGAGATGACGGATCCTCTTTGAGGTAATGGTACACCGGAAGGTCATTAAGCTGTTATACTTCAGTTTAGAGCTCCTAGATACCTACCAAACTGTGAGATATAGTTCCTCTTAGGGGTATTGACACAACGGAAGTGTCTTTAAGCTATCATCGTTCAGTTTAGAGCTCCTTGATACCTATCAAACTGTGAGATGGTGGTTCCTCTTAGAGGTATTGACTCACCGGAAGGGTCTTTAAGCTATCATCCTTAGTTTAGAGCTCCTAGATACCTACCGAATTGTTAGATGATGGTTAATCTTAGAGGTATAGGCACACTGGAAGGGTCTTTATGCTATCATTCTTCAGTTTAGAGCTCCTAGATACCTATCAAACTGTGAGCTGATGGTTCCTCTTAGAGGTATTGGCACACCGGAAGGGTCATTAAACTATCATCCTTCAGTTTAGAGCTCCTAGATACCTACCAAACTCTGAGATATAGTTCCTCTTAGTGATATTGACACAACGGAAGTGTCTTTAAGCTATCATCGTTCAGTTTTGAGCTCCTAGATACCAACCAAACTGTGAGATGGTGGTTCCCCTTTAAGGTATCGACACACCGGAAGGGTCTTTAAGTTATCATCGTTCAGTTTGAGCTCCTAGATACCTACAAAACTGTGATTTGATGGTTCCTCTTTGGGGTATTTGTGCACCGGAAGGTTTTTAAGCTACCATCTTTCAGTTTAGAGCTCCTACATACCTACCAAACTGTGAGATGGAGGTTCTTCTTTGAGGTATTGGTACATCGGAAGGGTCGTCAAACTAACTTCCTATAGATTAGAGTTCCTAGAAACCTACCAAACTGTGAGTTGATGGTTCCTCATAGAGGTATTGACACACCGGAAGGTATTTAAGCTATCATCCTTAAGTTTAGAGCTCCTAGACACCAAACAAACTGTGAGATGATGGTTCCCCTTTGAGGTATCGACACACCGGAAGGGTCTTTAAGTCATCATCCTTCAGTTCAGAGCTCCTAGATACCAAACAATCTCTGAGATGATGGTTCCTCTTAGAGGTATTGACTCACCGGAAGGGACTTTAAGCTATCATCCTTCATTTTAGAGCTCCTAGATACCCACCAAGCTCTGATATGATGATTCCTCTTTGAGGTATTGACACACGGGATGGGTGTTTAAGCTATCATCCGCAAGTTAGAGCTCCTAAATACCTACCAAACTCTGAAATGATGATGCCTCTTTGAGGTATTAACGCACCAGAAGGTTAATTTAAGCTATCAGCCTTCAGTTTAGAGCTCCTAGATAACTACCAAACTGTGAGATTATGGTTCCTCTTGGAGGTATTGACACACCGGAAGGGTCTTTAAGTTATCATCGTTCAGTTTAAAGCTCCTAGATACCTACCAAACTGTGAGATGATTGTTCCCCATTAAGGTATTGACACACTGGAAGAGTTTTCAAGCTATCATCGTTCAGTTTAGAGCTCCTAGATACCTACAAATATGTGAGATGATGGGATGATGGATCCTCATAGAGGTAATTGCACACCGGTATGGTCTTTAAGCTATCATTCTTCAGTTTAGATCTCCTAGATACCTATCAAACTGTGAGATGATGGTTCCTCTTATAGGTATTGACACACCGGAAGGGTCTTTAAACTATCATCCTTCAGTTTAGAGCTCCTAGATACCTACCAAACTGTGGGAAATGGTTCCTCTTAGAGGTATAGGAACACCGGAAGTGACTTTAAGCTATCAACCTTCAGTTTAGGGCTCCTAGATACCTACCAAACTGTGATATGATGGTTCCCCATTAAGGTATTGACACATCAGAAGAGTCTTTAAGCTATCATCGTTCAGGTTAGGCCTCCTAGATACCTACATAACTGTGATTTGATGGTTCCTCTTTGGGGTATTTGTACACCGGAAGGTTTTTAAGCTACCATCATTCAGTTTAGAGGTCCTACATACCTACCAAACTGTGAGATGGAGGTTCTTCTTTGAGGTATTGGTACATCGGAAGGGTCGTTAAACTATCTTCCTATAGATTAGAGTTCCTAGAAACCTACCAAACTGTGAGATGATGGTTCATCTTTGAGGTGTTGGTACACCGGAACGTCTTTAGGCTATCATCCTTCAGTATAGAGCTCCTAGATACCTACATAACTGTTAGATGATGGTTCCTCTTTGAGGTAATGGTACACCGGAAGGTTATTAAGCTGTTATAATTCAGTTTAGAGCCTCTAGATACCTACCAAACTGTGAGATATAGTTCCTCTTAGGGGTATTGACACAACGGAAGTGTCATTAAGCAATAATCGTTCAGTTTAGAGCTCCGAGATACCTACCAAACTGTGAGATGGTGGTTTCTCTTAGAGATATTGACACACCGGAAGGTTTTTAAGCTATCATCCTTAAGTTTAGAGCTCCTCGACACCAACCAAACTGTGATACGATGGTTCCCCTTTGAGGTCTCGACACACTGGAATGGACTTTAAGTTATCATCCTTCAGTTCAGAGCTCCTAGATACCAACCAATCTCCGAGATGATGGTTCCTCTTAGAGTTATTGACTCACCGGAAGGGTCTTTAAGCTATCATCCTTCAGTTTAAAGCTTCTAGATACCTACCAAGCTCTGATATGATTATTCCTCTTTGAGGTATTGACACACGGGATGGGTGTTTAAGCTATCATCCGCAGGTAAGAGCTCCTAAATAGCTACCAAACTCTGAAATGATGATGCCTCTTTGAGGTTTTAACACACCAGAAGGTTAATTTAAAATATCAGCCTTCAGTTTAGAGCTCCTAGATCCCTACCAAACTGTGAGATGATGGTTCCTCTTGGAGGTATTGACACACCGGAAGGGTTATTAAGTTATCATCGTTCAGTTTAAAGCTCCTAGATACCTACCAAACTGTGAGATGATTGTTCCCCATTAAGGTATTGACACACTGCAGAGTTTTCAAGCTATCATCGTTCAGTTTTGAGCTCCTAGATACCTACCAAACTGTGAGATGATGGGATGATCGTTCCTCTTAGAGGTAATTGCACACCGGAATGGTCTTTAAGCTATCATTCGTCAGTTTAGATCTCCTAGATACCTATCAAACTGTGAAATGATGGTTCCTCTTATAGGTATTGACACACCGGAAGGGTCTTTAAACTATCATCCTTCAGTTTAGAGCTCCTAGATACCTACCAAACTTTGGGATATGGTTCCTCCTAGAGGTATGGGAACATCGGAAGTGTCTTTAAGCTATCATCCTTCAGTTTAGGGCTCCTAGATACCTACCAAACTGTGAGATGATGGTTCCCATTAAGGTATTGACACAACAGAAGAGTCATTAAGCTATCATCGTTCAGTTTGAGCTCCTAGATACCTACAAAACTGTGATCTGATGGTTCCTCTTTGGGGTATTTGTACACCGGAAGGTCTTTAAGCTACCATCTTTCAGTTTAGAGCTCCTACATACCTACCAAACTGTGAGATGGAAGTTCTTCTTTGAGGAATTGGTACATCGGAAGGGTCGTCAAACTAACTTCCTATAGATTAGAGTTCCTAGAAACCTACCAAACTGTGAGATGATGGTTCATCTTTGAGGTGTTGTTACACCGGAAGGTCATTAAGCTATCATCATTAAGTTTAGAGCTCCTAGATACCAATCAAGTTGTGATATGATGGTGCCTCTGTGAGTTATCGACAACCCGGAAGGATCTTTAAGCTATCATACTTCAGTTTAGAGCTCCTAGATACCTACCGAATTGTTAGATGATGGTTAATCTTAGAGGTATAGGCACACTGGAAGGGTCTTTATGCTATCAATCTTCAGTTTAGAGCTCCTAGATACCTATCAAACTGTGAGCTGATGGTTCCTCTTAGAGGTATTGGCACACCGGAAGGGTCATTAAACTATCATCCTTCAGTTTAGAGCTCCTAGATACCTACCAAACTGTGAGATCATGGTTCGTCCTTGAGGTAATGGTACAGCGGAAGGTCATTAAGCTGTTATAATTCAGTTTAGAGCTCCTAGATACCCACCAAACTCTGAGATATAGTTCCTCTTAGTGATATTGACACAACGGAAGTGTCTTTAAGCTATCATCGTTCAGTTTTGAGCTCCTAGATACCAACCAAACTGTGAGATGGTGGTTCCTCTTAGAGGTATTGACACACCGGAAGGTCTTTAAGCAATCATCCTTAAGTTTAGAGCTCCTAGACACCAACCAAACTGTGAGATGATGGTTCCCCTTTGAGGTCTCGACACACCGGAAGGGACTTCAAGTTATCGTCCTTCAGTTCAGAGCTCCTAGATACCAACCAATCTCTGAGATGATGGTTCCTCTTAGAGTTATTGACTCACCGGAAGGGTCTTTAAGCTATCATCCTTCAGTTTAGAGCTCCTAGATACCCACCAAGCTCTGATATGATGATTCCTCTTTGAGGTATTGACACACGGGATGGGTGTTTAAGCTATCATCCGCAGGTTAGAGCTCCTAAATACCTACCAAACTCTGAAATGATGATGCCTCTTTGAGGTATTAACACACCAGAAGGTTAATTGAAGCTATCAGCCTTCAGTTTAGCGCTGCTAGATACCTACCAAACTGTGAGATGATGGTTCCTCTTGGAGGTATTGACACACCGGAAGGGTCTTTAAGTTATCATCGTTCAGTTTAATGCTCCTAGATACCTACCAAACTGTGAGATGATGGTTCCCCATTAAGGTATTGACACATCAGAAGAGTCTTTAAGCTATCATCGTTCAGGTTAGGCCTCCCAGATACCTACAAAACTGTGATTTGATGGTTCCTCTTTGGGTTATTTGTACACCGGAAGGTTTTTAAGCTACCATCTTTCAGTTTAGAGCTCCTACATACCTATCAAACTGTGAGATGGAGGATCTTCTTTGAGGTATTGGTACATCGGAAGGGTCGTTAAACTATCTTCCTATAGATTAGAGTTCCTAGAAACCTACCAAACTGTGAGATGATGGTTCCTCTTTGAGGTAATGGTACACCGGAAGGTTATTAAGCTGTTATAATTCAGTTTAGAGCTCCTAGATACCTACCAAACTATGAGATATAGTTCCTCTTAGGGGTATTGACACAACGGAAGTGTCATTAAGCAATAATCGTTCAGTTTAGAGCTCCGAGATACCTACCAAACTGTGAGATGGTGGTTCCTCTTAGAGGTATTGACACACCGGAAGGTTTTTAAGCTATCATCCTTAAGTTTAGAGCTCCTAGACACCGACCAAACTGTGATACGATGGTTCCACTTTGAGGTCTCGACACACCGGATGGGACTTTATGTTATCATCCTTCAGTTCAGAGCTCCTAGATACCAACCAATCTCTGAGATGATGGTTCCTCTTAGAGTTATTGACTCACCGTAAGGGTCTTTAAGCTATCATCCTTCAGTTTAGAGCTCCTAGATACCTACCAAGCTCTGATATGATGATTCCTCTTTGAGGTATTGACACACGGGTTGGGTGTTTAAGCTATCATCCGCAGGTTAGAGCTCCTAAATTCCTACCAAACTCTGAAATGATGATGCCTCTTTGAGGTATTAACACACCAGAAGGTTAATTTAAGCTATCAGCCTTCAGTTTAGAGCTCCTAGATACCTACGAAACTGTGAGATGATGGTTCCTCTTGGAGGTATTGACACACCGGAAGGGTTATTAAGTTATCATCGTTCAGTTCAAAGCTCCTAGATACCTACCAAACTGTGAGATGATGGTTCCCCATTAAGGTATTGATACACTGGAGAGTTTTCAAGCTATCATCGTTCAGTTTAGAGCTCCTAGATACCTACCAAACTGTGAGATGATGGGATGATCGTTCCTCTTAGAGGTAATTGCACCCCGGAATGGAGTTTAAGCTATCATTCTTCCGTTTAGATCTCCTAGATACCTATCAAACTGTGAAATGATGGTTCTTCTTATAGGTATTGACACACCGGAAGGGTCTTTAAACTATCATACTTCAGTTTAGAGCTCCTAGATACCTACCAAACTTTGGGATATGGTTCCTCTTTGAGCTATTGGAACATCGGTAGTGTCTCTAAGCTATCAACCTTCAGTTTAGGGCTCCTAGATACCAACCAAACTGTGAGATGATGGTTCCCCATTAAGGTATTGACACATCAGAAGAGTCTTTAAGCTATCATCGTTCAGTATGAGCTCCTAGATACCTACAAAACTGTGATTTGATGGTTCCTCTTTGGGGTATTTGTGCACCGGAAGCTTTTTAAGCTACCATCTTTCAGTTTAGAGCTCCTACATACCTACCAAACTGTGAGATGGAGGTTCTTCTTTGAGGTATTGGTACATCGGAAGGGTCGTTAAACTATCTTCCTATAGATTAGAGTTCCTAGAAACCTACCAAACTGTGAGATGATGGTTCATCTTTGAGGTGTTGGTACACCGGAACGTCTTTAGGCTATCATCCTTCAGTTTAGAGCTCCTAGATACCTACAAAACTGTGAGATGATGGTTCCTCTTTGAGGTAATGGTACACCGTAAGGTTATTAAGCTGTTATTATTTAGTTTAGAGCTCCTAGATACCTACCAAACTGTGAGATATAGTTCCTCTTAGGGGTATTGACACAACGGAAGTGTCATTAAGCTATAATCGTTCAGTGTAGAGCTCCTAGATATCTACCAAACTGTGAGATGGTGGTTCCTCTTAGAGGTATTGACACACCGGAAGGTTTTTAAGCTATCATCCTTAAGGTTAGAGCTCCTAGACACCAACCAAACTGTGATACGATGGTTCCCCTTTGAGGTCTCGACACACTGGAATGGACTTTAAGTTATCATCCTTCAGTTCAGAGCTCCTAGATACCAACCAATCTCTGAGATGATGGTTCCTCTTAGAGTTATTGACTCACCGGAAGGGTCTTTAAGCTATCATCCTTCAGTTTAAAGCTCCTAGATACCTACCAAGCTCTGATATTATTATTCCTCTTTGAGGTATTGACACACGGGATGGGTGTTTAAGCTATCATCCGCAGGTTAGAGCTCCTAAATAGCTACCAATCTCTGAAATGATGATGCCTCATTGAGGTTTTAACACACCAGAAGGTTAATTTAAGCTATCAGCCTTCAGTTTAGAGCTCCTAGATCCCTACCAAATTGTGAAATGATGGTTCCTCTTGGAGGTATTGACACACCGGAAGGGTTTTTAAGTTATCATCGTTCAGTTTAAAGCTCCTAGATACCTACCAAACTGTGAGATGATTGTTCCCCATTAAGGTATTGACACACTGCAGAGTTTTCAAGCTATCATCGTTCAGTTTAGAGCTCCTAGATACCTACCAAACTGTGAGATGATGGGATGATCGTTCCTCTTAGAGGTAATTGCACACTGGAATGGTCTTTAAGCTATCATTCTTCAGTTTAGATTTCCTAGATAACTATCAAACTGTGAAATGATGGTTCCTCTTGTAGGTATTGTCACACCGGAAGGGTCTTTAAACGACCATCCTTCAGTTTAGAGCTCCTAGATACCTACCAAACTTTGGGATATGGTTCCTCTTAGAGGTATTGGATCATCGGAAGTGTCTTTAAGCTATCATCCTTCAGTTTAGGGCTCCTAGATACCTACCAAACTGTGAGATGATGGTTCCCCATTAAGGTATTGACACAACAGAAGAGTCATTAAGCTATCATCGTTCAGTTTGAGCTCCTAGATACCTACAAAACTGTGATTTGATGGTTCCTCTTTGGGGTATTTGTACACCGGAAGGTCTTTAAGCTACCATCTTTCAGTTTAGAGCTCCTACAAACCTACCAAACTGTGAGATGGAGGTTCTTCTTTGAGGTATTGGTACATCGGAAGGGTCGTCAAACTAACTTCCTATAGATTAGAGTTCCTAGAAACCTACCAAACTGTGAGATGATGGTTCATCTTTGAGGTGTTGTTACACCGGAAGGTCATTAAGCTATCATCCATAAGTTTAGAGCTCCTAGATACCAATCAAGTTGTGATATGATGGTGCCTCTGTGAGTTATCGACAACCCGGAAGGATTTTTAAGCTATCATCCTTCAGTTTAGAGCTCCAAGATACCCACCAAGCTCTGATATGATGATTCCACTTTGAGGTATTGACACACGGGATGGGTTTTTAAGCTACCATCCGCAGGTTAGAGCACCTAAATACCTACCAAACTGTGAGATGATGGTTCCTCTTGGAGGTATTGACACACCGGAAGGGTCTTTAAGTTATCATCGTTCAGTTTAATGCTCCTAGATACCTACCAAACTGTGAGATGATGGTTCCCCAATAAGGTATTGACACATCAGAAGAGTCTTTAAGCTATCATCGTTCAGGTTAGGCCTCCCAGATACCTACAAAACTGTGATTTGATGGTTCCTCTTTGGGGTATTTGTACACCGGAAGGTTTTTAAGCTACCATCTTTCAGTATAGAGCTCCTACATACCTATCAAACTGTGAGATGGAGGATCTTCATTGAGGTATTGGTACATCGGAAGGGTCGTTAAACTATCTTCCTATAGATTAGAGTTCCTAGAAACCTACCAAACTCTGAGATGATGGTTCTTCTTTGAGGTGTTGGTACACCGGAACGTCTTTAGGCTATCATCCTTCAGTTTAGAGCTCCTAGATACCTACAAAACTGTGAGATGATGGTTCCTCTTTGAGGTAATGGTACACCGGAAGGTTATTAAGCTGTCATTATTCAGTTTAGAGCTCCTAGATACCTACCAAACTGAGAGTTGATGGTTCCTCTTTGAGGTAATGGTACACCGGAAGGTTATTAAGCTGTTATAATTCAGTTTAGAGCTCCTAGATACCTACCAAACTGTGAGATATAGTTGCTCTTAGGGGTATTGACACAACGGAAGTGTCATTAAGCAGTAATCGTTCAGTTTAGAGCTCCGAGATACCTACCAAACTGTGAGATGGTGGTTCCTCTTAGAGGTATTGACACACCGGACGGTTTTTAAACTATCATCCTTAAGTTTAGCGCTCCTAGACACCAACCAAACTGTGATACGATGGTTCCCCTTTGAGGTCTCGACACACCGGAAGGGACTTTATGTTATCATCCTTCAGTTCAGAGCTCCTAGATACCAACCAATCTCTGAGATGATGGTTCCTCTTAGAGTTATTGACTCACCGGAAGGGTCTTTAAGCTATCATCCTTCAGTTTAGAGCTCCTAGATACCTACCAAGCTCTGATATGATGATTCCTCTTTGAGGTATTGACACACGGGATGGGTGTTTAAGCTATCATCCGCAGGTTAGAGCTCCTAAATTCCTACCAAACTCTGAAATGATGATGCCTCTTTGAGGTATTAACACAACAAAAGGTTAATTTAAGCTATCAGCCTTCAGTTTAGAGCTCCTAGATACCTACGAAACTGTGAGATGATGGTTCCTCTTGGAGGTATTGACACACCGGAAGGGTTATTAAGTTATCATCGTTCAGTTCAAAGTTCCCAGATACCTACCAAACTGTGAGATGATGGTTCCCCATTAAGGTATTGACACACTGGAGAGTTTTCAAGCTATCATCGTTCAGTTTAGAGCTCCTAGATACCTACCAAACTGTGAGATGATGGGATGATCGTTCCTCTTAGAGGTAATTGCACACCGGTATGGTCTTTAAGCTATCTTTCTACAGTTTAGATCTCCTAGATACCTATCAAACTGTGAGATGATGGTTCCTCTTATAGGTATTGACACACCGGAAGGGTCTTTAAACTATCATCCTTCAGTTTAGAGCTCCTAGATACCAACCAAACTTTGGGATATGGTTCCTCTTTGAGCTATTGGAACATCGGTAGTGTCTTTAAGCTATCAACCTTCAGTTTAGGGCTCCTAGATACCAACCAAACTGTGAGATGATGGTTCCCCAATAAGGTATTGACACATCAGAAGAGTCTTTAAGCTATCATCGTTCAGTTTGAGCTCCTAGATACCTACAAAACTGTGATTTGATGGTTCCTCTTTGGGGTATTTGTGCACCGGAAGGTTTTTAAGCTACCATCTTTCAGTTTAGAGCTCCTACATACCTACCAAACTGTGAGATGGAGGTTCTTCTTTGAGGTATTGGTACATCTGAAGGGTCGTTAAACTATCTTCCTATAGATTAGAGTTCCTAGAAACCTACCAAACTGTGCGATGATGGTTCATCTTTGAGGTGTAGGTACACCGGAACGTCTTTAGCTATCATCCTTCAGTTTAGAGCTCCTAGATACCTACACAACTGTGAGATGATGGTTCCTCATTGAGGTAATGGTACACCGTAAGGTTATTAAGCTGTTATAATTCAGTTTAGAGCTCCTAGATACCTACCAAACTGTGAGATATAGTTCCTCTTAGGGGTACTGACACAACGGAAGTGTCATTAAGCTATAATCGTTCAGTTTAGAGCTCCTAGTTACCTACCAAACTGTGAGATGGTGGTTCCTCTTAGAGGTATTGACACACCGGAAGGTTTTTAAGCTATCATCCTTAAGTTTAGAGCTCCTAGACACCAACCAAACTGTGAGATGACGGTTCCCCTTTGAGGTCTCGACACACCGGAAGGGACATTAAGTTATCATCCTTCAGTTCAGAGCTCCTAGATACCAATCAAGTTGTGATATGATTGTGCCTCTGTGAGTTATCGACAACCCGGAAGGATCTTTAAGCTATCATCCTTCAGTTTAGAGCTCCAAGATACCCACCAAGCTCTGATATGATGATTCCTCTTTGAGGTATTGACACACGGGATGGGTGTTTAAGCTATCATCCGCAGGTTAGAGCTCCTAAATTCCTACCAAACTCTGAAATGATGATGCCTCTTTGAGGTATTAACACACCAGAAGGTTAATTTAAGCTATCAGCCTTCAGTTTAGAGCTCCTAGATACCTACGAAACTGTGAGATGATGGTTCCTCTTGGAGGTATTGACACACCGGAAGGGTTATTAAGTTATCATCGTTCAGTTCAAAGCTCCTAGATACCTACCGAACTGTGAGATGATGGTTCCCCATTAAGGTATTGACACACTGGAGAGTTTTCAAGCTATCATCGTTCAGTTTAGAGCTCCTAGATAACTACCAAACTGTGAGATGGTGGGATGATCGTTCCTCTTAGAGGTAATTGCAACCCGGAATGGAGTTTAAGCTATCATTCTTCCGTTTAGATCTCCTAGATACCTATCAAACTGTGAAATGATGGTTCCTCTTATAGGTATTGACACACCGGAAGGGTCTTTAAACTATCATCCTTCAGTTTAGAGCTCCTAGATACCTACCAAACTTTGGGATATGGTTCCTCCTTGAGCTATTGGAACATCGGTAGTGTCTTTAAGCTATCAACCTTCAGTTTAGGGCTCCTAGATACCAACCAAACTGTGAGATGATGGTTCCCCATTAAGGTATTGACACATCAGAAGAGTCTTTAAGCTATCATCGTTCAGTTTGAGCTCCTAGATACCTACAAAACTGTGATTTGATGGTTCCTCATTGGGGTATATGTACACCGGAAGGTTTTTAAGCTACCATCTTTCAGTTTAGAGCTACTACATACCTACCAAACTGTGAGATGGAGGTTCTTCTTTGAGGTATTGGTACATCGGAAGGGTCGTTAAACTATCTTTCTATAGATTAGAGTTCCTAGAAACCTACCAAACTGTGAGATGATGGTTCATCTTTGAGGTGTTGTTACACCGGAAGGTCATTAAGCTATCATCCTTAAGTTTAGAGCTCCTAGATACCAATCAAGTTGTGATATGATGGTGCCTCTTTGAGTTATCGACAACCCGGAAGGATCTTTAAGCTATCATCCTTCAGTTTAGAGCTCCTAGATACCTACCGAATTGTTAGATGATGGTTACTCATAGAGGTATTGGCACACTGGAAGGGTCTTTATGCTATCATTCTTCAGTTTAGAGCTCCTAGATACCTATCAAACTGTGAGTTGATGGTTCCTCATAGAGATATTGGCACACCGGAAGGGTCATTAAACTATCATCCTTCAGTTTAGAGCTCCTAGATACCAACCAAACTGTGCGATGATGGATCCCCTTTGAGGTAATGGTACACCGGAAGGTCATTAAGCTGTTATAATTCAGTTTAGAGCTCCTAGATACCTACCAAACTGTGAGATATAGTTCCTTTTAGGGTTATTGACACAACGGAAGTGTCTTTTAAGCTATCATCGTTCAGTTTAGAGCTCCTTGATACCTATCAAACTGTGAGATGGTGGTTCCTCTTAGAGGTATTGACACACCGGAAGGTCTTTATGCTATCATCCTTAAGTTTAGAGCTCCTAGACACCAACCAAACTGTCAGATGATGGTTCCACATTGACGTATCGACACACCGGAAGGGTCTTTAAGTCATCATCCTTCAGTTCAGAGCTCCTAGATACCAACCAATCTCTGAGATGATGGTTCCTCTTAGAGGTATTGACTCACCGGAAGGGTCTTTAAGCTATCATCCTTCAGTTTAGAGCTCCTAGATACCCACCAAGCTCTGATATGATGATTCCTCTTTGAGGTATTGACACACGGGATGGGTGTTTAAGCTATCATCCGCAAGTTAGAGCTCCTAAATACCTACCAAACTCTGAAATGATGATGCCTCTTTGAGGTATTAACACACCAGAAGGTTAATTTAAGCTATCAGCCTTCAGTTTAGAGCTCCTAGATACCTACCAAACTGTGAGATTATGGTTCCTCTTGGAGGTATTGACACACCGGAAGGGTTTTTAAGTTATCATCGTTCAGTTTAAAGCTCCTAGATACCTACCAAACTGTGAGATGATTGTTCCCCAGTAAGGTATTGACACACTGGAAGAGTTTTCAAGCTATCATCGTTCGGTTTAGAGCTCCTAGATACCTACCAAACTGTGAGATGATGGGATGATCGTTCCTCTTAGAGGTAATTGCACACCGGAATGGTCTTTAAGCAATCATTCTTCAGTTTAGATCTCCTAGATACCTATCAAACTGTGAAATGAAGGTTCCTCTTATAGGTATTGACACACCCGAAGGGTCTTTAAACTATCATCCTTCAGTTTAGAGCTCCTAGATACCTACCAAACTTTGGGATATGGTTCCTCTTAGAGGTATTGGAAAATCGGAAGTGTCTTTAAGCTATCAACCTTCAGTTTAGGGCTTCTAGATACCTACCAAACTATGAGATGATGGTTCCCCATTAAGGTATTGACACATCAGAAGAGTCTTTAAGCTATCATTGTTCAGTTTGAGCTCCTAGATACCTACAAGACTGTGATTTGATGGTTCCTTTTTGGGGTATTTGTACACCGGAAGGTTTTTAAGGTACCATCATTCAGTTTAGAGCTCCTACATACCTACCAAATTGTGAGATGGAGGTTCTTCTTTG
Organism: Meconema thalassinum; assembly: GCA_946902985.2. Classification (NCBI taxonomy): domain Eukaryota; kingdom Metazoa; phylum Arthropoda; class Insecta; order Orthoptera; family Tettigoniidae; genus Meconema; species Meconema thalassinum. The sequence goes on from OX336395.1 coordinate 46,394,593, forward strand.
AGGTATTGGTACATCGGAATGGTCGGTAAACTATCTTCCTATAGATTAGAGTTCCTAGAAACCTACCAAACTGTGAGATGATGGTTAATCTTTGTGGTGTTGGTACACAGGAACGTCTTTAGGCTATCATCCTTCAGTTTAGAGCTCCTAGATACCTACAAAACTGTGAGATGATGGTTCCACTTTGAGGTAATGGTACACCGGAAGGTTATTAAGCTGTGCTAATTCAGTTTGGAGCTCCTAGATACCTACCACACGGTGAGATATAGTTCCACTTAGGGGTATTGACACAACGGAAGTGTCATTAAGCTATAATCGTTCAGTTTAGAGCTCCTAGATACCTATCAAACTGTGAGATGGTGGTTCCTCTTAGAGGTATTAACACACCGGAAGGTATTTAAGCTATCATCCTTAAGTTTAGAGCTCCTAGACACCAACCAAACTGTGAGATGATGGTTCCCCTTTGAGTTATCGACACACCGGAAGGGTCTTTAAGTCATCATCCTTCAGTTCAGAGCTCCTAGATACCAACCAATCTCTGAGATGATGGTTCCTCTTAGAGGTATTGACTCACCGGAAGGGACTTTAAGCTATCATCCTTCATTTTAGAGCTCCTAGATACCCACCAAGCTCTGATATGATGATTCCTCTTTGAGGTATTGACACACGGGATGGGTGTTTAAGCTATCAACCGCAAGTTAGAGCTCCTAAATACCTACCAAACTCTGAAATGATGATGCCTCTTTGAGGTATTAACACACCAGAAGGTTAATTTAGGTATCAGCCTTCAGTTTAGAGCTCCTAGATAACTACCAAACTGTGAGATTATGGTTCCTCTTGGAGGTATTGACACACCGGAAGGGTCTTTAAGTTATCATCGTTCAGTTTAAAGCTCCTAGATACCTACCAAACTGTGAGATGATTGTTCCCCATTAAGGTATTGACACACTGGAGAGTTTTCAAGCTATCATCGTTCAGTTTAGAGCTCCTAGATACCTACCAAACTGTGAGATGATGGGATGATCGTTCCTCTTAGAGGTAATTGCACACCGGAATGGTCTTTAAGCTATCATTCTTCAGTTTAGATCTCCTAGATACATATCAAACTGTGAAAAGATGGTTCCTCTTATAGGTATTGACACACCGGAAGGGTCTTTAAACTATCATCCTTCAGTTTAGAGCTCCTAGATACCTACTAAACTTTGGGATATGGTTCCTCTTAGAGGTATTGGAACATCGGAAGTGTCTTTAAGCTATCATCCTTCAAAAAGATGGTATATTGGCTTTCACGGCCGGTGAATTAAAACTCAGCAATTCTTCTAGGTTTGTGCCGTGTCTTGTGTGGGGTTTCGCCTAGGACACCAAGCTAGGCTCATCGGCGGGCTCTTGGTGTCCCTGCCCGGACCCCCACAGGAGTGACGAACTGCGCGCCACCTCCCTTTATATAAGATGCAACTGCACCACTTGACTACGAGAACTAAAAGCTCAAGCAGCCTTAACCTCCCTATGAAGGCTTCCAAAAAGATGGTATATTGGCTTTCACGGCCGGTGAATTAAAACTCAGCAATTCTTCTAGGTTTGTGCCGTGTCTTGTGTGGGGTTTCGCCTAGGACACCAAGCTAGGCTCATCGGCGGGCTCTTGGTGTCCCCGCCCGCACCCCCACAGGAGTGACGAACTGCGCGCCACCTCCCTTTATATAAGGTGCAACTGCACCACTTGACTACGAGAACTAAAAGCTCAAGCAGCCTTAACCTCCCTATGAAGTCTTCCAAAAAGATGGTATATTGGCTTTCACGGCCGGTGAATTAAAACTCAGCAATTCTTCTAGGTTTGTGCCGTGTCTTGTGTGGGGTTTCGCCTAGGACACCAAGCTAGGCTCATCGGCGGGCTCTTGGTGTCCCCGCCCGGACCCCCACAGGAGTGACGAACTGCGCGCCACCTCCCTTTATATAAGGTGCAACTGCACCACTTGACTACGAGAACTAAACGCTCAAGCAGCCTTAACCTCCCTATGAAGGCTTCCAAAAAGATGGTATATTGGCTTTCACGGCCGGTGAATTAAAACTCAGCAATTCTTCTAGGTTTGTGCCGTGTCTTGTGTGGGGTTTCGCCTAGGACACCAAGCTAGGCTCATCGGCGGACTCTTGGTGTCCCCGCCCGGACCCCCACAGGAGTGACGAACTGCGCGCCACCTCCCTTTATATAAGGTGCAACTGCACCACTTGACTACGAGAACTAAAAGCTCAAGCAGCCTTAACCTCCCTATGAAGGCTTCCAAAAGGATGGTATATTGGCTTTCACGGCCGGTGAATTAAAACTCAGCAATTCTTCTAGGTTTGTGCCGTGTCTTGTGTGGGGTTTCGCCTAGGACACCAAACTAGGCTCATCGGCGGGCTCTTGGTGTCCCCGCCCGGACCCCCACAGGAGTGACGAACTGCGCGCCACCTCCCTTTATATAAGGTGCAACTGCACCACTTGACTACGAGAACTAAAAGCTCAAGCAGCCTAAACCTCCCTATGAAGGCTTCCAAAAAGATGGTATATTGGCTTTCACGGCCGGTGAATTAAAACTCAGCAATTCTTCTAGGTTTGTGCCGTGTCTTGTGTGGGGTTTCGCCTAGGACACCAAGCTAGGCTCATCGGCGGGCTCTTGGTGTCCCCGCCCGGACCCCCACAGGAGTGACGAACTGTGCGCCACCTCCCTTTATATAAGGTGCAACTGCACCACTTGACAACGAGAACTAAAAGCTCAAGCAGCCTTAACCTCCCTATGAAGGCTTCCAAAAAGATGGTATATTGGCTTTCACGGCCGGTGAATTAAAACTCAGCAATTCTTCTAGGTTTGTGCCGTGTCTTGTGTGGGGTTTCGCCTAGGACACCAAGCTAGGCTCATCGGCGGGCTCTTGGTGTCCCCGCCCGGACCCCCACAAGAGTGACGAACTGCGCGCCACCTCCCTTTATATAAGGTGCAACTGCACCACTTGACTACGAGAACTAAAAGCTCAAGCAGCCTTAACCTCGACACACCGGATGGGACTTTATGTTATCATCCTTCAGTTCAGAGCTCCTAGATACCAACCAATCTCTGAGATGATGGTTCCTCTTAGAGTTATTGACTCACCGTAAGGGTCTTTAAGCTATCATCCTTCAGTTTAGAGCTCCTAGATACCTACCAAGCTCTGATATGATGATTCCTCTTAGAGGTATTGACACACGGGATGGGTGTTTAAGCTATCATCCGCAGGTTAGAGCTCCTAAATTCCTACCAAACTCTGAAATGATGATGCCTCTTTGAGGTATTAACACACCAGAAGGTTAATTTATGCTATCAGCCTTCAGTTTAGAGCTCCTAGATACCTACGAAACTGTGAGATGATGGTTCCTCTTGGAGGTATTGACACACCGGAAGGGTCTTTAAACTATCATACTTCAGTTTAGAGCTCCTAGATACCTACCAAACTTTGGGATATGGTTCCTCTTTGAGCTATTGGAACATCGGTAGTGTCTCTAAGCTATCAACCTTCAGTTTAGGGCTCCTAGATACCAACCAAACTGTGAGATGATGGTTCCCCATTAAGGTATTGACACATCAGAAGAGTCTTTAAGCTATCATCGTTCAGTATGAGCTCCTAGATACCTACAAAACTGTGATTTGATGGTTCCTCTTTGGGGTATTTGTGCACCGGAAGGTTTTTAAGCTACCATCTTTCAGTTTAGAGCTCCTACATACCTACCAAACTGTGAGATGGAGGTTCTTCTTTGAGGTATTGGTACATCGGAAGGGTCGTTAAACTATCTTCCTATAGATTAGAGTTCCTAGAAACCTACCAAACTGTGAGATGATGGTTCATCTTTGAGGTGTTGGTACACCGGAACGTCTTTAGGCTATCATCCTTCAGTTTAGAGCTCCTAGATACCTACAAAACTGTGAGATGATGGTTCCTCTTTGAGGTAATGGTACACCGTAAGGTTATTAAGCTGTTATAATTTAGTTTAGAGCTCCTAGATACCTACCAAACTGTGAGTTATAGTTCCTCTTAGGGGTATTGACACAACGGAAGTGTCATTAAGCTATAATCGTTCAGTGTAGAGCTCCTAGATATCTACCAAACTGTGAGATGGTGGTTCCTCTTAGAGGTATTGACACACCGGAAGGTTTTTAAGCTATCATCCTTAAGGGTAGAGCTCCTAGACACCAACCAAACTGTGATACGTTGGTTCCCCTTTGAGGTCTCGACACACTGGAATGGACTTTAAGTTATCATCCTTCAGTTCAGAGCTCCTAGATACCAACCAATCTCTGAGATGATGATTCCTCTTAGAGTTATTGACTCACCGGAAGGGTCTTTAAGCTATCATCCTTCAGATTAAAGCTCCTAGATTCCTACCAAGCTCTGATATGATTATTCCTCTTTGAGGTATTGACACACGGGATGGGTGTTTAAGCTATCATCCGCAGGTTAGAGCTCCTAAATAGCTACCAAACTCTGAAATGATGATGCCTCATTGAGGTTTTAACACACCAGAAGGTTAATTTAAGCTATCAGCCTTCAGTTTAGAGCTCCTAGATCCCTACCAAATTGTGAGATGATGGTTCCTCTTGGAGGTATTGACACACCGGAAGGGTTTTTAAGTTATCATCGTTCAGTTTAAAGCTCCTAGATACCTACCAAACTGTGAGATGATTGTTCCCCATTAAGGTATTGACACACTGGAAGAGTTTTCAATCTATCATCGTTCAGTTTAGAGCTCCTAGATACCTACCAAACTGTGAGATGATGGGATGATCGTTCCTCTTAGAGGTAATTGCACACCGGAATGGTCTTTAAGCTATCATTCTTCATTTTAGATCTCCTAGATAACTATCAAACTGTGAAATGATGGTTCCTCTTATAGGTATTGACACACCGGAAGGGTCTTTAAACGATCATCCTTCAGTTTAGAGCTCCTAGATACCTACCAAACTTTGGGATATGGTTCCTCTTAGAGGTATTGGAACATCGCAAGTGTCTTTAAGCTAGCATCCTTTAGTTTAGGGCTCCTAGATACCTACCAAACTGTGAGATGATGGTTCCCCATTAAGGTATTGACACAACAGAAGAGTCATTAAGCTATCATCGTTCAGTTTGAGCTCCTAGATACCTACAAAACTGTGATTTGATGGTTCCTCTTTGGGGTATTTGTACACCGGAAGGTCTTTAAGCTACCATCTTTCAGTTTAGAGCTCCTACAAACCTACCAAACTGTGAGATGGAGGTTCTTCTTTGAGGTATTGGTACATCGGAAGGGTCGTCAAACTAACTTCCTATAGATTAGAGTTCCTAGAAACCTACCAAACTGTGAGATGATGGTTCATCTTTGAGGTGTTGTTACACCGGACGGTCATTAAGCTATCATCCTTAAGTTTAGAGCTCCTAGATACCAATCAAGTTGTGATATGATGGTGCCTCTGTGAGTTATCGACAACCCGGAAGGATCTTTAAGCTATCATCCTTCAGTTTAGAGCTCCAAGATACCCACCAAGCTCTGATATGATGATTTCACTTTGAGGTATTGACACACGGGATGGGTTTTTAAGCTACCATCCGCAGGTTAGAGCTCCTAAATACCTACCAAACTCTGAAATGATGATGCCTCTTTGAGGTATTAACACACCAGAAGGTTAATTTAAGCTATCAGCCTTCAGTTTAGAGCTGCTAGATACCAACCAATCTCTGAGATGATGGTTCCTCTTAGAGGTATTGACTCACCGGAAGGGTCTTTAAGCTATCATCCTTCAGTTTAGAGCTCCTAGATACCTACCAAGCTCTGATATGATGATTCCTCTTTGAGGTATTGACACACGGGATGGGTGTTTAAGCTATCATCCGCAGGTTAGAGCTCCTAAATACCTACAAACTCTGAAATGATGATGCCTCTTTGAGGTATTAACACACCAGAAGGTTAATTTAAGCTATCAGCCTTCAGTTTAGAGCTGCTAGATACCAACCAATCTCTGAGATGATGGTTCCTCTTAGAGGTATTGACTCACCGGAAGGGTCTTTAAGTTATCATCCTTCAGTTTAGAGCTCCTAGATACCTACCAAACTGTGAGATGATGGTTCCCCATTAAGGTATTGACACATCAGAAGAGTCTTTAAGCTATCATCGTTCAGTATGAGCTCCTAGATACCTACAAAACTGTGCTTTGATGGTTCTTCTTTGGGGTATTGGTTCACCGCAAGGTTTTTAAGCTACCATCTTTCAGTTTAGAGGTCCTACATACCTATCAAACTGTGAGATGGAGGATCTTCATTGAGGTATTGGTACATCGGAAGGGTCGTTAAACTACCTTCCTATAGATTAGAGTTCCTAGAAACCTACCAAACTCGGAGATGATGGTTCTTCTTTGAGGTGTTGGTACACCGGAACGTCTTTAGGCTATCATCCTTCAGCTTAGAGCTCCTAGATACCTACAAAACTGTGAGATGATGGTTCCTCTTTGAGGTAATGGTACACCGGAAGGTTATTAAGCTGTTATAATTCAGTTTAGAGCTCCTAGATACCTACCAAACTGTGAGATGATGGATCCTCTTTGAGGTAATGGTACACCGGAAGGTTAATAAGCTGTTATAATTCAGTTTAGAGCTCCTAGATACCTACCAAACTGTGAGATATAGTTCCTCTTAGGGGTATTGACACAACGGAAGTGTCATTAAGCAGTAATCGTTCAGTTTAGAGCTCCGAGATACCTACCAAACTGTGAGATGGTGGTTCCTCTTAGAGGTATTGACACACCGGAAGGTTTTTAAGCTATCATCCTTAAGTTTAGAGCTCCTAGACACCAACCAAACTGTGATACGATGGTTCCCCTTTGAGGTCTCGACACACCGGAAGGGACTTTAAGATATCATCCTTCAGTTCAGAGCTCCTAGATACCAACCAATCTCTGAGATGATGGTTCCTCTTAGAGTTATTGACTCACCGGAAGGGTCTTTAAGTTATCATCCTTCAGTTTAGAGCTCCTAGATACCTACCAAGCTCTGATATGATGATTCCTCTTTGAGGTATTGACACACGGGATGGGTGTTTAAGCTATCATCCGCAGGTTAGAGCTCCTAAATTCCTACCAAACTCTGAAATGATGATGCCTCTTTGAGGTATTAACACACCAGAAGGTTAATTTAAGCTATCAGCCTTCAGTTTAGAGCTCCTAGATACCTATGAAACTGTGAGATGATGGTTCCTCTTGGAGGTATTGACACACCGGAAGGGTTATTAAGTTATCATCGTTCAGTTCAAAGTTCCTAGATACCTACCAAACTGTGAGATGATGGTTCCCCATTAAGGTATTGACACACTGGAGAGTTTTCAAGCTATCATCGTTCAGTTTAGAGCTCCTAGATACTTACCAAACTGTGAGATGATGGGATGATCGTTCCTCTTAGAGGTAATTGCACACCGGTATGGTCTTTAAGCTATCTTTCTACAGTTTAGATCTCCTAGATACCTATCAAACTGTGAGATGATGGTTCCTCTTATAGGTATTGACACACCGGAAGGGTCTTTAAACTATCATCCTTCAGTTTAGAGCTCCTAGATACCAACCAAACTTTGGGATATGGTTCATCTTTAGCTATTGGAACATCGGTAGTGTCTTTAAGCTATCAACCTTCAGTATAGGGCTCCTAGATACCAACCAAACTGTGAGATGATGGTTCCCCATTAAGGTATTGACACATCAGAAGAGTCTTTAAGCTATCATCGTTCAGTTTGAGCTCCTAGATACCTACAAAACTGTGATTTGATGGTTCCTCTTCGGGGTATTTGTGCACCGGAAGGTTTTTAAGCTACCATCTTTCAGTTTAGAGCTCCAACATACCTACCAAACTGTGAGATGGAGGTTCTTCTTTGAGGTATTGGTACATCGGAAGGGTCGTTAAACTATCTTCCTATAGATTAGAGTTCCTAGAAACCTACCAAACTGTGCGATGATGGTTCATCTTTGAGGTGTTGGTACACCGGAACGTCTTTAGCTATCATCCTTCAGATTAGAGCTCCTAGATACCTACAAAACTGTGAGATGATGGTTCCTCTTTGAGGTAATGGTACACCGTAAGGTTATTAAGCTGTTATAATTCAGTTTAGAGCTCCTAGATACCTACCAATCTGTGAGATATAGTTCCTCTTAGGGGTATTGACACAACGGAAGTGTCATTAAGCTATAATCGTTCAGTTTAGAGCTCCTAGATACCTACCAAACTGTGAGATGGTGGTTCCTCTTAGAGGTATTGACACACCGGAAGGTTTTTAAGCTATCATCCTTAAGTTTAGAGCTCCTAGACACCAACCAAACTGTGAGATAATGGTTCCCCTTTGAGGTCTCGACACACCGGAAGGGACATTACGTTATCATCCTTCAGTTCAGAGCTCCTAGATACCAACCAATCTCTGAGATGATGGTTCCTCTTAGAGGTATTGACTCACCGGAAGGGTCTTTAAGCTATCATTCCTTCAGTTTAGAGCTCCTAGATACCTACCAAGCTCTGATATGATGATTCCTCTTTGAGGTATTGACACACGGGATGGGTGTTTAAGCTATCATCCGCAGGTTAGAGCTCCTAAATACCTACAAACTCTGAAATGATGATGCCTCTATGAGGTATTAACACACCAGAAGGTTAATTTTAGCTATCAGCCTTCAGTTTAGAGCTCCTAGGTACCTACCAAACTGTGAGATGACTGTTCCTCTTGGAGGTATTTACACACTGGAAGGGTTTTTAAGTTATCATCGTTCAGTTTAAAGCTCCTAGATACCTACCAAACTGTGAGATGATTGTTCCCCATTAAGGTATTGACACATCAGAAGAGTCTTTAAGCTATCATCGTTCAGGTTAGGCCTCCTAGATACCTACAAAACTGTGATTTGATGGTTCCTCTTTGAGTTATTTGTACACCGGAAGGTTTTTAAGCTACCATATTTCAGTTTAGAGCTCCTACATACCTACCAAACTGTGAGATGGAGGTTCTTCTTTGAGGTATTGGTACATCGGAAGGGTCATCAAACTATCTTCCTATAGATTAGAGTTCCTAGAAACCTCCCAAACTGTGAGATGATGGTTCATCCTTGAGGTGTTGTTACACCGGAAGGTCATTAATCTATCATCGTGCAGTTCAGATCTGCTAGATACCTACCGTATTGTTAGATGATCGTTACTCATAGAGGCATTGGCACACTGGAAGGGTCTTTATGCTATCATTCTTCAGTTTAGAGCTCCTAGATACCTATCAAACTGTGAGTTGATGGCTCCTCCTAGAGGTATTGGCACACCGGAAGGGTCATTAAACTATCATCCTTCAGTTTAGAGCTCCTAGATACCTACCAAACTGTGAGATGATGGTTCCCCATTAAGGTATTGACACATCAGAAGAGTCTTTAAGCTATCATCGTTCAGTTTAGAGCTCCTACATACCTACCAAACTGTGAGATATAGTTCCTCTTAGGGTTATTGACACAACGGAAGTGTCTTTTAAGCTATCATCGTTCAGTTTAGAGCTCCTTGATACCTATCAAACTGTGAGATGGTGGTTCCTCTTAGAGGTATTGACACACCGGAAGGTCTTTATGCTATCATCCTTAAGTTTAGAGCTCCTAGACACCAACCAAACTGTGAGATGATGGTTCCCCTTTGAGGTATCGACACACCGGAAGGGTCTTTAAGTCATCATCCTTCTTTTCAGAGCTCCTAGATACCAACCAATCTCTGAGATGATGGTTCCTCTTAGAGGTATTGACTCACCGGAAGGGTCTTTAAGCTATCATCCTTCAGTTTAGAGCTCCTAGATACCCACCAAACTCTGATATGATGATTCCTCTTTGAGGTATTGACACACGGGATGGGTGTTTAAGCTATCATCCGCAAGTTAGAGCTCCTAAATACCTACCAAACTCTGAAATGATGATGCCTCTTTGAGGTATTAACACACCAGAAGGTTAATTTAAGCTATCAGCCTTCAGATTAGAGCTCCTAGATACCTACCAAACTGTGAGATTATGGTTCCTCTTGGAGGTATTGACACACCGGAAGGGTTTTTAAGTTATCATCGTTCAGTTTAAAGCTCCTAGATACCTACCAAACTGTGAGATGATTGTTCCCCAGTAAGGTATTGACACACTGGAAGAGTTTTCAAGCTATCATCTTTCAGTTTAGAGCTCCTAGATACCTACCAAACTGTGAGATGATGGGATGATCGTTCCTCTTAGAGGTAATTGCACACCGGAATGGTCTTTAAGCTATCACTCTTCAGTTTAGATCTCCTAGATACCTATCAAACTGTGAAATGAAGGTTCCTCTTATAGGTATTGACACACCGGAAGGTTCTTTAAACTATCATCCTTCAGTTTAGAGCTCCTAGATACCTACCAAACTTTGGGATATGGTTCCTCTTAGAGGTATTGGAACATCGGAAGTGTCTTTAAGCTATCAACCTTCAGTTTAGGGCTCCTAGATACCTACCAAACTGTGAGATGATGGTTCCCCATTAAGGTATTGACACATCAGAAGAGTCTTTAAGCTATCATCGTTCAGTTTGAGCTCCTAGATACCTACAAGACTGTGATTTGATGGTTCCTCTTTGGGGTATTTGTACACCGGAAGGTTTTTAAGGTACCATCTTTCAGTTTAGAGCTCCTACATACCTACCAAATTGTGAGATGGAGGTTCTTCTTTGAGGTATTGGTACATCGGAATGGTCGTTAAACTATCTTCCTATAGATTAGAGTTCCTAGAAACCTACCAAACTGTGAGATGATGGTTAATCTTTGAGGTGTTGGTACACCGGAACGTCTTTAGGCTATCATCCTTCAGTTTAGAGCTCCTAGATACCTACAAAACTGTGAGATGATGGTTCCACTTTGAGGTAATGGTACACCGGAAAGTTATTAAGCTGTGCTAATTCAGTTTAGAGCTCCTAGATACCTACCACACTGTGACATATAGTTCCACTTAGGGGTATTGACACAACGGAAGTGTCATTAAGCTATAATCGTTCAGTTTAGAGCTCCTAGATACCTATCAAACTGTGAGATGGTGGTTCCTCTTAGAGGTATTGACACACCGGAACGTATTTAAGCTATCATCCTTAAGTTTAGAGCTCCTAGACACCAACCAAACTGTGAGATGATGGTTCCCCTTTGAGTTATCGACACACCGGAAGGGTCATTAAGTCATCATCCTTCAGTTCAGAGCTCCTAGATACCAACCAATCTCTGAGATGATGGTTCCTCTTAGAGGTATTGACTCACCGGAAGGGAATTTAAGCTATCATCCTTCATTTTAGAGCTCCTAGATACCCACCAAGCTCTGATATGATGATTCCTCTTTGAGGTATTGACACACGGGATGGGTGTTTAAGCTATCATCCGCAAGTTAGAGCTCCTAAATACCTACCAAACTCTGAAATGATGATGCCTCTTTGAGGTATTAACACACCAGAAGGTTAATTTAAGCTATCAGCCTTCAGTTTAGAGCTCCTAGATAACTACCAAACTGTGAGATTATGGTTCCTCTTGGAGGTATTGACACACCGGAAGGGTCTTTATGTTATCATCGTTCAGTTTAAAGCTCCTAGATACCTACCAAACTGTGCGATGATTGTTCCCCATTAAGGTATTGACACACTGGAGAGTTTTCAAGCTATCATCGTTCAGTTTAGAGCTCCTAGATACCTACCAAACTGTGAGATGATGGGATGATCGTTCCTCTTAGAGGTAATTGCACACCGGAATGGTCTTTAAGCTATCATTCTTCGATTTAGATCTCCTAGATACCTATCAAACTGTGAAAAGATGGTTCCTCTTATAGGTATTGACACACCGGAAGGGTCTTTAAACTATCATCCTTCAGTTTAGAGCTCCTAGATACCTACTAAACTTTGGGATATGGTTCCTCTTAGAGGTATTGGAACATCGGAAGTGTCTTTAAGCTATCATCCTTCAGTTTAGGGCTCCTAGATACCTACCAAACTGTGAGATGATGGTTCCCCATTAAGGTATTGACACATCAGGAGAGCCTTTAAGCTATCATCGTTCAGTTTGAGCTCCTAGATACCTACAAAACTGTGATTTGATGGTTCCTCATTGGGGTATTTGTACACCGGAAGGTTTTTAAGCTACCATCTTTCAGTTTAGAGCTCCTACATACCTACCATACTGTGAGATGGAGGTTCTTCATTGAGGTATTGGTACATCGGAAGGGTCGTTAAACTATCTTCCTATAGATTAGAGTTCTTAGAATCCAACCAAACTGTGAGATGATGGTTCTTCTTTGAGGTGTTGGTACACCGGAACGTCTTTAGGCTATCGTCCTTCAGTTTAGAGCTCCTAGATAACTACAAAACTGTGAGATGATGGTTCCTCTTTGAGGTAATGGTACACCGGAAGGTTATTAAGCTGTTATAATTCAGTTTAGAGCTCCTAGATACCTACCAAACTGTGAGATATAGTTCCTCTTAGGGGTATTGACACAACGGAAGTGTCATTAAGCAATAATCGTTCAGTTTAGAGCTCCGAGATACCTACCAAACTGTGAGATGGTGGTTCCTCTTAGAGGTATTGACACACCGGAAGGTTTTTAAGCTATCATCCTTAAGTTTAGAGCTCCTAGACACCAACCAAACTGTGATACGATGGTTCCACTTTGAGGTCTCGACACACCGGATGGGACTTTATGTTATCATCCTTCAGTTCAGAGCTCCTAGATACCAACCAATCTCTGAGATGATGGTTCCTCTTAGAGTTATTGACTCACCGTAAGGGTCTTTAAGCTATCGTCCTTCAGTTTAGAGCTCCTCGATACCTACCAAGCTCTGATATGATGATTCCTCTTTGAGGTATTGACACACGGGATGGGTGTTTAAGCTGTCATCCGCAGGTTAGAGCTCCTAAATTCCTACCAAACTCTGAAATGATGATGCCTCTTAGAGGTATTAACACATTAGAAGGTTAATTTAGGCTATCAGCCTTCAGTTTAGAGCTCCTAGATACCTACGAAACTGTGAGATGATGGTTCCTCTTGGAGGTATTGACACACCGGAAGGGTTATTAAGTTATCTTCGTTCAGTTCAAAGCTCCTAGATACCTACCAAACTGTGAGATGATGGTTCCCCATTAAGGTATTGATACACTGGAGAGTTTTCAAGCTATCATCGTTCAGTTTAGAGCTCCTAGATACCTACCAAACTGTGAGATGATGGGATGATCGTTCCTCTTAGAGGTAATTGCACCCCGGAATGGAGTTTAAGCTATCATTCTTCCGTTTAGATCTCCTAGATACCTATCAAACTGTGAAATGATGGTTCTTCTTATAGGTATTGACACACCGGAAGGGTCTTTAAACTATCATACTTCAGTTTAGAGCTCCTAGATACCTACCAAACTTTGGGATATGGTTCCTCTTTGAGCTATTGGAACATCGGTATTGTCTCTAAGCTATCAACCTTCAGTTTAGGGCTCCTAGATACCAACCAAACTGTGAGATGATGGTTCCCCATTAAGGTATTGACACATCAGAAGAGTCTTTAAGCTATCATCGTTCAGTATGAGCTCCTAGATACCTACAAAACTGTGATTTGATGGTTCCTCTTTGGGGTATTTGTGCACCGGAAGGTTTTTAAGCTACCATCTTTCATTTTAGAGCTCCTACATACCTACCAAACTGTGAGATGGAGGTTCTTCTTTGAGGTATTGGTACATCGGAAGGGTCGTTAAAATATCTTCCTATAGATTAGAGTTCCTAGAAACCTACCAAACTGTGAGATGATGGTTCATCTTTGAGGTGTTGGTACACCGGAACGTCTTTAGGCTATCATCCTTCAGTTTAGAGCTCCTAGATACCTACAAAACTGTGAGATGATGGTTCCTCTTTGAGGTAATGGTACACCGTAAGGTTATTAAGCTGATATAATTTAGTTTAGAGCTCCTAGATACCTACCAAACTGTGAGATATAGTTCCTCTTAGGGGTATTGACACAACGGAAGTGTCATTAAGCTATAATCGTTCAGTGTAGAGCTCCTAGATACCTACAAAACTGTGAGATGATGGTTCCTCTTTGAGGTAATGGTACACCGTAAGGTTATTAAGCTGATATAATTTAGTTTAGAGCTCCTAGATACCTACCAAACTGTGAGATATAGTTCCTCTTAGGGGTATTGACACAGCGGAAGTGTCATTAAGCTATAATCGTTCAGTGTAGGGCTCCTAGATATCTACCAAACTGTGAGATGGTGGTTCCTCTTAGAGTTATTGACTCACCGGAAGGGTCTTTAAGCTATCATCCTTCAGTTTAAAGCTCCTAGATACCTACCAAGCTCTGATATGATTATTCCTCTTTGAGATATTGACACACGGGATGGGTGTTTAAGCTATCATCCGCAGGTTAGAGCTCCTAAATAGCTACCAAACTCTGAAATGATGATGCCTCATTGAGGTTTTAACACACCAGAAGGTTAATTTAAGCTATCAGCCTTCAGTATAGAGCTCCTAGATCCCTACCAAATTGTGAGATGATGGTTCCTCTTGGAGGTATTGAAACACCGGAAGGGTTTTTAAGTTATCATCGTTCAGTTTAAAGCTCCTAGGTACCTACCAAACTGTGAGATGATTGTTCCCCATTAAGGTATTGACACACTGCAGAGTTTTCAAGCTATCATCGTTCAGTTTAGAGCTCCTAGATACCTACCAAACTGTGAGATGATGGGATGATCGTTCCTCTTAGAGGTAATTGCACACCGGAATGGTCTTTAAGCTATCATTCTTCAGTTTAGATCTCCTAGATAACTATCAAACTGTGAAATGATGGTTCCTCTTATAGGTATTGACACACCGGAAGGGTCTTTAAACGATCATCCTTCAGTTTAGAGCTCCTAGATACCTACCAAACTTTGGGATATGGTTCCTCTTAGAGGTATTGGAACATCGGAAGAGTCTTTAAGCTATCATCCCTTAGTTTAGGGCTCCTAGATACCTACCAAACTGTGAGATGATGGTTCCCCATTTGGGAATTGACACAACAGAAGAGTCATTAAGCTATCATCGTTCAGTTTGAGCTCCTAGATACCTACAAAACTGTGATTTGATGGTTCTTCTTTGGGGTATTTGTACACCGGAAGGTCTTTAAGCTACCATCTTTCAGTTTAGAGCTCCTACAAACCTACCAAACTGTGAGATGGAGGTTCTTCTTTGAGGTATTGGTACATCGGAAGGGTCGTCAAACTAACTTCCTATAGATTAGAGTTCCTAGAAACCTACCAAACTGTGAGATGATGGTTCATCTTTGAGGTGTTGTTACACCGGAAGGTCATTAAGCTATCATCATTAAGTTTAGAGCTCCTAGATACCAATCAAGTTGTGATATGATGGTGCCTCTGTGAGTTATCGACAACCCGGAAGGATCTTTAAGCTATCATACTTCAGTTTAGAGCTCCTAGATACCTACCGAATTGTTAGATGATGGTTAATCTTAGAGGTATAGGCACACTGGAAGGGTCTTTATGCTATCAATCTTCAGTTTAGAGCTCCTAGATACCTATCAAACTGTGAGCTGATGGTTCCTCTTAGAGGTATTGGCACACCGGAAGGGTCATTAAACTATCATCCTTCAGTTTAGAGCTCCTAGATACCTACCAAACTGTGAGATCATGGTTCGTCCTTGAGGTAATGGTACAGCGGAAGGTCATTAAGCTGTTATAATTCAGTTTAGAGCTCCTAGATACCCACCAAACTCTGAGATATAGTTCCTCTTAGTGATATTGACACAACGGAAGTGTCTTTAAGCTATCATCGTTCAGTTTTGAGCTCCTAGATACCAACCAAACTGTGAGATGGTGGTTCCTCTTAGAGGTATTGACACACCGGAAGGTCTTTAAGCAATCATCCTTAAGTTTAGAGCTCCTAGACACCAACCAAACTGTGAGATGATGGTTCCCCTTTGAGGTCTCGACACACCGGAAGGGACTTCAAGTTATCGTCCTTCAGTTCAGAGCTCCTAGATACCAACCAATCTCTGAGATGATGGTTCCTCTTAGAGTTATTGACTCACCGGAAGGGTCTTTAAGCTATCATCCTTCAGTTTA
This sequence comes from Meconema thalassinum, assembly GCA_946902985.2. Lineage (NCBI taxonomy): Eukaryota > Metazoa > Arthropoda > Insecta > Orthoptera > Tettigoniidae > Meconema > Meconema thalassinum. Next base: position 46,410,705 of record OX336395.1, read on the forward strand.
GAGCTCCTAGATACCCACCAAGCTCTGATATGATGATTCCTCTTTGAGGTATTGACACACGGGATGGGTGTTTAAGCTATCATCCGCAGGTTAGAGCTCCTAAATACCTACCAAACTCTGAAATGATGATGCCTCTTTGAGGTATTAACACACCAGAAGGTTAATTGAAGCTATCAGCCTTCAGTTTAGCGCTGCTAGATACCTACCAAACTGTGAGATGATGGTTCCTCTTGGAGGTATTGACACACCGGAAGGGTCTTTAAGTTATCATCGTTCAGTTTAATGCTCCTAGATACCTACCAAACTGTGAGATGATGGTTCCCCATTAAGGTATTGACACATCAGAAGAGTCTTTAAGCTATCATCGTTCAGGTTAGGCCTCCCAGATACCTACAAAACTGTGATTTGATGGTTCCTCTTTGGTTATTTGTACACCGGAAGGTTTTTAAGCTACCATCTTTCAGTTTAGAGCTCCTACATACCTATCAAACTGTGAGATGGAGGATCTTCTTTGAGGTATTGGTACATCGGAAGGGTCGTTAAACTATCTTCCTATAGATTAGAGTTCCTAGAAACCTACCAAACTGTGAGATGATGGTTCCTCTTTGAGGTAATGGTACACCGGAAGGTTATTAAGCTGTTATAATTCAGTTTAGAGCTCCTAGATACCTACCAAACTATGAGATATAGTTCCTCTTAGGGGTATTGACACAACGGAAGTGTCATTAAGCAATAATCGTTCAGTTTAGAGCTCCGAGATACCTACCAAACTGTGAGATGGTGGTTCCTCTTAGAGGTATTGACACACCGGAAGGTTTTTAAGCTATCATCCTTAAGTTTAGAGCTCCTAGACACCGACCAAACTGTGATACGATGGTTCCACTTTGAGGTCTCGACACACCGGATGGGACTTTATGTTATCATCCTTCAGTTCAGAGCTCCTAGATACCAACCAATCTCTGAGATGATGGTTCCTCTTAGAGTTATTGACTCACCGTAAGGGTCTTTAAGCTATCATCCTTCAGTTTAGAGCTCCTAGATACCTACCAAGCTCTGATATGATGATTCCTCTTTGAGGTATTGACACACGGGTTGGGTGTTTAAGCTATCATCCGCAGGTTAGAGCTCCTAAATTCCTACCAAACTCTGAAATGATGATGCCTCTTTGAGGTATTAACACACCAGAAGGTTAATTTAAGCTATCAGCCTTCAGTTTAGAGCTCCTAGATACCTACGAAACTGTGAGATGATGGTTCCTCTTGGAGGTATTGACACACCGGAAGGGTTATTAAGTTATCATCGTTCAGTTCAAAGCTCCTAGATACCTACCAAACTGTGAGATGATGGTTCCCCATTAAGGTATTGATACACTGGAGAGTTTTCAAGCTATCATCGTTCAGTTTAGAGCTCCTAGATACCTACCAAACTGTGAGATGATGGGATGATCGTTCCTCTTAGAGGTAATTGCACCCCGGAATGGAGTTTAAGCTATCATTCTTCCGTTTAGATCTCCTAGATACCTATCAAACTGTGAAATGATGGTTCTTCTTATAGGTATTGACACACCGGAAGGGTCTTTAAACTATCATACTTCAGTTTAGAGCTCCTAGATACCTACCAAACTTTGGGATATGGTTCCTCTTTGAGCTATTGGAACATCGGTAGTGTCTCTAAGCTATCAACCTTCAGTTTAGGGCTCCTAGATACCAACCAAACTGTGAGATGATGGTTCCCCATTAAGGTATTGTACAATACCCAAGGGGTATGCACCCCTTAGAGATCATCCCCCCCATCATCTGTCTAAATCTCATAAAAGGCAACCCTTTAAAAGCCTACCCGATATCCATCAATACTATAAGGGCAGCTGGCTACTCCATAAAGCAGCTCAACCCTTGCGTAATTATGACACACAGCGACATACTACAAACTGGTTCAACTATGCCACAACGCGCTGACAGAACAGAGGCTAAAGGTATAAAAGGTGCCTTAAGTGGGTCACGAGAATCTCTCCATCACCAGTGCTTCGACGAGACAGCCGGAGGCTAACGACAGTGTCAACCGAGGTGAGTCAGTCAGTCAGTGTTCAGAATCCTACTTTTGTAACCTAACACCCACAGTTTGTACTCACATTATAACATCACAAGATCCCTTAAAAGGGACTAACAGTTACTCATTGCTGACCAATAAACACTTGGTCAGTCTCTTACACTTGCATTACTGATCTACACTCTTCTTCACGTCCCCACGTCCTTCCTTACTCCCGTCACAGTCGGACGTGACACACCGTAGTAATAACGCCAACTCAGACGTCCTTGTATTCCTCACAGCGGCTAGCGTGCTCAATTGAAGCGCGTGCCGAACCGCTGACACTAGCAAGGTGATTATATAATAAGTAGCCGGCTGGGCGACTAGTACACCGACCCGCGTGCTAAGGCTACATCCCTTAAACCACATTTACAGTCTTTATAGGAACGCCCCCTAGTTCCTAGCACACCACAACACACTACACTGGTCAGCTTGCCCTGTCAAGGGGAGCTACCCTTATTTAGGCACAAACTCATAAATTAGTACAGCAACTCTCCCTTTTAGATCCACCCCCAAATAAGGGATCTAAAACACTGGTGGAGGCGGGGTCCTACGCATAGAGAAAAGGGACTCAACCAACGAGCCCTCGTAGGTAAAACGACCCCTTCCGTACCGCAAAAAGCCAAGCAAATTAGTGAGAAAATTTTTCCCCCAGACAGAAAGCACCATATTTTTTTTTGGTGCTCTAAACTAGCTACACAAGGGAAAGGCTTGATAAACCAACCCCCTAGCCCCATACAGAACCAGAGAGATATAGGAATACACTGGCAAACACGCACAGATTTTTTTTTTCTCTCTATTGTTACTTTAGGCCCATACACTTCAGGCAGAATGGCACCTCATGAAGAGATTGCAAGCCATGAAGGTAATAGGGGTATGCCAATATTAGTAGCATTATTGGTTAGATGCCAAAGGCACATACAGATCAGGCAAACACAAATACGGACACTCAAAACAGAAAATCGGGACAATACAGGGCAAACAGCCATACACTCCGTCAGAGGGTAGGACAGCGCGATTAAGATGCGCACATAAGCACTTGCAAACAGGCCATATGCCTCAATAGGCAGTACACCCAAATTTGGGACGAATACCGTGAACTCCAAACCAACAAGGCCATTTTTGAGTTCATGGTAGGGCCACCAGCCCAGCCGAGAGAGGACATAAGCGTAGATACGCTAACTCGACAATTTGCGAGGATGTCCCTCTCGCCACGTACTGCCACAGAATGGAAGGAGTTCGCCGTGGCCACAGTCAAGAAGACGGCCAGGTTAGGCTCCAACTTACTACAAAATAAACCTAACACAAACACACGTCCTTCAGCTCCGGATCGGAAGGCAATTTTGCCAAGCCGAGGGGAAGAGCCTAGAACAATCCCCTCGGACCGGATGAACGAGAGGGAGTTGAAGCCAGGACCTTCAATCACACATAATACGACAGAGGGACAACAGGAGGTAACCTCGTCATGGGCTGACGACGTAGAGCCTGACCTACCACATATAAAGCCTACATACACTCACACAGATAGGCTAACACAGTGGCAGGAGGCTGCCGTGGCCACGGGCCAGAAAGCGGACAGGCTACACGACACCACATTGGCAGGACAAAAACAGGCACTTAAGTGGCCCTCACCGCCAGTTCAAAGGGCAAATTTGCCAGAACGGAGGCGAACACCGGCATTAGTCCCTCAGGATGCACGGTACACGCACATACAGATTAAACAGGCATTACCATACAATACACGGGGATTAGGAAAGGTATTATTACCCACCCCACAAAACCTCGCAGTCAAACATACATACACTCCCGCAAAATCTGCTAAGATAGCGCCAAGCGCAATAACGCCCTTAAATACAGGTACACTTAGACCTAGAAACACGCGCTACGGTGGAAGTAGGGCAAGGCTTACTTTGCTAGAAATTCCGCCGGAAAACAGCAAAGAAACACCTCAATGGATTTCAGAGGCCTATAATATCGTAACAGGGCAAAACCCTTCACCTTTCTGAGCACTGAAACTCGAAAGACGATAACGACTTTCACCAAGGCCAGAGAAATAAACTAACATCGCTAACACCAAAATTATAGGCCACATAAGTTCTTTCACACGGGGGCGATAGGAAAATGGTCCAACAAGTACATAATCAACATGAGATCGCATATTTTTCTTTCTTATTTTATGTATATACAGTGCAATATAGCCAAATTAGAGGGAACAATTCTAAATCCTTCCGGTTTTTTTTTTTTTTCTTTTTTTTCAACCATGGCATTTTCCTCTCAGGCCATCAATGGTTATTGGGCGAAGTGATTAACGCCATAACGTAAAGTCTCTAATATGCTAAGCCAAGTGGAAGCCAAGCAGGCTTCAGGCCGGAAAGAGATATTTTGAACACAACTTAGGCATAAAATCACAGCATAAAGCTTAAGTGAGTCTTTCTAAGTAGAAATGACTAAACGTTCTATGTTAGGGTTCCACAGTTTGATAGATTCTCCTGTTGCGGGCGAAAGCCGTAAGTGTGGCAAGAATTAAGAATCTCAAACTAGTTTCAAAAAAAAAAAATTTTGGGAGGTGTGCTTTAACCAACTAAAAAGCCCAATTGCACACCGGGATGAGACACTGTCATTTTGGTGAGTTACAATTACTTTGATAGGCAGGTTTGACTCCCACAGTGCACTGGCTTTGCTCGTGACGTGGATACAAGGGTATCAGTTACGTCTGGCAATGGCCTTCCTAAGGTGTACTAGACAGTGTCGGTAGATTCCCCTGAGACGTAACCAGATTACGGTAGTACTCACGTTACCAAATTGGTAAATACTACACTCAGGTCCCAATCACCATTTTTTTTCAAAAACATAGTGCTCACGACATAATTTTTAGAGACTAACGCCACCTACTATTATTTTCTTTCAATGTGCTCTCTTAATGCAGAGCGGGGCATAAATAATTTTTTTTTGTTTCACACATTTAGCCCAAGAAAGAAAAATGGCCAAATAAACTATATATATATTTTACACATAGGTATACATAACACAACACTCGGGGACACAAGTGTAGTCAATGGGAGGTTCTTTTGCAGACGGCCAATGCATATGAGATTTCCGAAGTGAAATGCCATGGCCTGTGGTTTGGATTCCAAGTAAAACGGAAATCCCGTGGCACACGATCTCCAGAAATGGTCACGTTAAACCACAAAATTCCCCTCTTGCCTTTTTATAATGCGAAGAGCACTAACAGAAAAGCAGGCTGATTAAGAACACATGTTCGGATACACAGCGTTATCGGAACAAATAAACAAGCGAGCGCGCAAGACATTGCAACCCGACACCCTCATACTCAGCAGTATAAACTGCGAGCCTTACAGACGACAGTTCCCAAAGCACACTGCACGGAATCATTCATAGCCAACCTAAGAACCCTATATCTTCAAAATTTACACTACGAGGAGAGGGCAAAAATAAGCAAACTCCTCGCAGGAAGGTATACTAGGGGTTGCGCATAGAAAAACACACAGCCCATTTGCCATAGTGTAGGCGGCACAGAAATGGCCACCAAATCTTTACAGACAACCGGCTTCGAACCCATGTCCACACACAAAAACCTCGTACCGAAAACTAACTAAACAACGGTATTTTCGGTACGAGAAACACAAACAAAATACAGGCAGAATGCCCGCAGAACATGAACAACGCAGACATATAACACAGAGAATTACATAGAACACGGGTTCGAACCCCAGAGAAAATTGCACGCCAGGGAAAAACAAGCAGACGGCCTTCCAATCACACCAAAATTGGCCCATATAACGGCTTAGACAGATAATACTACATTCCTGCGGCCAAATGACAGGCATAAAATTCCAGAAATACACTTGACAGGGAAAATGGACTTTCCAGACAGAGACATATAAATTTCGTAAGACAACGGTCTTACGGAATAATGGCCACACAACGGCAATAGTAGCAGGGCGGATTACCACATCGGGCCGCCAGGAATTTAACACAATGACCACACTGGCATACGTGCAGAAAAACACGCAACAGTGGTTAACCTACATAAAATCCCGGCCTGAAGTTACACACACAAACTGATGACTTGCAGACTTAGCCACTTTGCAACACTGTCGATGACAAAACGCGATTGTGTAGTGGCAGTGACCATGAATAAACAAATGCAGAACAATCATAACACTATACATTTTTCAACACTGCGAAAGCATTTATCAACAAGCAGACGTCACAGACCAAAACTTGTCGCAGGCCCAGAGTAGCACGTTCGTAAAGACGTTGGCAGGCCACGGGCGCTTCCTACCCATACACAATATACACAGTAGGACTTAGCTCTACAGCAGACCAGGCGTCCGCGTGGTGTAGCGGAGCGTAGTCACACACACACAAACGCGCTCACCAATCAGGGGCGAACATAGGGACTTTGAGGAAACGGGACCTCCCCTTAACAACTTCTTTTTGCGACCCTAGTCCCGAAACAAATCATTCCAGGCGACTAGGACTTAGCCCTATAACGGACCAGAGTAGGTCGTGAAGCTTCGCTATCCCAAAGCGCGGATAGAAAACCAACATGGACCAAGGGAGGATGACAAGAGAACATGCTAACAGCGTCCCACTCTACTCCCTTCCCATAACCTTTTCACGTCCAGACATAAACAACGCAAACACATCTACACGACCATAAACAGCTACACTACACTACAAAGTATACATAAGGGTTGGTAAACTTCATGTGTTTACAGAAAGGGCATGCTACGCCCTGAGCCCCACCGCTATCACCTGAATGAGAGGGGTGCATCGGCCAACAACAACTAAGCGTAATGCACATCTCCATCTGAGAGATGAGGCCATAAGTAATAAATACTAACCATTTTTTTTTTAAATTTAAATCATCCCGCATGAGAGGGAAATATATTAGTATTATGCCTCAACCTACACCTATCCATACATGAGTGCAAACGCCTCATATCCAGACGCATGCATGTACATCCCATCCATTCACCAGGGGATATTGATATCAGACCGGCATGGATTTTTATTTTATTTTTTGCAACCCCGGGAATTACCTGCCCCGTTCCACTCACTGTAGGAGCATCCCAGCACAAAAACCGGTTCCAGGCCGCCACTAACGCGGAATTCGGAAGTGCGCAACCTCCTCCTACCCTGCTTTAACCCACTCTACAGATAACTACCCCCAGATCACAATAACAGGGTACCTGACGCCACAGACCCTACTAACACCTCCATCAAGGTTAAAAAAGAGCATTATCGCTGGAGAAGCTGATATAGCACAGGTAGCCTAAAGTAGTCTACGTATGTCGAGGTTTTACCAGCCCACCACACTGGAAGTATTTTACATTTGACACTTTTTACACAGGTTACACCTATATTTAAAAAAAAAAGGGAATCTGAAACACCCTGGCTGATGATACCGGCGTTAGCCAAAGGTCAAAAGCACAACACTAGGAGCAGAGCTGGGGAAGGCGATGTGGACCCTTACCCCAGTCGGCTCATCAAATTACTGACGACTAGACCAAATAGACGAACCACGTAAGGTCAAAGCATTCGCGGCCTGGTCGGGCAAGCTCTGGAATCCTAGGTGCGCATAAACCGCCCCTGGGAGGAAGGGATGCTAAACCCACTTTGAGCCACGGTCGTCGAAGCCAAGACCTGCAGGGAGACTTTCTGAGAATGGCGGGAGAAATAGCTCACTCCGCGTCGGCCTCGGGAGCTATCCCTAGAGACGACCATATTATGACTAGACTGTTAGTTAAATTTACGTAAGTAAGACTTCCATGGCGGGAAGCAAAACTCCTGTGCGTTGGAGCATACTACGGCGGCCCATAGAGGCAAATTTATATATCAATGCGAAAATGCATACTACGGCGGCCCATAGAGGCAACTTTATATATCAATGCGAAAATGCATACTACGGCGGCCCATAGAGGCAACTTTATATATCAATGCGAAAATGCATACTACGGCGGCCCATAGAGGCAAATATCACTGCGAAAGCAGATTGCGACGGCCGATTAAGGCGGAGACAATATTATGCCATTGGACCACACTGTCCAATGCCCACATAAATGACGACGCATCGGGCAGTCAGAGTGCATTAAGAGATGGGGCATTGCGCGCCCCTCACAGGAGCCAAGTGGGCGGCTCACCTACGACTAATCGGAACGGCAAAACGAGCACGACAAGGAAGTTACAGCGGGCGGAACGGTTAGCTTAGTGGCACCGTAAGCCGCCCGCGGATAGATTAATCCTAGTAATAGACGTCGACACTAGACTTAAGGGGACGGAATCTAGCGACCCTAGAGACAACCGGTGTTTCTGGGGCTCGTGCGGGTGGTGATCTGGGGATTTAATTGCCCCAGGCGATCGTCCTAGGCCAAATTTAGTTATAGACGGTTGCATTTGACACGCAACCTAGGATTAAGCAAATTTAATGAACACTGTTGCAATTCAGCACAGCATCTTTCGGCCATAGATTAAGGCAACCCTCTCGGCTTAGATGTAGTTTTTTTTTATATATATACCATAAGTAGAATAAGTGGTATAAGAGAACGCCGTTCGGCGCCTGATGACCCACAAATCCGTCATCAGGGTAAGTCCGATAACTCACGATAAGTTATTATAATGTAGCATAGTCTTACATTTAAGACAATTTTTTTTAATACATATATTGAGGTAAAATTTCGGCGCCTGGCGGCCCAAATTCGTTGCCAGGGTAAGCCCAATACTACAACACATTAGGAAATGACGTCACGGCACCATATAGGGTAAGCCCGGCCATATATCGAGTAATAATAACCATGCCATTCTTTTCACAGGTAAAAAGGGGCTTCAGACTGTGGCAACGCTGCCACAGGAAGCGGCATATGGAATAGGGAATTTCAATGTTTTGTTAACCTCTCCATTTTTTTTTTTGCAGGCATTGTCACCTAGAATATGACACGTGTAATTATGATTTTGCTGCCAGATAGCAGCAACATGCTATTTAATGCCCCCTTTTTGTAGTATTATACCTGTGCATACTAACCTCCATTTAACATTCATTCTCACTTACACACTCACTACATTTTTTTTACAGCTACACGTCAATAATCTGCACAGCGGGAATGATGCCTGTGGGGCATCAAGCTTGCTGGCAGATCTACATAAAACAAAAACACTTGAAGCGTCAAAATGCGACGCAGCTTACGGCGATGAGGGCGCAACCGGCATGTGGCGGCGACCCTCATGGCCAAGTGTGCAAGCATTCACCCACAGAGGATGCTTCACAGACTAGGTATTAAGAATACACTGCAAGCGGTACGACCACTCAACCGTGCCAAGAGGTGGCCGTATAGGATCAGCCGTGATACGGCAAGCGTACGTACAAACAGGTAGCGTGCACGCGAGGATCCAAATAAAAACTAGAATTATAAGGGTTTAGCGCGCTTAAGTAGACATAAGGTCATTGTAGTTCATAATTTTAAAGAGTAAACTACATACATATTCATGCGCCCACGGGCAATTATTCCAATGGAAATTCCTAAATGTCAGCATCGCAACATAATATTTTTGTCTGTTTATTAAGTTCACGTGTACACGATGTCTATATTTTTGTTTTGTTTTGTTTCGTTTGCTAAGGTAACACGTAACCAATGTCTGTGAATTGTTTTCTTTCATTTTTCTCTCTTCTAACTTCCCCATTTGTCAGGGTGTTCCGTTTTATCCCACACCAATAAATACATTTTAAATATTTCCTTTAAATTATACCCTGGAACACCCATTTTTTTCTATTCTCTCCTATCTTCTTTATTGCAGGGAGCACTTTTTCCCCAAGATAGGGCGGACGACGCAATCATCCGTTCGGCCCTGGGTTTTTCCTCCCTGCACAACTATGTAACCATGTATAACCATGTTTTTTTCTTTTTTATGCCGACAACGGCAATGGCGATTGTGCCTCAATAGCAATTATTTTCTTTATTCAACAATGTTAATGCACATTTCACCATGCAATGTAAATTTTATATACATATATATCTATGTACACCCCATAACCCTCCCCTCTGAACACGGGCTGACCGCACACCTACACTTCTGCACGACGACACCCGTTCCATACGACGACGCTTACGACGCCACCACCAGAAGAGACGAGGGGGATTCAAAAACTACTACGACAACATCCCAACCCCAAGTGCCCTTCCCGGTCGCGAGGACGCGACCAAATGGAGGAAGAGGCTTGTACAATACCCAAGGGGTATGCACCCCTTAGAGATCATCCCCCCCATCATCTGTCTAAATCTCATAAAAGGCAACCCTTTAAAAGCCTACCCGATATCCATCAATACTATAAGGGCAGCTGGCTACTCCATAAAGCAGCTCAACCCTTGCGTAATTATGACACACAGCGACATACTACAAACTGGTTCAACTATGCCACAACGCGCTGACAGAACAGAGGCTAAAGGTATAAAAGGTGCCTTAAGTGGGTCACGAGAATCTCTCCATCACCAGTGCTTCGACGAGACAGCCGGAGGCTAACGACAGTGTCAACCGAGGTGAGTCAGTCAGTCAGTGTTCAGAATCCTACTTTTGTAACCTAACACCCACAGTTTGTACTCACATTATAACATCACAAGATCCCTTAAAAGGGACTAACAGTTACTCATTGCTGACCAATAAACACTTGGTCAGTCTCTTACACTTGCATTACTGATCTACACTCTTCTTCACGTCCCCACGTCCTTCCTTACTCCCGTCACAGTCGGACGTGACACACCGTAGTAATAACGCCAACTCAGACGTCCTTGTATTCCTCACAGCGGCTAGCGTGCTCAATTGAAGCGCGTGCCGAACCGCTGACACTAGCAAGGTGATTATATAATAAGTAGCCGGCTGGGCGACTAGTACACCGACCCGCGTGCTAAGGCTACATCCCTTAAACCACATTTACAGTCTTTATAGGAACGCCCCCTAGTTCCTAGCACACCACAACACACTACACTGGTCAGCTTGCCCTGTCAAGGGGAGCTACCCTTATTTAGGCACAAACTCATAAATTAGTACAGCAACTCTCCCTTTTAGATCCACCCCCAAATAAGGGATCTAAAACAGTATTGACACATCAGAAGAGTCTTTAAGCTATCATCGTTCAGTATGAGCTCCTAGATACCTACAAAACTGTGATTTGATGGTTCCTCTTTGGGGTATTTGTGCACCGGAAGCTTTTTAAGCTACCATCTTTCAGTTTAGAGCTCCTACATACCTACCAAACTGTGAGATGGAGGTTCTTCTTTGAGGTATTGGTACATCGGAAGGGTCGTTAAACTATCTTCCTATAGATTAGAGTTCCTAGAAACCTACCAAACTGTGAGATGATGGTTCATCTTTGAGGTGTTGGTACACCGGAACGTCTTTAGGCTATCATCCTTCAGTTTAGAGCTCCTAGATACCTACAAAACTGTGAGATGATGGTTCCTCTTTGAGGTAATGGTACACCGTAAGGTTATTAAGCTGTTATTATTTAGTTTAGAGCTCCTAGATACCTACCAAACTGTGAGATATAGTTCCTCTTAGGGGTATTGACACAACGGAAGTGTCATTAAGCTATAATCGTTCAGTGTAGAGCTCCTAGATATCTACCAAACTGTGAGATGGTGGTTCCTCTTAGAGGTATTGACACACCGGAAGGTTTTTAAGCTATCATCCTTAAGGTTAGAGCTCCTAGACACCAACCAAACTGTGATACGATGGTTCCCCTTTGAGGTCTCGACACACTGGAATGGACTTTAAGTTATCATCCTTCAGTTCAGAGCTCCTAGATACCAACCAATCTCTGAGATGATGGTTCCTCTTAGAGTTATTGACTCACCGGAAGGGTCTTTAAGCTATCATCCATCAGTTTAAAGCTCCTAGATACCTACCAAGCTCTGATATTATTATTCCTCTTTGAGGTATTGACACACGGGATGGGTGTTTAAGCTATCATCCGCAGGTTAGAGCTCCTAAATAGCTACCAATCTCTGAAATGATGATGCCTCATTGAGGTTTTAACACACCAGAAGGTTAATTTAAGCTATCAGCCTTCAGTTTAGAGCTCCTAGATCCCTACCAAATTGTGAAATGATGGTTCCTCTTGGAGGTATTGACACACCGGAAGGGTTTTTAAGTTATCATCGTTCAGTTTAAAGCTCCTAGATACCTACCAAACTGTGAGATGATTGTTCCCCATTAAGGTATTGACACACTGCAGAGTTTTCAAGCTATCATCGTTCAGTTTAGAGCTCCTAGATACCTACCAAACTGTGAGATGATGGGATGATCGTTCCTCTTAGAGGTAATTGCACACTGGAATGGTCTTTAAGCTATCATTCTTCAGTTTAGATTTCCTAGATAACTATCAAACTGTGAAATGATGGTTCCTCTTGTAGGTATTGTCACACCGGAAGGGTCTTTAAACGACCATCCTTCAGTTTAGAGCTCCTAGATACCTACCAAACTTTGGGATATGGTTCCTCTTAGAGGTATTGGATCATCGGAAGTGTCTTTAAGCTATCATCCTTCAGTTTAGGGCTCCTAGATACCTACCAAACTGTGAGATGATGGTTCCCCATTAAGGTATTGACACAACAGAAGAGTCATTAAGCTATCATCGTTCAGTTTGAGCTCCTAGATACCTACAAAACTGTGATTTGATGGTTCCTCTTTGGGGTATTTGTACACCGGAAGGTCTTTAAGCTACCATCTTTCAGTTTAGAGCTCCTACAAACCTACCAAACTGTGAGATGGAGGTTCTTCTTTGAGGTATTGGTACATCGGAAGGGTCGTCAAACTAACTTCCTATAGATTAGAGTTCCTAGAAACCTACCAAACTGTGAGATGATGGTTCATCTTTGAGGTGTTGTTACACCGGAAGGTCATTAAGCTATCATCCATAAGTTTAGAGCTCCTAGATACCAATCAAGTTGTGATATGATGGTGCCTCTGTGAGTTATCGACAACCCGGAAGGATTTTTAAGCTATCATCCTTCAGTTTAGAGCTCCAAGATACCCACCAAGCTCTGATATGATGATTCCACTTTGAGGTATTGACACACGGGATGGGTTTTTAAGCTACCATCCGCAGGTTAGAGCTCCTAAATACCTACCAAACTGTGAGATGATGGTTCCTCTTGGAGGTATTGACACACCGGAAGGGTCTTTAAGTTATCATCGTTCAGTTTAATGCTCCTAGATACCTACCAAACTGTGAGATGATGGTTCCCCAATAAGGTATTGACACATCAGAAGAGTCTTTAAGCTATCATCGTTCAGGTTAGGCCTCCCAGATACCTACAAAACTGTGATTTGATGGTTCCTCTTTGGGGTATTTGTACACCGGAAGGTTTTTAAGCTACCATCTTTCAGTATAGAGCTCCTACATACCTATCAAACTGTGAGATGATGGTTCCTCTTGGAGGTATTGACACACCGGAAGGGTTATTAAGTTATCATCGTTCAGTTCAAAGTTCCCAGATACCTACCAAACTGTGAGATGATGGTTCCCCATTAAGGTATTGACACACTGGAGAGTTTTCAAGCTATCATCGTTCAGTTTAGAGCTCCTAGATACCTACCAAACTGTGAGATGATGGGATGATCGTTCCTCTTAGAGGTAATTGCACACCGGTATGGTCTTTAAGCTATCTTTCTACAGTTTAGATCTCCTAGATACCTATCAAACTGTGAGATGATGGTTCCTCTTATAGGTATTGACACACCGGAAGGGTCTTTAAACTATCATCCTTCAGTTTAGAGCTCCTAGATACCAACCAAACTTTGGGATATGGTTCCTCTTTGAGCTATTGGAACATCGGTAGTGTCTTTAAGCTATCAACCTTCAGTTTAGGGCTCCTAGATACCAACCAAACTGTGAGATGATGGTTCCCCAATAAGGTATTGACACATCAGAAGAGTCTTTAAGCTATCATCGTTCAGTTTGAGCTCCTAGATACCTACAAAACTGTGATTTGATGGTTCCTCTTTGGGGTATTTGTGCACCGGAAGGTTTTTAAGCTACCATCTTTCAGTTTAGAGCTCCTACATACCTACCAAACTGTGAGATGGAGGTTCTTCTTTGAGGTATTGGTACATCTGAAGGGTCGTTAAACTATCTTCCTATAGATTAGAGTTCCTAGAAACCTACCAAACTGTGCGATGATGGTTCATCTTTGAGGTGTAGGTACACCGGAACGTCTTTAGCTATCATCCTTCAGTTTAGAGCTCCTAGATACCTACACAACTGTGAGATGATGGTTCCTCATTGAGGTAATGGTACACCGTAAGGTTATTAAGCTGTTATAATTCAGTTTAGAGCTCCTAGATACCTACCAAACTGTGAGATATAGTTCCTCTTAGGGGTACTGACACAACGGAAGTGTCATTAAGCTATAATCGTTCAGTTTAGAGCTCCTAGTTACCTACCAAACTGTGAGATGGTGGTTCCTCTTAGAGGTATTGACACACCGGAAGGTTTTTAAGCTATCATCCTTAAGTTTAGAGCTCCTAGACACCAACCAAACTGTGAGATGACGGTTCCCCTTTGAGGTCTCGACACACCGGAAGGGACATTAAGTTATCATCCTTCAGTTCAGAGCTCCTAGATACCAATCAAGTTGTGATATGATTGTGCCTCTGTGAGTTATCGACAACCCGGAAGGATCTTTAAGCTATCATCCTTCAGTTTAGAGCTCCAAGATACCCACCAAGCTCTGATATGATGATTCCTCTTTGAGGTATTGACACACGGGATGGGTGTTTAAGCTATCATCCGCAGGTTAGAGCTCCTAAATTCCTACCAAACTCTGAAATGATGATGCCTCTTTGAGGTATTAACACACCAGAAGGTTAATTTAAGCTATCAGCCTTCAGTTTAGAGCTCCTAGATACTTACGAAACTGTGAGATGATGGTTCCTCTTGGAGGTATTGACACACCGGAAGGGTTATTAAGTTATCATCGTTCAGTTCAAAGCTCCTAGATACCTACCGAACTGTGAGATGATGGTTCCCCATTAAGGTATTGACACACTGGAGAGTTTTCAAGCTATCATCGTTCAGTTTAGAGCTCCTAGATAACTACCAAACTGTGAGATGGTGGGATGATCGTTCCTCTTAGAGGTAATTGCAACCCGGAATGGAGTTTAAGCTATCATTCTTCCGTTTAGATCTCCTAGATACCTATCAAACTGTGAAATGATGGTTCCTCTTATAGGTATTGACACACCGGAAGGGTCTTTAAACTATCATCCTTCAGTTTAGAGCTCCTAGATACCTACCAAACTTTGGGATATGGTTCCTCCTTGAGCTATTGGAACATCGGTAGTGTCTTTAAGCTATCAACCTTCAGTTTAGGGCTCCTAGATACCAACCAAACTGTGAGATGATGGTTCCCCATTAAGGTATTGACACATCAGAAGAGTCTTTAAGCTATCATCGTTCAGTTTGAGCTCCTAGATACCTACAAAACTGTGATTTGATGGTTCCTCATTGGGGTATATGTACACCGGAAGGTTTTTAAGCTACCATCTTTCAGTTTAGAGCTACTACATACCTACCAAACTGTGAGATGGAGGTTCTTCTTTGAGGTATTGGTACATCGGAAGGGTCGTTAAACTATCTTTCTATAGATTAGAGTTCCTAGAAACCTACCAAACTGTGAGATGATGGTTCATCTTTGAGGTGGTGTTACACCGGAAGGTCATTAAGCTATCATCCTTAAGTTTAGAGCTCCTAGATACCAATCAAGTTGTGATATGATGGTGCCTCTTTGAGTTATCGACAACCCGGAAGGATCTTTAAGCTATCATCCTTCAGTTTAGAGCTCCTAGATACCTACCGAATTGTTAGATGATGGTTACTCATAGAGGTATTGGCACACTGGAAGGGTCTTTATGCTATCATTCTTCAGTTTAGAGCTCCTAGATACCTATCAAACTGTGAGTTGATGGTTCCTCATAGAGATATTGGCACACCGGAAGGGTCATTAAACTATCATCCTTCAGTTTAGAGCTCCTAGATACCAACCAAACTGTGCGATGATGGATCCCCTTTGAGGTAATGGTACACCGGAAGGTCATTAAGCTGTTATAATTCAGTTTAGAGCTCCTAGATACCTACCAAACTGTGAGATATAGTTCCTTTTAGGGTTATTGACACAACGGAAGTGTCTTTTAAGCTATCATCGTTCAGTTTAGAGCTCCTTGATACCTATCAAACTGTGAGATGGTGGTTCCTCTTAGAGGTATTGACACACCGGAAGGTCTTTATGCTATCATCCTTAAGTTTAGAGCTCCTAGACACCAACCAAACTGTCAGATGATGGTTCCACATTGACGTATCGACACACCGGAAGGGTCTTTAAGTCATCATCCTTCAGTTCAGAGCTCCTAGATACCAACCAATCTCTGAGATGATGGTTCCTCTTAGAGGTATTGACTCACCGGAAGGGTCTTTAAGCTATCATCCTTCAGTTTAGAGCTCCTAGATACCCACCAAGCTCTGATATGATGATTCCTCTTTGAGGTATTGACACACGGGATGGGTGTTTAAGCTATCATCCGCAAGTTAGAGCTCCTAAATACCTACCAAACTCTGAAATGATGATGCCTCTTTGAGGTATTAACACACCAGAAGGTTAATTTAAGCTATCAGCCTTCAGTTTAGAGCTCCTAGATACCTACCAAACTGTGAGATTATGGTTCCTCTTGGAGGTATTGACACACCGGAAGGGTTTTTAAGTTATCATCGTTCAGTTTAAAGCTCCTAGATACCTACCAAACTGTGAGATGATTGTTCCCCAGTAAGGTATTGACACACTGGAAGAGTTTTCAAGCTATCATCGTTCGGTTTAGAGCTCCTAGATACCTACCAAACTGTGAGATGATGGGATGATCGTTCCTCTTAGAGGTAATTGCACACCGGAATGGTCTTTAAGCAATCATTCTTCAGTTTAGATCTCCTAGATACCTATCAAACTGTGAAATGAAGGTTCCTCTTATAGGTATTGACACACCCGAAGGGTCTTTAAACTATCATCCTTCAGTTTAGAGCTCCTAGATACCTACCAAACTTTGGGATATGGTTCCTCTTAGAGGTATTGGAAAATCGGAAGTGTCTTTAAGCTATCAACCTTCAGTTTAGGGCTTCTAGATACCTACCAAACTATGAGATGATGGTTCCCCATTAAGGTATTGACACATCAGAAGAGTCTTTAAGCTATCATTGTTCAGTTTGAGCTCCTAGATACCTACAAGACTGTGATTTGATGGTTCCTTTTTGGGGTATTTGTACACCGGAAGGTTTTTAAGGTACCATCATTCAGTTTAGAGCTCCTACATACCTACCAAATTGTGAGATGGAGGTTCTTCTTTGAGGTATTGGTACATCGGAATGGTCGGTAAACTATCTTCCTATAGATTAGAGTTCCTAGAAACCTACCAAACTGTGAGATGATGGTTAATCTTTGTGGTGTTGGTACACAGGAACGTCTTTAGGCTATCATCCTTCAGTTTAGAGCTCCTAGATACCTACAAAACTGTGAGATGATGGTTCCACTTTGAGGTAATGGTACACCGGAAGGTTATTAAGCTGTGCTAATTCAGTTTGGAGCTCCTAGATACCTACCACACGGTGAGATATAGTTCCACTTAGGGGTATTGACACAACGGAAGTGTCATTAAGCTATAATCGTTCAGTTTAGAGCTCCTAGATACCTATCAAACTGTGAGATGGTGGTTCCTCTTAGAGGTATTAACACACCGGAAGGTATTTAAGCTATCATCCTTAAGTTTAGAGCTCCTAGACACCAACCAAACTGTGAGATGATGGTTCCCCTTTGAGTTATCGACACACCGGAAGGGTCTTTAAGTCATCATCCTTCAGTTCAGAGCTCCTAGATACCAACCAATCTCTGAGATGATGGTTCCTCTTAGAGGTATTGACTCACCGGAAGGGACTTTAAGCTATCATCCTTCATTTTAGAGCTCCTAGATACCCACCAAGCTCTGATATGATGATTCCTCTTTGAGGTATTGACACACGGGATGGGTGTTTAAGCTATCAACCGCAAGTTAGAGCTCCTAAATACCTACCAAACTCTGAAATGATGATGCCTCTTTGAGGTATTAACACACCAGAAGGTTAATTTAGGTATCAGCCTTCAGTTTAGAGCTCCTAGATAACTACCAAACTGTGAGATTATGGTTCCTCTTGGAGGTATTGACACACCGGAAGGGTCTTTAAGTTATCATCGTTCAGTTTAAAGCTCCTAGATACCTACCAAACTGTGAGATGATTGTTCCCCATTAAGGTATTGACACACTGGAGAGTTTTCAAGCTATCATCGTTCAGTTTAGAGCTCCTAGATACCTACCAAACTGTGAGATGATGGGATGATCGTTCCTCTTAGAGGTAATTGCACACCGGAATGGTCTTTAAGCTATCATTCTTCAGTTTAGATCTCCTAGATACATATCAAACTGTGAAAAGATGGTTCCTCTTATAGGTATTGACACACCGGAAGGGTCTTTAAACTATCATCCTTCAGTTTAGAGCTCCTAGATACCTACTAAACTTTGGGATATGGTTCCTCTTAGAGGTATTGGAACATCGGAAGTGTCTTTAAGCTATCATCCTTCAAAAAGATGGTATATTGGCTTTCACGGCCGGTGAATTAAAACTCAGCAATTCTTCTAGGTTTGTGCCGTGTCTTGTGTGGGGTTTCGCCTAGGACACCAAGCTAGGCTCATCGGCGGGCTCTTGGTGTCCCTGCCCGGACCCCCACAGGAGTGACGAACTGCGCGCCACCTCCCTTTATATAAGATGCAACTGCACCACTTGACTACGAGAACTAAAAGCTCAAGCAGCCTTAACCTCCCTATGAAGGCTTCCAAAAAGATGGTATATTGGCTTTCACGGCCGGTGAATTAAAACTCAGCAATTCTTCTAGGTTTGTGCCGTGTCTTGTGTGGGGTTTCGCCTAGGACACCAAGCTAGGCTCATCGGCGGGCTCTTGGTGTCCCCGCCCGCACCCCCACAGGAGTGACGAACTGCGCGCCACCTCCCTTTATATAAGGTGCAACTGCACCACTTGACTACGAGAACTAAAAGCTCAAGCAGCCTTAACCTCCCTATGAAGTCTTCCAAAAAGATGGTATATTGGCTTTCACGGCCGGTGAATTAAAACTCAGCAATTCTTCTAGGTTTGTGCCGTGTCTTGTGTGGGGTTTCGCCTAGGACACCAAGCTAGGCTCATCGGCGGGCTCTTGGTGTCCCCGCCCGGACCCCCACAGGAGTGACGAACTGCGCGCCACCTCCCTTTATATAAGGTGCAACTGCACCACTTGACTACGAGAACTAAACGCTCAAGCAGCCTTAACCTCCCTATGAAGGCTTCCAAAAAGATGGTATATTGGCTTTCACGGCCGGTGAATTAAAACTCAGCAATTCTTCTAGGTTTGTGCCGTGTCTTGTGTGGGGTTTCGCCTAGGACACCAAGCTAGGCTCATCGGCGGACTCTTGGTGTCCCCGCCCGGACCCCCACAGGAGTGACGAACTGCGCGCCACCTCCCTTTATATAAGGTGCAACTGCACCACTTGACTACGAGAACTAAAAGCTCAAGCAGCCTAAACCTCCCTATGAAGGCTTCCAAAAAGATGGTATATTGGCTTTCACGGCCGGTGAATTAAAACTCAGCAATTCTTCTAGGTTTGTGCCGTGTCTTGTGTGGGGTTTCGCCTAGGACACCAAGCTAGGCTCATCGGCGGGCTCTTGGTGTCCCCGCCCGGACCCCCACAGGAGTGACGAACTGTGCGCCACCTCCCTTTATATAAGGTGCAACTGCACCACTTGACAACGAGAACTAAAAGCTCAAGCAGCCTTAACCTCCCTATGAAGGCTTCCAAAAAGATGGTATATTGGCTTTCACGGCCGGTGAATTAAAACTCAGCAATTCTTCTAGGTTTGTGCCGTGTCTTGTGTGGGGTTTCGCCTAGGACACCAAGCTAGGCTCATCGGCGGGCTCTTGGTGTCCCCGCCCGGACCCCCACAAGAGTGACGAACTGCGCGCCACCTCCCTTTATATAAGGTGCAACTGCACCACTTGACTACGAGAACTAAAAGCTCAAGCAGCCTTAACCTCGACACACCGGATGGGACTTTATGTTATCATCCTTCAGTTCAGAGCTCCTAGATACCAACCAATCTCTGAGATGATGGTTCCTCTTAGAGTTATTGACTCACCGTAAGGGTCTTTAAGCTATCATCCTTCAGTTTAGAGCTCCTAGATACCTACCAAGCTCTGATATGATGATTCCTCTTAGAGGTATTGACACACGGGATGGGTGTTTAAGCTATCATCCGCAGGTTAGAGCTCCTAAATTCCTACCAAACTCTGAAATGATGATGCCTCTTTGAGGTATTAACACACCAGAAGGTTAATTTATGCTATCAGCCTTCAGTTTAGAGCTCCTAGATACCTACGAAACTGTGAGATGATGGTTCCTCTTGGAGGTATTGACACACCGGAAGGGTCTTTAAACTATCATACTTCAGTTTAGAGCTCCTAGATACCTACCAAACTTTGGGATATGGTTCCTCTTTGAGCTATTGGAACATCGGTAGTGTCTCTAAGCTATCAACCTTCAGTTTAGGGCTCCTAGATACCAACCAAACTGTGAGATGATGGTTCCCCATTAAGGTATTGACACATCAGAAGAGTCTTTAAGCTATCATCGTTCAGTATGAGCTCCTAGATACCTACAAAACTGTGATTTGATGGTTCCTCTTTGGGGTATTTGTGCACCGGAAGGTTTTTAAGCTACCATCTTTCAGTTTAGAGCTCCTACATACCTACCAAACTGTGAGATGGAGGTTCTTCTTTGAGGTATTGGTACATCGGAAGGGTCGTTAAACTATCTTCCTATAGATTAGAGTTCCTAGAAACCTACCAAACTGTGAGATGATGGTTCATCTTTGAGGTGTTGGTACACCGGAACGTCTTTAGGCTATCATCCTTCAGTTTAGAGCTCCTAGATACCTACAAAACTGTGAGATGATGGTTCCTCTTTGAGGTAATGGTACACCGTAAGGTTATTAAGCTGTTATAATTTAGTTTAGAGCTCCTAGATACCTACCAAACTGTGAGTTATAGTTCCTCTTAGGGGTATTGACACAACGGAAGTGTCATTAAGCTATAATCGTTCAGTGTAGAGCTCCTAGATATCTACCAAACTGTGAGATGGTGGTTCCTCTTAGAGGTATTGACACACCGGAAGGTTTTTAAGCTATCATCCTTAAGGGTAGAGCTCCTAGACACCAACCAAACTGTGATACGTTGGTTCCCCTTTGAGGTCTCGACACACTGGAATGGACTTTAAGTTATCATCCTTCAGTTCAGAGCTCCTAGATACCAACCAATCTCTGAGATGATGATTCCTCTTAGAGTTATTGACTCACCGGAAGGGTCTTTAAGCTATCATCCTTCAGATTAAAGCTCCTAGATACCTACCAAGCTCTGATATGATTATTCCTCTTTGAGGTATTGACACACGGGATGGGTGTTTAAGCTATCATCCGCAGGTTAGAGCTCCTAAATAGCTACCAAACTCTGAAATGATGATGCCTCATTGAGGTTTTAACACACCAGAAGGTTAATTTAAGCTATCAGCCTTCAGTTTAGAGCTCCTAGATCCCTACCAAATTGTGAGATGATGGTTCCTCTTGGAGGTATTGACACACCGGAAGGGTTTTTAAGTTATCATCGTTCAGTTTAAAGCTCCTAGATACCTACCAAACTGTGAGATGATTGTTCCCCATTAAGGTATTGACACACTGGAAGAGTTTTCAATCTATCATCGTTCAGTTTAGAGCTCCTAGATACCTACCAAACTGTGAGATGATGGGATGATCGTTCCTCTTAGAGGTAATTGCACACCGGAATGGTCTTTAAGCTATCATTCTTCATTTTAGATCTCCTAGATAACTATCAAACTGTGAAATGATGGTTCCTCTTATAGGTATTGACACACCGGAAGGGTCTTTAAACGATCATCCTTCAGTTTAGAGCTCCTAGATACCTACCAAACTTTGGGATATGGTTCCTCTTAGAGGTATTGGAACATCGGAAGTGTCTTTAAGCTAGCATCCTTTAGTTTAGGGCTCCTAGATACCTACCAAACTGTGAGATGATGGTTCCCCATTAAGGTATTGACACAACAGAAGAGTCATTAAGCTATCATCGTTCAGTTTGAGCTCCTAGATACCTACAAAACTGTGATTTGATGGTTCCTCTTTGGGGTATTTGTACACCGGAAGGTCTTTAAGCTACCATCTTTCAGTTTAGAGCTCCTACAAACCTACCAAACTGTGAGATGGAGGTTCTTCTTTGAGGTATTGGTACATCGGAAGGGTCGTCAAACTAACTTCCTATAGATTAGAGTTCCTAGAAACCTACCAAACTGTGAGATGATGGTTCATCTTTGAGGTGTTGTTACACCGGACGGTCATTAAGCTATCATCCTTAAGTTTAGAGCTCCTAGATACCAATCAAGTTGTGATATGATGGTGCCTCTGTGAGTTATCGACAACCCGGAAGGATCTTTAAGCTATCATCCTTCAGTTTAGAGCTCCAAGATACCCACCAAGCTCTGATATGATGATTTCACTTTGAGGTATTGACACACGGGATGGGTTTTTAAGCTACCATCCGCAGGTTAGAGCTCCTAAATACCTACCAAACTCTGAAATGATGATGCCTCTTTGAGGTATTAACACACCAGAAGGTTAATTTAAGCTATCAGCCTTCAGTTTAGAGCTGCTAGATACCAACCAATCTCTGAGATGATGGTTCCTCTTAGAGGTATTGACTCACCGGAAGGGTCTTTAAGCTATCATCCTTCAGTTTAGAGCTCCTAGATACCTACCAAGCTCTGATATGATGATTCCTCTTTGAGGTATTGACACACGGGATGGGTGTTTAAGCTATCATCCGCAGGTTAGAGCTCCTAAATACCTACAAACTCTGAAATGATGATGCCTCTTTGAGGTATTAACACACCAGAAGGTTAATTTAAGCTATCAGCCTTCAGTTTAGAGCTGCTAGATACCAACCAATCTCTGAGATGATGGTTCCTCTTAGAGGTATTGACTCACCGGAAGGGTCTTTAAGTTATCATCCTTCAGTTTAGAGCTCCTAGATACCTACCAAACTGTGAGATGATGGTTCCCCATTAAGGTATTGACACATCAGAAGAGTCTTTAAGCTATCATCGTTCAGTATGAGCTCCTAGATACCTACAAAACTGTGCTTTGATGGTTCTTCTTTGGGGTATTGGTTCACCGCAAGGTTTTTAAGCTACCATCTTTCAGTTTAGAGGTCCTACATACCTATCAAACTGTGAGATGGAGGATCTTCATTGAGGTATTGGTACATCGGAAGGGTCGTTAAACTACCTTCCTATAGATTAGAGTTCCTAGAAACCTACCAAACTCGGAGATGATGGTTCTTCTTTGAGGTGTTGGTACACCGGAACGTCTTTAGGCTATCATCCTTCAGCTTAGAGCTCCTAGATACCTACAAAACTGTGAGATGATGGTTCCTCTTTGAGGTAATGGTACACCGGAAGGTTATTAAGCTGTTATAATTCAGTTTAGAGCTCCTAGATACCTACCAAACTGTGAGATGATGGATCCTCTTTGAGGTAATGGTACACCGGAAGGTTAATAAGCTGTTATAATTCAGTTTAGAGCTCCTAGATACCTACCAAACTGTGAGATATAGTTCCTCTTAGGGGTATTGACACAACGGAAGTGTCATTAAGCAGTAATCGTTCAGTTTAGAGCTCCGAGATACCTACCAAACTGTGAGATGGTGGTTCCTCTTAGAGGTATTGACACACCGGAAGGTTTTTAAGCTATCATCCTTAAGTTTAGAGCTCCTAGACACCAACCAAACTGTGATACGATGGTTCCCCTTTGAGGTCTCGACACACCGGAAGGGACTTTAAGATATCATCCTTCAGTTCAGAGCTCCTAGATACCAACCAATCTCTGAGATGATGGTTCCTCTTAGAGTTATTGACTCACCGGAAGGGTCTTTAAGTTATCATCCTTCAGTTTAGAGCTCCTAGATACCTACCAAGCTCTGATATGATGATTCCTCTTTGAGGTATTGACACACGGGATGGGTGTTTAAGCTATCATCCGCAGGTTAGAGCTCCTAAATTCCTACCAAACTCTGAAATGATGATGCCTCTTTGAGGTATTAACACACCAGAAGGTTAATTTAAGCTATCAGCCTTCAGTTTAGAGCTCCTAGATACCTATGAAACTGTGAGATGATGGTTCCTCTTGGAGGTATTGACACACCGGAAGGGTTATTAAGTTATCATCGTTCAGTTCAAAGTTCCTAGATACCTACCAAACTGTGAGATGATGGTTCCCCATTAAGGTATTGACACACTGGAGAGTTTTCAAGCTATCATCGTTCAGTTTAGAGCTCCTAGATACTTACCAAACTGTGAGATGATGGGATGATCGTTCCTCTTAGAGGTAATTGCACACCGGTATGGTCTTTAAGCTATCTTTCTACAGTTTAGATCTCCTAGATACCTATCAAACTGTGAGATGATGGTTCCTCTTATAGGTATTGACACACCGGAAGGGTCTTTAAACTATCATCCTTCAGTTTAGAGCTCCTAGATACCAACCAAACTTTGGGATATGGTTCATCTTTAGCTATTGGAACATCGGTAGTGTCTTTAAGCTATCAACCTTCAGTATAGGGCTCCTAGATACCAACCAAACTGTGAGATGATGGTTCCCCATTAAGGTATTGACACATCAGAAGAGTCTTTAAGCTATCATCGTTCAGTTTGAGCTCCTAGATACCTACAAAACTGTGATTTGATGGTTCCTCTTCGGGGTATTTGTGCACCGGAAGGTTTTTAAGCTACCATCTTTCAGTTTAGAGCTCCAACATACCTACCAAACTGTGAGATGGAGGTTCTTCTTTGAGGTATTGGTACATCGGAAGGGTCGTTAAACTATCTTCCTATAGATTAGAGTTCCTAGAAACCTACCAAACTGTGCGATGATGGTTCATCTTTGAGGTGTTGGTACACCGGAACGTCTTTAGCTATCATCCTTCAGATTAGAGCTCCTAGATACCTACAAAACTGTGAGATGATGGTTCCTCTTTGAGGTAATGGTACACCGTAAGGTTATTAAGCTGTTATAATTCAGTTTAGAGCTCCTAGATACCTACCAATCTGTGAGATATAGTTCCTCTTAGGGGTATTGACACAACGGAAGTGTCATTAAGCTATAATCGTTCAGTTTAGAGCTCCTAGATACCTACCAAACTGTGAGATGGTGGTTCCTCTTAGAGGTATTGACACACCGGAAGGTTTTTAAGCTATCATCCTTAAGTTTAGAGCTCCTAGACACCAACCAAACTGTGAGATAATGGTTCCCCTTTGAGGTCTCGACACACCGGAAGGGACATTAAGTTATCATCCTTCAGTTCAGAGCTCCTAGATACCAACCAATCTCTGAGATGATGGTTCCTCTTAGAGGTATTGACTCACCGGAAGGGTCTTTAAGCTATCATTCCTTCAGTTTAGAGCTCCTAGATACCTACCAAGCTCTGATATGATGATTCCTCTTTGAGGTATTGACACACGGGATGGGTGTTTAAGCTATCATCCGCAGGTTAGAGCTCCTAAATACCTACAAACTCTGAAATGATGATGCCTCTATGAGGTATTAACACACCAGAAGGTTAATTTTAGCTATCAGCCTTCAGTTTAGAGCTCCTAGGTACCTACCAAACTGTGAGATGACTGTTCCTCTTGGAGGTATTTACACACTGGAAGGGTTTTTAAGTTATCATCGTTCAGTTTAAAGCTCCTAGATACCTACCAAACTGTGAGATGATTGTTCCCCATTAAGGTATTGACACATCAGAAGAGTCTTTAAGCTATCATCGTTCAGGTTAGGCCTCCTAGATACCTACAAAACTGTGATTTGATGGTTCCTCTTTGAGTTATTTGTACACCGGAAGGTTTTTAAGCTACCATATTTCAGTTTAGAGCTCCTACATACCTACCAAACTGTGAGATGGAGGTTCTTCTTTGAGGTATTGGTACATCGGAAGGGTCATCAAACTATCTTCCTATAGATTAGAGTTCCTAGAAACCTCCCAAACTGTGAGATGATGGTTCATCCTTGAGGTGTTGTTACACCGGAAGGTCATTAATCTATCATCGTGCAGTTCAGATCTGCTAGATACCTACCGTATTGTTAGATGATCGTTACTCATAGAGGCATTGGCACACTGGAAGGGTCTTTATGCTATCATTCTTCAGTTTAGAGCTCCTAGATACCTATCAAACTGTGAGTTGATGGCTCCTCCTAGAGGTATTGGCACACCGGAAGGGTCATTAAACTATCATCCTTCAGTTTAGAGCTCCTAGATACCTACCAAACTGTGAGATGATGGTTCCCCATTAAGGTATTGACACATCAGAAGAGTCTTTAAGCTATCATCGTTCAGTTTAGAGCTCCTACATACCTACCAAACTGTGAGATATAGTTCCTCTTAGGGTTATTGACACAACGGAAGTGTCTTTTAAGCTATCATCGTTCAGTTTAGAGCTCCTTGATACCTATCAAACTGTGAGATGGTGGTTCCTCTTAGAGGTATTGACACACCGGAAGGTCTTTATGCTATCATCCTTAAGTTTAGAGCTCCTAGACACCAACCAAACTGTGAGATGATGGTTCCCCTTTGAGGTATCGACACACCGGAAGGGTCTTTAAGTCATCATCCTTCTTTTCAGAGCTCCTAGATACCAACCAATCTCTGAGATGATGGTTCCTCTTAGAGGTATTGACTCACCGGAAGGGTCTTTAAGCTATCATCCTTCAGTTTAGAGCTCCTAGATACCCACCAAACTCTGATATGATGATTCCTCTTTGAGGTATTGACACACGGGATGGGTGTTTAAGCTATCATCCGCAAGTTAGAGCTCCTAAATACCTACCAAACTCTGAAATGATGATGCCTCTTTGAGGTATTAACACACCAGAAGGTTAATTTAAGCTATCAGCCTTCAGATTAGAGCTCCTAGATACCTACCAAACTGTGAGATTATGGTTCCTCTTGGAGGTATTGACACACCGGAAGGGTTTTTAAGTTATCATCGTTCAGTTTAAAGCTCCTAGATACCTACCAAACTGTGAGATGATTGTTCCCCAGTAAGGTATTGACACACTGGAAGAGTTTTCAAGCTATCATCTTTCAGTTTAGAGCTCCTAGATACCTACCAAACTGTGAGATGATGGGATGATCGTTCCTCTTAGAGGTAATTGCACACCGGAATGGTCTTTAAGCTATCATTCTTCAGTTTAGATCTCCTAGATACCTATCAAACTGTGAAATGAAGGTTCCTCTTATAGGTATTGACACACCGGAAGGTTCTTTAAACTATCATCCTTCAGTTTAGAGCTCCTAGATACCTACCAAACTTTGGGATATGGTTCCTCTTAGAGGTATTGGAACATCGGAAGTGTCTTTAAGCTATCAACCTTCAGTTTAGGGCTCCTAGATACCTACCAAACTGTGAGATGATGGTTCCCCATTAAGGTATTGACACATCAGAAGAGTCTTTAAGCTATCATCGTTCAGTTTGAGCTCCTAGATACCTACAAGACTGTGATTTGATGGTTCCTCTTTGGGGTATTTGTACACCGGAAGGTTTTTAAGGTACCATCTTTCAGTTTAGAGCTCCTACATACCTACCAAATTGTGAGATGGAGGTTCTTCTTTGAGGTATTGGTACATCGGAATGGTCGTTAAACTATCTTCCTATAGATTAGAGTTCCTAGAAACCTACCAAACTGTGAGATGATGGTTAATCTTTGAGGTGTTGGTACACCGGAACGTCTTTAGGCTATCATCCTTCAGTTTAGAGCTCCTAGATACCTACAAAACTGTGAGATGATGGTTCCACTTTGAGGTAATGGTACACCGGAAAGTTATTAAGCTGTGCTAATTCAGTTTAGAGCTCCTAGATACCTACCACACTGTGACATATAGTTCCACTTAGGGGTATTGACACAACGGAAGTGTCATTAAGCTATAATCGTTCAGTTTAGAGCTCCTAGATACCTATCAAACTGTGAGATGGTGGTTCCTCTTAGAGGTATTGACACACCGGAACGTATTTAAGCTATCATCCTTAAGTTTAGAGCTCCTAGACACCAACCAAACTGTGAGATGATGGTTCCCCTTTGAGTTATCGACACACCGGAAGGGTCATTAAGTCATCATCCTTCAGTTCAGAGCTCCTAGATACCAACCAATCTCTGAGATGATGGTTCCTCTTAGAGGTATTGACTCACCGGAAGGGACTTTAAGCTATCATCCTTCATTTTAGAGCTCCTAGATACCCACCAAGCTCTGATATGATGATTCCTCTTTGAGGTATTGACACACGGGATGGGTGTTTAAGCTATCATCCGCAAGTTAGAGCTCCTAAATACCTACCAAACTCTGAAATGATGATGCCTCTTTGAGGTATTAACACACCAGAAGGTTAATTTAAGCTATCAGCCTTCAGTTTAGAGCTCCTAGATAACTACCAAACTGTGAGATTATGGTTCCTCTTGGAGGTATTGACACACCGGAAGGGTCTTTATGTTATCATCGTTCAGTTTAAAGCTCCTAGATACCTACCAAACTGTGCGATGATTGTTCCCCATTAAGGTATTGACACACTGGAGAGTTTTCAAGCTATCATCGTTCAGTTTAGAGCTCCTAGATACCTACCAAACTGTGAGATGATGGGATGATCGTTCCTCTTAGAGGTAATTGCACACCGGAATGGTCTTTAAGCTATCATTCTTCGATTTAGATCTCCTAGATACCTATCAAACTGTGAAAAGATGGTTCCTCTTATAGGTATTGACACACCGGAAGGGTCTTTAAACTATCATCCTTCAGTTTAGAGCTCCTAGATACCTACTAAACTTTGGGATATGGTTCCTCTTAGAGGTATTGGAACATCGGAAGTGTCTTTAAGCTATCATCCTTCAGTTTAGGGCTCCTAGATACCTACCAAACTGTGAGATGATGGTTCCCCATTAAGGTATTGACACATCAGGAGAGCCTTTAAGCTATCATCGTTCAGTTTGAGCTCCTAGATACCTACAAAACTGTGATTTGATGGTTCCTCATTGGGGTATTTGTACACCGGAAGGTTTTTAAGCTACCATCTTTCAGTTTAGAGCTCCTACATACCTACCATACTGTGAGATGGAGGTTCTTCATTGAGGTATTGGTACATCGGAAGGGTCGTTAAACTATCTTCCTATAGATTAGAGTTCTTAGAATCCAACCAAACTGTGAGATGATGGTTCTTCTTTGAGGTGTTGGTACACCGGAACGTCTTTAGGCTATCGTCCTTCAGTTTAGAGCTCCTAGATAACTACAAAACTGTGAGATGATGGTTCCTCTTTGAGGTAATGGTACACCGGAAGGTTATTAAGCTGTTATAATTCAGTTTAGAGCTCCTAGATACCTACCAAACTGTGAGATATAGTTCCTCTTAGGGGTATTGACACAACGGAAGTGTCATTAAGCAATAATCGTTCAGTTTAGAGCTCCGAGATACCTACCAAACTGTGAGATGGTGGTTCCTCTTAGAGGTATTGACACACCGGAAGGTTTTTAAGCTATCATCCTTAAGTTTAGAGCTCCTAGACACCAACCAAACTGTGATACGATGGTTCCACTTTGAGGTCTCGACACACCGGATGGGACTTTATGTTATCATCCTTCAGTTCAGAGCTCCTAGATACCAACCAATCTCTGAGATGATGGTTCCTCTTAGAGTTATTGACTCACCGTAAGGGTCTTTAAGCTATCGTCCTTCAGTTTAGAGCTCCTCGATACCTACCAAGCTCTGATATGATGATTCCTCTTTGAGGTATTGACACACGGGATGGGTGTTTAAGCTGTCATCCGCAGGTTAGAGCTCCTAAATTCCTACCAAACTCTGAAATGATGATGCCTCTTAGAGGTATTAACACATTAGAAGGTTAATTTAGGCTATCAGCCTTCAGTTTAGAGCTCCTAGATACCTACGAAACTGTGAGATGATGGTTCCTCTTGGAGGTATTGACACACCGGAAGGGTTATTAAGTTATCTTCGTTCAGTTCAAAGCTCCTAGATACCTACCAAACTGTGAGATGATGGTTCCCCATTAAGGTATTGATACACTGGAGAGTTTTCAAGCTATCATCGTTCAGTTTAGAGCTCCTAGATACCTACCAAACTGTGAGATGATGGGATGATCGTTCCTCTTAGAGGTAATTGCACCCCGGAATGGAGTTTAAGCTATCATTCTTCCGTTTAGATCTCCTAGATACCTATCAAACTGTGAAATGATGGTTCTTCTTATAGGTATTGACACACCGGAAGGGTCTTTAAACTATCATACTTCAGTTTAGAGCTCCTAGATACCTACCAAACTTTGGGATATGGTTCCTCTTTGAGCTATTGGAACATCGGTATTGTCTCTAAGCTATCAACCTTCAGTTTAGGGCTCCTAGATACCAACCAAACTGTGAGATGATGGTTCCCCATTAAGGTATTGACACATCAGAAGAGTCTTTAAGCTATCATCGTTCAGTATGAGCTCCTAGATACCTACAAAACTGTGATTTGATGGTTCCTCTTTGGGGTATTTGTGCACCGGAAGGTTTTTAAGCTACCATCTTTCATTTTAGAGCTCCTACATACCTACCAAACTGTGAGATGGAGGTTCTTCTTTGAGGTATTGGTACATCGGAAGGGTCGTTAAAATATCTTCCTATAGATTAGAGTTCCTAGAAACCTACCAAACTGTGAGATGATGGTTCATCTTTGAGGTGTTGGTACACCGGAACGTCTTTAGGCTATCATCCTTCAGTTTAGAGCTCCTAGATACCTACAAAACTGTGAGATGATGGTTCCTCTTTGAGGTAATGGTACACCGTAAGGTTATTAAGCTGATATAATTTAGTTTAGAGCTCCTAGATACCTACCAAACTGTGAGATATAGTTCCTCTTAGGGGTATTGACACAACGGAAGTGTCATTAAGCTATAATCGTTCAGTGTAGAGCTCCTAGATACCTACAAAACTGTGAGATGATGGTTCCTCTTTGAGGTAATGGTACACCGTAAGGTTATTAAGCTGATATAATTTAGTTTAGAGCTCCTAGATACCTACCAAACTGTGAGATATAGTTCCTCTTAGGGGTATTGACACAGCGGAAGTGTCATTAAGCTATAATCGTTCAGTGTAGGGCTCCTAGATATCTACCAAACTGTGAGATGGTGGTTCCTCTTAGAGTTATTGACTCACCGGAAGGGTCTTTAAGCTATCATCCTTCAGTTTAAAGCTCCTAGATACCTACCAAGCTCTGATATGATTATTCCTCTTTGAGATATTGACACACGGGATGGGTGTTTAAGCTATCATCCGCAGGTTAGAGCTCCTAAATAGCTACCAAACTCTGAAATGATGATGCCTCATTGAGGTTTTAACACACCAGAAGGTTAATTTAAGCTATCAGCCTTCAGTATAGAGCTCCTAGATCCCTACCAAATTGTGAGATGATGGTTCCTCTTGGAGGTATTGAAACACCGGAAGGGTTTTTAAGTTATCATCGTTCAGTTTAAAGCTCCTAGGTACCTACCAAACTGTGAGATGATTGTTCCCCATTAAGGTATTGACACACTGCAGAGTTTTCAAGCTATCATCGTTCAGTTTAGAGCTCCTAGATACCTACCAAACTGTGAGATGATGGGATGATCGTTCCTCTTAGAGGTAATTGCACACCGGAATGGTCTTTAAGCTATCATTCTTCAGTTTAGATCTCCTAGATAACTATCAAACTGTGAAATGATGGTTCCTCTTATAGGTATTGACACACCGGAAGGGTCTTTAAACGATCATCCTTCAGTTTAGAGCTCCTAGATACCTACCAAACTTTGGGATATGGTTCCTCTTAGAGGTATTGGAACATCGGAAGAGTCTTTAAGCTATCATCCCTTAGTTTAGGGCTCCTAGATACCTACCAAACTGTGAGATGATGGTTCCCCATTTGGGAATTGACACAACAGAAGAGTCATTAAGCTATCATCGTTCAGTTTGAGCTCCTAGATACCTACAAAACTGTGATTTGATGGTTCTTCTTTGGGGTATTTGTACACCGGAAGGTCTTTAAGCTACCATCTTTCAGTTTAGAGCTCCTACAAACCTACCAAACTGTGAGATGGAGGTTCTTCTTTGAGGTATTGGTACATCGGAAGGGTCGTCAAACTAACTTCCTATAGATTAGAGTTCCTAGAAACCTACCAAACTGTGAGATGATGGTTCATCTTTGAGGTGTTGTTACACCGGAAGGTCATTAAGCTATCATCCTTAAGTTTAGAGCTCCTAGATACCAATCAGGTTGTGATATGATGGTGCCTCTGTGAGTTATCGACAACCCGGAAGGATCTTTAAGCTATCATCCTTCAGTTTAGAGCTCCAAGATACCCCCAAGCTCTGATATGAGATTACACTTTGAGGTATTGACACACGGGATGGGTTTTTAAGCTACCATCCGCAGGTTAGAGCTCCTAAATACCAACCAAACTCTGAAATGATGACGCCTCTTTGAGGTATTAACACACCAGAAGGTTAATTTAAGCTATCAGCCTTCAGTTTAGAGCTGCTAGATACCTACCAAACTGTGAGATGATGGTTCCTCTTGGAGGTATTGACACACCGGAAGGGTCTTTAAGTTATCATCGTTCAGTTTAATGCTCCTAGATACCTACCAAACTGTGAGATGATGGTTCCCCATTAAGGTATTGACACATCAGAAGAGTCTTTAAGCTATCATCGTTCAGGTTAGGCCTCCCAGATACCTACAAAACTGTGATTTGATGGTTCCTCTTTGGGGTATTTGTACACCGGAAGGTTTTTAAGCTACCATCTTTCAGTTTAGAGCTCCTACATACCTATCAAACTGTGAGATGGAGGATCTTCATTGAGGTATTGGTACATCGGAAGGGTCGTTAAACTATCTTCCTATAGATTAGAGTTCCTAGAAACCTACCAAACTCTGAGATGATGGTTCTTCTTTGAGGTGTTGGTACACCGGAACGTCTTTAGGCTATCATCCTTCAGTTTAGAACTCCTAGATACCTACAAAACTGTGAGATGTTGGTTCCTCTTTGAGGTAATGGTACACCGGAAGGTTATTAAGCTGTTATAATTCAGTTTAGAGCTCCTAGATACCTACCAAACTGTGAGATGATGGTTCCTCTTTGATGTAATGTTACACCGGAAGGTTATTAAGCTGTTATTATTCAGTTTAGAGCTCTTAGATACCTACCAAACTGTGAGATATAGTTCCTCTTAGGGGTATTGACACAACGGAAGTGTCATTAAGCAGTAATCGTTCAGTTTAGAGCTCCGAGATACCTACCAAACTGTGAGATGGTGGTTCCTCTTAGAGGTATTGACACACCGGAAGGTTTTTAAGCTATCATCCTTAAGTTTAGAGCTCCTAGACACCAACCAAACTGTGATACGATGGTTCCCCTTTAAGGTCTCGACACACCGGAAGGGACTTTAAGTTATCATCCTTCAGTTCAGAGCTCCTAGATACCAACCAATCTCTGAGATGATGGTTCCTCTTAGAGTTATTGACTCACCGGAAGGGTCTTTAAGCTATCATCCTTCAGTTTAGAGCTCCTAGATACCTACCAAGCTCTGATATGATGATTCCTCTTTGAGGTATTGACACACGGGATGGGTGTTTAAGCTATCATCCGCAGGTTAGAGCTCCTAAATTCCTACCAAACTCTGAAATGATGATGCCTCTTTGAGGTATTAACACACCAGAAGGTTAATTTAAGCTATCAGCCTTCAGTTTAGAGCGCCTAGATACCTATAAAACTGTGAGATGATGGTTCCTCTTGGAGGTATTGACACACCGGAAGGGTTATTAAGTTATCATCGTTCAGTTCAAAGTTCCTAGATACCTACCAAACTGTGAGATGATGGTTCCCCATTAAGGTATTGACACACTGGAGAGTTTTCAAGCTATCATCGTTCAGTTTAGAGCTCCTAGATACCTACCAAACTGTGAGATGATGGGATGATCGTTCCTCTTAGAGGTAATTGCACACCGGTATGGTCTTTAAGCTATCTTTCTACAGTTTAGATCTCCTAGATACCTATCAAACTGTGAGATGATGGTTCCTCTTATAGGTATTGACGCACCGGAAGGGTCTTTAAACTATCATCCTTCAGTTTAGAGCTCCTAGATACCAACCAAACTTTGGGATATGGTTCCTCTTTGAGCTATTGGAACATCGGTAGTGTCTTTAAGCTATCAACCTTCAGTTTAGGGCTCCTAGATACCAACCAAACTGGGAGATGATGGTTCCCCATTAAGGTATTGACACATCAGAAGAGTCTTTAAGCCATCATCGTTCAGTTTGAGCTCCTAGATACCTACAAAACTGTGATTTGATGGTTCCTCTTTGGGGTATTTGTGCACCGGAAGGTTTTTAAGCTACCATCTTTCAGTTTAGAGCTCCTACATACCTACCAAACTGTGAGATGGAGGTTCTACTTTGAGGTATTGGTACATCGGAAGGGTCGTTAAACTATCTTCCTATAGATTAGAGTTCCTAGAAACCTACCAAACTGTGGGATGATGGTTCAACTTTGAGGTGTTGGTACACCGGAACGTCTTTAGCTATCATCCTTCAGTTTAGAGCTCCTAGATACCTACAAAACTGTGAGATGATGGTTCCTCTTTGAGGTAGTGGTACACCGTAAGGTTATTAAGCTGTTATAATTCAGTTTAGAGCTCCTAGATACCTACCAAACTGTGAGATGGTGGTTCCTCTTAGAGGTATTGACACACCGGAAGGTTTTTAAGCTATCATCCTTAAGTTTAGAGCTCCTAGACACCAACCAAACTGTGAGATGATGGTTCCCCTTTGAGGTCTCGACACACCGGAAGGGACATTAAGTTATCATCCTTCAGTTCAGAGCTCCTAGATACCAACCAATCTCTGAGATGATGGTTCCTCTTAGAGGTATTGACTCACCGGAAGGGTCTTTAAGCTATCATCCTTCAGTTTAGAGCTCCTAGATACCTACCAAGCTCTGAAATGATGATTCCTCTTTGAGGTATTGACACACGGGATGGGTGTTTAAGCTATCATCCGCAGGTTAGAGCTCCTAAATACCTACAAACTCTGAAATGATGATGCCTCTATGAGGTATTAACACACCAGAAGGTTAATTTTAGCTATCAGCCTTCAGTTTAGAGCTCCTAGGTACCTACCAAACTGTGAGATGACGGTTCCTCTTGGAGGTATTTACACACCGGAAGGGTTTTTAAGTTATCATCGTTCAGTTTAAAGCTCCTAGATACCTACCAAACTGTGAGATGATTGTTCCCCATTAAGGTATTAACACATCAGAAGAGTCTTTAAGCTATCATCGTTCAGGTTAGGCCTCCTAGATACCTACAAAACTGTGATTTGATGGTTCCTCTTTGAGGTATTTGTACACCGGAAGGTTTTTAAGCTACCATATTTCAGTTTAGAACTCCTACATACCTACCAAACTGTGAGATGGAGGTTCTTCTTTGAGGTATTGGTACATCGGAAGGGTCATCAAACTATCTTCCTATAGATTAGAGGTCCTAGAAACCTCCCATACTGTGAGATGATGGTTCATCTTTGAGGTGTTGTTACACCGGAAGGTCATTAAGCTATCATCGTGCAGTTCAGAGCTCCTAGATACCTACCGTATTGTTAGATGATCGTTACTCATAGAGGCATTGGCACACTGGAAGGGTCTTTATGCTATCATTCTTCAGTTTAGAGCTCCTAGATACCTATCAAACTGTGAGTTGATGGCTCCTCCTAGAGGTATTGGCACACCGGAAGGGTCATTAAACTATCATCCTTCAGTTTAGAGCTCCTAGATACCTACCAAACTGTGAGATGATGGTTCCCCATTAAGGTATTGACACATCAGAAGAGTTTTTAAGCTATCATCGTTCAGTTTAGAGCTCCTAGATACCTACAAAACTGTGCTTTGATGGTTCTTCTTTGGGGTATTGGTTCACCGCAAGGTTTTTATGCTACCATCTTTCAGTTTAGAGCTCCTACATACCTACCAAACTGTGAGTTGGAGGTTCTTCTTTGAAGTATTGGTACATCGGAAGGGTCGTTAAACTATCTTCCTATAGATTAGAGTTCCTAGAAACCTACCAAACTATGAGATGATGGTTCATCTTTGAGGTGTTGGTACACCGGAACGTCTTTAAGCTATCATCCTTCTGTTTAGAGCTCCTAGATACCTACAAAACTGTGAGATGATGGTTCCTCCTTGAGGTAATGGTTCACCGGAAGGTTATTGAGCTGTTATAATTCAGTTTGGAGCTCCTAGATACCTACCAAACTGTGAGATATAGTTCCTCTTATGGGTATTGACACAACGGAAGTGCCTTTAAGCTATCATCGTTCAGTTTAGAGCTCCTAGATACCTACCAAACTGTGAGATGGTGGT
The DNA here is from genome assembly GCA_946902985.2 of Meconema thalassinum. NCBI lineage: Eukaryota > Metazoa > Arthropoda > Insecta > Orthoptera > Tettigoniidae > Meconema > Meconema thalassinum. Next base: position 46,447,467 of record OX336395.1, read on the forward strand.
TCCTCTTAGAGGTATTGACACACCGGAAGGTTTTTAAGCTATCATCCTTAAGTTTAGAGCTCCTAGACACCAACCAAACTGTGAGATGATGGTTCCCCATTGAGGTCTCGACACACCGGAAGGGACTTTAAGTTGTCAACCTTCAGTTCAGAGCTCCTAGATACCAACCAATCTCTTAGATGATGGTTCCCCTTAGAGGTAGTGACTCACCGGATGGGTCTTTAAGCTATCATCCTTTAGTTTAGAGCTCCTAGATACCTACCAAGCTCTGATATGATGATTCCTCTTTGAGTTATTGACACACGGGATGGGGGTTTAAGCTATCATCCGCAGGTTAGAGCTCCCAAATACCTACCAAACTCTGAAATGATGATGCCTCATTGAGGTATTAACACACCAGAAGGTTAACTTAAGCTATCAGCCTTCAGTTTAGAGCTCCTAGATACCTACCAAACTGTGAGATGATGGTTCCTCTTGAAGGTATTGACACACCGGAAGGGTCTTTAAGTTATCATCGTTCAGTTTAAAGCTCCTAGATACCTACCAAACTGTGAGATGATGGTTCCCCATTAAGGTATTGACACACTGGAAGAGTTTTTAAGCTATCATCGTTCAGTTTAGAGCTCCTAGATACCTACCAAACTGTGAGATGATGGGATGATCGTTCCTCTTAGAGGTAATTGCACACTGGAATGGTTTTTAAGCTATCATTCTTCAGTTTAGATCTCCTAGATACCTATCAAACTGTGGGATGATGGTTCCTCTTATAGGTATTGACACACCGGAAGGGCCTTTAAACTAACATCCACAGTTTAGAGCTCCTAGAAACCTACCAAACTGTGGGATATGGTTCCTCTCAGAGGTATTGGAACACCGGAAGTGTCTTTAAGCTATCAACCTTCAGTTTAGGGCTCCTAGACACCTACCAAACTGTGAGATGATGATTCCTCTTTGAGGTATTAACACACCGGAAGGGTAATGTATGCTATCATCCTTCAGTTTAGAGCTCCAAGATACCTACCAAACTGTGAGATGATGGTTCCTCCATGAGGTATTGGTACAACAGAAGGTCTTTGGGCTATCTTCCTTCAGTTTAGAGCTCCTAAATAGCTACTGAACTGTGAGATATTGCTCCTCTTATAGGTGTGGACACAGCGGAAGAGTCTTTAAGCTATCATACTACAGTTTAGACCTCCATGATTCCTACCAAACTGGGAGATATGGTTTCTCTTAGAGGTATTGGCACACCGGAAGGTTCTTTAAGCTATCATCCTTCAGTTTAGAGCTCCTAGATACCTATCAAACTGTGATATGTTGGTTCCTATTAAAGGTATTGGCACACCGGAAGGGTCATTAAGCTATCATCCTTCAGTTTAGAGCTCCTAGATACCTATAAATCTGTTAGATGATGGATCCTCCTAGAGGTATTGACATACCGGAAGGGTCTTTAAGCTATCATCCATCAGTTTAGAGCTACTAGATATATACATAACTGTGAGATGATGGTTCCTCAATGAGGTATTGGTACACCGGAAGGTCATTAAGCTACCATCCTTCACACTAGAGCTCCTAGATACCTACCAAACTGTGAGAAGATTGTTCCTCTTTGAGGTATTGCCACACCGGAAGGGTTTTTAAACTATCATCCTTCAGTTTAGACCTTCTAGATACCTACCAAACTGTGAGACAAGGTTCCTCATAGAGGTATAGACACACAGGCAGGGTCTTTAAGCTATCAAGCTTGAGTTTAGAGCTCCTAGATACATACCAAACTGTGAGATGATGGTTTCTCTTAGAGGAATTTACACACGGGAAGGGTTTTAAGCTATCATCCCTCAGTTTAGAGCTCCTACAAACCCACCAAACTGTGAGATGATGGTTCTTCCTTGAGGCATTGGCACACCCGAAGGGCCTTTTTAGCAATCAACCTCCAGTTTAGAGCTACTATATATATACCAAACTGTGAGATATTGGTTCCTCTTTGAGGTATTGACACACCGGAAGGGTCTTTAAAATATCATCCTCCAGTTTAGAGCTCCTAGATACCTACCAAACTATGAGATATGGTTCCCCATTGAGGTATTGACACACCAGAAGGGTTTTTAAGCTATCATCCTTAAGTTTAGAGCTCCTAGATACCTACCAAACTGTGAGATGATGATTCCTCTTTGAGGTATTAACACACCGGAAGGGTAATTTATGCTATCACCCTTCAGTTTAGAGCTCCTAGATACCTACCAAACTGTGATATGATGGTTCCTCTTTGAGGTATTGGTACATCAGAAGGTCTTTAAGCTATCATCCTTCAGTTTAGAGCTCCTAAATAGCTACTGAACTGTGATATATTGTTCCTCTTATAGGTGTTGACACAGCGGAAGTGTCTTTAAGCAATCATCCCACAGTTTAGAGCTCCAAGATTCCTAGCAAACTGTGAGATATGGTTATTCTTAGAGGTATTGACACACCGGAAGAGTCTTTAAGCTATCATCCTTCAGTTTAGAGCTCCTAGATACCTACCAAACTGAGAGAAGGTGATACCACTTAGAGGAATTGACACACCGGAAGTGTCTTTATGCTATCATCCTTCAGTTTAGAGCTCCTAGATACCTACCAAGCTCTGATATGATGATTCCACTTTGAGGTATTGACACACGGGATGGGTGTTTAAGCTATCATCCGCAGGTTAGAGCTCCTAAATACCAACCAAACTCTGAAATGATGATGCCTCTTTGAGGTATTAGCACATCAGAAGGTTAATTTAAGCTATCAGCCTTCAGTTTAGAGCTCCTAGATACCTACCAAACTGTGAGATGATGGTTCCTCTTGGAGGTATTGACACACCGGAAGGGTTTTTAAGTTGTCTTCGTTCAGTTTAAAGCTCCTAGATACCTACCAAACTGTGAGATGATTGTTCCCCATTAAGGTATTGACACACTGGAGAGTTTTCAAGCTATCATCGTTCAGTTTATAGCTCCTAGATACTTACCAAACTGTGAGATGATGGGGTGATCGTTCCTCTTAGAGGTAATTGCACACCGGAATGGTCTTTAAGCTATCATTCTTCACTTTAGATCTCCTTGATACCTATCAAACTGTGAAATGATGGTTCCTCTTATAGGTGTTGACACACCGGAAGGGTTTTTAAACTATCATCCTTCAGTTTAGTGCTCCTAGATACCTACCAAACTTTGGGATATGGTTCCTCTTAGAGGTATTGGAACATCGGAAGTGTCCTTAAGCTGTCATCCTTCAGTTTAGGGCTCCTAGATACCTACCAAACTGTGAGATGATTGTTCCCCATTAAGGTATTGACACATCAGAAGAGTCTTTAAGCTATCATCGTTCAGTTTGAGCTCCTAGATACCCACAAACTGTGATTTGATGGTTCCCCATTGGGGCATTTGTACACCGGAAGGTTTTTAAGCTACCATCTTTAAGTTTAGAGCTCCTACATACCTACCAAACTGTGAGATGGAGGTTCTTCCTTGAGGTATTGGTACATCGGAAGGGTCGTTAAACTATCTTCCTATAGATTAGAGTTCCTAGAAACCTAACAAACTGTAAGATGATGGTTCATCTTTGAGGTGTTGTTACACCGGAAGGTCATTAAGCTATCATCCTTAAGTTTAGAGCTCCTAGATACCAATCAAGTTGTGATATGATGGTGCCTCTTTGAGTTATCGACAACCCGGAAGGATCTTTAAGCTATCATCCTTCAGTTTAGAGCTCCTAGATACCTTCCGAATTGTTAGATGATGGTTACTCATAGAGGTATTGGCACACTGGAAAGGTCTTTATGCTACCATTCTTCAGTTTAGAGCTCCTAGATACCTACCAGGCTCTGATATGATGATTCCTCTTTGAGTTATTGACACACGGGATGGGTGTTTAAGCTATCATCCGCAGGTTAGAGCTCCTAAACACCTACCAAACTCTGAAATGATGATGCTTCTTTGAGGTATTAACACACCAGAAGGTTAATTTAAGCTATCAGCCTTCAGTTTAGAGCTTCTAGATACCTACCAAACTGTGAGATGATGGTTCCTCTTGAAGGTATTGACACACCGGATGGGTCTTTAAGTTATCATCGTTCAGTTTAAAGGTCCTAGATACCTACCAAACTGTGAGATGATGGTTCCCCATTAAGGTATTGACACACTGGAAGAGTTTTTAAGCTATCATCGTTCAGTTTAGAGCTCCTAGATACCTACCAAACTGTGAGATGATGGGACGATCGTTCCTCCTAGGGGTAATTGCACACCGGAATGTTCTTTAACCTATCATTCTTCAGTTTAGATCTCCTAGATACCTATCAAACTGTGGGATGATGGTTCCTCTTATAGTTATTGACACACCGGAAGGGCCTTTAAACTATCATCCTTCAGTTTAGAGCTCCTAGATACCTACCTAACTGTGGGATATGGTTCCTCTTAGAGGTATTGGAACACCGGATGTGTCTTTAAGCTATCAACCTTCAGTTTAGGGCTCCTAGATACCTACCAAACTGTGAGATGATGATTCCTCTTTGAGGTATTAACACACCGGAAGGGTAATTTATGCTATCATCCTTCGGTTTAGAACTCCAAGATACCTACCAAACTGTGAGAAGATGGTTCCTCCTTGAGGTATTGGTACAACAGAAGGCCCTTGGGCTATCTTCCTTCAGTTTAGAGCTCCTAAATAGCTACTGAACTGTGAGATATTGCTCCTCTTATAGGTGTGGACACAGCGGAAGTGTCTTTAAGCTATCATACTACAGTTTAGACCTCCAAGATTCCTACCAAACTGGGAGATATGGTTCCTCTTAGAGATATTGGCACACCGGAAGGGTCTTTAAGCTATCATCCTTCAGTTTAGAGCTCCTAGGTACTTATCAAACTGTGAGATGTGGGTTCCTATTAAAGGTATTGGCACACCGGAAGGGTCATTAAGCTATCATCCTTCAGTTTAGAGCTCCTAGATACCTATAAAACTGTGAGATGATGGATCCTCTTAGAGGTATTGACATACCGGAAGGGTCTTTAAGCTATCATCCATCAGTTTAGAGCTACTAGATATATACATAACTGTGAGATGATAGTTCCTCAATGAGGTATTGGTACACCGGAAGGTCATTAAGCTACCATCCTTCATACTAGAGCTCCTAGATACCTACCAAACTGTGAGAAGATTGTTCCTCTTTGAGGTATTGCCACACCGGAAGGGTTTTTAAACTATCATCCTTCAGTTTAGACCTCCTAGATACCTACCAAACTGTGAGACAAGGTTCCTCATAGAGGTATAGACACACCGGCAGGGTCTTTAAGCTATCATGCTTGAGTTTTGAGCTCCTAGATACATACCAAACTGTGAGATGATGGTTTCTCTTAGAGGTATTTACACACGGGAAGGGTTTTAAGCTACCATCCCTCAGTTTAGAGCTCCTACAAACCCACCAAACTGTGAGATGATGGTTCTTCCTTGAGGCATTGGCACACCCGAAGGGCCTTTAAGCAATCAACCTCCAGTTTAGAGCTACTATATATATACCAAACTGTGAGATGTTGGTTCCTCTTTGAGGTATTGACACACCGGAAGGGTCTTTAAAATATCATCCTCCAGTTTAGAGCTCCTAGATACCTACCAAACTATGAGATATGGTTCCCCATTGAGGTATTGACACACCAGAAGCGTTCTTAAGCTATCATCCTTCAGTTTAGAGCTCCTGGATACCTACCAAACTGTGAGATGATGATTCCTCTTTGAGGTATTAACACAACGGAAGGGTAATTTATGCTATCACCCTTCAGTTTAGAGCTCCTAGATACCTACCAAACTGTGAGATGATGGTTCCTCTTTGAGGTATTGGTACATCAGAAGGTCTTAAAGCTATCATCCTTCAGTTAAGAGCTCCTAAATAGCTACTGAACTGTGATATATTGTTCCTCTTATAGGTGTTGACACAGCGGAAGTGTTTTTAAGCAATCATCCTACAGTTTAGAGCTCCAAGATTCCTAGCAAACTGTGAGATATGGTTCCTCTTAGAGGTATTGACAGACCGGAAGAGTCTTTAAGCTATCATCCTTCAGTTTAGAGCTCCTAGATACCTACCAAACTGAGAGAAGGTGATACCTCTTAGAGGAATTTACACACCGGAAGTGTCTTTAAGCTATGATCCTTCAGTTTAGAGCTCCTAGATACCAACCATGCTCTGATATGATGATTCCTCATTGAGGTATTGACACACGGGATGGGTGTTTAAGCTATCATCCGCAGGTTAGTGCTCCTAAATACCTACCAAACTCTGAAATGATGATGCCTCTTTGAGGTATTAACACACCAGAAGGTTAATTTAAGCTATCAGCCTTCAGTTTAGATCTCCTAGGTACCTACCAAACTGTGAGATGGTGGTTCCTCTTGGAGGTATTGACACACCGGAAGGGTTTTTAAGTTATCTTCGTTCAGTTTAAAGCTCCTAGATACCTACCAAACTGTGAGATGATTGTTCCCCATTAAGGTATTGACACACTGGAAGAGTTTTCAAGCTATCATCGTTCAGTTTAGAGCTCCTAGATACCTACCAAACTGTGAGATGATGGGGTGATCGTTCCTCTTAGAGGTAATTGCACACCGGAATGGTCTTTAAGATACATTCTTCAGTTTAGATCTCCTTGATACCTATCAAACTGTGAAATGATGGTTCCTCTTACAGGTATTGACACACCGGAAGGGTCTTTAAACTATCATCCTTCAGTTTAGAGCTCCTAGATACCTACCGAACTTTGGGATATTGTTCCTCTTAGAGGTATTGGAACATCGGAAGTGCATTTAAGCTGTCATCCTTCAGTTTAGGGCTCCTAGATACCTACCAAACTGTGAGATGATGGTTCCCCATTAAGGTATTGACACATCAGAAGAGTCTTTAAGCTATCATCGTTCAGTTTGAGCTCCCAGATACCCACAAAAACTGTGATTTGATGGATCCTCTTTGGGGTATTTGTACACCGGAAGGTTTTTAAGCTACCATCTTTCAGGTTAGAACTCCTACATACCTACCAAACTGTGAGATGGAGGTTCTTCTTTGAGGTATTGGTACATCGGAAGGGTCATTAAACTATCTTCCTATAGATTAGAGCTCCTAGATACCTACCAAACTGTGAGATATAGTTCCTCTTAGGGGTATTGACACAACGGAAGTGTATTTAAGCTATCATCGTTCAGTTTAGAGCTCCTTGATACCTACCAAACTGTGAGATGGTGGTTCCTCTTAGAGGTATTGATACACCGGAAGGTCTTTAAGCTATCATCCTTAAGTTTAGAGCTCCTAGACACCAACCAAACTGTGAGATGATGGTTCCCCTTTGAGGTATCGACACACCGGAAGGGTCTTTAAGTTATCATCCTTCAGTTCAGAGCTCCTAGATACCAACCAATCTCTGAGATGATGGTTCCTCTTAGAGGTATTGACTCACCGGAAGGGTCTTTAAGCTATCATCCTTCAGTTTAGAGCTCCTAGATACCCACCAAGCTCTGATATGATGATTCCTCTTTGGGTATTGACACACGGGATGGGTGTTTAAGCTATCATCCGCAGGTGAGAGCTCCTAAATACCTACGAAACTCTGAAATGATGATGCCTATATGAGGTATTAACACACCAGAAGGTTAATTTAAGCTATCAGCCTTCAGTTTAGAGCTCCTAGATACCTACCAAACTGTGAGATGATGGTTCCTCTTGGAGGTATTTACACACCAGAAGGGTCTTTAAGTTATCATCGTTCAGTTTAAAGCTCCTAGATACCTACCAAACTGAGAGATGATTGTTCCCCATTAAGGTATTGACACACTGGAAGAGTTATCAAGCTATCATCGTACAGTTTAGAGCTCCTAGATACCTACCAATGTGTGAGATGATGGGATGATGGTTCCTCATAGAGGTAATTGGACACCGGTATGGTCTTTAAGCTATCTTTCTACAGTTTAGATCTCCTAGATACCTATCAAACTGTGAGATGATGGTTCCTCTTATAGGTATTGACACACCGGAAGGGTTTTTAACTATCATCCTTCAGTTTGGAGCTCCTAAATTCCTACCAAACTGTGGGAAATGGTTCCTCTTAGAGGTATTGGAACACCGGAAGTGACTTTAAGCTATCAACCTTCAGTTTAGGGCTCCTAGATACCTACCAAACTGTGAGATGATGGTTCCCCATTAATGTATTGACACATCAGAAGAGTCTTTAAGCTATCATCGTTCAGGTTAGGCCTCCTAGATACCTAGAAAACTGTGATTTGATGGTTCCCCTTTGGGGTATTTGTACACCGGAAGATTTTTAAGCCACCATCTTTCAGTTTAGAGCTCCTACATACCTACCAAACTGTGAGATGGAGGTTCTTCTTTGAGGTATTGGTACATCGGAAGGGTCGTTAAACTATCTTCCTATAGATTAGAGTTCCTAGAAACCTACCAAACTGTGAGATGATGGTTCATCTTTGAGGTGTTGGTACACCGGAACGTCTTTAGGCTATCATCCTTCAGTTTAGAGCTCCTAGATACCAACAAAAGTGTGAGATGATGGTTCCTCATTGAGGTAATGGTACACCGGAAGGTTTTTAAGCTGTTATAATTCAGTTTAGAGCTCCTAGATACCTACCAAACTGTGAGATATAGTTCCTCTTAGGGATATTGATACAACGGAAGTGTCATTAAGCTACCATCGTTCAGTTTAGAGCGCGTAGATACCTACCAAACTGTGAGATGGGAGTTCCTCTTAGAGGTATTGACACACCGGAAGGTTTTTAAGCTACCATCCTTAAGTTTAGAGCTCCTAGACACCAACCAAACTGTGAGATGATGGTTCCCCTTTGAGGTCTCGACACACCTGAAGGGACTTTAAGTTATCATCCTTCAGTTCAGAGCTCCTAGATACCAACCAATGTCTGATATGATGGTTTCTCTTAGAGGTATTGACTCACCGGACGGGTCTTTAAGCTATCATCACTCAGTTTAGAGCTCCTAGATACCCACCAAGCTCTGATATGATGATTCCTCTTTGAGGTATTGACACACGGGATGGGTGTTTAAGCTATCATCCGCAGGTTAGAGCTCCTAAATACCTAGCAAACTCTGAAATGATGATGCCTCTTTGAGATAATAACACACCAGAAGGTTAATTTAAGCTATCAGCCTTCAGTTTAGAGGTCCTAGATACCTACCAAACTGTGAGATATAGTTCCTCTTAGGGATATTGATACAACGGAAGTGTCATTAAGCTACCATCGTTCAGTTTAGAGCGCGTAGATACCTACCAAACTGTGAGATGGGAGTTCCTCTTAGAGGTATTGACACACCGGAAGGTTTTTAAGCTACCATCCTTAAGTTTAGAGCTCCTAGACACCAACCAAACTGTGAGTTGATGGTTCCTCTTGGAGGTATTGACACACCGGAAGGGTCTTTAAGTTATCATCGTTCAGTTTAAAGCTCCTAGATACCTACCAAACTGTGAGATGATTGTTCCCCATTAAGGTATTGACACACTGGAAGAGTTTTCAATCTATCATCGTTCAGTTTAGAGCTCCTAGATACCTACCAATGTGTGAGATGAAGGGATGATGGTTCCTCTCAGAGGTAATTGCACACCGGTATGGTCTTTAAGCTATCATTCTTCAGTTTAGATCTCCTAGATACCTATCAAACTGTGAGATGTTGGTTCCTCTTATAGGTATTGACACACCGGAAGGGACTTTAAGCTATCAACCTTCAGTTTAGGGCTCCTAGATACCTACTAAACTGTGAGATGATGGTTCCCACTTAAGGTATTGACACACCAGAAGAGTCTTTAAGCTATCATCGTTCAGATTAGAGCTCCTAGATACCTACAAACTGTAATTTGATGGTTCCTCTTTGGGGTATTTGTACACCGGAAGGTTTTTAAGCTACCATCTTTCAGTTTAGAGCTCCTACATACCTACCAAACTGTGAGATGGAGGTTCTTCTTAGTGGTATTGGTACATCGGAAGGGTCGTTAAACTATATTCCTATAGATTAGAGTTCTTAGAAACCTACCAAACTGTGAGATGATGGTTCATCTTTGAGGTGTTGGTACACCGGTACGTCTTTAGGCTATCATCCTTCAGTTTAGAGCTCCTAGATACCTACAAAACTGTGAGATGATGGTTCCTCTTAGAGATATTGGAACACCGGAAGTGATTTTAAGTTATCATCCTTCAGTTCAGAGCTCCTAGATACCAAACAATCTCTGAGATGATGGTTCCTCTTAGAGTTATTGACTCACCGGAAGGGTCTTTAAGCAATCATCCTTCAGTTTAGAGCTCCTAGATGCCTACCAAGCTCTGATATGATGATTCCTCTTTGAGGTAATGACACACGGGATGGGTGTTTAAGCTATCATCCGCAGGTTAGAGCTCCTAAATACCTACCAAACTCTGAAATGATGATGCATCTTTGAGGTATTAACACACCAGAAGGTTAATTTAAGCGATCAGCCTTCAGTTTAGAGCTCCTAGATACCTACCAAACTGTGAGATGATGGGGTGATCGTTCCTCTTAGAGGTAATTGCACACCGGAATGGTCTTTAAGCTATCATTCTTCAGTTTAGATCTCCTAGATACCTATCAAACTGTGAAATGATGGTTCCTCTTATAGGTATTGACACACCGGAAGGGTCTTTAAACTATCATCCTTCAGTTTAGAGCTCCTAAGTACCTACCAAACTTTGGGATATGGTTCCTCTTAGAGGTATTGGAACATCGGAAGTGTCTTTAAGCTGTCATCCTTCAGTTTAGGGCTCCTAGATACCTACCAAACTGTGAGATCATGGTTCCCCATTAAGGTATTGACACATCAGAAGAGTCTTTAAGCTATCATCGTTCAGTTTGAGCTCCTAGATACCTACAAAACTGTGATTTGATGGTTCCTCTTTGGGGTATTTGTTCACCGGAAGGTTTTTAAGCTACCATATTTCAGTTTAGAGCTCCTACATACCTACCAAACTGTGAGATGGAGGTTCTTCTTTGAGGTATTGGTACATCGGAAGGGTCGTTAAACTATCTTCCTATAGATTAGAGTTCCTAGAAACCTACCAAACTGTGAGATGATGGTTCATCTTTGAGGTGTTGTTACACCGGAAGGTCATTAAGCTATCATCCTTAAGTTTAGAGCTCCTAGATACCAATCAAGTTGTGATATGATGGTGCCTCTTTGAGTTATCGACAACCCGGAAGGATCTTTAAGCTATCATCCTTCAGTTTAGAGCTCCTAGATACCTACCGAATTGTTAGATGATGGTTACTCATAGAGGTATTGGCACACTGGAAGGGTCTTTATGCTATCATTCTTCAGTTTAGAGCTCCTAGATACCTATCAAACTGTGAGTTGATGGTTCCTCATAGAGGTATTGGCACACCGGAAGGGTCATTAAACTATCATCCTTCAGTTTAGAGCTCCTAGATACCAACCTAACTGTGAGATGATGGATCCTCTTTGAGGTAATGGTACACCGGAAGGTCATTAAGCTGTTATAATTCAGTTTAGAGCTCCTAGATACCTACCAAACTGTGAGATATAGTTCCTCTTAGGGGTATTGACACAACGGAAGTGTCTTTAAGCTATCATCGTTCAGTTAAGAGCTCCTTGATACCTATCAAACTGTGAGATGGTGGTTCCTCTTAGAGGTATTGACACATCGGAAGGTATTTAAGCTATCATCCTTAAGTTTAGAGCTCCTAGACACCAAACAAACTGTGAGATGATGGTTCCCCTTTGAGGAATCGACACACCGGAAGGGTCTTTAAGTCATCTTCCTTCAGTTCAGAGCTCCTAGATACCAACCAATCTCTGAGATGTTGGTTCCTCTTAGAGGTATTGACTCACCGGAAGGGTCTTTAAGCTATCATCCTTCAGTTTAGAGCTCCTAGATTGCCACCAAGCTCTGATATGATGATTCCTCTTTGAGGTATTGACACACGGGATGGGTGTTTAAGCTATCATCCACAAGTTAGAGCTCCTAAACACCTACCAAACTCTGAAATGATGATGCCTCTTTGAGGTATTAACACACCAGAAAGTTAATTTAAGCTATCAGCCTTCAGTTTAGTGCTCCTAGATAACTACCAAACTGTGAGATTATGGTTCCTCTTGGAGGTATTGACACACCGGAAGGGTCTTTAAGTTATCATCGTTCAGTTTAAAGCTCCTAGATACCTACCAAACTGTGAGATGATTGTTCCCCATTAAGGTATTGACACACTGGAAGAGTTTTCAATCTATCATCGTTCAGTTTAGAGCTCCTAGATACCTACCAATGTGTGAGATGAAGGGATGATGGTTCCTCATAGAGGTAATTGCACACCGGTATGGTCTTTAAGCTATCATTCTTCAGTTTAGATCTCCTAGATACCTATCAAACTGTGAGATGTTGGTTCCTCCTATAGGTATTGACACACCGGAAGGGTCTTTAAACTATCATCCTTCAGTTTAGAGCTCCTAAATACCTACCAAACTGTGGGAAATGGTTCCTCTTAGAGGTATTGGAACACCGGAAGTGACTTTAAGCTATCAACCTTCAGTTTAGGGCTCCTAGATACCTACCTAACTGTGAGATGATGGTTCCCCATTAAGGTATTGACACATCAGAAAAGTCTTTAAGCTATCATCGATCAGGTTAGGCCTCCTAGATACCTACAAAACTGTGATTTGATGGTTCCTCTTTGGGGTATTTGTACACCGGAAGGTTTTTAAGCTACCATCATTCAGTTTAGAGCTCCTACATACCTACCAAACTGTGAGATGGTGGTTCTTCTTTGAGGTATTGGTACATCGGAAGTGTCGTCAATCTATCTTCCTATAGATTAGAGTTCCTAGAAACCTCCCAAACTGTGAGATGATGGTTCATCTTTGAGGTGTTGTTACACCGGAAGGTCATTAAGCTATCATCCTTAAGTTTAGAGCTCCTAGACACCAACCAAACTGCGAGATGGAGGTTCTTCTTTGAGGTATTGGTACATCGGAAGGGTCGTTAAACTATCTTCCTATAGATTAGAGTTCCTAGAAACCTACCAAACTGTGAGATGATGGTACATCTTTGAGGTGTTGGTACACCGGAACGTCATTAAGCTATCATCCTTCAGTTTAGAGCTCCTAGATACCTACCAAACTGTGAGATGGTGGTTCCTCTTAGAGGTGTTGACTCACCGGAAGGGTCTTTAAGCTATCATCCTTCAGTTTAGAGCTCCTAGATACCCACCAAGCTCTGATATGATGATTCCTCTTTGAGGTATTGAGACACGGGATGGGTGTTTAAGCTATCATCCGCAGGTTAGAGCTCCTAAATACCTACCAAACTCTGAAATGATGATGCCTCTTTGAGGTAATAACACACCAGAAGGTTAATTTAAGCTATCAGCCTTCAGTTTAGAGCTCCTAGATACCTACCAAACTGTGAGATGATGGTTCCTCTTGGAGGTATTGACACACCGGAAGGGTCTTTAAGTTATCATCGTTCAGTTTAAAGATCCTAGATACCTACCAAACTGTGAGATGATTGTTCCCCATTAAGGTATTGACACACTGGAAGAGTTTTCAAGCTATCATCGTTCAGTTTAGAGCTCCTAGATACCAACCAATGTGTGAGATGAAGGGATGATGGTTCCTCATAGAGGTAATTGCACACCGGTATGGTCTTTAAGCTATCATTCTTCAGTTTAGATCTCCTAGATACCTATCAAACTGTGAGATGTTGGTTCCTCTTATAGGTATTGACACACCGGAAGGGTCTTTAAACTATCATCCTTCAGTTTAGAGCTCCTAAATACCTACCAAACTGTGGGAAATGGTTCCTCTTAGAGGTATTGGAACACCGGAAGTGACTTTAAGCTATCAACCTTCAGTTTAGGGCTCCTAGATACCTACCAAACTGTGAGATGATGGTTCCCCATTAAGGTATTGACACATCAGAAGAGTCTTTAAGCTATCATCGATCAGGTTAGGCCTCCTAGATACCTACAAAACTGTGATTTGATGGTTCCTCTTTGGGGTATTTGTACACCGGAAGGTTTATAAGCTACCATCATTCAGTTTAGAGCTCCTACATACCTACCAAACTGTGAGATGGAGGTTCTTCTTTGAGGTATTGGTACATCGGAAGGGTCGTCAAACTATCTTCCTATAGATTAGAGTTCCTAGAAACCTCCCAAACTGTGAGATGATGGTTCATCTTTGAGGTGTTGTTACACCGGAAGGTCTCTAAGCTATCATCCTTAAGTTTAGAGCTCCTAGACACCAACCAAACTGCGAGATGGAGGTTCTTCTTTGAGGTATTGGTACATCGGAAGGGTCGTTAAACTATCTTCCTATAGATTAGAGTTCCTAGAAACCTACCAAACTGTGAGATGATGGTACATCTTTGAGGTGTTGGTACACCGGAACGTCATTAAGCTATCATCCTTCAGTTTAGAGCTCCTAGATACCTACCAAACTGTGAGATGGTGGTTCCTCTTAGAGGTGTTGACTCACCGGAAGGGTCTTTAAGCTATCATCCTTCAGTTTAGAGCTCCTAGATACCCACCAAGCTCTGATATGATGATTCCTCTTTGAGGTATTGACACACGGGATGGGTGTTTAAGCTATCATCCGCAGGTCAGAGCTCCTAAATATCTACCAAACTCTGAAATGATGATGCCTCTTTGAGGTATTAACACACCAGAAGGTTAATTTAAGCTATCACCCTTCAGTTTAGAGCTCCTAGATACCTACCAAACTGTGAGATGATGGTTCCTCTTGGAGGTATTGACACACCGGAAGGGTTTTTAAGTTATCATCGCTCAGTTTAAAGCTCCTAGATACCTACCAAACTGTGAGATGATGGTTCCCCATTAAGGTATTGACACACTGGAAGAGTTCTCAAGCTATCATCGTTCAGTTTAGAGCTCCTAGATACCTACCAAAGTGTGAGATGATGGGATGACGGTTCCTCTTAGAGGTAATTGCACACCGGTATGGTCTTTAAGCTATCATTCTTCAGTTTAGATCTCCTAGATACCTATCAAACTGTGAGATGATGGTTCCTCTTATAGGTATTGACACACCGGAAGGGACTTTAAGCTATCTACCTTCAGTTTAGGGCTCCTAGATACCTACCAAACTGTGAGATGATGGTTCCCCATTAAGGTATTGACACATCAGAAGAGTCTTTAAACTATCATCGTTCAGATTAGAGCTCCTAGATACCTACAAACTGTGATTTGATGGTTCCTCTTTGGGGTATTTGTACACCGGAAGGTTTTTAAGCTACCATCTTTCAGTTTAGAGCTCCTACATACCTACCAAACTGTGAGATGGAGGTTCTTCTTAGTGGTATTGGTACATCGGAAGGGTCGTTAAACTATATTCCTATAGATTAGAGTTCTTAGAAACCTACCAAACTGTGAGATGATGGTTCATCTTTGAGGTGTTGGTACACCGGTACGTTTTTAGGCTATCATCCTTCAGTTTAGGGCTCCTAGATACCTACAAAACTGTGAGATGATGGTTCCTCTTAGAGATATTGGAACACCGGAAGTGATTTTAAGTTATCATCCTTCAGTTCAGAGCTCCTAGATACCAAACAATCTCTGAGATGATGGTTCCTCTTAGAGTTAATGACTCACCGGAAGGGTCCTTAAGCAATCATCCTTCAGTTTAGAGCTCCTAGATACCTACCAAGCTCTGATATGATGATTCCTCTTTGAGGTAATGACACACGGGATGGGTGTTTAAGCTATCATCCGCAGGTTAGAGCTCCTAAATACCTACCAAACTCTGAAATGATGATGCCTCTTTGAGGTATTAACACACTAGAAGGTTAATTTTAGCGATCAGCCTTCAGTTTAGAGCTCCTAGATACCTACCAAACTGTGAGATGATGGTTCCTCGTGGAGGTATTGACACACCGGAAGGGTTTTTAAGTTATCTTCGTTCAGTTTAAAGTTCCTAGATACCTACCAAACTGTGAGATGATTGTTCCCCATTAAGGTATTGACACACTGGAGAGTTTTCAAGCTATCATCGTTCAGTTTAGAGCTCCTAGATACCTACCAAACTGTGAGATGATGGGGTGATCGTTCCTCTTAGAGGTAATTGCACACCGGAATGGTCTTTAAGCTATCATTCTTCAGTTTAGATCTCAAAGATACCTACCAAGCTCTGATATGATGATTCCTCTTTGAGGTAATGACACACGGGATGGGTGTTTAAGCTATCATCCGCAGGTTAGAGCTCCTAAATACCTACCAAACTCTGAAATGATGATGCCTCTTTGAGGTATTAACACACCAGAAGGTTAATTTAAGCGATCAGCCTTCAGTTTAGAGCTCCTAGATACCTACCAAACTGTGAGATGATGGGTTGATCGTTCCTCTTAGAGGTAATTGCACACCGGAATGGTCTTTAAGCTATCATTCTTCAGTTTAGATCTCCTAGATACCTATCAAACTGTGAAATGATGGTTCCTCTTATAGGTATTGACACACCGGAAGGGTCTTTAAACTATCATCCTTCAGTTTAGAGCTCCTAAGTACCTACCAAACTTTGGGATATGGTTCCTCTTAGAGGTATTGGAACATCGGAAGTGTCTTTAAGCTGTCATCCTTCAGTTTAGGGCTCCTAGATACCTGCCAAACTGTGAGATCATGGTTCCCCATTAAGGTATTGACACATCAGAAGAGTCTTTAAGCTATCATCGTTCAGTTTGAGCTCCTAGATACCTACAAAACTGTGATATGATGGTTCCTCTTTGGGGTATTTGTTCACCGGAAGGTTTTTAAGCTACCATCTTTCAGTTTAGAGCTCCTACATACCTACCAAACTGTGAGATGGAGGTTCTTCTTTGAGGTATTGGTACATCGGAAGGGTCGTTAAACTATCTTCCTATAGATTAGAGTTCCTAGAAACCTACCAAACTGTGAGATGATGGTTCATCTTTGAGGTGTTGTTACACCGGAAGGTCATTAAGCTATCATCCTTAAGTTTAGAGCTCCTAGATACCAATCAAGTTGTGATATGATGGTGCCTCTTTGAGTTATCGACAACCCGGAAGGATCTTTAAGCTATCATCCTTCAGTTTAGAGCTCCTAGATACCTACCGAATTGTTAGATGATGGTTACTCATAGAGGTATTGGCACACTGGAAGGGTCTTTATGCTATCATTCTTCAGTTTAGAGCTCCTAGATACCTATCAAACTGTGAGTTGATGGTTCCTCATAGAGGTATTGGCACACCGGAAGGGTCATTAAACTATCATCCTTCAGTTTAGAGCTCCTAGATACCAACCAAACTGTGAGATGATGGATCCTCTTTGAGGTAATCGTACACCGGAAGGTCATTAAGCTGTTATAATTCAGTTTAGAGCTCCTAGATACCTACCAAACTGTGAGATATAGTTCCTCTTAGGGGTATTGACACAACGGAGGTGTCTTTAAGCTATCATCGTTCAGTTAAGAGCTCCTTGATACCTATCAAACTGTGAGATGGTGGTTCCTCTTAGAGGTATTGACACATCGGAAGGTATTTAAGCTATCATCCTTAAGTTTAGAGCTCCTAGACACCAAACAAACTGTGAGATGATGGTTCCCCTTTGAGGTATCGACACACCGGAAGGGTCTTTAAGTCATCTTCCTTCAGTTCAGAGCTCCTAGATACCAACCAATCTCTGAGATGATGGTTCCTCTTAGAGGTATTGACTCACCGGAAGGGTCTTTAAGCTATCATCCTTCAGTTTAGAGCTCCTAGATACCCACCAAGCTCTGATATGATGATTCCTCTTTGAGGTATTGACACACGGGATGGGTGTTTAAGCTATCATCCGCAAGTTAGAGCTCCTAAACACCTACCAAACTCTGAAATGATGATGCCTCTTTGAGGTATTAACACACCAGAAGGTTAATTTAAGCTATCAGCCTTCAGTTTAGTGCTCCTAGATAACTACCAAACTGTGAGATTATGGTTCCTCTTGGAGGTATTGACACACCGGAAGGGTCTTTAAGTTATCATCGTTCAGTTTAAGGCTCCTAGATACCTACCAAACTGTGAGATGATTGTTCCCCATTAAGGTATTGACACACTGGAAGAGTTTTCAATCTATCATCGTTCAGTTTAGAGCTCCTAGATACCTACCAATGTGTGAGATGAAGGGATGATGGTTCCTCATAGAGGTAATTGCACACCGGTATGGTCTTTAAGCTATCATTCTTCAGTTTAGATCTCCTAGATACCTATCAAACTGTGAGATGTTGGTTCCTCCTATAGGTATTGACACACCGGAAGGGTCTTTAAACTATCATCCTTCAGTTTAGAGCTCCTAAATACCTACCAAACTGTGGGAAATGGTTCCTCTTAGAGGTATTGGAACACCGGAAGTGACTTTAAGCTATCAACCTTCAGTTTAGGGCTCCTAGATACCTACCTAACTGTGAGATGATGGTTCCCCATTAAGGTATTGACACATCAGAAAAGTCTTTAAGCTATCATCGATCAGGTTAGGCCTCCTAGATACCTACAAAACTGTGATTTGATGGTTCCTCTTTGGGGTATTTGTACACCGGAAGGTTTTTAAGCTACCATCATTCAGTTTAGAGCTCCTACATACCTACCAAACTGTGAGATGGTGGTTCTTCTTTGAGGTATTGGTACATCGGAAGTGTCGTCAATCTATCTTCCTATAGATTAGAGTTCCTAGAAACCTCCCAAACTGTGAGATGATGGTTCATCTTTGAGGTGTTGTTACACCGGAAGGTCATTAAGCTATCATCCTTAAGTTTAGAGCTCCTAGACACCAACCAAACTGCGAGATGGAGGTTCTTCTTTGAGGTATTGGTACATCGGAAGGGTCGTTAAACTATCTTCCTATAGATTAGAGTTCCTAGAAACCTACCAAACTGTGAGATGATGGTACATCTTTGAGGTGTTGGTACACCGGAACGTCATTAAGCTATCATCCTTCAGTTTAGAGCTCCTAGATACCTACCAAACTGTGAGATGGTGGTTCCTCTTAGAGGTGTTGACTCACCGGAAGGGTCTTTAAGCTATCATCCTTCAGTTTAGAGCTCCTAGATACCCACCAAGCTCTGATATGATGATTCCTCTTTGAGGTATTGAGACACGGGATGGGTGTTTAAGCTATCATCCGCAGGTTAGAGCTCCTAAATACCTACCAAACTCTGAAATGATGATGCCTCTTTGAGGTAATAACACACCAGAAGGTTAATTTAAGCTATCAGCCTTCAGTTTAGAGCTCCTAGATACCTACCAAACTGTGAGATGATGGTTCCTCTTGGAGGTATTGACACACCGGAAGGGTCTTTAAGTTATCATCGTTCAGTTTAAAGATCCTAGATACCTACCAAACTGTGAGATGATTGTTCCCCATTAAGGTATTGACACACTGGAAGAGTTTTCAAGCTATCATCGTTCAGTTTAGAGCTCCTAGATACCAACCAATGTGTGAGATGAAGGGATGATGGTTCCTCATAGAGGTAATTGCACACCGGTATGGTCTTTAAGCTATCATTCTTCAGTTTAGATCTCCTAGATACCTATCAAACTGTGAGATGTTGGTTCCTCTTATAGGTATTGACACACCGGAAGGGTCTTTAAACTATCATCCTTCAGTTTAGAGCTCCTAAATACCTACCAAACTGTGGGAAATGGTTCCTCTTAGAGGTATTGGAACACCGGAAGTGACTTTAAGCTATCAACCTTCAGTTTAGGGCTCCTAGATACCTACCAAACTGTGAGATGATGGTTCCCCATTAAGGTATTGACACATCAGAAGAGTCTTTAAGCTATCATCGATCAGGTTAGGCCTCCTAGATACCTACAAAACTGTGATTTGATGGTTCCTCTTTGGGGTATTTGTACACCGGAAGGTTTATAAGCTACCATCATTCAGTTTAGAGCTCCTACATACCTACCAAACTGTGAGATGGAGGTTCTTCTTTGAGGTATTGGTACATCGGAAGGGTCGTCAAACTATCTTCCTATAGATTAGAGTTCCTAGAAACCTCCCAAACTGTGAGATGATGGTTCATCTTTGAGGTGTTGTTACACCGGAAGGTCTCTAAGCTATCATCCTTAAGTTTAGAGCTCCTAGACACCAACCAAACTGCGAGATGGAGGTTCTTCTTTGAGGTATTGGTACATCGGAAGGGTCGTTAAACTATCTTCCTATAGATTAGAGTTCCTAGAAACCTACCAAACTGTGAGATGATGGTACATCTTTGAGGTGTTGGTACACCGGAACGTCATTAAGCTATCATCCTTCAGTTTAGAGCTCCTAGATACCTACCAAACTGTGAGATGGTGGTTCCTCTTAGAGGTGTTGACTCACCGGAAGGGTCTTTAAGCTATCATCCTTCAGTTTAGAGCTCCTAGATACCCACCAAGCTCTGATATGATGATTCCTCTTTGAGGTATTGACACACGGGATGGGTGTTTAAGCTATCATCCGCAGGTCAGAGCTCCTAAATATCTACCAAACTCTGAAATGATGATGCCTCTTTGAGGTATTAACACACCAGAAGGTTAATTTAAGCTATCACCCTTCAGTTTAGAGCTCCTAGATACCTACCAAACTGTGAGATGATGGTTCCTCTTGGAGGTATTGACACACCGGAAGGGTTTTTAAGTTATCATCGCTCAGTTTAAAGCTCCTAGATACCTACCAAACTGTGAGATGATGGTTCCCCATTAAGGTATTGACACACTGGAAGAGTTCTCAAGCTATCATCGTTCAGTTTAGAGCTCCTAGATACCTACCAAAGTGTGAGATGATGGGATGACGGTTCCTCTTAGAGGTAATTGCACACCGGTATGGTCTTTAAGCTATCATTCTTCAGTTTAGATCTCCTAGATACCTATCAAACTGTGAGATGATGGTTCCTCTTATAGGTATTGACACACCGGAAGGGACTTTAAGCTATCTACCTTCAGTTTAGGGCTCCTAGATACCTACCAAACTGTGAGATGATGGTTCCCCATTAAGGTATTGACACATCAGAAGAGTCTTTAAACTATCATCGTTCAGATTAGAGCTCCTAGATACCTACAAACTGTGATTTGATGGTTCCTCTTTGGGGTATTTGTACACCGGAAGGTTTTTAAGCTACCATCTTTCAGTTTAGAGCTCCTACATACCTACCAAACTGTGAGATGGAGGTTCTTCTTAGTGGTATTGGTACATCGGAAGGGTCGTTAAACTATATTCCTATAGATTAGAGTTCTTAGAAACCTACCAAACTGTGAGATGATGGTTCATCTTTGAGGTGTTGGTACACCGGTACGTTTTTAGGCTATCATCCTTCAGTTTAGGGCTCCTAGATACCTACAAAACTGTGAGATGATGGTTCCTCTTAGAGATATTGGAACACCGGAAGTGATTTTAAGTTATCATCCTTCAGTTCAGAGCTCCTAGATACCAAACAATCTCTGAGATGATGGTTCCTCTTAGAGTTAATGACTCACCGGAAGGGTCCTTAAGCAATCATCCTTCAGTTTAGAGCTCCTAGATACCTACCAAGCTCTGATATGATGATTCCTCTTTGAGGTAATGACACACGGGATGGGTGTTTAAGCTATCATCCGCAGGTTAGAGCTCCTAAATACCTACCAAACTCTGAAATGATGATGCCTCTTTGAGGTATTAACACACCAGAAGGTTAATTTTAGCGATCAGCCTTCAGTTTAGAGCTCCTAGATACCTACCAAACTGTGAGATGATGGTTCCTCGTGGAGGTATTGACACACCGGAAGGGTTTTTAAGTTATCTTCGTTCAGTTTAAAGTTCCTAGATACCTACCAAACTGTGAGATGATTGTTCCCCATTAAGGTATTGACACACTGGAGAGTTTTCAAGCTATCATCGTTCAGTTTAGAGCTCCTAGATACCTACCAAACTGTGAGATGATGGGGTGATCGTTCCTCTTAGAGGTAATTGCACACCGGAATGGTCTTTAAGCTATCATTCTTCAGTTTAGATCTCAAAGATACCTACCAAGCTCTGATATGATGATTCCTCTTTGAGGTAATGACACACGGGATGGGTGTTTAAGCTATCATCCGCAGGTTAGAGCTCCTAAATACCTACCAAACTCTGAAATGATGATGCCTCTTTGAGGTATTAACACACCAGAAGGTTAATTTAAGCGATCAGCCTTCAGTTTAGAGCTCCTAGATACCTACCAAACTGTGAGATGATGGGTTGATCGTTCCTCTTAGAGGTAATTGCACACCGGAATGGTCTTTAAGCTATCATTCTTCAGTTTAGATCTCCTAGATACCTATCAAACTGTGAAATGATGGTTCCTCTTATAGGTATTGACACACCGGAAGGGTCTTTAAACTATCATCCTTCAGTTTAGAGCTCCTAAGTACCTACCAAACTTTGGGATATGGTTCCTCTTAGAGGTATTGGAACATCGGAAGTGTCTTTAAGCTGTCATCCTTCAGTTTAGGGCTCCTAGATACCTGCCAAACTGTGAGATCATGGTTCCCCATTAAGGTATTGACACATCAGAAGAGTCTTTAAGCTATCATCGTTCAGTTTGAGCTCCTAGATACCTACAAAACTGTGATATGATGGTTCCTCTTTGGGGTATTTGTTCACCGGAAGGTTTTTAAGCTACCATCTTTCAGTTTAGAGCTCCTACATACCTACCAAACTGTGAGATGGAGGTTCTTCTTTGAGGTATTGGTACATCGGAAGGGTCGTTAAACTATCTTCCTATAGATTAGAGTTCCTAGAAACCTACCAAACTGTGAGATGATGGTTCATCTTTGAGGTGTTGTTACACCGGAAGGTCATTAAGCTATCATCCTTAAGTTTAGAGCTCCTAGATACCAATCAAGTTGTGATATGATGGTGCCTCTTTGAGTTATCGACAACCCGGAAGGATCTTTAAGCTATCATCCTTCAGTTTAGAGCTCCTAGATACCTACCGAATTGTTAGATGATGGTTACTCATAGAGGTATTGGCACACTGGAAGGGTCTTTATGCTATCATTCTTCAGTTTAGAGCTCCTAGATACCTATCAAACTGTGAGTTGATGGTTCCTCATAGAGGTATTGGCACACCGGAAGGGTCATTAAACTATCATCCTTCAGTTTAGAGCTCCTAGATACCAACCAAACTGTGAGATGATGGATCCTCTTTGAGGTAATCGTACACCGGAAGGTCATTAAGCTGTTATAATTCAGTTTAGAGCTCCTAGATACCTACCAAACTGTGAGATATAGTTCCTCTTAGGGGTATTGACACAACGGAGGTGTCTTTAAGCTATCATCGTTCAGTTAAGAGCTCCTTGATACCTATCAAACTGTGAGATGGTGGTTCCTCTTAGAGGTATTGACACATCGGAAGGTATTTAAGCTATCATCCTTAAGTTTAGAGCTCCTAGACACCAAACAAACTGTGAGATGATGGTTCCCCTTTGAGGTATCGACACACCGGAAGGGTCTTTAAGTCATCTTCCTTCAGTTCAGAGCTCCTAGATACCAACCAATCTCTGAGATGATGGTTCCTCTTAGAGGTATTGACTCACCGGAAGGGTCTTTAAGCTATCATCCTTCAGTTTAGAGCTCCTAGATACCCACCAAGCTCTGATATGATGATTCCTCTTTGAGGTATTGACACACGGGATGGGTGTTTAAGCTATCATCCGCAAGTTAGAGCTCCTAAACACCTACCAAACTCTGAAATGATGATGCCTCTTTGAGGTATTAACACACCAGAAGGTTAATTTAAGCTATCAGCCTTCAGTTTAGTGCTCCTAGATAACTACCAAACTGTGAGATTATGGTTCCTCTTGGAGGTATTGACACACCGGAAGGGTCTTTAAGTTATCATCGTTCAGTTTAAAGCTCCTAGATATCTACCAAACTGTGAGATGATTGTTCCCCATTAAGGTATTGACACACTGGAAGAGTTTTCAATCTATCATCGTTCAGTTTAGAGCTCCTAGATACCTACCAATGTGTGAGATGAAGGGATGATGGTTCCTCATAGAGGTAATTGCACACCGGTATGGTCTTTAAGCTATCATTCTTCAGTTTAGATCTCCTAGATACCTATCAAACTGTGAGATGTTGGTTCCTCTTATAGGTATTGACACACCGGAAGGGTCTTTAAACTATCATCCTTCAGTTTAGAGCACCTAAATACCTACCAAACTGTGGGAAATGGTTCCTCTTAGAGGTATTGGAACACCGGAAGTGACTTTAAGCTATCAACCTTCAGTTTAGGGCTCCTAGATACCTACCAAACTGTGAGATGATGGTTCCCCATTAAGGTATT
Source organism: Meconema thalassinum (assembly GCA_946902985.2). Taxonomy (NCBI): domain Eukaryota; kingdom Metazoa; phylum Arthropoda; class Insecta; order Orthoptera; family Tettigoniidae; genus Meconema; species Meconema thalassinum. The sequence continues at coordinate 46,471,790 of OX336395.1, forward strand.
GACACATCAGAAGAGTCTTTAAGCTATCATCGATCAGGTTAGGCCTCCTAGATACCTACAAAACTGTGATTTGATGGTTTCTCTTTGGGGTATTTGTACACCGGAAGGTTTTTAAGCTACCATCATTCAGTTTAGAGCTCCTACATACCTACCAAACTGTGAGATGGAGGTTCTTCTTTGAGGTATTGGTACATCGGAAGGGTCGTCAAACTATCTTCCTATAGATTAGAGTTCCTAGAAACCTCCCAAACTGTGAGATGATGGTTCATCTTTGAGGTGTTGTTACACCGGAAGGTCATTAAGCTATCATCCTTAAGTTTAGAGCTCCTAGACACCAACCAAACTGCGAGATGGAGGTTCTTCTTTGAGGTATTGGTACATCGGAAGGGTCGTTAAACTATCTTCCTATAGATTAGAGTTCCTAGAAACCTACCAAACTGTGAGATGATGGTACATCTTTGAGGTGTTGGTACACCGGAACGTCATTAAGCTATCATCCTTCAGTTTAGAGCTCCTAGATACCTACCAAACTGTGAGATGGTGGTTCCTCTTAGAGGTGTTGACTCACCGGAAGGGTCTTTAAGCTATCATCCTTCAGTTTAGAGCTCCTAGATACCCACCAAGCTCTGATATGATGATTCCTCTTTGAGGTATTGACACACGGGATGGGTGTTTAAGCTATCATCCGCAGGTTAGAGCTCCTAAATATCTACCAAACTCTGAAATGATGATGCCTCTTTGAGGTATTAACACACCAGAAGGTTAATTTAAGCTATCAGCCTTCAGTTTAGAGCTCCTAGATACCTACCAAACTGTGAGATGATGGTTCCTCTTGGAGGTATTGACACAGCGGAAGGGTTTTTAAGTTATCATCGCTCAGTTTAAAGCTCCTAGATACCTACCAAACTGTGAGATGATGGTTCCCCATTAAGGTATTGACACACTGGAAGAGTTCTCAAGCTATCATCGTTCAGTTTAGAGCTCCTAGATACCTACCAATGTGTGAGATGATGGGATGACGGTTCCTCTTAGAGGTAATTGCACACCGGTATGGTCTTTAAGCTTTCATTCTTCAGTTTAGATCTCCTAGATACCTATCAAACTGTGAGATGATGGTTCCTCTTATAGGTATTGACACACCGGAAGGGACTTTAAGCTATCTACGTTCAGTTTAGGGCTCCTAGATACCTACCAAACTGTGAGATGATGGTTCCCCATTAAGGTATTGACACATCAGAAGAGTCTTTAAGCTATCATCGTTCAGATTAGAGCTCCTAGATACCTACAAACTGTGATTTGATGGTTCCTCTTTGGGGTATTTGTACACCGGAAGGTTTTTAAGCTACCATCTTTCAGTTTAGAGCTCCTACATACCTACCAAACTGTGAGATGGAGGTTCTTCTTAGTGGTATTGGTACATCGGAAGGGTCGTTAAACTATATTCCTATAGATTAGAGTTCATAGAAACCTACCAAACTGTGAGATGATGGTTCATCTTTGAGGTGTTGGTACACCGGTACGTTTTTAGGCTATCATCCTTCAGTTTAGGGCTCCTAGATACCTACAAAACTGTGAGATGATGGTTCCTCTTAGAGATATTGGAACACCGGAAGTGATTTTAAGTTATCATCCTTCAGTTCAGAGCTCCTAGATACCAAACAATCTCTGAGATGATGGTTCCTCTTAGAGTTATTGACTCACCGGAAGGGTCTTTAAGCAATCATCCTTCAGTTTAGAGCTCCTAGATACCTACCAAGCTCTGATATGATGATTCCTCTTTGAGGTAATGACACACGGGATGGGTGTTTAAGCTATCATCCGCAGGTTAGAGCTCCTAAATACCTACCAAACTCTGAAATGATGATGCCTCTTTGAGGTATTAACACACCAGAAAGTTTATTTTAGCGATCAGCCTTCAGTTTAGAGCTCCTAGATACCTACCAAACTGTGAGATGATGGTTCCTCGTGGAGGTATTGACACACCGGAAGGGTTTTTAAGTTATCTTCGTTCAGTTTAAAGTTCCTAGATACCTACCAAACTGTGAGATGATTGTTCCCCATTAAGGTATTGACACACTGGAGAGTTTTCAAGCTATCATCGTTCAGTTTAGAGCTCCTGGATACCTACCAAACTGTGAGATGATGGGGTGATCGTTCCTCTTAGAGGTAATTGCACACCGGAATGGTCTTTAAACTATCATCCTTCAGTTTAGAGCTCCTAAGTACCTACCAAACTTTGGGATATGGTTCCTCTTAGAGGTATTGGAACATGGGAAGTGTCTTTAAGCTGTCATCCTTCAGTTTAGGGCTCCTAGATACCTACCAAACTGTGAGATCATGGTTCCCCATTAAGGTATTGACACATCAGAAGAGTCTTTAAGCTATCAAAGTTCAGTTTGAGCTCTTAGATACCTACAAAACTGTGATTTGATGGTTCCTCTTTGGGGTATTTGTGCACCGGAAGGTTTTTAAGCTACCATCTTTCAGTTTAGAGCTCCTACATACCTACCAAACTGTGAGATGGAGGTTCTTCTTTGAGGTATTGGTACATCGGAAGGGTCGTTAAACTATCTTCCTATAGATTAGAGTTCCTAGAAACCTACCAAACTGTGAGATGATGGTTCATCTTTGAGGTGTTGTTACACCGGAAGGTCATTAAGCTATCATCCTTAAGTTTAGAGCTCCTAGATACCAATCAAGTTGTGATATGATGGTGCCTCTTTGAGTTATCGACAACCCGGAAGGATCTTTAAGCTATCATCCTTCAGTTTAGAGCTCCTAGATACCTACCGAATTGTTAGATGATGGTTACTCATAGAGGAATTGGCACACTGGAAGGGTCTTTATGCTATCATTCTTCAGTTTAGAGCTCCTAGATACCTATCAAACTGTGAGTTGATGGTTCCTCATAGAGGTATTGGCACACCGGAAGGGTCATTAAACTATCATCCTTCAGTTTAGAGCTCCTACATACCAACCAAACTGTGAGATGATGGATCCTCTTTGAGGTAATGGTACACCGGAAGGTCATTAAGCTGTTATAATTCAGTTTAGAGCTCCTAGATACCTACCAAACTGTGAGATATAGTTCCTCTTAGGGGTATTGACACAACGGAAGTGTCTTTAAGCTATCATCGTTCAGTTTAGAACTCCTTGATACCTATCAAACTGTGAGATGGTGGTTCCTCTTAGAAGTATTGACACCCCGGAAGGTATTTAAGCTATCATCCTTAAGTTTAGAGCTCCTAGACACCAAACAAACTGTGAGATGATGGTTCCCCTTTGAGGTATCGACACACCGGAAGGGTCTTTAAGTCATCTTCCTTCAGTTCAGAGCTCCTAGATACCAACCAATCTCTGAGATGATGGTTCCTCTTAGAGGTATTGGCTCACCGGAAGGGTCTTTAAGCTATCATCCTTCAGTTTAGAGCTCCTAGATACCCACCAAGCTCTGATATGATGATTCCTCTTCGAGGTATTGACACACGGGATGGGTGTTTAAGCTATCATCCGCAAGTTAGAGCTCCTAAACACCTACCAAACTCTGAAATGATGATGCCTCTTTGAGGTATTAACACACCAGAAGGTTAATTTAAGCTATCAGCCTTCAGTTTAATGCTCCTAGATAACTACCAAACTGTGAGATTATGGTTCCTCTTGGAGGTATTGACACATCGGAAGGGTCTTTAAGTTATCATCGTTCAGTTTAAAGCTCCTAGATACCTACCAAACTGTGAGATGATTGTTCCCCATTAAGGTATTGACACACTGGAAGAGTTTTCAATCTATCATCGTTCAGTTTAGAGCTCCTAGATACCTACCAATGTGTGAGATGAAGGGATGATGGTTCCTCATAGAGGTAATTGCACACCGGTATGGTCTTTAAGCTATCATTCTTCAGTTTAGATCTCCTAGATACCTATCAAACTGTGAGATGTTGGTTCCTCTTATAGGTATTGACACACCGGAAGGGTCTTTAAACTATCATCCTTCAGTTTAGAGCTCCTAAATACCTACGAAACTGTGGGAAATGGTTCCTCTTAGAGGTATTGGAACACCGGAAGTGACTTTAAGCTATCAACCTTCAGTTTAGGGCTCCTAGATACCTACCAAACTGTGAGATGATGGTTCCCCATTAAGGTATTGACACATCAGAAGAGTCTTTAAGCTATCATCGATCAGGTTAGGCCTCCTAGATACCTACAAAACTGTGATTTGATGGTTCCTCTTTGGGGTATTTGTACACCGGTAGGTTTTTAAGCTACCATATTTCAGTTTAGAGCTCCTACATACCTACCAAACTGTGAGATGGAGGTTCTTCTTTGAGGTATTGGTACATCGGAAGGGTCGTCAAACTATCTTCCTATAGATTAGAGTTCCTAGAAACCTCCCAAACTGTGATATGATGGTTCATCTTTGAGGTGTTGTTACACCGGAAGGTCATTAAGCTATCATCCTTAAGTTTAGAGCTCCTAGATACCAACCAAACTGCGAGATGGAGGTTCTTCTTTGAGGTATTGGTACATCGGAAGGGTCGTTAAACTATCTTCCTATAGATTAGAGTTCCTAGAAACCTACCAAACTGTGAGATGATGGTACATCTTTGAGGTGTTGGTACACCGGAACGTCATTAAGCTATCATCCTTCAGTTTAGAGCTCCTATATACCTACCAAACTGTGAGATGGTGGTTCCTCTTAGAGGTGTTGACTCACCGGAAGGGTCTTTAAGCTATCATCCTTCAGTTTAGAGCTCCTAGATACCCACCAAGCTCTGATATGATGATTCCACTTTGAGGTATTGACACACGGGATGGGTGTTTAAGCTATCATCCGCAGGTTAGAGCTCCCAAATACCTACCAAACTCTGAAATGATGATGCCTCTTTGAGGTATTAACACACCAGAAGGTTAATTTAAGCTATCAGCCTTCAGTTTAGAGCTCCTAGATACCTACCAAACTGTGAGATGATGGTTCCTCTTAGAGATATTGGAACACCGGAAGTGATTTTACGTTATCATCCTTCAGTTCAGAGCTCCTAGATACCAAACAATCTCTGAGATGATGGTTCCTCTTAGAGTTATTGACTCACCGGAAGGGTCTTTAAGCAATCATCCTTCAGTTTAGAGCTCCTAGATACCTACCAAGCTCTGATATGATGATTCCTCTTCGAGGTAATGACACACGGGATGGGTGTTTAAGCTATCATCCGCAGGTTAGAGCTCCTAAATACCTACCAAACTCTGAAATGATGATGCCTCTTTGAGGTATTAACACACCAGAATGTTAATTTAAGCGATGAGCCTTCAGTTTAGAGCTCCTAGATACCTACCAAACTGTGAGATGATGGTTCCTCGTAGAGGTATTGACACACCGGAAGGGTTTTTAAGTTATCTTCGTTCAGTTTAAAGTTCCTAGATACCTACCAAACTGTGAGATGATTGTTTCCCATTAAGGTATTGACACACTGGTGAGTTTTCAAGCTATCATCGTTCAGTTTAGAGCTCCTAGATACCTACCAAACTGTGAGATGATGGGGTGATCGTTCCTCTTAGAGGTAATTGCACACCGGAATGGTCTTTAAGCTATCATTCTTCAGTTTAGATCTCCTAGATACCTATCAAACTGTGAAATGATGGTTCCTCTTATAGGTATTGACACACCGGAAGGGTTTTTAACTATCATCCTTCAGTTTAGGGCTCCTAAGTACCTACCAAACTTTGGGATATGGTTCCTCTTAGAGGTATTGGAACATCGGAAGTGTCTTTAAGCTGTCATCCTTCAGTTTAGGGCTCCTAGATACCTACCAAACTGTGAGATCATGGTTCCCCATTAAGGTATTGACACATCAGAAGAGTCTTTAAGCTATCATCGTTCAGTTTGAGCTCCTAGATACCTACAAAACTGTGATTTGATGGTTCCTCTTTGGGGTATTTGTGCACCGGAAGGTTTTTAAGCTACCATCTTTCAGTTTAGAGCTCCTACATACCTACCAAACTGTGAGATGGAGGTTCTTCTTTGAGGTATTGGTACATCGGAAGGGTCGTTAAACTATCTTCCTATAGATTAGAGTTCTTAGAAACCTACCAAACTGTGAGATGATGGTTCATCTTTGAGGTGTTGTTACACCGGAAGGTCATTAAGCTATCATCCTTAAGTTTAGAGCTCCTAGATACCAATCAAGTTGTGATATGATGGTGCCTCTTTGAGTTATCGACAACCCGGAAGGATCTTTAAGCTATCATCCTTCAGTTTAGAGCTCCTAGATACCTACCGAATTGTTAGACGATGGTTACTCATAGAGGTATTGGCACACTGGAAGGGTTTCTATGCTATCATTCTTCAGTTTAGAGCTCCTAGATACCTATCAAACTGTGAGTTGATGGTTCCTCATAGAGGTATTGGCACCCCGGAAGGGTCATTAAACTATCATCCTTCAGTTTAGAGCTCCTAGATACCAACCAAACTGTGAGATGATGGATCCTCTTTGAGGTAATGGTACACCGGAAGGTCATTAAGCTGTTATAATTCAGTTTAGAGCTCCTAGATACCTACCAAACTGTGAGATATAGTTCCTCTTAGGGGTATTGACACAACGGAAGTGTCTTTAAGCTATCATCGTTCAGTTTAGAGCTCCTAGACACCAAACAAACTGTGAGATGATGGTTCCCCTTTGAGGTATCGACACACCGGAAGGGTCTTTAAGTCATCTTCCTTCAGTTCAGAGCTCCTAGATACCAACCAATCTCTGAGATGATGGTTCCTCTTAGAGGTATTGACTCACCGGAAGGGTCTTTAAGCTATCATCCTTCAGTTTAGAGCTCCTAGATACCCACCAAGCTCTGATATGATGATTCCTCATTGAGGTATTGACACACGGGATGGGTGTTTAAGCTATCATCCGCAAGTTAGAGCTCCTAAACACCTACCAAACTCTGAAATGATGATGCCTCTTTGAGGTGTTAACACACCAGAAGGTTAATTTAAGCTATCAGCCTTCAGTTTAGAGCTCCTAGATAACTACCAAACTGTGAGATTATGGTTCCTCTTGGAGGTATTGACACACCGGAAGGGTCTTTAAGTTATCATCGTTCAGTTAAAGCTCCTAGATACCTACCAAACTGTGAGATGATTGTTCCAAATTAAGGTATTGACACACTGGAGAGTTTTCAAGCTATCATCCTTCAGTTTAGAGCTTCTAGATACCTACCAATTTGTGAGATGATTGTTCCCCGTTAAGGTATTGACACACTGGAAGAGTTTTCAAGCTATCATCGTTCAGTTTAGAGCTCCTGGATACCTACAAATATGTGAGATGATGGGATGATGGATCCTCATAGAGGTAATTGCACACCGGTAAGGTCTTTAAGCTATCATTCTTCAGTTTAGATCTCCTAGATACCTATCAAACTGTGAGATGAAGGTTCCTCTTATAGGTATTGACACACCGGAAGGGTCTTTAAACTATCATCCTTCAGTTTAGAGCTCCTAGATACCTACCAAACTGTGGGAAATGGTTCCTCTGAGAGGTATAGGAACACCGGAAGTGACTTTAAGCTATCAACCTTCAGTTTAGGGCTCCTAGATACCTACCAAACTGTGAGATGATGGTTCCCCATTAAGGTATTGACACATCAGAAGAGACTTTAAGCTATCATCGTTCAGGTTAGGCCTCCTAGATACCTACATAACTGTGATTTGATGGTTCCTCTTTGGGGTATTTGTACACCGGAAGGTTTTTAAGCTACCATCATTCAGTTTAGAGCTCCTACATACCTACCAAACTGTGAGATGGAGGTTCTTCTTTGAGGTATTGGTAAATCGGAAGGGTCGTTAAACTATCTTCCTATAGATTAGAGTTCCTAGAAACCTACCAAACTGTGAGATGATGGTTCATCTTTGAGGTGTTGGTACACCGGAACGTTTTTAGGCTATCATCCTTCAGTTTAGAGATCCTAGATACCTACATAACTGTTAGATGATGGTTCCTCTTTGAGGTAATGGTACACCGGTAGGTTATTAAGCTGTTATAATTCAGTTTAGAGCTCCTAGATACCTACCAAACTGTGAGATATAGTTCCTCTTAGGGGTATTGACACAACGGAAGTGCCATTAGGCAATAATCGTTCAGTTTAGAGCTCCGAGATACCTACCAAACTGTGAGATGGTGGTTCCTCTTAGAGGTATTGACACACCGGGAGGTTTTTAAGCTATCATCCTTAAGTTTAGAGCTCCTCGACACCAACCAAACTGTGATACGATGGTTCCCCTTTGAGGTCTCGACACACTGGAATGGACTTTAAGTTATCATCCTTTAGTTCAGAGCTCCTAGATACCAACCAATCTCTTAGATGATGGTTCCTCTTAGAGTTATTGACTCACCGGAAGGGTCTTTAAGCTATCATCCTTCAGTTTAAAGCTCCTAGATACCTACCAAGCTCTGATATGATTATTCCTCTCTGAGGTATTGACACACGGGATGGGTGTTTAAGCTATCATCCGCAGGTAAGAGCTCCTAAATAGCTACCAAACTCTGAAATGATGAAGCCTCTTTGAGGTTTTAACACACCAGAAGGTTAATTTAAGCTATCAGCCTTCAATTTAGAGCTCCTAGATCCCTACCAAACTGTGAGATGATGGTTCCTCTTGGAGGTATTGACACACCGGAAGGGTTTTTAAGTTATCATCGTTCAGTTTAAAGCTCCTAGATACCTACCAAACTGTGAGATGATTGTTCCCCATTAAGGTATTGACACACTGGAAGAGTTTTCAATCTATCATCGTTCAGTTTAGAGCTCCTAGATACCTACCAAACTGTGAGATGATGGGATGATCGTTCCTCTTAGAGGTAATTGCACACCGGAATGGTCTTTAAGCTATCATTCTTCAGTTTAGATCTCCTAGATACCTATCAAACTGTGAAATGATGGTTCCTCTTATAGGTATTGACACACCGGAAGGGTCATTAAACTATCATCCTTCAGTTTAGAGCTCCTAGATACCTACCAAACTTTGGGATATGGTTCCTCTTAGAGGTATGGGAAAATCGGAAGTGTCTTTAAGCTATCATCCTTCAGTTTAGGGCTCCTAGATACCTACCAAACTGTGAGATGACGGTTCCCCATTAAGGTATTGACACAACAGAAGAGTCATTAAGCTATCATCGTTCAGTTTGAGCTCCTAGATACCTACAAAACTGTGATTTGATGGTTCCTCTTTGGGGTATTTGTACACCGGAAGGTCTTTAAGCTACCATCTTTCAGTTTAGAGCTCCTACATACCTACCAAACTGTGAGATGGAAGTTCTTCTTTGAGGTATTGGTACATCGGAAGGGTCGTCAAACAAACTTCCTATAGATTAGAGTTCCTAGAAACCTACCAAACTGTGAGATGATGGTTCATCTAAGAGGTGTTGTTACACCGGAAGGTCATTAAGCTATCATCCTTAAGTTTAGAGCTCCTAGATACCAATCAAGTTGTGATATGATGGTGCCTGTGTGAGTTATCGACAACCCGGAAGGATCTTTAAGCTATCATCCTTCAGTTTAGAGCTCCTAGATACCTGCCGAATTGTTAGATGATGGTTAATCTTAGAGGTATAGGCACACTGGAAGGGTCTTTATGCTATCATTCTTCAGTTTAGAGCTCCTAGATACCTATCAAACTGTGAGCTGATGGTTCCTCCTAGAGGTATTGGCACACCGGAAGGGTCATTAAACTATCATCCTTCAGTTTAGAGCTCCTAGATACCTACCAAACTGTGAGATCATGGTTCCTCCTTGAGGTAATTGTACTGCGGAAGGTCATTAAGCTGTTATAATTCAGTTTAGAGCTCCTAGATACCTACCAAACTCTGAGATATAGTTCCTCTTAGTGATATTGACACTACGGAAGTGTCTTTAAGCTATCATCGTTCAGTTTTGAGCTCCTAGATACCAACCAAACTGTGAGATGGTGGTTCCTCTTAGAGCTATTGACACACCGGAAGGTCTCTAAGCAATCATCCTTAAGTTTAGATCTCCTAGACACCAACCAAACTGTGAGATGATGGGTCCCCTTTAAGGTATCGACACACCGGAAGGGTCTTTAAGTTATCATCGTTCAGTTTGAGCTCCTAGATACCTACAAAACTGTGATTTGATGGTTCCTCTTTGGGGTATTTGTGCACCGGAAGGTTTTTAAGCTACCATCTTTCAGTTTAGAGCTCCTACATAGATAGATAGATAGATAGATAGATTTTTATTAATTCCATTTGATCAAATACATGCATTCAATACATTTTGATATAGGACACGTCAGAATTTACATGCATAAAATAAAAGAACTAACAGGTATATATTACTAAGATTATAACTATTTATAACTTATTATAATAGCAAATCTTAATAGATACAATCTTATTGCACAACTATTTACACCTCACTCTATTATCATAATATGAAAACTTAATTCTATAAATACAACAACATACAGCTAGGTATTAAAATTAAACTAAAAAAGTAAAATATAGTTATAGATTCCATCACTCCTATACGCTAAAATATTCAACTACTGAGTAAAAACAATGGCACTGCAGATAAGCTTTCAACATTCTATCAAAGGTTTTTATTTTTGGGGCCAGTTTTATATACTGGGGTAGTTTATTGTATAATTTAACTCCAGTGTGAAAAGTTCCTTTTTGATATATGCTTGTGTGTGTGTGTGAAATATGAATGTTTTGATTTTGTCTTGTGTTATGCCTATGAACATCATTGTTTGTTTTAAGAAAAACATCTTTATTCATTAAATTCTTTTTAAAAAACATAATACTTTCAAAGATATATATGCAGGGCAGTGGGAGAATGTTTAAATCTTTAAACAGAGGTCTACATGATTCTCTCGAGTTTACATTTGCCATAATTCTAATCGCTCTCTTTTGTATCCTAAACGTGCTTGGTACATCTGGCGACATACCCCAAAATATGATCCCATATCTTAAGTATGAATGGAAATAAGCAAAATAAGTATTTCTTAATGTGTGCATGCTAGTGCAGGTTTTCAAAATACGTAACGCAAAGCACATCGAGTTCAGTTTAGTATTCAGATATTGTATATGTTTATTCCATTTCAAGTCTTGTTGTATCCATAGTCCTAAAAACTTTGTTTCTGATTTATTTTCTATTTGATGACCATTTAATGTTATATTGGGCATCGCAGGATTCCTATTCTGTATAGTGTGGAAATTTAGACATACTGTCTTTTTATAGTTTATTATGAGGCGATTATCTTGTGACCATTTGGTTAACTCTCCTGTAACGGAGTCAGCAGACTGCTGTATGACCTGTTTAGTTTCACCTTTTATTACGAGTGTTGTATCGTCCGCAAACAAAATTTCCTTATGTGAATGAACGTTCTGTGTTATATCATTGATATATAGAAGAAAGAGTAGTGGGCCCAAAACCGATCCCTGGGGTACTCCAAATTCAATAATTCCCTCATTGGACAATGTTTCATTAAGTAATTTGGTTCCATCATCCTTGTGTCTCAAGCTTACTATTTGTTTACGCCTTGTTAAGTAAGACTCTATCCATTTATTAGCTAGACCTCTAACACCATATTGATTTAGTTTGGTAAGGAGGATTTTATGGTCAACTACATCAAATGCTTTCGATAAATCCAAGAATAGGCCAGTTACATGTTCCTTATTGTCAATTAATTTCAGTATACTATTACTACATTCGTAAATTGCTGTCTGTGTAGATTTTTCCGTTCTAAATCCATGTTGTGAGTTTGATAATATTTTATTTTTTTCTATGAAACTTATCAGTCTCTTATACATAATTTTTTCCACAATTTTTGCAATACCAGTTGGTAAGGTAATAGGACGATAGTTATCTAATTCATCTTTTGAACCGTTTTTGTGCACTGGAATTACTTTTGATAACTTCAAAATATCCGGGTAAGTTCCTGAGAGAATTGAACTGTTTATTAAGTGCGTAAGTGGATTTATTATATTTTCGGCACATTTCTTTAAAATTGCATCAGGGATGCCATCAATGCCAGCACAGAATTTATTTTTTAGCTCTTTTATAACTATTCTTACCTCTTCACTTGTGACATGATTTATAAATAAAGAATCACTGCATATATTTATTTTATTATTAGAATTTAGTGTATTTACCTGTGATTTATTTAATAATTTTTGCGGAATTTCCAGAAAATAGTCATTAAAAGTGTTTGCTATTTCCTCTGGATTATTAATCACTTTATTATTTCTGGTCAGTGTAATGTTCCTTTGTATTTTAGCATATTTTCCAGTTTCTTTCTTTATTACGGACCACATAGCCCTGTTTTTATTAGATGATTGGGAAATAAAATTATCATTATGCATTTTCTTTGCTAGTCTTATTACCTTATTTAATATGCTAGTGTATTTTTTGTAGTATAAATTGAATTCAGGTGTTGTGTGGTATTGTTTATATAATTTGTGTAGAAATTTCTTTCTTTGACATGAATTTATAATCCCTGTTGTTATCCAATTGCTAGTTTTGTTATTTTGAACAGTTCTTCGTTTAAAGGGGAATGCTATTTCAAAATAGTGTTTTAGGGTACTGTTAAATGCATTAAATTTATCATTTACATTTTCTAGTTCATAAATTTCTGACCATGTTTCCTTATTTAATAAGTCATTGAAATATGTAACATTTGCTTCAGTGAATGACCTGCACTTTGATTTTACTCCATTATCATTATTATTGATTACTTCGGATACTTCAAAACTCAGTATTTGTCCATGGTGGTCACTAAAACCCGGACAATAGACTTCTATTGAATGGTGATATTTATCTGTATTTATAAAAATTTGATCAGGAGTGGTTTTACTAAATTTTGTTATTCTTGTTGGTGTATTTACTGTAGGTTTCAGTCCATAGGAAATTAGTAACTGGTTTAATAATTCACAATTTCTATCAAGTTTTAAGAAATCCACATTTACATCCCCACAAATTATTATATCGAAATTTACTTTGCTCATGTTATTGAGTAACAATTCTAGTTTATCTATAAATAGAGGAAACTTTCCTGACGGAGAACGGTATACGCATACAATTATTAACTTAAACTGCTGAATTTTTACGGCAGAGAATTCAAAATCCTGTTCCATAATTAGATAATCATAAGCTGTTATCTGTTCATGATCTAAATTATTTCTTAAGAAGATGCAAGTACCACCATGGCTAATATTAGATCTAGAGTATTTACTAGCTTGTATAAACCCTGGGAATTGAATTAATTCAAGTTGTTCCTCTTTCAGCCAATGTTCTGAAATACATAGTGCTGAGATGTCTTTAAGTTCATTTTTAAGCATTAGATTTATGTAATCAATTTTATTATAAAGAGACTGGACATTCTGGTGGTAAATTTTAAATTTGTTACTTTTGCAAGCTTGTGTTGGTGATTTATTTACATTATTATTATCATAATTGTTATTATTATTGTTGCTAGACAAATCCGAAATACCATTGTTGCACTCCGTTAAATTTGACTTCAAAAGATGTGAATGCCAAACCTCACGTTTGGCTTCTTCTACCAGTTTCCCTGCTTCCACTCTAATGATATTACTGTCGAATTATTCTTACCATTTGAATTTACAATTTTGCAGATTTCATCACTAAGATACTCTTTTCCTAATCTATTTAAGTGTAGGCCATGCCGAGTGTGGAACTTCCTGTCTAATTTACTTACATCTACAATTTGGACATTTGGAAAACTCTTACAAATTTTATGAATTTTTCCATTTGTAGCCTCTATTTCTATATTTACACATGACTTGGGAATTAAATCGTGTCTCTGCGGAATGTTTACAATAATGACATTTGTTTTTTGCATGGATGGCAATGTACCCTTTAAATCTTTGATTACCTTTTTACTCTCATTTCTATAGACGTCGTTTGCTCCAGCGATGATCACTGCGTAGTCCTTTGCAGTAAGGGACGCACACTCTCCTATCATCCCGTTCGTGACTTCTGCAATCTGAGCTCCTGGCTTCACTGTCGAAGTGACCTCCATTTCTCGGCTTCTCTCCAAAACGCTTGCTGCTACATCTCGCCCGCGGCTATCCGCAAATATCCGCATCTTCCTGGATTTTCTCTTTATCACTTTCTTCTTTTCTTCTTGAGGAAAGTCATCATTTTCTTCGACAAGCACTCCAAATGAATTTGAGACGGGAATTTCAGTTACATGTACTCCATTTATAGGCCTAGGCTTATTCAATCTTACCTTACCAGCAATCACTGTCGACCAAGTTTCCTTGCTTTCCCCTCTGTTTCCTTTTAATTTATTCAACTCTTCCATTAACTTAGCAATATCTTCCTTTAGCAGCTTTATAATTTCGTCTTTTGAGGACAGTTCGTTTCTCAGGTTATGACATTCGCATGACGGTAGCGGTAGGCCTACATTACGACAATCGGTTTCACTTTTCTCCTCATTCAATTTTACCTGAGATCTTGTGATGATTTTATTTGCATTTTTTACTTTTATTTTGCACGACGAGCATAAATCCGTTACGGTTACACAACCTGACGAGATACTAACACTGTTGACTGTCGTCATACTAGAGATCTAAGTGAGCCTAGATGTTTACACCAAATTACACTAAATTTAATGTAATTATTACTACCTAATAGAATTAATCTAATAACCTACCAATAAAGAAGAATGTGAAATACGTATATCTTCCAATCGGGTGAAGTCTCGTAAAAGCACCACTGCTCTACTTGGTTCAAACAGTGATTGAAGAAGTCACCGAATCTTTGGATACACGTTCCCACAACTTAGTTTAAGTTTATTAAATTATCAACAAGAATTTCTAAATACTATCAATATTCCGTATTACACTTGATCTAAGGAAAGTAACTTTATAGATTTTAAGCCTCTGTTATAATATTTTACCACTTTTATCAAATATTTACACTAGCTGCTATTTCACTACACTTTCACTGTGACGCCATCTTGCTTGCACCTACCAAACTGTGAGATGGAGGTTCTTCTTTGAGGTATTGGTACATCGGAAGGGTCGTCAAACTAACTTCCTATAGATTAGAGTTCCTAGAAACCTACCAAACTGTGAGTTGATGGTTCCTCATAGAGGTATTGGCACACCGGAAGGGTCATTAAACGATCATCCTTCAGTTTAGAGACCCTAGATACAAACCAAACTGTGAGATGATGGATCCTCTTTGAGGTAATTGTACACCGGAAGGTCATTAAGCTGTTATAATTCAGTTTAGAGCTCCTAGATACCTACCAAACTGTGAGATATAGTTCCTCTTAGGGGTATTGACACAACGGAAGTGTCTTTAAGCTATCATCGTTCAGTTTAGAGCTCCTTGATACCTATCAAACTGTGAGATGGTGGTTCCTCTTAGAGGTATTGACACACCGAAAGGTATTTAAGCTATCATCCTTAAGTTTAGAGCTCCTAGACACCAAACAAACTGTGAGATGATGGTTCCCCTTTGAGGTATCGACACACCGGAAGGGTCTTTAAGTCATCATCCTTCAGTTCAGAGCTCCTAGATACCAACCAATCTCTGAGATGATGGTTCCTCTTAGAGGTATTGACTCACCGGAAGGGACTTTAAACTATCATCCTTCATTTTAGAGCTCCTAGATACCCACCAAGCTCTGATATGATGATTCCTCTTTGAGGTATTGACACACGGGATGGGTGTTTAAGCTATCATCCGCAAGTTAGAGCTCCTAAATACCTACCAAACTCTGAAAGGATGATGCCTCTTTGAGGTATTAACACACCAGAAGGTTAATTTAAGCTATCAGCCTTCAGTTTAGAGCTCCTAGATAACTACCAAACTGTGAGATTATGGTTCCTCTTGGAGGTATTGACACACCGGAAGGGTCTTTAAGTTATCATCGTTCAGTTTAAAGCTCCTAGATACCTAGCAAACTGTAAGATGATTGTTCCCCATTAAGGTATTGACACACTGGAAGAGTTTTCAAGCTATCATCGTTCAGTTTAGAGCTCCTAGATACCTACAAATATGTGAGATGATGGGATGATGGATCCTCATAGAGGTAATTGCACACCGGTATGGTCTTTAAGCTATCATTCTTCAGTTTAGAACTCCTAGATACCTATCAAACTGTGAGATGATGGTTCCTCTTATAGGTATTGACACACCGGAAGGGCCTTTAAACTATCATCCTTCAGTTTAGAGCTCCTAGATACCTACCAAACTGTGGGAAATGGTTCCTCTTAGAGGTATAGGAACACCGGAAGTGACTTTAAGCTATCAACCTTCAGTTTAGGGCTCCTAGATACCTACCAAACTGTGAGATGATGGTTCCCCATTAAGGTATTGACACATCAGAAGAGTCTTTAAGCTATCATCGTTCAGGTTAGGCCTCCTAGATACCTACATAACTGTGATTTGATGGTTCCTCTTTGGGGTATTTGTACACCGGAAGGTTTTTAAGCTACCATCATTCAGTTTAGAGGTCCTACATACCTACCAAACTGTGAGATGGAGGTTCTTCTTTGAGGTATTGGTACATCGGAAGTGTCGTTAAACTATCTTCCTATAGATTAAAGTTCCTAGAAACCTACCAAACTGTGAGATGATGGTTCATCTTTGAGGTGTTGGTACACCGGAACGTCTTTAGGCTATCATCCTTCAGTATAGAGCTCCTAGATACCTACATAACTGTTAGATGATGGTTCCCCTTTGAGGTAATGGTACACCGGAAGGTTATTAAGCTGTTATAATTCAGTTTAGAGCTCCTAGATACCTACCAAACTGTGAGATATAGTTCCTCTTAGGGGTATTGACACAACGGAAGTGTCATTAAGCAATAATCGTTCAGTTTAGAGCTCCGAGATACCTACCAAACTGTGAGATGGTGGTTCCTCTTAGAGGTATTGACACACCGGAAGGTTTTTAAGCTATCATCCTTAAGTTTAGAGCTCCTCGACACCAACCAAACTGTGATACGATGGTTCCCCTTTGAGGTCTCGACACACTGGAATGGACATTAAGTTATCATCCTTCAGTTCAGAGCTCCTAGATACCAACCAATCTCTGAGATGATGGTTCCTCTTAGAGTCATTGACTCACCGGAAGGGTCTTTAAGCTATCATCCTTCAGTTTAGAGCTCCTAGATACCTACCAAGCTCTGATATGATGATTCCTCTTTGAGGTATTGACACACTGGATGGGTGTTTAAGCTATCATCCGCAGGTTAGAGCTCCTAAATTCCTACCAAACTCTGAAATGATGATGCCTCTTTGAGGTATTAACACACCAGAAGGTTAATTTAAGCTATCAGCCTTCAGTTTAGAGCTCCTAGATACCTACGAAACTGTGAGATGATGTTTCCTCTTGGAGGTATTGACACACCGGAAGGGTTATTAAGTTATCATCGTTCAGTTCAAAGCTCCTAGATACCTACCGAACTGTGAGATGATGGTTCCCCATTAAGGTATTGACACACTGGAGAGTTTTCAAGCTATCATCGTTCAGTTTAGAGCTCCTAGATAACTACCAAACTGTGAGATGGAGGGATGATCGTTCCTCTTAGAGGTAATTGCAACCCGGAATGGAGTTTAAGCTATCATTCTTCCGTTTATATCTCCTAGATACCTATCAAATTGTGAAATGATGGTTCCTCTTATAGGTATTGACACACCGGAAGGGTCTTTAAACTATCATCCTTCAGTTTAGAGCTCCTAGATACCTACCACACTTTGGGATATGGTTCCTCCTTGAGCTATTGGAACATCGGTAGTGTCTTTAAGCTATCAACCTTCAGTTTAGGGCTCCTAGATACCAACCAAACTGTGAGATGATGGTTCCCCATTAAGGTATTGACACATCAGAAGAGTCTTTAAGCTATCATCGTTCAGTTTGAGCTCCTAGATACCTACAAAACTGTGATTTGATGGTTCCTCTTTGGGGTATTTGTACACCGGAAGGTTTTTAAGCTACCATCTTTCAGTTTAGAGCTCCTACATACCTACCAAACTGTGAGATGGAGGTTCTTCTTTGAGGTATTGGTACATCGGAAGGGTCGTTAAACTATCTTCCTATAGATTAGAGTTCCTAGAAACCTACCAAACTGTGAGATGATGGTTCATCTTTGAGGTGTTGGTACACCGGAACCTCTTTAGGCTATCATCCTTCAGTTTAGAGCTCCTAGATACCTACAAAACTGTGATTTGATGGTTCCTCTTTGGGGTATATGTACACCGGAAGGTTTTTAAGCTACCATCTTTCAGTTTAGAGCTCCTACATACCTACCAAACTGTGAGATGGAGGTTCTTCTTTGAGGTATTGGTACATCGGAAGGGTCGTTAAACTATCTTCCTATAGATTAGAGTTCCTAGAAACCTACCAAACTGTGAGATGATGGTTCATCTTTGAGGTGTTGTTACACCGGAAGGTCATTAAGCTATCATCCTTAAGTTTAGAGCTCCTAGATACCAATCAAGTTGTGATATGATGGTGCCTCTGTGAGTTATCGACAACCCGGAAGGATCTTTAAGCTATCATCCTTCAGTTTAGAGCTCCTAGATACCTACCGAATTGTTAGATGATGGTTACTCATAGAGGTATTGGCACACTGGAAGGGTCTTTATGCTATCATTCTTCAGTTTAGAGCTCCTAGATACCTATCAAACTGTGAGTTGATGGTTCCTCATAGAGATATTGGCACACCGGAAGGGTCATTAAACTATCATCCTTCAGTTTAGAGCTCCTAGATACCAACCAAACTGTGAGATGATGGATCCCCTTTGAGGTAATGGTACACCGGAAGGTCCTTAAGCTGTTATAATTCAGTTTAGAGCTCCTAGATACCTACCAAACTGTGAGATATAGTTCCTCTTAGGGGTATTGACACAACGGAAGTGTCTTTTAAGCTATCATCGTTCAGTTTAGAGCTCCTTGATACCTATCAAACTGTGAGACGGTGGTTCCTCTTAGAGGTATTGACACACCGGAAGGTCTTTAAGCTATCATCCTTAAGTTTAGAGCTCCTAGACACCAACCAAACTGTGAGATGATGGTTCCCCTTTGAGGTATCGACACACCGGAAGGGTCTTTAAGTCATAATCCTTCAGTTCAGAGCTCCTAGATACCAACCAATCTCTGAGATGATGGTTCCTCTTAGAGGTATTGACTCACCGGAAGGGTCTTTAAGCTATCATCCTTCAGTTTAGAGCTCCTAGATACCCACTGGAAAAGGGTGTACCTAATGGATGTGGTACATCCTAAGGGATTTAGATAGAATGAGGTTTCGGGCACAAGAGGTGATAATGAAGGACAGTGCGGGAAAAGACCAAAATGTTAAGATTTAGATTTAAATGATATTTATTTAATATAAAGCAAATATATTGGAAGGAATGAATAGCTTCAAGGAAATTGCTTAAAAATTGACAATAAAAAATAGTAACAATTAAAAATTACTTGTTTCTCCAGGAAACGTAAATAGAGCTGTAACTAACTTTAAAGGATTAAATATAAAATTACTGAGTAAAAGAAGCATAATAATTTAAATTCATCCCAGAGTGGATTAAAACAAAATACTCTTCTGACGGAAAGAATCCGGGCAGAGTGTAAGAAGTGAAAGGGTTACCACCTCTTCTAATGTACGATACAGGAAGTATCAGAACTCCTTAACCATCTTCCGAAGGTAGGCCGGCTGCCGGAGGTCATCAGTAGCTGGCGGTAATTTAGTGCGCCCGCTCGGGCTTGTGCGAGGTCAGTGGCATACTCCAGGGTTCCGGGTTCGGAACTAGAGTTGATGATGGTAGATTCTCCTTAAAAAAGCAACCAGCATAGAGAGGCTCTTGGTAGTACCTCCCGCGGCTGGTGAAGTGATGTCCTTAGAATCAAGATTTGCAGAGTAGATCCGTGTTGAAGATTTTGGTTGAAGTGCAGGCTGATGAATTTAGACTGCCCGGCCAGGCAGCCAGGTCCAGCAGAGAGATTATGCCGGCGGAGAAGAGACTCCGGCAGCAAGAGGTACCCCGAGAGGGCAGTAACCCCAGCAGGTATGACGTGAGCAGGTGTGATCAGTTGAGAAGAGTGGACGAGAGTAGACACTGTAGGCCGGGAGACCTAAGGCTATATAGCGGTAGTGACGTCAGCGCGCCGAACCTTCTAGCATGAAGGTGTGGCGAGAGAGCAGCCAATCACAGCACAGCCCCATGCACATTGCGAGCGTTACCGCTGGAGAGAGCTCAGTACTCGTGAGAAAATGTGACGGTATGGTACGTCTAGAAAGACACTACAGAAAAAAGGTGAGTTGACATGAATATTACAGAAAAGCAATTAAATTGAAACACCAATATTAAACAAATCAGAACACCGCGTTCAGACTGCAATTCACGAAAATAAAAATAATGGGGCAGAAAAATTGAACGTGTGTTTCACACCGTAAGGGAAACATAGCCAACAAAAAACATTCGCAAAGCGAACACCCACCAAGCTCTGATATGATGATTCCTCTTTGAGGTATTGACACACGGGATGGGTGTTTAAGCTATCATCGGCAAGTTAGAGCTCCTAAATACCTACCAAACTCTGAAATGATGATGCCCCTTTGAGGTATTAACACACCAGAAGGTTAATTTAAGCTATCAGCCTTCAGTTTAGTGCTCCTAAATACCTACCAAACTGTGAGATTATGGTTCCTCTTGGAGGTATTGACACACCGGAAGGGTTTTTAAGTTATCATCGTTCAGTTTAAAGCACCTAGATACCTACCAAACTGTGAGATGATTGTTCCCCAGTAAGGTATTGACACACTGGAAGAGCTTTCAAGCTATCATCGTTCAGTTTAGAGCTCCTAGATACCTACCAAACTGTGAGATGATGGGATGATCGTTCCTCTTAGAGGTAATTGCACACCGGAATGGTCTTTAAGCAATCATTCTTCAGTTTAGATCTCCTAGATACCTATCAAACTGTGAAATGAAGGTTCCTCTTATAGGTATTGACACACCGGAAGGGTCTTTAAACTATCATCCTTCAGTTTAGAGCTCCTAGATACCTACCAAACTTTGGGATATGGTTCCTCTTAGAGGTATTGGAACATCGGAAGTGTCTTTAAGCTATCAACCTTCAGTTTAGGGCTCCTAGATACCTACCAAACTGTGAGATGATGGTTCCCCATTAAGGTATTGACACATCAGAAGAGTCTTTAAGCTATCATCGTTCAGTTTGAGCTCCTAGATACCTACAAGACTGTGATTTGATGGTTCCTCTTTGGGGTATTTGTACACCGGAAGGTTTTTAAGGTACCATCCTTCAGTTTAGAGCTCCTAAATACCTACCAAATTGTGAGATGGAGGTTCTTCTTTGAGGTATTGGTACATCGGAATGGTCGTTAAACTATCTTCCTATAGATTAGAGTTCCTAGAAACCTACCAAACTGTGAGATGGTGGTTAATCTTTGAGGTGTTGGTACACCGGAACGTCTTTAGGCTATCATCCTTCAGTTTAGAGCTCCTAGATACCTACAAAACTGTGAGATGATGGTTCCACTTTGAGGTAATGGTACACCGGAAGGTTATTAAGCTGTGCTAATTCAGTTTAGAGCTCCTAGATACCTACCACACTGTGAGATATAGTTCCACGTAGGGGTATTGACACAACGGAAGTGTCATTAAGCTATAATCGTTCAGTTTAGAGCTCCTAGATACCTACCAAACTGTGAGATGATGGTCCCCCCTTGAGGTCTCGACACACCGGAAGGGTCTTTAAGTTATCATCCTTCAGATCAGAGCTCCTAGATACCAACCAATCTCTGGGATGATGGTTCCTCTTAGAGTTATTGACTCACCGGAAGGGTCTTTAAGCTATCATCCTTCAGTTTAGAGCTCCTAGATACCTACCAAGCTCTGATATGATGATTCCTCTTTGAGGTATTGACACACGGGATGGGTGTTAAAGCTATCATCCGCAGGTTAGACCTCCTAAATACCTACCAAACTCTGAAATGATAATGCCTCTTTGAGGTATTATCACACCAGAGGGTTAATTTAAGCTATCAGCCTTCATTTTAGAGCTCCTATATACCTACCAAACTGTGAAATGATGGTTCCTCTTGGAGGTATTGACACACCGGAAGGGTTTTTAAGTTATCATCGTTCAGTTTAAAGCTCCTAGATACCTACCAAACTGTGAGATGATTGTTCCCCATTAAGGTATTGACACACTGGAGAGTTTTCAAGCTATCATCGTTCAGTTTAGAGCTCCTAGATACCTACCAAACTGTGAGATGATGGGATGATCGTTCCTCTTAGAGGTAATTGCACACCGGAATGGCCTTTAAGCTATCATTCTTCAGTTTAGATCTCCTAGATACCTATCAAACTGTGAAAAGATGGTTCCTCTTATAGGTATTGACACACCGGAAGGGTCTTTAAACTATCATCCTTCAGTTTAGAGCTCCTAGATACCTACCATACTTTGGGATATGGTTCCTCTTAGAGGTATTGGAACATCGGAAGTGTCTTTAAGCTATCATCCTTCAGTTTAGGGCTCCTAGATACCTACCAAACTGTGAGATGATGGTTCCCCATTAAGGTATTGACACATCAGGAGAGCCTTTAAGCTATCATCGTTCAGTTTGAGCTCCTAGATACCTACGAAACTGTGAGATGATGGTTCCTCTTGGAGGTATTGACACACCGGAAGGGTTATTAAGTTATCATCGTTCAGTTCAAAGCTCCTAGATACCTACCAAACTGTGAGATGATTGTTCCCCATTAAGGTTTTGACACACTGCAGAGTTTTCAAGCTATCATCGTTCAGTTTAGAGCTCCTAGATACCTACCAAACTGTGAGATGATGGGATGATCGTTCCTCTTAGAGGTAATTGCACACCGGAATGGTCTTTAAGCTATCATTCTTCAGTTTAGATCTCCTAGATAACTATCAAACTGTGAAATGATGGTTCCTCTTATAGGTATTGACACACCGGAAGGGTCTTTAAACGACCATCCTTCAGTTTAGAGCTCCTAGATACCTACCAAACTTTGGGATATGGTTCCTCTTAGAGGTATTGGAACATCGGAAGTGTCTTTAAGCTATCATCCTTCAGTTTAGGGCTCCTAGATACCTACCAAACTGTGAGATGATGGTTCCCCATTAAGGTATTGACACAACAGAAGAGTCATTAAGCTATCATCGTTCAGTTTGAGCTCCTAGATACCTACAAAACT
Organism: Meconema thalassinum; assembly: GCA_946902985.2. NCBI lineage: Eukaryota > Metazoa > Arthropoda > Insecta > Orthoptera > Tettigoniidae > Meconema > Meconema thalassinum. The sequence goes on from OX336395.1 coordinate 46,495,011, forward strand.
GTGATTTGATGGTTCCTCTTTGGGGTATTTGTACACCGGAAGGTCTTTAAGCTACCATCTTTCAGTTTAGAGCTCCTACAAACCTACCAAACTGTGAGATGGAGGTTCTTCTTTGAGGTATTGGTACATCGGAAGGGTCGTCAAACTAACTTCCTATAGATTAGAGTTCCTAGAAACCTACCAAACTGTGAGATGATGGTTCATCTTTGAGGTGTTGTTACACCGAAAGGTCATTAAGCTATCATCCTTAAGTTTAGAGCTCCTAGATACCAATCAAGTTGTGATATGATGGTGCCTCTGTGAGTTATCGACAACCCGGAAGGATCTTTAAGCTATCATCCTTCAGTTTAGAGCTCCAAGATACCCACCAAGCTCTGATATGATGATTTCTCTTTGAGGTATTGACACACGGGATGGGTTTTTAAGCTACCATCCGCAGGTTAGAGCTCCTAAATACCTACCAAACTCTGAAATGATGATGCCTCTTTGAGGTATTAACACACCAGAAGGTTAATTTAAGCTATCAGCCTTCAGTTTAGAGCTGCTAGATACCTACCAAACTGTGAGATGATGGTTCCTCTTGGAGGTATTGACACACCGGAAGGGTCTTTAAGTTATCATCGTTCAGTTTAATGCTCCTAGATACCTACCAAACTGTGAGATGATGGTTCCCCATTAAGGTATTGACACATCAGAAGAGTCTTTAAGCTATCATCGTTCAGGTTAGGCCTCCCAGGTACCTACAAAACTGTGATTTGATGGTTCCTCTTTGGGGTATTTGTACACCGGAAGGTTTTTAAGCTACCATCTTTCAGTTTAGAGCTCCTACATACCTATAAATTTGTGAGATGGAGGATCTTCATTGAGGTATTGGTACATCGGAAGGGTCGTTATACTATCTTCCTATAGATTAGAGTTCCTAGAAACCTACCAAACTCTGAGATGATGGTTCTTCTTTGAGGTGATGGTACACCGGAACGTCTTTAGGCTATCATCCTTCAGTTTAGAGCTCCTAGATACCTACAAAACTGTGAGATGATGGTTCCTCTTTGAGGTAATGGTACACCGGAAGGTTATTAAGCTGTTATAATTCAGTTTAGAGCTCCTAGATACCTACCAAACTGTGAGATGATGGTTCCTCTTTGAGGTAATGGTACACCGGAAGGTTATTAAGCTGTTATAATTCAGTTTAGAGCTCCTAGATACCTACCAAACTGTGAGATATAGTTCCTCTTAGGGGTATTGACACAACGGAAGTGTCATTAAGCAGTAATCGTTCAGTTTAGAGCTCCGAGATACCTACCAAACTGTGAGATGGTGGTTCCTCTTAGAGGTATTGACACACCGGAAGGTTTTTAAGCTATCATCCTTAAGTTTAGAGCTCCTAGACACCAACCAAACTGTGATACGATGGTTTCCCTTTGAGGTCTCGACACACCAGAAGGGACTTTAAGTTATCATCCTTCAGTTCAGAGCTCCTAGATACCAACCAATTTCTGAGATGATGGTTCCTCTTTGAGGTATTGACTCACCGGAAGGGTCTTTAAGCTATCATCCCTCAGTTTAGAGCTCCTAGATACCTACCAAGCTCTGATATGATGATTCCTACGGGATGGGTGTTTAAGCTATCATCCGCAGGATAGAGCTCCTAAATTCCTACCAAACTCTGAAATGATTATGCCTCTTTGAGGTATTAACACACCAGAAGGTTAATTTAAGCTATCCGCATTCAGTTTAGAGCTCCTAGATACCTACGAAACTGTGAGATGATGGTTCCTCTTGGAGGTATTGACACACCGGAAGGGTTATTAAGTTATCATCGTTCAGTTCAAAGTTCCTAGATACCTACCAAACTGTGAGATGATGGTTCCCCATTAAGGTATTGACACACTGGAGAGTTTTCAAGCTATCATCGTTCAGTTTAGAGCTCCTAGATAACTACCAAACTGTGAGATGATGGGATGATCGTTCCTCTTAGAGGTAATTGCACACCGGTATGGACTTTAAGCTATCTTTCTACAGTTTATATCTCCTAGATACCTATCAAACTGTGAGATGATGGTTCCTCTTATAGGTATTGACACACCGGAAGGGTCTTTAAACTGTCATCCTTCAGTTTAGAGCTCCTAGATACCTACCAAACTTTGGGATATGGTTCCTCTTTGAGCTATTGGAATATCGGTAGTGTCTTTAAGCTATCAACCTTCACTTTAGGGCTCCTAGATACCAACCAAACTGTGAGATGATGGTTCCCCATTAAGGTATTGACACATCAGAAGAGTCTTTAAGCTATCATCGTTCAGTTTGAGCTCCTAGATACCTACAAAACTGTGATTTGATGGTTCCTCTTTGGGGTATTTGTGCACCGGAAGGTTTTTAAGCTACCATCTTTCAGTTTAGAGCTCCTACATACCTACCAAACTGTGAGATGGAGGTTCTTCTTTGAGGTATTGGTACATCGGAAGGGTCGTTAAACTATCTTCCTATAGATTAGAGTTCCTAGAAACCTACCAAACTGTGCGATGATGGTTCATCTTTGAGGTGTTGGTACACCGGAACGTCTTTAGCTATCATCCTCCAGTTTAGAGCTCCTAGATACCTACAAAACTGTGAGATGATGGTTACTCTTTGAGGTAATGGTACACCGTAAGGTTATTAAGCTGTTATAATTCAGTTTAGAGCTCCTAGATACCTACCAAACTGAGATATATAGTTCCTCTTAGGGGTATTGACACAACGGAAGTGTCATTAAGCTATAATCGTTCAGTTTAGAGCTCCTAGATACCTACCAAACTGTGAGATGGTGGTTCCTCTTAGAGGTATTGACACACCGGAAGGTTTTAAGCTATCATCCATAAGTTTAGAGCTCCTAGACACCAACCAAACTGTGAGATGATGGTTCCCCTTTGAGGTCTCGACACACCGGAAGGGACATTAAGTTATCATCCTTCAGTTCAGAGCTCCTAGATACCAACCAATCTCTGAGATGATGGTTCCTCTTAGAGGTATTGACTCACCGGAAGGGTCTTCAAGCTAACATCCTTCAGTTTAGAGCTCATAGATACCTACCAAGCTCTGATATGATGATTCCTCTTTGAGGTATTGACACACGGGATGGGTGTTTAAGCTATCATCCGCAGGTTAGAGCTCCTAAATACCTACAAACTCTGAAATGATGATGCCTCTATGAGGTATTAACACACCAGAAGGTTAATTTAAGCTATCAGCCTTCAGTTTAGAGCTCCTAGGTACCTACCAAACTGTGAGATGACGGTTCCTCTTGGAAGTATTTACACACCGGAAGGGTTTTTAAGTTATCATCGTTCAGTTTAAAGCTCCTAGATACCTACCAAACTGTGAGATGATTGTTCCCCATTAAGGTATTGACACACTGCAGAGTTTTCAAGCTATCATCGTTCAGTTTAGAGCTCCTAGATACCTACCAAACTGTGAGATGATGGGATGATGGTTCCTCATAGAGGTAATTGCACACCGGTATGGTCTTTAAGCTATCATTCTTCAGTTCAGATCTCCTAGATATCTATCAAACTGTGAGATGTTGGTTCCTCTTATAGAAATTGACACACCGTAAGGGTCTTTAAGCTATCATCCTTCAGTTTAGAGCTCCTAGATACCTACCAAGCTCTGATATGATGATTCCTCTTTGAGGTATTGACACACGGGATGGGTGTTTAAGCTATCATCCGCAGGTTAGAGCTCCTAAATTCCTACCAAACTCTGAAATGGTGATGCCTCTTTGAGGTATTAACACACCAGAAGGTTAATTTAAGCTATCAGCCTTCAGTTTAGAGCTCCTAGATACCTACGAAACTGTGAGATGATGGTTCCTCTTGGAGGTATTGACACACCGGAAGGGTTATTAAGTTATCATCGTTCAGTTCAAAGCTCCTAGATACCTACCAAACTGTGAGATGATGGTTCCCCATTAAGGTATTGATACACTGGAGAGTTTTCAAGCTATCATCGTTCAGTTTAGAGCTCCTAGATACCTACCAAACTGTGAGATGATGGGATGATCGTTCCTCTTAGAGGTAATAGCACCCCGGAATGGAGTTTAAGCTACCATTCTTCCGATTAGATCTCCTAGATACCTATCAAACTGTGAAATGATGGTTCTTCTTATAGGTATTGACACACCGGAAGGGTCCTTAAACTATCATACTTCAGTTTAGAGCTCCTAGATACCTACCAATCTTTGGGATATGGTTCCTCTTTGAGCTATTGGAACATCGGTAGTGTCTCTAAGCTATCAACCATCAGTTTAGGGCTCCTAGATACCAACCAAACTTAGAGATGATGGTTCCCCATTAAGGTATTGACACATCAGAAGAGTCTTTAAGCTATCATCGTTCAGTATGTGCTCCTAGATACCTACAAAACTGTGATTTGATGGTTCCTCTTTGGGGTATTTGTGCACCGGAAGGTTTTTAAGCTACCATCTTTCAGTTTAGAGCTCCTACATACCTACCAAACTGTGAGACGGAGGTTCTTCTTTGAGGTATTGGTACATCGGAAGGGTCGTTAAACTATCTTCCTATAGATTAGAGTTCCTAGAAACCTACCAAACTGTGAGATGATGGTTCATCTTTGAGGTGTTGGTACATCGGAACGTTTTTAGGTTATCATCCTTCAGTTTAGAGCTCCTAGATACCTACAAAACTGTGAGATGATGGTTCCTCTTTGAGGTAATGGTACACCGGAAGGTTATTAAGCTGTTATAATTCAGTTTAGAGCTCCTAGATACCTACCAAACTGTGAGATGATGGTTCCTCTTTGAGGTAATGGTACACCGGAAGGTTATTAAGCTGTTATAATTCAGTTTAGAGCTCCTAGATACCTACCAAACTGTGAGATATAGTTCCTCTTAGGGGTATTGACACAACGGAAGTGTCATTAAGCAGTAATCGTTCAGTTTAGAGCTCCGAGATACCTACCAAACTGTGAGATGGTGGTTCCTCTTAGAGGTATTGACACACCGGAAGGTTTTTAAGCTATCATCCTTAAGTTTAGAGCTCCTAGACACCAACCAAACTGTGATACGATGGTTTCCCTTTGAGGTCTCGACACACCAGAAGGGACTTTAAGTTATCATCCTTCAGTTCAGAGCTCCTAGATACCAACCAATTTCTGAGATGATGGTTCCTCTTTGAGGTATTGACTCACCGGAAGGGTCTTTAAGCTATCATCCCTCAGTTTAGAGCTCCTAGATACCTACCAAGCTCTGATATGATGATTCCTACGGGATGGGTGTTTAAGCTATCATCCGCAGGATAGAGCTCCTAAATTCCTACCAAACTCTGAAATGATTATGCCTCTTTGAGGTATTAACACACCAGAAGGTTAATTTAAGCTATCCGCATTCAGTTTAGAGCTCCTAGATACCTACGAAACTGTGAGATGATGGTTCCTCTTGGAGGTATTGACACACCGGAAGGGTTATTAAGTTATCATCGTTCAGTTCAAAGTTCCTAGATACCTACCAAACTGTGAGATGATGGTTCCCCATTAAGGTATTGACACACTGGAGAGTTTTCAAGCTATCATCGTTCAGTTTAGAGCTCCTAGATAACTACCAAACTGTGAGATGATGGGATGATCGTTCCTCTTAGAGGTAATTGCACACCGGTATGGACTTTAAGCTATCTTTCTACAGTTTATATCTCCTAGATACCTATCAAACTGTGAGATGATGGTTCCTCTTATAGGTATTGACACACCGGAAGGGTCTTTAAACTGTCATCCTTCAGTTTAGAGCTCCTAGATACCTACCAAACTTTGGGATATGGTTCCTCTTTGAGCTATTGGAATATCGGTAGTGTCTTTAAGCTATCAACCTTCACTTTAGGGCTCCTAGATACCAACCAAACTGTGAGATGATGGTTCCCCATTAAGGTATTGACACATCAGAAGAGTCTTTAAGCTATCATCGTTCAGTTTGAGCTCCTAGATACCTACAAAACTGTGATTTGATGGTTCCTCTTTGGGGTATTTGTGCACCGGAAGGTTTTTAAGCTACCATCTTTCAGTTTAGAGCTCCTACATACCTACCAAACTGTGAGATGGAGGTTCTTCTTTGAGGTATTGGTACATCGGAAGGGTCGTTAAACTATCTTCCTATAGATTAGAGTTCCTAGAAACCTACCAAACTGTGCGATGATGGTTCATCTTTGAGGTGTTGGTACACCGGAACGTCTTTAGCTATCATCCTCCAGTTTAGAGCTCCTAGATACCTACAAAACTGTGAGATGATGGTTACTCTTTGAGGTAATGGTACACCGTAAGGTTATTAAGCTGTTATAATTCAGTTTAGAGCTCCTAGATACCTACCAAACTGAGATATATAGTTCCTCTTAGGGGTATTGACACAACGGAAGTGTCATTAAGCTATAATCGTTCAGTTTAGAGCTCCTAGATACCTACCAAACTGTGAGATGGTGGTTCCTCTTAGAGGTATTGACACACCGGAAGGTTTTAAGCTATCATCCATAAGTTTAGAGCTCCTAGACACCAACCAAACTGTGAGATGATGGTTCCCCTTTGAGGTCTCGACACACCGGAAGGGACATTAAGTTATCATCCTTCAGTTCAGAGCTCCTAGATACCAACCAATCTCTGAGATGATGGTTCCTCTTAGAGGTATTGACTCACCGGAAGGGTCTTCAAGCTAACATCCTTCAGTTTAGAGCTCATAGATACCTACCAAGCTCTGATATGATGATTCCTCTTTGAGGTATTGACACACGGGATGGGTGTTTAAGCTATCATCCGCAGGTTAGAGCTCCTAAATACCTACAAACTCTGAAATGATGATGCCTCTATGAGGTATTAACACACCAGAAGGTTAATTTAAGCTATCAGCCTTCAGTTTAGAGCTCCTAGGTACCTACCAAACTGTGAGATGACGGTTCCTCTTGGAAGTATTTACACACCGGAAGGGTTTTTAAGTTATCATCGTTCAGTTTAAAGCTCCTAGATACCTACCAAACTGTGAGATGATTGTTCCCCATTAAGGTATTGACACACTGCAGAGTTTTCAAGCTATCATCGTTCAGTTTAGAGCTCCTAGATACCTACCAAACTGTGAGATGATGGGATGATGGTTCCTCATAGAGGTAATTGCACACCGGTATGGTCTTTAAGCTATCATTCTTCAGTTCAGATCTCCTAGATATCTATCAAACTGTGAGATGTTGGTTCCTCTTATAGAAATTGACACACCGTAAGGGTCTTTAAGCTATCATCCTTCAGTTTAGAGCTCCTAGATACCTACCAAGCTCTGATATGATGATTCCTCTTTGAGGTATTGACACACGGGATGGGTGTTTAAGCTATCATCCGCAGGTTAGAGCTCCTAAATTCCTACCAAACTCTGAAATGGTGATGCCTCTTTGAGGTATTAACACACCAGAAGGTTAATTTAAGCTATCAGCCTTCAGTTTAGAGCTCCTAGATACCTACGAAACTGTGAGATGATGGTTCCTCTTGGAGGTATTGACACACCGGAAGGGTTATTAAGTTATCATCGTTCAGTTCAAAGCTCCTAGATACCTACCAAACTGTGAGATGATGGTTCCCCATTAAGGTATTGATACACTGGAGAGTTTTCAAGCTATCATCGTTCAGTTTAGAGCTCCTAGATACCTACCAAACTGTGAGATGATGGGATGATCGTTCCTCTTAGAGGTAATAGCACCCCGGAATGGAGTTTAAGCTACCATTCTTCCGATTAGATCTCCTAGATACCTATCAAACTGTGAAATGATGGTTCTTCTTATAGGTATTGACACACCGGAAGGGTCCTTAAACTATCATACTTCAGTTTAGAGCTCCTAGATACCTACCAATCTTTGGGATATGGTTCCTCTTTGAGCTATTGGAACATCGGTAGTGTCTCTAAGCTATCAACCATCAGTTTAGGGCTCCTAGATACCAACCAAACTTAGAGATGATGGTTCCCCATTAAGGTATTGACACATCAGAAGAGTCTTTAAGCTATCATCGTTCAGTATGTGCTCCTAGATACCTACAAAACTGTGATTTGATGGTTCCTCTTTGGGGTATTTGTGCACCGGAAGGTTTTTAAGCTACCATCTTTCAGTTTAGAGCTCCTACATACCTACCAAACTGTGAGACGGAGGTTCTTCTTTGAGGTATTGGTACATCGGAAGGGTCGTTAAACTATCTTCCTATAGATTAGAGTTCCTAGAAACCTACCAAACTGTGAGATGATGGTTCATCTTTGAGGTGTTGGTACATCGGAACGTTTTTAGGTTATCATCCTTCAGTTTAGAGCTCCTAGATACCTACAAAACTGTGAGATGATGGTTCCTCTTTGAGGTAATGGTACACCGTAAGGTTATTAAGCTGTTATAATTTAGTTTAGAGCTCCTAGATACCTACCAAACTGTGAGATATAGTTCCTCTTAGGGGTATTGACACAACGGAAGTGTCATTAAGCTATAATCGTTCAGTGTAGAGCTCCTAGATATCTACCAAACTGTGAGATGGTGGTTCCTCTTAGAGGTATTGACACACCGGAAGGTTTTTAAGCTATCATCCTTAAGGTTAGAGCTGCTAGATACCTACCAAACTGTGAGATGATGGTTCCTCTTAGAGTTATTGACTCACCGAAAGGGTCTTTAAGCTATCATCCTTCAGTTTAGAGCTCCTAGATACCTACCAAGCTCTGATATGATGATTCCTCTTTGAGGTATTGACACACGGGATGGGTCTTTAAGCTATCATCCGCAGGTTAGAGCTCCTAAATAGCTACCAAACTCTGAAATGATGATGCCTCATTGAGGTTTTAACACACCAGAAGGTTAATTTAAGCTATCAGCCTTCAGTTTAGAGCTCCTAGATCCCTACCAAATTGTGAGATGATGGTTCCTCTTGGAGGTATTGACACACCGGAAGGGTTTTTAAGTTATCATCGTTCAGTTTAAAGCTCCTAGATACCTACCAAACTGTGAGGTGATTGTTCCCCATTAAGGTATTGACACAACAGAAGAGTCATTAAGCTATCATCGTTCAGTTTGAGCTCCTAGATACCTACAAAACTGTGATTTGATGGTTCCTCTTTGGGGTATTTGTACACCGGAAGGTTTTTAAGCTACCATCTTTCAGTTTAGAGCTCCTACATACCTATAAAACTGTGAGATGGAGGATCTTCATTGAGGTATTGGTACATCGGAAGGGTCGTAAAACTATCTTCCTATAGATTAGAGTTCCTAGAAACCTACCAAACTCTGAGATGATGGTTCTTCTTTGAGGTGTTGGTACACCGGAACGTCTTTAGGCTATCATCCTTCAGTTTAGAGCTCCTAGATACCTACAAAACTGTGAGATGATGGTTCCTCTTTGAGGTAATGGTACACCGGAAGGTTATTAAGCTGTTATAATTCAGTTTAGAGCTCCTAGATACCTACCAAACTGTGAGATGATGGTTCCTCTTTGAGGTAATGGTACACCGGAAGGTTATTAAGCTGTTATAATTCAGTTTAGAGCTCCTAGATACCTACCAAACTGTGAGACGGTGGTTCCTCTTAGAGGTATTGACACACCGGAAGGTTTTTAAGCTATCATCCTTAAGTTTAGAGCTCCTAGAAACCAACCAAACTGTATTACGATGGTTCCCCTTTGAGGTCTCGACACACCAGAAGGGACTTTAAGTTATCATCCTTCAGTTCAGAGCTCCTAGATACCAACCAATCTCTGAGATGATGGTTCCTCTTAGAGTTATTGACTCATCGGAAGGGTCTTTAAGCTATCATCCTTCAGTTTAGAGCTCCTAGATACCTACCAAACTGTGAGATGATGGTTCCCCATTAAGGTATTGACACATCAGAAGAGTCTTTAAGCTATCATCGTTCAGTATGTGCTCCTAGATACCTACAAAACTGTGATTTGATGGTTCCTCTTTGGGGTATTTGTGCACCGGAAGGTTTTTAAGCTACCATCTTTCAGTTTAGAGCTCCACCATACCTACCAAACTGTGAGATGGAGGTTCTTCTTTGAGGTATTGGTACATCGGAAGGGTCGTTAAACTATCTTCCTATAGATTAGAGTTCCTAGAAACCTACCAAACTGTGAGATGATGGTTCATCTTTGAGGTGTTGGTACACCGGAACGTTTTTAGGCTATCATCCTTCATTTTAGAGCTCCTAGATACCTACAAAACTGTGAGATGATGGTTCCTCTTTGAGGTAATGGTACACCGTAAGGTTATTAAGCTGTTATAATTTAGTTTAGAGCTCCTAGATACCTACCAAACTGTGAGATATAGTTCCTCTTAGGGGTATTGACACAACGGAAGTGTCATTAAGCTATAATCGTTCAGTGTAGAGCTCCTAGATATCTACCAAACTGTGAGATGGTGGTTCCTCTTAGAGGTATTGACACACCGGAATGTTTTTAAGCTATCATCCTTAAGGTTAGAGCTGCTAGATATCTACCAAACTGTGAGATGATGGTTCCTCTTGGAGGTATTGACACACCGGAAGGGTCTTTAAGCTATCATCCTTCAGTTTAAAGCTCCTAGATACCTACCAAGCTCTGATATGATTATTCCTCTTTGAGGTATTGACACACGGGATGGGTGTTTAAGCTATCATCCGCAGGTTAGAGCTCCTAAATAGCTACCAAACTCTGAAATGATGATGCCTCATTGAGGTTTTAACACACCAGAAGGTTAATTTAAGCTATCAGCCTTCAGTTTAGAGCTCCTAGATCCCTACCAAATTGTGAGATGATGGTTCCTCTTGGAGGTATTGACACACCGGAAGGGTTTTTAAGTTATCATCGTTCAGTTTAAAGCTCCTAGATACCTACCAAACTGTGAGGTGATTGTTCCCCATTAAGGTATTGACACACTGCAGAGTTTTCATGCTATCATCGTTCAGTTTAGAGCTCCTAGATACCTACCAAACTGTGAGATGATGGGATGATCGTTCCTCTTAGAGGTAATTGCACACCGGAATGGTCTTTAAGCTATCATTCTTCAGTTTAGATCTCCTAGATAACTATCAAACTGTGAAATGATGGTTCCTCTTATAGGTATTGACACACCGGAAGGGTCTTTAAACGATCATCCTTAAGTTTAGAGCTCCTAGGTACCTACCAAACTTTGGGATATGGTTCCTCTTAGAGGTATTGGAACATCGGAAGTGTCTTTAAGCTATCATCCTTCAGTTTAGGGCTCCTAGATACCTACCAAACTGTGAGATGATGGTTCCCCATTAAGGTATTGACACAACAGAAGAGTCATTAAGCTATTATCGTTCAGTTTGAGCTCCTAGATACCTACAAAACTGTGATTTGATGGTTCCTCTTTGGGGTATTTGTACACTGGAAGGTCTTTAAGCTACCATCTTTCAGTTTAGAGCTCCTACAAACCTACCAAACTGTGAGATGGAGGTTCTTCTTTGAGGTATTGGTTCATCGGAAGGGTCGTCAAACTAACTTCCTATAGATTAGAGTTCCTAGAAACCTACCAAACTCTGAGATGATGGTTCATCTTTGAGGTGTTGTTACACCGGAAGGTCATTAAGCTATCATCCTTAAGTTTAGAGCTCCTAGATACCAATCAAGTTGTGATATGATTGTGCCTCTGTGAGTTATCGACAACCCGGAAGGATCTTTAAGCTATCATCCTTCAGTTTAGAGCTCCAAGATACCCACCAAGCTCTGATATGATGATTCCTCTTTGAGGTATTGACACACGGGATGGGTTTTTAAGCTACCATCCACAGGTTAGAGCTCCTAAATACCTACCAAACTCTGAAATGATGATGCCTCTTTGAGGTATTAACACACCAGAAGGTTAATTTAAGCTATCAGCCTTCAGTTTAGAGCTGCTAGATACCTACCAAACTGTGAGATGATGGTTCCTCTTGGAGGTATTGACACACCGGAAGGGTCTTTAAGTTATCATCGTTCAGTTTAATGCTCCTAGATACCTACCAAACTGTGAGATGATGGTTCCCCATTAAGGTATTGACACATCAGAAGAGTCTTTAAGCTATCATCGTTCAGTTTAGGCCTCCCAGATACCTACAAAACTGTGATTTGATGGTTCCTCATTGGGGTATTTGTACACCGGAAGGTTTTTAAGCTACCATCTTTCAGTTTAGAGCTCCTACATACCTATAAAACTGTGAGATGGAGGATCTTCATTGAGGTATTGGTACATCGGAAGGGTCGTTAAACTATCTTCCTATAGATTAGAGTTCCTAGAAACCTACCAAACTCTGAGATGATGGTTCTTCTTTGAGGTGTTGGTACACCGGAACGTCTTTAGGCTATCATCCTTCAGTTTAGAGCTCCTAGATACCTACAAAACTGTGAGATGATGGTTCGTCTTTGAGGTAATGGTACACCGGAAGGTTATTAAGCTGTTATAATTCAGTTTAGAGCTCCTAGATACCTACCAAACTGTGAGATGATGGTTCCTCTTTGATGTAATGGTACACCGGAAGGTTATTAAGCTGTTATAATTCAGTTTAGAGCTCCTAGATACCTACCAAACTGTGAGATATAGTTCCTCTTAGGGGTATTGACACAACGGAAGTGTCATTAAGCAGTAATCGTTCAGTTTAGAGCTCCGAGATACCTACCAAACTGTGAGATGGTGGTTCCTCTTAGAGGTATTGACACACCGGAAGGTTTTTAAGCTATCACCCTTAAGTTTAGAGCTCCTAGACACCAACCAAACTGTATTACGATGGTTCCCCTTTGAGGTCTCGACACACCAGAAGGGACTTTAAGTTATCATCCTTCAGTTCAGAGCTCCTAGATACCAACCAATCTCTGAGATGATGGTTCCTCATAGAGTTATTGACTCACCGGAAGGGTCTTTAAGCTATCATCCTTCAGATTAGAGCTCCTAGATACCTACCAAGCTCTGATATGATGATTCCTCTTTGAGGTATTGACACACGGGATGGGTGTTTAAGCTATCATCCGCAGGTTAGAGCTCCTAAATTCCTACCAAACTCTGAAATGATGATGCCTCTTTGAGGTATTAACACACCAGAAGGTTAATTTAAGCTATCAGCCTTCAGTTTAGAGCTCCTAGATACCTACAAAACTGTGAGATGATGGTTCCTCTTGGAGGTATTGACACACCGAAAGGGTTATTAAGTTATCATCGTTCAGTTCAAAGTTCCTAGATACCTACCAAACTGTGAGATGATGGTTCCCCATTAAGGTATTGACACACTGGAGAGTTTTCAAGCTATCATCGTTCAGTTTAGAGCTCCTAGATACCTACCAAACTGTGAGATGATGGGATGATCGTTCCTCTTAGAGGTAATTGCACACCGGTATGGACTTTAAGCTATCTTTCTACAGTTTAGATCTCCTAGATACCTATCAAACTGTGAGATGATGGTTCCTCTTATAGGTATTGACACACCGGAAGGGTCTTTAAACTATCATCCTTCAGTTTAGAGCTCCTAGATACCTACCAAACTTTGGGATATGGTTCCTCTTTGAGCTATTGGAACATCGGTAGTGTCTTTAAGCTATCAACCTTCACATTAGGGCTCCTAGATACCAACCAAACTGTGAGATGATGGTTCCCCATTAAGGTATTGACACATCAGAAGAGTCTTTAAGCTATCATCGTTCAGTTTGAGCTCCTAGATACCTACAAAACTGTGATTTGATGGTTCCTCTTTGAGGTATTTGTGCACCGGAAGGTTTTTAAGCTACCATCTTTCAGTTTAGAGCTCCTACATACCTACCAAACTGTGAGATGGAGGTTCTTCTTTGAGGTATTGGTACATCGGAAGGGTCGTTAAACTATCTTCCTATATATTAGAGTTCCTAGAAACCTACCAAACTGTGCGATGATGGTTCATCTTTGAGGTGTTGGTACACCGGAACGTCTTTAGCTATCATCCTTCAGTTTAGAGCTCCTAGATACCTACAAAACTGTGAGATGATGGTTCCTCTTTGAGGTAATGGTACACCGTAAGGTTATTAAGCTGTTATAATTCAGTTTAGAGCTCCTAGATACCTACCAGACTGAGAGATATAGTTCCTCTTAGGGGTATTGACACAACGGAAGTGTCATTAAGCTATAATCGTTCAGTTTAGAGCTCCTAGATACCTACCAAACTGTGAGATGGTGGTTCCCCTTAGATGAATTGACACACCGGAAGGTTTTTAAGCTATCATCCTTAAGTTTAGAGCTCCTAGACACCAACCAAACTGTGAGATGATGGTTCCCCTTTGAGGTCTCGACACACCGGAAGGGACATTAAGTTATCATCCTTCAGTTCAGAGCTCCTAGATACCAACCAATCTCTGAGATGATGGTTCCTCTTAGAGGTATTGACTCACCGGAAGGGTCTTTAAGCTATCATCCTTCAGTTTAGAGCTCCTAGATACCTACCAAGCTCTGATATGATGATTCCTCTTTGAGGTATTGACACACGGGATGGGTGTTTAAGCTATCATCCGCAGGTTAGAGCTCCTAAATACCTACAAACTCTGAAATGATGATGCCTCTATGAGGTATTAACACACCAGAAGGTTAATTTAAGCTATCAGCCTTCAGTTTAGAGCTCCTAGATATCTACGAAACTGTGAGATGATGGTTCCTCTTGGAGGTATTGACACACCGGAAGGGTTATTAAGTTATCATCGTTCAGTTCAAAGTTCCTAGATACCTACCAAACTGTGAGATGATGGTTCCCCATTAAGGTGTTGACACACTGGAGAGTTTTCAAGCTATCATCGTTCAGTTTAGAGCTCCTAAATACCTACCAAACTGTGAGATGATGGGATGATCGTTCCTCTTAGAGGTAATTGCACACCGGTATGGATTTTAAGCTATCATTCTACAGTTTAGATCTCCTAGATACCTATCAAACTGTGAGATGATGGTTCCTCTTATAGGTATTGACACACCGGAAGGGTCTTTAAACTATCATCCTTCAGTTTAGAGCTCCTAGATACCTACCAAACTTTGGGATATGGTTCCTCTTTGAGCTATTGGAACATCGGTAGTGTCTTTAAGCTATCAACCATCACTTTAGGGCTCCTAGATACCAACCAAACTGTGATATGATGGTTCCCCATTAAGGTATTGACACATCAGAAGAGTCTTTAAGCTATCATCGTTCAGTTTGAGCTCCTAGATACCTACAAAACTGTGATTTGATGGTTCCTCTTTGGGGTATTTGTGCACCGGAAGGTTTTTAAGCTACCATCTTTCAGTTTAGAGCTCCTACATACCTACCAAACTGTGAGATGGAGGTTCTTCTTTGAGGTATTGGTACATCGGAAGGGTCGTTAAACTATGTTCCTATAGATTAGAGTTCCTAGAAACCTACCAAACTGTGCGATGATGGTTCATCTTTGAGGTGTTGGTACACCGGAACGTCTTTAGCTATCATCCTTCAGTTTAGAGCTCCTAGATACCTACAAAACTGTGAGATGATAGTTCCTCTTTGAGGTAATGGTACACCGTAAGGTTATTAAGCTGTTATAATTAAGTTTAGAGCTCCTAGATACCTACCAAACTGAGAGATATAGTTCCTCTTAGGGGTATTGACACAACGGAAGTGTCATTAAGCTATAATCGTTCAGTTTAGAGCTCCTAGATACCTACCAAACTGTGAGATGGTGGTTCCTCTTAGAGGAATTGACACACCGGAAGGTTTTTAAGCTATCATCCTTAAGTTTAGAGCTCCTAGACACCAACCAAACTGTGAGATGATGGTTCCCCTTTGAGGTCTCGACACACCGGAAGGGACATTAAGTTATCATCCTTCAGTTCAGAGCTCCTAGATACCAACCAATCTCTGAGATGATGGTTCCTCTTAGAGGTATTGACTCACCGGAAGGGTCTTTAAGCTATCATCCTTCAGTTTAGAGCTCCTAGATACCTACCAAGCTCTGATATGATGATTCCTCTTTGAGGTATTGACACACGGGATGGGTGTTTAAGCTATCATCCGCAGGTTAGAGCTCCTAAATACCTACAAACTCTGAAATGATGTTGCCTCTATGAGGTATTAACACACCAGAAGGTTAATTTAAGCTATCAGCCTTCAGTTTAGAGTTCCTAGGTACCTACCAAACTGTGAGATGACGGTTCCTCTTGGAAGTATTTACACACCGGAAGGGTTTTTAAGTTATCATCGTTCAGTTTAAAGCTCCTAGATACCTACCAAACTGTGAGACGGTTGTTCCCCATTAAGGTATTGACACACTGCAGAGTTTTCAAGCTATCATCGTTCAGTTTAGAGCTCCTAGATACCTACCAAACTGTGAGATGATGGGATGATGGTTCCTCATAGAGGTAATTGCACACAGGTATGGTCTTTAAGCTATCATTCTTCAGTTCAGATCTCCTAGATACCTATCAAACTGTGAGATGTTGGTTCCTCTTATAGGTATTGACACACCGGAAGGGTCTTTAAACTATCATCCTTCAGTTTAGAGCTCCAAGATACCTACCAAACTGTTGGAAATGGTTCCTCTTAGATGTATTGGAACACCGGAAGTGACTTTAAGCTATCAACCTTCAGTTTAGGGCTCCTAGATACCTACCAAACTGTGAGATGATGGTTCCCCATTAAGGTATTGACACATGAGAAGAGTCTTTAAGCTATCATCGTTCAGGTTAGGCCTCCTAGATACCTACAAAACTGTGATTTGATGGTTCCTCTTTGAGGTATTTGTACATCGGAAGGTTTTTAAGCTACCATATTTCAGTTTAGAGCTCCTACATACCTACCAAACTGTGAGATGGAGGTTCTTCTTTGAGGTATTGGTACATCGGAAGGGTCATCAAACTATCTTCCTATAGATTAGAGTTCCTAGAAACCTCCCAAACTGTGAGATGATGGTACATCCTTGAGGTGTTGTTACACCGGAAGGTCATTAAGCTATCATCCTGCAGTTCAGAGCTCCTAGATACCTACCGTATTGTTAGATGATCGTTACTCATAGAGGCATTGGCACACTGGAAGGGTCATTATGCTATCATTCTTCAGTTTAGGGCTCCTAGATACCTATCAAACTGTGAGTTGATGGCTCCTCCTAGAGGTATTGGCACACCGGAAGGGTCATTAAACTATCATCCTTCAGTATAGAGCTCCTAGATACCTACCAAACTGTGAGATGATGGTTCCCCATTAAGGTATTGACACATCAGAAGAGTCTTTAAGCTATCATCGTTCAGTTTAGAGCTCCTAGATACCTACAAAACTGTGCTTTGATGGTTCTTCTTTGGGGTATTGGTTCATCGCAAGGTTTTTAAGCTACCATCTTTCAGTTTAGAGCTCCTACATACCTACCAAACTGTGAGTTGGAGATTCTTCTTTGAAGTATTGGTACATCGGAAGGGTCGTTAAACTATCTTCCTATAGATTAGAGTTCCTAGAAACCTACCAAACTATGAGATGATGGTTCATCTTTGAGGTGTTGGTACACCGGAACGTCTTTAAGCTATCATCCTTCTGTTTAGAGCTCCTAGATACCTACAAAACTGTGAGATGATGGTTCCTCCTTGAGGTAATGGTTCACCGGAAGGTTATTGAGCTGTTATAATTCAGTTTGGAGCTCCTAGATAGCTACCAAACTGTGAGATATAGTTCCTCTTATGGGTATTGACACAACGGAAGTGCCTTTAAGCTATCATCGTTAAATTTAGAGCTCCTAGATACCTACCAAACTGTGAGATGGTAGTTCCTCTTAGAGGTATTGACACACCGGAAGGTTTTTAAGCTATCATCCTTAAGTTTAGATCTCCTAGCCACCAACCAAACTGTGAGATGATGGTTCCCCTTTGAGGTCTCGACACACCGGAAGGGACTTTAAGTTGTCAACCTTCAGTTCAGAGCTCCTAGATACCAACCAATCTCTTAGATGATGGTTCCCCTTAGAGGTAGTGACTCACCGGAAGGGTCTTTAAGCTATCATCCTTCAGTTTAGAGCTCCTAGATACCTAGCAAGCTCTGATATGATGATTCCTCTTTGAGTTATTGACACACGGGATGGGGGTTTAAGCTATCATCCGCAGGTTAGAGCTCCCAAATACCTACCAAACTCTGAAATGATGATGCCTCATTGAGGTATTAACACACCAGAAGGTTAACTTAAGCTATCAGCCTTCAGTTTAGAGCTCCTATATACCTACCAAACTGTGAGATGATGGTTCCTCTTGAAGGTATTGACACACCGGAAGGGTCTTTAAGTTATCATCGTTCAGTTTAAAGCTCCTAGATACCTACCAAACTGTGAGATGATGGTTCCCCATTAAGGTATTGACACACTGGAAGAGTTTTTAAGCTATCATCCTTCAGTTTAGAGCTCCTAGATACCTACCAAGCTCTGATATGATGATTCCTCTTTGAGTTATTGACACACGGGATGGGGGTTTAAGCCATCATCCGCAGGTTAGAGCTCCCAAATACCTACCAAACTCTGAAATGATGATGCCTCATTGAGGTATTAACACACCAGAAGGTTAACTTATGCTATCAGCCTTCAGTTTAGAGCTCCTAGATACCTACCAAACTGTGAGATGATGGTTCCTCTTGAAGGTATTGACACACCGGAAGGGTCTTTAAGTTATCATCGTTCAGTTTAAAGCTCCTAGATACCTACCAAACTGTGAGATGATGGTTCCCCATTAAGGTATTGACACACTGGAAGAGTTTTTAAGCTATCATCCTTCAGTTTAGAGCTCCTAGATACCTATCAAACTGTGAGATGTTGGTTCCTATTAAAGGTATTGGCACACCGGAAGGGTCATTAAGCAGTCATCCTTCAGTTTAGAACTCCTAGATACCTATAAATCTGTGAGATGATGGATCCTCTTAGAGGTATTGACATACCGGAAGGGTCTTTAAGCTATCATCCATCAGTTTAGAGCTACTAGATATATACATAACTGTGAGATGATGGTTCCTCAATGAGGTATTGGTACACCGGAAGGTCATTAAGCTACCATCCTTCACACTAGAACTCTTAGATACCTACCAAACTGTGAGAAGATTGTTCCTCTTTGAGGTATTGCCACACCGGAAGGGTTTTTAAACTATCATCCTTCAGTTTAGAGCTCCTAGATACCTACCAAACTGTGAGATGATGGTTCCTCTTTGAGGTAATGGTACACCGGAAGGTTATTAAGCTGTTATAATTCAGTTTAGAGCTCCTAGATACCTACCAAACTGTGAGATATAGTTCCTCTTAGGGGTATTGACACAACGGAAGTGTCATTAAGCAGTAATCGTTCAGTTTAAAGCTCCTAGATACCTACCAAACTGTGAGGTGATTGTTCCCTATTAAGGTATTGACACACTGCAGAGTTTTCAAGCTATCATCGTTCAGTTTAGAGCTCCTAGATACCTACCAAACTGTGAGATGATGGGATGATCGTTCCTCGTATAGGTAATTGCACACCGGAATGGTCTTTAAGCTATCATTCTTCAGTTTAGATCTCCTAGATAACTATCAAACTGTGAAATGAAGGTTCCTCTTATAGGTATTGACACACCGGAAGGGTCTTTAAACGATCATCCTTAAGTTTAGAGCTCCTAGATACCTACCAAACTTTGGGATATGGTTCCTCTTAGAGGTATTGGAACATCGGAAGTGTCTTTAAGCTATCATCCTTCAGTTTAGGGCTCCTAGATACCTACCAAACTGTGAGATGATGGTTCCCCATTAAGGTATTGACACAACAGAAGAGTCATTAAGCTATCATCGTTCAGTTTGAGCTCCTAGATACCTACAAAACTGTGATTTGATGGTTCCTCTTTGGGGTATTTGTACACTGGAAGGTCTTTAAGCTACCATCTTTCAGTTTAGAGCTCCTACAAACCTACCAAACTGTGAGATGGAGGTTCTTCTTTGAGGTATTGGTACATCGGAAGGGTCGTCAAACTAACTTCCTATAGATTAGAGTTCCTAGAAACCTACCAACCTCTGAGATGATGGTTCATCTTTGAGGTGTTGTTACACCGGAAGGTCATTAAGCTATCATCCTTAAGTTTAGAGCTCCTAGATACCAATCAAGTTGTGATATGATTGTGCCTCTGTGAGTTATCGACAACCCGGAAGGATCTTTAAGCTATCATCCTTCAGTTTAGAGCTCCAAGATACCCACCAAGCTCTGATATGATGATTCCTCTTTGAGGTATTGACACACGGGATGGGTTTTTAAGCTACCATCCGCAGGTTAGAGCTCCTAAATACCTACCAAACTCTGAAATGATGATGCCTCTTTGAGGTATTAACACACCAGAAGGTTAATTTAAGCTATCAGCCTTCAGTTTAGAGCTGCTAGATACCTACCAATCTGTGAGATGATGGTTCCTCTTGGAGGTATTGACACACCGGAAGGGTCTTTAAGTTATCATCGTTCAGTTTAATGCTCCTAGATACATACCAAACTGTGAGATGATGGTTCACCATTAAGGTATTGACACATCAGAAGAGTCTTTAAGCTATCATCGTTCAGTTTAGGCCTCCCCGATACCTACAAAACTGTGATTTGATGGTTCCTCTTTGGGGTATTTGTACACCGGATGGTTTTTAAGCTACCATCTTTCAGTTTAGAGCTCCTACATACCTATAAAACTGTGAGATGGAGGATCTTCATTGAGGTATTGGTACATCGGAAGGGTCGTTAAACTATCTTCCTATAGATTAGAGTTCCTAGAAACCTACCAAACTCTGAGATGATGGTTCTTCTTTGAGGTGTTGGTACACCGGAACGTCTTTAGGCTATCATCCTTCAGTTTAGAGCTCCTAGATACCTACAAAACTGTGAGATGATGGTTCCTCTTTGAGGTAATGGTACACCGGAAGGTTATTAAGCTGTTATAATTCAGTTTAGAGCTCCTAGATACCTACCAAACTGTGAGATGATGGTTCCTCTTTGAGGTAATGGTACACCGGAAGGTTATTAAGCTGTTATAATTCAGTTTAGAGCTCCTAGATACCTACCAAACTGTGAGATGGTGGTTCCTCTTAGAGGTATTGACACACCGGAAGGTTTTTAAGCTATCATCCTTAAGTTTAGAGCTCCTAGACACCAACCAAACTGTATTACGATGGTTCCCCTTTGAGGTCTCGACACACCAGAAGGGACTTTAAGTTATCATCCTTCAGTTCAGAGCTCCTAGATACCAACCAATCTCTGAGATGATGGTTCCTCTTAGAGTTATTGACTCACCGGAAGGGTCTTTAAGCTATCATCCTTCAGTTTAGAGCTCCTAGATACCTACCAAACTGTGAGATGATGGTTCCCCATTAAGGTATTGACACATCAGAAGAGTCTTTAAGCTATCATCGTTCAGTATGTGCTCCTAGATACCTACAAAACTGTGATTTGATGGTTCCTCTTTGGGGTATTTGTGCACCGGAAGGTTTTTAAGCTACCATCTTTCAGTTTAGAGCTCCACCATACCTACCAAACTGTGAGATGGAGGTTCTTCTTTGAGGTATTGGTACATCGGAAGGGTCGTTAAACTATCTTCCTATAGATTAGAGTTCCTAGAAACCTACCAAACTGTGAGATGATGGTTCATCTTTGAGGTGTTGGTACACCGGAACGTTTTTAGGCTATCATCCTTCAGTTTAGATCTCCTAGATACCTACAAAACTGTGAGATGATGGTTCCTCTTTGAGGTAATGGTACACCGTAAGGTTATTAAGCTGTTATAATTTAGTTTAGAGCTCCTAGATACCTACCAAACTGTGAGATATAGTTCCTCTTAGGGGTATTGACACAACGGAAGTGTCATTAAGCTATAATCGTTCAGTGTAGAGCTCCTAGATATCTACCAAACTGTGAGATGGTGGTTCCTCTTAGAGGTATTGACACACCGGAAGGGTCTTTAAGCTATCATCCTTCAGTTTAAAGCTCCTAGATACCTACCAAGCTCTGATATGATTATTCCTCTTTGAGGTATTGACACACGGGATGGGTGTTTAAGCTATCAACCGCAGGTTAGAGCTCCTAAATAGCTACCAAACTCTGAAATGATGATGCCTCATTGAGGTTTTAACACACCAGAAGGTTAATTTAAGCTATCAGCCTTCAGTTTAGAGCTCCTAGATCCCTACCAAATTGTGAGATGATGGTTCCTCTTGGAGGTATTGACACACCGGAAGGGTTTTTAAGTTATCATCGTTCAGTTTAAAGCTCCTAGATACCTACCAAACTGTGAGGTGATTGTTCCCCATTAAGGTATTGACACACTGCAGAGTTTTCAAGCTATCATCGTTCAGTTTAGAGCTCCTAGATACCTACCGAACTGTGAGATGATGGGATGATCGTTCCTCTTAGAGGTAATTGCACACCGGAATGGTCTTTAAGCTATCATTCTTCAGTTTAGATCTCCTAGATAACTATCAAACTGTGAAATGATGGTTCCTCTTATAGGTATTGACACACCGGAAGGGTCTTTAAACGATCATCCTTAAGTTTAGAGCTCCTAGATACCTACCAAACTTTGGGATATGGTTCCTCTTAGAGGTATTGGAACATCGGAAGTGTCTTTAAGCTATCATCCTTCAGTTTAGGGCTCCTAGATACCTACCAAACTGTGAGATGATGGTTCCCCATTAAGGTATTGACACAACAGAAGAGTCATTAAGCTATCATCGTTCAGTTTGAGCTCCTAGATACCTACAAAACTGTGATTTGATGGTTCCTCTTTGGGGTATTTGTACACTGGAAGGTCTTTAAGCTACCATCTTTCAGTTTAGAGCTCCTACAAACCTACCAAACTGTGAGATGGAGGTTCTTCTTTGAGGTATTGGTACATCGGAAGGGTCGTCAAACTAACTTCCTATAGATTAGAGTTCCTAGAAACCTACCAAACTCTGAGATGATGGTTCATCTTTGAGGTGTTGTTACACCGGAAGGTCATTAAGCTATCATCCTTAAGTTTAGAGCTCCTAGATACCAATCAAGTTGTGATATGATTGTGCCTCTGTGAGTTATCGACAACCCGGAAGGATCTTTAAGCTATCATCCTTCAGTTTAGAGCTCCATGATACCCACCAAGCTCTGATATGATGATTCCTCTTTGAGGTATTGACACACGGGATGGGTTTTTAAGCTACCATCCACAGGTTAGAGCTCCTAAATACCTACCAAACTCTGAAATGATGATGCCTCTTTGAGGTATTAACACACCAGAAGGTTAATTTAAGCTATCAGCCTTCAGTTTAGAGCTGCTAGATACCTACCAAACTGTGAGATGATGGTTCCTCTTGGAGGTATTGACACACCGGAAGGGTCTTTAAGTTATCATCGTTCAGTTTAATGCTCCTAGATACCTACCAAACTGTGAGATGATGGTTCCCCATTAAGGTATTGACACATCAGAAGAGTCTTTAAGCTATCATCGTTCAGTTTAGGCCTCCCAGATACCTACAAAACTGTGATTTGATGGTTCCTCATTGGGGTATTTGTACACCGGAAGGTTTTTAAGCTACCATCTTTCAGTTTAGAGCTCCTACATACCTATAAAACTGTGAGATGGAGGATCTTCATTGAGGTATTGGTACATCGGAAGGGTCGTTAAACTATCTTCCTATAGATTAGAGTTCCTAGAAACCTACCAAACTCTGAGATGATGGTTCTTCTTTGAGGTGTTGGTACACCGGAACGTCTTTAGGCTATCATCCTACAGTTTAGAGCTCCTAGATACCTACAAAACTGTGAGATGATGGTTCCTCTTTGAGGTAATGGTACACCGGAAGGTTATTAAGCTGTTATAATTCAGTTTAGAGCTCTTAGATACCTACCAAACTGTGAGATGATGGTTCCTCTTTGAGGTAATGGTACACCGGAAGGTTATTAAGCTGTTATAATTCAGTTTAGAGCTCCTAGATACCTACCAAACTGTGAGATATAGTTCCTCTTAGGGGTATTGACACAACGGAAGTGTCATTAAGCAGTAATCGTTCAGTTTAGAGCTCCGAGATACATACCAAACTGTGAGATGGTGGTTCCTCTTAGAGGTATTGACACACCGGAAGGTTTTTAAGCTATCATCCTTAAGTTTAGAGCTCCTAGACACCAACCAAACTGTATTACGATGGTTCCCCTTTGAGGTCTCGACACACCGGAAGGGACATTAAGTTATCATCCTTCAGTTCAGAGCTCCTAGATACCAACCAATCTCTGAGATGATGGTTCCTCTTAGAGGTATTGACTCACCGGAAGGGTCTTTATGCTATCATCCTTCAGTTTAGAGCTCCTAGATACCTACCAAGCTCTGATATGATGATTCCTCTTTGAGGTATTGACACACGGGATGGGTGTTTAAGCTATCATCCGCTGGTTAGAGCTCCTAAATACCTACAAACTCTGAAATGATGATGCCTCTATGAGGTATTAACACACCAGAAGGTTAATTTAAGCTATCAGCCTTCAGTTTAGAGCTCCTAGATACCTACGAAACTGTGAGATGATGGTTCCTCTTGGAGGTATTGACACACCGGAAGGGTTATTAAGTTATCATCGTTCAGTTCAAAATTCCTAGATACCTACCAAACTGTGAGATGATGGTTCCCCATTAAGGTATTGACACACTGGAGAGTTTTCAAGCTATCATCGTTCAGTTTAGAGCTCTTAGATACCTACCAAACTGTGAGATGATGGGATGATCGTTCCTCTTAGAGGTAATTGCACACCGGTATGGATTTTAAGCTATCATTCTACAGTTTAGATCTCCTAGATACCTAACAAACTGTGAGATGATGGTTCCTCTTATAGGTATTGACACACCGGAAGAGTCTTTAAACTATCATCCTTCAGTTTAGAGCTCCTAGATACCTACCAAACTTTGGGATATGGTTCCTCTTTGAGCTATTGGAACATCGGTAGTGTCTTTAAGCTATCAACCATCACTTTAGGGCTCCTAGATACCAACCAAACTGTGAGATGATGGTTCCCCATTAAGGTATTGACACATCAGAAGAGTCTTTAAGCTATCATCGTTCAGTTTGAGCTCCTAGATACCTACAAAACTGTGATTTGATGGTTCCTCTTTGGGGTATTTGTGCACCGGAAGGTTTTTAAGCTACCATCTTTCAGTTTAGAGCTCCTACATACCTACCAAACTGTGAGATGGAGGGTCTTCTTTGAGGTATTGGTACATCGGATGGGTCGTTAAACTATCTTCCTATAGATTAGAGTTCCTAGAAACCTACCAAACTGTGCGATGATGGTTCATCTTTGAGGTGTTGGTACACCGGAACGTCTTTAGCTATCATCCTTCAGTTTAGAGCTCCTAGATACCTACAAAACTGTGAGATGATAGTTCCTCTTTGAGGTAATGGTACACCGTAAGGTTATTAAGCTGTTATAATTCAGTTTAGAGCTCCTAGATACCTACCAAACTGAGAGATATAGTTCCTCTTAGGGGTATTGACACAACGGAAGTGTCATTAAGCTATAATCGTTCAGTTTAGAGCTCCTAGATACCTACCAAACTGTGAGATGGTGGTTCCTCTTAGAGGAATTGACACACCGGAAGGTTTTTAAGCTATCATCCTTAAGTTTAGAGCTCCTAGACACCAACCAAACTGTGAGATGATGGTTCCCCTTTGAGGTCTCGACACACCGGAAGGGACATTAAGTTATCATCCTTCAGTTCAGAGCTCCTAGATACCAACCAATCTCTGAGATGATGGTTCCTCTTAGAGGTATTGACTCACCGGAAGGGTCTTTAAGCTATCATCCTTCAGTTTAGAGCTCCTAGATACCTACCAAGCTCTGATATGATGATTCCTCTTTGAGGTATTGACACACGGGATGGGTGTTTAAGCTATCATCCGCAGGTTAGAGCTCCTAAATACCTACAAACTCTGAAATGATGATGCCTCTATGAGGTATTAACACACCAGAAGGTTAATTTAAGCTATCAGCCTTCAGTTTAGAGCTCCTAGGTACCTACCAAACTGTGAGATGACGGTTCCTCTTGGAAGTATTTACACACCGGAAGGGTTTTTAAGTTATCATCGTTCAGTTTAAAGCTCCTAGATACCTACCAAACTGTGAGACGGTTGTTCCCCATTTAGGTATTGACACACTGCAGAGTTTTCAAGCTATCATCGTTCAGTTTAGAGCTCCTAGATACCTACCAAACTGTGAGATGATGGTTCCTCTTTGAGGTATTTGTACACCGGAAGGTTTTTAAGCTATCATCCTTCAGTTTAGAGCTCCTAAATACCTACAAACTCTGAAATGATGATGCCTCTATGAGGTATTAACACACCAGAAGGTTAATTTAAGCTATCAGCCTTCAGTTTAGAGCTCCTAGGTACCTACCAAACTGTGAGATGACGGTTCCTCTTGGAAGTATTTACACACCGGAAGGGTTTTTAAGTTATCATCGTTCAGTTTAAAGCTCCTAGATACCTACCAAACTGTGAGACGGTTGTTCCCCATTTAGGTATTGACACACTGCAGAGTTTTCAAGCTATCATCGTTCAGTTTAGAGCTCCTAGATACCAACCAATCTCTGAGATGATGGTTCCTCTTAGAGGTATTGACTCACCGGAAGGGTCTTTAAGCTATCATCCTTCAGTTTAGAGCTCCTAGATACCCACCAAGCTCTGATATGATGATTCCTCTTTGAGGTATTGACACACGGGATGGGTGTTTAAGCTATCATCCGCAGGTTAGAGCTCCTAAATACCTACAAACTCTGAAATGATGATGCCTCTATGAGGTATTAACACACCAGAAGGTTAATTTAAGCTATCAGCCTTCAGTTTAGAGCTCCTAGGTACCTACCAAACTGTGAGATGACGGTTCCTCTTGGAAGTATTTACACACCGGAAGGGTTTTTAAGTTATCATCGTTCAGTTTAAAGCTCCTAGATACCTACCAAACTGTGAGACGGTTGTTCCCCATTTAGGTATTGACACACTGCAGAGTTTTCAAGCTATCATCGTTCAGTTTAGAGCTCCTAGATACCTACCAAACTGTGAGATGATGGTTCCTCATAGAGGTAATTGCACACCGGTATGGTCTTTAAGCTATCATTCTTCAGTTCAGATCTCCTATATACCTATCAAACTGTGAGATGTTGGTTCCTCTTATAGGTATTGACACACCGGAAGGGTCTTTAAACTATCATCCTTCAGTTTAGAGCTCCAAGATACCTACCAAACTGTTGGAAATGGTTCCTCTTAGAGGTATTGGAACACCGGAAGTGACTTTAAGCTATCAACCTTCAGTTTAGGGCTCCTAGATACCTACCAAACTGTGAGATGATGGTTCCCCATTAAGGTATTGACACATGAGAAGAGTCTTTAAGCTATCATCGTGCAGGTTAGGCCTCCTAGATACCTACAAAACTGTGAATTGATGGTTCCTCTTTGAGGTATTTGTACACCGGAAGGTTTTTAAGCTACCATATTTCAGTTTAGAGCTCCTACATACCTACCAAACTGTGAGATGGAGGTTCTTCTTTGAGGTATTGGTACATCGGAAGGGTCATCAAACTATCTTCCTATAGATTAGAGTTCCTAGAAACCTCCCAAACTGTGAGATGATGGTACATCCTTGAGGTGTTGTTACACCGGAAGGTCATTAAGCTATCATCCTGCAGTTCAGAGCTCCTAGATACCTACCGTATTGTTAGATGATCGTTACTCATAGAGGCATTGGCACACTGGAAGGGTCATTATGCTATCATTCTTCAGTTTAGGGCTCCTAGATACCTATCAAACTGTGAGTTGATGGCTCCTCCTAGAGGTATTGGCACACCGGAAGGGTCATTAAACTATCATCCTTCAGTTTAGAGCTCCTAGATACCTACCAAACTGTGAGATGATGGTTCCCCATTAAGGTATTGACACATCAGAAGAGTCTTTAAGCTATCATCGTTCAGTTTAGAGCTCCTAGATACCTACAAAACTGTGCTTTGATGGTTCTTCTTTGGGGTATTGGTTCATCGCAAGGTTTTTAAGCTACCATCTTTCAGTTTAGAGCTCCTACATACCTACCAAACTGTGAGTTGGAGATTCTTCTTTGAAGTATTGGTACATCGGAAGGGTCGTTAAACTATCTTCCTATAGATTACAGTTCCTAGAAACCTACCAAACTATGAGATGATGGTTCATCTTTGAGGTGTTGGTACACCGGAACGTCTTTAAGCTATCATCCTTCTGTTTAGAGCTCCTAGATACCTACAAAACTGTGAGATGATGGTTCCTCCTTGAGGTAATGGTTCACCGGAAGGTTATTGAGCTGTTATAATTCAGTTTGGAGCTCCTAGATACCTACCAAACTGTGAGATATAGTTCCTCTTATGGGTATTGACACAACGGAAGTGCCTTTAAGCTATCATCGTTAAGTTTAGAGCTCCTAGATACCTACCAAACTGTGAGATGGTAGTTCCTCTTAGAGGTATTGACACACCGGAAGGTTTTTAAGCTATCATCCTTAATATTGTCATTTAGACTTTCACGGCCCGTGTAATTATTCATAATGTTGAATTTTGGGCTTATGCCGTGTTTTATTATATTGCAATTCGACGCGTTTCGAAAGAAACCATGTCTTTCATCGTCAGGAATAATCTGGAATACGACAATGTTGCTAAGAGAAAGCAACGAAGAACATATAGAAGGTGCCCAAAGATGGACGCCATTATAGCCCCATGTTAGGGACAACGGAAAGCAGCAGTGAATTACTTTCTCAGGGTTCTGATAATAGGTAGCCAGGATTCACTGAGATTGTAGCCGGTGTCGCGGTTGAAATTATCTGGGTGTTTACGTATTTCAACCGCCTCCCTGATGATTCTGGGACGATATTGCTTTATACGGGCAAGAACATCCACCCCTTGGAACATGACATCATGGCCAGGTGTTAAAGCATGATCGGCAACAGCTGATTTATCAGGTTGAATGAGCCTGATACATCTATTATGTTCCTTAATGCGAGTGCATATTGTTCTCGAAGTCTGCCCGATGTAAACCTTGCCACAAGTACAGGGAACTCTGTAGATACCCGGTTGTTGCAATTTAGGCAAACTGTCCTTAGTTGGTCGCAGGAGTTGCCTAATCTTAACAGAAGTTCCAAATACAGTCCGTATGTTGTATCGACGTAGGATTTTAGCAATACGATCCGTTGTGTTATGTATGTACGGAAGGTAAGCAGTTCCTCTTACATCTCTTTTCTCAACTGACGTCCTATTATTATTTGTTGGTTTCAGAACCGTAGAAATCAAAGCCTTGCTATAACCGTTGCTCTCAAAGGTGGTTCGCAGGGTGTTAATTTCTTCTTGTAAAGAAGACACTTCACAAATCCTCCTAGCCCTGGTAGTTAGAGTTGTAAGGATACCATGTTTCTGGGCAGGGTGATGGTGAGAACTTGCGTGGAGATATCTATTGGTGTGTGTTGGCTTACGAAAAACGCTGTGTCCTAAAGATCCATCCTCTTTCTTGGTGACGAGAACATCTAAAAAAGGTATTTTGCCGTCAGATTCCTTTTCCATGGTGAAACAAATAGAAGGGTGCTGGAGATTAAGGTGATCCAGGAAATGGCTAAGATTTTCCTCACCTTCCGTCCAAACAACGAACGTGTCATCCACATAACGCCACCAGATCTTCGGTTTGAAAGGAGCCGACGACAAAGCTTTCTCTTCAAAGTTCTCCATGAAGAAATTAGCCACAACAGGAGAGAGAGGACTACCCATGGCCACACCATCAGTCTGCTCATAAAAATTCCCATTCCATAGAAAGTAGGAGGAGGTCATGCAGTGATAAAAAAGTCTTGTGATGTCTTCAGGAAAAAGGCCATTAATGAGAGACATAACACCATCAATAGGTACTCTCGTAAACAGAGACACCACGTCGAGACTCACTAGAATATCACCCGGCTGAAGTGTTATAGCTTTTAACTTTTCCACGAAGTGTGTGGAATCCTTAATGTACGAAGGCGTGTTACCCAGAAGCGGCTGAAGTAGTCTACCTAAGTATTTGGAAAGGGCATATGTAGGAGAACCAATCGTACTAACAATGGGTCTAAGAGGAACATCGTCCTTATGTATTTTAGGAAGACCATAGAGTCTCGGAGGAATAGCATCCCCTGGAAGGAGAGTCTTCGCTGCATCCGCTGGAATAGATGATTGCTTGATCAATTTGACGGTGACATTTGAGTAGCGAGTAGTAGGATCACGACTATTAATCCTATATACAGGATCTGATAACAAAGACGAGATCTTGGAATCATAATCAACCTTATCCAATACCACTGTCGCATTACCCTTGTCAGCGGGGAGAACGATAATATCAGAATTGTCCCTTAGATCTTTAAGTGCCCGGCTTTCGCCTTGTTTTAAGTTGGTGTTAGGTGGCTTAGCTGTCTTGAGAACTCGGGAACATTCTTGCCTGGCTTCCTCGGCCTCTTCAGGTGTGAGGTGATGTACTGAGGATTCTACGGATGTAATAAGTTCTTCAATAGGAATTCTTCTAGGCGCTACAGCAAAATTGAGACCTTTAGCGAGAACTGCCTGTTGGGTATCACTTAGGGGGTTGCTGGACAAATTTACGACAACCTTGTTAGCATCAAGTCTAATGGCTTGAGATTTCTGCAACTGACATAACCTATCATATTTGGAAATATGTCTGTCCCTCACCTGATCTAGAACGCTGTTAGCTTGCACTGAAGAAATACGATCGAAGATATTCCATAATTCCTCACTTACGAAGTTTGAGAGGCGTAGATGTAGCTGTAGTAACTCCCTCGAAATAAAATCCAACTGCTTACGAGTATGCTGTAACCTCTCTATCAATAACGCCTTGCTTGCACGACGATAGATTCTCGTTGCCTTAGGTGTTCTGAAGGAATGCTTCAACAAAACAAAATTCGGTAGAATATCATGATCCCGGCATCTTAGGAGAAAAGCGAGTGAAGAGATTAGACACACCTTCTTGCGTCGTAACCTACTGAATCTAGACATCAGTCGGAAAATATCCTCCCCATAGAGGTTTCTAATATTGTCATTTAGACTTTCACGGCCCGTGTAATTATTCATAATGTTGAATTTTGGGCTTATGCCGTGTTTTATTATATTGCAATTCGACGCGTTTCGAAAGAAACCATGTCTTTCATCGTCAGGAATAATCTGGAATACGACAATGTTGCTAAGAGAAAGCAACGAAGAACATATAGAAGGTGCCCAAAGATGGACGCCATTATAGCCCCATGTTAGGGACAACGGAAAGCAGCAGTGAATTACTTTCTCAGGGTTCTGATAATAGGTAGCCAGGATTCACTGAGATTGTAGCCGGTGTCGCGGTTGAAATTATCTGGGTGTTTACGTATTTCAACCGCCTCCCTGATGATTCTGGGACGATATTGCTTTATACGGGCAAGAACATCCACCCCTTGGAACATGACATCATGGCCAGGTGTTAAAGCATGATCGGCAACAGCTGATTTATCAGGTTGAATGAGCCTGATACATCTATTATGTTCCTTAATGCGAGTGCATATTGTTCTCGAAGTCTGCCCGATGTAAACCTTGCCACAAGTACAGGGAACTCTGTAGATACCCGGTTGTTGCAATTTAGGCAAACTGTCCTTAGTTGGTCGCAGGAGTTGCCTAATCTTAACAGAAGTTCCAAATACAGTCCGTATGTTGTATCGACGTAGGATTTTAGCAATACGATCCGTTGTGTTATGTATGTACGGAAGGTAAGCAGTTCCTCTTACATCTCTTTTCTCAACTGACGTCCTATTATTATTTGTTGGTTTCAGAACCGTAGAAATCAAAGCCTTGCTATAACCGTTGCTCTCAAAGGTGGTTCGCAGGGTGTTAATTTCTTCTTGTAAAGAAGACACTTCACAAATCCTCCTAGCCCTGGTAGTTAGAGTTGTAAGGATACCATGTTTCTGGGCAGGGTGATGGTGAGAACTTGCGTGGAGATATCTATTGGTGTGTGTTGGCTTACGAAAAACGCTGTGTCCTAAAGATCCATCCTCTTTCTTGGTGACGAGAACATCTAAAAAAGGTATTTTGCCGTCAGATTCCTTTTCCATGGTGAAACAAATAGAAGGGTGCTGGAGATTAAGGTGATCCAGGAAATGGCTAAGATTTTCCTCACCTTCCGTCCAAACAACGAACGTGTCATCCACATAACGCCACCAGATCTTCGGTTTGAAAGGAGCCGACGACAAAGCTTTCTCTTCAAAGTTCTCCATGAAGAAATTAGCCACAACAGGAGAGAGAGGACTACCCATGGCCACACCATCAGTCTGCTCATAAAAATTCCCATTCCATAGAAAGTAGGAGGAGGTCATGCAGTGATAAAAAAGTCTTGTGATGTCTTCAGGAAAAAGGCCATTAATGAGAGACATAACACCATCAATAGGTACTCTCGTAAACAGAGACACCACGTCGAGACTCACTAGAATATCACCCGGCTGAAGTGTTATAGCTTTTAACTTTTCCACGAAGTGTGTGGAATCCTTAATGTACGAAGGCGTGTTACCCAGAAGCGGCTGAAGTAGTCTACCTAAGTATTTGGAAAGGGCATATGTAGGAGAACCAATCGTACTAACAATGGGTCTAAGAGGAACATCGTCCTTATGTATTTTAGGAAGACCATAGAGTCTCGGAGGAATAGCATCCCCTGGAAGGAGAGTCTTCGCTGCATCCGCTGGAATAGATGATTGCTTGATCAATTTGACGGTGACATTTGAGTAGCGAGTAGTAGGATCACGACTATTAATCCTATATACAGGATCTGATAACAAAGACGAGATCTTGGAATCATAATCAACCTTATCCAATACCACTGTCGCATTACCCTTGTCAGCGGGGAGAACGATAATATCAGAATTGTCCCTTAGATCTTTAAGTGCCCGGCTTTCGCCTTGTTTTAAGTTGGTGTTAGGTGGCTTAGCTGTCTTGAGAACTCGGGAACATTCTTGCCTGGCTTCCTCGGCCTCTTCAGGTGTGAGGTGATGTACTGAGGATTCTACGGATGTAATAAGTTCTTCAATAGGAATTCTTCTAGGCGCTACAGCAAAATTGAGACCTTTAGCGAGAACTGCCTGTTGGGTATCACTTAGGGGGTTGCTGGACAAATTTACGACAACCTTGTTAGCATCAAGTCTAATGGCTTGAGATTTCTGCAACTGACATAACCTATCATATTTGGAAATATGTCTGTCCCTCACCTGATCTAGAACGCTGTTAGCTTGCACTGAAGAAATACGATCGAAGATATTCCATAATTCCTCACTTACGAAGTTTGAGAGGCGTAGATGTAGCTGTAGTAACTCCCTCGAAATAAAATCCAACTGCTTACGAGTATGCTGTAACCTCTCTATCAATAACGCCTTGCTTGCACGACGATAGATTCTCGTTGCCTTAGGTGTTCTGAAGGAATGCTTCAACAAAACAAAATTCGGTAG
The DNA here is from genome assembly GCA_946902985.2 of Meconema thalassinum. Classification (NCBI taxonomy): domain Eukaryota; kingdom Metazoa; phylum Arthropoda; class Insecta; order Orthoptera; family Tettigoniidae; genus Meconema; species Meconema thalassinum. The sequence goes on from OX336395.1 coordinate 46,528,450, forward strand.
AATATCATGATCCCGGCATCTTAGGAGAAAAGCGAGTGAAGAGATTAGACACACCTTCTTGCGTCGTAACCTACTGAATCTAGACATCAGTCGGAAAATATCCTCCCCATAGAGGTTTCTAATATTGTCATTTAGACTTTCACGGCCCGTGTAATTATTCATAATGTTGAATTTTGGGCTTATGCCGTGTTTTATTATATTGCAATTCGACGCGTTTCGAAAGAAACCATGTCTTTCATCGTCAGGAATAATCTGGAATACGACAATGTTGCTAAGAGAAAGCAACGAAGAACATATAGAAGGTGCCCAAAGATGGACGCCATTATAGCCCCATGTTAGGGACAACGGAAAGCAGCAGTGAATTACTTTCTCAGGGTTCTGATAATAGGTAGCCAGGATTCACTGAGATTGTAGCCGGTGTCGCGGTTGAAATTATCTGGGTGTTTACGTATTTCAACCGCCTCCCTGATGATTCTGGGACGATATTGCTTTATACGGGCAAGAACATCCACCCCTTGGAACATGACATCATGGCCAGGTGTTAAAGCATGATCGGCAACAGCTGATTTATCAGGTTGAATGAGCCTGATACATCTATTATGTTCCTTAATGCGAGTGCATATTGTTCTCGAAGTCTGCCCGATGTAAACCTTGCCACAAGTACAGGGAACTCTGTAGATACCCGGTTGTTGCAATTTAGGCAAACTGTCCTTAGTTGGTCGCAGGAGTTGCCTAATCTTAACAGAAGTTCCAAATACAGTCCGTATGTTGTATCGACGTAGGATTTTAGCAATACGATCCGTTGTGTTATGTATGTACGGAAGGTAAGCAGTTCCTCTTACATCTCTTTTCTCAACTGACGTCCTATTATTATTTGTTGGTTTCAGAACCGTAGAAATCAAAGCCTTGCTATAACCGTTGCTCTCAAAGGTGGTTCGCAGGGTGTTAATTTCTTCTTGTAAAGAAGACACTTCACAAATCCTCCTAGCCCTGGTAGTTAGAGTTGTAAGGATACCATGTTTCTGGGCAGGGTGATGGTGAGAACTTGCGTGGAGATATCTATTGGTGTGTGTTGGCTTACGAAAAACGCTGTGTCCTAAAGATCCATCCTCTTTCTTGGTGACGAGAACATCTAAAAAAGGTATTTTGCCGTCAGATTCCTTTTCCATGGTGAAACAAATAGAAGGGTGCTGGAGATTAAGGTGATCCAGGAAATGGCTAAGATTTTCCTCACCTTCCGTCCAAACAACGAACGTGTCATCCACATAACGCCACCAGATCTTCGGTTTGAAAGGAGCCGACGACAAAGCTTTCTCTTCAAAGTTCTCCATGAAGAAATTAGCCACAACAGGAGAGAGAGGACTACCCATGGCCACACCATCAGTCTGCTCATAAAAATTCCCATTCCATAGAAAGTAGGAGGAGGTCATGCAGTGATAAAAAAGTCTTGTGATGTCTTCAGGAAAAAGGCCATTAATGAGAGACATAACACCATCAATAGGTACTCTCGTAAACAGAGACACCACGTCGAGACTCACTAGAATATCACCCGGCTGAAGTGTTATAGCTTTTAACTTTTCCACGAAGTGTGTGGAATCCTTAATGTACGAAGGCGTGTTACCCAGAAGCGGCTGAAGTAGTCTACCTAAGTATTTGGAAAGGGCATATGTAGGAGAACCAATCGTACTAACAATGGGTCTAAGAGGAACATCGTCCTTATGTATTTTAGGAAGACCATAGAGTCTCGGAGGAATAGCATCCCCTGGAAGGAGAGTCTTCGCTGCATCCGCTGGAATAGATGATTGCTTGATCAATTTGACGGTGACATTTGAGTAGCGAGTAGTAGGATCACGACTATTAATCCTATATACAGGATCTGATAACAAAGACGAGATCTTGGAATCATAATCAACCTTATCCAATACCACTGTCGCATTACCCTTGTCAGCGGGGAGAACGATAATATCAGAATTGTCCCTTAGATCTTTAAGTGCCCGGCTTTCGCCTTGTTTTAAGTTGGTGTTAGGTGGCTTAGCTGTCTTGAGAACTCGGGAACATTCTTGCCTGGCTTCCTCGGCCTCTTCAGGTGTGAGGTGATGTACTGAGGATTCTACGGATGTAATAAGTTCTTCAATAGGAATTCTTCTAGGCGCTACAGCAAAATTGAGACCTTTAGCGAGAACTGCCTGTTGGGTATCAATTAGGGGGTTGCTGGACAAATTTACGACAACCTTGTTAGCATCAAGTCTAATGGCTTGAGATTTCTGCAACTGACATAACCTATCATATTTGGAAATATGTCTGTCCCTCACCTGATCTAGAACGCTGTTAGCTTGCACTGAAGAAATACGATCGAAGATATTCCATAATTCCTCACTTACGAAGTTTGAGAGGCGTAGATGTAGCTGTAGTAACTCCCTCGAAATAAAATCCAACTGCTTACGAGTATGCTGTAACCTCTCTATCAATAACGCCTTGCTTGCACGACGATAGATTCTCGTTGCCTTAGGTGTTCTGAAGGAATGCTTCAACAAAACAAAATTCGGTAGAATATCATGATCCCGGCATCTTAGGAGAAAAGCGAGTGAAGAGATTAGACACACCTTCTTGCGTCGTAACCTACTGAATCTAGACATCAGTCGGAAAATATCCTCCCCATAGAGGTTTCTAATATTGTCATTTAGACTTTCACGGCCCGTGTAATTATTCATAATGTTGAATTTTGGGCTTATGCCGTGTTTTATTATATTGCAATTCGACGCGTTTCGAAAGAAACCATGTCTTTCATCGTCAGGAATAATCTGGAATACGACAATGTTGCTAAGAGAAAGCAACGAAGAACATATAGAAGGTGCCCAAAGATGGACGCCATTATAGCCCCATGTTAGGGACAACGGAAAGCAGCAGTGAATTACTTTCTCAGGGTTCTGATAATAGGTAGCCAGGATTCACTGAGATTGTAGCCGGTGTCGCGGTTGAAATTATCTGGGTGTTTACGTATTTCAACCGCCTCCCTGATGATTCTGGGACGATATTGCTTTATACGGGCAAGAACATCCACCCCTTGGAACATGACATCATGGCCAGGTGTTAAAGCATGATCGGCAACAGCTGATTTATCAGGTTGAATGAGCCTGATACATCTATTATGTTCCTTAATGCGAGTGCATATTGTTCTCGAAGTCTGCCCGATGTAAACCTTGCCACAAGTACAGGGAACTCTGTAGATACCCGGTTGTTGCAATTTAGGCAAACTGTCCTTAGTTGGTCGCAGGAGTTGCCTAATCTTAACAGAAGTTCCAAATACAGTCCGTATGTTGTATCGACGTAGGATTTTAGCAATACGATCCGTTGTGTTATGTATGTACGGAAGGTAAGCAGTTCCTCTTACATCTCTTTTCTCAACTGACGTCCTATTATTATTTGTTGGTTTCAGAACCGTAGAAATCAAAGCCTTGCTATAACCGTTGCTCTCAAAGGTGGTTCGCAGGGTGTTAATTTCTTCTTGTAAAGAAGACACTTCACAAATCCTCCTAGCCCTGGTAGTTAGAGTTGTAAGGATACCATGTTTCTGGGCAGGGTGATGGTGAGAACTTGCGTGGAGATATCTATTGGTGTGTGTTGGCTTACGAAAAACGCTGTGTCCTAAAGATCCATCCTCTTTCTTGGTGACGAGAACATCTAAAAAAGGTATTTTGCCGTCAGATTCCTTTTCCATGGTGAAACAAATAGAAGGGTGCTGGAGATTAAGGTGATCCAGGAAATGGCTAAGATTTTCCTCACCTTCCGTCCAAACAACGAACGTGTCATCCACATAACGCCACCAGATCTTCGGTTTGAAAGGAGCCGACGACAAAGCTTTCTCTTCAAAGTTCTCCATGAAGAAATTAGCCACAACAGGAGAGAGAGGACTACCCATGGCCACACCATCAGTCTGCTCATAAAAATTCCCATTCCATAGAAAGTAGGAGGAGGTCATGCAGTGATAAAAAAGTCTTGTGATGTCTTCAGGAAAAAGGCCATTAATGAGAGACATAACACCATCAATAGGTACTCTCGTAAACAGAGACACCACGTCGAGACTCACTAGAATATCACCCGGCTGAAGTGTTATAGCTTTTAACTTTTCCACGAAGTGTGTGGAATCCTTAATGTACGAAGGCGTGTTACCCAGAAGCGGCTGAAGTAGTCTACCTAAGTATTTGGAAAGGGCATATGTAGGAGAACCAATCGTACTAACAATGGGTCTAAGAGGAACATCGTCCTTATGTATTTTAGGAAGACCATAGAGTCTCGGAGGAATAGCATCCCCTGGAAGGAGAGTCTTCGCTGCATCCGCTGGAATAGATGATTGCTTGATCAATTTGACGGTGACAGCGAAGACTCTCCTTCCAGGGGATGCTATTCCTCCGAGACTCTATGGTCTTCCTAAAATACATAAGGACGATGTTCCTCTTAGACCCATTGTTAGTACGATTGGTTCTCCTACATATGCCCTTTCCAAATACTTAGGTAGACTACTTCAGCCGCTTCTGGGTAACACGCCTTCGTACATTAAGGATTCCACACACTTCGTGGAAAAGTTAAAAGCTATAACACTTCAGCCGGGTGATATTCTAGTGAGTCTCGACGTGGTGTCTCTGTTTACGAGAGTACCTATTGATGGTGTTATGTCTCTCATTAATGGCCTTTTTCCTGAAGACATCACAAGACTTTTTTATCACTGCATGACCTCCTCCTACTTTCTATGGAATGGGAATTTTTATGAGCAGACTGATGGTGTGGCCATGGGTAGTCCTCTCTCTCCTGTTGTGGCTAATTTCTTCATGGAGAACTTTGAAGAGAAAGCTTTGTCGTCGGCTCCTTTCAAACCGAAGATCTGGTGGCGTTATGTGGATGACACGTTCGTTGTTTGGACGGAAGGTGAGGAAAATCTTAGCCATTTCCTGGATCACCTTAATCTCCAGCACCCTTCTATTTGTTTCACCATGGAAAAGGAATCTGACGGCAAAATACCTTTTTTAGATGTTCTCGTCACCAAGAAAGAGGATGGATCTTTAGGACACAGCGTTTTTCGTAAGCCAACACACACCAATGGATATCTCCACGCAAGTTCTCACCATCACCCTGCCCAGAAACATGGTATCCTTACAACTCTAACTACCAGGGCTAGGAGGATTTGTGAAGTGTCTTCTTTACAAGAAGAAATTAACACCCTGCGAACCACCTTTGAGAGCAACGGTTATAGCAAGGCTTTGATTTCTACGGTTCTGAAACCAACAAATAATAATAGGACGTCAGTTGAGAAAAGAGATGTAAGAGGAACTGCTTACCTTCCGTACATACATAACACAACGGATCGTATTGCTAAAATCCTACGTCGATACAACATACGGACTGTATTTGGAACTTCTGTTAAGATTAGGCAACTCCTGCGACCAACTAAGGACAGTTTGCCTAAATTGCAACAACCGGGTATCTACAGAGTTCCCTGTACTTGTGGCAAGGTTTACATCGGGCAGACTTCGAGAACAATATGCACTCGCATTAAGGAACATAATAGATGTATCAGGCTCATTCAACCTGATAAATCAGCTGTTGCCGATCATGCTTTAACACCTGGCCATGATGTCATGTTCCAAGGGGTGGATGTTCTTGCCCGTATAAAGCAATATCGTCCCAGAATCATCAGGGAGGCGGTTGAAATACGTAAACACCCAGATAATTTCAACCGCGACACCGGCTACAATCTCAGTGAATCCTGGCTACCTATTATCAGAACCCTGAGAAAGTAATTCACTGCTGCTTTCCGTTGTCCCTAACATGGGGCTATAATGGCGTCCATCTTTGGGCACCTTCTATATGTTCTTCGTTGCTTTCTCTTAGCAACATTGTCGTATTCCAGATTATTCCTGACGATGAAAGACATGGTTTCTTTCGAAACGCGTCGAATTGCAATATAATAAAACACGGCATAAGCCCAAAATTCAACATTATGAATAATTACACGGGCCGTGAAAGTCTAAATGACAATATTAGAAACCTCTATGGGGAGGATATTTTCCGACTGATGTCTAGATTCAGTAGGTTACGACGCAAGAAGGTGTGTCTAATCTCTTCACTCGCTTTTCTCCTAAGATGCCGGGATCATGATATTCTACCGAATTTTGTTTTGTTGAAGCATTCCTTCAGAACACCTAAGGCAACGAGAATCTATCGTCGTGCAAGCAAGGCGTTATTGATAGAGAGGTTACAGCATACTCGTAAGCAGTTGGATTTTATTTCGAGGGAGTTACTACAGCTACATCTACGCCTCTCAAACTTCGTAAGTGAGGAATTATGGAATATCTTCGATCGTATTTCTTCAGTGCAAGCTAACAGCGTTCTAGATCAGGTGAGGGACAGACATATTTCCAAATATGATAGGTTATGTCAGTTGCAGAAATCTCAAGCCATTAGACTTGATGCTAACAAGGTTGTCGTAAATTTGTCCAGCAACCCCCTAAGTGATACCCAACAGGCAGTTCTCGCTAAAGGTCTCAATTTTGCTGTAGCGCCTAGAAGAATTCCTATTGAAGAACTTATTACATCCGTAGAATCCTCAGTACATCACCTCACACCTGAAGAGGCCGAGGAAGCCAGGCAAGAATGTTCCCGAGTTCTCAAGACAGCTAAGCCACCTAACACCAACTTAAAACAAGGCGAAAGCCGGGCACTTAAAGATCTAAGGGACAATTCTGATATTATCGTTCTCCCCGCTGACAAGGGTAATGCGACAGTGGTATTGGATAAGGTTGATTATGATTCCAAGATCTCGTCTTTGTTATCAGATCCTGTATATAGGATTAATAGTCGTGATCCTACTACTCGCTACTCAAATGTCACCGTCAAATTGATCAAGCAATCATCTATTCCAGCGGATGCAGCGAAGACTCTCCTTCCAGGGGATGCTATTCCTCCGAGACTCTATGGTCTTCCTAAAATACATAAGGACGATGTTCCTCTTAGACCCATTGTTAGTACGATTGGTTCTCCTACATATGCCCTTTCCAAATACTTAGGTAGACTACTTCAGCCGCTTCTGGGTAACACGCCTTCGTACATTAAGGATTCCACACACTTCGTGGAAAAGTTAAAAGCTATAAGACTTCAGCCGGGTGATATTCTAGTGAGTCTCGACGTGGTGTCTCTGTTTACGAGAGTACCTATTGATGGTGTTATGTCTCTCATTAATGGCCTTTTTTCCTGAAGACATCACAAGACTTTTTTATCACTGCATGACCTCCTCCTACTTTCTATGGAATGGGAATTTTTATGAGCAGACTGATGGTGTGGCCATGGGTAGTCCTCTCTCTCCTGTTGTGGCTAATTTCTTCATGGAGAACTTTGAAGAGAAAGCTTTGTCGTCGGCTCCTTTCAAACCGAAGATCTGGTGGCGTTATGTGGATGACACGTTCGTTGTTTGGACGGAAGGTGAGGAAAATCTTAGCCATTTCCTGGATCACCTTAATCTCCAGCACCCTTCTATTTGTTTCACCATGGAAAAGGAATCTGACGGCAAAATACCTTTTTTAGATGTTCTCGTCACCAAGAAAGAGGATGGATCTTTAGGACACAGCGTTTTTCGTAAGCCAACACACACCAATAGATATCTCCACGCAAGTTCTCACCATCACCCTGCCCAGAAACATGGTATCCTTACAAACTCTAACTACCAGGGCTAGGAGGATTTGTGAAGTGTCTTCTTTACAAGAAGAAATTAACACCCTGCGAACCACCTTTGAGAGCAACGGTTATAGCAAGGCTTTGATTTCTACGGTTCTGAAACCAACAAATAATAATAGGACGTCAGTTGGAGAAAAGAGATGTAAGAGGAACTGCTTACCTTCCGTACATACATAACACAACGGATCGTATTGCTAAAATCCTACGTCGATACAACATACGGACTGTATTTGGAACTTCTGTTAAGATTAGGCAACTCCTGCGACCAACTAAGGACAGTTTGCCTAAATTGCAACAACCGGGTATCTACAGAGTTCCCTGTACTTGTGGCAAGGTTTACATCGGGCAGACTTCGAGAACAATATGCACTCGCATTAAGGAACATAATAGATGTATCAGGCTCATTCAACCTGATAAATCAGCTGTTGCCGATCATGCTTTAACACCTGGCCATGATGTCATGTTCCAAGGGGTGGATGTTCTTGCCCGTATAAAGCAATATCGTCCCCAGAATCATCAGGAGGCGGTTGAAATACGTAAACACCCAGAATATTTCAACCGCGACACCGGCTACAATCTCAGTGAATCCTGGCTACCTATTATCGAACCCTGAGAAAGTAATTCACTGCTGCTTTCCGTTGTCCCTAACATGGGGCTATAATGGCGTCCATCTTTGGGCACCTTCTATATGTTCTTCGTTGCTTTCTCTTAGCAACATTGTCGTATTCCAGATTATTCCTGACGATGAAAGACATGGTTTCTTTCGAAACGCGTCGAATTGCAATATAATAAAACACGGCATAAGCCCAAAATTCAAACATTATGAATAATTACACGGGCCGTGAAAGTCTAAATGACAATATTAGAAACCTCTATGGGGAGGATATTTTCCGACTGATGTCTAGATTCAGTAGGTTTACGACGCAAGAAGGTGTGTCTAATCTCTTCACTCGCTTTTCTCCTAAGATGCCGGATCATGATATTCTACCGAATTTTGTTTTGTTGAAGCATTCCTTCAGAACACCTAAGGCAACGAGAATCTATCGTCGTGCAAGCAAGGCGTTATTGATAGAGAGGTTACAGCATACTCGTAAGCAGTTGGATTTTATTTCGAGGGAGTTACTACAGCTACATCTACGCCTCTCAAACTTCGTAAGTGAGGAATTATGGAATATCTTCGATCGTATTTCTTCAGTGCAAGCTAACAGCGTTCTAGATCAGGTGAGGGACAGACATATTTCCAAATATGATAGGTTATGTCAGTTGCAGAAATCTCAAGCCATTAGACTTGATGCTAACAAGGTTGTCGTAAATTTGTCCAGCAACCCCCTAAGTGATACCCAACAGGCAGTTCTCGCTAAAGGGTCTCAATTTTGCTGTAGCGCCTAGAAGAATTCCTATTGAAGAACTTATTACATCCGTAGAATCCTCAGTACATCACCTCACACCTGAAGAGGCCGAGGAAGCCAGGCAAGAATGTTCCCGAGTTCTCAAGACAGCTAAGCCACCTAACACCAACTTAAAACAAGGCGAAAGCCGGGCACTTAAAGATCTAAGGGACAATTCTGATATTATCGTTCTCCCCGCTGACAAGGGTAATGCGACAGTGGTATTGGATAAGGTTGATTATGATTCCAAGATCTCGTCTTTGTTATCAGATCCTGTATATATGGATTAATAGTCGTGATCCTACTACTCGCTACTCAAATGTCACCGTCAAATTGATCAAGCAATCATCTATTCCAGCGGATGCAGCGAAGAACTCTCCTTCCAGGGGATGCTATTCTCCGAGACTCTATGGTCTTCCTAAAATACATAAGGACGATGTTCCTCTTAGACCCATTGTTAGTACGATTGGTTCTCCTACATATGCCCTTTCCAATACTTAGGTAGACTACTTCAGCCGCTTCTGGGTAACACGCCTTCGTACATTAAGGATTCCACACACTTCGTGGAAAAGTTAAAAGCTATAACACTTCAGCCGGGTGATATTCTAGTGAGTCTCGACGTGGTGTCTCTGTTTACGAGAGTACCTTTTGATGGTGTTATGTCTCTCATTAATGGCCTTTTTCCTGAAGACATCACAAGACTTTTTTATCACTGCATGACCTCCTCCTACTTTCTATGGAATGGGAATTTTTATGAGCAGACTGATGGTGTGGCCATGGGTAGTCCTCTCTCTCCTGTTGTGGCTAATTTCTTCATGGAGAACTTTGAAGAGAAAGCTTTGTCGTCGGCTCCTTTCAAACCGAAGATCTGGTGGCGTTATGTGGATGACACGTTCGTTGTTTGGACGGAAGGTGAGGAAAATCTTAGCCATTTCCTGGATCACCTTAATCTCCAGCACCCTTCTATTTGTTTCACCATGGAAAAGGAATCTGACGGCAAAATACCTTTTTTAGATGTTCTCGTCACCAAGAAAGAGGATGGATCTTTAGGACACAGCGTTTTTCGTAAGCCAACACACACCAATAGATATCTCCACGCAAGTTCTCACCATCACCCTGCCCAGAAACATGGTATCCTTACAACTCTAACTACCAGGGCTAGGAGGATTTGTGAAGTGTCTTCTTTACAAGAAGAAATTAACACCCTGCGAACCACCTTTGAGAGCAACGGTTATAGCAAGGCTTTGATTTCTACGGTTCTGAAACCAACAAATAATAATAGGACGTCAGTTGAGAAAAGAGATGTAAGAGGAACTGCTTACCTTCCGTACATACATAACACAACGGATCGTATTGCTAAAATCCTACGTCGATACAACATACGGACTGTATTTGGAACTTCTGTTAAGATTAGGCAACTCCTGCGACCAACTAAGGACAGTTTGCCTAAATTGCAACAACCGGGTATCTACAGAGTTCCCTGTACTTGTGGCAAGGTTTACATCGGGCAGACTTCGAGAACAATATGCACTCGCATTAAGGAACATAATAGATGTATCAGGCTCATTCAACCTGATAAATCAGCTGTTGCCGATCATGCTTTAACACCTGGCCATGATGTCATGTTCCAAGGGGTGGATGTTCTTGCCCGTATAAAGCAATATCGTCCCAGAATCATCAGGGAGGCGGTTGAAATACGTAAACACTCAGATAATTTCAACCGCGACACCGGCTACAATCTCAGTGAATCCTGGCTACCTATTATCAGAACCCTGAGAAAGTAATTCACTGCTGCTTTCCGTTGTCCCTAACATGGGGCTATAATGGCGTCCATCTTTGGGCACCTTCTATATGTTCTTCGTTGCTTTCTCTTAGCAACATTGTCGTATTCCAGATTATTCCTGACGATGAAAGACATGGTTTCTTTCGAAACGCGTCGAATTGCAATATAATAAAACACGGCATAAGCCCAAAATTCAACATTATGAATAATTACACGGGCCGTGAAAGTCTAAATGACAATATTAGAAACCTCTATGGGGAGGATATTTTCCGACTGATGTCTAGATTCAGTAGGTTACGACGCAAGAAGGTGTGTCTAATCTCTTCACTCGCTTTTCTCCTAAGATGCCGGGATCATGATATTCTACCGAATTTTGTTTTGTTGAAGCATTCCTTCAGAACACCTAAGGCAACGAGAATCTATCGTCGTGCAAGCAAGGCGTTATTGATAGAGAGGTTACAGCATACTCGTAAGCAGTTGGATTTTATTTCGAGGGAGTTACTACAGCTACATCTACGCCTCTCAAACTTCGTAAGTGAGGAATTATGGAATATCTTCGATCGTATTTCTTCAGTGCAAGCTAACAGCGTTCTAGATCAGGTGAGGGACAGACATATTTCCAAATATGATAGGTTATGTCAGTTGCAGAAATCTCAAGCCATTAGACTTGATGCTAACAAGGTTGTCGTAAATTTGTCCAGCAACCCCCTAAGTGATACCCAACAGGCAGTTCTCGCTAAAGGTCTCAATTTTGCTGTAGCGCCTAGAAGAATTCCTATTGAAGAACTTATTACATCCGTAGAATCCTCAGTACATCACCTCACACCTGAAGAGGCCGAGGAAGCCAGGCAAGAATGTTCCCGAGTTCTCAAGACAGCTAAGCCACCTAACACCAACTTAAAACAAGGCGAAAGCCGGGCACTTAAAGATCTAAGGGACAATTCTGATATTATCGTTCTCCCCGCTGACAAGGGTAATGCGACAGTGGTATTGGATAAGGTTGATTATGATTCCAAGATCTCGTCTTTGTTATCAGATCCTGTATATAGGATTAATAGTCGTGATCCTACTACTCGCTACTCAAATGTCACCGTCAAATTGATCAAGCAATCATCTATTCCAGCGGATGCAGCGAAGACTCTCCTTCCAGGGGATGCTATTCCTCCGAGACTCTATGGTCTTCCTAAAATACATAAGGACGATGTTCCTCTTAGACCCATTGTTAGTACGATTGGTTCTCCTACATATGCCCTTTCCAAATACTTAGGTAGACTACTTCAGCCGCTTCTGGGTAACACGCCTTCGTACATTAAGGATTCCACACACTTCGTGGAAAAGTTAAAAGCTATAACACTTCAGCCGGGTGATATTCTAGTGAGTCTCGACGTGGTGTCTCTGTTTACGAGAGTACCTATTGATGGTGTTATGTCTCTCATTAATGGCCTTTTTCCTGAAGACATCACAAGACTTTTTTATCACTGCATGACCTCCTCCTACTTTCTATGGAATGGGAATTTTTATGAGCAGACTGATGGTGTGGCCATGGGTAGTCCTCTCTCTCCTGTTGTGGCTAATTTCTTCATGGAGAACTTTGAAGAGAAAGCTTTGTCGTCGGCTCCTTTCAAACCGAAGATCTGGTGGCGTTATGTGGATGACACGTTCGTTGTTTGGACGGAAGGTGAGGAAAATCTTAGCCATTTCCTGGATCACCTTAATCTCCAGCACCCTTCTATTTGTTTCACCATGGAAAAGGAATCTGACGGCAAAATACCTTTTTTAGATGTTCTCGTCACCAAGAAAGAGGATGGATCTTTAGGACACAGAGTTTTTCGTAAGCCAACACACACCAATAGATATCTCCACGCAAGTTCTCACCATCACCCTGCCCAGAAACATGGTATCCTTACAACTCTAACTACCAGGGCTAGGAGGATTTGTGAAGTGTCTTCTTTACAAGAAGAAATTAACACCCTGCGAACCACCTTTGAGAGCAACGGTTATAGCAAGGCTTTGATTTCTACGGTTCTGAAACCAACAAATAATAATAGGACGTCAGTTGAGAAAAGAGATGTAAGAGGAACTGCTTACCTTCCGTACATACATAACACAACGGATCGTATTGCTAAAATCCTACGTCGATACAACATACGGACTGTATTTGGAACTTCTGTTAAGATTAGGCAACTCCTGCGACCAACTAAGGACAGTTTGCCTAAATTGCAACAACCGGGTATCTACAGAGTTCCCTGTACTTGTGGCAAGGTTTACATCGGGCAGACTTCGAGAACAATATGCACTCGCATTAAGGAACATAATAGATGTATCAGGCTCATTCAACCTGATAAATCAGCTGTTGCCGATCATGCTTTAACACCTGGCCATGATGTCATGTTCCAAGGGGTGGATGTTCTTGCCCGTATAAAGCAATATCGTCCCAGAATCATCAGGGAGGCGGTTGAAATACGTAAACACCCAGATAATTTCAACCGCGACACCGGCTACAATCTCAGTGAATCCTGGCTACCTATTATCAGAACCCTGAGAAAGTAATTCACTGCTGCTTTCCGTTGTCCCTAACATGGGGCTATAATGGCGTCCATCTTTGGGCACCTTCTATATGTTCTTCGTTGCTTTCTCTTAGCAACATTGTCGTATTCCAGATTATTCCTGACGATGAAAGACATGGTTTCTTTCGAAACGCGTCGAATTGCAATATAATAAAACACGGCATAAGCCCAAAATTCAACATTATGAATAATTACACGGGCCGTGAAAGTCTAAATGACAATATTAGAAACCTCTATGGGGAGGATATTTTCCGACTGATGTCTAGATTCAGTAGGTTACGACGCAAGAAGGTGTGTCTAATCTCTTCACTCGCTTTTCTCCTAAGATGCCGGGATCATGATATTCTACCGAATTTTGTTTTGTTGAAGCATTCCTTCAGAACACCTAAGGCAACGAGAATCTATCGTCGTGCAAGCAAGGCGTTATTGATAGAGAGGTTACAGCATACTCGTAAGCAGTTGGATTTTATTTCGAGGGAGTTACTACAGCTACATCTACGCCTCTCAAACTTCGTAAGTGAGGAATTATGGAATATCTTCGATCGTATTTCTTCAGTGCAAGCTAACAGCGTTCTAGATCAGGTGAGGGACAGACATATTTCCAAATATGATAGGTTATGTCAGTTGCAGAAATCTCAAGCCATTAGACTTGATGCTAACAAGGTTGTCGTAAATTTGTCCAGCAACCCCCTAAGTGATACCCAACAGGCAGTTCTCGCTAAAGGTCTCAATTTTGCTGTAGCGCCTAGAAGAATTCCTATTGAAGAACTTATTACATCCGTAGAATCCTCAGTACATCACCTCACACCTGAAGAGGCCGAGGAAGCCAGGCAAGAATGTTCCCGAGTTCTCAAGACAGCTAAGCCACCTAACACCAACTTAAAACAAGGCGAAAGCCGGGCACTTAAAGATCTAAGGGACAATTCTGATATTATCGTTCTCCCCGCTGACAAGGGTAATGCGACAGTGGTATTGGATAAGGTTGATTATGATTCCAAGATCTCGTCTTTGTTATCAGATCCTGTATATAGGATTAATAGTCGTGATCCTACTACTCGCTACTCAAATGTCACCGTCAAATTGATCAAGCAATCATCTATTCCAGCGGATGCAGCGAAGACTCTCCTTCCAGGGGATGCTATTCCTCCGAGACTCTATGGTCTTCCTAAAATACATAAGGACGATGTTCCTCTTAGACCCATTGTTAGTACGATTGGTTCTCCTACATATGCCCTTTCCAAATACTTAGGTAGACTACTTCAGCCGCTTCTGGGTAACACGCCTTCGTACATTAAGGATTCCACACACTTCGTGGAAAAGTTAAAAGCTATAACACTTCAGCCGGGTGATATTCTAGTGAGTCTCGACGTGGTGTCTCTGTTTACGAGAGTACCTATTGATGGTGTTATGTCTCTCATTAATGGCCTTTTTCCTGAAGACATCACAAGACTTTTTTATCACTGCATGACCTCCTCCTACTTTCTATGGAATGGGAATTTTTATGAGCAGACTGATGGTGTGGCCATGGGTAGTCCTCTCTCTCCTGTTGTGGCTAATTTCTTCATGGAGAACTTTGAAGAGAAAGCTTTGTCGTCGGCTCCTTTCAAACCGAAGATCTGGTGGCGTTATGTGGATGACACGTTCGTTGTTTGGACGGAAGGTGAGGAAAATCTTAGCCATTTCCTGGATCACCTTAATCTCCAGCACCCTTCTATTTGTTTCACCATGGAAAAGGAATCTGACGGCAAAATACCTTTTTTAGATGTTCTCGTCACCAAGAAAGAGGATGGATCTTTAGGACACAGCGTTTTTCGTAAGCCAACACACACCAATGGATATCTCCACGCAAGTTCTCACCATCACCCTGCCCAGAAACATGGTATCCTTACAACTCTAACTACCAGGGCTAGGAGGATTTGTGAAGTGTCTTCTTTACAAGAAGAAATTAACACCCTGCGAACCACCTTTGAGAGCAACGGTTATAGCAAGGCTTTGATTTCTACGGTTCTGAAACCAACAAATAATAATAGGACGTCAGTTGAGAAAAGAGATGTAAGAGGAACTGCTTACCTTCCGTACATACATAACACAACGGATCGTATTGCTAAAATCCTACGTCGATACAACATACGGACTGTATTTGGAACTTCTGTTAAGATTAGGCAACTCCTGCGACCAACTAAGGACAGTTTGCCTAAATTGCAACAACCGGGTATCTACAGAGTTCCCTGTACTTGTGGCAAGGTTTACATCGGGCAGACTTCGAGAACAATATGCACTCGCATTAAGGAACATAATAGATGTATCAGGCTCATTCAACCTGATAAATCAGCTGTTGCCGATCATGCTTTAACACCTGGCCATGATGTCATGTTCCAAGGGGTGGATGTTCTTGCCCGTATAAAGCAATATCGTCCCAGAATCATCAGGGAGGCGGTTGAAATACGTAAACACCCAGATAATTTCAACCGCGACACCGGCTACAATCTCAGTGAATCCTGGCTACCTATTATCAGAACCCTGAGAAAGTAATTCACTGCTGCTTTCCGTTGTCCCTAACATGGGGCTATAATGGCGTCCATCTTTGGGCACCTTCTATATGTTCTTCGTTGCTTTCTCTTAGCAACATTGTCGTATTCCAGATTATTCCTGACGATGAAAGACATGGTTTCTTTCGAAACGCGTCGAATTGCAATATAATAAAACACGGCATAAGCCCAAAATTCAACATTATGAATAATTACACGGGCCGTGAAAGTCTAAATGACAATATTAGAAACCTCTATGGGGAGGATATTTTCCGACTGATGTCTAGATTCAGTAGGTTACGACGCAAGAAGGTGTGTCTAATCTCTTCACTCGCTTTTCTCCTAAGATGCCGGGATCATGATATTCTACCGAATTTTGTTTTGTTGAAGCATTCCTTCAGAACACCTAAGGCAACGAGAATCTATCGTCGTGCAAGCAAGGCGTTATTGATAGAGAGGTTACAGCATACTCGTAAGCAGTTGGATTTTATTTCGAGGGAGTTACTACAGCTACATCTACGCCTCTCAAACTTCGTAAGTGAGGAATTATGGAATATCTTCGATCGTATTTCTTCAGTGCAAGCTAACAGCGTTCTAGATCAGGTGAGGGACAGACATATTTCCAAATATGATAGGTTATGTCAGTTGCAGAAATCTCAAGCCATTAGACTTGATGCTAACAAGGTTGTCGTAAATTTGTCCAGCAACCCCCTAAGTGATACCCAACAGGCAGTTCTCGCTAAAGGTCTCAATTTTGCTGTAGCGCCTAGAAGAATTCCTATTGAAGAACTTATTACATCCGTAGAATCCTCAGTACATCACCTCACACCTGAAGAGGCCGAGGAAGCCAGGCAAGAATGTTCCCGAGTTCTCAAGACAGCTAAGCCACCTAACACCAACTTAAAACAAGGCGAAAGCCGGGCACTTAAAGATCTAAGGGACAATTCTGATATTATCGTTCTCCCCGCTGACAAGGGTAATGCGACAGTGGTATTGGATAAGGTTGATTATGATTCCAAGATCTCGTCTTTGTTATCAGATCCTGTATATAGGATTAATAGTCGTGATCCTACTACTCGCTACTCAAATGTCACCGTCAAATTGATCAAGCAATCATCTATTCCAGCGGATGCAGCGAAGACTCTCCTTCCAGGGGATGCTATTCCTCCGAGACTCTATGGTCTTCCTAAAATACATAAGGACGATGTTCCTCTTAGACCCATTGTTAGTACGATTGGTTCTCCTACATATGCCCTTTCCAAATACTTAGGTAGACTACTTCAGCCGCTTCTGGGTAACACGCCTTCGTACATTAAGGATTCCACACACTTCGTGGAAAAGTTAAAAGCTATAAGACTTCAGCCGGGTGATATTCTAGTGAGTCTCGACGTGGTGTCTCTGTTTACGAGAGTACCTATTGATGGTGTTATGTCTCTCATTAATGGCCTTTTTTCCTGAAGACATCACAAGACTTTTTTATCACTGCATGACCTCCTCCTACTTTCTATGGAATGGGAATTTTTATGAGCAGACTGATGGTGTGGCCATGGGTAGTCCTCTCTCTCCTGTTGTGGCTAATTTCTTCATGGAGAACTTTGAAGAGAAAGCTTTGTCGTCGGCTCCTTTCAAACCGAAGATCTGGTGGCGTTATGTGGATGACACGTTCGTTGTTTGGACGGAAGGTGAGGAAAATCTTAGCCATTTCCTGGATCACCTTAATCTCCAGCACCCTTCTATTTGTTTCACCATGGAAAAGGAATCTGACGGCAAAATACCTTTTTTAGATGTTCTCGTCACCAAGAAAGAGGATGGATCTTTAGGACACAGCGTTTTTCGTAAGCCAACACACACCAATAGATATCTCCACGCAAGTTCTCACCATCACCCTGCCCAGAAACATGGTATCCTTACAACTCTAACTACCAGGGCTAGGAGGATTTGTGAAGTGTCTTCTTTACAAGAAGAAATTAACACCCTGCGAACCACCTTTGAGAGCAACGGTTATAGCAAGGCTTTGATTTCTACGGTTCTGAAACCAACAAATAATAATAGGACGTCAGTTGAGAAAAGAGATGTAAGAGGAACTGCTTACCTTCCGTACATACATAACACAACGGATCGTATTGCTAAAATCCTACGTCGATACAACATACGGACTGTATTTGGAACTTCTGTTAAGATTAGGCAACTCCTGCGACCAACTAAGGACAGTTTGCCTAAATTGCAACAACCGGGTATCTACAGAGTTCCCTGTACTTGTGGCAAGGTTTACATCGGGCAGACTTCGAGAACAATATGCACTCGCATTAAGGAACATAATAGATGTATCAGGCTCATTCAACCTGATAAATCAGCTGTTGCCGATCATGCTTTAACACCTGGCCATGATGTCATGTTCCAAGGGGTGGATGTTCTTGCCCGTATAAAGCAATATCGTCCCAGAATCATCAGGGAGGCGGTTGAAATACGTAAACACCCAGATAATTTCAACCGCGACACCGGCTACAATCTCAGTGAATCCTGGCTACCTATTATCAGAACCCTGAGAAAGTAATTCACTGCTGCTTTCCGTTGTCCCTAACATGGGGCTATAATGGCGTCCATCTTTGGGCACCTTCTATATGTTCTTCGTTGCTTTCTCTTAGCAACATTGTCGTATTCCAGATTATTCCTGACGATGAAAGACATGGTTTCTTTCGAAACGCGTCGAATTGCAATATAATAAAACACGGCATAAGCCCAAAATTCAACATTATGAATAATTACACGGGCCGTGAAAGTCTAAATGACAATATTAGAAACCTCTATGGGGAGGATATTTTCCGACTGATGTCTAGATTCAGTAGGTTACGACGCAAGAAGGTGTGTCTAATCTCTTCACTCGCTTTTCTCCTAAGATGCCGGGATCATGATATTCTACCGAATTTTGTTTTGTTGAAGCATTCCTTCAGAACACCTAAGGCAACGAGAATCTATCGTCGTGCAAGCAAGGCGTTATTGATAGAGAGGTTACAGCATACTCGTAAGCAGTTGGATTTTATTTCGAGGGAGTTACTACAGCTACATCTACGCCTCTCAAACTTCGTAAGTGAGGAATTATGGAATATCTTCGATCGTATTTCTTCAGTGCAAGCTAACAGCGTTCTAGATCAGGTGAGGGACAGACATATTTCCAAATATGATAGGTTATGTCAGTTGCAGAAATCTCAAGCCATTAGACTTGATGCTAACAAGGTTGTCGTAAATTTGTCCAGCAACCCCCTAAGTGATACCCAACAGGCAGTTCTCGCTAAAGGTCTCAATTTTGCTGTAGCGCCTAGAAGAATTCCTATTGAAGAACTTATTACATCCGTAGAATCCTCAGTACATCACCTCACACCTGAAGAGGCCGAGGAAGCCAGGCAAGAATGTTCCCGAGTTCTCAAGACAGCTAAGCCACCTAACACCAACTTAAAACAAGGCGAAAGCCGGGCACTTAAAGATCTAAGGGACAATTCTGATATTATCGTTCTCCCCGCTGACAAGGGTAATGCGACAGTGGTATTGGATAAGGTTGATTATGATTCCAAGATCTCGTCTTTGTTATCAGATCCTGTATATAGGATTAATAGTCGTGATCCTACTACTCGCTACTCAAATGTCACCGTCAAATTGATCAAGCAATCATCTATTCCAGCGGATGCAGCGAAGACTCTCCTTCCAGGGGATGCTATTCCTCCGAGACTCTATGGTCTTCCTAAAATACATAAGGACGATGTTCCTCTTAGACCCATTGTTAGTACGATTGGTTCTCCTACATATGCCCTTTCCAAATACTTAGGTAGACTACTTCAGCCGCTTCTGGGTAACACGCCTTCGTACATTAAGGATTCCACACACTTCGTGGAAAAGTTAAAAGCTATAACACTTCAGCCGGGTGATATTCTAGTGAGTCTCGACGTGGTGTCTCTGTTTACGAGAGTACCTATTGATGGTGTTATGTCTCTCATTAATGGCCTTTTTCCTGAAGACATCACAAGACTTTTTTATCACTGCATGACCTCCTCCTACTTTCTATGGAATGGGAATTTTTATGAGCAGACTGATGGTGTGGCCATGGGTAGTCCTCTCTCTCCTGTTGTGGCTAATTTCTTCATGGAGAACTTTGAAGAGAAAGCTTTGTCGTCGGCTCCTTTCAAACCGAAGATCTGGTGGCGTTATGTGGATGACACGTTCGTTGTTTGGACGGAAGGTGAGGAAAATCTTAGCCATTTCCTGGATCACCTTAATCTCCAGCACCCTTCTATTTGTTTCACCATGGAAAAGGAATCTGACGGCAAAATACCTTTTTTAGATGTTCTCGTCACCAAGAAAGAGGATGGATCTTTAGGACACAGCGTTTTTCGTAAGCCAACACACACCAATAGATATCTCCACGCAAGTTCTCACCATCACCCTGCCCAGAAACATGGTATCCTTACAACTCTAACTACCAGGGCTAGGAGGATTTGTGAAGTGTCTTCTTTACAAGAAGAAATTAACACCCTGCGAACCACCTTTGAGAGCAACGGTTATAGCAAGGCTTTGATTTCTACGGTTCTGAAACCAACAAATAATAATAGGACGTCAGTTGAGAAAAGAGATGTAAGAGGAACTGCTTACCTTCCGTACATACATAACACAACGGATCGTATTGCTAAAATCCTACGTCGATACAACATACGGACTGTATTTGGAACTTCTGTTAAGATTAGGCAACTCCTGCGACCAACTAAGGACAGTTTGCCTAAATTGCAACAACCGGGTATCTACAGAGTTCCCTGTACTTGTGGCAAGGTTTACATCGGGCAGACTTCGAGAACAATATGCACTCGCATTAAGGAACATAATAGATGTATCAGGCTCATTCAACCTGATAAATCAGCTGTTGCCGATCATGCTTTAACACCTGGCCATGATGTCATGTTCCAAGGGGTGGATGTTCTTGCCCGTATAAAGCAATATCGTCCCAGAATCATCAGGGAGGCGGTTGAAATACGTAAACACTCAGATAATTTCAACCGCGACACCGGCTACAATCTCAGTGAATCCTGGCTACCTATTATCAGAACCCTGAGAAAGTAATTCACTGCTGCTTTCCGTTGTCCCTAACATGGGGCTATAATGGCGTCCATCTTTGGGCACCTTCTATATGTTCTTCGTTGCTTTCTCTTAGCAACATTGTCGTATTCCAGATTATTCCTGACGATGAAAGACATGGTTTCTTTCGAAACGCGTCGAATTGCAATATAATAAAACACGGCATAAGCCCAAAATTCAACATTATGAATAATTACACGGGCCGTGAAAGTCTAAATGACAATATTAGAAACCTCTATGGGGAGGATATTTTCCGACTGATGTCTAGATTCAGTAGGTTACGACGCAAGAAGGTGTGTCTAATCTCTTCACTCGCTTTTCTCCTAAGATGCCGGGATCATGATATTCTACCGAATTTTGTTTTGTTGAAGCATTCCTTCAGAACACCTAAGGCAACGAGAATCTATCGTCGTGCAAGCAAGGCGTTATTGATAGAGAGGTTACAGCATACTCGTAAGCAGTTGGATTTTATTTCGAGGGAGTTACTACAGCTACATCTACGCCTCTCAAACTTCGTAAGTGAGGAATTATGGAATATCTTCGATCGTATTTCTTCAGTGCAAGCTAACAGCGTTCTAGATCAGGTGAGGGACAGACATATTTCCAAATATGATAGGTTATGTCAGTTGCAGAAATCTCAAGCCATTAGACTTGATGCTAACAAGGTTGTCGTAAATTTGTCCAGCAACCCCCTAAGTGATACCCAACAGGCAGTTCTCGCTAAAGGTCTCAATTTTGCTGTAGCGCCTAGAAGAATTCCTATTGAAGAACTTATTACATCCGTAGAATCCTCAGTACATCACCTCACACCTGAAGAGGCCGAGGAAGCCAGGCAAGAATGTTCCCGAGTTCTCAAGACAGCTAAGCCACCTAACACCAACTTAAAACAAGGCGAAAGCCGGGCACTTAAAGATCTAAGGGACAATTCTGATATTATCGTTCTCCCCGCTGACAAGGGTAATGCGACAGTGGTATTGGATAAGGTTGATTATGATTCCAAGATCTCGTCTTTGTTATCAGATCCTGTATATAGGATTAATAGTCGTGATCCTACTACTCGCTACTCAAATGTCACCGTCAAATTGATCAAGCAATCATCTATTCCAGCGGATGCAGCGAAGACTCTCCTTCCAGGGGATGCTATTCCTCCGAGACTCTATGGTCTTCCTAAAATACATAAGGACGATGTTCCTCTTAGACCCATTGTTAGTACGATTGGTTCTCCTACATATGCCCTTTCCAAATACTTAGGTAGACTACTTCAGCCGCTTCTGGGTAACACGCCTTCGTACATTAAGGATTCCACACACTTCGTGGAAAAGTTAAAAGCTATAACACTTCAGCCGGGTGATATTCTAGTGAGTCTCGACGTGGTGTCTCTGTTTACGAGAGTACCTATTGATGGTGTTATGTCTCTCATTAATGGCCTTTTTCCTGAAGACATCACAAGACTTTTTTATCACTGCATGACCTCCTCCTACTTTCTATGGAATGGGAATTTTTATGAGCAGACTGATGGTGTGGCCATGGGTAGTCCTCTCTCTCCTGTTGTGGCTAATTTCTTCATGGAGAACTTTGAAGAGAAAGCTTTGTCGTCGGCTCCTTTCAAACCGAAGATCTGGTGGCGTTATGTGGATGACACGTTCGTTGTTTGGACGGAAGGTGAGGAAAATCTTAGCCATTTCCTGGATCACCTTAATCTCCAGCACCCTTCTATTTGTTTCACCATGGAAAAGGAATCTGACGGCAAAATACCTTTTTTAGATGTTCTCGTCACCAAGAAAGAGGATGGATCTTTAGGACACAGAGTTTTTCGTAAGCCAACACACACCAATAGATATCTCCACGCAAGTTCTCACCATCACCCTGCCCAGAAACATGGTATCCTTACAACTCTAACTACCAGGGCTAGGAGGATTTGTGAAGTGTCTTCTTTACAAGAAGAAATTAACACCCTGCGAACCACCTTTGAGAGCAACGGTTATAGCAAGGCTTTGATTTCTACGGTTCTGAAACCAACAAATAATAATAGGACGTCAGTTGAGAAAAGAGATGTAAGAGGAACTGCTTACCTTCCGTACATACATAACACAACGGATCGTATTGCTAAAATCCTACGTCGATACAACATACGGACTGTATTTGGAACTTCTGTTAAGATTAGGCAACTCCTGCGACCAACTAAGGACAGTTTGCCTAAATTGCAACAACCGGGTATCTACAGAGTTCCCTGTACTTGTGGCAAGGTTTACATCGGGCAGACTTCGAGAACAATATGCACTCGCATTAAGGAACATAATAGATGTATCAGGCTCATTCAACCTGATAAATCAGCTGTTGCCGATCATGCTTTAACACCTGGCCATGATGTCATGTTCCAAGGGGTGGATGTTCTTGCCCGTATAAAGCAATATCGTCCCAGAATCATCAGGGAGGCGGTTGAAATACGTAAACACCCAGATAATTTCAACCGCGACACCGGCTACAATCTCAGTGAATCCTGGCTACCTATTATCAGAACCCTGAGAAAGTAATTCACTGCTGCTTTCCGTTGTCCCTAACATGGGGCTATAATGGCGTCCATCTTTGGGCACCTTCTATATGTTCTTCGTTGCTTTCTCTTAGCAACATTGTCGTATTCCAGATTATTCCTGACGATGAAAGACATGGTTTCTTTCGAAACGCGTCGAATTGCAATATAATAAAACACGGCATAAGCCCAAAATTCAACATTATGAATAATTACACGGGCCGTGAAAGTCTAAATGACAATATTAGAAACCTCTATGGGGAGGATATTTTCCGACTGATGTCTAGATTCAGTAGGTTACGACGCAAGAAGGTGTGTCTAATCTCTTCACTCGCTTTTCTCCTAAGATGCCGGGATCATGATATTCTACCGAATTTTGTTTTGTTGAAGCATTCCTTCAGAACACCTAAGGCAACGAGAATCTATCGTCGTGCAAGCAAGGCGTTATTGATAGAGAGGTTACAGCATACTCGTAAGCAGTTGGATTTTATTTCGAGGGAGTTACTACAGCTACATCTACGCCTCTCAAACTTCGTAAGTGAGGAATTATGGAATATCTTCGATCGTATTTCTTCAGTGCAAGCTAACAGCGTTCTAGATCAGGTGAGGGACAGACATATTTCCAAATATGATAGGTTATGTCAGTTGCAGAAATCTCAAGCCATTAGACTTGATGCTAACAAGGTTGTCGTAAATTTGTCCAGCAACCCCCTAAGTGATACCCAACAGGCAGTTCTCGCTAAAGGTCTCAATTTTGCTGTAGCGCCTAGAAGAATTCCTATTGAAGAACTTATTACATCCGTAGAATCCTCAGTACATCACCTCACACCTGAAGAGGCCGAGGAAGCCAGGCAAGAATGTTCCCGAGTTCTCAAGACAGCTAAGCCACCTAACACCAACTTAAAACAAGGCGAAAGCCGGGCACTTAAAGATCTAAGGGACAATTCTGATATTATCGTTCTCCCCGCTGACAAGGGTAATGCGACAGTGGTATTGGATAAGGTTGATTATGATTCCAAGATCTCGTCTTTGTTATCAGATCCTGTATATAGGATTAATAGTCGTGATCCTACTACTCGCTACTCAAATGTCACCGTCAAATTGATCAAGCAATCATCTATTCCAGCGGATGCAGCGAAGACTCTCCTTCCAGGGGATGCTATTCCTCCGAGACTCTATGGTCTTCCTAAAATACATAAGGACGATGTTCCTCTTAGACCCATTGTTAGTACGATTGGTTCTCCTACATATGCCCTTTCCAAATACTTAGGTAGACTACTTCAGCCGCTTCTGGGTAACACGCCTTCGTACATTAAGGATTCCACACACTTCGTGGAAAAGTTAAAAGCTATAACACTTCAGCCGGGTGATATTCTAGTGAGTCTCGACGTGGTGTCTCTGTTTACGAGAGTACCTATTGATGGTGTTATGTCTCTCATTAATGGCCTTTTTCCTGAAGACATCACAAGACTTTTTTATCACTGCATGACCTCCTCCTACTTTCTATGGAATGGGAATTTTTATGAGCAGACTGATGGTGTGGCCATGGGTAGTCCTCTCTCTCCTGTTGTGGCTAATTTCTTCATGGAGAACTTTGAAGAGAAAGCTTTGTCGTCGGCTCCTTTCAAACCGAAGATCTGGTGGCGTTATGTGGATGACACGTTCGTTGTTTGGACGGAAGGTGAGGAAAATCTTAGCCATTTCCTGGATCACCTTAATCTCCAGCACCCTTCTATTTGTTTCACCATGGAAAAGGAATCTGACGGCAAAATACCTTTTTTAGATGTTCTCGTCACCAAGAAAGAGGATGGATCTTTAGGACACAGCGTTTTTCGTAAGCCAACACACACCAATAGATATCTCCACGCAAGTTCTCACCATCACCCTGCCCAGAAACATGGTATCCTTACAACTCTAACTACCAGGGCTAGGAGGATTTGTGAAGTGTCTTCTTTACAAGAAGAAATTAACACCCTGCGAACCACCTTTGAGAGCAACGGTTATAGCAAGGCTTTGATTTCTACGGTTCTGAAACCAACAAATAATAATAGGACGTCAGTTGAGAAAAGAGATGTAAGAGGAACTGCTTACCTTCCGTACATACATAACACAACGGATCGTATTGCTAAAATCCTACGTCGATACAACATACGGACTGTATTTGGAACTTTTGTTAAGATTAGGCAACTCCTGCGACCAACTAAGGACAGTTTGCCTAAATTGCAACAACCGGGTATCTACAGAGTTCCCTGTACTTGTGGCAAGGTTTACATCGGGCAGACTTCGAGAACAATATGCACTCGCATTAAGGAACATAATAGATGTATCAGGCTCATTCAACCTGATAAATCAGCTGTTGCCGATCATGCTTTAACACCTGGCCATGATGTCATGTTCCAAGGGGTGGATGTTCTTGCCCGTATAAAGCAATATCGTCCCAGAATCATCAGGGAGGCGGTTGAAATACGTAAACACCCAGATAATTTCAACCGCGACACCGGCTACAATCTCAGTGAATCCTGGCTACCTATTATCAGAACCCTGAGAAAGTAATTCACTGCTGCTTTCCGTTGTCCCTAACATGGGGCTATAATGGCGTCCATCTTTGGGCACCTTCTATATGTTCTTCGTTGCTTTCTCTTAGCAACATTGTCGTATTCCAGATTATTCCTGACGATGAAAGACATGGTTTCTTTCGAAACGCGTCGAATTGCAATATAATAAAACACGGCATAAGCCCAAAATTCAACATTATGAATAATTACACGGGCCGTGAAAGTCTAAATGACAATATTAGAAACCTCTATGGGGAGGATATTTTCCGACTGATGTCTAGATTCAGTAGGTTACGACGCAAGAAGGTGTGTCTAATCTCTTCACTCGCTTTTCTCCTAAGATGCCGGGATCATGATATTCTACCGAATTTTGTTTTGTTGAAGCATTCCTTCAGAACACCTAAGGCAACGAGAATCTATCGTCGTGCAAGCAAGGCGTTATTGATAGAGAGGTTACAGCATACTCGTAAGCAGTTGGATTTTATTTCGAGGGAGTTACTACAGCTACATCTACGCCTCTCAAACTTCGTAAGTGAGGAATTATGGAATATCTTCGATCGTATTTCTTCAGTGCAAGCTAACAGCGTTCTAGATCAGGTGAGGGACAGACATATTTCCAAATATGATAGGTTATGTCAGTTGCAGAAATCTCAAGCCATTAGACTTGATGCTAACAAGGTTGTCGTAAATTTGTCCAGCAACCCCCTAAGTGATACCCAACAGGCAGTTCTCGCTAAAGGTCTCAATTTTGCTGTAGCGCCTAGAAGAATTCCTATTGAAGAACTTATTACATCCGTAGAATCCTCAGTACATCACCTCACACCTGAAGAGGCCGAGGAAGCCAGGCAAGAATGTTCCCGAGTTCTCAAGACAGCTAAGCCACCTAACACCAACTTAAAACAAGGCGAAAGCCGGGCACTTAAAGATCTAAGGGACAATTCTGATATTATCGTTCTCCCCGCTGACAAGGGTAATGCGACAGTGGTATTGGATAAGGTTGATTATGATTCCAAGATCTCGTCTTTGTTATCAGATCCTGTATATAGGATTAATAGTCGTGATCCTACTACTCGCTACTCAAATGTCACCGTCAAATTGATCAAGCAATCATCTATTCCAGCGGATGCAGCGAAGACTCTCCTTCCAGGGGATGCTATTCCTCCGAGACTCTATGGTCTTCCTAAAATACATAAGGACGATGTTCCTCTTAGACCCATTGTTAGTACGATTGGTTCTCCTACATATGCCCTTTCCAAATACTTAGGTAGACTACTTCAGCCGCTTCTGGGTAACACGCCTTCGTACATTAAGGATTCCACACACTTCGTGGAAAAGTTAAAAGCTATAACACTTCAGCCGGGTGATATTCTAGTGAGTCTCGACGTGGTGTCTCTGTTTACGAGAGTACCTATTGATGGTGTTATGTCTCTCATTAATGGCCTTTTTCCTGAAGACATCACAAGACTTTTTTATCACTGCATGACCTCCTCCTACTTTCTATGGAATGGGAATTTTTATGAGCAGACTGATGGTGTGGCCATGGGTAGTCCTCTCTCTCCTGTTGTGGCTAATTTCTTCATGGAGAACTTTGAAGAGAAAGCTTTGTCGTCGGCTCCTTTCAAACCGAAGATCTGGTGGCGTTATGTGGATGACACGTTCGTTGTTTGGACGGAAGGTGAGGAAAATCTTAGCCATTTCCTGGATCACCTTAATCTCCAGCACCCTTCTATTTGTTTCACCATGGAAAAGGAATCTGACGGCAAAATACCTTTTTTAGATGTTCTCGTCACCAAGAAAGAGGATGGATCTTTAGGACACAGCGTTTTTCGTAAGCCAACACACACCAATAGATATCTCCACGCAAGTTCTCACCATCACCCTGCCCAGAAACATGGTATCCTTACAACTCTAACTACCAGGGCTAGGAGGATTTGTGAAGTGTCTTCTTTACAAGAAGAAATTAACACCCTGCGAACCACCTTTGAGAGCAACGGTTATAGCAAGGCTTTGATTTCTACGGTTCTGAAACCAACAAATAATAATAGGACGTCAGTTGAGAAAAGAGATGTAAGAGGAACTGCTTACCTTCCGTACATACATAACACAACGGATCGTATTGCTAAAATCCTACGTCGATACAACATACGGACTGTATTTGGAACTTCTGTTAAGATTAGGCAACTCCTGCGACCAACTAAGGACAGTTTGCCTAAATTGCAACAACCGGGTATCTACAGAGTTCCCTGTACTTGTGGCAAGGTTTACATCGGGCAGACTTCGAGAACAATATGCACTCGCATTAAGGAACATAATAGATGTATCAGGCTCATTCAACCTGATAAATCAGCTGTTGCCGATCATGCTTTAACACCTGGCCATGATGTCATGTTCCAAGGGGTGGATGTTCTTGCCCGTATAAAGCAATATCGTCCCAGAATCATCAGGGAGGCGGTTGAAATACGTAAACACCCAGATAATTTCAACCGCGACACCGGCTACAATCTCAGTGAATCCTGGCTACCTATTATCAGAACCCTGAGAAAGTAATTCACTGCTGCTTTCCGTTGTCCCTAACATGGGGCTATAATGGCGTCCATCTTTGGGCACCTTCTATATGTTCTTCGTTGCTTTCTCTTAGCAACATTGTCGTATTCCAGATTATTCCTGACGATGAAAGACATGGTTTCTTTCGAAACGCGTCGAATTGCAATATAATAAAACACGGCATAAGCCCAAAATTCAACATTATGAATAACTATCATCCTTAAGTTTAGAGCTCCTAGCCACCAACCAAACTGTGAGATGATGGTTCCCCTTTGAGGTCTCGACACACCGGAAGGGACTTTAAGTTGTCAACCTTCAGTTCAGAGCTCCTAGATACCAACCAATCTCTTAGATGATGGTTCCCCTTAGAGGTAGTGACTCACCGGAAGGGTCTTTAAGCTATCATCCTTCAGTTTAGAGCTCCTAGATACCTAGCAAGCTCTGATATGATGATTCCTCTTTGAGTTATTGACACACGGGATGGGGGTTTAAGCTATCATCCGCAGGTTAGAGCTCCCAAATACCTACCAAACTCTGAAATGATGATGCCTCATTGAGGTATTAACACACCAGAAGGTTAACTTAAGCTATCAGCCTTCAGTTTAGAGCTCCTAGATACCTACCAAACTGTGAGATGATGGTTCCTCTTGAAGGTATTGACACACCGGAAGGGTCTTTAAGTTATCATCGTTCAGTTTAAAGCTCCTAGATACCTACCAAACTGTGAGATGATGGTTCCCCATTAAGGTATTGACACACTGGAAGAGTTTTTAAGCTATCATCCTTCAGTTTAGAGCTCCTAGATACCTACGAAGCTCTGATATGATGATTCCTCTTTGAGTTATTGACACACGGGATGGGGGTTTAAGCTATCATCTGCAGGTTAGAGCTCCCAAATACCTACCAAACTCTGAAATGATGATGCCTCATTGAGGTATTAACACACCAGAAGGTTAACTTAAGCTATCAGCCTTCAGTTTAGAGCTCCTAGATACCTACCAAACTGTGAGATGATGGTTCCTCTTGAAGGTATTGACACACCGGAAGGGTCTTTAAGTTATCATCGTTCAGTTTAAAGCTCCTAGATACCTACCAAACTGTGAGATGATGGTTCCCCATTAAGGTATTGACACACTGGAAGAGTTTTTAAGCTATCATCCTTCAGTTTAGAGCTCCTAGATACCTATCAAACTGTGAGATGTTGGTTCCTATTAAAGGTATTGGCACACCGGAAGGGTCATTAAGCTGTCATCCTTCAGTTTAGAGCTCCTAGATACCTATAAATCTGTGAGATGATGGATCCTCTTAGAGGTATTGACATACCGGAAGGGTCTTTAAGCTATCATCCATCAGTTTAGAGCTACTAGATATATACATAACTGTGAGATGATGGTTCCTCAATGAGGTATTGGTACACCGGAAGGTCATTAAGCTACCATCCTTCACACTAGAACTCCTAGATACCTACCAAACTGTGAGAAGATTGTTCCTCTTTGAGGTATTGCCACACCGGAAGGGTTTTTAAACTATCATCCTTCAGTTTAGAGCTCCTAGATACATACCAAACTGTGAGATGATGGTTTCTCTTAGAGGAATTTAGACACGGGAAGGGTTTTAAGCTATCATCCCTCAGTTCAGAGCTCCTACAAACCCACCAAACTGTGAGATGATGGTTCTTCCTTGAGGCATTGGCACACCCGAAGGGCCTTTTTAGCAATCAACCTCCAGTTTAGAGCTACTATATATATACCAAACTGTGAGATGTTGGTTCCTCTTTGAGATATTGACACACCGGAAGGGTCTTTAAAATATCATCCTCCAGTTTAGAGCTCCTAGATACCTACCAAACTATGAGATATGGTTCCCCATTGAGGTATTGACACACCAGAAGGGTTTTTAAGCTATCATCCTTAAGTTTAGAGCTCCTAGATACCTACCAAACTGTGAGATGATGATTCCTCTTTGAGGTATTAACACACCGGAAGGGTAATTTATGCTATCACCCTTCAGTTTAGAGCTCCTAGATATCTACCAAACTGTGAGATGATGGTTCCTCTTTGAGGTATTGGTACATCAGAAGGTCTTTAAGCTATCATTCTTCAGTTTAGAGCTCCTAAATAGCTACTGAACTGTGATATATTGTTCCTCTTATAGGTGCTGACACAGCGGAAGTGTCTTTAAGCAATCATCCCACAGTTTAGAGCTCCAAGATTCCTAGCAAACTGTGAGATATGGTTCCTCTTAGAGGTATTGACACACCGGAAGAGTCTTTAAGCTATCATCCTTCAGTTTAGAGCTCCTAGATACCTACCAAACTGAGAGAAGGTGATACCTCTTAGAGGAATTGACACACCGGAAGTGTCTTTAAGCTATCATCCTTCAGTTTAGAGCTCCTAGATACCTACCAAGCTCTGATATGATGATTCCACTTTGAGGTATTGACACACGGGATGGGTGTTTAAGCTATCATCCGCAGGTTAGAGCTCCTAAATACCTACCAAACTCTGAAATGATGATGCCTCTTTGAGGTATTAGCACATCAGAAGGTTAATTTAAGCTATCAGCCTTCAGTTTAGAGCTCCTAGATACCTACCAAACTGTGAGATGATGGTTCCCCATTAAGGTATTGACACATCAGAAGAGTCTTTAAGCTATCATCGTTCAGTTTGAGCTCCTAGATACCCACAAAACTGTGATTTGATGGTTCCTCTTTGGGGCATTTGTACACCGGAAGGTTTTTAAGCTACCATCTTTAAGTTTAGAGCTCCCACATACCTACCAAACTGTGAGATGGAGGTTCTTCTTTGAGGTATTGGTACATCGGAAGGGTCGTTAAACTATCTTCCTATAGATTAGAGTTCCTAGAAACCTAACAAACTGTGAGATGATGGTTCATCTTTGAGGTGTTGTTACACCGGAAGGTCATTAAGCTATCATCCTTAAGTTTAGAGCTCCTAGATACCAATCAAGTTGTGATATGATGGTGCCTCTTTGAGTTATCGACAACCCGGAAGGATCTTTAAGCTATCATCCTTCAGTTTAGAGCTCCTAGATACCTTCCGAATTGTTAGATGATGGTTACTCATAGAGGTATTGGCACACTGGAAGGGTCTTTATGCTACCATTCTTCAGTTTAGAGCTCCTAGATACCTACCAAGCACTGATATGATGATTCCTCTCTGAGTTATTGACACACGGGATGGGTGTTTAAGCTATCATCCGCAGGTTAGAGCTCCTAAATACCTACCAAACTCTGAAATGATGATGCCTCTTTGAGGTATTAACACACCAGAAGGTTAATTTAGGCTATCAGCCTTCAGTTTAGAGCTTCTAGATACCTACCAAACTGTGAGATGATGGTTCCTCTTGAAGGTATTGACACACCGGATGGGTTTTTAAGTTATCATCGTTCAGTTTAAAGGTCCTAGATACCTACCAAACTGTGAGATGATGGTTCCCCATTAAGGTATTGACACACTGGAAGAGTTTTTAAGCTATCATCGTTCAGTTTAGAGCTCCTAGATACCTACCAATGTGTGAGATGAAGGGATGATGGTTCCTCATAGAGGTAATTGCACACCGGTATGGTCTTTAAGCTATCATTCTTCAGTTTAGATCTCCTAGATACCTATCAAACTGTGAGATGTTGGTTCCTCTTATAGGTATTGACACACCGGAAGGGTTTTTAAACTATCATCCTTCAGTTTAGAGCTCCTAAATACCTACCAAACTGTGGGAAATGGTTCCTCTTAGAGGTATTGGATCACCGGAAGTGATTTTAAGCTATCAACCTTCAGTTTAGGGCTCCTAGATACCTACCAAACTGTGAGATGATGGTTCCCCATTAAGGTATTGACACATCAGAAGAGTCTTTAAGCTATCATCGATCAGGTTAGGCCTCCTAGATACCCACAAAACTGTGATTTGATGGTTCCTCTTTGGGGTATTTGTACACCGAAAGGTTTTTAAGTTACCATATGTCAGTTTAGAGCTCCTACATACCTACCAAACTGTGAGATGGAGGTTCTTCTTTGAGGTATTGGTACATCGGAAGGGTCGTCAAACTATCTTCCTATATATTAGAGTTCCTAGAAACCTCCCAAACTGTGAGATGATGGTTCATCTCTGAGGTGTTGTTACACCGGAAGGTCATTAAGCTATCAACCTTAAGTTTAGAGCTCCTAGATACCAATCAAGTTGTGATATGATGGTGCCTCTTTGAGTTATCGACAACCCGGAAGGATTTTTAAGCTATCATCCTTCAGTTTAGAGCTCCTAGATACCTACCGAATTGTTAGATGATGGTTACTCTTAGAGGTATTGGCACACTGGAAGGGTCTTTATGCTCTCATTCTTCAGTTTAGAGCTCCTAGATACCCATCAAACTGTGAGTTGATGGTTCCTCTTCGAGGTATTGGCACACCGGAAGGGTCATTAAACTATCATCCATCAGTTTAGAGCTCCTAGATACCTACCAAACTGTGAGATGATGGTTCCCCATTAAGGTATTGACACACCAGAAGAGTCTTTAAGCTATCATCGTTCAGTTTAGAGCACCTAGATACCTACAAAACTGTGATTTGATGGTTCTTCTCTGGGGTATTGGTTCACCGCAAGGTTTTTAAGCTACCATCTGTCAGTTTAGAGCTCCTACATACCTACCAAACTGTGAGTTGGAGGTTCTTCTTTGAGGTATTGGTACATCGGAAGGGTCGTTAAACTATCTTCCTATAGATTAGAGTTCCTAGAAACCTACCAAACTGTGAGATGATGGTTCATCTTTGAGGTGTTGGTACACCGGAACGTCTTTAAGCTATTATCCTTCTGTTTAGAGCTCCTATATACCTACAAAACTGTGAGATGATGGTTCCTCCTTGAGGTAATGGTTCACCTGAAGGTTATTGAGCTGTTATAATTCAGTTTAGAACTCCTAGATACCTACCAACCTGTGAGATATTGTTCCTCTTATGGGTATTGACACAACGGAAGTGCCTTTAATCTATCATCGTTCAGTTTAGAGCTCCTAGATACCTACTAAACTGTGAGATGGTGGTTCCTCTTAGAGGTATTGACACATCGGAAGGTTTTTAAGCTATCATCTTTAAGTTTAGAGCTCCTTGACACCAACCAAACTGTGAGATGATGGTTCCCCTTTGAGGTCTCGACACACCGGAAGGGACTTTAAGTTGTCAACCTTCAGTTCAGAGCTCCTAGATACCAACCAATCTCTTAGATGATGGTTCCTCTTAGAGGTAGTGCCTCACCGGAAGGGTCTTTAAGCTATCATCCTTCAGTTTAGAGCTCCTAGATACCTACCAAGCTCTGATATGATGATTCCTCTTTGAGTTATTGACACACGGGATGGGTGTTTAAGCTATCATCCGCAGGTTAGAGCTCCTAAATACCTACCAAACTCTGAAATGATGATGCCTCTTTGAGGTATTAACACACCAGAAGGTTAATTTAAGCTATTAGCCTTCAGTTTAGAGCTTCTAGATACCTACCAAACTGTGAGATGATGGTTCCTCTTGAAGGTATTGACACACCGGATGGGTCTTTAAGTTATCATCGTTCAGTTTAAAGGTCCTAGATACCTACCAAACTGTGAGATGATGGTTCCCCATTAAGGTATTGACACACTGGAAGAGTTTTTAAGCTATCATCGTTCAGTTTAGAGCTCCTAGATACCTACCAAACTGTGAGATGATGGGACGATCGTTCCTCTTAGGGGTAATTGCACACCGGAATGGTCTTTAAGCTATCATTCTTCAGTTTAGATCTCCTAGATACCTATCAAACTGTGGGATGATGGTTCCTCTTATAGTTATTGACACACCGGAAGGGCCTTTAAACTATCATCCTTCAGTTTAGAGCTCCTAGATACCTACCTAACTGTGGGATATGGTTCCTCTTAGAGGTATTGGAACACCGGATGTGTCTTTAAGCTATCAACCTTCAGTTTAGGGCTCCTAGATACCTACCAAACTGTGAGATGATGATTCCTCTTTGAGGTATTAACACACCGGAAGGGTAATTTATGCTATCATCCTTCGGTTTAGAGCTCCAAGATACCTACCAAACTGTGAGAAGATGGTTCCTCCTTGAGGTATTGGTACAACAGAAGGCCCTTGGGCTATCTTCCTTCAGTTTAGAGCTCCTAAATAGCTACTGAACTGTGAGATATTGCTCCTCTTATAGGTGTGGACACAGCGGAAGTGTCCTTAAGCTACCATACTACAGTTTAGACCTCCATGATTCCCACCAAACTGGGAGATATGGTTCCTCTTAGAGGTATTGGCACACCGGAAGGGTCTTTAAGCTATCATCCTTCAGTTTAGAGCTCCTAGATACTTATCAAACTGTGAGATGTTGGTTCCTATTAAAGGTATTGGCACACCGGAAGGGTCATTAAGCTATCATCCTTCAGTTTAGAGCTCCTAGATACCTATAAAACTGTGAGATGATGGATCCTCTTAGAGGTATTGACATACCGGAAGGGTCTTTAAGCTATCATCCATCAGTTTAGAGCTACTAGATATATACATAACTGTGAGATGATAGTTCCTCAATGAGGTATTGGTACACCGGAAGGTCATTAAGCTACCATCCTTCATACTAGAGCTCCTAGATACCTACCAAACAGTGAGAAGATTGTTTCTCTTTGAGGTATTGCCACACCGGAAGGGTTTTTAAACTATCATCCTTCAGTTTAGACCTCCTAGATACCTACCAAACTGTGAGACAAGGTTCCTCATAGGGGTATAGACACACCGGCAGGGTCTTTAAGCTATCATGCTTGGGTTTTGAGCTCCTAGATACATACCAAACTGTGAGATGATGGTTTCTCTTAGAGGTATTTACACACGGGAAGGGTTTTAAGCTACCATCCCTCAGTTTAGAGCTCCTACAAACCCACCAAACTGTGAGATGATGGTTCTTCCTTGAGGCATTGGCACACCCGAAGGGCCTTTAAGCAATCAACCTCCAGTTTAGAGCTACTATATATATACCAAACTGTGAGATGTTGGTTCCTCTTTGAGGTATTGACACACCGGAAGGGTCTTTAAAATATCATCCTCCAGTTTAGAGCTCCTAGATACCTACCAAACTATGAGATATGGTTCCCCATTGAGGTATTGACATACCAGAAGGGTTCTTAAGCTATCATCCTTCAGTTTAGAGCTCCTGGATACTTACCAAACTGTGAGATGATGATTCCTCTTTGAGGTATTAACACACCGGAAGGGTAATTTATGCTATCACCCTTCAGTTTAGAGCTCCTAGATACCTACCAAACTGTGAGATGATGGTTCCTCTTTGAGGTATTGGTACTGTGCCCAACTGGTCACGGCAGTCTGGCATCGAACTCAGGCCTCATCAGAGAAGACCAGGCAAATGGTTATGCCTAAGGTCGAACCAGTGGTCTCTAAGGGGGAGCCATTTTATGGAACCCACAGAGCAATGAGAGGTCTACTGACACATAATAGTCTAGCGTGATTTCACGATTATTTAGGTGCAAATCATAGCAATTTAAAGGAAAAATTATAAGCAAAATGCAAGGGAATGTACGTTTTCAGTGCATGCGAAGTCGAAAGAAGGCTAGTTTGAAGTCTGACAAATTACTTTAGCAAGTAGGCGGGGTAGGCTCGGCGCCAGTAGAACTATTTCCGTCTAGGGCGGTCAGACAGCTCAAAATTAATGACCCGGGAATTCACCAGTCGACAACGAGCAAAGCTTTGGCGGAACCAAGCCCACAAGAAATTAATTAATTACAGATAAATGGAGCATTGTAATGCAATGGAACATACACACAGATGAATGTATTCACGGAGGAGTAATTTAGGAGTGGTTTTTCACCTAAAATTACGCCTATTTCTCAAAATGACCGCATTACAACCTAACTCACGCTCGAGAGCACGAATACTTTAACCAACCAGCGGGAAATCCCCACCGTGGCGTCCCACGCGCTGAACTAAGGCAATTAATTGTAATTAATTGGCCGAAGCGATCGCCGGCACGCGAGTGTTTTTAAAACCTCCACGCCTAAATAAACAAGATGCAGATGTTATTTCGGCTGAAGACGGAGTATTTCAAGAAGGGAGTCGCTCTCACGTGTCCCGTGAACTATTTTGTGCAAGAAACCAATATAAGGAAAAGCAGCCTACGCCAAGGGCAGTTGCAAGGCAGTTGGAAGTCAGTCGAAGTCAGTGATGTAGAGTTGAAGGCAGTTGAAGACGTCAGACGGTCGCTCGAGTTGGAAGTTAGTCCTTTGTCTACAAGCGCTCTGCAGTAAGCACGCCAATTATTAAAATATCAGCGTACCGCCGTTGAAGACAATGGAAGCAAATTGTAAGCTTCATCTGTAATAATGAAGTGCATCAAAGTAACTCAATGCAGATATTTCTTTATTATCTGACACAGATATAAATTCGCTACAGCGAAATAGGAACTGATAATGTTTGGAACAGTTCGTATACCGGAAGGTATTGCCAATTATATGACATCAGCATCAGGAGCACTCCAGTGATGGGAGAGTGGAAGTTATTGCCACCTAACCAGGACAGTGAGGTGAACGGGAGTGCAGGGAACTAGGATCGAACATCTATAAAAACGCTACTAGATTTCACGGAGACCAGCGGTTATCATAAGTTCATCGCATCTCTGAGGTCAAGCGTAGGTGAAATCCAGATTAAGGATCAACATGTGAAATGATAGAGGAAGTGTGTATAAATTGTGAAATAATAATTTAAAGTGTTAATGTGTTTAATGATTAATATTCAGTGTTTATCAGTGGTAAAGGCCACTTGTGATAATATGTGTATCATGTGTAAAAGGTGTGAATCTCAGTGTTGTGTATTGGATATCATGATGGATTAAGTCAATCATCATGGTAGAGCTCAGGCGAAGATACTGGTACTTTCCAGCCAGAAGGAAACGTGAGTACACATGCAAATAATAGCATTATAATGGCATAGTTCACCATGTAACGATTAATCACTTTGAAATTAAAGATGTAATAGTCACTTACTGAACGAGTTTTCACCACTCGTCTTGAATAAAGTATGACTTGGAAGGTGATTTGCTTAGGACCATTTAGGTCAAAAATAGTGATGGACCTAAACGTTAAAATAATAATAATAATAATAACTGGGGTCGGCAACCATAAAGTAAGGGCAAAGTTGGCCTAAGTAATGTTCAAATAGTGTCATGTCTAATTTAAGATACTGTCATTTGGTAAACAGTAAAGAATGTAGTGTGGAATATAGCGAAATACGGGAGCTTTTCTCAGTGTCAGTGAAATTTTGAATGAATATTTGAAATTAAAGTAAGCCAGTATATTTATACATTTGTGTTAGGAGCTATGTAAAGCTTTGGCTTAAATAGTATAACAGGAAGAACGCAGGTACCTTGATAATGGAGTCATATATGTG
Source organism: Meconema thalassinum (assembly GCA_946902985.2). Lineage (NCBI taxonomy): Eukaryota > Metazoa > Arthropoda > Insecta > Orthoptera > Tettigoniidae > Meconema > Meconema thalassinum. The sequence goes on from OX336395.1 coordinate 46,566,619, forward strand.
AAATATTGTTTAGCCGCATATAGCGTGCAGATTAACGTAGAATCCAGTGATTTACGTAAGATAAGCACGGGAAAGACTAGTATAGCTTGCGCGTGAGGTGAAAATTGGCTTAATCTTCGAGAAGTATCGCCTTTGTGCATACTGTATTTGTTCCGCAGCGATTTGGATAGATTCTGTCTATTGCCAACGCTTGCATTGAATGATAGCCACTATGGACGCCCAGCGAGGCGCGGTGTGCATTTATACTTATGGTCTGCCCGAGAGGTAGAATCATATTCGTCGACGAGGAACGTGGTTCCCAAAAATATATGTTAATGACAGCTGCTGATGATAACCATGGGGTTTCATTATGATGCGCGTCTTAAAAAGCCACAAGTAATCACCTTAGAACGGCAATGCTATCATTGGAATTTCACCCCTGCCATGAATGTTTAATAGGAGCCATTTGAGCCCAAATACACTGTAAAGTTAGGTGTTAATTAATTAAATGACTCAATTACTTAGGACTATGCCTAGCGGATCTTTACTGTTATATAAATTGTAAACAAGTTTGGCCTTGACGGTAGAGAGAGACAGGGAATGTAGACCATTTCCGTGGCAGCCATCTTGGAGAGCCGTCTGGAACGAATTTTATGACCTGCTGAGGGAAGGGGAGGTTGCTCGACCGATCCCTTGTCAATTACAGTCACAATAGGAGACTGAGAGATCTCGGTATTCAATATGCAATTAAAATATAAGTATTTTAGTGATGCAAATGGAATTAAATGGTGTATGGCAACTCACATATGTGGTTGAACCATAGAAATCAGATGATATTTGGCGAAGTTATCCTCTGAGGGGGAAAGCTGAACCAAAGTAATGTAGGCAACTTCTTTAAAGTGCATTTTGCCAGTTTATGCTAATTTAGGAAAAACGGGTATGTGTTTTTCCCAGAACATGACACAGTTGTATCTATGATAAGTCCGACAAGACCCAGATAATCGTTATATGGTGAAACTAAAAATATTCTATCCATGTTTATGTTTATTTTATGATTAAGAAGCATGACTCATTTTCCTAGAGCGTTCATAGGGATGGAAAGAAGGAAGATGATTCGCACGACACAACAAATATTTGCTAATAAATGTAGGAAACATTGAAGTAATGCTAATTAAAGTAAATGCCGTAGGAGACGGAATGATGTCTTAGTAATATCATGTTTATGTGACATGTGGGTTTTGTGTTAAGATATTTCCATTAAATAAAATTGTGTCACATGACGAACACTATGAAAACCTTGTAATCTGAACTATTATTGACAGGATATTAGAAGTAGATTTGAGTGCATTGTAGCGCTATTTTTAAGGAGAAAGCTCACAGAATAACCCTATTTATTTGTGGGAATTAATTGTAATTTGTCCTTTGTTTTGTATTTGTTGTACAGCCATGATTTTAGACCAGTAAATATTTTATTCATAGGAATGTTGTGTATTTCCTGTAGAGTAGTTACCTGGTAGACTCAAATCCTGAGCATGTGGTCGTATTGTGGGCAGGAACGTCCCATACCTCGAAAGACCGTGAGCTAGTTGGGATACGAACACATGGTCCACATGGTGACAATCGGGTACAGTACATCAGAAGGTCTTTAAGCTATCATCCTTCAGTTAAGAGCTCCTAAATAGCTACTGAACTGTGATATATTGTTCCTCTTATAGGTGTTGACACAGCGGAAGTGTCTTTAAGCAATCATCCTACAGTTTAGAGCTCCAAGATTCCTAGCAAACTGTGAGATATGGTTCCTCTTAGAGGTATTGACAGACCGGAAGAGTCTTTAAGCTATCATCCTTCAGTTTAGAGCTCCTAGATACCTACCAAACTGAGAGAAGGTGATACCTCTTAGAGGAATTGACACACCGGAAGTGTCTTTAAGCTATGATCCTTCAGTTTAGAGCTCCTAGATACCAACCAAGCTCTGATATGATGATTCCTCATTGAGGTATTGACACACGGGATGGGTGTTTAAGCTATCATCCGCAGGTTAGTGCTCCTAAATACCTACCAAACTCTGAAATGATGATGCCTCTTTGAGGTATTAACACACCAGAAGGTAAATTTAAGCTATCAGCCTTCAGTTTAGAGCTCCTAGATACCTACCAAACTGTGAGATGATGGTTCCTCTTGGAGGTATTGACACACCGGAAGGGTTTCTAAGTTATCTTCGTTCAGTTTAAAGCTCCTAGATACCTACCAAACTGTGAGATGATTGTTCCCCATTAAGGTATTGACACACTGGAGAGTTTTCAAGCTATCATCGTTCAGTTTAGAGCTCCTAGATACCTACCAAACTGTGAGATGATGGGGTGATCGTTCCTCTTAGAGGTAATTGCACACCGGAATGGTCTTTAAGCTATCATTCTTCAGTTTAGATCTCCTTGATACCTATCAAACTGTGAAATGATGGTTCCTCTTACAGGTATTGACACACCGGAAGGGTCTTTAAACTATCATCCTTCAGTTTAGAGCTCCTAGATACCTACCGAACTTTGGGATATGGTTCCCCTTAAGAGGTATTGGAACATCGGAAGTGCATTTAAGCTGTCATCCTTCAGTTTAGGGCTCCTAGATACCTACCAAACTGTGAGATGATGGTTCCCCATTAAGGTATTGACACATCAGAAGAGTCTTTAAGCTATCATCGTTCAGTTTGAGCTCCTAGATACCCACAAAAACTGTGATTTGATGGATCCTCTTTGGGGTATTTGTACACCGGAAGGTTTTTAAGCTACCATCTTTCAGGTTAGAGCTCCTACATACCTACCAAACTGTGAGATGGAGGTTCTTCTTTGAGGTATTGGTACATCGGAAGGGTCGTTAAACTATCTTCCTATAGATTAGAGTTCCTAGAAACCTACCAAACTGTGAGATGATGGTTCATCTTTGAGGTGTTGTTACACCGGAAGATCATTAAGCTATCATCCTTAAGTTTAGAGCTCCTAGATACCAATCAAGTTGTGATATGATGGTGCCTCATTGAGTTATCGACAACCCGGAAGGATCTTTAAGCTATCATCCTTCAGTTTAGAGCTCCTAGATACCTACCGAATTGTTAGATGATGGTTACTCATAGAGGTATTGGCACACTGGAAGGGTCTTTATGCTATCATTCTTCAGTTTAGAGCTCCTAGATACCTATCAAACTGTGAGTTGATGGTTCCTCATAGAGGTGTTGGCACACCGGAAGGGTCATTAAACTATCATCCTTCAGTTTAGAGCTCCTAGATACCAACCAAACTGTGAGATGATAGATCCTCTTTGAGGCAATGGTACACCGGAAGGTCATTAAGCTGTTATAATTCAGTTTAGAGCTCCTAGATACCTACCAAACTGTAAGATATAGTTCCTCTTAGGGGTATTGACACAACGGAAGTGTATTTAAGCTATCATCGTTCAGTTTAAAGCTCCTTGATACCTACCAAACTGTGAGATGGTGGTTCCTCTTAGAGGTATTGATACACCGGAAGGTCTTTAAGCTATCATCCTTAAGTTTAGAGCTCCTAGACACCAACCAAACTGTGAGATGATGGTTCCCCTTTGAGGTATCGACACACCGGAAGGGTCTTTAAGTTATCATCCTTCAGTTCAGAGCTCCTAGATACCAACCAATCTCTGAGATGATGGTTCTTCTTAGAGGTGTTGACTCACCGGAAGGGTCTTTAAGCTATCATCCTTCAGTTTAGAGCTCCTAGATACCCACCAAGCTCTGATATGATGATTCCTCTTTGGGTATTGACACACGGGATGGGTGTTTAAGCTATCATCCGCAGGTTAGAGCTCCTAAATACCTACGAAACTCTGAAATGATGATGCCTATATGAGGTATTAACACACCAGAAGGTTAATTTAAGCTATCAGCCTTCAGTTTAGAGCTCCTAGATACCTACCAAACTGTGAGATGATGGTTCCTCTTGGAGGTATTTACACACCGGAAGGGTCTTTAAGTTATCATCGTTCAGTTTAAAGCTCCTAGATACCTACCAAACTGTGAGATGATTGTTCCCCATTAAGGTATTGACACACTGGAAGAGTTTTCAATCTATCATCGTTCAGTTTAGAGCTCCTAGATACCTACCAATGTGTGAGATGAAGGGATGATGGTTCCTCATAGAGGTAATTGCACACCGGTATGGTCTTTAAGCTATCATTCTTCAGTTTAGATCTCCTAGATACCTATCAAACTGTGAGATGTTGGTTCCTCTTATAGGTATTGACACACCGGAAGGGTTTTTAAACTATCATCCTTCAGTTTAGAGCTCCTAAATACCTACCAAACTGTGGGAAATGGTTCCTCTTAGAGGTATTGGATCACCGGAAGTGATTTTAAGCTATCAACCTTCAGTTTAGGGCTCCTAGATACCTACCAAACTGTGAGATGATGGTTCCCCATTAAGGTATTGACACATCAGAAGAGTCTTTAAGCTATCATCGATCAGGTTAGGCCTCCTAGATACCCACAAAACTGTGATTTGATGGTTCCTCTTTGGGGTATTTGTACACCGAAAGGTTTTTAAGTTACCATATTTCAGTTTAGAGCTCCTACATACCTACCAAACTGTGAGATGGAGGTTCTTCTTTGAGGTATTGGTACATCGGAAGGGTCGTCAAACTATCTTCCTATATATTAGAGTTCCTAGAAACCTCCCAAACTGTGAGATGATGGTTCATCTCTGAGGTGTTGTTACACCGGAAGGTCATTAAGCTATCAACCTTAAGTTTAGAGCTCCTAGATACCAATCAAGTTGTGATATGATGGTGCCTCTTTGAGTTATCGACAACCCGGAAGGATTTTTAAGCTATCATCCTTCAGTTTAGAGCTCCTAGATACCTACCGAATTGTTAGATGATGGTTACTCTTAGAGGTATTGGCACACTGGAAGGGTCTTTATGCTCTCATTCTTCAGTTTAGAGCTCCTAGATACCCATCAAACTGTGAGTTGATGGTTCCTCTTCGAGGTATTGGCACACCGGAAGGGTCATTAAACTATCATCCATCAGTTTAGAGCTCCTAGATACCTACCAAACTGTGAGATGATGGTTCCCCATTAAGGTATTGACACACCAGAAGAGTCTTTAAGCTATCATCGTTCAGTTTAGAGCACCTAGATACCTACAAAACTGTGATTTGGTGGTTCTTCTCTGGGGTATTGGTTCACCGCAAGGTTTTTAAGCTACCATCTGTCAGTTTAGAGCTCCTACATACCTACCAAACTGTGAGTTGGAGGTTCTTCTTTGAGGTATTGGTACATCGGAAGGGTCGTTAAACTATCTTCCTATAGATTAGAGTTCCTAGAAACCTACCAAACTGTGAGATGATGGTTCATCTTTGAGGTGTTGGTACACCGGAACGTCTTTAAGCTATTATCCTTCTGTTTAGAGCTCCTATATACCTACAAAACTGTGAGATGATGGTTCCTCCTTGAGGTAATGGTTCACCTGAAGGTTATTGAGCTGTTATAATTCAGTTTAGAACTCCTAGATACCTACCAACCTGTGAGATATTGTTCCTCTTATGGGTATTGACACAACGGAAGTGCCTTTAATCTATCATCGTTCAGTTTAGAGCTCCTAGATACCTACTAAACTGTGAGATGGTGGTTCCTCTTAGAGGTATTGACACATCGGAAGGTTTTTAAGCTATCATCTTTAAGTTTAGAGCTCCTTGACACCAACCAAACTGTGAGATGATGGTTCCCCTTTGAGGTCTCGACACACCGGAAGGGACTTTAAGTTGTCAACCTTCAGTTCAGAGCTCCTAGATACCAACCAATCTCTTAGATGATGGTTCCTCTTAGAGGTAGTGCCTCACCGGAAGGGTCTTTAAGCTATCATCCTTCAGTTTAGAGCTCCTAGATACCTACCAAGCTCTGATATGATGATTCCTCTTTGAGTTATTGACACACGGGATGGGTGTTTAAGCTATCATCCGCAGGTTAGAGCTCCTAAATACCTACCAAACTCTGAAATGATGATGCCTCTTTGAGGTATTAACACACCAGAAGGTTAATTTAAGCTATTAGCCTTCAGTTTAGAGCTTCTAGATACCTACCAAACTGTGAGATGATGGTTCCTCTTGAAGGTATTGACACACCGGATGGGTCTTTAAGTTATCATCGTTCAGTTTAAAGGTCCTAGATACCTACCAAACTGTGAGATGATGGTTCCCCATTAAGGTATTGACACACTGGAAGAGTTTTTAAGCTATCATCGTTCAGTTTAGAGCTCCTAGATACCTACCAAACTGTGAGATGATGGGACGATCGTTCCTCTTAGGGGTAATTGCACACCGGAATGGTCTTTAAGCTATCATTCTTCAGTTTAGATCTCCTAGATACCTATCAAACTGTGGGATGATGGTTCCTCTTATAGTTATTGACACACCGGAAGGGCCTTTAAACTATCATCCTTCAGTTTAGAGCTCCTAGATACCTACCTAACTGTGGGATATGGTTCCTCTTAGAGGTATTGGAACACCGGATGTGTCTTTAAGCTATCAACCTTCAGTTTAGGGCTACCGACAGTAGTGGCTACGCGGGCTAAAGCTCCGCGTTAGGTCAAGGGGCCAAGCTCTCTGCTGACTCGGTAGACGCGTGGGTTCGAGCCCCACCGTCGGCTGTCCTTGAAATGGTTTTCCGTGGTTTCCCATTTTCAACACCAGGCAAATGCTGGGACAGTACCTTCTGACAGGCCACGGCCGCTTCCTTCCACATCCTTGCCCAGTTTCATTCATCTTCATCCTTTCCATCTCTCATCCCGACGCGCAGGTCGCCCACGGGCGTCGACTAGAAAGACCTGCACTCGGCCTCTCCGGAGGCTACACGAAAAAAAAAAAAAAAAAAAAAAAGTTTAGGGCTCCTAGATACCTACCAAACTGTGAGATGATGATTCCTCATTGAGGTATTAACACACCGGAAGGGTAATTTATGCTATCATCCTTCGGTTTAGAGCTCCAAGATACCTACCAAACTGTGAGAAGATGGTTCCTCCTTGAGGTATTGGTACAGCAGAAGGCCCTTGGGCTATCTTCCTTCAGTTTTGAGCTCCTAAATAGCTACTGAACTGTGAGATATTGCTCCTCTTATAGGTGTGGACACAGCGGAAGTGTCTTTAAGCTATCATACTAGAGTTTAGACCTCCAAGATTCCTACCAAACTGGGAGATATGATTCCTCTTAGAGGTATTGGCACACCGGAAGGGTCATTAAGCTATCATCCTTCAGTTTAGAGCTCCTAGATACTTATCAAACTGTGAGATGTTGGTTCCTATTAAAGGTATTGGCACACCGGAAGGGTCATTAAGCTATCATCCTTCAGTTTAGAGCTCCTAGATACCTATAAAACTGTGAGATGATGGATCCTCTTAGAGGTATTGACATACCGGAAGGGTCTTTAAGCTATCATCCATCAGTTTAGAGCTACTAGATATATACATAACTGTGAGATGATAGTTCCTCAATGAGGTATTGGTACACCGGAAGGTCATTAAGCTACCATCCTTCATACTAGAGCTCCTAGATACCTACCAAACTGTGAGAAGATTGTTCCTCTTTGAGGTATTGCCACACCGGAAGGGTTTTTAAACTATCATCCTTCAGTTTAGACCTCCTAGATACCTACCAAACTGTGAGACAAGGTTCCTCATAGAGGTATAGACACACCGGCAGGGTCTTTAAGCTATCATGCTTGAGTTTTGAGCTCCTAGATACATACCAAACTGTGAGATGATGGTTTCTCTTAGAGGTATTTACACACGGGAAGGGTTTTAAGCTACCATCCCTCAGTTTAGAGCTCCTACAAACCCACCAAACTGTGAGATGATGGTTCTTCCTTGAGGCATTGGCACACCCGAAGGGCCTTTAAGCAATCAACCTCCAGTTTAGAGCTACTATATATATACCAAACTGTGAGATGTTGGTTCCTCTTTGAGGTATTAACACACCGGAAGGGTAATTTATGCTATCATCGTTCAATTTAGAGGTCCTAGATACCCACCAATCTGTGAGATGATGGTTCCTCTTTGAGGAATTTGTACACAGGAAGGTTTTTAAGCTATCATCCTTCAGTTTAGAGCTCCTAGATGCCTATCAAACTGTGAAATGATGGTTCCTCTTAGAGGTATTAACACACGCCGGAAATGTCTTTAAGCTATCAACCTTCAGTTTAGGGCACCTAGATACCTACCGAACTGTGAGATGATGGTTCCTCTTTGAGGTATTGGTACACCGGACGGTCTTTAAGCTACCATCTTTCAGTTAAGAGCTCCTAGATACCCACCAAACTGTGAGATGGTGGTTCTTCTTTGAGTTATTGGTACACCGAAAGGGTCGTTAAGCTATCATCCTACAGCTTAGAGCTCCTATAAACCTACCAAACTGTGAGATGATGGTTCATCATTGAGGTGTTGGTACTGTACCCGATTTCAGCAGTGTCGTGAATGGCACAATCCAAGAAAACATCGGATCAAGTATCAACTGCAGTACCCCGGCTAAAAATACATACCGTAATATCCGGCATCACACACTGTGAAATCGTGGACACATATCGGGTGATATATATATAACATGCAATGGAAAATCCTCCACAGGATCAGCGACAACACACACACACACACATGAGCGCAAGACTCTCATTCACTCGGGCGTAACAGGGACAAAGGAATGGATAAAATGGTTCAAGCCGCTATAATAACCATGGCATGTTCCTATCCTCCACACTATCTAAAAAAACAACGCAAGAGTAAATTGAAAATGGTATGAGCATACGCGAATGCGTGCCCAAATTTTATTCAGAAAAGAGAAGACACCGCAAAAATGGATAAAATAAAATCAAAAATCCATAACTGAATGTAATTTCAATTGATGTCTTATGGCACACACTCTGACATAACGTCAGCTAAAGTAAACAAAAAAAATAATGACTTAAAGATCAACAACAAATTGGCAACATATCGCAATGCCTTTTCTATCAGGATTAATAAATTTAAAAAAATTATAAAGAGCGAAGAAAAAATAAAACAACCCCCTTAATAGAATTAAATAGTGACGGCCTCTCACTATTTACAGTATCAAAATATTACTCTATACATAGATCCTGATTTTTATTCTTCATTGGATTACCGAAATATCTTTTAATTCTAATTACAAAAATTTAAGAAATACCAAATTATAATCATATATGTGTCATTCTAGGACAGTATCTACACCAATGTTCTTGCTCTAATCTACATAGACCTATTATTCATCAATATTTACTGACGGTGATCAACATCGAGGTTAACGAGCATATAATGGTCTAGCGTTCCGACCGATAACGGTGAGAATGCTATCCACTGAGCCCCTGTTCTATCCAGTCTTCAAAACAATAACAATAATCATATAACTGAATTAGCATCAACGTCATGAACACCATACTTATGGAGCCCCCGGTATCGCCAACCCAGCTGATCTACAAGAACGTGACAGTCTGCCAAACAGACAATAAACGCGACCAAAATGGTCCTACAAGACGAATATAAAGAAAAATACTGTCATCAAACACAGTAAAAGAAATCTAACGGCAGTCTAAGATAAACTCCACAAACCCTAATAAAATACGGCGTTCCAACGAACGGCATACGCAGCTAACAGCTGACTCACAAGACTGCAATCCTAATCATCTACACCACGCAGCCCAAATAACAACAACAACAAATGATAGAGGAAAGGTTCCCACGACATAACGTCCCTCACAGGGGTCGACCTTCGAAATACCAAAAAAAAAAAAAAAAACAATTGGTATTTTCGCACACCTCTTCAATGTAAACACCACCATCCCACACTATGCTATCAAAAATGACCATCTCTCCCTCAAGTTATGTAATTCAAAGACGTTGATACTAAATTTAAATATGCTTCATAAGCAATAACTGTTGTAGATCGAATGACGATCTCCTAGTGCGTGTTAACAAAGTACGATATATTTCAGGCTATAATCCGATTCAAGTTACATTTATTGTGAGTGTCAACTCAAAGACATTTTCCACTAATGTGTGCACTATATTCAGAAAACCTTTAAATAGATAATTATGTATATGCTCTGTGTCACACAATAACAACAGTCGAGAATAATACTCGAATTACATTTTATAATTCAAAATTGTTTTCGAAAGAACTCTTCATCTGAACGACCAGAATTGCAACCAACTTTAAGCCAACGTGACATTTTCTAAAAGTCAAAACTGAAAATTAACTATACATTCAAAGAAAGAAAAAAAATCTTGTTGGAAAATCTCAAGTCGGCATTGAAGTCCCAAAATTCTCAAAATCAAAATTGATCGGGATTTTCTGAAAATCCGAGGAAAGATTTGACTCAAATTCCAATATCTAAAAGAAATAAATTTTCAGAGTGAAAATTTCAAAATCCAAAATAATTCAAAATTGAAAATTCCGAAAATAATTCAAATGGTAAAGTCAGATAATTGTGCAACAGCACAATGTGAAAAGAATCATCAAAGATCAAGTAGCTAAATCTCAAAATTCAAAATAATTCAAAATCTAATTTTCAAAAGCAATTTTCAAAAGCAATTTTCAAAAACTAACTCCTCTGAAGCTGTGAAGTGGCAACAGCGCAGAAATAAGAAACTGCAAAGAACCAAAAAGAGCAAGAAACTGTTCATCCCGGAACACTCTTAAATCGTAAAATAATTCAAAGCGTAACCCAAGAGGTCGAAAATATCAAATCTGAGAAAGAAAAATCTTACAAAGCCAGCGATAAACATCGAAACGAGAACTCCACTAACCCAAGCACGGTCAGCAAGCAGATAACTCGCCTGCAAAATATCCCCAGACAGGCTGGAACTGAGGCTCACAAGCCCACTAAAAGCAAACCGTAACTTGCTTCGATGAAAGAAAAATTACTGACCACAAGATCCAAACCAACTACTTAACAAAATTACTACTGAAATAAAATGATCACACAAAGCATCTACGAGAACATAGAACTACGAAATGGGGCTAAAAATATTGAAAGACTTGTCTTACATTCAGCTGAATCGGAGACGAACAATGTGATGATCCATTCACGTTCAGAACAGGCGCTGGTTTCCATTTCACTCGGCTGACAACTGGGTAGCATCGCTACAACCACGATCCTTCTTCCCTGGTCCGCCTAGAAGCTGCTCGTTCCCTGCCATCGGCCATCCGAATTCTTGAGAAGGGCTGACTGCCACGGCAATCGGATCGCCCCCTGACAGACACCTCGTTCGATCCCAGGTCTTCGTCCTGGCGTTTTCTTCTTCTCGTCCCTCCAGAAAATCGTGTAGTCTCCTTCTATAATTGCGTTGGCCATAATTCATAATGTTCTCTAGTAGATTGTGCATTTTTGAAGTGGCTGCGTGAACTTTGCTTTTCCGCATATCGTTCTAAGTGACTCCACTCGAAGGAATTCTCACTTTCATGATGTAGACCACATTTCCCTCAGCATAATTTAACAAAATACCATGACTTCCTCTGATCAATCATATTCTCCTTCCAGCCACGTGTCCATAATATTCTCTATTTTATCGCTCACCACTACCTTCTCGAACATATCGTTCCGAAGTAACGTGTCTCAAGGCGTTTCCTTACAACATGCACGTTCAATACTTTTCAAAAAGTATATTCACATTTTCCCTTTTCTCCACGACTACGTTACACAGTACTGACTGACAATTTATTATCTCCCCATGCCACCGGTCTTTATCGTGGAATAGTCCAAAATTCATTTAAACTCACACAGACTTCCGTACTTCATAATACACTAGCACATTTAGATACCATGTTTCACACATTCATATCACTTCCTTAAAACATCCCACAGGAACAACCACTGTCGTAATGCCTTTCCGCAGCACACTGCTCCCCTCGCTCTGGCCAAGTAGACTCCCCCCACGTCACCTGACATACTCTGACGTCATCCTTCTCTCGCCTTCTCGAACATCTGTTCCTTCACTCAATGCTGCTTACCGAAACTCGGACATGAATATCCTCAAACATACTTCGGGCATTAATATCCACAGAAGACATTTCCTGATTATAACTTAATTAATGTCTTCCATTTATTTCCCAAGGTCAATGCTTCCAAATGCATTAAAAAGCCTACTAGACAAAATAAAACATTCCATTTCTAACTTCGCTCACCGAATCTTACAATCCCATTCCTTTTCTTCAAGAACCGGCTATGGTCTATCTCGAATGGATGATCCAATCAAATCCGCCCTTTCTAGGAGGAGAATACATTCAGCCAACAAGCCTCTTGTTGAGCAATACATCATGACATAAATCTATTGTAATGGACCTATTCCAAAATTCATTCTTCCAATATTAATTAAATGCTCTCCTTTAATAAGGCTGCCTTTCATATCAATACCTCGTATCTCATTATACAAATTCGGGGACAGTACACCTGAACGTCCTTAAGCTATCATCCTTCAGTTTAGGGCTCCTAGATACCTATAAAACTGTGAGATGATGGTTCCTCCTTGAGGTATTGGTACCGCGAAAAGTTTTTATGCTACCATCTTTCAGTATAGAGCTCCTAGATACCTACCAAACTGTGAGATGGTGGTTCTTCTATGAGGTATTGGTACACCGGAAGGGTCGTTCAGCTATCTTCCTACAGTTTAGAGCTCCTAGATACCTACCAAGCTGTGAGATGCTGGTTTCTCATTCAGGTATTGATACACCGGAAGGGTCTTTAAGCTATCATCGTTCAGTTTAGAGCTCCTAGATACCTACCAAACTGTGAGATGGTGGTTCTTCTTTGAGGTATTGGTACACCGGGAGGGTCATTAAGCTATCTTCCTACAGTTTAGAGCTCCTAGAAACCTACCAAACTGTGAGAAGATGGTTCATCATTGAGGTGTTGGTACACCGGAAAGTCATTAAGCTATCATCCTTCAGTTTAAAGCTCCTAGATACCTACCAAACTGTGTCATACAGTTCCTCTTAGAGGTATTGACACACCGGAAGGTCTTTAATCTATCATCCTTAAGTTTAGAGCTCCTAGATACCAATCAAACTGTGAGATGATGTTGCCTCTTTGAGATATGGACACACCGGATGGGTCTTGAAGCTATCATCCTTCAGTTTAGAGCTCCTAGATACCCACCAAACTGTGAGATGATGGTTACTCTTAGACGTATTGGCACACCGGAAGGGTGTTTAAACTATCATCGTTCAGTTTAGATCTCCTAGATACCCACCGATCTCTGAGATGATGGTTCCTCTTAGAGGTATTGACACACCGGAAGAGTATTTAAGCTATCATCCTTCAGTTTAGAGCTCCTAGATACCTACCAAGCTCTGAGATGATGATTCCTCATTGAGGTATTTACACACGGGAAGGGTTTTTATGCTATCATCCGAAGGTTAGAGCTGCTATATACCTACCAAACTGTGAGATGATGGTTCCCCTTATAGGTATTGACACACCCGAAGGGACTTTAAGCTGTCATCCTTCAGTTTAGAACTCCTAGATACCTACCAAACTGTGTGAAGATGGTTCCTCTTAGAGGTATTGACACACCGGAAGGGTTTTTAAGCTATTATCGTTCAGTTAAGAGCTCGTAGGTACCTACTTAACTGTGAGATGATGGTTCCTCTTAGAGGTATTGGCACACCGGAAGGGTCTTTATGCTATCATTCTTCAGTTTAGAGCTCCTAGATACCTATCAAACTGTGAGTTGATGGTTCCTCTTAGAGGTATTGGCACACCGGAAGGGTCATTAAACTATCATCCTTCAGCTTAGAGCTCCTAGATACCTACCAAACTGTGAGATGATGGTTCCCCATTAAGGTATTGACACACCAGAAGAGTCTTTGAGCTATCATCGTTCAGTTTAGAGCTCCTAGATACCTGCAAAACTGTGATTTGATGGTTCCTCCTTGGGGTATTGGTACACCGGAAGGTTTTTAAGCTACCATCTTTCAGATTAGATCTCCTACATACCTACCAAACTGTGAGATGGAGGTTCTTCTTTGAGGTATTGGTACATCGGAAGGGTGGTTAAACTATCTTCCTGTTGTTGTTGTTTGAGTCTTCAGTCTTTTGACTGGTTTGATGCAGCTCTCCATGCCTCCCTGTCCTGAGCTAATCGGTTCATCTCTACATAGCTACCACACCCTACATCCGAGGCAATCTGTTTAACATATTCTAACCTTGGTCTACCCCTACAGTTCTTGTCCTCGACCCTTCCTTCCATAACTAAGCTTGCTATTCCTGGGTGTCTTAGTATGTGTCCTACCAACCTATCCCTTCTCTGCATTAACAGTCGCCAGAAACATCTCTCCTCTCCCACTCGTCTTAATACCTCTTTGTTTGTAACCCTATCTACCCATCTGATCTTCATCATTCTCCTGTAATACCACATTTCAAATGCTTCAATTCTCCTCTTTTCTGCTGCACCAATAGTCCAAGTTTCACTTCCATAGAGCGCCACGCTCCAGACAAAGGCTTTCAAAAATGACTTCCTAATACCTAAATCTATATTCGATGTCAGCAGATTCCTTTTTTGTAGAAATGCTTTTCTTGCCTGAGCCAACCTACTTTTTATATCCTCTTTGCTTCGTCCATCACTGGTTATTCTGCTTCCTAAGTAACAGAAGTCTCCTACTTCCTTCAGATTTTCACCTGCCAATTTGATCTCCATAGAGGTTTCTGATTTATTTCGGCTGCATTCCAGTATTTTTGTTTTACATTTATTAATTTTCATCAAAAATTCTTTCCGTAAGACGGAGTCCATACCATTCAAAAACTCATTCAAATCCTCAGGCTTGTCGGCCAAGATGACGATGTCATCAGCAAATCTCAGAGTTGAAATTATTTCTCCTTGAATCTTCACTCCCACTTTAAATTTTTCTCTAATTTCCTTCATTGCTTGTTCAATGTAAAGATTGAAAAGTATGGGTGACAAGTTGCAGCCTTGCCTTACACCTTTCTGAATACCAGCTTCTCTCTCATGTCCTTCAACTCGAATGACTGCTGTCTGGTTTCTGTATAGATTGTATATCACCCTCCTATCCCTGTACTTTATTCCAATCGATTTCAAAATGTCAAACAATTTAGTCCAATCAACGTTATCAAAAGCCTTTTCTAAGTCTACAAAAGCCATGAACGTTCTCTTATCTTTCCTTATTCTACCTTCCAAAATCAGCCTAAGACTTAGTACAGCTTCCCTTGTTCCTACATTTCTCCTGAAACCAAACTGGTCTTCACCCAACTCCGTTTCTATCTGGCTCTCAATCCTCTTGTAAATTATTCTAGACAGGATCTTTGAAGCATTAGTAATCAAGCTGATTGTACGGTAATCTTCACATCTGTCAGCTCCCACTTTCTTTGGTATAGGGATGATTACATTCTTCTTGAAATCAGGGGGTACCTCACCTGTCTCATAAATCCTACACACCAAGTGAAATAACCTGATCAGACCTTCATCTCCTATGCAGCGTAGCAACTCAATCGGTATATCATCTATGCCTGGTGCTTTGTTCCTGCTTAAGTCTTCCAAAGCTCTATCAAATTCTGATCTCAATATTAAATCTCCTTTCGCATCCTCATCAATTTCCTCCTCCCTTTCCATTACATGATTCTCAATCTCCTTTCCCTTATACAAACTCTCTATGTAAGCTTTCCATCTCTCAACCTTTTCTTCCCTATCTGTTAGAGGCTTTCCATTTGTGTCCTTAATATTACAGCACTTAGTCTTCTTTTCCCCAAAAGTATTCTCAATCCTTCGATAAGCTGTGTCTACTTTTCCTAATTTCAGACAATTTTCTATACCAGCACATTTCTCTTTCAACCATTCTTCTTTCGCTTCCTTGCACTTCTTGTTAACCTCATTTCTCAGACGTCTGTATTCTGCTTTCCCCTTTTCATCTCTTACATTCTTGTGCTTCCGCCTTTCATCCATCAATTCGAGTATATCCTGAGTGATCCACGGTTTTCTACCTATTCTCTCTTTTCTACCAATGTTTTCTTCTGCGGATTTTGTTATTTCATTCTTCAAAAGTGCCCATTCGTCTGCAATTGAAGTTTGTTTAGGGTTTTTCATTAGTCCTTCCTTTATACTCTTCTTGAATCTTTCGTTTACATCCTTCTCTTTCAGTCTGTCTATTGCCCACCTTTTTGGCTTTTGACTTTTCTTCAGTTTCTTCAACTTTAATCTGCATTTCATTACAACCAGATTGTGGTCAGAGTTTATGTCAGCACCAGGATATGTTTTACAATCGAAAATCTGGTTTCGAAACCTCTGCTTGACCATAATGAAGTCGATTTGGTAACGCCCTGTATCTCCTGGTCTCATCCATGTGTATATTCTTCTATTGTGGTTATTGAATAAGGTGTTAGCTATGACCAACTCATGCTCAGTGCAGAATTCTACCAGCCTGCTTCCTCGATCATTCCTTTCACCTAATCCGAAATCTCCTACTATCTTCCCCTCTCTCCCTTTTCCTACCACAGCATTCCAATCTCCCATTACTATAACATTTTCATCACCCTTGATATACCTCAGAATTTCGTCTATTTCTTCGTAGACCTTTTCAACATCCTCATCATCAGCTTGACTGGTAGGCATATAGACTTGTACCACTGTGGTGCAGGTAGGTTTAGTATTTATTTTTGCTACAATAATCCGTTCACTATATTGCTCATAATATTCCACCCGCTGTCCAAGTTTCCTACTCAATATGAGGCCAACCCCTGCTTGGCCATTGTTTGATTTAGTGCTAATGACCCTATAGTCTCCTGACCAAAAGTCCTGTTCTTCCTGCCAGCGCATTTCACTAATCCCAACCAAATCCAACCTCAACCTATCCATTTCCCTTTCTAAGTTTTCTAATCTTCCATTTCCTAGCAGACTTCTAACATTCCACGCTCCGATCCGTAGAATGTCAGATTTCCTCTTTGTCACTGCTGTGATGTTAACCCCCTCTCGAGTAGTCCCCACCCGGAGATCCGAACGGGGGACTAGTTTACCTCCGGATTGAAATTTTACAAGGGAGGAGGCCATCATCACATGTATTTATGCATAGAGAGGTGCATATCCTCGGGAATAGCATACGGCTGTAGTTTCCCGTTGCTTTCAGCCGTGCAGCAGGACGCAGTGTAGCCATTATTTGGCTTATATTATCAATATCTTAACCGTCTTTAAGACTAGTAAAGAATTGATTTATTCTGAAAGGCTGCTACTCCCTTTCAGAATAAGTAAAGAGCAATTCTACTAACAAAAATACCAACCTTCTACCGTACTAACAATTAAATACCAAAATTCTACTAACGAAAAAATACTAAAGTTCCACCAACAACAAATACTACCACTAAAACAGTCTTTCACCAGACACACTCACATGCAATCGCACATCACAGTCTACTGAAACAATGAACTATAACTAATAAACAATGCAACTGCTACCAGACACACTCACACACCACAGTCTAATAGAACAATGACATATATCTAATAGACAAACTATTTACCTACTTACAACTACAACTAACTACATACTTACTGTACTGTTATTTGAATTGACAATATTTACAAAATGCAATTTAGATAGAAAATACTTACAAAATGTAATTTAGATTCAAAATAGTCACAAAATGCAACTGAGAATAAAAATACCCAATAACGAATCCCAAAGCCCTAAAGCATTCCTTATCCTGAAGCAGCACCAACAGACAGCGCACAGGCACTAAGTTGGATCATTCTGTTACTTTGGTCAAACAACACAAAATAGCCTGTTGCAAACGCTCCAAAATCAAAATGTATCGCATTGTCAACCAGCTACTCCTCAAATTCGATGCGCATAGAAAAAATACTAAAAATAATGAATAAGAAAAAGAGAAATGTGTGTGTATAAACTTTTAGGCACAATTAATTATATTTTCAATTTCCATTTGGTTTTTCCTGAGAAAATATTGCATCTTCAGGTTTGCTTGATTTCCTTTAAAATATTTTACTTTTACTGAAGTTACTATCTTCCTATATATTAGAGTTCCTAGAAACCTACCAAACTGTGAGATGATGGTTCATCCTTGAGGTGTTGGTACACCGGAACGTCATTAAGCTATCATCCTTCAGTTTACAGCTCCTAGATACCTACAAAACTGTGAGATGATGGTTCCTCTTTGAGGTAATGGTACACCGGAAGGTCATTAAGCTGTTATAATTCAGTTTAGAGCTCCTAGATACCAACCAAACTGTGAGATATTGTTCCTCTTAGGGGTATTGACACAACGGAAATGTATTTAAGCTATCATCGTTCAGTTTAGAGCTCCTAGATACCTACCAAACTGTGAGATGGTGGTTCCTCTTAGAGGTATTGACACACCGGAAGGTCCTTAAGCTATCATCCTTCAGTTTAGAGCTCCTAGATACCCACCAATCTCTGAGATGATGGTTCCTCTTAGAGGTATTGACTCACCGGAAGGGTCTTTAAGCTATCATCCTTCAGTTTAGAGCTCCTAGATACCCACCCAGCTCTGATATGATGATTCCTCCTTGAGGTATTGACACACGGGATGGGTGTTTAAGCTATCATCCGCAGGTTAGAGCTCCTAAATACCTACGAAACTCTGAAATGATGATGCCTCTTTGAGGTATTAACACACCAGAAGGTTAATTTAAGCTATCAGCCTTCAGTTTAGAGATCCTAGATACCTACCAAACTGTGAGATGATGGTTCCTCTTGGAGGTATTGACACACCGGAAGGGTTTTTAAGTTATCATCGCTCAAAGCTCCTAGATACCTACGAAACTGTGAGATGATTGTTCCCCATTAAGGTATTGACACACTGGAAGAGTTTTCAAGCTATCATTGTTCAGTTTAGAGCTCCTAGATACCTACCAATGTGTGAGATGATGGGATGATGGTTCCTCTTAGAGGTAATTGCACACCGGTATGGTCTTTAAGCTATCATTCTTCAGTTTAGATCTCCTAGATACCTATCAAACCGTGAGATGATGGTTCCTCTTATAGGTATTGACACACCGGAAGGGTCTTTAAACTATCATCCTTCAGTTTAGAGCTCCTAGATACCTACCAAACCGTGGGAAATGGTTCCTCTTAGAGGTATTGGAACAACGGAAGTGACTTTAAGCTATCAACCTTCAGTTTAGGGCTCCTAGATACCTACCAAACTGTGAGATGATTGTTCCCCATTAAGGTATTGACACACTGGAAGAGTTTTCAAGCTATCATTGTTCAGTTTAGAGCTCCTAGATACCTACCAATGTGTGAGATGATGGGATGATGGTTCCTCTTAGAGGTAATTGCACACCGGTATGGTCTTTAAGCTATCATTCTTCAGTTTAGATCTCCTAGATACCTATCAAACTGTGAGATGATGGTTCCTCTTATAGGTATTGACACACCGGAAGGGTCTTTAAACTATCATCCTTCAGTTTAGAGCTCCTAGATACCTATCAAACCGTGGGAAATGGTTCCTCTTAGAGGTATTGGAACACCGGAAGTGACTTTAAGCTATCAACCTTCAGTTTAGGGCTCCTAGATACCTACCAAACTGTGAGATGATGGTTCCCCATTAAGGTATTGACACATCAGAAGAGTCTTTATGCTATCATCGATTAGTTTGAGCTCCTAGATACCTACAAAACTGTGATTTGATGGTTCCTCTTTGGGGTATTTGTACACCGGAAGGTTTTTAAGCTACCATCTTCAAGTTTAGAGCTCCTACATACCTACCAAACTGTGAGATGGAGGTTCTTCTTAGTGGTATTGGTACATCGGAAGGGTCGTTAAACTATATTCCTATAGATTAGAGTTCCTAGAAACCTACCAAACTGTGAGATGATGGTTCATCTTTGAGGTGTTGGTACACCGGTACGTCATTAGGCTATCATCCTTCAGTTTAGAGCTCCTAGATACCTACAAACGTGTGAGATGATGGTTCCTCTTTGAGGTAATGGTACACCGGAAGGTCATTAAGCTGTTATAATTCAGTTTAGAGCTCCTAGATACCAACCAAACTGTGAGATATTGTTCCTCTTAGGGGTATTGACACAACGGAAATGTATTTAAGCTATCATCGTTCAGTTTAGAGCTCCTAGATAACTACCAAACTGTGAGATGGTGGTTCCTCTTAGAGGTATTGACACACCGGAAGGTCCTTAAGCTATCATCCTTCAGTTTAGAGCTCCTAGATACCCACCAATCTCTGAGATGATGGTTCCTCTTAGAGGTATTGACTCACCGGAAGGGTCTTTAAGCTATCATCCTTCAGTTTAGAGCTCCTAGATACCCACCCAGCTCTGATATGATGATTCCTCCTTGAGGTATTGACTCACGGGATGGGTGTTTAAGCTATCATCCGCAGGTTAGAGCTCCTAAATACCTACGAAACTCTGAAATGATGATGCCTCTTTGAGGTATTAACACACCAGAAGGTTAATTTAAGCTATCAGCCTTCAGTTTAGAGATCCTAGATACCTACCAAACTGTGAGATGATGGTTCCTCTTGGAGGTATTGACACACCGGAAGGGTTTTTAAGTTATCATCGCTCAAAGCTCCTAGATACCTACGAAACTGTGAGATGATTGTTCCCCATTAAGGTATTGACACACTGGAAGAGTTTTCAAGCTATCATTGTTCAGTTTAGAGCTCCTAGATACCTACCAATGTGTGAGATGATGGGATGATGGTTCCTCTTAGAGGTAATTGCACACCGGTATGGTCTTTAAGCTATCATTCTTCAGTTTAGATCTCCTAGATACCTATCAAACCGTGAGATGATGGTTCCTCTTATAGGTATTGACACACCAGAAGGGTCTTTAAACTATCATCCTTCAGTTTAGAGCTCCTAGATACCTACCAAACCGTGGGAAATGGTTCCTCTTAGAGGTATTGGAACAACGGAAGTGACTTTAAGCTATCAACCTTCAGTTTAGGGCTCCTAGATACCTACCAAACTGTGAGATGATTGTTCCCCATTAAGGTATTGACACACTGGAAGAGTTTTCAAGCTATCATTGTTCAGTTTAGACCTCCTAGATACCTACCAATGTGTGAGATGATGGGATGATGGTTCCTCTTAGAGGTAATTGCACACCGGTATGGTCTTTAAGCTATCATTCTTCAGTTTAGATCTCCTAGATACCTATCAAACTGTGAGATGATGGTTCCTCTTATAGGTATTGACACACCGGAAGGGTCTTTAAACTATCATCCTTCAGTTTAGAGCTCCTAGATACCTACCAAACCGTGGGAAATGGTTCCTCTTAGAGGTATTGGAACACCGGAAGTGACTTTAAGCTATCAACCTTCAGTTTAGGGCTCCTAGATACCTACCAAACTGTGAGATGATGGTTCCCCATTAAGGTATTGACACATCAGAAGAGTCTTTATGCTATCATCGATTAGTTTGAGCTCCTAGATACCTACAAAACTGTGATTTGATGGTTCCTCTTTGGGGTATTTGTACACCGGAAGGTTTTTAAGCTACCATCTTCAAGTTTAGAGCTCCTACATACCTACCAAACTGTGAGATGGAGGTTCTTCTTAGTGGTATTGGTACATCGGAAGGGTCGTTAAACTATATTCCTATAGATTAGAGTTCCTAGAAACCTACCAAACTGTGAGATGATGGTTCATCTTTGAGGTGTTGGTACACCGGTACGTCATTAGGCTATCATCCTTCAGTTTAGAGCTCCTAGATACCTACAAACGTGTGAGATGATGGTTCCTCTTTGAGGTAATGGTACACTGGAAGGTTATTAAGCTGTTATAATTCAGTTTAGAGCTCCTAGATACCTACCAAACAGTGAGATATAGTTCCTCTTAGGGGTAGTGACACAACGGAAGTGTCATAAAGCTATGATCGTACAGTTTAGAGCTCCGAGATACCTACCAAACTGTGAGATGGTGGTTCCTCTTAGAGGTATTGGAACACCGGAAGTGACTTTAAGCTCTCAATCTTCAGTTTAGGGCTCCTAGATACCTACCAAACTGAGAGTGATGGTTCCCCATTAAGGTATTGACACATCAGAAGAGTCTTTAAGCTATCATCCTACAGTTTAGAGCTCCTAGATACCTACCAAGCTCTGATATGATGATTACTCTTTGAGGTATTGACACACGGGATGGGTGTTTAAGCTATCATCCGCGGGTTAGAGCTCCTAGATACCTACCAAACTGTGAGATGATGGGATGATCGTTCCTCATAGAGGTAATTGCACACCGGAATGGTCTTTAAGCTATCATTCTTCAGTTTAGATCTCCAAGATTCCTAGCAAACTGTGAAATGATGGTTCCTCTTATAGGTATTGACACACCGGAAGGGTCTTTAAACTATCATCCTTCAGTTTAGAGCTCCTAGATACCTACCAAACTTTGGGATATGGTTCCTCTTAGAGGTATTGGAACATCGGAAGTGTCTTTAAGCTATCATCCTTCAGTTTAGGGCTCCTAGATACCTACCAAACTGTGAGAAGATGGTTCCCCATTAAGGTATTGACACATCAGAAGAGTCTTTATGCTATCATCGATTAGTTTGAGCTCCTAGATACCTACAAAACTGTGATTTGATGGTTCCTCTTTGGGGTATTTGTACACCGGAAGGTTTTTAAGCTACCATCTTTCAGTTTAGAGCTCCTACATACCTACCAAACTGTGAGATGGAGGTTCTTCTTTGTGGTATTGGTACATCGGAAGGCTCGTCAAACTAACTTCCTATAGATTAGAGTTCCTAGAAACCTACCAAACTGTGAGATGATGGTTCATTATTGAGGTGTTGTTACACCGGAAGGTCATTAAGCTATCATCCCTAAGTTTAGAGCTCCTAGATACCAATCAAGTGGTGATATGATGGTGCCTCTTTGAGTTATCGACAACCCGGTAGGATCTTAAGCTATCATCCTTCAGTTTAGAGCTCCTAGATACCTACCGAATTATTAGATGATGGTTAATCCTAGAGGTATTGGCACACTGGAAGGGTCTTTATGCTATCATTCTTCAGTTTAGAGCTCCTAGATACCTATCAAACTGTGAGTTGATGGTTCCTCTTAGAGATATTGGCACACCGGAAGGGTCATTAAACTATCAATCTTCAGTTTAGAGCTCCTAGATACCTACCAAACTGTGAGATGATGGTTCCTCTTTGAGGTAATGATACACCGGAAGGTCATTAAGCTGTTATAATGCAGTTTAGAGCTCCTAGATACCTACCAAACTGTGAGATATAGTTCCTCTTAGGGGTATTGGCACAACGGAAGTGTCTTTAAGCTATCATCGTTCAGTTTAGAGCTCCTAGATACCTACCAAACTGTGAGATGGTGGTTCCTCTTAGAGGTATTGACACACCGGAAGGTCATTAAGCTATCATCCTTAAATTTAGAGCTCCTAGACACCAACCAAACTGTGAGATGATGGTTCCCCTTTGAGGTCCCGACACACCGGAAGGGACTTTAAGTTATCATCCTTCAGTTCAGAGCTCCTAGATACCAACAAATATCTGAGATGATGGTTCCTCTTAGAGGTATTGACTCACCGGAAGGGTCTTTAAGCTATCATCCTTCAGTTTAGCGCTCCTAGATACCAACAAATATCTGATATGATGATTCCTCTTTGAGGTATTGACACACGGGATGGGTGTTTAAGGTATCATCCGCAAGTTAGAGCGCCCAAATACCTACCAAACTCTGAAATGATGATGCCTCTTTGAGGTATTAACACACCAGAAGGTTAATTTAAGCTATCAGCCTTCAATTTAGAGCTCCTAGGTACCTACCAAACTGTGAGATAATGGTTCCTCTTGGAAGTATTGACACACCGGAAGGGTCTTTAAGTTATCATCGTTCAGTTTAATGCTCCTAGATACCTACCAAACTGTGAGATGATTGTTCCCCATTAAGGTATTGACACACTGGAAGAGTTTTCAAGCTATCATCGTTCAGTTTAGAGCTCCTAGATACCTACAAATATGTGAGATGATGGGATGATGGTTCCTCATAGAGGTAATTGCACAACGGTATGGTCTTTAAGCTATCATTCTTCAGTTTAAATCTCCTAGATACCTATCAAACTGTGAGATGATGGTTCCTCTTATAGGTATTGACACACCGGAAGGGTCTTTAAACTATCATCCTTCAGTTTAGAGCTCCTAGATACCTACCAAACTGTGGGAAATGGTTCCTCTTAGTGGTATTGGAACACCGGAAGTGACCTTAAGCAATCAACCTTCAGTTTAGGGCACCTAGATACCTACCAGACTGTGAGATGATGGTTCCCCATTAAGGTATTGACACATCAGAAGAGTCCTTATGCTATCATCGTTCAGGTTAGGCCTCGCAGATACCTACAAAACTGTGATTTGATGGTTCCTCTTAGGGGTATTTGTACACCGGAAGGTTTTTAAGCTACAATCTTTCAGTTTAGAGCTCCTACATACCTACCAAACTGTGAGATGGAGGTTCTTCTTTGAGGTATTGGTACATCGGAAGGGTCGTTAAACTATCTTCCTATAGATTAGAGTTCCTAGAAACCTTCCAAACTGTGAGATGATGGTTCATCTTTGAGGTGTTGGTACACCGGAACTTCTTTGGGCTATCATCCTTCAGTTTAGAGCTCCTAGATACCTACAAAACTGTGAGATGATGGTTCCTCTTTGAGGTAATTGTACACCGGAAGGTTGTTATTCTGTTATAATTCAGTTTAGAGCTCCTAGATACCTACCAAACTGTGAGATATAGTTCCTCTTAGGGGTATTGACACAACGGAAGTGTCATTAAGCTGTAATCGTTCAGTTTAGAGCTCCGAGATACCTACCAAACTGTGAGATGGTGGTTCCTCTTAGAGGTATTAACACACTGGAAGGTTTTTAAGCTATCATCCTTAAGTTTAGAGCTCCTAGACACCAACCAAACTGTGAGACGATGGTTCCCCTTTGAGGTCTCGACACACCGGAAGGGAATTTAAGTTATCATCCTTCAGTTCAGAGCTCATAGATACCAACCAATCTCTGAGATGATGGTTCCTCTTAGAGTTATTGACTCACCGGAAGGGTCTTTAACTATCATCCTTCAGTTTAGAGCTCCTAGATACCTACAAAACTGTGATTTGATGGTTCCTCTTTTGAGTATTTGTACACCGGAAGGTTTCTAAGCTACCATCTTTCAGTTTAGAGCTCCTACATACCTACCAAACTGTGAGACAGAGGTTCTTCTTTGAGGTATTGGTATATCGGAAGGGTCGTCAAACTTACTTCCTATAGATTAGAATTCCTAGAAACCTCCCAAACTGTGAGATGATGGTTCATCTTTGAGGTGTTGTTACACCGGAAGGTCATTAAGCTATCATCCTTAAGTTTAGAGCTCCTAGATACCAATCAAGTTGTGATATGATGGTGCCTCTTTTGAGTTATCGACAACCCGGAAGGATCTTTAAGCTATCATCCTTCAGTTTAGAGCTCCTAGATACCTACAGAATTGTTAGATGATGGTTACTCTTAGAGGTATTGGCACACTGGAAGGGTCTTTATGCTATCATTCTTCAGTTTAGAGCTCCTAGATACCTATCAAACTGTGAGTTGATGGTTCCTCTTAGAGGTATTGGCACACCGGAAGGGTCATTAAATTATCATCATTCAGTTTAGAGCTCCTAGATACCTACCAAACTGTGAGATTGTGGTTCCTCTTTGAGGTATTGACACACCGGAAGGTCTTTAAGCTATCATCCTTAAGTTTAGAGCTCCTAGACACCAACCAAACTGTGAGATGAGGGTTCCCCTTTGAGGTCTCGACACACCGGAAGGGATTTTAAGTTATCATCCTTCAGTTCAGAGCTCCTAGATACCAACCAATCTCTGAGATGATGATTCCTCTTTGAGGTATTGACACACGGGATGGGTGTTTAAGCTATCATCCGCAGGTTAGAGCTCCTAAATTCCTACCAAACTCTGAAATGTTGATGCCTCTTTGAGGTATTAACACACCAGAAGGTTAATTTAAGCTATCAGCCTTCAGTTTAAAGCTCCTAGATACCTACCAAACTGTGAGATGATGGTTCCTCTTGGAGGTATTGACACTCCGGAAGGGTCTTTAAGTTATCATCGTTCAGTTTAAAGCTCCTAGATACCTACCAAACTGTGAGATGATTGTTCCCCATTAAGGTATTGACAAACTGGAAGAGTTTTCAAGCTATCATCGTTCTGTTTAGAGCTCCTAGATACCTACCAATGTGTGAGATGATGGGATGATGGTTCCTCATAGAGGTAATTGCACACCGGTATGGTCTTTAAGCTATCATTCTTCAGTTTAGATCTCCTAGATACCTATCAAACTGTGAGATGATGGTTCCACTTATAGGTATTGACACACCGGAAGGGTTTTTAAACTTTCATCCTTCAGTTTAGAGCTCCTAGATACCTACCAAACAGTGGAAATGGTTCCTCTTAGAGGTACTGGAACACCGGAAGTGACTTTAAGCTATCAACCTTCAGTTTAGGGCTCCTAGATACCTACCAAACTGTGAGATGATGGTTCCCCATTAAGGTATTGACACATCAGAAGAGTCTTTAAGCTATCATCGTTCAGGTTAGGCCTCCTAGATACCTACAAAACTGTGATTCGATGGTTCTTCGTTGGGGTATTTGTACACCGGAAGGATTTTAAGCTACCATCTTTCAGTTTAGAGCTCCTACATACCTACCAAACTGTGAGATGGGGGTTCTTCTTTGAGGTATTGGTACATCGGAAGGGTCGTTAAACTATCTTCCTATAGATTAGAGTTCCTAGAAACCTACCAAACTGTGAGATGATGGTTCATCTTTGAGGTGTTGGTACACCGGAACGTCTTTAGGCTAGCATCCTTCAGTTTAGAGCACCTAGATACCTACAAAACTGTGAGATGATGGTTCCTCTTTGAGGTAATGGTACACCGGAAGGTTATTAAGCTAATATAATTCAGTTTAGAGCTCCTATATACCTACCAAACTGTGAGATATAGTTCCTCTTAGGGGTATTGACACAACGGAAGTGTCATTAAGCTACCATCGTTCAGTTTAGTGCTCCTAGATACCTACCAAACTGTGAGATGGTGGTTCCTCCTAGAGGTATTGACACACCGGAAGGTTTTTAAGCTATCATCCTTAAGTTTAGAGCTCCTAGACACCAACCAAACTGTGAGATGATGGTTCCCCTTTGAGGTCTCAACACACCGGAAGGGACTCTAAGTTATCATCCTTCAGTTCAGAGCTCCTAGATACCAACCAATGTCTGAGATGATGGTTTCCCTTAGAGGTATTGAATCACCGGAAGGGTCTTTAAGCTATCATCCTTCAGTTTAGTGCTCCTAGATACCTACCAAGCTCTGATATGATGATTCCTCTTTGAGGTATTGACACACGGGATGGATGTTTAAGCTATCATCCGCAGGTTTGAGCTCCTAAATACCTACCAAACTCTGAAATGATGATGCCTCTTTGAGGTAATAACACGCCAGAAGGTTAATTTAAGCTATCAGCCTTCAGTTTAGAGCTCCTAGATACCTACCACACTGTGAGATGATGGTTCCTCTTGAAGGTATTGACACACCGGAAGGGTCTTTAAGTTATCATCGTTCAGTTTAAAGCTCCTAGATACCTACGAAACTGTGAGATGATGGTTCCCCATTAAGGTATTGACACACTGGAAGAGTTTTTAAGCTACCATCATTCAGTTTAGAGCTCCTAGATACCTACCAAACTGTGAGA
Organism: Meconema thalassinum; assembly: GCA_946902985.2. Lineage (NCBI taxonomy): Eukaryota > Metazoa > Arthropoda > Insecta > Orthoptera > Tettigoniidae > Meconema > Meconema thalassinum. Next base: position 46,594,372 of record OX336395.1, read on the forward strand.
TGATGGGATGATCGTTCCTCTTAGAGGTAATGGCACACCGGAATGGTCTTTAAGCTATCAGTCTTCAGTTTAGATCTCCTAGATACCTATCAAACTGTGAGATGATGGTTCATCTTATAGGTATTGACACACCGGAAGGGTCTTTAAACTATCATCCTTTAGTTTAGAGCTCCTAGATACCTACCAAACTGTGGGATATGGTTCCTCTTAGAGGTATTGGAACACCGGAAGTGTCTTTAAGCTATCAACCTTCAGTTTAGGGCTCCTAGATATCTACCAAACTGTGAGATGATGGTTCCCCATTAAGGTATTGACACATCAGAAGAGTCTTTAAGGTATCATCGTTCAGTTTAGAGCTCCTAGATACCTACAAAACTGTGATTTGATGGTTCTTCTTTGGGGTATTGGTACACCGGAAGGTTTTTAAGCTACCATCTTTCAGTTTAGAGCTCCTACATACCTAGAAAACTGTGAGATGGAGGTTCTTCTTTGAGGTATTGGTACATCGGAAGGGTCGTTAAACTATCTTCCTATAGATAAGAGATCCTAGAAACCTACCAAACTGTGAGATGATGGTTCATCTTTGAGGTGTTGGTACACCGGAATGTCTTTAAGCTATCATCCTTCAGTTTAGAGCTCCTAGATACCTAAAAAACTGTGAGATGATGGATCCTCTTTGAGGTAATGGTACACCGGAAGGTTATTAAGCTGTCATAATTCAGTTTAGAGCTCCTAGATACCTACAAAACTGTGAGATATAGTTCCTCTTATGGGTATTGACACAACGGAAGTGTCTTTAAGCTATCATCGTTCAGTTAACGCTCCTAGATACCTACCAAACTGTGAGATGATGGTTCCTCTTAGAGGTATTGACACACCGGAAGGTCTTTATGCTATCATCCTTAAGTTTACAGCTCCTAGACACCAACCAAACTGTGAGATGATGGTTCCCCTTTTAGGTCTCGACACACCGGAAGGGACTTTAAGTTATCATCCTTCAGTTCAGAGCTCCTAGATACCAACCAATCTCTGAGATGATGGTTCCTCTTAGAGGTATTGACTCACCGGAAGGGTCTTTAAGCTACCATCCTTCAGTTTAGAGCTCCTAAATACCTACCAAGCTCTGATATGATGATTCCTCTTTGAGGTATTGACACCCGGGATGGGTGTTTAAGCTATCATCCGCAGGTTAGAGCTCCTAAATACCTACCAAACTGTAAAATGATGATGCCTCATTCTGGTATTAACACACCAGAAGGTTAATTTAAGCTATCAGCCTTCAGTTTAGAGCTCCTAGATACCTACCAAACTGTAAGATGATGGTTCCTCTTGGAGGTATTGACACACCGGAAGGGTCTTTAAGTTATCATCGTTCAGTTTAAAGCTCCTAGATACCTACCAAACTGTGAGATGATGGTTTCCCATTAAGGTATTGACACACTGCAAGAGTTTTCAAGCTATCATCGTTCAGTTTAGAGCTCCTAGATACCTACCAAACTGTGAGATGATGGGATGATGGTTCCTCTTAGAGGTAATTGCACACCGGAATGGTCTTTAAGCTATCATTCTTCAGTTTAGATCTCCTAGATACCTACCAAACTGTGGGATATGGTTCCTCTTAGAGGTATTGGAACACCGGAAGTGTCTTTAAGCTATCAACCTTCAGTTCAGGGCTCCTAGATACCTACCAAACTGTGAGATGATGGTTCCCCATTAAGGTATTGACACACCAGAAGAGTCTTTAAGCTATCATCGTTCAGTTTAGATCTCCTAGATACCTACAAAACTGTGATTTGATGGTTCCTCTTTGGGGTATTTGTTCACCGGAAGGTTTTTAAGCTACCATCTTTCAGTTTAGAGCTCCTACATACCTACCAAACTGTGAGATGGAGATTCTTCTTTGAGGTATTGGTACATCGGAAGGTCATTAAGCTATCATCCTTAAGTTTAGAGCTCCTAGATACCAATCAAGTTGTGATATGATGGTGCCTCTTTGAGTTATCGACAACCCGGAAGGATCTTTAAGCTATCATCCTTCAGTTTAGTGCTCCTAGATACCTACCAAATTGTTAGATGATGGTTACTCTTAGAAGTATTGGCACACCGGAAGGGTCTTTAAACTATCATCCTTCAGTTTAGAGCTCCTAGATACCAACCAATCTCTGAGATGATGGTTCCTCTTAGAGGTATTGACACGCCGGAAGGGTCTTTAAGCTATCATCCTTCTGTTTAGAGCTCCTAGATACCTATCAAACTTTGAGATGATGATTCCTCTTTGAGATGTTGTCACACGGGTGGGGCCTTTAAGCTATCATCCCCAGGTTTGAGCTCCTAGATTCCCACCAAACTGTGAAGGGATGATTCCTCTTAGAGGTATTAACACACCGGAAGGGTAATTTAAGCTATCATCTTTCAGTTTAGGGCCCCTAGATACCTACCAAACTGTGAGATGATGGTTCTTTAGGGGCATTGACAGACCTGAAGGGTCTTTAAGCTATCATCGTTCAGTTTAAAGCTCCTAGATACCTACCAAACTGTGAGATGATGGTTGCCCTTAGAGGTTTTGACACACCCGAAGGTTCTTTAAGCTATCATCCTTCAGTTTAGAGCTCCTAAATACCTACGAATCTGTGAGATGATGGTTCCTCTTAGAGGTGTTGACTCACCGGAATTGTATTTAAGCTATTATCCTTCAGTTTAAAGCTCCTAGATACCTACCAAACTGTGAGATGATGGTTCGCCTTAGAGGTATTGACACACCCGAAGGGTCTTTAAGCTATCATCCTTCAGTTTAGAGCTCCTAGATACCTACCAATCTGTGAGATGATAATACCTCTTTGAGGTATTAACACACCAGAAGGGTAATTTAAGCTATCATCCTTCAGTTTAGAGCTCCTAGATACCTACCAAACTGTGAGATGATGGTTCCTCTTATAGGCGTTGACACACCGGAAGGGTCTTTAAGCTATCAACCATCAGTTTAGAGCTCCTAGCTACCTACCAAACTGTTAGATGATGGTTCCTCTTAGAGGTATTGACACACCGGAAGGATCTTTAAGCTATCATCCTTCAGTTAGGGCTCCTAGATACCTAACAAACTGTGAGATAATTAATCAACATTGAGGTATTGACACACCGGAAGGGTCATTGACCCGAGCACGGCCGCTGTGGGTCTTCATGACCCACACGCTAATATTACTTTTCATTCCCCCTCCACCAACGGTGACAGCAACCCCCTTCCCAGTGCCTTCGTAAGTCTATCCCCTCTACACAATACAGCTGGCAGCATTTGGATCGAGCATAGCAGTCCTCTTGGAATGTAGTGTGCGGGCCACGACGACCTACCGCGACCTTTTTTGTTCATATAAAAATTATTAGTAAAATATTACATTTGAATACGTTTTCCTTGTTTCGGTGAATTAGTTGGGAGAGAAGCAGACCGAATTCGTTCTATGTTGAATGAATCGTTGTCTTCAGAAACAGATATGAACTGGGTGGTTATGAAAGTAATGTAGGGACTGATGTCGTTCCACAAGAAGAGATACAAGCCGACCAAGTCCGGAACACAGATACGGAACAATGTGATGGCAGTAATGACGACGTAGCTACTAAGAGTGAACATTCGGAACAAAACTCCACTGCAGATGATGACATCCCACTGCTTGTATCACTTGGTTTTGACAATTATTAGTTTTTGCTAATTCTTTGTATATTTACTCGTACAAAAGTTTATGTGTGAAAATCTATTTAAAATGCAATTTGGAATCGGTTAAAATTTAACTTTTAGACTTTCTTCATGTTCTTTGAATCCATTAGTGTAAAATTATTTCCGACTTTTACCATTACTCCAGAAAAGGATACCAACTTTGTATCACATGCAATTAAGTGGAAATTTTGTAGTAACTGTTTAATAGAAAATATGTAGAACATGAATAAAGGTATGGATGTTGTTATGTCTAAGATAATAGTAGGCTACTAATTGATGTACAAACAGAGTTTAAAAAAGTGCAAGTCCTGACGAAACTAATTAAATAATAATATGTGGGTCACGGTGACCCACCACGAACTCCTGAAGACGCTCGTTGTGTGCGATTACTGCCGGGTTAAGCTATCATCGTTCAGTTTAGAGCTCCTAGATACCTACCAAACTGTGAGATGATGGTTCCTCTTAGAGGTATTGGCACACCGGAAGGGTCTTTAAGCTATCATCGTTCAGTTTAACGCTCCTAGATACCTACCAAACTGTGAGATGATGGTTCCTCGTTGAGGTATTGGTACACCGGAAGGTCCTTAAGCTACCATCTTTCAGTTTAGAGCTCCTAGATACCTACCAAACTGTGAGATGGTGGTTCTTCTTTGAGGTATTGGTACACAGGAAGGGTCGTTAAGCTATCATCCTACAGCTTAGAGCTCCTAGAAACCTACCAATCTGTGAGATGATGGTTCCTCGTTGAGGTATTGGTACACCGGAAGGTCTTTAAGCTACCATCTTTCAGTTCAGAGCTCCTAGATACCAACCAAACTGTGAGATGGTGGATCTTCTTTGAGGTATTGGTACACAGGAAGGGTCGTTAGGCTATCATCCTACAGTTTAGAGCTCCTAGAAACCTACCAAACTATGAGATGATGGTTCATCTTTGACGTGTTGGTACACTGGAACGCCTTTAAGCTATCATCCTTCAGTTTAGAGCTCCTAGATACCTACCAAACTGTAAGATACCGTTCCTCTTAGAGGTATTGACACACCGGAAGTGTTTTAAAGCTACCATCGTTCAGTTTAGAGCTCCTAGATACCTACCAAACTTTGAGATGATGGCTGCTCTTTGAGGAATTGACACACCGGAAGGTCTTTAAGCTATCATCCTTCAGTTAAGAGCTCCTAGATACCTACCAAACTGTGAGATGATGATTCCTCATTGAGGTATTGACACACGGGAAGGATCTTTAAGCTATCATCCGTCAGTTTACAGCTCCTAGATACCTACCAAACTGTGAGATGATGATTCCTCTTTGAGGTATAGACACACCAGAAGGATCTTTAAGCTATCATCCAGTTTATAGCTCCTAGATACCTACCAAACTGTGAGATGATGATTCCTCCTTGAGGTATAGACACACCAGAAGGATCTTTAAGCTATCATCCTTCAAAAACTCAGCAATTCTTCTAGGTTTGTGCCGTGTCTTGTGTGGGGTTTCGCCTAGGACACCAAGCTAGGCTCATCGGCGGGATCTTGGTGTCCCCGCCCGGACCCCCACAGGAGTGACGAACAGCGCGCCACCTCCCTTTATATAAGGCGCAACTGCACCTACTTGACTACGAGAACTAAAAGTTCAAGTAGCCTTAACCTCCCTATGAAGGCTTCCAAAAAGATGGTGTATTGGCTTTCGCGGCCGGTGAATTAAAACTCAGCAATTCTTCTAGGTTTGTGCCGTGTCTTGTGTGGGGTTTCGCCTAGGACACCAAGCTAGGCTCATCGGCGGGCTCTTGGTGTCCCCGCCCGGACCCCCACAGGAGTGACGAACTGCGCGCAACCTCCCTTTATATAAGGCGCAACTGCACCTACTTGACTACGAGAACTAAAAGTTCAAGTAGCCTTAACCTCCCTATGAAGGCTTCCAAAAAGATGGTATATTGGCTTTCACGGCCGGTGAATTAAAACTCAGCAATTCTTCTAGGTTTGTGCCGTGTCTTGTGTGGGGTTTCGCCTAGGACACCAAGCTAGGCTCATCGGCGGGCTCTTGGTGTCCCCGCCCGGACCCCCACAGGAGCGACGAACTGCGCGCCACCTCCCTTTATATAAGGCGCAACTGCACCTACTTGACTACGAGAACTAAAAGTTCAAGTAGCCTTAACCTCCCTTTGAAGGCTTCCAAAAAGATGGTATATTGGCTTTCACGGCCGGTGAATTAAAACTCAGCAATTCTTCTAGGTTTGTGCCGTGTCTTGTGTGGGGTTTCGCCTAGGACACCAAGCTAGACTCATCGGCGGGCTCTTGGTGTCCTCGCCCGGACCCCCACAGGAGTGACGAACTGCGCGCCACCTCCCTTTATATAAGGCGCAACTGCACCTACTTGACTACGAGAACTAAAAGTTCAAGTAGCCTTAACCTCCCTATGAAGGCTTCCAAAAAGATGGTATATTGGCTTTCACGGCCGGTGAATTAAAACTCAGCAATTCTTCTAGGTTTGTGCCGTGTCTTGTGTGGGGTTTCGCCTAGGACACCAAGCTAGGCTCATCGGCGGGCTCTTGGTGTCCCCGCCCGGACCCCCACAGGAGTGACGAACTGCGCGCCACCTCCCTTTATATAAGGCGCAACTGCACCTACTTGACTACGAGAACTAAAAGTTCAAGTAGCCTTAACCTCCCTATGAAGGCTTCCAAAAAGATGGTATATTGGCTTTCACGGCCGGTGAATTAAAACTCAGCAATTCTTCTAGGTTTGTGCCGTGTCTTGTGTGGGGATTCGCCTAGGACACCAAGCTAGGCTCATCGGCGACACGGCACAAACCTAGAAGAATTGCTGAGTTTTAATTCACCGGCCGTGAAAGCCAATATACCATATTTTTGGAAGCCTTCATAGGGAGGTTAAGGCTACTTGAACTTTTAGTTCTCGTAGTCAAGTAGGTGCAGTTGCGCCTTATATAAAGGGAGGTGGCGCGCAGTTCGTCACTCCTGTGGGGGTCCGGGCGGGGACACCAAGAGCCCGCCGATGAGCCTAGCTTGGTGTCCTAGGCGAAACCCCACACAAGACACGGCACAAACCTAGAAGAATTGCTGAGTTTTAATTCACCGGCCGTGAAAGCCAATATACCATCTTTTTGGAAGCCTTCATAGGGAGGTTAAGGCTACTTGAACTTTTAGTTCTCGTAGTCAAGTAGGTGCAGTTGCGCCTTATATAAAGGGAGGTGGCGCGCAGTTCGTCACTCCTGTGGGGGTCCGGGCGGGGACACCAAGAGCCCGCCGATGAGCCTAGCTTGGTGTCCTAGGCGAAACCCCACACAAGACACGGCACAAACCTAGAAGAATTGCTGAGTTTTAATTCACCGGCCGTGAAAGCCAATATACCATCTTTTTGGAAGCCTTCATAGGGAGGTTAAGGCTACTTGAACTTTTAGTTCTCGTAGTCAAGTAGGTGCAGTTGCGCCTTATATAAAGGGAGGTGGCGCGCAGTTCGTCACTCCTGTGGGGGTCCGGGCGGGGACACCAAGAGCCCGCCGATGAGCCTAGCTTGGTGTCCTAGGCGAAACCCCACACAAGACACGGCACAAACCTAGAAGAATTGCTGAGTTTTAATTCACCGGCCGTGAAAGCCAATATACCATCTTTTTGGAAGCCTTCATAGGGAGGTTAAGGCTACATGAACTTTTAGTTCTCGTAGTCAAGTAGGTGCAGTTGCGCCTTATATAAAGGGAGGTGGCGCGCAGTTCGTCACTCCTGTGGGGGTCCGGGCGGGGACACCAAGAGCCCGCCGATGAGCCTAGCTTGGTGTCCTAGGCGAAACCCCACACAAGACACGGCACAAACCTAGAAGAATTTCTGAGTTTTAATTCACCGGCCGTAAAAGCCAATATACCATCTTTTTGGAAGCCTTCATAGGGAGGTTAAGGCTACTTGAACTTTTAGTTCTCGTAGTCAAGTAGGTGCAGTTGCGCCTTATATAAAGGGAGGTGGCGCGCAGTTCGTCACTCCTGTGGGGGTCCGGGCGGGGACACCAAGAGCCCGCCGATGAGCCTAGCTTGGTGTCCTAGGCGAAACCCCACACAAGACACGGCACAAACCTAGAAGAATTGCTGAGTTTTAATTCACCGGCCGTGAAAGTCAATATACCATCTTTTTGGAAGCCTTCATAGGGAGGTTAAGGCTACTTGAACTTTTAGTTCTCGTAGTCAAGTAGGTGCAGTTGCGCCTTATATAAAGGGAGGTGGCGCGCAGTTCGTCACTCCTGTGGGGGTCCGGGCGGGGACACCAAGAGCCCGCCGATGAGCCTAGCTTGGTGTCCTAGGCGAAACCCCACACAAGACACGGCACAAACCTAGAAGAATTGCTGAGTTTTAATTCACCGGCCGTGAAAGCCAATATACCATCTTTTTGGAAGCCTTCATAGGGAGGTTAAGGCTACTTGAACTTTTAGTTCTCGTAGTCAAGTAGGTGCAGTTGCGCCTTATATAAAGGGAGGTGGCGCGCAGTTCGTCACTCCTGTGGGGGTCCGGGCGGGGACACCAAGAGCCCGCCGATGAGCCTAGCTTGGTGTCCTAGGCGAAACCCCACACAAGACACGGCACAAACCTAGAAGAATTGCTGAGTTTTAATTCACCGGCCGTGAAAGCCAATATACCATCTTTTTGGAAGCCTTCATAGGGAGGTTAAGGCTACTTGAACTTTTAGTTCTCGTAGTCAAGTAGGTGCAGTTGCGCCTTATATAAAGGGAGGTGGCGCGCAGTTCGTCACTCCTGTGGGGGTCCGGGCGGGGACACCAAGAGCCCGCCGATGAGCCTAGCTTGGTGTCCTAGGCGAAACCCCACACAAGACACGGCACAAACCTAGAAGAATTGCTGAGTTTTAATTCACCGGCCGTGAAAGCCAATATACCATCTTTTTGGAAGCCTTCATAGGGAGGTTAAGGCTACTTGAACTTTTAGTTCTCGTAGTCAAGTAGGTGCAGTTGCGCCTTATATAAAGGGAGGTGGCGCGCAGTTCGTCACTCCTGTGGGGGTCCGGGCGGGGACACCAAGAGCCCGCCGATGAGCCTAGCTTGGTGTCCTAGGCGAAACCCCACACAAGACACGGCACAAACCTAGAAGAATTGCTGAGTTTTAATTCACCGGCCGTGAAAGCCAATATACCATCTTTTTGGAAGCCTTCATAGGGAGGTTAAGGCTACTTGAACTTTTAGTTCTCGTAGTCAAGTAGGTGCAGTTGCGCCTTATATAAAGGGAGGTGGCGCGCAGTTCGTCACTCCTGTGGGGGTCCGGGCGGGGACACCAAGAGCCCGCCGATGAGCCTAGCTTGGTGTCCTAGGCGAAACCCCACACAAGACACGGCACAAACCTAGAAGAATTGCTGAATTTTAATTCACCGGCCGTGAAAGCCAATATACCATCTTTTTGGAAGCCTTCATAGGGAGGTTAAGGCTACTTGAACTTTTAGTTCTCGTAGTCAAGTAGGTGCAGTTGCGCCTTATATAAAGGGAGGTGGCGCGCAGTTCGTCACTCCTGTGGGGGTCCGGGCGGGGACACCAAGAGCCCGCCGATGAGCCTAGCTTGGTGTCCTAGGCGAAACCCTACACAAGACACGGCACAAACCTAGAAGAATTGCTGAGTTTTAATTCACCGGCCGTGAAAGCCAATATACCATCTTTTTGGAAGCCTTCATAGGGAGGTTAAGGCTACTTGAACTTTTAGTTCTCGTAGTCAAGTAGGTGCAGTTGCGCCTTATACAAAGGGAGGTGGCGCGCAGTTCGTCACTCCTGTGGGGGTCCGGGCGGGGACACCAAGAGCCCGCCGATGAACCTAGCTTGGTGTCCTAGGCGAAACCCCACACAAGACACGGCACAAACCTAGAAGAATTGCTGAGTTTTAATTCACCGGCCGTGAAAGCCAATATACCATCTTTTTGGAAGCCTTCATAGGGAGGTTAAGGCTACTTGAACTTTTAGTTCTCGTAGTCAAGTAGGTGCAGTTGCGCCTTATATAAAGGGAGGTGGCGCGCAGTTCGTCACTCCTGTGGGGGTCCGGGCGGGGACACCAAGAGCCCGCCGATGAGCCTAGGTTGGTGTCCTAGGCGAAACCCCACACAAGACACGGCACAAACCTAGAAGAATTGCTGAGTTTTAATTCACCGGCCGTGAAAGCCAATATACCATCTTTTTGGAAGCCTTCATAGGGAGGTTAAGGCTGCTTGAACTTTTAGTTCTCGTAGTCAAGTAGGTGCAGTTGCGCCTTATATAAAGGGAGGTGTCGCGCAGTTCTTCACTCCTGTGGGGGTCCGGGCGGGGACACCAAGAGCCCGCCGATGAGCCTAGCTTGGTGTCCTAGGTGAAACCCCACACAAGACACGGCACAAACCTAGAAGAATTGCTGAGTTTTGATTCACCGGCCGTGAAAGCCAATATACTATCATCCTTCAGTTTAGAGCTCCTCGATACCTACCAAACTGTGAGATGATGATTCCTCTTTGAGGTATTGACACACCGGCATGGTCTTTAAGCTATCATCCTTCAATTTAGAGTCCTAGATACTTACCAATCTGTAGATGATGATTTCTCTTTGAGGTATTTACACACCGGAAGGGTTTTTAAGTTATTATTCATCAGTTAAGAGCTCCTAGATACCTACCGAACCGTGAGATGATGGATCCTCTTAGTGATATTGAAACACCGGAAGTGTCTTTAAGCTATTATCGTTCAGTTTAGTGCTACTAGTTACCTACCAGACTGTGACATGATGGCGCCTCTTAGTGGTATTGGCACACCGGAAGGGTCTTTAAGCTATCATCCTTCAATTTAGAGCTCCTAGATACCTACCAAACTGTGAGATGATGGTTCCTGTCCGAGGTATTGACACACCGGAGGAGTCTTTGAGCTATCATCCTTCAGTTTAGAGCTCCTAGATACCTACCAAACTGTGAGATGATGGTTCCTCTTTGAGGTATTTTGATACCGCAGGGTTGTTAATGGGCCATCCTACTGAGTTTTTAGCCCAAAAACGGCAAAGAAACGAAAATGAGTTGTTGTCATAAGTCGGTAGACCAGACATCAGAGCACATGTGGATACTAGTTTTTTTTAAATCTGCGGACATTTTTAAATATCTTGCGGAGGCATTAAATTGTGCGTGCATGGCGCTTAAATAGGTCACACCCAAGTTTCCTGTGCTCATGTTAGACATACAATGTTTTTTTTTGCCTCGTGATTTGATATCTTGCAGTAGCCTAACTTATTTGACTTGAGTTTATTTTATTGGTTTTGTGGTGAGAAGTGAGTAAAATGCACTCCATTCTTAGTCGTAGGGGTAGGAAATCAAAAAAGAGTGAACGGGCTAGTGTAAATATTAGGAAGTGATGGGGGGACAAATCTATTGCTGAAGTTGTGGATAGTGGATCGATACTTAATGTTAGTGCCGGACCAATTGTGGCAAATGAGACAGAAACACCAGCTCCCTCTAGTGTTAATGAGAAGAAGCTAGAATATTTTTCTACTGAAGCCAGTGCTACAGTAGGCCTAATTAGTGATGAATACATTATAGTGCACCTGGAGATGTTGCAGAAGCTCATTGGAAACCTCAAGTGCAGTGAGTGTTATAAGAAATGATTAGTTCTACTCCTTAGGGATAAGCATGGCTTTTGTAGTAAGTTGGTAATGAAATATAATGCATATGATTGATTTCTTTAACTAAGTAGGGTGCACAAGTCCCTGTTCAAATGAAAAGTCACAGAGACCAAGCTTTGACAATAATAGAAGGATGGTAGAAGCTTTTGAAAATATAGGAACAGTCCATTCTGCTATGAATACATTCTGTAGTGCAGTAGGCATAAAGGGGATGGCAAAGAAAAACGTATGAAACTCATTTCAGTGGACTGGGAAAGAGCACCTCTCAATTTAAATATGAGATTCTTAACAAAAGTAGGAAGGTCATACGAAGGGAACACGTAGCTGTCGACCCCTCACTCGAGCAGAAAGATATTCTGGATATTGCTGTATCCTATGATAGCAGTTGGCACAACCATGGCCACACCTGTTTGTAGGGGATTGGCGTGGTCATTGATATCTTGACTGGTCTAGTTATTGACTACGAAACCATGTCAACGTATTGCCATAGGTGCAGTGTTACAGCTGCGGAAGTGGGAATAAATACCCCTGTATTTCCAATTGAAGGGAGGGGCATAAGAAATTTGGGGAATGTTCAATAAATTTTGAAGGCACGTCAGGAGCAATGGAAATGGTAGCAGCACCACGTTCTGTTTCTGACTGTAAGCTGTGCTACACTCCATGGCTATCTGACGGTGACGCTAGGACTTTTCGGCACCTAAACAGCCTCCAGGTTTATAAACAACCAATTGAAAGAGGATAATGTATAAATCACATTTCTAACAGAATGGGTACGGGTCTGTGGAATCTTGTAAAAGAATGGCAAGCCAAGGGTGTTAAACTTGGTGGGCGGGGACCAGCAACACTGAGGGAAAGTACAACAATGTCACTGACTTTCTATTGCATGACTGCTATAGCTTCAAAATGTTACTAATGTGCCACAAATGAAGCGATGTATATTTGCCACTCTGAGACACTGCTTGTCTACAGATGAAAACCACCAGCACATCACCTGCCCTGATGGGAGTTGATTCCTGGTGATTTTTTTTTAGAAAGCTGTTGCAGCAGGTGAATCACCACAGTATCATGACAAGATGAATGTCAGACTGACCCCCGTGCTAGCATGTAAATTAATGCTCCTTTATCAGCGTCTGGCAAATGATGAAATATTAAAACGATGTGCTAGGGGAAAAACAAAAAACCCGAACGAAAGTGTGCATTCTCTGATTTGGCAGAGGTGCCTTAAACATTCTTTTACAACATAATCAAGAGTGGATATGGCAGTGGCAAATGTTGTAAGAGAATTTAATATGGGTGCACTTGCTACGCAGAAACCGAAAAAGTCCCCTTTATGCAGAGAAATAAGTGACAGTGTACATAAGACAAGCAAAGACATAGACGAGGTGCGAGAAAAGAAGGGCATAGCTAGGACCAAACATGACAAAAAAAACTGTTAGGAAATGATGAGGCTGGTGAAAACCAAGGCAGAAGAAAGAAATGAGTACAAGGAAAGGGATATGTATGATGTTGGCAAGTTCTGAGGCAGGTATGTTCAATTGAAACGTGTCTGCCTACTAAAATGGCTCATTCTCGAAAGTGTATATTTTCAGCGTTCAAAATGCTCTTTACGCATCAGTTTTGATCAAAATGACCTGAAATATTAAATGCGCATGCAGATTCATAGTATTCGTAAATTTTACTATTCACTTTGAAAATAGTTGATAAATTTTTGAATTATGATGTGCCAGGCCTTTGAATATTGGAATTTCATGTAAGTTTTTTTCAATGTAACAAAATATACAATTATAATATAGAAGTTCTAACAAGACTATAAAAATCATATTGCATTTATTAATTAGTCCTTTATACCAACAATGAAAGAGTTTTGAGATGGAAAATATAAAATTGTTGCTTCTGGGACATTTAGGAAATCAAAATTTTCTTTAAATGATCATATTTTCAAAACTAACCACTCAATCCGGTTCTAATTTAGGGATATTCTTTATGTTACGTGCAACATCTCAATCCTAGAATTGCATGTAAATTGGATGGTAACTACAAATCATAGAAAACTCAGTAGGGTCCTCCCCTTAAGCTACTATCAACCAGTTTATAGCACCTAAGTAACCATCCAGACTGAGAGCAGATGGTTCCTCTTGGAGTGTCATTAAGCTAAAATCAGTCAGCCTAGAGCTCATAGGTACTCACGCAAACGGTGACTAACTGGAAGGTATTTAAGGTAATAGCATTGAGATTATTGCTCCTACCAACCCAAGCGGTTAGCAGATGGTACTTCTTAAAGAGATTGACACACTATAGTTCCTTTAAGATAATTTCATTCAGAAAATATCTCCTATAATCCATCCCGAATCGAAAGGCAGAGCTCTTGACATTAAGGAAGCGATCGATATACACTTAGATTAAAGAAATAACCCCAAAAATTTAAACGAACACACGTTCATGGTGAGTTCACCCCTCTTCACTCTACAAGAAAACACGACCCGTCCGACATAAGACACAACATAAAACATAACGATGTAGCCAAACTATATATGGGATTTATAAGAGAAAAATGTTATTGGATCACGATTTACGATGTACCTTTTTCTTCAATAAACCTAGGCCGGTACTAATGGCAGTACTCAAGGTGCCAGGACATTCTCATTAGTCCGTTTGAGCTTAAAGAGGCATTTTCAGCTAAAGAGTGGAGTTTGAAACCATGTCTAACATAGTTGAAAATTATCCTGAATACAATTACATACACCACATTAGAGTGACTAGACTTGGCAACCTAGTATAGGTACATTTGCACGAGGAGCACATAGCACTTAGGAATGCGAGAGGGGGGGGGGGGGGGAACAACCCAACGAGATAAGGAACCCTAACGAAGAAATTTCCCATCAGGTGATTGCAAACAGTGACCAAGTGAACTGCTCCCAACAGGACCGCGCATGACTCAACCAGATAAGAAGCCTGTACAATACAATCTGAATTGACCATCTACAACAACCACATATTCACTCAAAACCAGCAAATTCCAAAGTTCGATCACCACTTCCAGTATCTCAACTAAGCATCACATAGACTACAACTAACAAATATTGGCCAGTTGCATTGTCTCAAGTAATACTGCAACTAAATAAGTGCATATATTTTGTAAATATTATCACCCGTACTTTCAGACATAGATTATATAGCCAAAGTGTAATGGATCTGATGATGATCGTATGACAGTCATGTGTATTTATTAATGTCATACTTTCTTTCGGGATTAAGGAATAACACATCTCAAACGTTTTCACCGACTGAAAAGCATCAAACTTTCGTTAACTATGGAACATGTGTGCATTCAATTTACATTATCTAATTAAGTTACTCCACATGCAATGCACGAAAGTGGCTTTAGACCACTACGAATCATCATTTTGCTCCACATGTACCACACGAATGGAGGGTTATACCATTATGGAAAAACTTGAGTGTCTTCAAATTACTCTCCCGGGTAAAATTTGCCTCGCAAGTAGTACAAGAATTTGGCTTTAGACTACTATGGATCATGTGCCCCTTCCAACTGCACCACATGAACCACAGGATGTGGCATTACACTACCATGGATCAAGAGGTATGTCTTCAAAGTACCTTCATAAATAAATTTCACTCGGCATGCTCTACATGTATTTTGCTTTATACCACCATGGATCTTCAAGTGCGTCTTCAGGATACCTCTCCGAATAAGGATTGCTCTACTTGTACCACAGGATTCTGGCTTGAGACTATTATGGAAAAGCAAGTGTGCCTTCAAATAAAACTCAGTAAAGTTTGCTCAGAAATACTGCACCAATGAGGACTTAGCCAATTACGTAAACCCGTGTTGCTTTTCAATTGACCTTTATCAGTCAAGTTCACTCTACATTCACCTCAGGAATTTACCTAGCGACTATTACGGACGTACATCTGAGTCTTCATTGAACCTTTGCGAGAATAGTATGTTCCACTTGTACCACGGAAATGTGGCTAGAGACCACTATGGATCATCATGTGTTTCACAGGTGATATATCCGAGTAAAGTTTGCAGCACATGTACTAAATAAATGAGGTATGAAACATCACGTGAATCATAATTTGCATTTCTCAATAAACTCTGGCCCATATGTATCACAGAATAAGGCTTTGTACCACTATGGATCATCATTTTTTTCTTCAGGTCGCCTTTCCTTCTATAGTTTGCTCCGTATGAACTTCTTTCCTAATAAATTTTGCTTCGCATATATCACAGGAGTTAGGCATGAGACTACTATGGACCATCATCTGTATCTTAAGGTCACCTCTTCCAATCAAGTTGGCTCCACAATTAGCACAGGATTGTGGCTTGAGTCCACTATGGATCGTCATACGTGCCTTCCTGGTGACTTTTCTGAGTAAATTTTGCCTCGCATTAATCACAGGAATGCTGAATGAGACACTATGAATCACCTCGTGTTCCTTTTAACAGGGTTTCTTAATACCCTTTGCTCCACATGTGTTATAGGAATAAGGCCTTAAACCACTATGGATCATCTCATGTTTCTTAAGTTCACTTTTCCTAGTAAACTTTGCTCCACATGTACCACAGGATTGTGGCTTGAGTTTACTATGGGTAATCATGTGATTCTTCAAGTGTGATTTCCGAGTAAATTTTGCTTCGCATAAATCACAGGAATGTGGCTTATAACTACTATGAATCATAATGTGCTTTTTTAAAGTTCCTTTCTCAGTAAACCGAGCTCCGCATGTGTCACAGGAATAGGGCCTTACACCACTATGTATCATCATGTGTGTATTCAAATGTCCTTTAAGAGTAAATTTCGCTTCGCATATATCACAGGAATGTGGCCTAAGACCACTATGAATCATCAAGTGTTTGTTTAAACTGCCCTTCTCAGTAAACCGTGCCTCGCATGTTTCACAGGAATAAGGAATTATACCACTATGGATCATCATGTGTCTCTTTAACTGTGCTTTCTGAGTAAATTTTGCTTGGCATGTACCACAGGAGTGTGGCTTGAGAGCACTATGTATCATCATGTGGGTTTTCAAATGCCCTTTACGAGTAAATTTTTCTTCGCATATATCACAGGAGTGTGGCTTGAGACCACTATGTATCATCACGTGTGTATTCAAATGTCCTTTTCGAGTAAATTTTGCTTCGCATATATCACAGGAATGTGGCTTAAGACCACTATGAATCATCACATGTTTCTTTAAACTGCCTTTCTCTGTAAACCGACCTCCGCATGTGTCACAGGAATACGGCCTTACACCACTATGGATCATCTTGTGGGTCTTCAACTGCGCTTTCTGACTGAATTTTGCTTCGCATGTATTGCAGGAGTGTGGTTTGCGACCACTATGGATCATCATGTGTATTTTCAACTGTCCTTTTCGAGTAAATTTTGCTTCGCATATATCACAGGAATGTGGCTTAAGTCCACTATGAATCATCATATGTCTCTTGAAGTCGTTTTTCTGAGAAAAGTTCGTTCCACATGTATCACAGGTATGTGGCATGTTACCATTTTGATTGAGTGAGAATACGAATCTATCTCTTGTTAAAGCGTTCTCAGGATTGTGGTTGTTTCTGTCAAGAATTTCTGATGTTAAAACGAGTAAAATACCCCTAACATTATAATATCAAAAATGACATAGCACGATTCCGGATAAGTACACAATAATCTTCAGTATTCGTAGATATATAGGGAATAACACCCATTACAATTTCCATACATTCTTGTTGACCAACTAAAAGGCATTTTATTTCGCTATGTTAGATGATCATGGGAAACGGAATAATAACATTAAGGTCAAGAGATCGAATTAGTGAAAACTTTACAAGTGCATTTATTTGCAAGTTATCCTTAAATGCTACGAAATGAGCTCGTGTCTACTCTAAAATGGAGTGGTGTTGTGCAGTCGACATATATTATACAAACAATACTGTTTTATACTGTATGTCGGTGTTTTTGGATTAATAGTTCTTACGGATGAACGTTTGAATCCTCTTATAGCAAGAAAAAATGCGCTTGTGCCAGTCAACATGATCTTCCAACATTTCGATTAAATGGATAAGTAAAAAATGGGTGCTGCAAGGGTGTGCTCTCCAGGACGGGTAAGAGCAGAGAAAGTCGTGTGAGGGCTCAATCGAGAGGGCGCCTTCTCCTTATCTAAAGGACGAATATATTTCACTATAAAATAAAAATATCCACACCTCCAGGGAAATAAGAACATTTTAAAGAACATGCACACTTGAGGCTCTTCCAAGAAGGCAGGCTTTTCAAACTTTATGAAAGATGCCTCCATACGCTCCCTCCACTTCCCCCTACATCCATCCCACCACCGTCCTCAGAATTCCCTAAAATTCCAAACAGAGTTTTCCAAAGTTTATTAGATTTTTCACAAAAGTCCAGCATTGCTTCCACTTACTCGCGCTAGGCTCATCTCTCTTGACCTACTTTGGACAGTTTCAGTTCTTTTCCAACTTTTTTATCGATTTATTTATGATTTTATATATTTATGTATTTACAATTATTTATTGAATATCTATTTACCAATTATTCGTGAACTACAAGGTCATCGACCCGAGATTTCCGAAAATAGTCAATATCACCCTAACGATAATTGGAGGAAGCCGTGTGAGTGCTCAAACGAAAGGTCTAGGTTCCACCTCTCCAGAGGAGTCACCGGTTTCAATTTTCATATTTTTATTAATGACTAGCTGAAGTACCCGTGCTTGGCTACGCGTCATAAATAAATTAAAATGTGAAGGTGACAGTTAAAACAGGGGATAGGCGAGGTGCTGCGCAGAGGGAGATTAAGGATGGAACATTTTGTCCAACTACACCCCTCGGCGTTGACCGTGTTTTATAGCACAAATTTATGTTTTACCCGCTAACCGTTGGAGATACCATTCGGATAGAAAATAAGAGTTTAGTGCTTTTCAGTCGGTCAACACGAATGTACCCAAAAGAGATGGGTTATGCCCTAATCCTGAAATAAATTACATGAGATTAATAAAACACTAGGATGACCAGTTTCGATCGTCAAGCGATTGTACATATTGTAAATATTTTCACCTGTATTTCAAACATAGATTTTATAGCCTAAGTGTATTGGATCTGATGATGATCGCTTGACGATCGAAACTGGTCATCCTAGTGTTTTATTAATCTCATGTAATTTATTTCAGGATTAGGGCATAACCCATCTCTTTTGGGTACATTTCGTGTTGACCGACTGAAAAGCACTAAACTCTTGTTTACTAAGGCAACACTGAAAATATGGCTTCAAACACCACAACGGATAGAAAATGTTATTTCAAACCTCGTATATGCCATCAAAAGTTTGCTATTTCTTAGCGTTCTCTTTTTATTTGAAATGGAAATATGAAAGTTTGAAACCAAAGGGTGTAGTGACGTCACTAAAATGGTCGCCATCTATAAATAGTGCAAAGTATTGAAATCAAAAGTAACCTATATGTTAACCAGGTAAATCAGCTACTTCCATGTAAAATTCATGTAATTCGGACCAGCGGTACTTGCTTGATTGAGTAATACAAAGACACACACCATCTCATTTCTAGCCTCGCTTTGCTCGCGTCATAGTCATGTCATATCGTTATTCAATGAAATGCAGGTTTAACCCCGTTAACACCCCTTTAGAACCTGAATATCCAAAAATCCCTCCTTAGTAGACGTTTTCGACACACAATAAACATATCCCCAAAATATAATTCTTCTACCTTTAATATTTTTGGTTGGTCGATGAGAGTGAACATCCTAAAATCCTTCCTTAGTGGACGTTTTTCTACCAGAATTTCACCCCTCCCCATAGGCCCCTTAAATTGGATTTATGAAACACCTATTTATTTATTTATTTATTTATTTATTTTTAAGCTGATTGATTTCCTCCGAGTTTCAAAATCCTCGCCTATGTAGTTTAAGAGATACACGCTCCGTTAGGAATTTTTCAACCCCCTCTTTTCATCCCTTTCACCTCATAAAATACACTACATCGAAAAACCATTAGACATGTGTCAGCTTATTTTTAATGATTAGTAATATGCCAAGTATCACATCCCCAAACGAAACCACTCGTGAGATATTGTTATTCAATGAAATGCACGTTTACCCCCCTAACACCTCTTTAGAACCTGAATATCCAAAACTCTTTCCTTAGTGGACGTTTTCGACATACAACGAACATATACCCAAAATTTCATGCTGCTAACTTCAATAATTTTGGCTGGGCGATGATGAGTGAGTCAGTCAGGACATTTTCTTTCATTTATTTTTGATAATTTCACCCCTCCCCATGAACCCCTCAAATTGGATTTATGAAACAAACGGTCGAACACCTATTTACTTATTTAAAGCTGATTTGCCCCTGAGTTTGATGAGTGAGTGAGTCAATCAATTAGGACACTTTCTTTCCTGTTTTTCCCCCCATAGTTTCACCCCTCTCCAAGGGATCCAATTGGATTTATGAAAAAAAAAACGGTCAAACACCTATTTACTTGTATTTTAAGCTGGTTTTTTTTTCGCCGAATTTCAAACTTCTCGCCTATGTCGTTTCAGAGATACACGATCCGTTAAGAATCCCTCAACCCCCAATTTTCACCCCTTTCACCTTATTTCAAGATGGCGGCGAGTGAGAGACGGGCAGTGAGTTGGCTCCGTACATATTTAATTTTCTTGTTTGTAAATAGAGAAATAGCGAGTTCTAAAGTTTCTCTGAGTGAGTGTGTGGATATAAGAAGTTCGATCGTGAACGCAAAGTGCTGGGAAGACATTCTCGTAAGTAGCAAATGTGAATTTAGTTCGTTAGTATTGTGTTCATCATCTCGGCCAGTGCCTGAACTGCCGCCCCGCCACCCTACCTGGCTCAAGGTTGCACGGCTGAAGTCAGACCACCCTCGTCAGCCGCTCCCTCCCATCTCTCACAGCTGTGGTTGGGGACCCTTTCTCTTGGCCTTGGCTGGTGACGTGCAAGTTAATCCGGGCCCAGTAACTGTAAAATGTGTGAAGTGTGACTCTGTAGGACGAGTAAACCAGATCCGGATTCAGTGCTCAGAATGTCAACAGTTTGTGCATCGTACTTGTGCCAAATTGACTGCAGGTCAATCTAGAAAAATATCAAGAGGTGAAAATTCGAAACGTAAACGTAAACGTAAACCTCTCGTTGATGCTTGGTTGATAGAAGAAGCGCCATCACTCATCTGTGTGTCTGAAACTTGGCTCAATCCCTCCATTTACAACAATGAGGTGATTTCGGACAGTTACATAATATTTAGAAATGACAGGCCCTCTACAGGTGGTGGAGTTCTCATAGCTTGTCTCCCAGAGCTACAACCCAGAAGCGTGCCCGAACTCGAAGTAGAGGCGGAGGTAGTTTGGATACAGATTACAACCAAGCAGGGTCCCATTCTGGTTGGCTCTGCATACCGAGCCCCGGGTTCTAAAGACCTCCACAACGAAGCCCTTCTTCGCTCCCTCTCAAGAGCACAGGCGCTACAGAATAAATTCTTCGCTATTCTCCTGCTAGGTGACTTCAACCTTCAAATTGACTGGCTCTCGAACGATACTCCGAAAGCTCTTAATTCTCTTTCTGAAAAAATTCTATGATGCTTTTACGGCCTATTTCTTCAGCAGCTGGTAAAGCAACCCACTCGAATCACGGACCATAGCAGAACCACCCTGGACCTAGTGCTCACAGATAATGTGGACATAGTGGACTCCGTTGAAGTAATTGAAGGCGTGTGTGATCATGAAGCAACCAGGGTTGAACTGAAATTACTCCACCCAAAATTGAAGAAAATATACAAAACAGCTCTCAACTACAACAAAGCCAACTGGTCATTATTAAATTCTCTGTTTCGCTCCAATCTTCCGGTAGTGCACACCGTTGACATAGAAACCCTCTGGACAGAGTGGAAAACTATATTCTGGCAGTGTGTACAACAGTGCATTCCACAAGTTAAATTAAATGGCAATCGTCGATCTCCTTGGATTACCAATGAGATTGTACTAATGTTAAAAAAGAGAAATAAATTGTACAAAAAATGGAAACATAACCCTACCCCCACTAATCTCCATAAGTACAAGATCCAACGGAATTTAACAAAAATCACCATTAGAAACAGCCAAAGCAATTTCATCTGGAATTTGGGCTCCTCGGACACGAAATCTCTGTGGCGATATATCAGCTCCAGATCAAGAAGCACGCCCTCCACGAATTTCACGTATAATGGCAAAATTTTATCTGAACCCGCGGAGATTGCTCAATCATTTTTCTCCTCCTTCTCTCAGAACTTTTCTTCCTTTACGCCATCACAAAATTATATAATAGATCGAAATATTCCTTTCCCTAAACTTGAATCCATTTATTTCTCCGTTGATGAGGTCTGCAAGTTGTTGTCATCTTTACCCCCCAATTCCGCTACTGGGCCTGATAATATACCCGCAAGAATTCTCAAAACGTGTGCTCAGGCCCTCGCTCCATCCATCTGCACAGTATTTAACACCTCTTTTCAATATGGGAAACTACCATCTGATTGGAAAATCGCCAACGTTGTTCCTGTCCACAAAACTGGTAATAAGGAATCAGTAACCAACTACCGCCCCATATCATTGACATCCATATTGTGTAAGGTAATGGAGCGTCTGCTATCGAGGGAGATGTTGCGTTTCCTGAAAGAAATTGGTTCTCTTAACGAACACCAGCATGGGTTTCTGCCTGGACGTTCCTGTACAACGCTACTCACATCAGCTGTGGACGACTGGCAACAAACTTTGGAAAGAATACCAGGCAGTCAAGTGGATCTCGTTACTCTCGATTGGACCAAGGCTTTTGATCAGGTTCCCCATTCACGTCTCCTTGATAAACTGCGCTCCTACAGCTTCGGTGGTAAACTAGTGGGGTGGTTGACTGACTTTTTTACAAACCGGCATCAGAGAGTAGTCTTCCAAGGCGCACATTCCTCTACTGTTTTGGTCCCATCTGGTGTCCCTCAAGGATCAGTCCTTGGTCCTCTACTTTTCAAAATATTCATGTTGGATCTTCCCCATGCAGTCTCCTCAAACATCTACCAATATGCCGACGACACAACCCTCTATCGCAAGATCAAAGACAATAGTGACCTCACCGCCCTGCAGGAGGATCTAAATAACATCAGTGTCTGGTGCAAAATTAACGGCCTGGCTGTCAATTCTTCCAAAAGTAATCTAATCTCCCTAAACCGTAATCGAATTCCAGCGGCCAACCCTTATCACTTTGAAAACACTCCGATTCCCCGTGTGCAGTGCGTCAAACTTCTTGGACTCAACATCACTTCCGACCTGAAATGGAACACCCACACCGACGCAGTGAGGAACCAAGCTGCACGCCAACTGGGTATGCTAAGCAGAAATCTACGTGGCTGCCGTACCAAAGTGAAGAGGACCGCCTACCTGAGTCTAGTACGACCGCTGCTAATTCACGCGTGCCCTTCATGGAGCCCCGGCACCAAGGGAAATATCCTTAAGCTTGAACAGATACAAAATCGTGCCACTAAATTCATTCTTTCGAAAAATTCCGACGTAGACTCTAAAATCAGACGCCAAAAATGTAGCCTTCCATCTATTGAGAACCTATTTACCCAAATTGATTTGTTATACCTGAGAAAACTTTTTAACAATTCTGACTCATCTGCTATTTTAGACAAAATTTCCCTTGGCTACCGATCAGCTCAGAAGGGCCGCGGAGTTACGCTGTACGCCCCACTACCCAGGACTGAGTCGTACAAACTGGGGTTTGTAAATAGATCGGTCTGTGCATGGAAAAGCCTACCGTGTTCCCTGAAGGCCAGCAACAATAATGCCGTTCAGTTCAAGAGGAAGCTGCGGCATTATATGTTCATGAAGTAGGTTGTTCCTCATAAATTATGACCCGATTCTTTGTTGTGCTAGTGTTTCCTGTGTATCTCCATTTACAATATTTATGTGACCTCTTCTCTTGTTTTCCTGCCTTATCCTATATAAATTTACCATCCCTCTAATGTATACTGTAAATAATTTATCATTGCTCGATTCTCACTAATTGCCATCTTGTGTACAGATGTAAATATAACCCAGTATATATAGTGGGGGCTCTGACGCATCCCGAATGCGAAGTGGGGCTTTGCTCTTTTCAGAGACTCCCTTCAGTGTAATGTAAATAAAGTGTAAGGCACTGATGAATAAATATGAAATGAAAATAATATACACCAAATCGATAAACCCTTAGACATATGTCTGATTATTTTTAATGATTAGTTTATATACCGAATATCACATCCCCAAAGAAACAACTCATGAGATATCGTTATTCAATGAAATGCACGTTTACCCCCCTTAACACCTCTTTAAAACCCGAACAAACAAAAATCATTCCTTAGTTTACGTTTTCGACATACAGCGAACATATTCCCAAAATTTATTGTTTCCAACTTTAATAGTTTTCGCTGGGCGAGATGACTGAGTGAGTCAGACAGGACATTTTCTTTCAATTATTTTTACCAGAATTTAACCCCTCCCCATGGGCCCCTTAAATTGGATTGATGAAAAAACGCTTCAACACATATTAACTTCTTTTTTAATCTGTCTTTTTCCCCTGAGTTTGATGAGTGAGTGAGTTAGTCAGTCAGTTAGGTCACTTCCTCTCCTTTTTCCCCCAGAATTTCACCCCACTCCGTTGGCCCCTTAAATTAATTTATGAAAAAACGGTCGAACACCGATTTACTTAATTTTTAAGCTGATATTTTTTTTCGCTGAGTTTCAAATTTCTCGCCTATGTCGTTTAAGAGATGGGCCTACACGCTCCGTTAGGAATCCTTCAACCCCCACTTTTCAACCCTTTCACCTCATAATAAAACACCACATCGAAAAATCCTTAGACACATGTCTGCTTATTTTTAATGATTAGTTTATATGCCGAGTATCACATCCACAAATGAAACCACCCGTGAGATATTGTTATTCAATGAAATGCAGGTTTAAACCCCTTAAGAACCCTTTAGAACCTGAATATCCAAAAATACTCCCTTAGTATACGGTTTTGACATACAACGAACATATCCCCGAAATACCATGTTTCCAACTTCAATATTTTTGGCTGGGCGATGATGAGTGAGTGAATGAATCAGGACATTTTCTTTCATTTTTTTTTCTTCAGAATTTCACCCCTCCCGATGAACCCCTTCAATTTGATTGATCAAAAAAACCTGTCGAAAAGCTTTTTACTTACTTAAAAGCAGTTTTCCCCCCTGAGTTTGAAGAGTGAGTCAGTCAGTCAATCAGTTAGGACACTTTCTTTCCTGTTACCCCCCCCCCCCCAGCATTTCACCCCTCCCCATGGGCCCCTTAAATTGGATTTATGAAAAACAAAACAGTCAAACATTTACTTATTTTTAATGCAGATTTTTTTCCGCTGAGTTTCAAACTCCTCGTCTATGTCGTTTAAGAGATACAGGTACACGCTCCATTAGGAATCTTTCAATCCCCACTTTTCACCCCTTTCACCTCATAATATACATCACATCGAAAAACCCTCAGACACGTGTCTTCTTACTTTTTAATGATGAGTTTATATGCCGTGTATCACATCCCCCAATGTAACCAATCGGGAGATATTGTTATTCAATGAAACGCAGGTTTAACCCCCTAAGACCACTTTAGAACCTGAATATCCGAAAATCCTCCCTTAGTAGACGATTTTGACATACAATGAACATGTCCCCAAACTGTCATGTTTCTAACTTCGATAATTTTGGCTGGGCGATGATGAGTGAGTGAGTGAGTGAGTGAGTGAGTCAGGACATTTTCTATCAATTTCCTTTTTTCGGAATTTCACCCCTCCCCATGAACCCTTTAAATTTGATTTATGAAAAAAACTGTCGAACAGCTATTTACCTACGTTAAAGCAGTTTTTCCCCCTGAGTTGGATGAGTGAGTCAGTCAGTCAGTCAATCAGTTAGGACACTTTCTTTCCTGTCCCCCCCCCAGAATTTCACCCCTCCCCGTGGGGCCCTTAAATTGGATTTATGAAAAAACGGTCAAACATATATTTACTTATTTTTATGCTGATTTTTTCCGCTGAGTTTCAAACTCCTCGCCTATGTCGTTTAAGAGATACAAGCTCCGTGAGGAATCTTTCAACCCCCACTTTTCACCCCTTTCACATCATAATATACACCACATCGAAAAACCCTCAGACACATGTCTCCTTATTTTTAATGATGAGTTTATATGCCGACTATCACATCCCCCAATGAAACCAATCGGGAGATATTGCTATTCAATGAAATGCAGGTCTACCACCTTAAAACCCCTTTAAAACCTGAATATCCAAAAATCCTTTCTTAGTGGGCGTTTGCGGCCCGTGAGGAAGCTGCATACCAAATTTCATTCCAATCCGTTCGGTGGTTTCTGAGATTTCGTGATGAATGAATGAGTGAGTGAGTGGTATTTGACAAATATATAGTAAACAAGCTGACCCGGCAGACGTTGTCCTGCCAATCAAAGAAAGTGTTGTAACTTTGTTTCTTGAAGTGCTTTTGGATACACAATATTTTTTTCAATTTCTGTTAACTGCCTCTAAACTATCGTGAATTGAATTAACTAATTTAGAAACATTCGTTGGAGCGTGCACAACAACTCTCCAAAGTTTCATCGCAAACGGATAAATGGCAATTAACGCATACTCGATTTGGTTTAAATGATTCGTGCGCTGTCACTCATTTGTTGAATCTACTCACACTCTTCCAACTGCGAAATGGATTTACTAAGTTAGAAAGCTTCACGTAAGTGTACACAACAACTCATCAATGTTTCATCGCAATCGATGAATAGTATAAGAACGCATACAGGATTTTGTTGGAACGCTTCGCGCGTCGTCACTCATTTGTTACATCTACTCGTGCACTACCAATATTTTAAAATGGATTCACCAAGTTGAACACCTTCTCTGGCGTGTACACAACAACTCATCAAAGTTTCATCGGAATCGGATGAATGACATATGAACGCATAAGTGATTTTCTTTAAACGATTCGCGTGCCGTCACTCATTTGTTGAATCTACTCAAGCGCTACCTATTGTATAATAGATTTACTAAGCCTGTAACCTTCTCTGGCGTGTACTCAATGATTCACCAAGGTTTGATCGCAATCGGATGAATGATATATGACCGCATATGGGACATTGTGGAAACAATTCGCGCGCCGTCGCTCATTTGTTGAATCTACTCGTACGCTACTTATTAAAAACTAGATTTACTAAGACAGAAACATTTCCTGGAGTGTATACAACAATTCACCAAAGTTTCATCGCAATCGGATAAATGGTAAATGGACGCATACGGTACTTTGTTGAAATGATTCGCGTGCCGTCACACATTTGTTGAATCTACTCGTGCGCTACCTAGTGTAAAATGGATTTATTAAGCCAGAAACCTTCCGTAGGGTGTACACAACATCTCACCCAAGTGTCATCGCAATCGGACGAATGGTATTTGAACGCATACGGGACTTTGATTGAAAGTTCGCGCGTCGTTGCTCATGTGTTGAATCTACTCGTGAGCTACCTATTGTAAAATGGATTTACTAAGTTAGAAACCCTCACGTAAGTGTACACAACATCTCACCCAAGTTTCATTGCAATCGGATGAATGGTATATGAACGCATACGGGACTTTGATTAAAAGTTCGCGCGTCGTTGCTCATTTGTTGAATCTACTCGTGAGCTACCTATTGTAAAATGGATTTACTAAGTTAGAAACCCTCACGTAAGTGTACACAACATCTCACCCAAGTTTCATCGCTATCGGACGAATGGTATTTGAACGCATACGGGACTTTGTTGAAACGCTTCGCACGTCGCCGCTCATTTGTTGAATCTACTCGTGCGCAACCTCCTGTGAAATGGATTACTAAGTTAGAAGCCTTCACTTAAGTGTAAACAACAACTCATCAAAGTTTCATCTCAATCTATGAATGGAATATAAACTTATACGGGATTTTGTTGAAACGCTTCGCGCGTCGTCACTCATTTGTTGAATCTAGTCGTGCGCTACCTAATGTGAAATTGATTTACTAAGCCAGAAGCCTTCCCTGGAGTGTACACAACATCTCACCCAAGTTTCATCGCTATCGGACGAATGGTATTTGAACGCATACGGGACCTTTTTGAAACGCTTCGCGCGTCGTCGCTCATTTGTTGAATCTATTCGTGCGCTATCTATTGTAAAATGGATTTACTAAGCCAAACACCTTCCCTGGAGTGCACTCAACATATCACCCAATTTTCATGGCAATCGGATGAATGGTATATGAACGCATACGGGACTTTGAAACGCTCTAACGTGCAGAGACAAACAGTAGAATTCGACATCACTGCCACCTTTGGTATAAAACACAACTTTTCGCCACGGGCGGAGTGCATGTTATGGCGGTAGTTGCACAGGTTGCGACCAGGTGGCTCTAACGTGCAGAGTCAAACCGTCCAAAGACATCAGCTTTCACGAAGGCCAAGGCTAGTGGTTTCCATGACGACTGTTTTTGACTTTATATAGTGGTTCTAAAATTGTGTGTAAATTGTGGTTCTAAAATTGTGTTCATTCCACCTACCGGGTCAGATTGTGAATCTAAACCATACATGGACCCACCCTAATATACATACCAAATTCCATCAAAATCGGTACAGTCGTTTAGGAGGAGTTCAGTCACATACACACGTGTCGAAGAATTATATATATAAAGATAGTGTCAAATCTTTGTTATGCTATACTCGGTTGACAGTGCTGTGTGAGCAATTGAGTAACTAACTGGATTTCAAGTAATGATCCTTATTTTCTATACCGATAGTGCAGAGCGCAACTGGCATCCAGTCGGCCGTGTCTCGTGTTGCCATGGAAACTATCGGCCTTGCCATTCCTTCATAAGTATATTTTATGATTTGATTAGCCTGTGCTTGAGTGCAAAAGGGCCGAAATCAGAAGAATGAGAAAGACTATCGAAAATTCATGTAGCCAGCGGTTCTTTCTGGGTCCTAAACTATGTGTATGCAAAATTTGGTTGAGATTGGTGGAACGGTGTGGATTTGTATACGGAACAGACAAACCCACATACATACAGACTTTCACTTTTATATATAAGATGGACGTTTCCAAGGGTAGGAAAGGTTCGGAGGTGTTTCCACAAAATCATGCAACATGGAAGTTGGGTGCCCACGACAGGATAGCCGAGCGGTCGATCCAAGATGGCCGCCGATGGATTATGGTTATTATTTTTTATTTAATTAATGTTTATTCATTTATTATTATTATAACTATTATCCGATTCGGGTAACTATGGACTACGTTACTTCAACCGCTTCCGTCCTTGAGCTTTAGTTCTATCCCAGTATTCCCGCATGAATATTCTGTGAGTCTCCTTTCTTTCTACAGTCCACTCTTTCCCTGTTTTCAGCCTTGGCTTTTCTGAGAATCACTGGCGTGTTGCAAGTTTTCTCTGATGAGGAGCACGTTCCTGGATGTCTTCAAACGTGATCGCTACTTCTAGCAGATCTCTTTCAATGTCGGTGAATCAAATTCCCTTCGTTTTCTTGTTTACAAAGTAGGAAAAGTCGCGGTTAGTCAATCTCTGAGAGATCAAGCGTAATTTGTGGCCATAGAAATTAATCTTCCTTTTCCTTGTGATGTCGGTTTTCTTTTCCACACTTTGGTAGAGTTCGTTGATGTGCCGCCTCCTGAACCCTCCATTTTCTCTGATTGGTCCCAGGTTTCTTCATTCTTTAGCCTCCACCTTTTAATCAAACCGTTCCTGTACAATGCAAGGCTTTCCCCTGCGTACAGGATTTCTGGACGAATGACTAAACAATAATGCCTAAGCTTGGCATTGAAGGACACTGATCGTTTATTAGAAACATTCCTAATTATTTGTAATACCACTTACACCTTGTTGATCCATGATGTGGATGCTTCTTTCTCAGACTTGTTTGTGTTATCCACTCCAAGTACTTAAACTTCTCTCGCTGCTCTACAATTAATTATCTGGGGACTGGCTTGATGATAGTTATAAGCTACGTGTTCTCAAAGGAGATCTGACGGCCTGCTTTTGCTGCTTGGATTTTGAGTTGGTTGAATTGGGAAGGTCCATCAATAAAAATACAAATAAAAATAGAAAGAGGGGATGAACACCTTTCGTTTAAGCCCTCACGGAACTTTCTCCATTTACGCGTTAGGGTGATATCCACTACTTTCGGAAAATTGTGATCGATGATAAATAAATCGATGCATAAGTTGGAAAAGAACAGAAACTGAACAATGGAGGTCACTGTGGATGAGCTCGGCGAAAGTTAGTGGAAGTAAGTGGAAGCAATGGAGGACTTTTGTGTTAAATCTAATTAAATTTTGAAAATCTGTTTGGAATATTAGGGAGATCTGGGGGTGGGGATGGTGGGGGATGAGGGAAGACAGCAGAGAAGGTGGTATGCAGGCATCGAACATAAAGTTTGAAAACCCAGCCATCTTAGAGGAGCCAAGATGCGCATGCGCACTAAAAATCCTTAATTCGCGAGGGATGCGGGTAGTTTTTATCTCAAGGGAAAATAGACTTGTCCCATAGGTAGAGAGGATGGAGCCCTTTCGTTCGATCCCTCACACGACTTCCTCCGATTACTCGTTCGGGAGTTCTCACGACCTTGCCCCTGGATGTTTCACAGGTTGCCTATTCTGTAACATCTGGGATAGGACCCCTCTACTTATGAGCACGGGCAACTAAACAAGTAACTAGCGATGTGATCATGTGACACAAATTAATTGGCTATATAATAGCCTAGTTGGAATATATATGTGTTATCATAATTCACTATTGAAAACCTTATGGATGAATGGAGAGCACTATTTAGGGCTACACCCATTGTGTAGAGATGATTGATTTACCTGGCACATAGTACATATAGTGTGGTCTGTTGTAATGTACAGAAGGTGGCAACCCTTCAAGAACCACACTACACAGCGCACACTTATAACACTGTATGCCTCCCCTCCAGCGTCCCACATTTTAAGGTATGTGTTCACATTGCAAGTAAACTTTTACAATTCTTATTTGTTCATTTTGAAATTTATATGGTGGATTCAGCATTAATACATATTAACAAAAACAATTTTTATATAATATTTTTTTAATCTGAAGTGCTGAAAATTTAAAAAGAATAATTTTTTTTCAAAATTTTCAAAACATTGTATCTCCTCAACAAATAATACAATCTACCTGCACGTGGTATTAAATTGAAGCTACCATTATACCTAATGTTGTAAACTACATATTACGCTTTAATTAAGTGGACAGGTAATGAATTTCATGTTATTTCTATTTTTTCCTTATACATTTTATTTTCAATTGTGGGCAACATTTCAGATTTTCAAATTATCCTAAAGATCCTAGTATACAACATTTGCCAGTTTCTTACATTTAAATTGCCATATTATTCATTATCTTAGGTCAAAAACTAAATGAGATATCTAGTTTTGAATTTGGAAATTTGCTTAAAAAACTAGTTTTGATAAAATCAAGGAAGAAGTTACACAATGATATGTTTTGAAGACACACATTCCACACACCTACTTGGCTCTTTAAAACAGTCTACAGTACCTCGATAAGTCACTCCTTCCTTGTTAGTGTTCTTACCTTCTTTTAATTTCCTCCTCCCTCTGAGATACCTTCTTCCCTGTTTCTGTTGGGAAGGGGAGAGTGGTAAGACCTCTTCGCTATCCGATCCTGATCTGTCTTCAATGCTCCTCTCATGGTGTAATATCCAGGATGTTTGTCTATTCTAGTCAAAATCTCTATGTCTGCAGTATTTCCACAGTTGAAATAGTACACAGCATGTATCACTCCCAATCTGAGGGTGTCCAGCCACACAAAAGTTCCTTTAGGAAACCGCCGCCACACCATTCCATTGAAACACTCATTGCTGTTCTGTGTTGGCCATAGACACTTGGACAATATACAGTAGATGGGTCGCACAATCTCTCATATTATAATGGTATAAGAGCATGCAGAATCTCTAGAGAAATGCCTGGTTTATGCTTATATCCTTCCAGTTTGTTATTGGCCTTTGCCCGCTGGTATGCACACCAGCTGTCACTACCAACAGGACACCCGTGATGCGTGGGACGATCCCGAGTCTCAGTCAAGTGGTAGAGAGTAGTACAAACAGCATTTCTCAAGGCATCGATACTGCTGGAAATTGAACGTAGAGCCATCCCAACATAGTTCTGCATTTTACCTAAGAGTTTCCCAGTCAACTTTCCCTTCCCACCCAATGTCTTATCTTGGACCAGTTTTCTCAGTTCCTTTTGGAGGGAATGCTACATGGACATCATCTGGTGATAAAAACTTGAACTACGTTCAATTCAGGCAACTAACATACTATGGGCGCTAAATTCAAACTGAGTGTCCACAAGAAAATGAATTAAAATGTTACCTGCCAACATGCCATGCCCACTCTCAGTTAAGAGACAATGCACATATGGTTTTAAACCTCTCTGAAGGTCATTTTATTTTGTTAAATGTACGTAATGACATATATTCTTAAAGTAGAAGACCAGGCTTCCATAAAATGAAAATTAAAAAAAAATGAAAAATTTCACAGAAATGCTATTTTCAACGTGAACACATACCTTAACTGGCACGATTTATTCTAAAGGTCTACTTTAACACTACAATGGCTTAATCTCCCGAAGTAGTATTTAAAAATTCTGTACCTGTACTTGCAATCCAATTAGATTACACTATGTACACAATATTTCCAAAATAATTTCCGGGCCTCTATTGACAATTGTTGTATATAATGTGAGTTAATTGGGCGTCACAATACGTCAATAATTATTTTCTTAAAGAAATTACGTAGCCTCTACAATTGAAATTTGTCAGTCTTGCTTTTTATCTTTGTGCCGTAGAGTGAAGTAATTGTTAACTGTTGAGATTTTGTTCCCAAATGGATGCCAATGGTTGATGGCTTGACCTGGTATACATGTTTTGTGTGGATGGGATCAACTGGAGCTGTTCACATCCCCATGATTCGGTCTTAACGTAATCAAAACTTTCATTTATAGGGTTATGTTTTAAAATTCATCCTCCGCGGTGGTAATGTAATCTTATGTTAACTAACCACTTACCAAATGAGAAAAATGGTAAACAGTTCAGTTAGCCACAGGAGAGTCAGCGAGAGAGCCGCGACACATTCCACCCTCTTCTCCTTTATAAAATACACCATTAGTCAGTTGCCATATTGCTACTATTTGCGTGTGAGCGAAAGTAATATAATGTCATTTCGTTTAGTGAAATGAAGTGTTTTACCTTAAACACAAAATGAAATTCACACAAAACTATGAGGCACGATTATGTATCTCTATACAAATATTTTATGACTTTGCCCAGAATATTAATGAATTAATCATCATCATCATCTTTCTTCGGCTTTTCCCAATTAATTGGGGTCCCCGGAGCCAACCAGGCTCATTTTGGTTTTGGCCGGGGATTTGAGGTCGGATGCCCTTCCTGACACCTAGTGATTTTTCAGGTGAAAATTCCACCCCGCTGTCACCGGGATTCGAACCCCGGTCGTCCGGGTGAAAGACGAGCAGCTAAGCCACTACGCCATCACGCTCCCCAGAATATTAATGAATTAATAACGCTTAATTAATTAATAGTGTGGAAATGCGTGAAATTCATTTTGAAGCCGAAAGTTTAGCATGCGCATTAAAAATGGAAAAACCTAAACATTCCTACAAAGTGGGTAAATATAAAGTAACAAGTAGTTTGTATGTTTAACACTTACTTATTTAAGCGATTTCCTCTTTCATCTGCTTCTTCTTTCTGATTTTCTTCTTTTACATCCTGGGGATAAGATGGAATAATTTATGTCAGTGTTATCACCTTATACTGTAACACAAATGTCAACCCATGTAATTGCACAGCACTGCTCAGCTGAAGTGAAGATATTTTCGCTGAATGACTTTCTACTGTCCTTCACATCGTAGTGCTAGAGATAAACTTATACAGGTAAGTGGTTATAATTCCCAGTTCTGATACTTATAATACACTTTTAGAAACCAGGTTAAACTTCAAGCGGCTTCGGTGGCGTAGTTTGTAGCATGCTGAGCTTCTATGCCCAAGATAGCGGGTTCAAACCCGGCCGAAGCCGTCGGATTTTTTAAGAGCGTTAAAATCCCTCAGTATGCCTTCCTTCGGAGGGGAAGTAAAGCCGGCGGTCCCATGTCATAGATTTATGGCATGTTAAAGAACCTTCCACTAATTGCACCTGTGTGAAGCTAAATTGGATAGGTTAAGAATATAAACAACGCTCTTAGGTTTCTATGTTCGTTGCCAAGAGCCGACTGCGGTGGTGTCTAGTAGCTAAGTTATGAACTTGGCATAGTAATCGTTGACGGTGGCGCTTGGCGGCAAAAGTAGGAACTATTTGAACAATTCTAAGTTGCAGTACTTGAATTAAAAACAGATAACACACACTAATACAGTCATCACATTTAACACCGGTTATCAGACAGATTCTACACACACCCAAAGTACACGGGGCTACATGACCGCGTTGTCGCAGCCCCCAAACTTAAGAACCAACCAGGTTAAACTTAGAACGAATGAAGTGCCCTAATGGAAGTATTAGCTTTAAGAATTGAGGACAAATGATCTTTTACTTTTAATTCTTTTAGCTGTAAGACCATAAGAGGGGTGGGACAGACGGCAATAACAACAGAATAGACCAAAACAAATCATACGGTCCAACACGTGCACATAACATTGAGTAACAAGCTACTAGACTGCCCATACGAGCATAACGTTTGAGAATAAAGGCATGAATCAATTATCCTACATAATTAACTGCAATTTAATATTTTAACATTCAAAAAGTAGATTGAGCTAACTAAATGCCTCTAAGGGGAGTCTATTGTGGAGCATGCTAGTAACTCTAACAATTATGAACTGCTAGTATACGGGTGCATACAGTTTGCAACGGAGATTAGAGCAGGAGCTAACAGCCAAACGCTTCCAATTGTCATCAACATAATTGAGAGAATAAAAGCCTTAATTCCGAAATGCTGTTAGGTGATACGGAGATGTCTTGAAGATAAGCATGAAGATACTTACCTCTTTCAGATCTGAAGATGAGGTTCCTGGTTTGATGTATGGAACGATATCCGGAACAGAAGATTCCTCAACCTTAATATCCGTGTGATGGTCTGTTTCGTCCTGCAAAAAATGACTTGTTTCATATATATGTTCCTTTGTGTAGGTGGAATTATATCTTACAGATGGCTTGTAAACTCGCACAGAAGGAATCAAGGAATAAAATAACATACTAATGGTAATTCAACCCCGCATTTATAGTTTTCATTGGTCTATGGCAACATGGCAAATAACCTAACAGTTATTGTGCAAGTTTTATCCAAAAGCATTTCAGTTAGTATACACTCGCAAAATGTGGCCCTAGCGTATTGTCACTAGCAATGATGGTCTGTATTGTCCTGCAAAGGAAGGACTTGTTTCACATATATGTTCCGTTTTGAGTCCCTAATAGGTCTTCTATCGACTTATTCTGAAGTTCTGAGCCATCGTCTAACACGAAACCATCATCATGAATGTGATTTCTTAACAATTTAAACAGATGGGGTACATCAGAGAAACCCCACACATTTCTGTTACTGTCCACTGGATTGCTGAAAAACTTCTATTATTGATTACATGTAGTTCCTTCCAGACTTAAGAGTTTTTCCCTCCCATATCTCTAGCTACTGCGACAATACGAATGCCACAACCCTCAGGCTGGCTAATTATGTTTTGTAACTACTCTGAAGTCATTATCACATCGAAGTCATAAAAGGCGGACTGCTTCTAGTTAGCAAATAGCCCTAAGACCATAGTTACCTGGACGATCCTGTGGGGCCCTAACAAGCGATCGTAGGATATTTGGCCGTCAATATTCATTTCATCAAGCGACAAAACTGTAATATTCTCTGAGTGCTTGTAATTTTCTACTCTGGCTTTCAACAGACAAAGTACTGTACCTCTCTCAGAATTCCAGGTCTGCACATAAAATGCCGAATCAATTTCTGTCGAGGTGAACGGCATTGGTAGTGGAATGTTGCGTTTACTCAAATATTCGTATGCTTTCTTCGAAAGCGATCTTAGTGCGAGGACATTGGTATGTCGTCTGAAGACCATTTCACCCATTTATTACCTACTAATAAACCTCGAACCTGCCCTGCAGTAAAAACAGTGGAGAAAACTTTTTACATCTCCCTTCTTAGAGCGCCAATGTGTACTTTCGCCGAATGGGTTTTGGGTTTGGGAATTTGAACTTTCTTAGAGCCGCTACCTTTCGTCTAATTCAGCCTTTATATTTTACAAAACCTCGACCCTTTTTTGGAGTTATATAATTTCATCATTTAGCAGCGATTCAGTGTTAGTTCCCTGATCAAGTTTCCGTTTTTAGGTGACAAGGTCTACAAAGTCGATAGTAACCGTTTCATCACGCTCCTAGCTTCATGACGCTTTTCTCTGCCAATGGTGACCTGTAGAGTGTAAATAATACTTGTATTTTATGATTTCTACACCACGTAAATGAATGAAATATAAATTGTTAGATAACAAATACTAAGACTATCGTAATTACATTGAATTCTAGAGAATCGCACCTCTTTATGCTGCATCAAATAAGTATTTTAGCTTCCCTTGAGACAGTAGATGGCTTCAAATACCGATCAACATATTTATTGAACCAAATAAAATTACTCGTACACTCAATAATTAAACAAATACCTGTTCTGCAATTTGGTCCGTGAAGGTGTTTGGGCTGTAGTTTGAGCCGGGAACAGTAATAGACAAATCAGCATCCGCACGCAATATTTTTCTGTGGGGTATTCTCAAAAGTTCATTTCTCAAATTTAGATCATAGTCTTCTGGACGGAAATGTATAGAACACACTCAAGCGTTATCGCGGTTGAATTTGTCACTTCGCTTACAGCGTAGCACCCACACTCGTCTGAGCTCCACTCTCCTTTTGGAAACCTGTGATACATAACACCGAAACCGGCGTTTCTGCTTCCCCAATGAGTGCACTGTGCGAAAGCACAATATAACTTTGTATTTACTGCTTTTACTCATGGTTAACCACAAGGCACGATAAATCAAATCAAGTGTGCAACGGTATTCTAGCTAGCTGTTGCAAGCCAACTACCTTATGGTGACAGAATGTTCCCTCTGTGTGACGTCACCAGCAAGCAAGCTGTCACGTGATGAGCAGCGCGGCCCCCCTAGGTCTTATAGTGTAGTGGAGGAAGCTCATAAGTAACCAAGAGTCTGGGATACAACAACTTACTGATGAACAGGTCATTTTAAGCAACTTGATAACAATCTCTGACAGGGTTTTAGCAGTCTTCTGTTGTTTCTGCTTCATTTTTGGGATTCGGACATGGTCATTAGCTCCTTGCATTTGGGTGTATGTGGAAGGTTTGACTTTATTTGAGATATACACTATTTGGCCATGCAAACTGAAAAGTTACAATAATTTAAATCTCTATATTTTATTTAACGTTCTGTATTGTTCTTCTAAATTTAAGAAAACCGTTACCGGTGCTGTCCAACGCTAGGTCTCCTTAGCATGCCGCAGTGGAGAAGCGAACTTATCTGTTTACAGCAACTATGCTGAATATGCTATGGACA
Organism: Meconema thalassinum; assembly: GCA_946902985.2. Classification (NCBI taxonomy): domain Eukaryota; kingdom Metazoa; phylum Arthropoda; class Insecta; order Orthoptera; family Tettigoniidae; genus Meconema; species Meconema thalassinum. The sequence continues at coordinate 46,631,468 of OX336395.1, forward strand.
ACATGGTTCAGTAGCATGCTTTACCACAGCCTCAAATTAAATTATGGCTACATTTTGATAAAAAGATAAGTAAGCCTGTGTGGAATTTGTTACATCAGACCACATTCAATTGAAAGGGGGAGGAATGATGGCATCTGGTTAGTTCCAGCATCAAACATAGGAAGAAGCTACTCATTACCAAACAATAAACTTGAAACATGCCCTAATAATAATAAAAATAAAGCAAATTATTTAACATGATATTTTCGTTATCCTAGAAAGAAGAATGAGTGTTAGCAGGAAGACATACGTTGCGTGCGTGGATATAGAGAAAGCCTTTGATAAGGTAAATAGGAAGCAGCCCTTTAAGACCATGAGAAACATAGGATCAGACTGGAGGGACAGAAGACTCATTCTGCTTCTGTACTAAAACCAAAGCACAAAGCACAGAGATAAATGTGAATGGAAAAGTTAGGACTGCATCCATTAGGATGGGAGTGAGGCGAGATTGTGCACTATCCCCATATTTGTTCAACATTTTTATTGAGGAGGCCACATCCAAATTCTAACATCAGACCAAGGGCATCAAAGTGAACGGACAGGAAGTCAATTGTATAAGATTTGCAGATAACATCGCATTAACACCGCAGACTAGGAGAAGGAAGTAAGTAAAGTGCTAGGAGTCTTGTCATCAACGCTAAAGGAAGTAAATTTGAAACTGAATACCTCCAAAACCAAAGTGTTAGTTGTCAAAAAATCCAATGAAAATATCCAAACAAACTTCAAGATCAATGGTGAAACCATTCAACAGTGCAGTTAGTTCTGCTACTTAGGAAGCATTGTCACTGACGATAATAGGTCACCACAGAAATTGCCCTCCCTGAACAGGCCTTCAGCAATAAGTGACAGCTGCTGACAGGCAGGCACATTAGCATTAAAACTAGAAAATCGTTTATCAAAACATTTGTCTGGAGTGTTTTGTTATACGGATGCGAAACTAGGGTTCTAAGGAAACAGGACATCTAACGCCTGGAAGCAGCGGAAATATGGATGTAGAGAAGGATGTTGAAAATAAGCTGGACGGAGAAAAAGACTAACGAATGGGTCCTCAAGGAAGTAGACGATACAAGAAAATTGATCATTACAATAGGAAAGAGGAAAGCAAAATTAGTTGGCCGCACTTTACGTCGTAACGAGTTCCTGACCACCATACTGGAAGGAAAAGTTCTAAGGAAGAAAGGAAGAGGAAGACCGCGGAAGGCTCATCTGGATCCTGTGATGCATGGACTTCAATTGAAACAGTATGCTGACCTAAAACGTTCAGCAGGTGAGAGAAAAATCTGGTGGCAGCGACAAGGCCCTTTAGATGATGATTTTTCTGGACGTTTACTAATTAATTATTTACAAGTGCACTTTATGCCTTAAGGCTAAATGAATGCTTAACCATGGCGAGAATTCACTTGTTTTAGAGTACACTCCACAGATCACTTGTTATTTTCTAACATGTGTTATTGTTGCAGGTAGCTTTGGAGGAGCCTCTGTCAACAGCACAGAGCACAGTGGGCAAAATGAAAAATGAAAGAATAATTACAATGTTGAGCAGGCAGAAACTGAAGAAAATGAAATTTGCTAATGCATTAATTAATAAAAATAAAAGTAAAGTATGTAATGTTTATTGTGAAATAGTTGTTAATTCTGCAGGCCCTGGTAGTTTCTGAAATTGATGCCACAATATTGTCCTCCATTGACTATCAAAGGAAAACGCTTTCCACAAAGAAAAACAAGGAATGTGTGAATGTACACCCTATAGCTACAGCTGGTGATCTATTACAGTATTGTTATAGCCTGAGATGCAGTTGGCTATTACAACTGAACTGATACCCAATCCTCATGTTCGACCTTATTGTACCTAAGGTATCTGTTCACAGAATGATCAACAGCAGATTTAGTAAGTTTTCTATACATGATCAATGTAAGGCTTATGAATTTACAACAATAGGAAAAGGAAGGAAGGAAGCTTGTAGTTTAACGTGACCATTAATCTCGCGATCATACGCCACGGGACCTCTGTTTTACGTGGAATCCGAACCACAGGACATGGCATTTCACATCGAAAATCTCACATGCATTGACCGGGAATCGAACCCGGTCCGCCTTGGTGAGAGGCATACAGCTTGACCGCTGCGCCACCACGTCCCCAACAACAATAGTATGTGGCCTTGTAGGTAAAGGAGGTTCTCATTTGACCATTGAAAAATCAGACAGCTTTCATCTCATACCCATTAACATGTTGAGAATATTGTGCTAGCTCACCGTTCTCATGAATTTTGCAGCTGCCGGTAAGGGAATAGTTACAATATAATAGCAATTGATGTTCTTTTATTAATTTATTTATTTAGTTTATTAATTATTTAGATCTTAATCCTTAAGAACTGCCCTTTCCAAATGCCATACAAGTCAGGAGTCAAATAAAAATGGTTGAAAGGATGAAAACTCCGTATTTACCAGTACCACCACTGTAGATGTGTTTGAACATTGTGTGACGTGAAACTTTACCCAGCAGTGTCTGAATCACAGAGAAACCTGAGACCTAAAGATGGAAATAGAGTGGGGGTGGTTGGTGAACTGTGTCCATTGACACTACTGGGAAACAAAACACACGAGCAAAGTAATGTCTGGGGAGTGGAGGGAAATGGAAGTAAAATAGGATAGATAAAAGTATGTATAGATAAATGTATGTATTTAGCTTAGATTTCTTGACCAATGTCTTGCATAAATATAAGCCAATGAGTGTGCATGTATCTAAAATTACACAAGGGACTATTTCGAAGTAGCTATGGGTTTAAAATTATGGAGCATGTTCACCGCCGTATGACCTAAATAATGTGATGTTTGTGTCCCAGGGGCTATGATAGTTCTTCTACAGGATATCTAACAGACCACCCTATTAAAAAGGTAATATTAGGTACCAGTGGCCTACCACTTTCTAAAACAAAAAATAACGTAGATAAAATAAAGCCATTACATACGACCATTACCCTACCGTATGTATTTGGTACCGGTATAATCACTGGTGGTATGATGACAGAAGCGCCTATCGCAATGCTTTCAACCTCTGAATGGGGTGCAAAATGAATTGTTATAAAATGTGAACACGCATTATGTCCGTATAGCCTGTAGGCCTAATAACACTCGACTTGTACAAGGACAGAACAAGAGGGTGTGCGTGGGACCTAATTATTATATAATGTTACAAACTGGTCATGTTTTTAATATGTATCTAAAACGGAACAAAATTATTTTTCACGAGTCTGAATAAGACACGATTCTCAGAACAACGACATTCATCCCTTTCAATAAAATCCAAAATCTCTCAGACTAAAATATATCACCGATGAGAGCGAGCACGCATAAATTAAGCCTAGTCCAAAAAAATATAACCTTCGTACCAGTAAAACCTATTAATGTTCAAGCTTTAAGTCATATTTCTCTAATAAATACCTCCTAAAACTGGAACCTGTATGACGGACGGCAGATGTGAACTAAGATTAACAGCGATGAACCGAGAAATGTCGCCGGTTAAATATGAGATTAGATCAAGACTTGGTGATCATAGATTAAAGTTTATACAACGAAAACTCTGAGTTCAGCACGTGCGAAGATCAGCTACACCCCGTGCAATGAGATCAAATGATTTAGAGTGCGAACAATCGGCCCTTAAACATCCTTTTAAAATGTTGGAGATTTGATGGAAAATGTTATCACTAAAGTAGTTTAGGCTTCATCTACAATAGGACCCAGGGTGCCAACAGGGTGAACCTGCATCTTTCTATATACCTGGGTATATAAATGAAAGTTTGTTTTTTCTGAATTTCCACGGAAGATTGAGTTATTAACGCGTTTCAGACTGGTTTATGACTGTTGCGCGCATAAACAATATTTTTGTCTGTCTGTGTACAATTTTGCACGCGCATCACTCGAGAACAGCGGAGTGGATCAACGTCTATCAGAGGCACGAAAGTAATCATTGATGTAACTCTTCTCCATACCTCCAATAAGAGAGGGCCTACCCCCCTAAAATGCATGCTGAAATGGGCGTAGAAAGACGAGACAAAGCTCATTTTCAGCGTCTCAATGTGAGAAACAAAACTCGGGAGCCATACGGGCCCCCAAAACCACATTTTAAGGTCCTAAAGCCAGCAGTTATTGAGATATATCCAGAAAACGAATTTCATGTATTAAGTTAGTTATTAGTTAGTTATTGTTGTTTTAAGGGGCGGAACTACGAGGTCATCTGCCCCTTTCATGTATTAAGCTATTGAAAGATTGCAAGCCGGTAACCATGGCAACACAATCTCAGAAGTCAATCTATTACTGTAAGACGCAATGCCATTCCATGTATTACATTACTGTGAACGTTCGCAAACGGCTATAAGGTTATCACGGAACCAACATAAGCTGTAAAATTCATCAATACGTATATAATGCGCTTAAGGGGGTCAAGGGGTACTATTGAAATTTTTCACGTGATTTACACGGGCGGGTGTGATACTAAAGGTCCATTATATCCATATCGCTATATTATTAAATTATTAATATGATTATTATTATATTATGGTGTCCAAGTCCGCAATAACCTAAGCCACAACGATAATAATAGTAATAATGACATTTAGCCCAACCTTTCCAGCTGTGTCGAGGTTTGATTGATTGATTGATTTATTTTATCATACATGTGGCAAAGTCCTTAAATCAATCAACAACAACAAACTATGTGTCAAACTGGGGAACAGTATTCAGCGATAGAAGAGAGTATTGGTAGCACAATGGTTCCCTGTCTTGAGGTTGGCAGCAGTGTTTCTTAGATGACTGCGTTCTGTCAAGAGTTACACCCAGTGTAAACAGTACGTACTGCTATAGCTCGGTGGATCAGTGGTAGTTTGATTCCTGGCAATCTCGTAAAAGATCTCTCGTATCACATTTGACGATCACAAGAAAAAAGGCACAGAACACCCAATACAATGCCGGTTTCACTGTGTTGAATTTGGAGAGTAGATCGCCTAATAATAACAACAATAAAAACTCCCAGATACTATGCTATAAAGAGAGGATAAAATTCACTCAATTGACACGCAAAACTAATCACTAAAAACGAAAATATGTGGCTCCAAGGCAAATTTTACGGGATCGGAGACAAGGTGAGGAGAAACATTTCAAGGGGACTGACGGTGGCCTTGCACGTTAACGCGCGTATCCGTCCAGGTCAATAATGACAGTAATATTTCTAATAGTAATATGTTATTGTTATTTTGAACAGTCTAAACGGAAGAAAGAACTTTGTACTTCTGTAAATTTATATGTGTACCGGTATTTTGTATCTAAAATACAGTACATTTTAGGAGTATTTTTCACCCCTCTGTGAAGCCGTGTGTATTTGTAATTAAGGTAGGATTCCGGCCGGCCATGGCTCTCAGTTCGGTTAGGTACCGTAATACCCCAGCATTGGCATTGTATAGGAGTAGGAAACCACTTCCAAGATGGAATGCTACTACGTTTTAAGGCTCTAAAACCACGTATCTGAGATATTCCCAGAAAACTAATTTCATTTAATAAACTAATAAATAGATGACGAGTACAGAAGAAGACCAAATCAGGAGCTATAAAGATATACTGAGAAAATCACACATGTGGCCAGGAAGGGACGTCTGGCTTTCTACGGACATGTCTCATGGATGAACCCAACAAGACTAACCAACCGGCTTCTCAACTACTGGGGGAATAGAAAGAGCGTGACTCCGTCGCTAACAGTAGTTAACAAGGATATTCAAGAACTGAAGAAAATGAAAAGTGATATTAGAAGCCAATCACATCTCAGAACGATACTTAAACAGAAGAGTTTTCAGGACAGACCACCCTGTAAGAAACCCGGCATCATCTGGACAAGAGAGACAAAGGAGAAACACAGCCAGAGAATGCGTGGTTATTGGGCAAACATCAAGTCCTTCGCCAAGCTCAAATGTTGAACGTCGTGGTCCTTCATGTAGCCTATGTGTGGATAGCCTTATCAACAAGTACATTAATGCTTGTGATACAAGCAAGGGGGTTGGGATGTCAGCCCCAGGTTAGGTTTATATATGTATGGAAAGCCTTATTAACAAAAATGGCTGCACTGATGTGATATTGATGACATCACAAAGGACACTAAATGTTTTCATGGCATGTTGATGGGAAAATGTCTGGGAATGAAGTGTTTTGTGAAGGTGAAATTGTTACTGAAATCGGCATTTGGAATGATATTTGGGAATGAGATGTGTATCGTGTTTGTGTGGTGTCCCAACTAGGTGTAGTTAAGATTCTGATACAGATCCAAACTTTTGGACTTAAAATTTATAGTGACAGAATATGTGAGCCACACTTTACTTGACCTATATAGGTGAAGTAAAGAAAGTTATACGCATTGAAATTTTTGGCATTTCAGCTTATAATTATGAAATATATATCCCCATCCTATGTACGTGAAGTAAAGAAAGCGATACTTATTGCATTTTTGGCATATTTGCTTATATTTATGAAATATGTATCCCAAAATTTACTTGACCTATATAGGTGAAGTAAAGATCACGATACATAAGTTATCGAAAATTTCGGGGGTTATTGTAAAAGCCAATTCATTTTTATGTTTCCCCCACCCAAAACCCGCTATTCCCCAGGAGTTTCCCATAAGTTCTTAGAGGAGTGTTTAGTGTCATTCGTGACGTCGTCGATGACGTCATCAACGCCGCCATCTGTTTTCAGGAGAATTTTATAAGAAAATGTACCGCGATGTATACTACTCCAAACTTCAGCCACAATAGGCCCTAGGGTGCCAACAGAGTGAACTGCATTATCAATAAACTAGCTACTGTTTACACAGACAATAGAGTCCAAGGTGCCAGCACAGTGAACCCGCATTATGAACACAATAACATCAGCAACTGCTCAGTGCTTAAATAAAAAATTTAGAATATAGACATATAGAACATATGATCACCTTTACTTGATGTTCCGATTTGACTGCCCAGCTTTTATCTTCGTACTTTTCGCCAGACTCATCCTTTAGATTATAAGAGGGAAACAGGTCAATTGATTCCTAGAAAGTATTATACAAGTATGAGCCAACGTAAAACATTCAGACAGAATATTGTACAATGCTATGTGTAAAAATGAAATATTAAACATCCTGGTTGCCTACTATTTGGTAGCAAGTATTGAGTCACTAAAACCTGCTTGTCATGAACATCACCAAGATTGCTATGTTACAAGATATACGTAATAAATACAACTTACAATATTAGAGAATTCATCAGTTTGAGACAGCCATTCCGGCTCACTCTTAATGAGTGGTTGTTGCTCCATAATGTTCAACAAACTAGAACACACAAAGGGCGCTTAAGGATCTTAAGAAGCCATTCTTATACCAGTACGCCAAATCATTGTCAAATGAGGTAATTTCAGAACTCAGAATTCAAATAAGACTACAGTAATGAGAATATAACCCTCCGGGTGCGCAGTGAGAAGAAGAAGTTAACTGTAAAACTTATTTGACCTAGGCCGACCTAATACGAAATCAGTTACGGTATAATATCGAGTAAAATATAGAATGAGGAATTACAGACTGTGCCAGTCACTGAAATGAAGCGTCCTTTATTGGTTTCGCATAAACCTGAGTACAATATGAGCACAATAACTTTACAAACCTATCAACGTCACACCACGAGTAAATCTATTAAGAAATTGGCGGTAACTGGGATACAATGAGTTTCAGAAAATACAAGACAATACTTCCACCTAGAGTTACAAGAAACCCACTTCAAACCAAATACAACGTATCTCCCTTATTGAACCGACATTGAACGGGAGGGAATGGAGGATGTATTTATCCTTACCAACTTATAAATACTATCACGGGGTAACTTATATAATTGTCTTCTATAAAGAATTTTCTAGTTACACATTTGAAGCTGTGTATCCTCGACAATCAAATATCGTAAATTAATCTACACAAGGCTCGAACATGTCCAAGCAGAACTCAGGTTGAAAGAAGCATCTTCATTATGAAAGTCAGTCACGTCTGTCAAGATAACTTCAAATATCCCTACATGGAACTCAAAAATTCAAAGATCTTAATATTTTGCCGCGGAGACTTGGAAGACGCAATTTGACGATATGACGCTGTTGATTAATAGCCTGGCCCGGTGTAAGGGAAACTGTAAGACTAGGGATGTACCGTACCGGTATTTTTAACTCACACCAGATTATTAATAGGGCTATTATATATTATTATGCCCTGGTGACAAACTATAAAACTTAATGAAATAAATACATATTCCATCAATAGCCTAAAGTAAGCCTACATTTATCGTCACAATCATAAAAGTATCCAACACACACTTTCCTCTTCCTAGCTAGTAAGTGAAATGAAAATCCAATTTGGTGAAATGGCAGAATTATAATTTTCTTCTTAATAGCCTACTGTTTCCAGAGGCGAAAATAAGGGGGGAACTGCGCCCCCCCCCCCGAACCCCTCCCTTCCCACCACCCGGAAAACGACAGACAATAAATGTTAGAAAAGTGTTGCTTTGGTAAAAGCAAAAAATAATTGTAAATTTGGTTGTACCCTAATCTTATCTTATTGGCTACCGGTAACTTATAAACAAGATAAAGATTAGACTACCGCGTGGTGTAGTGGCTAGCATTCTTGGCTGCCACCCCGGAGATCTGAATTTGATTCCCGGCTCTGCCAAAATATAGGCTACTAATTCTGGTCTGAGGGCTGGAACGGGGTATACTCAGCATTGTGAGGCAAAAATGAGAATTCCACAGTAGGCTACGGTACTTTTGAGAAATAAGTTATCAATTTGTTTAAAAAATAATAATTTAAAAAATGTTTATATTTCTGTTTAATAAATCGAGAAATATTTAGATATTTGCCATTCGTACTCCATAGGCCATAATGGAATTAAAGTTAATTGTAAATAATGTATTTGTGTGTTGGGTTGTATTAACACTAATTGTAGGCTATTTAAACTTGGAATTTTACCATTAACTCTTATCTAAAATAATTACACAACAATATGTTCTGAGTTATTGGATGATATTTCCGGGTATTTTGCGGTGACAGTCCCCTGAGAATACTCACAATTTTCCAGATCAATTAGCCCCGCTCCCGAAACGAAATTGTATATTCGCCCCTGACTGTTTCATTTCATAGAGAAGCTGCATCGTCCACCATCGCATATATTTTATCTCACGTGGCAAGTTATTCTGCAGCCAAGTCGGATAAAACCACTCAGTGCCTTTTGAGACATTTATTCTCACTAAGCAGCTATGAATATGCCGTGAACTGTTGATGTTTATTGCTTCTTGCTTCCCTCTTATTATGTATCTAGTTTAACACCCCTGGGATGAACCAGAAGAAAATTGGGAACGCATACACATTGACTATGCGGGGCCATTTGATAACCACCATTTCTTAATGTGTGTTGACGCGAAATCCAAGTGGGTCGAAGTACGAATGGTGAAAGACGCTCCATCCACTGCAACTACTATCAGTCTGCTTGACAATATTTTTACCGTACAAGGGTACCCGAATGTCCTTGTGTCAGATAATGCCACTATCTTCACGAGTGATGTATTCAGATCCTATTGCAAGGAGAGAGGGATTTTTCAGAAATATATTGCACCAGGGCACCCAGCAACCAATGGGCTAGCCGAGAGAAACATCCAAACTTTGAAGAGGCGACTTCGTGCTGCTGTAAATGACCCAGCACCATTATCGACTAAGTTACAGAACATCTTGTTTCAATACAGAGCAACGCCATTGGCATGTGGACAGTCTCCAGCTGAACTATATTTGAAACGTCGGATACGTATCCTGTTGGATGCTCTACTTCCAAACCAAAAGAGCTTGACTACATCCAGATTCTCACCCCCTGTTCGCTCTTTCAAAGTGGGAGAGAGAGTGCAAGTCCGGATTCACCAGAAAATCCGTGATATTTGGCAGTTTGGTGTTACACAAACTAAACTCGGCCAGCGTCACTACGATGTGAAATTGGATTCGGGACGAATATTAAAGCGGCATGTTGACCAGTCATTATCGACTCTCGTGCCAAAGAAAGATAAGCATGTCACTTTTGCTCCAACAAATCCTCCAGTGCGTGGTGTTCCAAATATACCAACACCAACCCAGTCAAGACTAGAAAATTATGATATTCCTCCTGCAACCCACACATCAGATGATACAAGGCAGACCATCCTGCAACCAGGTGAACGCCCTGATCGAAACAGCCTTCCACCACCTGCTGATAATTATTTAAGAAGATCAGCAAGAGACAGACGACCTCCTCAGTATCTGCAAGACTATGTGTCCAAATGAATATGAATAGTTCCTTTTATTTGTTTTTATGTAAGTTATTATGTATCTAGTTTATGTCCTCTATGGAAGTTGGTCGGAGTGTATATATGCTTTTACTCTGTGACGATGTTAGTTGTAATTTGTTCATTGTGTTAAGATGTAGATTGAGATGTGTGTGCATATTAAAGTGCTATAATATCCTTTATTCAAAACATAATAGCTATAATGTGCCTTATTCAAAACTTAATACCTCTTATTGCCGCTTCAATACCACAGTAAAACGTTATCCCTTACTTGGCATCTTCATTCCCGGAAACTGCCGCTTAAACCTCTGTGCCCCAATTACCTTGCCCTTGTCTTTATTTCCTCTTAGGGATAGCGATTTGGAACATTGAATAAAAGCAGGGGCGGGCCTAGGGAAGGGGGCGCACCCCCTGGAAGGAAACCTTGCTAAGGCCAACTCTGAATATAACATGCCCAGCCAAACCGTACCGGTACCCGTGAAAATAGATACCAAACCGGTAAATTGATCATAAAACCGCCTCGTTGCACAGTGGCTAGCTTTTTGTCTGTCACCGTGAAGGCCCGAGTTCGATTCCCGTCTCAGCCACCAGCCATTTTATTCTGGTCTGAGGGATCGTGAGGCAGAACTCTGCCATCTTGGAAGTACTTTCCTACTCCTATTCAATGCCAATGCTGGGATATTACGGTACCTAACCGAACTGAGAGCCACGGCCGCTTCCTGCCCGAATCCTACCTTAATTACAAATACACACGCTAGTTCCGGCTTCACAGAGTTGCGAAAAATTCTCCTAAAATGTATTTTAGTTACAAAATACCTGTACACATCTAAATTTCCAGAAAATACAAAGTACTTTCTTCCAATTATATTGCTCAATATAACAATAATATATTAGGCCTACTATTAGAAATATTACTGCCATTATTGGCCTGAACGGATACGCGCCTTAACGTGCAATGTTTCTCCTCGCCTTGTCTCCGATCCCGTAAAATGGGGAATAATATGTAGAGATTATTATTATTCTTGCGGTTCACCCTCTTTGGGGTTCGTTGAATCGATCATTTCTCTGTGTGTTGATCTCTCCTTTGTGCCCGGTATCTCTTCATTCTTTCTGTTCTATTCTTCTCTTCTTCCGAGATGATGGGTTTGGATTTAATTTAGATTTGACATGGAGCCATATATTTTCGTCTTTTGTGATTAGTTTTGCTCGTCAATTGAGCAGTGAATTTTATCCTCCCTTTATCATAGTATCCGGGAGGTATTATTGTTATTATTAGGCGATCTACTCTCCAAATTCAACACAGCGATACCGGCATTGTATTGGGTGGTCTGTGGCTTTTGTCTTGGGATCATCAAATGTGATACGAGAGATCTTTTACGAGATCGCCGGAAATCAAACTTCCACTGATCCACTGTTAACACTGGGTGTAACTCTTGACAGAACGCTGTCATCTAAGAAACACTGCTGCCAAACTCAAGACACGGAACCATTGTGGTACCAATACTTTTCTATCGCTGAATACTGTTCCCCAGTTTGATAAATTGTTTGTTGTTGTTGATTGATTTAAGGACTTTGCGACATGTGTAATAAAATAAATAAATCAATCAATCAAACCTCGACTGGTTTCTGGAAATCCAGACCAGGAAAAGTTGGACGAAATGTCATTATTATTATTATTATTATCGTTGTGGCTTAGGTTATTGTGGACTTGGAGAAACGTGAGCTCGATTGGTTCTCCATGGTTTCCCATTTTCAACTCCAAGCTATTGCTAGGACGGTGCCTTTTAATAGGTCACGGCCGCTTCCTTCAAATGCCTTGCCTAGTTTCATTCTTCTTCATTCGTTTTACCTGTTATTAACTCCTCTCATGAGGTTGGCGTTATTTAGGGCATCTGGCCTTAAAATCACCCTGCACAAGGTAGGAAAAGAAACATTAAATTCCATCTATAACCCCGTTGGTACGGGAATAATAATAGGTAGACATAACTGTGATTATTATTATTATTATTATCATCGTTTCTTAATGTAGACAATATGCAAGGCATTTTAAGAAATTCAAGGTTTGAACTCTGGCACTGACAGCGACCATCATCAGTGTGGTATTTGCTGGATTCTTCCCACTCTCCGTCTAGGCAAATGTCGGAATGGTAACATACTTCAAGTCCCGCGGCATCAGATAATTTCTAGACCACAATGAATACTACTACAGACACCACACAAACACAGGTTATCAGACAAATTACATGATCAAGATTTACCAATAACAACTGCCATCTCGTGGCGCGGTGGCTAAAATCCCTGAGGCCCGTGTTCGATTATCAGCTCTGCCAAGAAATGTATTTCTGGCCTGAGAACTGGAGTGGGGACCTCTCAGCCACGTGAGGCAATGCACAGAAGAGGCGGGCACGATTACCACCTAGGCCATCCTGGAAGTGGTTTTCCGTGGTTTCCCACTTCTACTCCAGGAGAATGCCGGGAAGGTTCCTAACTTTGGGCCTAGGCTGCCTCCCTCCTAATACTTACCTTAATTTAACTCGTTAATACAGCCATCGCACTATTACAGGTTATCAGAGAAAATTACACACACACCCAAGTACACGGGGTTAAATGACCGCGATGTCCAGTCCCCTCAAATGAAACAATAATAACAACAACAAGGGACTATTGTAATGATTGGAAATAAGGAATATATAACAACGTATAATACAGGGGCTGATAACCCCACTGTTCCGCCCCTTAGAACAACTACAACCAACATTCTCCTTGATAAGGACAAGAGTTATTACTGCACCCATGCGTCTAGGAGAAAGTGGGCTGTTTATATGCCTGGGGGTGGAAATGGGAAACCTCGAAAGCAATTTTCAGGATGGCCAAGGTGGGATTCATACCCACATTCCCCCCGATGCCACAAGGCACGAAGTAGCGCGTCACCGTGGCCGAGTTATTTTTCCTATATGTCATATTTTATTTTTTGTGCGTATTTTGCCTTGGGATGGTAATCTTTGTGATTTTCATTTGTGTCTAATAGTTCAGGCAGCACACTCTAGATCAAGGTTACATAGTTAAAGGCACCTCAGTGTCCTATTTCAATCGCCGCCATTTTATCAAAAACAAAATGGCAAAAACCCAAATATCAAAATTCAAATGAAATTACGACTAAGCAACTCAACTAAATTTTGGAAAAACATACTTCAATGTGGGAACTGCTTTGCTACCAAACTACAAGGTTATCGGGCGAAGCGTTTTCAAGATGATGGTGTTACGAATCAGCCAAGCTTTATTATACAGCACATGACTCATGATCCAATGAATCATTTACAGTGCTTCTCATTCCGATACATTTAAATAAGGACCCTCTGTTACCAACCCTGAGACTTTATGATCACGAATAACTTGATATTATAAAACAATAAAATCTATAATTTTCTATACCGTTCCAGCAACAGGAGGGATAATTAGTAACAAGGTATGTGTAGCCTTGTATGGCGAAAAACAAAATAATACTCTCTCCATACTTTCAACATGGTGGCTCTGTGAACTATTAGAGCATTATATTCGACAACTCTGAAATAAATTGGGAAAGTAACACAACTCCTGTCATGAGGCGAGTATCAGTGGTTTCTGGTCAATGCTTAAATTGTTTAAAATAATTGTATTTTGATAAGTGCATATTGTTGGAGGCCATGAAACGTTACTGCATGTGAGTTGCCTGGATATGCAGTATATTACTACAGAGAGTTCTAAACTAAAACTCACCATTTTTCCTAGGTTTGTGCCGTGTTTTGTGTTGGGGGAGGACACCAAGAGATCGCTGATGATCCAGCTTGGTGACCTAGGCTAAACCCCACAAAAGACATGGTACAAACCTAGAGAAATTGCTGAGTTTTAATTAACTGACCATGAATGCCAATATACCATGTGCTCAACTGTTTTGTTTCAGTTTATTAAGTACTAGCTGTACCCGGCATGCGTTGCAATACCAATAAAAGAAAGTATTGGCGTTGAAACTTTGTTGAAGTGCTTTTGGATTCCCAATATTTTTTTCTTTTTCCGTTAACCACCTCAAAACTATTGTAAAATTGATTTACTATCCCCAAAAAATCATGGGAGCGTGCTCAACAACTCACCAAAGTTTCATCGCAATGAAATGAATGGTATATAAACGCATACGGGACATTTTTGAAACGATTCGAGCGCCGTCACCCATTTGATGAATATACTCGTACGCTACCTATTGTAAAATGAATTTACTAAGTCGAAAACCTTCCCTGGCGTGTACACAACAACTCATGAAAGTTTCATCGCTATCGGAAGAATGGCAAATGAACGCATACGGGATATTGCTTAAACGATTCGCACGCCGTCACTCATTTGTTGAATCTACTTGTGCGCCACCCATAGGAAAAAGGATTTACTAATTCATACACTTTTGCAGGCCTGTACTCAACTCAGCAAAGTTTTATCATAATTGGATGGATGGTATATGAACGCATACGGGGCTTGGTTGAAACGATTGACGCGCTGTCGCTCATTAATAGAATCTCGTGCGCTACCAATTGTAAAATGGATTTACTAAATCAGAAATCTTTGCGGGAGTGGAAACAACATTTCTCCAAATTTCATTGCAATCGCATGAATGGTATATGAACACATACGGAATTTTTAAAAATCGATACGCGCGCCGTTACTCATTTGTTGAATCTACTCGTGCGCTACCTATTTTAAAAATGATTTACGAAGTCAGAAACATTAACGGGAGTGTGCACAACAATTCAACCAAAGATTCATAGCAATCGGATGAATGGTATATGAACGCATACGGAACTTTGTTTAAGCGATTCGCGTGCCGTCGCTCATGTGTTGAATCTACTTGTGCGATACCTATTGTAAAGTGGATGTACTAAACCAGAAACCTTCCCTGAAGTGTATCTACACACAACATCTCAGCCAAGTTTCATCGCTATCGGACGAATGATATATGAACGCATATGGGACTATGCTCAGACACTTCGTGCGTCGTTGCTCATTTGTTTAATCTAATTGTGCGATGCCTGTTGTAAAGTGGATTTACTAACCCAGAAACCTTCCCTGAAATGTACACAACATCTCACCCAAGTTTCATCGCTATCAGACGAATAGTATATGAACGCATGCGAGACTTTCTTGAAACGCTTCGCGCTTCGTCGCCCATTTATTGAATCGACCCTTGTGCTACCTATCATACCATGGATTTATTAATCCAGAAACCTTGCCTGTAGTGTACATAACCTCTCACACAAGTTTCATCGTTATCGGACGAATGGTATGTGAACGCATACTGGACATTGCTGAAACGCTTCGCCCGTCGTCGCTCATTTGTTGAATCTACTCGCGCGCTACCCATTGGTAAGTGGATTTACTCAGCCAGAAACCTTCCCTGAAGTGTACACAACATCTCACCCAAGTTTGATCACTATCAGACGAATAGTATATGAACGCTTACGGGACTTTGTTGAAACGCTTCGCGCGTCGTCGATCGTTTGTTGAATCTACTCGTGCGCTACCTATTATAACATGGATTTACTAAGCCAGAAACCTTACCTGAACTGTACAGAACATCTCACCCAAGTTTCATCGCAATGGGATGAATGGTATATGAACGCATGTGGGACTTTCTAGAAAAAACGCACGCCATTTTGTTGAAGCTACTCGAGCGCCATCTATTATAAATTGGATTTACTACGCATATAACTTTTCCGGGACTGTGCACAACAACCCACCAAAATTTGAATGCAATTGGATGAATTGTATATGAACGCATAGCCATTACACGTTTGTATAAACTACTCGCGCGCTATCTATTGTGAAATAGTTTAACTATGCCTATGATCATCCCGAAAGTGTGTACAACAACTCACCAAAATTTGATCGCAATCAGATGAATGGTTTATGAACGCATAAAAGACGAACAGACAGACATTCCTTTATATATATATAAGATAAGATAAGATATAAGATAATTTACGTGTGAGTGTGTGTATTTATATTTGGTTGGTCATAATATTGAGTGGAACGTTGAATGTTTTATGCCTGAATAATTTTGTGGTAAGCCGCCATTTTGCACAGTCTGTACATTTGCAGAGGCAGCACTCCCGAAGCAAATCGTGAGTTCCTAGCGCTCAGGTACATCGTGGTCCGAAGTTAACCAAGATATGGAACAAAACATTCACGGACGCTAACTGGAAGTGACGAAACACCAAAGATAACAGACAACAAAGCCGATTATTGCGACATCTGTCGGAAATTAGTTGTGAATATTGAAAACGCTGTTGCGAGTGAAGGATGATGCAGATGGCAGCATTCAGAATGCCTTGGTTTAACGAAAGGAGAATATGATGTGATAAAACGAAAAAATTGTAAGCTAACATGGCTTTGCGTCGAATGTAAGTCAAAGGTCATTTGTAAACCTAAGGATTAGGAGAACAAGATCGGGATACTTGCTGACAAAATAGAAGAGATGAAGCTTTATTTGGAGAACAAAATAGGGGAACGAATTAGGAAGGAAATTCACACTGCCATACTGATTGAACTAGAAACATTTGCTGTTATAAAGAGGAGAGCACCGCAGCCTTCTTGCGCTGCCGTCAGGAATGACAAGAGTAGAGCGCAATCTCAGACAAAAGGAATCTCCGCAGGTACTGGTAGGGACTTACCACAACTGAGACAAGACTTTATAGATACAGAGGAAACTATCTCACACGAAGACATCAACTCTACTGAGTATGTCAAGAATGACAAGAGTAGAGCGCAATCTCAGGCAGAAGGAATCTCCGTAGGTACTGGTAGGGACTTACCACAACTGAGGCAAGACTTTATAGATACAGAGGAAACTATCTCACACGAAGAAATCAACTCTACTGAGTATGTCAAGAATGACAAGAGTAGAGCGCAATCTCAGGCAGAAGGAATGTCCGCAGGTGCTACTACTACTAATAATAATAATATCGTATGACCTCGGTTGCCTGGTGCAAGCTTTGTTAAATGACACCCATAGGACACTTTCTACAATTTTCATTTTCTTTTATCATCCCCACGCTGTAAGGAGGTTAATCCTATTGGTGCACCCTCGCGGATACACTTGGCCTCGTGTAGCATATACAGTACCCTATCTTCTCTCTCCTTTACACTCGCTATAGAGGTTACGTGCTAGCTCAAGAGGGCTAACTATTACTTAAGCTCCCTACAGCATCATTTTACATCGTAAGATAATTACAGATGTGCAGGCACCCTCCCGGCAGGGCTCGGCTTGACGACGTCGTACGCAAGTCACGCACTGGTCCGGGAGCAGTGTTCACACCTTAAATTTCCTATGCGATTTCATTCAAGCTATATATTCCTACTTCATTTCTTTCACTTCCTATCTCAGCTGAAATTCCATTCTTTTCAATGTTAGCAAAACAATGTCAATATTTTAATGAAACTTTCAAGTCTGCTAAATAGGCAGCAAACATTATGTCAAAAATGCAGTATGGAATGTAGACAGATACAGAGAACTATCTGCTATAATATGACTGACTGGTAAACTACCCCACCCTCTTGCCACACCTACCACCCCCTAGTACGGCACGCTTTCCCTCACCGCCACCATCTACGTGGAAGAACAGAAGAAAAGAAGAACGCCAAGAAGAATAAAAGGCAATATACAGCTAGAAGAAAGAAAAGAAGAAGAAATAAGAAAAGTCTAGTTTTACACCCCACGTCTACTCCAATAATCGAGGTCGCTTATTAAAACAGGCAGGCGTTTTGTAATGGCCCCAACCCTATACTAGGGTTGCACCCACACGTACACCTAAAAGGATGGATCACTGACATAGCAACGGAAGCATGGCAGGTCATAGCCCCAAGATCGCCAGCCTAACAAGGCAAGGAGGACGTAGCGGGCATTACACTTCACTTTCCGCTGACCCAGGGTGACTCCACGGTTTTAAGCTATAAATAGGAGGTACAGCAAGCGCTTGGCTTACTAAGGCCCATCCAGGTAAGCATGGTGAGTATTCCTCCCGCCAGGTCCCTCACAGTAATTGTCCCCTAGACGCGTCCGCAGCACTTCTTAAAACACTTTCAACACCAAGTCCTACACTTCAGGAGGCAGCGGGTAATTGCTTACGCCCGATTCACACAAACACAAGTTTTACAAATAGAAGTAAAACACAATGGACAGGCGCCGGGTAAAACTCCGTAGATACTGGTAATGCCATCCAGCCCCTTTACAACAACAGTTTTACACAGAAGTAAAAGAGAAGGTCCCCTACAATATTCTTAATATATGGAATTACGAACTATTTACGATGTCCAGTGTGTATTGGAGTCAATATTTATCCAGCAGAGAGATAATGCAAGTACATTTCAATGGAACTATCATCTGAAGAAGGAATTAGATGTATTAATCATATGCCAACAAATCGATATCGATCCATATACCGTCCAGGAGAGGGGGGAAGAGAGCCTACCTGTGATTTGCTGCCAGAGCAGTCGACAACAGATCTTGATATAGCTTCGATGAGCTAACATCGTGACCGGTACAGCTTTAGCGCTTACGCGAGTGCCGTACATGGATAAATTACTGTTATATTGGTCCCAAAGTATCGTAGAGGGACATTGAAACATTTTCATGTAACGTGTTAAGACTTGATCTTATGTTGAGACATTGAAAACACGTATTCACATAGAAGGTATCGCGGAATGATACATGAAAAGAACTTTATACTAAACTTACGGCCTCAAGGCTTGTTAGTAGATACACGTTTTACGTTCAGTATTAATACTGCGTGTATTTTATTTGTCGCAGTGCTGCAATATGCATATTCTAATGTGAATTTCCTCAGTAATTACGACGTACTGGAAAGTAAGGCGTTGGGAGGAACATTCAGCATGTTCATTGAACTTAAAACCATGTTCGGTTAAATTTATAAACATGGATTGTGCTCACCAAGCATAGTACTGAACATTACGAGCAGTCACAATGCTGTTTTCAGTCTTTAACGTGTTCGCGGCGCGGTCTACAAGTATGTGGGAAAGGAACTTTCGGATCCATTCGGCCGCTGTGACTATGAACGATAGCAATAACTTCGCTCGGGTGTCGCGAAATTGCGAACGTGCACATAACTTTCGTTGGGCTAACTGGAGCTTGTATAAGGAGGAAGGAGGCCATTTCCACTACGATGGGGAGTTCCAGTTACCAGCTGAGAGCCAGGAGTTGGAGAGTAGGTGGTCCTTGGTTCGAGTGCTGGAGACCTGGGGAACTATACTGTCCTTCAGTATAGGATGGTAGGGCATATCCATGCTCTAATTTCGACTCCGAGATGCTTCGAAAGGTAGAAAGAAGACCAATTATGTAGCGTATCAAAGTAGCGACATTTCAGAGTGACCACAATTGCCACCTTTTATGCTTTTTGTAGTGTGATTGAAATGAGGTTTAGGCTTGATATTTCTTTCATGTCTGACCTCATTCTCGATCGAGTTTCGGCTTGCTTAACAAGCGCACTCACTTTTCAAAATTTTTGAGTATTGTTATTTTGATTATGGATGTTTTATAATTAAATTCAGTAACTTTAAATGATCTTCTTAATTGTAGAGAAGAGGACATTCTTAGGAGAAGACTACCGTTATTCCTTAGTGGATTTGAATTATTTTGATAGATATTTTTGATCTTTGATAACTTTGATTTTTCACATCAAGCTTAGTCTTGATATTGATTGCCGCACTATAATAATGGAAAGGGAGGAGGAAATTGATGAGGATGCGAAAGGAGATTTAATATTGAGATCACAATTTGATAGAGCTTTGGAAGACTTAAGCAGGAACAAAGCACCAGGCATAGATGATATACCGATTGAGTTGCTACGCTGCATAGGAGATGAAGGTCTGATCAGGTTATTTCACTTGGTGTGTAGGATTTATGAGACAGGTGAGGTACCCCCTGATTTCAAGAAGAATGTAATCATCCCTATACCAAAGAAAGTGGGAGCTGACAGATGTGAAGATTACCGTACAATCAGCTTGATAACTCATGCTTCAAAGATCCTCTCTAGAATAATTTACAAAAGTATTGAGAGCCAGATAGAAACGGAGTTGGGTGAAGACCAGTTTGGTTTCAGGACAAATGTAGGAACAAGGGAAGCTGTACTAAGTCTTAGGCTGATTTTGGAAGGTAGAATAAGGAAAGATAAGAGAACGTTCATGGCTTTTGTAGACTTAGAAAAGGCTTTTGATAACGTTGATTGGACTAAATTGTTTGACATTTTGAAATCGATTGGAATCAAGTACAGGGATAGGAGGGTGATATACAATCTATACAGAAACCAGACAGCAGTCATTCGAGTTGAAGGACATGAGAGAGAAGCTGGTATTCAGAAAGGTGTAAGGCAAGGCTGCAACTTATCACCCATACTTTTCAATCTTTACATTGAACAAGCAATGAAGGAAATTGGAGAAAAATTTAAAGTGGGAGTGAAGATTCAAGGAGAAATAATTTCAACTCTGAGATTTGCTGATGACATCGTCATCTTCGCCGACAAGCCTGAAGATTTGAATCAGTTTTTGAATGGTATGGACTCCGTCTTACGGAAAGAATTCATGATGAAAATTAATAAATGTAAAACAAAAATACTGGAATGCAGCCGAAATAAATCAGAAACCTCTATGGAGATCAAATTGGCAGGTGAAAAGCTGAAGGAAGTAGGAGACTTCTGTCACTTAGGTAGCAGAATAACCAGTGATGGACGAAGCAAAGAGGATATAAAAAGTAGGTTGGCTCAGGCAAGAAAAGCATTTCTACAAAGAAGGAACCTGCTGACATCGAATATAGATTTAGGTATTAGGAAGTCATTTTTGAAAGCCTTTGTCTGGAGCGTGGTGCTCTATGGAGGTGAAACTTGGACTATTGGTGCAGCAGAAAAGAGGAGAATTGAAGCATTTGAAATGTGGTGTTACAGGAGAATGATGAAGATCAGATGGGTAGATAGGGTTACAAACAAAGAGGTATTAAGACGAGTGGGAGAGGAGAGATGGTTCTGGCGACTGCTAATGAAGAGAAGAGATAGGTTGGTAGGACACATACTAAGACACCCAGGAATAGCAAGCTTAGTTATGGAAGGAAGGGTCGAGGACAAGAACTATAGGGGTAGACCAAGGTTAGAATATGTTAAACAGATTGCCTCGGATGTAGGGTGTGGTAGCTATGTAGAGATGAAACGATTAGCTCAGGACAGGGAGGCATGGAGAGCTGCATCAAACCAGTCAAAAGACTGAAGACTCAAACAACAACACTATAATTCGTGTTCGATAGTTGCGGTCTCTGATCTGTTGCCGATGCACTTAGAGAGATTCTTAGGAAGTAATTATTTATAGGTTTCACTTAAAGTGAAGGTTGATTATTATTTTGAATTATTGTTTTCTTTTCTCTCGTGAAGGATCTGTGATCGTCCTGGATTCTAATGAATCAATAGTTGCTAAGTCGAGTCGTTATCTGGATCCATGCTGTAGAACCAGTTCAGATTTTGTGAATTCACTTGAGGGGAATGGTCCTATTTTGACTGATTGATTTCGACTTCCTATTTCATTACCACATGTACTTTGGTACACGTAAGTTTTTACTACATTTAATAAGGAATGTTATCCTTGATGTTAATTCACTCTTATGAGTTTTTCCTACGATATATATTGGCATGATCATTTATGAAAGAACATTCATTGTATTTGATACGAATCCCAGGGTTATTTTGAAGTGAAGGCGTATACTTATTATATACGTGACTTCGGGTAAATTTATGTGAGGCAAGAATTTTGTAGTCCAGTGGAGTATACTAACGATCCACATATGAATTGAATGTAGTACATTGAAATTATATAATGAAATATTTTGATAGGCAAGGCCCAAATCAAAACTAGATACGTGTAAATGAATTTAATAACCACCATGAGGTTGATATTTGGGTATAAAACATCTGTGAAAATTTAATGATATATACAGTGAAGTACTCAGTGAAGTACATGTGTTTCTGGTATGCTAATGTAAGCAAAATGTATTAAACATATACTAAGGAATATTCTTCGTGAGGTTGGTGGTTTAGGACACAGTTAATAAGCAATCGTCGATGTCATGTCTGACTATGTATTGAATACCGTATCTTAGTACAATTACACCTCATAATTGATGTTTAATCACGAACATCATTTTCAGTGCATTCATAACTTTTGATAGTTGAGGAATTGGTGATTCCAGTCTTGAATGAATAATAGTAAAGCCTCCTAATTTTCTCTTGTCATCCCCAATTAATTACTCCTGCGATTTTGTCTGAATAAGAATGTTTAAACCAGTATCAATATTGAGAATTAACTAAGATTTAATTATGAATGATAATAATAATAATAATAGTAATAATAATCCAGAACAAGGATTGGAATTACGAATAAATAATGAATTTATATCTTCTCAGCTTAATTGTTCGGTTGATGATCCGGATTAATACTTAAACTTGCGAAATCAATGTAATATGACAAAAGCACTCATGGTTGGTGTAGAAATTTCAAGCTAGTGACGTTTACACCTAAGGGTGTACATTCATCTTGTAAATATGTAATATAAGGGTATAATATATGGGCATAATAATGTTTTTAATCTTGAAAGGACCGTGGAGATGATCCATTTGTTGGAGTTGGTAGTTAACAATTTAAGTTGGCTGCATTGAATTTATATTTTAGTATTCCTTGTGTTGTTTGTGCCTTGTAGCGTGATGGACGTGTAAATATACGATCTACTATTTCGTTAACAAACTCTCGTTATTTCCACTGAAACTTGAAGATTAGTTAACAACAGGTTATGAGCCCAGAGCAGTGCGAAGTACGTAGATCAGAGCGTGATTTACGGATTGTTGAGATTGAGATGAAATCTGAATTTTAAAAACAGATTGTGAGTGTTTGTGACTGAACCGGCGAACGTTACAGCGACAGTACCAAGATGGCTGACGGAGATGACAAAGACCTCGTTTCCATTCCAAAGCTAGCAAATGGAAACTACTTCGCCTGGAAACTGAGAGTGAAGGCGCATATGATCGATAAGAACTGTTGGGTGGCGATTGAACCAGGCTTCGATGAGAACGAGTTGAATGTGGATCAGGCACGCTTAAATAGGAAAGCTTTGTCGGTATTATACAAATCCGTTGGGGAAGATTTCTTGTTAGATGTGAAAGATTGTATTAGAGCAAAGCATGCTTGGGAAATTCTGTAAGAAATTCACGTCTCTTCTACCAAGTTTAATGCACTTCAGTCCTTGAAAGAAATGACAAATATTTCGAAGACCCCAAATATGTCGATGCAAGAGTATGCGGCCAGTATCCAGAGATTGAACAAAAAAAATTGCCAGGGGTGGCTTAATATTCGACGACGAGATGATGGCCAACTTCCTGCTAGTCGGGCTACCGATGGAGGAGTACGAGACCTTCGTCCAAAATCTACTGAGGGAGCCGGATCTTACAACACGGAAGGTTAAAGGACGACTTCTAGACGAGGAGCGACGCCGGACCCAGTTAGAAGCCGCGCAGGAGACTTCCGCATCAAGTGCACTCATCTCCAAGAAAGGCAAGAATGACAAGTTAGTGTACAAAAACAGTAAGAAGAATAGTGTGCAGAGTGGAAAAAGTGGTGATAGTAATAGTGTTAAATGTTACAAATGTCAGAGGTTAGGGCAAATTAGCATGTTTTGTCCAGAAGTTAAATGTTTTAACTGTCACGAGTATGGTCATTGGGCATCTGATTGTACCAAAATGAAATCAAATAATGGAAAAAGGGACGACAATGGAAATTCCAATAAAACGGGGAAGACTATAGCCTGTATCAGTGTGTTCGCAATGGTGTCAATGAACAGTTCTGATGTTTGGTACCTTGACTCGGCAGCGTCAGAACATTTGACGTCTAAAAGAGAGTTGTTTTCCTCCTATTGAGAGTGTAAGGGCAATGTTAAGATTGGACAAGGGCAACTCCCAGTTAGTGGAAAAGGTATTGTCAAACTTGCATTATCTAATAAGTGTGGTGGTAATGTGCTTGAGATGAGAAATGTTTTGCACGTTCCAGATTTAGCATTCAATTTGATTTCAGTTGGGCGCTTAGCCAAGAATGATGTATTTGTTCACTTTAACAAAGAAGGTGCTAAAGGTATGTATAATGATGAGTGCGTGTTTACAAGTCTAGAATCAAATGGGTTGTATTTGTTGGAACCTAATCACAGTGTAGCTTGTATATCGAATGCTGATGTCAGTGAAGATGAGATGAGTGATGAAATTGAAGCTGTAGCCTTGCGAGCAGTGAGTTCAGATATGTGGCATGTAAGGTTAGGGCATCCACATGAAGCTGCTATGCAGAAAATTCCATATTTGTCAGGTTTAAAGAGTGAGAATAAGAGTTGTGATGTGTGTGTTCTGGGGAAGATGACTAGATGTAGTTTCCCGCAGAAGAGTGAACGCCAATGCAGTAAACCACTGGAATAGGTACATAGTGATTTGTTAGCATCTCCTGTTAAATCAAATGGTGGTCATAAATACATGATGAGTTTTATGGATGATTATTCCAGATTTACAGTTGTTAAATTCTTGAAAAGTAAAGGTGAGGCTTTCTCCAAGTTTTTGGAGTATCAAGCTGAAGTAGAAAAAATGCATGACTTGAAACTTAAATGCTTTCAAACAGATGGAGGTGGCGAATATTGTGGTAATAAATTCTAGACCTATTTGAAAGCGAATGGGATAGGTCATAGAAAGACGGTAGCTTATACTCCAGAACAAAATGGTATAGTTGAGAGGTTTAATAGGATTGCAGAAGATAAGATAAGGTGTTTGTTAGTGCAGTCAGGTTTGTCAGATTCGTTTTGGGCTGAAGCAGCCAACACTGCTTGCCTTACTAGGAATCTATGTCCATCTAGGTCTATTGGGAATCAGATCCCATATGAAATGTGGAAGGGAGAGAGTGCTGAAAAACAATATCTAAGGTTACGTGCATTTGGTTGTAAAGCTTGGTTATTTCAGAAAGTAGGTAAATTTCAGCCCCGAGCAGTGAGATGTGTATTCATAGGTTATGAAAACAATGTGAAAGGGTATACATTGTTTAATCATGAGACTAAATCATTTGTGATTGGATATCATGTAAAATTTGATGAAAGTATATTTCCCATGCTAGAACAGGTTAGGCCTACTATTAAGCATGTTCAAACTGATGTTATGATAAGAAATTATTGTAGTGATGAGTCAGAGATTGAGATTGAAAGCAATGTCCAAGAGAATGATAAAAATGTGATTGAGGCTGAAAATAATGAGAACGTTTTGAGAAGGAGTGAAAGGTTAAGGAAGCGTAAAGAATGTTCTTGCTGTAATTTGTCGGTATATGTTGCTGATTATATCGAAGAACCATAGAGTGTGAGTGAGGCATTGAATGGGGAGTTCTCTGATGAATGGAGAGATGCAATGAAAAGCGAGTTAGAGAGTATCCAACGTAAAGGGACATTTATTTTGGTTGACAGGCCTTCTGGTAGAAATGTGTTGGGTTGTAAGTGGGTTTTGAAACTTAAGAGAAATCCAGATGGTACTGTCAATAGATTTAAGGCGAGATTGGTAGCACAAGGTTTTTCCCAAGTGCCATGGGTAGACTTTAATGAAACTTATGCTCCAGTAATTAAAAGAAAAACAATTCGACTGATGATGGCCATAACTGTCATTAATGGGTGGGTTCAGGAACATATTGATGTGCTCACAGCATATTTGCACAGTGAGTTGAATGAGGAAGTTTTCATGGAACAACCTAAATATTTTGAGGCGGATAAAAATAAAGTGTGTAAATTGCTCAAAAGCTTGTATGGGCTTAAACAAAGTGCTATGGAATGGCATTCGACCTTGTATATGAATTTGTCAGAATTAGGTTTGAAACCTCTGGTGAAGGATCCATGTGTGTTTGTTAACAAAGATAAGGATCTGTTCATTGGTGTTTATGTTGATGACTTGGCATGCTGGGGAAAAAGAGAACGGGTTGAATGGTTCAAAGAAGAGTTGGACATTAGATTGGAGATTAAGAAGTTAGGAAATATGACCAAATTTCTTTCTATGAATGTGGAGTACAGGGAAGGAGTAGTGTCTGTTCATCAAACTGACTACATTAAAAGGGTATTGAAAGAATTCAAACTTGAAGATGGGAAGGGCAGGTCAGCTCCTTTAGAAATAAATAGAGATGACGGAAAATTTGCGAGGTGATGAGAAACATGATGAGTACGAGTACAGAAAAGCAGTAGGTATGTTACTATTTCTGGCTACAACGACTAGGCCAGACATAACTTTTGCAGTGTGTAAAGTGAGCAAGAAAAATTGTTCGCCTACAAGGAGAGATTGGCAAGATGTAAAGCACATTATGTTGTACTTGAAGAAAACATGTAATGTAAAATTGTTTTTTGAAAAATGTGATGTACATGTCCGAATGTATTGTGATGCAGATTTTGCTAATGCCAAAGACAGGAAATCTGTGACTGGATATGTTGCAATCTTAGCAAATGCACCAATTAGCTGGAACACGAGGTTACCAAAGAAACGTGACACGGTTGCCACATCTACAACTGAGTCAGAGTATGATTCCATGTTCCATGCTGCAAAGGAGGCATTATGGCTAGGACAGATAATAAACGAGTTGGGTCAGGAAGCGGTTTTGCCTAAACCAATTGTCATCAGAGGTGACAATCAATGTGCCATTAAGCTCACCAGAAACAGTGGTGATTCTGAATTGACAAAGCACTTTGATATTAAGTATCAGTTTTGTAGGGACCATGTAAGTAAGAGGAACATTATTTTCGAATATGTTCCAAGTAACAAGAATGTTGCAGACTTGTTTACGAAGTCATTGAATGGGCCAAAGACCCAGAGTTTCATAAAGATCCTCAATTTGGTTTAGTTTATAACAGGAACTGAATTTTTTGGTATAATTGTTGAATTAAATGATTGTCATTGTTTCAGGATAACTAGCAGGGGAAGTGTTGGAGTTGGTAGTTAACAATTTAAGTTGGCAGCATTGATTTTATATTTTAGTATTCCTTGTGTTGTATGTGCCTTGTAGCGTGATGGACGTGTAAATATACGATCTACTATTTCGTTATCAAACTCTCGTTATTTCCACTGAAACTTGAAGATTAGTTAACAACACCATTAAGGTCATATCATTTTTATATTGGATCATTTGTTATATATATTTGAATATTGTTGAAACATTAGGTTCTTACAAATGCAGTCTAGTCCATGGGTTCTCATCGTTGCATTTTTGCTGCATTCTTACCAATGCATTTTCATGTGAGCAATACTTGCACCCTAATACTCTGTTCACTTATTGGTAGGATCTGGGGGTTTTTCTAGCCAGGGATTTTCAGGTCCTGCAATCCTGCTACCATCGAGGGATTCTTACAGGTAAAGGGTAGGCAATTACGGGTACAATACCTACCCAGACTGTGAGCTGACGGTTTATCTTATAGGTATTGACGCACTGGAGTGTCTTTAAGCTAATGTAATTCAGTTGTTAGCTACTAGGTACCCTCCATACTGTATGCGGATGGTTAACCTTACACTACTGATAAGGTATTAATGAACCTGGAGTGTATTTAAGCTAAACTCATTTAGGTTAGGGCTCCTAGGTATACACCCATACTGAGCAGATTTTTCTTCTTAGAGGTGTTGAAATTCAGGAGTGTGATTAATCTACTACTATTTAGATTTCAGCTCATACCTACCACCCAGACTGTGAGAAG
Source organism: Meconema thalassinum (assembly GCA_946902985.2). Lineage (NCBI taxonomy): Eukaryota > Metazoa > Arthropoda > Insecta > Orthoptera > Tettigoniidae > Meconema > Meconema thalassinum. The sequence continues at coordinate 46,659,663 of OX336395.1, forward strand.
ATTGTTCCTCTTAGAGGTCTCGAGACCCTGGAATGTCCTTTTGTGGATATCATTCCCTAGGACTCCTAGGTACCCACCCCGTTAGCAGATTGTTCCTCTTAGAGGTATTGACCCATTGGAGTGTCTTAAAGCTAATATAATTCACTTTAGAACTGTTAGGTACCCACTCAGACTGTGAGCTAATGGTTCCTGTTAGGAATAATGACACTCCTGGTGTGTTTCAAGTTAATATCATTCAATTTAATGCTGCTTGGTTGCCCCCATACCGAAGTGCATGGTTCTCCTGACACTATTTAAAAGGTATACAAAACCTGGAGTGTCTTTAAAATAATATTATTAAGTTTAGAACTCCTATGAACCCATCCACACTGTGAACAGATTGCTTCCCTCAGGGGTAATGGCACTTTTGGAATGTAATTAGGCTATCATCAGTTTAGAGCTCCTATGAACCCATCCAGACTGTGAGCAGATGGCTTCCCTCAGGAGTAATGGCACTTTTGGAATGTCATTAGGCTATCATCAGTTTAGAGCTCCTATGAACCCATCCACACTGTGAGCAGATGGCTTCCCTCAGGGGTAATGGCACTTTTGGAATGTCATTAGGCTATCATCAGTTTAGAGCTCCTATGAACCCCTCCAGACTCAGCAGATGGCTTCCCTCTGGGGTAATGGCACTTTTGGAATATCATTAGGCTATCATCAGTTTAGAGCTCCTATGAACCCATCCACACTGTGAGCAGATGGCTTCCCTCAGGGGTAATGGCACTTTTGGAATGTCATTAGGCTATCATCAGTTTAGAGCTCCTATAAATCCCTCCAGACTGTCAGCAGATGGCTTCCCTCTGGAGTAATGGCACTTTTGGAATATCATTAGGCTATCATCAGTTTAGAGCTTCCTCAAATTTCATATCTTCTCTCCAATTTAAGGCCAGAGTTTAGAATATTATGTTGGAGGTATATTAATATACAATAGTGCTGATTTAAGAATTGGTTTCTCTTGGAAATAATCTTATTAATTTATTTTTAAAGATGCTTTGTTCAGCTCAATTGTACAATGTTTGGAACGTAATGATATGGAATCATTCATATTTAGAAGGTTTACTTATTGGCTTTATAATCACAAGTAAAATACCGTAAGTATCTATTAAATGTAATCCACATTAGTCAAGAAATAATAAAAATAGATTATATTCTGCCAGTTTCGGGCACATTGTGGCCCTTCTCATTAATTGTCTTCCAATTAAATTAAAACTAATTGAAATACGAGCAAAGTTGATCAACATTAACCCTGGGTTAGTTTCAGTAATAATAATTTTTCATAAAAGGTATTCAAAAACAGATCTGTAACAATGTGTGTTTTAGTTGATAATACTATAAAATAATTTTCTTAAAATTCCTGTCTAGAATATCTGGTGATGGTAAAAATTATGTTATAAATAGGTTTTAAAATGTTCAAAAATATCTTGGGATGGTTTTTCACAAGATGAAATAAGGATCTTTCCTGTTTGGAAATTTATTGCATTTATTCCTTGCTTTATTGAAAATTGTATACTGTACATGTAATGGATAAAGCTGATGGTCTTCGTATATATCTATGGTGACGTTGGATTCAATAAGTGTTGATGTGTCCATTGGGTATTAATTAAGGGGTCAATGGAAGGCATGAATTTTCGTAAGTCAATTCTTTTTGTAACTTAACTTGTAAATTCAACATAACTTTTCCTGCCAATAATGAAATTATGATCGTTTTCACCCGTAGAAAAGGACATGTTATTTCTTTGTCTTTGAACTTTATTGAGTCTATCATTTGTTAATAGCGCTATCCTAAACAATAGATCAACGTTGACCTCAGGATCGAGCGGTGGGATTTCTAACGCGGAAATGGTCGTTGAATGCCTTCTAATCTCTTCGTCTCACCTATTCTGTTATGTACCGCAGAGTCTGTGATTGGCCAACGGGAGAGTGGCTATAGACGGTAGTTGTTCCCACTTTGCATGACATGCAGGTGGATACACCTATTCTGTTATGAACCGCAGAGTCTGTGATTGGCCAACGGGAGAGTGGCTATAGGCGGTAGTTGTTCCCACTTTGCATGACATGCAGGTGGATACACCTATTCTGTTATGTACCGCAGAGTCTGTGATTGGCCAACGGGAGAGTGGCTATAGACGGTAGTTGTTCCCACTTTGCATGACATGCAGGTGGATACACCTATTCTGTTATGTACCGCAGAGTCTGTGATTGGCCAACGGGAGAGTGGCTATAGACGGTAGTTGTTCCCACTTTGCATGACATGCAGGTGGATACACCTATCCTGTTATGTACCACAGAGTCTGTGATTGGCCAACGGGAGAGTGGCTATAGACGGTAGTTGTTCCCACTTTGCATGACATGCAGGTGGATACACCTATTCTGTTATGTACCGCAGAGTCAGTGATTGGCCAACGGGAGAGTGACTATAGACGGTAGTTGTTCCCACTTTGCATGACATGCAGGTGGATACACCTATTCTGTTATGTACCACAGAGTCTGTGATTGGCCAACGGGAGAGTGGCTATAGACGGTAGTTGTTCCCACTTTGCATGACATGCAGGTGGATACACCTATTCTGTTATGTACCACAGAGTCTGTGATTGGCCAACGGGAGAGTGGCTATAGACGGTAGTTGTTCCCACTTTGCATGACATGCAGGTGGATACACCTATCCTGTTATGTACCACAGAGTCTGTGATTGGCCAACGGGAGAGTGGCTATAGACGGTAGTTGTTCCCACTTTGCATGACATGCAGGTGGATACACCTATTCTGTTATGTACCGCAGAGTCTGTGATTGGCCAACGGGAGAGTGGCTATAGACGGTAGTTGTTCCCACTTTGCATGACATGCAGGTGGATACACCTATTCTGTTATGAACCGCAGAGTCTGTGATTGGCCAACGGGAGAGTGGCTATAGACGGTAGTTGTTCTCACTTTGCATGACATGCAGGTGGATACACCTATTCTGTTATGAACCGCAGAGTCTGTGATTGGCCAACGGGAGAGTGGCTATAGACGGTAGTTGTTCTCACTTTGCATGACATGCAGGTGGATACACCTATTCTGTTATGTACCGCAGAGTCTGTGATTGGCCAACGGGAGAGTGGCTATAGACGGCAGTTGTTCCCACTTTGCATGACATGCAGGTGGATACACCTATTCTGTTATGAACCGCAGAGTCTGTGATTGGCCAACGGGAGAGTGGCTGTAGACGGTAGTTGTTCCCACTTTGCATGACATGCAGGTGGATACACCTATTCTGTTATGTACCGCAGAGTCTGTGATTGGCCAACGGGAGAGTGGCTATAGACGGTAGTTGTTCCCACTTTGCATGACATGCAGGTGGATACACCTATTCTGTTATGAACCGCAGAGTCTGTGATTGGCCAACGGGAGGGTGGCTATAGACGGTAGTTGTTCCCACTTTGCATGACATGCAGGTGGATACACCTATTCTGTTATGTACCGCAGAGTCTGTGATTGGCCAACGGGAGAGTGGCTATAGACGGTAGTTGTTCCCACTTTGCATGACATGCAGGTGGATACACCTATTCTGTTAAGTACCGCAGAGTCTGTGATTGGCCAACGGGAGAGTGGCTATAGACGGTAGTTGTTCCCACTTTGCATGACATGCAGGTGGATACACCTATTCTGTTATGTACCGCAGAGTCTGTGATTGGCCAACGGGAGAGTGGCTATAGACGGTAGTTGTTCCCACTTTGCATGACATGCAGGTGGATACACCTATTCTGTTATGTACCACAGAGTCTGTGATTGGCCAACGGGAGAGTGGCTATAGACGGTAGTTGTTCCCACTTTGCATGACATGCAGGTGGATACACCTATCCTGTTATGTACCACAGAGTCTGTGATTGGCCAACGGGAGAGTGGCTATAGACGGTAGTTGTTCCCACTTTGCATGACATGCAGGTGGATACACCTATTCTGTTATGTACCGCAGAGTCTGTGATTGGCCAACGGGAGAGTGGCTATAGACGGTAGTTGTTCCCACTTTGCATGACATGCAGGTGGATACACCTATTCTGTTATGAACCGCAGAGTCTGTGATTGGCCAACGGGAGAGTGGCTATAGACGGTAGTTGTTCTCACTTTGCATGACATGCAGGTGGATACACCTATTCTGTTATGAACCGCAGAGTCTGTGATTGGCCAACGGGAGAGTGGCTATAGACGGTAGTTGTTCTCACTTTGCATGACATGCAGGTGGATACACCTATTCTGTTATGTACCGCAGAGTCTGTGATTGGCCAACGGGAGAGTGGCTATAGACGGTAGTTGTTCCCACTTTGCATGACATGCAGGTGGATACACCTATTCTGTTATGTACCGCAGAGTCTGTGATTGGCCAACGGGAGAGTGGCTATAGACGGCAGTTGTTCCCACTTTGCATGACATGCAGGTGGATACACCTATTCTGTTATGTACCGCAGAGTCTGTGATTGGCCAACGGGAGAGTGGCTATAGACGGTAGTTGTTCCCACTTTGCATGACATGCAGGTGGATACACCTATTCTGTTATGTACCGCAGAGTCTGTGATTGGCCAACGGGAGAGTGGCTATAGACGGCAGTTGTTCCCACTTTGCATGACATGCAGGTGGATACACCTATTCTGTTATGTACCGCAGAGTCTGTGATTGGCCAACGGGAGAGTGGCTATAGACGGTAGTTGTTCCCACTTTGCATGACATGCAGGTGGATACACCTATTCTGTTATGTACCGCAGAGTCTGTGATTGGCCAACGGGAGAGTGGCTATAGACGGTAGTTGTTCCCACTTTGCATGACATGCAGGTGGATACACCTATTCTGTTATGTACCGCAGAGTCTGTGATTGGCCAACGGGAGAGTGGCTATAGACGGTAGTTGTTCCCACTTTGCATGACATGCAGGTGGATACACCTATTCTGTTATGTACCGCAGAGTCTGTGATTGGCCAACGGGAGAGTGGCTATAGACGGCAGTTGTTCCCACTTTGCATGACATGCAGGTGGATACACCTATTCTGTTATGTACCACAGAGTCTGTGATTGGCCAACGGGAGAGTGGCTATAGACGGTAGTTGTTCTCACTTTGCATGACATGCAGGTGGATACACCTATCCTGTTATGTACCGCAGAGTCTGTGATTGGCCAACGGGAGGGTGGCTATAGACGGTAGTTGTTCCCACTTTGCATGACATGCAGGTGGATACACCTATTCTGTTATGAACCGCAGAGTCTGTGATTGGCCAACGGGAGGGTGGCTATAGACGGTAGTTGTTCCCACTTTGCATGACATGCAGGTGGATACACCTATTCTGTTATGTACCGCAGAGTCTGTGATTGGCCAACGGGAGAGTGGCTATAGACGGTAGTTGTTCCCACTTTGCATGACATGCAGGTGGATACACCTATTCTGTTAAGTACCGCAGAGTCTGTGATTGGCCAACGGGAGAGTGGCTATAGACGGTAGTTGTTCCCACTTTGCATGACATGCAGGTGGATACACCTATTCTGTTATTGGCCAACGGGAGAGTAGCTATAGACGGTAGCTGTTCCCACTTTGCATGACAAGCAGGTGGATACACCTATTCTGTTATGAACCGCAGAGTCTGTGATTGGCCAACGGGAGGGTGGCTATAGACGGTAGTTGTTCCCACTTTGCATGACATGCAGGTGGATACACCTATTCTGTTATGTACCGCAGAGTCTGTGATTGGCCAACGGGAGAGTGGCTATAGACGGTAGTTGTTCCCACTTTGCATGACATGCAGGTGGATACACCTATTCTGTTAAGTACCGCAGAGTCTGTGATTGGCCAACGGGAGAGTGGCTATAGACGGTAGTTGTTCCCACTTTGCATGACATGCAGGTGGATACACCTATTCTGTTATTGGCCAACGGGAGAGTAGCTATAGACGGTAGCTGTTCCCACTTTGCATGACAAGCAGGTGGATACACCTATTCTGTTATGTACCGCAGAGTCTGTGATTGGCCAACGGGAGAGTGGCTATAGACGGTAGTTGTTCCCACTTTGCATGACATGCAGGTGGATACACCTATTCTGTTATGTACCGCAGAGTCTGTGATTGGCCAACGGGAGAGTGGCTATAGACGGTAGTTGTTCCCACTTTGCATGACATGCAGGTGGATACACCTATTCTGTTATGAACCGCAGAGTCTGTGATTGGCCAACGGGAGGGTGGCTATAGACGGTAGTTGTTCCCACTTTGCATGACATGCAGGTGGATACACCTATTCTGTTATGTACCGCAGAGTCTGTGATTGGCCAACGGGAGAGTGGCTATAGACGGTAGTTGTTCCCACTTTGCATGACATGCAGGTGGATACACCTATTCTGTTAAGTACCGCAGAGTCTGTGATTGGCCAACGGGAGAGTGGCTATAGACGGTAGTTGTTCCCACTTTGCATGACATGCAGGTGGATACACCTATTCTGTTATGTACCGCAGAGTCTGTGATTGGCCAACGGGAGAGTGGCTATAGGCGGTAGTTGTTCCCACTTTGCATGACATGCAGGTGGATACACCTATTCTGTTATGTACCACAGAGTCTGTGATTGGCCAACGGGAGAGTGGCTATAGACGGTAGTTGTTCCCACTTTGCATGACATGGAGGTGGATACACCTATTCTGTTATGTACCACAGAGTCTGTGATTGGCCAACGGGAGAGTGGCTATAGACGGTAGTTGTTCTCACTTTGCATGACATGCAGGTGGATACACCTATTCTGTTAAGTACCGCAGACAAATCAAATATATCACATGAATTTAGCTACTGGTCTAACTGTATTAAAATATGAGTTTTCAATTCACCCAAACCCGTTTAGTGAATTCTACTTCACATGAAAGCGCTTAAGTTGTTCTGGCTAACGGGAGAGAATTCTGTTTCACATGCTCTGAACACTGATTGAGTGATTCACAAGAAATATGGCATTTTCCTGTTGCCAGTAAAATTGGCTATATCTTAAGATACTCTTTTAAGAACCCTGTTTAGAATGTAGTAGTCATGCATTCAGGTTACACACATGTATCATATGACCAATCTTTCGAGCAAACTCTTTTCCAAAATATATCACTTAAACGTAGCTTTTTTCTACAAAGAATGAAGATATGTTTCAAAAAGGATACATGCGAGCTATGGTATAACAAACCTTCTATGATTTAACATGCGCTTCACGAATATCCCGCTTTCTAACGAACCTTTCTTAGCTTGTATTTCGTGAAGTTTCTACAGTCCGCAATAACACATTATTTGCAATTAAAACTCATTTTACACAACAAGAATATAACTTCTTGCCACAATCAATTAAAGTTTGCTTCTCGAAATCTGCCTTCGTACTTTTCACCACATGTACCACTTGAATATGGATTTTGCCCCAACGATGAACAAGTCGTTCTTCTGAGCCTCCCAATCAATGAATTATAATACAAATACAGTACGTCGATATACACCCAATAAAGTAAAAACAGCTCCGCATGTACTCTTTGAATATGCCTTGTGGCAACAAATAACAGATTCTTAACAGATATTTGTGAATAAATGTCGCTGCGTATATATAAGGTGCGTTCAAAAATTAAAGAGCCGGAGGCTGTAATGCGCAAACCGGTGACGACATGGGCTAATCGTGGCGTGTGTAACGAGGTGTGGTTCCGACCAGAGCGTGGAAGGACCCAGCCCGTCGCTAGAGGGCACGCGTGCCCGTCACGTGACGATACAAAGCGAGCAGCAGCATGCATCAATCGTCCAACCAAGACCAAGACAGTAGGCCATTCGACATGCTTCCTGGTGTGGTTGAGGCGTGTGGGGGCACCCACTTTCCGCAAGTGCAGTCGTTCCTTCATGATTGTGTGCACAATTCCGACGCTCAATCCGACCACGGCGGCTATGGCATTCACTGTCACTCGGCGGTCCTGGGTAATGAGTGCACCAAACAGCTGGACGTTGTCATCGGTAAAGCAGGGGGGGGGGGGGTGCCCCAGACCGTGCATCATCGGCTAACGACAACCGTCCATCCCTGAAGCGCTTGTGCCACGCCTTGACACTTGCAAGGGACAAGCAGTGTTCGCCGTACACTTGTGACATTCGGCGATGAATGTCCGTTCTACCTACTCCTCCCCATCTTTGCTCTTCGTTTGACGCCTCCATGTCACTGTTTGCAAAGCGACTGGCAGCGTTGGACGAATTATGCATGTTGCTGCTCTCTTTGTATCGTCACATGACGTGCACGCGTGCTCCGTAGCAAAGGGCTGTGACCTTCCACGCTCTGGTCGGAACCACACCTCGTTACACACCCCACGATTAGCCTATGTCGTCACTGGTTTGCGCATTACAGCCTCCAGCTCGTTACTTTTTGAACGCACTTTATAATGCATAAGTTTGATATATATATATTTTTCAGTAAAGTTTGCTCGGCATAATATTTGTAGATGTGGCTATTAGCCCAAATGAATAAGCATGTGTCTAAAATTTGTTTTCCTATTAACGTTTTCTCCACATGAGTCTTTACAAAGATCCTTTCCTAGTTACGATTCCGCAAATGCTGCTTGAATTTGGCTTCAGGCCATATGAACTAGCATGTGACTTCAAAGATCCTATCCCAGCAAATATTGCTCCACATGAACAACATGAAAGCACATTTGGCCACTAATAATCAGCATGTGTCTATGTAAAGAACTTCGCGGAGTGAAGTTTGGTCTGGATGTACCAAATGGTTGTTGTTTCAGCCCACTACGAAATAGGTGTCTCTTCAAAGACACTTACCCAGATAAGTAGCTCCACATGTACTGCAAGAAAAGGGCTATTAGCTGCTATGAATAAGCATGTGTACCTAAAAACAACTTAGGCCTAATGTAAAAATGAATAATTCTAATCAGTTTCTTTCAATTTATTACCAAAATGTTAGGGGTTTGAACACAAAAACACATAATTTCTATACGAGCATATTGAGTAATAGGCATGATGTCGTGCTCGTGACAGAGACTTGGCTTTCGGAATCAGTATACAACGCGGAGCTGTTTGACGACTACTACAATGTCATTAGGCAAGACAGAGTAGGGAAAAGAGGCGGTGGAGTTTTAATTGCAGTGAGACATGACATAAATTATAATGAAATTTACTCTGAGCATGGAAATTATGAAGCGTTAGGTATTAGAGTGCTGATGAATAATAAGGCTTATTATATTTTAAATGTTTATTTTCCACCAAATTCTTGTCTTGATACTTAAAATAAATTTTATATTGATATAGGGGAACATTACAATGTTATTGGTAGCAATATTATAATCGCAGGTGACTTTAATATCAAGATCTTCTGAATGGTGATTCCCAAGAAAGAGCCTTATTCAATTTTATGTCACTACATAACCTACTTTCTCTAAATGATATCCAGAACATAAATTCCAGAACTCTAGACTTGGTACTCACTAACTTACCCAAGATCGTGTCGGTCAGTAGGGGATGCATCCCCTTAGTAGGAGAGGATAACCACCATCCCGCATTGTCTATTGAGCTAAGTCTAACTAATGTACGCATTGGTTCTAGTAAGGCCACTTCTACTATGATTTATAATTTTAAACGAGCAGATTTCAATAAAATGTATAGGTTATTGAATGAAACTTACTGGGAATATCTTGATACATTTCATGACATTGATAGGGCAGTTGAGTATTTCTATGACAAAATTTATGCAGTATTTAATGACACTGTGTCTTTCATAAAAACGCATAGAAAACGTTCATACCCTAGTTGGTTTAATTTAGATATTATCAAAAATTTGAAATTGAAGGAATATCATAGAAAGAAAATGAAATCATCTTCACTCCACAAGGAAAATTTTATCAGATTAAGAAAGATAACCAAGGCATTGATTGACACTGAATATAAGAAATATATAAATGACTCTGAAAATGTAATGCTGGAAGATCCCAAACAATTCTGGAATTATATTAAAAATAGAAAGGTAAAAACTAGGGCGAATTATCAACAGATGAAACTTGGCCAAAACTTGTTAAAAACGAATAAGGAAATTTCAGATGGATTTGCAGATTTTTTAAAGCAGTATATGAAGGTAAAACAACATCTTATGCACTCGATGAACATACAACAATGATCCCAACTATCACCTCTCATTCATTATTCATAAAAGCCATAACCATAAAAGAAGTTGAAACTGCCATCAAGAAATTGAAGCATAAAAAGTGCAGTGGTCCGGATAATATACCTCAATATATTATAAAGGCCTGTGTTGATGTCATAAAATATCCACTGTTTCTCTTGTTCAATCTCATTCTAAGACATAGCACATTTCCAGAAATATGGAAATTATCCAGAGCATGTCCCATCTTCAAATCCGGTGACTCCTCTCAAATTGAGAATTACAGACAAATAACGATCATCACTGTACCTGCCAAGGTTTTCGAACAAATTATTTATTATAGAATTCTCAATCATGTAAAGCCATATATAAGTAATTTTCAACATGGCTTCGTTCCAAACCGATCTACAACTACAAATCTGTGTAACGTTGTACAGTTTGTCTCGAATGCATGAGATTCTCGATATCAAGTTGATGCCATCTACACCGATTTTTCAAAAGCCTTTGACAATATTAATCATGGTCTATTATTACGGAAATTATCAGCCTTAGGATTCTCGAATCAAATGTTAGAATTAGTGGCATCTTACTTATCAAACAGAAAACAGTATGTGTCCTATAGTGAAGCTAATTCCTACACCTACATTGCTAAGTCTGGCGTGCCGCAAGGGTCAAATTTGGGTCCGTTATTTTTTGTGATTTTTATAAATGATCCTCCCATTTCTATTAAAGAATCAAAATGTATCCTATATGCTGATGATCTAAAAGTGTACAGAGTTATTAAAAATGAGCAGGATGTCCAGAAATTGCAAAATGATATAGATAACATTCACAAATGGAGCCTAGACAATGACTTATTGTTTAATATAAAAAAATGTAATTTCATCATCTTCAGTCGGAAAATACAATGCTTGGAATCTAGCTACAGAATGGATGGAAATCTTTTAATTAGACTGAATACGGTCAAGGATCTAGGGTTATATATAAATCATGATTTGAGTTTCAGATATCATATTGATAAGGTAGAGAATGATGCACTTAGAAGTCTGGGCTTTATTTTTAGAAATTCCAAGGAGTTGACGAATGCAAAGACAATCATTACGCTCTTCAATGCATATGTGAGAAGTAAACTGGAGTTTAATGCGGTAGTCTGGTCTCCAATGTACGAGTCACATATAAAAAACATAGAAAGGCTTCAAAAGAAACTATTACGCTTCCTATATTACAAGAAGTACTCTGTATCAGCCATCCGTTGTAGAAATCCTTACTCTAACTTGTTGTCAGAATTCCAAATGACTAAACTTTCAACACGCAGGCTTATTGCTCAGCAGATATATTTATATAAAATTATCAATGGTATCTCAGACACGAGTGAAACTTTAGAGCAAATAAATTTCAATGTGAGAAAGAAATGTCTCCGAAAACGAGAACTCTTAATAGTTAAAAAATCTAATACAAATTTCCATAAAAATTCACCGATAGTGAATATGTGCTGTAGTTACAACAGGCTCTCAGCTGACAACAATTTAGATTTTGGAATGTCCTTGCTAAATTATAGAAGGCAATTACACGTAGTTTTAGATGTCAAATGATTCATTATAACGTAGATATTAAATTTAGGTTTCACTTTCTTACCATCTTATATTGCTATTGTATTAGTACCTTAAGATATGTATCTAGTTTTACATTATGTGACAAAATATTAAAAATCATGCTTTTTTTAGTGTTATTGTGACTTGAACTTGTGTATATTCCTTGTTAACAATTTTTTTTAAAATATAAGTTTTAATTTTTAATCTTCAATTTTTAATTTTCAATGTTTATTTTGTATTCTAATGTATTTTTTTTATCTTGTATCTTAATGTATTTTTGTCTATTATCTGTGTGTAAACAATTGTTTAATTGTTTGCTACTGTAATTGGGGCACTGCCCTGTTGTGGCAATAAATAAATAAATAAATAAAAAATGCGCATTTTCTAACTTCCTATCAGAAAATTAACTGCCAATTTCCACATGTTCCTTAAGCATGCGCATTTTTACCTTTATGGATCAGCACTTTGGTTTCCAAGAAATCCTTCAGTGTTAAGTTTGCTGCGCAAGTACTACATTATTAACGATTTACACCTTAATGAATGAAAATGTGTCTTTTCAAACGTGGTTTGAAAGAAAAGTTCTTTTGGCATATACTACCGGAAAGTGGTTTGTCACCTTTATGAATAAGAGCGTGCGTCTTATAATTTTCAATCCGACTAAAGTTTGCTCCGCACGTACAACATGCATATGGGTCATTCTCACCAAAAGGTTGCAGATGACACTTATTAAAATATTTTTATAAAATTTGTTGCATGCAACAATTTTGAATATACGTAACTTAAGTTATGCCTATAAAATACCCCTATATGACTGGTCAAGTTTTTCTGTCATATTTAACCTTTTATTAGTGATTTTTTAATATGCCTTGTCCACGGAGGGGATATTAATAATACTTGACGTATTTATTAAATGACAGCATGCTTAAAATTACATGTTTTAAGATATTAAAGTATATATGTAAATATTATGATGCTAAATTAATTAAAGTACAAAATGTTGGCCCCAAGTAAACTTTAATGTCTAATAAAATAATATATCCTGGCAAATTTCATGTAGCGAAAATATTTTAGGGATTATTAATAAAGTACACGAAGTAACTTAGTGGAGAAATGTTTAATTACGTTACAAGGACTATAATGCTGAAAAACAAAATTAACTCATGATTCGTGGCCAAATGAAACTAGACCAAATTGTCTCTTAAACATATTTTAGTCAATCTTAATATGAAGTAACCACTAAGACATGGTTAATAAAATTTAATTAACTGTTCCATGTTAAATTCAGAGTGTTGTCTCCTATTTAAATTAGGAGGACTCAACACCTTATTAACGTGACACTTTTCAACAATAGAGATATTTTTTCAGGATGGACAAAAGAAAAGTCCGATTTCTTCTTCAGCAATCTAACAATGCACGTCTCAGGTTCCTCATTTGTTACAATTCTTATGAAGTGTTTGCATGTTTTTTTGGTTGTGAATTCTACAACCACATATTTATTCAATAAGTTACTAGTTTGTTGGCTCTCGGGTACATTATTGACTTTGTCTTCTTGTTCATCATCACTGCTGCTGTAGACATCTTGGTATCTTAGTTTTTCTGTGGTATGAGAAGCTGGAAACGATTAAGGAAATTTCCTGATGAAGTTATCTAGCAAGTGCCTGTAAATTAGCATAATTTGTTATTTACAAATAGTTTCCTTCTCACCATTTTCTTTCCTCTTGAACTGCCACCACTAATTTGTTCTCGGTTTTCAATTGCATCATTAAGTGGACGAGGTGTGCCTGGTGGAGAAAGATCTTCCAAACGATGTTCCAGTTCTTTTTGATCCCTTATTTCTTAAATTCTTTGCGATATTTACTTTTCTTTTTTCCATATTTTCCTTGCATTTCTTTGATCCCGGCTAGTCACTTCCGAAACAGATTATATTTTTCCTCTAGCCTTTCGCTTGTGATAACATTCTCTCTCTTTTGCTTTACTTTCCTCTAGCAATATGGGATTTCGTTTAATTTTGAGTCTTGATTTCTTCATATTTTCTCTTTTTTTGCTCTCTTCTTTGAATTATATAAGGTTCTGACTGCTTATTGGCTTTCTTTTTTGTATTAGCAATCCTAAAATAAGTAACATTAAAATTAGATATAGGCCTAACACTGCAAAGTGTATGAGAAATTCAGGATAATTGGAACTATAGATATAAGGTATTATTATTTCACTGGATTAATCAATGGTCTGCTAAATTAGGCCTAGTGCCCATTTTAATTAATATTTCAAAGACAACACAATTAAAACAGTGACTAATGGTAAGAAGGTCGGTAAGGCATTAGATAAGATAAACTGACTGTCTGTTTTATAACAGTAAGTAATAATTGATTTCATGGCTAAATAATTAATTTTCCAAAAGCCTTAAATGTTATTCTTTTTAGCCTAGCATTGTTCTCCCATCATTTTGAAAAATTACCTTATAGTGCTAAGATTTATCCGTTCCGTGTATGTCCACGGAGGGGACAAACAGTAGGGTTAGGATCTTTCCTTAATTTGTGTCTTAAGTAAGACTAACAAGATATTAATGTAGTCAACTTACCTTTTTATGATGGTCACGGAGTGGATACAAAGAACTTTGCCAAATGACAAAATTTTCAAAATCTACAATAATTTCACAAGATCACATCAATCTCAGACAGAAAACAAAGCTGGTCCCCTTCCTTTCAGTGCCTCTACATGCATGCTGGCTGGTGGTGCATTCTGGAGGAAATATCTAGCAATTTAAGTGTGTCCACGGAGGGGAATTAAAACCTATCGATTGACTTTGAAATCCAATTATCTTGTAATAAATACAACTTAAAATAAAAATCAGATATTTTCAATAAGTACATACATTGCAGTAATAGCCACATATATTACTTTCTTAATAAAACACTGATATTAGACCTGGGATAGTAAATTTTACCTACATCACAGGAGTGGGGACGTCCACGGAGGGGACTTTCAACCTACTTATTTTGTTATAATATTTTATTCATTATATATAACTATAATATAACTTGCCATTTTAAATTCTTATTATTTTAAGATTATTTCAATAAAAGCAAAATTAAATTTTTATACGTTCAAAAGGAAGATTGTAGTTTTACGTGACCGTGAATCTTGTGATTATGAGCCACGGGACCTCCTTTTTACGTGGAATCCGAACCACAGGACATGGCATTTCACTTCGAAAATCTCACATGCAGTGACCGGGAAAAAAACCCTTTTGGTGAGAATGACCCATATAGCCTTAGACTACTATGAATGAGCATGTGTATCCTTAACTGCCGTTCTAAAAAAAATTCCTTCCGGAACTAGTTCATGAAAACGGTTTGATACCACAATGAATGACCATTTGAGACACCAGTTTTCCCTTCTAAGTGATGTTTAATCCGCATGCGTTACATGAATATGCCTCTAACCCACTATGAAGGAGAATAGGTGTCTTCAAATCACCGTTCAGAGTAAAGTTCCTTCATCATGTGCTACATGAGTAAGGCATTACGCTACTATGATTAAGTATGTGAGTATTCAATTCACTATTCTTTGAAAACGTTGATCCGCATATGCTACAAGAATATTACATTACACCACTAAGAATGAGCATATGTTTTTTCAAACTTCCCTTCTGAATAAAGTTTGATCCACACGTACTTCAAGAATATGGCTTTACACCATTATGAGTAAGCATGTGTCTCTTCAAATTACGCTTCAAAGTAATGTCTGCTCCGGATGTCTTACACGAATATGGCTTTACACCACTATGAGTGAGCATGTGTCTCTAAGGCATGACTTATACACTGGTCAAAACAATTAGGGGATCAGTTGAGATATCTAGGTTCTGACGTATTGTCATCGGCAGAATGACCTAAAATGGTTCGTCGTCTTTCTGTCGGTAATAACGAGTGGATACAACAACAATACGACAACCGAGATAGTGGTAATAACAGAAAGTTGCTGCAGAGAGAGTTGGTGTGGATGTGTGTTTACTTTACCAAACGAATGGCACAAGCAGTTGGGTTCAGATGGTGTAGTGAGCAGGTTGGGCAATGCAATAACAAAGTGACTTACCCGAAGGTATGACCTGGAGACCCATAGGAAGGTTGGAAGAGGGACAGACAAAGAGGGAGGTGGCTGCAGCAATTGGAGTATCCCAAAGTGCAAGTTCCAGGACCTGGACGCGATTTCAGACAACAGGAACCGTTAAAAGAAGGCCAGGCCAAGGTCGTCCACGGGTATCATCAGCAAGAGATGACCGTTATCTCCGGTTAACAGCCCATCGAGACAGAAGGCTGAATGCAACTCAGCTGCAACGCACCCTCCAGGCGGAAACAGGACGCGCAATATCAACACAAACAGTCCGAAATTGCCTTCGGGAAAGTGGCCTCTACGCACGGAGGCCTGTGGGGTGTTTCCCCTTGAAACCACACCACCGTTTAGCCTGCAGAAACTGGGCGGAGGAACATTAGGTTTGGCGTCATAAGGAATGGAACCGGGTATTGTTCACAGATGAGTCAAGATTTTGTGTTCAGCCGGACAATCGTCGTTCCCTCAACTGGAGTGAACGTGGAACTCGGAACAATCCCGCTTATGTGCAGGAAACAGCACCATATCCTGGTGGAGGACGAATGGTGAGGACAAGAGTCAGTATTGGCAGACATACGTACCACTATGTCGTTCAGAATTGCGCTTTGACTGCTCAGAGGTATCGAGACGAGATCCTTCGACAGTTTGTTGTGCCCTACGCTGGTGCCATACGCGATGGGTTCATTCTGGTGGACGATAACGCAAGTCCCTACAGAGCTGCACTGCTGGACAACATGCTTGACGACGAGGGCACTGGACCAATGGAGTGGCCTGCTTGTTCACCGGACTTAAACCCGATTGAGCATGTCTGGGATGCACTTGGCAGACGCATTGCAGCCAGACCAGCACTTCCCACAACGGTGGCCAAGCTGGATATTGCACTCATGGATGAATGGCCAAATATCCCTCAAGAGCTGATAATAACCTCATACTGTCCATGCCACGCAGGTGTGCAACTGTCCTAGCCGTCCGAGGTGATCACACACCATATTAGAGGGCAACGAGAATGACTGTTTCACTATTATGGTAGCCCCATGGTGCGTCGCTCTAAGTAAACGCCATGTAAACCTCCAGTAAAGAGTTGAGACAGCAAAATATCGTACTGTAGCACACACAAATTACAATTGTAACCGAACTCTGAAAAAAAAAAGACGTTACCATATGTATCATGTGTATGATATCTCACCTGATCCCCTAATTGTTTTGACCTGTGTAGTAAAATTCCACCTGAATAAGCTGCAAGATTATGGCTTAAAACCACTATGAGTTACCAAGTGTCTCTTCAAATGTTCTTTACTAGTAAACTTCTTATCGCATGAGCTACATGAAAATGGGCTTACACCACTATGAATGAGCATGTGTTTCATCCAAGATTGCTTATAGGAAAAGTTTGATTTGCATGTGCTAAAAGCATATGGCCTAGCACCACTATGAGTGACCTTGTGATTCTTCAAAACTCTTTCCTAGATAAACTTCTTAACGCATGAAATACATGAAAATGGCTTTACACCACTTTACATCAACGAATGCCTATAAGTAAAGTTTGAATTGCATGTGCTGCAAGTATATGGCCTAACACCACTATGAGTGATCATGTGTGTGTGTTCAAAAATCCTTTCTCAGTAAACTTCTTATCGTATGAGCCACGTGCAAATGGCTTTACACCAATATGAATGAGCATATGATTTTTCAAAGATCGCTTATAGGTAAAGATCGATTTGCATGTGCTGCAAGCATATGGCCTAACAACACTATGAGTGACCGTGTGTTTGTTCAAATATTCTTTCATAGTAAACTTCTTATCGCATGTCCTACATGCAAATGGCTTTACACCACTATGAATGAGCATGTGTTTCTTCAACGAATACTTATTAGTAAAGTTTGATTTGCAGGTGATGCATGAATATGCCCTAACACCACTATGAGTGACCATGTGTATTTTCAATGGTGACTTCTCAGTAAAACTCTTTTCGCATGAGGTACATGCAAATGGCTTTACATCACTATGAGTGAGCATGTGTCTCGTCAAAGACATCTCCTGAGTAAAGTTCGATCCGCATGTGCTGCAAAAATATGGTCTTACGCCACTATGAATGAGCATGTGTCTCTTCAAAGAAATCTTCTGAGTAAAGTTCGATCCGCATGTGCTGCAAGAATAAGGCTTATCACCACTATGAGTGCTGCTATGTTCCTGTTACCATTTTGAAAATGTGAGGCTCCAAAGGAATAGTTTGTTAGGGAGTTCTCCATCCTGTGGAACATAGGACTGGCAAAAGAAAATACCCACTGAAGCAACCTAGGTAAGTAGCCACCATCATTATAATATCAAAAATCACATACGACGTACAATTACTCACAAGTATATTATTACATTCTGTGATCAAATAAATTATAAATTGATTACCCAATTGTGGACATAGATTATAAATCCTAAATGTAAAGCATTAGATAATCATCGCTTGAAGATCGTTATTAGTCATCCTAATAAATTATCAATTTATTAAAACAGTTGCACACAATGCGCATTAGATTTGATTTGCATAATTTTACAATGATTTGTATCTCTTTTGGCCAAATTGCAAATGGTATTCGCTACACCGAACCTCACACAGTTCACACACACACGAATCAAAAAGTTCATGAAGTCTCTTATTAGCCCAGACCGCATGATGTCAACCATGACGTGCAAACCTGGCGACAACATGCTTCTCCTCGTAAATAGTCTGAGTCCAGTTCCAATTCGTAATCGCGGCAGTGCTGCAAAATCACCACAAATTATCTGCTCATTTTGTTCTCGACTTCTTATAGTATCTTAGAAAGCGGTCGCCGATAACAGAAACATTCTCTTTCTAATCTGTTGTATCAGATAGTCTTCAATAGTTAGGATATATACGTGTCCCGATGGAGTGAATTACGAGACACCAAGTGTTCTCCTGAGGAAACAGGCCTTTACATTATCTGGAGTTTCTATACTCACTTTTAATTGATCCCATATAAGTTCAATTCCACAAGTCAAAACCGGTATTATTTCAATTTGAATTAGTTTCATTGAGGTAGTCAGGAATAGTTTTTCGGATTTTGGAATGTCTTTCATAGCTTTAATCGCTGCTATAGTTTTGTCTCTAACAAGAAAAGTATAGGCGGCCCTAGCAGTTTGAAGGCAAATGCCCAGATATTTGAACTGATTCTTAATGGATAATTTGTTTTGCTCCTCGGTAGAATTGGTCTTGTAATGCATTTCCTCCTCCCTTCCGGAACGTCATTTGGTATGCCTTTTTAGTTATGATTGTAAACTTATTTTCCATTGCCAATTTCGAGAGCCTATGGATCGCATCTTGGACGTCTTTCAAGATTGATCCTCCTATGACAATGCCATCAACATACAAGTATACAACCACCTTCTTATCCATCCCATGAGTGACTCGTGTCACATTGGCTGTTACGATATTGAAAAATACGAGACTCATATGGTCACAATGTAGTACACTTCGTTTTGGGTCATGACACTGGAGGTTGTAATGCCATAATTTATGACCTCTCGTGTCAGATAGTATGTTTCTGATGATTATGGCAAGATAGATTTCCCGTCCTATAAAGCGCTCTAATTTCGTGATAAGTACTTCCCTGTCCAGTAAGTCAAAAGCCTCATTCAAATCTATGAAAACTTCGAAGATTTTTCCCTATTCATTTATAAAGACATCATCTATGTCAGTCAATAAATTCATTACTGTACGGAGAGTTGATCTTCCCCTTCTATAGCCAAATTGAAAGTCCGGAATATAGGTATCAACCAACTCGGTCAATCTGTTACCTAGGATTTTAGTGAACATTTTGGAACCGTTGTTCTCTAGTGTGATACCTCGATATGAGATGGGCTCTTCTGTGTTACTTTTCCCTTTTTAGAGAATATTAACTTTGGAGTACCTCAAGCACTGTGGCATATTTCCTTTCTCTAAGCATTTGTTGACAATGAATTATCTAATCTGATATAATTTGTCTCAGAGTTAAGGAATAACACCCATTACAATATGGGTTCAATCGTGTTGACCGAATGAATAGCATTTAATTTCGCTACGTAAGATGATGCAGAGATTTAACTAGTGTAATTAGTGTAACTTTCAGCAGTACCATTACTATGCACGGTTTCCTCAAACGTGAGGAACCGAGCGCGTTTCCACTCTTCAATGATGAAGTAGGGGATGACCGTTGCTCACGTCCGCAGGAGTTACCTATAAATTGCCCTGCACGTGTCCCCTGGGTGATGCTAAGCGAGCAACAACGACATACGGTGAAACTGAACAAATTACAATGTCTCAAACTCTTCATTATAACGGTTCTTTTCAGATCAACCAAGCCATAGACATTGGACCTTCCGTCCGCATTCTCCAACTAAATATTGAAGGCATAAGTTCTGCCAAGTGTGACTACCTCCACAAACAGCTTAATAGCCTCAACATTGATATAGTCAACATTCAGGAGACACACACAAAAGATGAACAGGACCTTGCTAGAAGAGGACAAATATCGGGCTATACATTAGTTGAAGCCATCCATCACCAACAGTATGCAATTGCCACTTACGCCAAATCTGGCCTGACTGGAGTTGTTGAATCGAGTGACAAAGATCTTATCTTCTCTATAGTAGTAAAAATTAATGACCTAATCGTCATTAATGTGTACAAGCCTCCTTGCATCAGATGGACTTCGAAAGTTTTGCCCACCTTCAACCATCCCTGCATCTATACTGGGGATTTTAACAGCCACCACACAAACTGGCGGTATGACACAGTAGATGATGATGGCGAGGTACTAACTCAATGGGCAGAAATATCCGATCTGCATCTAGTTTTTGACGCGAAAGACAAAGTCTCCTTCCATTCTGCTCGTTGGGGAAGAGACTACAATCCCGACCTAACATTTGTGTCCAAGGATTGTCTTGATCAGCCTCTTAACACTGCACGTGAAATATTGTCTAACTTCCCAAACAGCCAACACCGACCAGTTCTTCTGGAAACTGGCACGAAGATACCCCTGGTGAACTCAGTACCTCTACCCAGGTGGAATTTCAACCGTTCAAATTGGGACAAATTCTCTGAAGATCTTGATCGGAAGCTATTTGATTCAAAACTAGAGCCAATTGCCAATAACTATGATGACTTCGTTAACTTAGTAATTTCAGCTGCTAAATTAAACATCCCTAGAGGTTTCAGAAAAGACTATGTGCCAGGCTGGAACCCTGAAAGCGAGGCGCTATACGAAGAATATCTAACAACAGGCAATCATGAAGTTGGTTCGAAGCTTCTACAATCACTAGAGAAGAATAGGAAACAAAAGTGGGAAGAAACAGTGAAAAACATGGACTTCGCGAAATCGAGCAGAAATGCTTGGAGAGTCTTAAATCGTCTTACCGGAAAACATGTCTCCAAAAAGCAGTATACTAACTTGAGCCCAGATGCCATTGCAAATAGAATAGTGGACATTACACGATCCAAAAGAGATAAATGTCACACGAAAACAGTGAAACAAAAGCTCACCGAACTCAAACGTAGAACTCAGAAGAATGAGAAACTGTCTAGGCCATTTTCTGTTCAGGAAGTTGAAACCGCTATCAAGATGTTGAAAACTGGTAAAACTGCTGGTCCAGATGGCATCTATAATGAATTCCTGCGAAACATGGGTCCACATAGCATCAGCTGGCTTACTTCACTTTTTACTTTCATCCTTCAGACTAACAACCTACCAAAGCAGTTTAAACGGTCAAAGGTGATCGCCCTTCTTAAACCTGGCAAGTCGGAGCAGAGACCTGAAAACTACCGTCCAATAGCACTTCTTAGCTGCATTTATAAACTTTTAGAACGAGTCCTTCTTGCCAGGATAGCACCACTCATTGAAGCTGTAACCCCACCAGAACAAGCTGGATTCAGGAAAAACCGAAGCTGTACTGATCAAATCTTGGCCCTCACCACTCACATTGAAGCAGGGTTTCAAAAGAAGCTAAAATCAACAGCTGTCTTTATCGATCTGACTAGCGCATATGATACTGTCTGGCGACATGGACTGATCCTCAAAGTGCTGGAAGCTATCCCCTGTTTGGAAATAGCAAATCTTATCTCTAACATGCTTTGTGAAAGAGAGTTCGTAGTATTTCTAGATGATGCTAAAAGTCGCAAAAGGAAACTAAATAATGGTCTACCCCAAGGATCAGTTTTGGCCCCAGTTCTATTCAATCTGTACATTCATGACTTGTCACCAACAACAGCTACTAAGTTTATTTACGCAGATAACTTTGCACTGGTAGCTCATAGCAGAACTTTTTAAGATGCAGAAGGCACTCTTACAACCGATCTGGAGAAAATGTCAACGTTCTTCAAGTCCTGGCGACTGATCCCAAGTATGTCTAAGACAGAGGTTTCATGCTTCCATCTTGCCAACCGGCTAGCAAACTACAAGCCAAATGTTGTATTTCGTGGTGAAAAACTGAAATACAACCCATTCCCGAAATACCTAGGTGTCACGCTGGACCGAACTCTGAGCTACAAAGAACACCTCACCAAGCTCTCTCACAAAATTTCCACCAGAAATAACATCCTGCACAAGCTTTGCAGTAGTTCATGGGGAGCCACGGCGGACTGCTTAAGATTAACGGGTATCAGTCTAGTCTATTCTGCAGCGGAATACTGTGCTCCAGTATGGTTGGAAAGTGCACATGTGCATAAAGTGGATACCAAGCTGAATGACACTATGCGTTGCATAACCGGCACCATAAAATCAACCCCTCGCCACTGGCTACCAGTACTCAGCCACATTCCACCACCTCACCTGAGGAGGAAGGAAGCTCTGATCGGAGAAGCAAAGAAGATCTATGCTTCTCCCTCATTACCAATACACCAGGAATTCTACACCCACCACCGAAGCGACTTCATTCGAGGAGACCAACCAGTTTATTGGCCGTCCAACTTCTGGCAAATCGATTCAACCTAAACCAATGCTGGCAGGATGAATGGTCAAACTCAACGTCTGGAACTAGTGCCCAGGAGATCAACCCAACGGTGAAAATACAAGGATTTGACCTTCCTAGAAAATTATGGTGTCGCCTCAATAGACTGGGAACCAGGCACGGCCGTTGCAATTACCTATGCCATAAGTGGGGTTGGATAGATTCCCCATTGTGTCAATGCAATGAGGAGGAACAGACCATGGACCATATCATCCAGCGCTGCCCTCTACACGCCTACTCCGGGAGCCCAAGTGATCTGTTTCATCTTCGAGAATGTACTGTGGAATGGCTCCAAAACTTGAACTTGGATTTGTGATTTGTTTTTATGTAATTCACCATACGATTAAATAAATAATGATGAAGTGGCATGCAGTCTGAATACATATTATACAGACAATACTGTTTTACATGTCGGAGATCTTGGAGTAACAGTTTTCTGGATAACGTGGTAATCCTTCTCCTGCACGAAACTAGTATTGTGCATTGGGCAAGGTTAATAACATTCGGGGGGCGTGGTGGCTCAGCGGTCTAGCTGTATGCCTCTCACCAAGGCGGTCCGGATTCGATTCCCAGTCAATGCATGTGAGATTTTCGAAGTGAAATGCCATGTCCTGTGGTTCGGATTCCACGTAAAAAGGAGGTCCCGTGGCTCCTGATCTCAAGATTAACGGTCACGTTAAACTACAAGCTTCCTTTTTAATAACATTCACATATAGCTGTTATTTCTTGAAGGTCAAGATGTTTTTTCATCGTCTCGAATAAAATGATATGGTAATTGGGTGCTGCTTGATATCTCAAGAACGAGCATTCATTATTATTTTCTATCACTCATTACAGAGGAATGTTTTTATTGATATTCTTTTCCTGTAACGAGTACACATGAAATTTACGTTAAAAAAAGGATGTACGAGGACATCATGATTAATTCATTGAAACGGGCAACTGAATACCAAATAACTAGCGATTTTGGAATATACAGGCCACATGACTTCATAAGGGTTATTAAACCTCAATGTTGAAAACATAACGGATGAATGGATAGCGGTATTTAGGTCTACACCGATTGTGTGCATATGATTGATTTACTTGAACTGGGCGTTCCACTTTCAGGATGGCACCATATATTCTAAACGTTCACTTGTCGCAGCACAACGACTTAATCCCCTTCCTCCGAGGTAGTATTAAAATTTTCGACCTGAATTTCAATCCAGGAAGTTCATACTATGTAAAAAGTAATTCTAAATTAATTTCCGGTGCCAAATATATGGATATACCAGTTTCGGGCCTCGATTAACGTTTGTTCGTTATTAATGCAAGAAGAGTGCATCATTAATAATTTTCATAAAGAAATGACGTTGCCATTACAATAAAACATTGTCTGTCATGCTTTTTATACTTGTGTCGTGGATTAAAGGATTGCCTAGTTCTAGTGATTTTGTTTCTATGTGGATTCGAATGGTTGATGGCTTGACCTGGTATACATATTTTGTGGGGACGTATTCGACTGGAGGTGTTCACATCCCGATGCTAGGGTTTCAGCGTAATCTATTTTTTGTATTGTTTACAGAGTTATGTTTTGAAATTTACCCCCGCGGTGGTAATAAGCGGTAATAACCATTTACTGAATGAGCCAACTCGTCAACAGAGAGAGTTAGTGAGACGGGTGCAGCACATTCCTCCCTCAACTCCTTTATAAAATACACCATTAGTGAGTTGCCAGTCTGCTGGTATTAGCAAGTGAGTGAATGTAAATTAGTGTCAATTTGTAAAATGGATTTGAGTTGTAATAATATGTTAAGTTATTTCTATGAAACTGTACTTCATTAAACGTTATAGAATGTCAAGGATAAGAAACGAGTAATACAAAAAAGTTCCTTCTGGCAGGTGGCTACTGTGCAAATTTTAGAGGGGAAATGTTGTATTATTGGCTATTTCTATGTTCCATATCCTAGGGAATTGTACTTTTTAGTTTTAGGTCTTTTAGTTGTTACTATTTATTTTACAGGTTGGCTACTACGCAACATGGTCGATTCTTGGTGCTGTTAGCATGAGGGCTGGAACGGGGTGCTTCGTACATTTAGAGGGCAAGCTAGCATTTTATTTTGAAGATTGCATAACAGTTAAAGACTTTTACCCCAGGAATAAGTTCACTTCAGTTTTACTTTAGTAGATGTGATAACCCTTCTTGCGGTCGCGCCCCTTTATGTAATACACGCGGTTGCGCGATGGTATCAACCGTCCTCCCGTTTTTATCAATTGTGAGTTCCTTTTTCACTTTCAATGGCAATATGACTGGCTTTGAGATTGATCATACATTACATACAGAGGTGTTAAAATAGAAATATGTATTCAATAAAAATCCATAATAAGAGCGACAACGGCGGTGGCAAAAAATGATTAAAAAAAGCACTATATGACAGCTTTAATGATAGTGTTGTGTGTGGATGTTGGGGGGAGAACGAGCAACTGGGTTATCACTAGTGAATGATATGTGTTAGAAATGAGGAAATACTATGATTAATAGTAACATTTAGTTTTGGGCGGTCGGCAAAAATTTGCACTTCCGGTCACGCGCGACGGTAGTCTACCGCTCGACTGCGCCCTTAGCACTTCCGGTCAGGCGCGACAGTAGTCTACCGCTCGACTGCGCCCTTAGCACTTCCGGTCACGCGCGACAGTAGTCTACCGCTCGACTGCACCCTTAGCACTTCCGGTCACGCGCGACAGTAGTCTACCGCTCGACTGCACACCCTTAGCACTTCCGGTCACGCGCGTCAGTAGTCTACCGCTCGAATGCGCCCTTAGCACTTCCGGTCACGCGCGACAGTAGTCTAACAGTCGACTGCACCCTCAGCACTTCCGGTCACGCGCGACGGAGGTCTACCGCTCGACTGCGCCCTTAGCACTTCCGGTCACGCGCGACAGTAGTCTACCGCTCGAATGCACCCTTAGCACTTCCGGTCACGCAAGACGGTAGTCTACCGCTTGACTGCACCCTTAGCACTTCCGGTCACGCGCGTCAGTAGTCTACTGCTCGACTGCGCCCTTAGCACTTCCGGTCACGCGCGACAGTAGTCTAACGCTCGACTGCACCCTCTGCACTTCCGGTCACGCGCGACGGTAGTCTACCGCTCGACTGCGCCCTTAGCACTTCCGGTCACGCGCGACAGTAGTCTACCGCTCGACTGCACCCTTAGCACTTCCGGTCACGCAAGACGGTAGTCTACCGCTTGACTGCACCCTTAGCACTTCCGGTCATGCGCGACGG
This sequence comes from Meconema thalassinum, assembly GCA_946902985.2. NCBI lineage: Eukaryota > Metazoa > Arthropoda > Insecta > Orthoptera > Tettigoniidae > Meconema > Meconema thalassinum. Next base: position 46,685,777 of record OX336395.1, read on the forward strand.
TAGTCTACCGCTCGACTGCGCCCTTACCACTTCCGGTCACGCGCGACAGTAGTCTACCGCTCGACTGCGCCCTTAGCACTTCCGGTCACGCAAGACAGTAGTCTACCGCTCGACTGCGCCATTAGCACTTCCGGTCACGCGCGACAGTAGTCTACGGCTCGACTGCCTCCTTAGCACTTCCGGTCACGCGCGACAGTAGTCTACCGTTCGACTGCGCCCTTAGCACTTCCGGTCACACGCGACAGTAGTCTACCGTTCGACTGCGCCCTTAGCACTTCCGGTCACACGCGACAGTAGTCTACCGCTCGACAGCGCCCTTAGCACTTCCGGTCACGCGCGACAGTAGTCAATCGTTCGACTGCGCCCTTAGCACTTCCGGTCACACGCGACAGTAGTCTACCGCTCGACTGCGCCCTTAGCACTTCCGGTCACGCGCTACGGTAGTCTACCGCTCGACTGCGCCCTTAGCACTTCCGATCACGCGCGTCAGTAGTCTACTGCTCGACTGCGCCCTTAGCACTTCCGGTCACGCGCGACAGTAGTCTAACGCTCGACTGCACCCTCAGCACTTCCGGTCACGCGCGACGGTAGTCTACCGCTCGACTGCGCCCTTAGCACTTCCGGTCACGCGCGACAGTAGTCTACCGTTCGACTGCGCCCTTAGCACTTCCAGTCACGCGCGCCGGTAGTCTACCGCTCGACTGCGCCCTTAGCACTTCCGGTCACGCGCCACAGTAGTCTACCGCTCGACTGCACCCTTAGCACTTCCGGTCACGCGCGACAGTAGTCTACCGCTCGACTGCGCCCTTAGCACTTCCGGTCACGCGCGACAGAAGTCCACCGCTCGACTGCGCCATTAGCAATTCTGGTCACGCGCGACAGTAGTCTACCGCTCGACAGCCTCCTTAGCACTTCCGGTCACGCGCGACAGTAGTCTACCGTTCGACTGCGCCCTTAGCACTTCCGGTCACACGCGACAGTAGTCTACATCTCGACAGCGCCCTTAGCACTTCCGGTCACGCGCGACAGTAGTCAACCGCTCGACTGCGCCCTTAGCACCTCCGGTCACACGCGACGGTAGTCTACCGCTCGACTGCGCCCTTAGCACTTCCGGTCACGCGCAACGGTAGTCTACCGCTCGAGTGCGCCCTTAGCACTTCCGGACACGCGCGACGGTAGTCTACCGCTCGACTACGCCCTTACCACTTCCGGTCACGCGCGACAGTAGTCTACCGCTCGACTGCGCCCTTAGCACTTCCGGTCACGCGCGACAGTAGTCTACCGCTCGACTGCGCCCTTAGCACTTCCGGTCACGCGCGACGGTAGTCTACCGCTCGACTGCGCCCTTACCACATCCGGTCACGCGCGACAGTAGTCTACCGCTCGACTGCGCCCTTAGCACTTCCGGTCACGCGCGACAGTAGTCTACCGCTCGACTGCGCCCTTAGCACTTCCGGTCACGCGCGACGGTAGTCTACCGCTCGACTGAACCCTTAGCACTTCCGGTCACGCGCCACAGTAGTCTACCGCTCGACTGCACCATTAGCACTTCCGGTCACGCGCGACGGTAGTCTACCGCTCAACTGCGCCCTTAGCACTTTCGGTCACGCGCGAAAGTAGTCTACCGCTAGATTGCGCCCTTAGCACTTCCGGTCACGCTTGACAGTAGTCTACCGCTCGACTTCCCCCTTAGCACTTCCGGTCACGCGCGACAGTAGTCTACCGCTCGACTTCGCCCTTAGCACTTCCGATCACGCGCGACAGTAGTCTACCGCGCCCTTAGCACTTACGGTCACGCGCAACAGTAGTCTACCGCTCGACTGCGCCCTTAGCACTTCCGGTCACGCGCGACGGTAGTCTACCGCTCGACTGCCCCCTTAGCACTTCCGGTCACGCACGACGGTAGTCTACCGCTCGACTGCGCCCTTAGCACTTCCGGTCACGCGCGACGGTAGTCTACCGCTCGACTGCGCCCTTAGCACTTCCGGTCACGCGCGACGGTAGTCTACCGCACGACTGCGCCCTTAGCACTTCCGGTCACGCGCGACGGTAGTCTACCGCTCGACTGCGCCCTTAGCACTTCCGGTCATGCGCGACAGTAGTCTACCGCTCGACGGCGCCCTTAGCACTTCCGGTCACGCGCAACGGTAGTCTACAGCTCGACTGCGCCCTTAGCACTTCCGGTCACGCGCGACGGTAGTCTACCGCTCGACTGCACCCTTAGCACTTCCGGTCGCGCGCCACAGTAGTCTACCGCTCGACTGCGCCCTTAGCACTTCCGGTCATGCGCGACGGTAGTCTACCGCTCGACTGCGCCCTTAGCACTACCGGTCACGCGCGACAGTAGTCTACCGCTCGACCGCACCCTTAGCACTTCCGGTCACGCGCGATGGTAGTCTACCGCTCGACTGCGCCCTTAGCACTGCCGATCACGCGCGAAAGTAGTCTATCGCTCGACTGCGCCCTTAGCACTTCCGACCACGCGCGACGGTAGTCTACCCCTCGACTGCGCCGTTAGCACTTCCGGTCACGCGCGACAGTAGTCTACCGCTCGACTGCGCCCTTAGCACTTCCGACCACGCGCGACGGTAGTCTACCGCTCGACTGCGCCCTTAGCACTTCCGACCACGCGCGACGGTAGTCTACCGCTCGACTGCGCCCTTAGCACTTCCGGTCACGCGCGACGGTAGTATACCACTCGACTGCGCCCTTAGCACTTCCGGTCACGCGCGACGGTAGTCTACCGCTCGACTGAACCCTTAGCACTGCCGATCACGCGCGAAAGTAGTCTACCGCTCGACTGCACCCTTAGCACTTCCGACCACGCGCGACGGTAGTCTACCCCTCGACAGCGCCGTTAGCACTTCCGGTCACGCGCGACAGTAGTCTACCGCTCGACCGCGCCCTTAGCACTTCCGACCACGCGCGACGGTAGTCTACCCCTCGACTGCACCCTTAGCACTTCCGGTCACGCGCGACAGTAGTCTACTGCTCGACTGCGCCCTTAGCACTTCCGGTCACGCGCGACGGTAGTCTACCGCTCGACTGCGTCATTAGCACTTCCGGACACGCGCGACAGTAGTCTACCGCTCGACTGCGCCCTATGCACTTCCTGTCACACGCGACAGTAGTCTACCGCTCGACTGCGCCCTTAGCACTTCCGGTCACGCGCGACAGTAGTCTACCGCTCGACTGCGCCCTTTGCACTTCTGGTCACGCGCGACATTAGGCTACCGCTCGACTGAGCCCTTAGCACTTCCGGTCACGCGCGACAGTAGTCTACCGCTCGACTGCACCCTTCGCACTTCCGGTCACGCGCGACAGTAGTCTACCGCTCGACTGCGCCCTAAGCACTTCCGGTCACGCGCGATGGTAGTCTACCGCTCGACCGCGCCCTTAGCACTTCCGGTCACGCGCGACGGTAGTCTACCGCTCGACTGCGCCCTTAGCACTTCCGGTCACGCGCGACAGTAGCCTACCGCTCGACTGCGCCCTTAGCACTTCCGGTCACGCGCGACAGTAGTCTACCACTCGACGGCACCCTTAGCACTTCCGGTCACGCGCGACAGTAGTCTACCGCTCGACTGCACCCTTAGCACTTCCGGTCGCACGCGACGGTAGTCTACCGCTCGATTGCGCCCTTAGCACTTCCGGTCACGCGCGACGGTAGTCTACCGCTCGACTGCGCCCTTAGCACTTCCGGTCACGCGCGACGGTAGTTTACCGCTCGACTGCGCCCTTAGGACTTCCGGTCACGCGCGACAGTAGTCTACCGCTCGACTGCACCCTTAGCACTTCCGGTCACGCGCGACGGTAGTCTATCGCTCGACTGCGCCCATAGCACTTCCGGTCGCGCGCCACAGTAGTCTACCGCTCGACTGCGCCCTTAGCACTTCCGGGTGCGCGCCACAGTAGTCTACAGCTCGACTGCACCCTTAGCACTTCCGGTCACGCGCGACAGTAGTCTACCGCTCGACTGCGCCCTTAGCATTTCCGGTCACGCGCGACAGTAGTCTACCGCTGGACTGCGCCCTTAGCACTTCCGGTCACGCGCGACAGTAGTCTACCGCTCGACTGCGACCTTAGCACTTCCGGTCACGCGCGACAGTAGTCTACCGCATGGCTGCGCCCTTAGCACTTCCGGTCACACGCGACAGTAGTTTACCGCTCGACTGCACCCTTAGCACTTCCGACCACGCGCGACGGTAGTCTACCCCTCGACAGCGCCGTTAGCACTTCCGGTCACGCGCGACAGTAGTCTACCGCTCGACCGCGCCCTTAGCACTTCCGACCACGCGCGACGGTAGTCTACCCCTCGACTGCACCCTTAGCACTTCCGGTCACGCGCGACAGTAGTCTACTGCTCGACTGCGCCCTTAGCACTTCCGGTCACGCGCGACGGTAGTCTACCGCTCGACTGCGTCATTAGCACTTCCGGACACGCGCGACAGTAGTCTACCGCTCGACTGCGCCCTATGCACTTCCTGTCACACGCGACAGTAGTCTACCGCTCGACTGCGCCCTTAGCACTTCCGGTCACGCGCGACAGTAGTCTACCGCTCGACTGCGCCCTTTGCACTTCTGGTCACGCGCGACATTAGGCTACCGCTCGACTGAGCCCTTAGCACTTCCGGTCACGCGCGACAGTAGTCTACCGCTCGACTGCACCCTTCGCACTTCCGGTCACGCGCGACAGTAGTCTACCGCTCGACTGCGCCCTAAGCACTTCCGGTCACGCGCGATGGTAGTCTACCGCTCGACCGCGCCCTTAGCACTTCCGGTCACGCGCGACGGTAGTCTACCGCTCGACTGCGCCCTTAGCACTTCCGGTCACGCGCGACAGTAGCCTACCGCTCGACTGCGCCCTTAGCACTTCCGGTCACGCGCGACAGTAGTCTACCACTCGACGGCACCCTTAGCACTTCCGGTCACGCGCGACAGTAGTCTACCGCTCGACTGCACCCTTAGCACTTCCGGTCGCACGCGACGGTAGTCTACCGCTCGATTGCGCCCTTAGCACTTCCGGTCACGCGCGACGGTAGTCTACCGCTCGACTGCGCCCTTAGCACTTCCGGTCACGCGCGACGGTAGTTTACCGCTCGACTGCGCCCTTAGGACTTCCGGTCACGCGCGACAGTAGTCTACCGCTCGACTGCACCCTTAGCACTTCCGGTCACGCGCGACGGTAGTCTATCGCTCGACTGCGCCCATAGCACTTCCGGTCGCGCGCCACAGTAGTCTACCGCTCGACTGCGCCCTTAGCACTTCCGGGTGCGCGCCACAGTAGTCTACAGCTCGACTGCACCCTTAGCACTTCCGGTCACGCGCGACAGTAGTCTACCGCTCGACTGCGCCCTTAGCATTTCCGGTCACGCGCGACAGTAGTCTACCGCTGGACTGCGCCCTTAGCACTTCCGGTCACGCGCGACAGTAGTCTACCGCTCGACTGCGACCTTAGCACTTCCGGTCACGCGCGACAGTAGTCTACCGCATGGCTGCGCCCTTAGCACTTCCGGTCACACGCGACAGTAGTTTACCGCTCGACTGCGCCCTTAGCCCTTCCGGTCACGCGTGACAGTAGTCTACCGCTCGACTACGCCCTTAGCACTACCGGTCACGCGCGACAGTAGTCTACCGCTCGATTGCGCCCTTAGCACTTCCGGTGACGCGCGACGGTAGTCTACCGCTCGACTGCGCCCTTAGCACTTCCGGTCACGCGCGACGGTAGTCTACCGCTCGACTGCGCCCATAGCATTTCCGGTCACGCGCGACAGTAGTCTACCGCTCGACTGCACCCTTAGCACTTCCGGTCACGCGCGACGGTAGTCTACCGCTCGACTGCGCCCTTAGCACTTCCGGTCACGCGCGGCGGTAGTCTACCGCTCCACTGCGCCCTTAGCACTTCCGGTCACGCGCGACAGTAGTCTACAGCTCGACTGCGCCCTTAGCACTTCCGGTCACGCGCGACAGTAGTCTACCGCTCGACTGCGCCCTTAGCACATCCGGTCACGCGCGACAGTAGTCTACCCCTCTACTGCGCCCTTAGCACTTCCGGTCACGCGCGACAGTAGTCTACCGCTCGACTGGGCCCTTTGCACTTCCGGTCACGCGCGAGAGTAGTCTACCGCTCGACTCTCCCTTAGCATTCCGGTCTTGCGCGACGGTAGTCTACCACTCGACTGCGCCCTTAGCACTTCCGGTCACGCGCCACAGTAGTCTACCGCTCGACTCTCCCTTAGCATTCCGGTCTTGCGCGACTGTAGTCTACCACTCGACTGCGCCCTTAGCACTTCCGGTCGCGCGCCACAGTAGTCTACCGCTCGACTGCGCCCTTAGGCCTTCCGGGTGCGCGCCACAGTAGTCTACAGCTCGACTGCACCCTTAGCACTTCCAGTCACGCGCGACAGTAGTCTACCGCTCGACTGCGCCCTTAGCATTTCCGGTCACGCGCGACGGTAGTCTACCACTCGACTGCGCCCTTAGCACTTCCGGTCACGCGCCACAGTAGTCTACCGCTCGACTCTCCCTTAGCATTCCGGTCTTGCGCGAAGGTAGTCTACCACTCGACTGCGCCCTTAGCACTTCCGTTCGCGCGCCACAGTAGTCTACCGCTCGACTGCGCCCTTAGCCCTTCCGGGTGCGCGCCACAGTAGTCTACAGCTCGACTGCACCCTTAGCACTTCCGGTCACGCGCGACAGTAGTCTACCGCTCGACTGCGACCTTAGCACTTCCGGTCACGCGCGACAGTAGTCTACCGCTCGGCTGCGCCCTTAGCACTTCCGGTCACACGCGACAGTAGTTTACCGCTCGATTGCGCCCTTAGCACTTCCGGTCACGCGTGACAGTAGTCTACCGCTCGACTACGCCCTTAGCACTTCCGGTCACGCGCGACAGTAGTCTACCGCTCGATTGCGCCCTTAGCACTTCCGGTGACGCGCGACGGTAGTCTACCGCTCGACTGCGCCCTTAGCACTTCCGGTCACGCGCGACGGTAGTCTACCGCTCGACTGCGCCCATAGCTCTTCCGGTCACGCGCGACAGTAGTCTACCACTCGACTGCGCCCTTAGCACTTCCGGTCACGCGCGACAGTAATCTACCGCTCGACTGCACCCTTAGCACTTCCGGTCACGCGCGACGGTAGTCTACCGCTCGACTGCACCCTTAGCTCTTCCGGTCACGCGCGACGGTAGTCTACCGCTCGACTGCGCCCTTAGCTCTTCCGGTCACGCGCGACGGTAGTCTACCGCTCGACTGCGCCCTTAGCACTTCCGGTCACGCGCGACGGTAGTCTACCGCTCGACTGCGCCCTTAGCACTTCCGGTCAAGCGCGACGGTAGTCTACCGCTCGACTGCGCCCTTAGCACTTCCGGTCACGCGCGACGGTAGTCTACCGCTCGACTGCCCCCTTAGCACTTCCGGTCACGCGCGACAGTAGTCTACCGCTCGACTGCGCCCTTAGCACTTCCGGTCACGCGCGACAGTAGTCTACCGCTCGACTGCGCCCTTAGCACTTCCGGTCACGCGCGACAGTAGTCTACCGCTCGACTGCGCCCTTAGCACTTCCGGTCACGCGCGACAGTAGTCTACCGCTCGATTGCGCCCTTAGCACTTCCGGTCACGCGCGACGGTAATCTACCGCTCGACTGCACCCTTAGCACTTTGACGAACGTCGCCATTAAGAACCGCTATTCCTCTGTTGTCTAGCGAAGGATATCGTACCTTGAGAATACATAAGCTCTACGCGCGTTTTTTCAATTGCACGGTAATCTACTGCGGGCGCGACCGGATGAATGTAAACCGTCGCTAGAATCCTCAATCCTCACGCCGTCATTTTGTTTTGTGGGCTATTTGTATGTTATATATCACGGTGCCTTGTACTTTTTGTATTTTATTTTGCAGATTGCAGCTGAACAACATAGTACAGAAAACCCGGGTTCGTTTCCTTGTTCTGTTGATGTGAGCGCTGGTGCTTTCAGTGTTGTAAGTAGGGGAGTGATGCCGATTCTCACGCACTCGGCGTTGCTCGGGCAGTGTTCATGTTAAATAATTAATATTTGGTGAACCCATGGTCCGATTTTGACAAATGAGATGCCGTTGAACTCGGGATGACATTCTCTTTCCTCTGGCCCATTCGTCATATTTTTCAAAAATATTTTGAAAATGTTTGTTTTTGTAAGTAGGCGATAGTTTGAAAATTTACATGATAGAACGTTGTGCCAAGATTCAAACCAATGGTTCTTATGTTCTTTATTTTCTGTAATAAACCTTTTTTTTTTTTTTGAAAAAAGTACAATTTTGAAATTTTTATATTTTGGAAACTAAAGAGTTTACAAAAAAAATTGTTTAACATAAATGAATGGCCCTGACCCCCTCTACCCGCAAAGGAAATTTCAAGCCTGTAGGACTAAAACTGTGCAGTAGTAGTAGTGGGAGGTTGTATGTTCTGCTCCTCCCCCTACTTTCATATGAAATTTACCGATATCTCTTTAACGCCTGGTCGGATTTTCACGAACGAGGTATTGTTGGCATTGGGATGACGTTCTCTTGGCTATGAATGTGTGGTGGTATTTAAAAAAAAAGTGAAAATTCTTCTTTTTGGATTGGCGCTATTTTGGAAACGGTGAATTTTGGAAAAAGGTTTGTTTGACATTAATGAAAGGTGGGTCTGCCCTGTAGGTGGGCAGTAAGTTTCAAGGGTGTAGGAGAAAAAAAACATAGCCTACTTTCTCGCGAACACTGGTGATGATTGGCAAACGGATGGTCAGATTTTAATAAATGAGGTGTCGTTGGACTCTAGCTGACGTCCTCTTTCCTACAGATGATTCATTATATTTATCAAAAAAAAAAAATTAAAAAATTTGTTTTCGAAAGTAGGCGATAGTTTGAAAACCAAACATGATAGAATGTTATGCCATAGTTGAAGCGAATGGTCTCTATGACCTTTATTTTTTTTATAATAAAACCTTTTATATTTTGAGATTTTTTGAAAACACTTAAATTTTGAATGTTAACTATTTTGCAAACTAGGAACTGTACAAATAAGTTTGGTTGACATAAATGAAAGGTCCCTACCCCCTCTACCATTAAAAAATGTCAAGTCTCTATGACAAAAAAAACTATGCATAAAAAAGAGTGTTTGTAGACAGAGAGCCGGTAGTGCTTGACGTATGTTACAACGAGGCTATGACTGGCCATGGTGGAAACGGGAAATGGCTATTTCGACGGGGCGATGTATGGCAAAACGAGGGTTCGGTTTTCGATATTTTTTCCTATGACGAATGAATGAAGGCGAATATTTTGAAATGTGACAAGCATGCTAAGATTTTTACCCCTGAAGGGGATCTTTAACGTTTTAGTTAACTGTGATGAGCGAGATCGCTCTCTGACACAACAGACGGTTGTAGGATATGACCAAGTGATTCATAGACGTTGGCGATCTCGGTGACCGTGCCCGGAAGAAATGAATTGATATTTTGGTGGGATGGCGGAGCAGCTTATGACAGTTGGTTTTGTGATATTTCCTATGACGGATAGAGGCGAATATTTGAAAATGAGTACTAGGATTTCTTTTTACCCCTGAACGGGATCTTTAACATGCTAGTAAACGGTAATAAGCGAGACTGCTGTCTGGCACAGTAAATGGTTTTCGAATATGGAAACCTACAACATTTGCTCGACCAAGTCATGTGCATGTACGCAAAGAGCCAAAACGGTAAGGTCATTGGCCTGAAATGTTATACACTAAATATTGAACTGGGTAAAGTCATGTGTTTTTGGGTGAACGTATGTGGTTAACATGATCATGTATTGAGGATGGCCGCTTGGTAGTAATTATTATTATTACAGTAAAATGTTTAATAGTAATAATAATAATAATAATAAGACACACACGTTTTGAATGCTACAGAACTGTGTTGCTTGCTTGCACTCAATCCACGACCTGGCCAGGCCTTGTCAAAGAGACTGCTGATAACACAAGAATGTCTACGTGGGCAGGAAGTAAAGGGTCATGTTACTTGGCTGGTAGAGGCTAGCAGGTCTGTCGTTTAAACAGACCTGGTAGAGGCTAGGAGGTCTGGCGGTTAAACAGAGAGACCGCCATTTTGGTTCTTAGACAGCCGTACTACCTATGTATAAGAGGCAGCCATTTTGGATCCTTATTAAAAACATGAAACTAGTATAAGGTACACGAATTTTATTCATATTGAGGAATGTGGAGAGGCGTGGGAACACGTGTGAGGGAGACAACATTTCAAGATCAAAACGCTGAGAAAATGCAACTCATTCTGTTGCTAGGCTAACTGATAACGATTGCGTTAGTCATGCACTTGCCATTTTAGCACGCGGACGTATACAGTAGAGCTCTGAACTGAACTTTGGAAGAAAAATCCTTTTTTTTTTTGTTAGTACCTATGAATGATTATTTTAATAATGTCATGCTAATGAACCTTAAATTTGTAGTTATTGATCAGGTAATTAATGATTTTTATTTATTTGTTTGCAGATAACCGGTAAACCTTACATGTCTGAGATACAAGAAACCATTGCGCTTTTGGGCCCACTAGAAGGAAACAGTAACAAGCCACTGCAAGTGAAGGTGAGATTATTTTTTTAAACTAACTTGTTTCATTTTTTTTGATATTATTTTATTTTATGAAATGCATGTATTAACCTGAATTTAGGTATTTATAGCGGTTTATTTTATTTATTTTTAGAAACTTGGAAAGAAAAGCCTTACCACTGTAGCAGTTGCTGAAAACCCAAGACGCAGTAGAGTGCAACCATTGTTTCCAGGCAGTGAACTATTGAAAACTCCGGTAAGTCTAACTTAAAAATGCTATTCCATTTTACCATTACTGAAAACTCATAGACAAAAATTTCATTACCTGTACATGACTAGGACGATGATTGCTTTCTTGAATAATGGCCATGTATTGACAAACGGTACAAGACTATATTGGTTGTTGACTGGGAAAAGTACAAGACTATGTTGGATTCTCTGAAAACAAAAAACAAACAAAAAAAATATGGGTGGTTCCCTATGGACTCAATAAATATCCAGAGGTTTGAACAAGATAATCTGAACAAAATGATATGATATTTATTTTTGTTTATATATTGGTTAAAGGGAAATCTAAATGACTGCAGCTTTATAAAAAAAGTACATGGGTTACTGTTAGTGCAGACATACAGTTTATTTGTTTTAATATTTCATGGTGTTTTTATTTAATGCCAATTTACGTTAAAGTTTAATTACAAGTATTGATTGATTGATTGAGTGATGAGTTTTTTTTAGGTGTGGTCATACGCCATTAACATAGTGAACAGACAGTGAAAAAAAAAGCATACATTGTGGTTTAAAGTACTGTGTGCAACGTTAATAACTTACAATAAGAAAAAGTTTTATTATAACACATGGCGTAGGCACCAAATACAGCAAGTGAACAAGTTGGTTTACTAATAATGTGCAATTAGGGGTTTTGCACTATGCATGGCTAATAAATTATACTATTTATGCAAGAAATGCCCTAATTGTATCAGATACTGCTGTTCTGCATATAGCACAAGTGTTGGGCTCTAATGCACACTTGACACAGGCTATCATGTGTCCACAAGGCAAAAATACAACACCTAGTTCATCTTGATAACAAATTTTACATAATTGTTGGTCACACTTTTGTATCTGTTCGTGGGACAAGTCTTTTTTTTTTCAGCCTCATGTATTTGCTCCGCATGTTCTAATTCTAAAGGCACTTTTATGTCTTGTGCTGCAATCACGTTTTCTTTACGAATAGTGTTCACAAATTCCTGACCTTTAAGCAACACCATGTATTTACAGTTAGGTAACCAACGAGCGTGTTGCACAAAAGGGTCATCAGTCATTTGCCAATCCTTTAAAGCAAATCCACACTAAAAACATATTGTTTTATCCCCTTCACCAGTATAAAAAAATCCAGCTTCACTTAGCTGTTTGGTAAGGTGTTTTAATATTAATGGCCAAACATTTTTATAAGATTCTAAACGTTTTTCAACAGAGCTGTACTCTGGGTGTGCTAGTGCTTTAGTCTTTCAAACTCCCAATTTTTCAAAAGAACATGCCAATTCAACACTGTCTATGGCATATGGACCACATATATCGACACTACCGTTGTTGGCTGGTAATACATAATTATTATTATTATTATTATTATTATTTATTTGTGATTCAGCAACGTAAGTAGCGGCCAATGGCCTTGTGGTTCGTTAAAATGAATACACGGGTATGTTACCCACTTGTTTTCCAAGCATGTAAGGACAACAAGGAGATCATCGCAAATGGTCTCTAACGGGATCATCCCCTTCTTCCCAGTGTGAAAGTTCAATACGACAAAACACACAGCGCACCACATCTTCTCGGTTCAAGTAAAAAGAAACGGCTTTTGCAAGTTTGTGTGTTGACAAAAAGCCTACAGGCCAGGATTCAAATGTTAACCAACGATAATGTTCTGATTTTAAATTTAACCCACGTGGTTAACCATCTTGTTCACATGTTGTATTTGGTACTAACGCCATGTGTTATAATAAAACTTTTTCTTATTGCAAGTTATTAACGTTGCACACAGTACTTTAAACCACAATGTATACTTTTTTTCACTGTCTGTTCACTATGTTAATGGCATATGACCACACCTAAAAAAACTCATCACTCAATCAATCAATCAATCAATCAATACTTGTAATTAAACTTTAACGTTAATTGGCTTTAAATAAAAACACCATAAAAATATTTAAAAAATTAAACTGTATGTCTGCACTAACAGTAACCCATGTACTTTTTTTTATAAAGCTGCAGTCATTTACAATTACCTTTAACCAATATATAAACAAAAATAAATATCGAATCATTTTGTTCAGATTACCTTGTTCAAACCTGTGGATATTTATTGAGTCCATAGGGAACCACCCATATATTAATTTTGTGTTTGTTTTGTTTTTAGAGAATCCAACATAGCCTTGTACTTTTCCCAGTCAACAACCAATATAGTCTTGTACCGTTTGTCATTGCATGGCCATTATTCAAGAAAGCAATCATCGTCCTAGTCGTGTACAGGTAATGAAACACCATAAGGTTGAAGTTCCTTTCGTGGCTTATGCCGACTTTGAATGCCTCTTCAATCCTGTTCAATCTTGTCTGCCTGGGGACGAAGCGAGTTGGACTATCTATCAGGAACATGAACCCACGAGCCTGAGTGTATGTTTTTAAAGCAGATTCATCAAACGAAGCCATACAATTCGGTTTACCAAGAGGGCCGAAACTATACCATGGACCTAATGCAGTCAAGGAGATAATTAATTATTTAATAAGCTGGGCTCGCACATTAAGTTTTGTGCATGAAGAAAAATTGTCTTTTAATGTGACAGAGGAGCAAGAACGCGAATTCCAAGCGGCTAAGGCTTGTAGCACATGTGGAAAATAATTTTGTCATGAAAATAATCACCAAGTGAGAGACCACTGTCATATCACCGAGGAACACCGTGGTTATGTACATAACAATTGCAATTTGAAATTTTTAAAAGTCACATTCTTATGCGTATTTATACATAATCTCCAGAATTATGATATGCATTTTACTGTGAGAGAACTATGTTCAACACCGGGGAGAGTGAGAGCTATTCAGAACACTAGTGAAAAGTACATTTCCGTCACGAAATATATTCAATATGAATTTCTGCAAATTACATTTATAGACTCATTTTGTTTCTTCAATTGCAGTCTGGAAAAGCTAGTCGAGAACTTAGAACACTTTCCTGGAACTATCAAACACTTTGGAGAAAGTGCGTTTTTCTCTGTGAATACATCGACTCGTGGGGTAAATATGAAGAAAGGAATTGTTAAAAGGAAATGTTCTTTAACAAATTAAAAGAGGAAAATATTAGCGATGAGTACTATAAACCTGCAAAGAAAGTATGGAATCGTCTTGGTGTTAAAGCCTTGGGGGAATACAGTGATCTGTACTTGAAACAAGACGTGATTCTCCTTGTAGACGTTGTCGAAACATTTCACACGGCAACTATGCGAACCCACAAACTCGATCCAGCTCATTTTGTTTCTCTTCCTTCTCTTACCTGGGATGCTATGCTGCTTTATACTGGCATTCAGTTCGATTATCTAATAGACTACAACCAACTGATTTTGTAGAGCGTGGCATACGAGGTTCACGTTTGGCATCGCTTTGGAGTGGCAAATAATAAGTACATGCCTGAATATGATCGCGAAAGACCATTACAGTTTATTAAGTATGTAGATGCTCACAATCTGTATGGTTGGGCCATGTCCTTACTACTTCATTACGGTGGATTTTGCTGGGTCTCTCCAGATACTGTCAATATTGAACTCAGTCAAAATGATTCACATGGCTACTTTTTCGAGGTGGATATCGACTTCCCTAAAGAACACAACGACCTACATAACGATATGCCGTTTCTTGCTGAAAGAAGAAAACCACGCAAGTTGTCTGTTGTGGAGAAACAGGCATTACATCTCGGAAACCGCGAACGCTATGGTGTCCATTGCATGGCTATAAAACAGGCAATGGAACGAGGTCAGGTGGTAAGGAATGTTCATCGTGAGTTAAGAATTTTTCAATGTCGTTGGCAAAGAGTTAAGTGGACTTCAACACTTAATTCAAAAAACAAGCTAAGAACAACTTTGGAAAGGACTTGTACAAGCTTTTTTAATAATGCTACGTTCGGAAAAACCATGAAATACGTTCGAAATCTCCTAGACATTCGCCTCCTTACAACAGCAAAACAGCTTGAGAATCTTGTGTCTAAACCTAACATTGTTGACAGAAAGATCTTCAGACCTAATATTGCGGCTGTTCATTTAGCAAAACGTTCACAATATTTAGACAAACCAGTGTACATAAGTATGCCTGCTCTCGATTTATCCAAAACGCTGATATATCAGTATCACTATGGCATTTTTCTTCCGTTCTATGGCAGTGAAAAGTTGAAATCAAGGTACATGGAAACTGACTGATTTATATATTCAGTAACAAGAGATGATGTTTAACAGGACGTGGCAAAAGCTAACTTGAATGAGTATTTCGACACGAGCGACTACTCACCTGATCACCCTCTGTATTAAATCAAGAAAAAGAAGGTGTTGGGTAAATTTAAAGACGAGGCTTGTGGACAGCTCGTTCGGAAATGTATAGGACTTTGCCCGAAGATGTACGCTTTGCACATAACAAACAACAAAATGGTTAAAAAATTAAAGGAATTACACGAAGCATTGTTGAAAAAACAAATTGGTCTCCAGGACTTTAAACGATGTATCTTCGAAGTTTCAATGTTACGAGTGCCGATGAACGTTTTCAGGTCCAGGTTGCACCGTGTTACTACTGACCGCTTGTACAAGATTGCAGTGAGTCGAGATGATGACAAGAGAGTGATCAAGTCTGACAATGTAAGCACGTTCGCTCTCGGACATTATGCAACTACTCATTTGTCAGAGCTAGGGTTGTAACATGTTAAAGAAAGAACGTTTATATAACAGCTTAGGCTTTCACGGCCGGCGTTCATAATTAAATACAGGTTTTTCGGGCTTGTAGGCCGTGGTCCAGACAGGATATCTCCCGACGTTTCACCGGAAACTGCGTCCGGCATTATCAAGGGTTCCGCCGGACGCAGTTTCCGGTGAAACGTCGGGAGATATCCTGTCTGGACCACGGCCTACAAGCCCGAAAAACTTGTATTTAATTAAAGAACGATTATGTTTGATCCCTGTGGTGTGTGCTCATATGAGACTAAAAAGGCTGGTCAAACCCATACTATGAACAGCAGTGCATAGATCTAAACCTCTCTCTTCACAAGAAAAATGAGTTTTTTTTCCTTTGAAGACTCAGGACATATAAGTATTGTTAATAATGCTGTTTGGAGTTGCATGTTTCTTTGTTACATATGCGTTTTTCTTCGAATTGTACCAAGGATATTCCGTTCGGAGTGCCTAGATGTTTTAAAACAAAGCCTCGTCTATGTAATGATTCTATTGTTGCTCGTGATAGCAAAGCAAAACGTGCAGGAAGGAAAACGGAAAACTCATCACACCGACTTCGTTTCAATTTTACGCAGCTCTGAAATTGGAAATGAACGGTTCAAAGGGACGTTACAAAGTCGTCGCAATTCCAGACCAGAAGCCTGCCCTAGTTAGTTCAGCTCATTTAAATCATCCATCATGTGCAAATATTCTAGAGTCTCTATGTAAGGGGAATATTTTTGTGAAGAAGATTGTTTATATGCTCTAAACTCTGTATAATTGTTGATGAGAAATCCAAAATGCCATTAATAATAGCCCCTATATTCCTGAGCATGACACAAGTAATGAGTAACTCTTTGGATGTATATTCTGTAAATTCCTGTGCATTTTTATTCGTTTGCTGTTCATCGATGATTTTTTCAATGCTTTTTAATGCATTCTCTTATTCTTTAGCCTTAAGAATTCAAATAATTTGCTATCCATTTCTTCGTCTCTTTTACAATGTTATATATAATATAAGCTAACATAGTTTTTTTGTCTGTTCACAAACACTACAGACTCAAACTAATCCTTTTCATCAATCCAAGAATTGAATGCTGAGCTAAAACCCAACCAACGTACATAGACTTTTAGCCTTCTTACGTAAATCCTTCTCTACTAGATAATACTTAGGATAGTTTGTTTCAGTTCTTCGAGATAAAACCGAACTTTAATGGACTGATTGCTAAGGTCTTCCAGCAAATAAGTGACAGGCTAGCCAAGTTTCACTTCCTTAATGCGAAAAAGCTCAGGGCTCCAATTGGGCGTATATTCTTTGTCGAAAACGGACTTGTGCTCACTGATGCGAGCGTAGTAGCCTCCTTAATGGCAATGGCATATAGGATCGACTGTTTTTATGGGATTAAAGAGCCTGTCCTGCTGTGGACTTTTTGTTGTTGTTACGAGACGAGGCTTTGCGCCAATGGTCCTGTGTTTGGTATCGTTATAAAGTGTCATCAGCACTGCTATTAAGGCAACCATGTGATAGAACCCCTGCGCTGTCAAATTTCGCCACATGCGTGTTTTTAACGTCCGATTAAAACGCTCCACCACAGTTGCTTTTGCGTTGCTGTAAGTAGTGTTAACTCCACCGTTATCCAGTCCCAAGCCCGGAATGAGAAAGGAGGAGGGTTGGCAACTAGCTGTAAAAACAGCTAACGCCAAGGGTTGAGAGGGGTAAATAACTCAACTCCTAAGTTTGGCCAATGGCATTGGGCGGAGGATCCTCCTTAGGATTGGGTGTTGGCCCCCCAGGGGAGGAAATGCCACTAAAATCCAATGTGTTCCGACCAAACAGCATAGCAGGCGGTAGAGGAACCGCTGTGGAGGTGGAAGAGTTCATGCCAGATGGAATTGCTGTAAAGACGCAACTTAATTATATTTTGAGTCTGCGGTATTCCATTGCAGTTCTGGTGCTGGAAACTGCATGTCTCATGCACTATGTGCCGCAGTGAATGGCTCTAGGACCATTGTGTGTGGGTCACTTCCTGGCAAGTTGCGATTCACCCTAAACAAACTCATGCCTATGGCATTCTCTCCTGCTGTTTCTCTACAAGCCCAACGGCGATGGGATAAGTATGACGGAAGCAGGTTTGGTAAACTGGAGGCTTCTAGTCTGGACCTGCACGTTGGAGGCAGATGTGTGATGGTCACCTTCCTGAGATCTGTGACTACTCAGGGATCTGGTCCTGCATCTGTGACTGCGCAGGCCCATTTAGGACCACCACTGCCCACCCTGAATGGAGAAGGCCCTAGAAAATGTGGGCTAAGCATCGGTAGTCACTTCCAAAACCTGTCTGGGAAACCGCACCCAGAGGGGTACCCCAATTTGCGGTCAAAATCACGAAAGAAAGATATCTAAGCTTATCATTATTGGTGCATGTAACGTCTGAACATTATTAGACAACAATAACAGACCAGAAAGAAGAACAGCCTTCATCAGCCAAGAGCTGAACAGTTTCAACATTGATGTTATTGCCCTGAGTGAAACCAGATTCGCGGGAGAAAGAAAAATCATTGAGGCTTCATCATGCTACACCATCTTCTGCAAAGGAAAGGAGGAAAATGAACGTCCCATCCATAGTGTGGGTTTTGCAGTAAATACCAAATCGGTGAATGATCATCGACTCGTTCCCATTGCAGTAAATGAAAGACTCATGACTCTCCGTATACCTCTTGAAGGAGGCAGGTTCATTACTCTCATCTCTTCATATGACACCACTCTTTCGAATGACGAGGATTCTAAGAACCGCTTCTACCGCCAACTGAACACAGTCCTTACTAAGGTGCCTGTTACAGACAAGCTTGCACTACTAGGGGATTTCAACACCAGAGTGGGGAGGGAACAAATCATGGGGAAAAATCATGGGGAAACATGGAATTGAGAACTGCAATTCAAATGGTCTGTTACTTATTGGTATGTGTGCTGAGCATGAGCTCTTTATCACCAATAACCAGTTCCAACTGACAAATCGCTTCAAGACCACATGGATGCACCCATATTCTTAACATTGGCATATGATTGATTATGTCAATACCCGACAGTGCGACAAGAGTGATGTCCTTATCACGAAAAAAAGCCCGGAATATTGATGACTTCTTGACAGATCATAAACTTCTAATTAGTCAATTCAGGTTTTCTATCCGTAAAAAGCTACGTACCCATTTCATGAATCAAAAAAAGAAAGAAGTTCAACAATTTGATAGCGTTGTCACAGAATACTAAACTCTGTTCTAGAACAACTAACTCACAATCCAATCAACACAAAGATGTAGAATGTGAATGGACCACCCTTTAAAATATCATTAAAGAGTCTGCACAGAAAGTCATTGGCTATGAGGAGAGGACGAGACAAGACTGGTTTGAAAATAACAATGAAGAAACTTTGAACCTCATCAAAGGTAAATGGGATGCCTATATATCTGTTTCTCAAGATCCATCCTCCAGAGAGAAGAAATTGCGTTTTCAAGAACGAAAACGGAAGTGTCAGTCTGAAATCAGGGAAATAAAGAACAACTGGGGGCAGCAAAAAGCTAAGTAACTTCAGAAATGCTCAGATATCAGGAACTTACGCAACTTCTACGCTGGACTAAAAGAGCTGTTTGGACCAGACCAATCATCATCAGTAACCTTGAAAGCTGTTGATAACTCCACCATTCTTACAGACAGGCAGGGCATCTCGAAAAGATGAAAAGAGCACTCAGGTTCACTCTTGATTTGAAGTTCTGCTGCTGCTGACGAATTTCTTCAGCATGTCCCTCAACAAACTCCCCAACTCTGGATGGACACTCCTCCAAACTTCAAAGAGTTTATCAAAGCTCTCAGCAGAATGAAAACAGGGGAAGCTCCAGGATAAGACATCATTCCTCTTGACCTCTAAAGACCAGGGAAATTAGGGAAACCAAAAGTTTTGCTGCTACCTTGAAGAACTCCAAAATAGTTACAATCTACAAGAAAGTTGATCGCGGTATCTCTGGCAACTACCGTGGTATTTGGTATAGCTGGAAAAATATTTGCACGAATCTTACTGAGTCGACTTCAGTTTGTTTCGGAGAGGTTACTACCTGAATCTCAGTGAGGGTTTCGGGCCTCTTGTGTACAATCGCCATGATGTTCTGCGCAAGACCACTCAAGGAGAAGTGCAGAGAACAAACGACACCTCTGTTCTTAGTGTTCCATGACCTTGAAAAGGCCTTGGAAACCGTTCCTCGTTGCGCTATGCGGATAGTTTTGAGGCGCTTTGGATGCCCTGAACATTTTGTAAGTTAGATCCAAGCTCTCCATGATGGCATGGTTGGTCAGGTACTATATCAGAATGATATCTCAGAGGAATGTCCAATTACAAATGGACTCAAGCAAGGATGTGCACTTGCACCTACATTTTTTGCCCTGTACCTCACAGCTATGCTTTATGAGACATCGCCTGCAAACAACTCAGGTGTGGAATTTAAATATCGGTATGACGGGGGGCTCTTCAACCAGGCTACACTCCGCTTCAAAAGATTATTCTACTCCACCCGGGTCACAGATTTGCAATATGCACATGGCAATGCTTCTCCAGCCCACACACCAGAAGAGCCCCAGCAGTCTGCCAACTGTCAACATTCAGATGACCAAAGTGCTAACTCAGCCTGCTTTTGGAACCATCCTCCCACAGTTTGATACCAACATATCTGGCTCAGCTCTGGAAAGGGTGGAACACTTCTTATACCTTGGTAGTATTCTATCAGCAAACTGTACCTCTAAGAAGGACGTGGAAAACAGAATACAGGCTGCCCATGTGGCTTTTGGACGTCACTCACATCGTGTGCTCCTGAACTAAGTTCTAAGTATATGCTCGAAAGTATTGGTGTACCAAGCTGTTGTAATTTCTACATTACTCTAAGGATGGGAATTCTAGTCCTCATATCGCCGGGACATCACGAAACTGGAACGCTTTCATCAACAAAATGTAGATCCATCATGAACAAGAAATGGGATTACTATATAACTAATATAGCAGTCCTTGAGAAAGCATTGCTAAACAGTATTGAAGCCACCATTGTTAGTCATTGGCTTGGATGGGCAAGCCTTATCCGTCGATATGAGTGACAGCAGATTCCCTCGGCAAATGCTGTATAGTGAACTCAACACTGCCAAGAGGCCATGTGGTGTTTCTTTAAAAAGATATAAAGACCAACTTAAGCAGACCATGAGAAAAGAAGAAATAAACCCAAATACTTGACATACTCTAGCACTGGATCGCCCTTGCTGGCGTGCTACCATCTTAGCTTTAGTTGCACAGTTGAAGCCGGAACGTCGAAGACAGGAAGAGGAAATTCGCCAGAGGTAAAAGATACCTCAAACACCACCTCGTTCTCCACCCTCCATCCGATGTGGCCGCATGTTTTATGCAAGAATTAGTCTGATCGTCTGGACTAAGGATTATGTAACTGAAGGCGAGAAACGTAAACTCGGGTACGAGTATCGGCCTAATGCTTACCACCTAAATACTGTAAATAGGTAGAGAAATCCTTGGTAAAAACTCTTTACCATGGTCTGTTTGCAGGAGCTTGGGTTGGCGCCCTGAACTCTGAACGACGCGTATAAACACCTCGGTCACTCTTTGCCCAGTTTTGTTAAGCACAGGTTCTACGAATGCCATTTGTGAGTAAACATCGATGACAGTCAGCATGTACTTGATAACGTTGTTGGTTTTAGCATATGGGACCATTTCAACGAGATCTGCTTGCCAGAGTTCGCCCACGCAACGTCATATAACTTTGAGTCGCTGATAGTTACGTCTGGCAGGAGTGCAACTCGCGAGCTATTCCCGCCTTGATCGGTGAGGGCTTTATTAATGAGTTTGGCATGACGAAGCTCCTCTTCTATCTCTAGGATCTCAGCATCATGACCCGTGTGCCCGCCCTCTTGAGATGCCATTAAGAGCTCCAAGCGATCGACTAGGTTCTTGGGGTTACTTCAAAAAGAGACATCGACGTGTGTCTTCAATTATTTTAATGCAATGCCTGACGATGAAATCGAAGCCGAGCGTGCACTGCATGGAAATAATTTTGCTATAACGATACTATATTCAATGCTCTTATTTGCATTCAGTGGCTCTGGTGAATTATAATTCTGGCGCTGAGCACTAGCAGATATCAAGGTGTTTTTGTATTTCATCAAGTCATCTTTAGTGTAATCAACTGAGTTTGGCCTTCTGGAGAACAAGAGCTTTAGAACCCAATCGTGGACTTGTCATTAACTCCTTTTACTGTGATAGTTTCATCGATTAGCCTTATTTTTGAGTCACCAATGCGAAATCTCATGTTATCGTAACGAACGGCATAGATTTTGACAGGTTTATTTGTAAAAAGCTGATCGAGAAAACGAGATATATTTTTGCCATAGGTGCTTTTAAGCAAAGCCCTAAACGTAGCATGGTATTCTGGCGTGCCCATGAGTTCTGTTGGACTGGCGGATGAGAGGTTGTGCAGAGATGAAAATACTTCTTCCTCTCTTTCGGATTCAGAGTCTTCAGCCTTAGACTCAATCTCAAGCACTGTCTTTGCAGGCTTAGGCTCTGCTTTGGGCTGAGTTAGAGATTTAAGATCTCGGGACTTGTTCCGAAACTTTTTCCAACGCGAATAATATGTTTCAGCTTTGTTTTCTCCATATCTATGTAAGCAGAATAATGTGGTTGAAACCCTAACCATAGCGTCCCTTATTGATTTCGCTATGTTTATCTATCACAAGGCAACCATGCTGGTGCTCGTACCAACAAGCCTTGCACAGCTCTGTGAAGACTGCAAAGCTCATATCCGGATTGACCTGCTCATCGAAAAAGTGGCGCATGTTTCGTTGATTCTGACGAAATAAAACAATACGTTTAGAAATTAGTTCCTACTTTTCTTTCCAAATGCTACCGTCAACGACACCTAGCTGTGAACTTGGCTCCTATATGCAACCTCAACCGGCACCTCCCGACAAACGTTGGAATCTAATAAAGCGTTAATCAAATCTCACCTACAAATTTCGCTTCACACAATTATAATTAGTGGAAGGTTCTTTAAATGCCATGAATCTATGACATGGGCCCACCGGCTTTACCTCCCCTCCAAAGGAAGGCATACCGAGGGATTTTTAACGCTCTTAAAACAATTCGATGACTTTGGCTGGGTTTGAACTCGCCTTCTTGGGCATAGAAGCTCAACATGCTACCAACTACACCAACGAAGCTACCAAAGTGATATATATATATAGATATATAAATTACGTATACACCTTTGAACTGCCGGTGGTTTTGGCGTCTGACGGATGTGAAACGCAAACATTTGTCTACATTTTCCGGGAGTCCCAACACGGTACCATTGCAATATGTACCTTTCTAATGAGATCTACCAGAAACAAGCAATTTATATTCAATTTGCCGCTTATTACCAAAGTCAACAACACGTCGCCAATAGTTACCTAGATATCAGAAGACTTAAAGTATCGAGTTCACAATAACATGTGAAATCCCTCTCGACACGTCGGAAGGCAGTGGTAGTTTTCACCGGGCAAAATTCTTTCAGGCGAAGGTTCTAAACTGTTTTGATATTGTGCCTCTTAAGAGAGATATGATGTTTTCTCTTTCGAAACTCTATTTGTCCAACCTCATTTGTAAATGGTTGGTGCTATCGATAAACTATACGGACATACGTTTTTGGCCCTCAGTCTATCCAAAAACAGTACGACCTTTGAATGGATTCGCTTTTCCATACTAAGAAAGGTAGAGCGATATTTCACTTTTTCGAAAAATGCTCATCATTTCCAACCCCGGAATGCTTCCCATTTCCAACCCCGGAATGCTCCCCATTTCCAACCCCAGAGGGCTCCCCATTTCCAACCCCAGTGGGGCTCCCCATTTCCAACCCCAGAATGCTCCCCATTCCCAACCTCAGAATGCTCCCCATTTCCAACCCCGGAATGCTCCCCATTTCACCCCGGAATGCTCCCCATTTCCAACCCCAGAATGTTCCCCATTTCCAACCCCAGAATGCTCCCCATTTCCAACCACAGAATGCTCCCCATTTCCAACCCCAGAATGCTCCCCATTTCCAACCCCAGAATGTTCCCCATTTCCAACCCCGGAATGCTCCCCATTTCCAACCCCAGCTTGCTCCCCATTTCCAACCCCAGAATGCTCCCCATTTCCAACCCCAGAACACTCCCCATTTCCAACCCCAGAATGTTCCCCGTTTCCAACCCCGGAATGCTCACCATTTCCAACCCCCGAATACTTCCCATTTCCAACCCCAGAATGTTCCCCATTTCCAACCCCAGAATGATCCCCATTTCCAACCCCAGAATGCTCCCCATTTCCAACCCCACAATGTTCCCCTTTTCCAACCCCAGAATACTCCCCATTTCCAACCCCAGAATGTTCCCCATTTCCAACCCCAGAATGTTCCCCATTTCCAACTCCAGAATACTCCCCATTTCCAACCCCAGAATGTTCCCCATTTCCAACCCCAGAATGCTCCCCATTTCCAACCCGAGAATGTTCCCCATTTCCAACCCCGCAATGCTCCCCATTTCCAACCCCAGAATACTCCCCATTTCCAACCCCAGAATGTTCCCCATTTCCAACCCCTGAATGCTCCCTTATTCCAACTCCGGAATGCTCCCCATTTCCAAACCCGGAATGCTCCCCATTTCCAACCCCTGAATGTTCCCCATTTCCAACCCCAGAATGCTCCCCATTTCCAACCCCAGAATGCTCCCCATTTCCAACCCCAGAATGCTCCCCATTTCCAAACCCAGAATGCTCCCCATTTCCAACCCCAGAATGCTCCCCATTTCCAACCCCGGAATGCTCCCCATTTCCTACCTCAGAATGCTCCCCATTTCCAACCCCAGAATGCTCCCCATTTCCAACCCCAGAATGCTCCCCATTCCCAACCCCAGAATGCTCCCCATTTCCAACCCCAGAATGCTCCCCATTTCCAACCCTGGAATGCTCTCCATTTCCAACCCCAGAATACTGTCCATTTACAACCCCAGAATGCTCCCCATTTCCAACCCCAGAATGCTCCCCATTCCCAACCCCAGAATGCTCCCAATTTCCAACCCCAGAATGCTCCCCATTTCCAACCCTGGAATGCTCTCCATTTCCAACCCCAGAATGCTCTCCATTTCCAACCCCAGAATGCTCCCCATTTCCAACCCTGGAATGCTCTCCATTTCCAACCCCAGAATGCTCTCCATTTCCAACCCCAGAATGCTCCCCATTTCCTACCCCAGAATGCTCCCCATTTCCAACCCCAGAATGCTCTCCAATTCCAACCCCAGAATGCTCCCCATTTCCAACCCCAGAATGCTCTCCATTTCCAACCCCAGAATGCTCCCCATTTCCAACCCCAGAATGTTCCCCTTTCCAACCCCAGAATGCTCCCCATTTCCAACCCCGGAATGCGATGTTGTCCATTAACGAACTCGACCGAGATTTTGAATGGATGCATTTTATGTATAAACATAAACGTGATTAGTGCGTAATAACGGTAGAAAGTGATAACAAGTAGGTCCGTGAAGAACTATACAGCCTATTTTCATATATCCTACTTATGATAATTGCCTCTATCTACATACAAAATTTCAGTTTGAAGGTTGTGATTGATTCGTAGATGTTGAGAACCGTCTAAATTTTACAGATGGTCGCCATTTCGATTTTGATGTATGTACTATTACATGAAGATTATTGTGTACGTGTGGTATTCAAACTTCAATCGCATGATTAGATCACAAGAAGTAAGAACGAGATTTTAAAATTTCGCACAGCTGCCATCTTGTGGTTATGAAAACAATTGAAATAAAATAAATGCCAGTGGATTAACATTTGTACGAGCATTTAACGTGCAAAGTTTCACTGCACCCAGATGGTTAAATTGCGAGAAGCATTCATTTAAATGTTTATAATTCGCGTCACCGCCATGTTGGATTTGTGATCACTAGGTTACTGAAAGACGTATAGGTGCACTTATGCTCATAAAAAAGTGCAGTTCGATTGCTGTAAAAGATTCGTAGATATTGAGAAATGTATAAATATTTCGGTTGCTCGCCATTTTGGATTGATATATGTATAGGCCATAGAGTTATGTATCATTAAAGGAGAAAATTGTTGCGTAGCTTTATTATTCAAACTTTCACTTCGATCGCATGACTACGATAAATGAAATAAAAACTTAATTTTAAAGTTTCGCACAGCCGCCATCTTGAGGTTTTGTAAACAATTAAACTAAATTAGATGCCAGTTCATTACAATATGTATAATCATTTACTGTACTACATTTCACTGCGCTCAGAGAGTTAAATCTCGAGAAAAGTCTATTAAATTGTTTCAACTTCGCTTGGCCGCCATGTACGTTTTGTACTTTACAGGTTTACGAAAGATACATAGATTAACTTGTACCAGTGCCCTTTATCACCGTACAATATTTCAGGGTGATATCTGTAAAAGTTTCGGAGGTATAGAATGCCAGTGAAATATTTCGCACAGACGCCATTTTGAGGTTATGTAAACAATTGAACTAACTTAGACGCCAGTGCATTACAATGAGTATAAACATTTTCTGTACCAATTTTCATTACGTTTGGATGGTTAAATCCAGAGAAAAGTCCACTTAAAAGTCTAAAATTCGCGTGACTGCCTTGTTGGTTTTGTAGTTACCAGGTTTTAAGTCTCATAGGTGAACTTCTATTAGTGTTCTTTATCACCCTACACAATTTCAGGGTGATATCGGTAATAGTTTCGGAGATACTGAATGCTAGTGAAATAATTTGCACAGCCAACATGTTAGATTGGTGAGAGACAATAAAAATTTGAAGGGCACGGTCGGGGTCGGCCAGAATGGTGCTATGTTCTTACCGAGTTTCAATGAAATCGCTCCAGCTGTTTAGATGTTATTAGGTGGGACACACACACACACCATCACACACACGCACGCACAGACACAAGGACAAAAGGTGATCTCATAAAACTTTTTTTTTCAAAAAATGAAAATAGGCTAAAACAAGTAGTTCCGTGAAGAACTATACAGCCTATTTTCATATATCCTGCTAATGTTAATTGCCTCTATCAACATTCAAAATTTCAGTTTAATTGCTGTAACAGGTTCGTAGATATTGAGAAACGTCTAAATATTTCAGATGGTCGCCAGGTTGGATTTTTATTTTTGTACTATTACATTAAGATTATTGTGTACGTGTGGTATTCAAACTTCAATCGCATGATTAGAACACAAGAAGTAAAAACGAGATTTTAAAATTACGCACAGCAGCCATCTCGTGATTATGCAAACAATTGAAATAAATTAGATGCCAGTGGATCAACATTTGTATAAGCATTTAACGTGCAACGTTTCACGGCACTCGGATAGTTAATTCGCGAGAAACGTCCATTTAAATATTTATACTTCGCGTTGCCACCATGTTGGATTCGTGCTCACCAGGTTACTGAAAGTCCTTTAGTTGAACATATGTTCATAGTCTCTATGAACATAAAAAAATTCAGTTTGGTTGCTGTAAAAGATTCATAGATATTGAGAACTGTCTAAATATTTCGGAAGCTCGCCATTTAGGATTGTTATATGTATAGGCCATAGAGTTACGTACCATTCAAGGACAATTATTGCCTAGGTTCATTATTCAAACTTTCACCTCGATCGCATGATTACGACACAAGAAATAAAAACTTAATTTTAAAATTTCGCACAGCCGCCATCTTGAGGTTATAAAACAATTGAATTAAATTAGATGGCAGTGCATTAGAATCTGCAAAATCATTTACTGTACCTCATTTCACTGCGCTCAGAGAGTTAAATAACGAGAAAAGTCTATTTAAACATTTCAAATTCGCTTGGTCGCTATGTTCGTTTTGTACTTTACAGGTTTATGAAATATACAAAGGTAAAATTGTATCAGTACCCTTTATCACCGTACAAAATTGCAGGGTGATATCTGTAATAGTTTCGGAGATATAGAATGTCAGTGAAATATTTCGCACAGCCGCCATTTTGAGGTTATGTAAACAATTGAAATAAATTAGACTCCAGTGCTTTACGATGTGTATAAACATTTGCAGTATCAAGTTTCATTACGTTTGGATAGTTAAATCGCGAGAAAAGTCTATTTAAAAGTCTCAACTTCGCTTGACCGCCATGTTGGTTTTGTAGTCACCAGGTTTTTGAAAGTCTCATAGGTGAACTTTTAGTATTGCCCTTTATCACCGTACACAATTTCAGGGCGATATCGGTAATAGCTTCGGAGATATTGAATGCTAGTGAAATATTTCACACAGCCGCCATGCTGGATTGGTGAGACGTAACAAAATTTGAAGGGCACTGTCGAGGTCGCCGGGAATAGTGCTATGAACTTCCCGAGTTACATTCAAATCGCTCCAGCCGTTTAGATTTTATTACGGGGACACACACACACACACCTCACACACACACACACGCACACACACACGGACAAAAGGTGATCTCATAAGCCTATTTTTTCGAAATTGAAAATAGGCTAAAAATATATACGGTAAATTAAATATACACTTGTCAACTGACGTTGCTTTTGGGGTCTGGGTGATGTTAAACGTGAAGATATGTCGAAATATTCTTGAAGTCGCACCATGTTACCCATTGAAATAAGCAGCATTTTCATGGAATCTACATTTTTAGCATAAATTTTTGAAGGAAAAAAAAATGAAAGTAGACTTATGAGATCAACACAGGGCCAAAAATTGTGTGTATGTGTGTGTGTGAGTGTGAGTACTCTGAATGTCTCTGCCCCCCCCCCCTCCCCCTATCAATTCGAACACGGTGAAACCGAATTGAACGAAATTTGCTACAGAGGTAGCACTAGCAAAGGGCACCTCAGTGTCATGTTTTATATTGCCGCCGTCTTGACGGATTCGTAATGGCGGCTACCCAAATGTTCAAAGCTTAAATCAAATTACGACTAACCTAATCATCCGATCTCTACCAAATTTTGCAACATTATACCTTTATGTAGGAAGAATCTTTTGACGCAACTACAAGGTCATCAGCCCAATAATTTGCGGATGGAGGCCATGTATGTGTGCAAATGGTTTCCCCCTATCTATTCAAACACGGTGAAACCAAATTGAACGAAATTTGGTATAGAGGTAGCACTAGCAAAGGGCACCTCATAGTCATGTTTTATATCGCCGCCATTTTGACGGAAACGTAACGGCGGCCACCCAAATGTTCAAAGCTTAAATCAAATTACGACCAACCAAATCATCTGATTTCTACTAAATTTTGTAACAACATACCTTTATGTGGTAAGCATCTCTTAACCAAACTACAAGGTCATGAGCCCAAGTATGTGTGCAAATCGATTCCCCATATCAATTCAAACACGGTGAAACCGAATTGAATGAAATTTTGTACAAAGGGAGCACTAGCAAAGGGCACCCAATAGCACATTGTATTTTAACAAGCTACTACAACCAACATTCAATTATACTCCTTGAAAAGGACAAAGGGTTATAACAATACGCATGCATTTAGGAGGAAGTACGCTGTATGTTCTTTACTGAACATCTTGTTTCAGACTGGAAATAAACCTTTGATTGCAATTAAGGAACATGGGTTCCAGCTGATACATGGTTATTTAAATACAGCTTTTTACTAGAGAGCATTGCAGCAGATTTCAGGGAAGGAATTCAGACGGAGATGATTTTCAGGCATATTTATGAGAATTTGAACAGGTGATAATTGGGTGTGTGGACCGCTCTGATTTGCAGTAGGCAATAAGAAAATTATGAGGTACTAATATTTTGTGTCTGCTGAGACAGCATATAAGCCGACAAAGGTCACTCTAGCCAAATTATATAATTATGAAATTGATGGGATGGTATCTCATTTGCCAAGAATATTGAAGTTTTTTGAATATGATATTGTTCTGGAATTATGAGATACCGCTTAAGGGCCACATTGCGGTCACATTATCGGGAATATTTGATGGTCTTTTTCGCTACGTTTGAGGAATATTAACTAATATCTGACAACAGAAAAAGCTAGTAGTTTTACGTGACCGTAAATCATGCGATCATGAACCACCGGACCTCCTTTTTATGTGGAAACCGAACTACAGGACATGGCATTACACTTAGTTAATCTCACATGCTTGGACCGTGAATCGAACCCGGTCCACCTTGGTGTGAGGCCAACAGCTTGACGCGGCTCCACAACGCCCCCTCTAACAGAAAACTTAACTCAATAGTAGTGTAGGGCTAATACAAACCCTAATGCAATAATCTAAATAACAATCAATTGTTGGTTTTTATCTAAACCAGAACCTAAATAACTCTGATTTGCCTAAATGAAAATCTGAATAATAAACGTTACTTGCTATAATTAACCATGAACGTCGACTTGTTATTTTCTTAGAATTTAGCTAGTTTTCTTGGTTGACATAACTCAATTTTAGAGACGACGGATCGCCTGACATGAAAACAATTGTAAATCACGATCAAGGCGCATCAATGTGACATGAGATGTAGCTTTAGCATTCTCAGTCACCAACATAATGTTTTCCTCCTCTTTAGATGACGACTACGCACAAACAGTGCACGAAGGACACACATGATGCACATTTTAGCAGTGCAATTGGTATTTTGTAATTGTTCTTGTATTCATTTATGTAGTAAGTCGCCATTAGCATTGGTATTTTGATTTTTGTCATTTTAAAGTAAATTTCAGATGAGGGTTAGATGGCTTGGTAACGTAATGATAAATGTTGGCATGACACCAGCATAACTTAGCTTACCCATATTGGTGATTTTTGAACATTCGGATTTCTTCTTGAGGATCGGACTGTGGTATGCAAAGGGTAGTCGGGATCTCCGGTGTTTATGTGTGCATACGGGGCCTAGTAACTTGTGGTTTATAGCACTTTAAGACTATGCTTACTTCATATTTAAAATACACCAACTTTAACGCAACTACCACATTAGAGAACAATAACATGTGCAAATAAGATTGACGCGTTACACAAGACATACGAACTTATGTAATCTGAGCACTGTATATTTGTGTATAAGTGTAATTCATGAACATCGTAATTAATTAAGCCTAAGTGAGCAGGACCTGAGGATGAGCACTTGACGCTCGAAACATGTCATCCAATTAAGCAGGTATTTGTACATAAAGCGTGTTAGTGTGTAAATACTTGTTTCCCGCCTAATGTAATTGGTGTTGACCGACTGAAAAGCTTTCTTTAATAGAATTAGGCAGCACTTCTATCACTACAATATATCTTTGTGATATAAAAACCATCACTAATTTGAGATATGTCAGTTCTTTGAAATGTAACGTCCGAATCACGTAAATACACGTCTGTTATATTTATTATATAAAAAACAATTGCAGCAAAATATAAACTTAAGCAATATATGTTTGTTGCTTTCAAATGTGTAAAACCAATTTAATAGCATAACCTGGAATACCTTGTGAGTTGTTGAAGAAGGGGAAATTCATAATAGATGTTTGCAAGGATATGTTCTTGTGTACACTATTTATTCTGTGGAAAATTACATATTGTATCTGTAAATAAATCAATAGTGAACTATTTCAGGTTGGTGCACGTAAATGCTTAATAAGTATTTCCAAACACAATATTAAATTGTGTAAACATTTTGATACACAGCGCCCTATCGCACTCAACGGAAGGTTAATGATGCGTAACCAACACCATCTTATGATCGTTTTCACAGAAAACACTCTGATAATGTTATCATGATAGCAGAAACTCGGAACTGGAATATTGAAATCACCCCTGCAGCATTAAATAAGATATAATTATTGCCTCACAATACACATAAATCCTGCCTGAATCGAAGTCAACACGCGTAAGGAGAAAGCTGTTGGCATTCAGAGTTTTGGGTTAGTCAACAAACAACGCTATAGGACTGAGAGCAAATATCCTCGAAACAGGATCACGATAGGGGAGGTAAGTAGAGTATTTCCTCATATCACAGATAATTTCTGATCTGTGCTAAGGTAAGAGGGTTTCCTACACATCAGAAACAGTATCCATCTCAAATATTGATATCGCGCCAGGACATGGCAGTTGGGTTTGAGCTGCAGATGTCTTCTCGCTCACTGGGTATCGCGCATACCAAAAACATAAAGTCGGTCACTACTTGCTTCACTCACTGAGTGCATACATTCCTTCACTGGCTGCGTGTCTTCTGCTGCGATAACAACCAATGGCATGCGGGAAGCCGATATATTTAGGATTGGAATAGGCCGGCTGCGCATGCGTAGTGCATGTGTACCCCGTCACAGCGTGTTGTATTGCGATCTCCTGGCGCGATGACAATAGATTATAAGTGCAATCATTAACATTCATACGGATATCATTAACCGAGTACCACAATTTTCTTATAAACATCCAACAGTGACAACTCTGAATGAGAATTGATAGTTCTTGGGCTGCTAAATAAAATGTGAATATCAATATCACCTTTGGACAGGCAATAACAAAATAAATATGTTTAATGACAGATAAACAAAGAGGATATCAGATTTTGCCAACAAACTTCATTCACATACATAAAACAAAAGGATGCTTTTCTTTATTATGTTGTCCACTTACTCATTTAGATGATGTCTACTTGCGTCACCCTCTTCATCTTGGGTTTCTTCTTTTACATCCTAGCGACAAGAATGAATCATTAATTCCTTTGCTATCGTCTTGCTTCTACTCAATAAATAACAAATAATGTAACTTAACACAAGGAATTGATTGAGGATACATTCGTATTCTCCATTGCATTTTACTGGATTATACAAGTCATCCCTTCTTCTTCTGAAACATATGAAAGCCATTAGTCTTCATAGGTTAATTAAACCTAATTGTGGTAGAAAATGTGGAGAACAGTGCTTTGAAGGAAGTAATAGATTTAAGGATTGATGAAAGAACATTTAATTCGACATTTTGCAGCAATTAGCCTGTAGTTTTTTTTTACCTAACTGCTTCAATTCAGTCACATATCATTAATTGGCGACTTTGCCTTCCAAGCTCAATGAACGTATAAATTATTCATACAGTATATGCCAAAATTCTGCAAGAACTTTTTCATAAAACACTGCAAATTTTTGAAGAAGACTATTAAGATGCGGTTCATGAGAACAGCTGGATATACACTATGGGATAGGAAAAGATCTGAGGTTATCCTTAAAGAACTAAAAGTAAAACAAACTATCAACACAGTACAGATCAACTTGGAAAGACTATGTACTACGTATGAAGACCGGCCGGTTCACCAGACGAATCCTCACATACCAACCTAGAGGCAGAAGAGACGTAGGTCAACCTACGAAGAGATGGAACGAGACCTTAACAGGCCACCTGGCGTAACAATTGATAGGAAGAGGAAGAAGAAGAAGAAAGTTTATTAAATTATCCAAGAAATTAGAGTAAGCCAGTTATGTGCCTCTGAAAATAATGTATTGTAGACTATGTAACATAAATATTGCCACTACAGGTTGCTACAAACTGCAAGCAGTAGGTCTACGGTATTCACATTATCCATCAACAGTTATTGAAGTGACTGGGATAGAGAAAAATGATTTTTTCTGAAAATAGGCACCTCTCCATTTGTTAACGAAGGTGAAACTTAATTCTACAAGGCAACCTGAATGAATGTGTTCTCTTCGTAAGGCTGGTCTGGGGGGTGTTCGAACCTGCTGGTTGGAAATTATTGTTTCTGTAGGCAATCATGTCCAGACACCTGGAACTGCCATACAGGATATACCACCGACTCATTCATGCAGGTCGTTAAAATTATTGTTCTGATAACAATGAAGGGCATAATTTTATGGTAGCGGGAGTCCTAGTTACAAAACTGGATAAAAATCACAGGACATGAGACAGTTATTCATTCTTTCAGCAACATTGCAGTAGAGGTTACAAAACAAAACACTGCTTGGAGCGTTGACCATTATTGTAATAGGTCCATCCCGCTCATTCCAACAGACAACTATCGAGTCTATTGCAAAAGCTCTTATGAATGTAGTCATATACGGTATCTTAAACAAAGCCTTTATTAATAATAGTTTTAACCCACTTGCAGTGATTTAGACAACCAAGCTTGGAACTTGCACATCAAATCTTAGATTTATACCTAAGAGCTGAGCTCATTTTAAATATTTAAAAAACGTAAAGCTCCAGGTCATTTGGCCAGGCTACTTCTTCCATCTGATGACAAGTGAGTTTCAACCCCCCCGTCTTCCGTCCTTGTAATAGATCACCATGGATTCTCATTTTAAATCCTAGAGAAATGCTGGGGGGTGGTACTTCTTAATAGAAGCTACTTTCCAACTCCACACTTCATTCTGATGAAACAGTGGATAAAGGTAACATAGTGGGTTTAATCTTAAAACATAAATAGAAATATCACACATGCTGGATCACAGAGGGCAAACAGCATAAACATGAAAGATATCAACAAAAGTGTAATAAATAAAACCACCAACAGTCGGTATATTGTTATAAAATATTGTAGTTTCGACCACCGTGTGGTCATCATCAGCAATGTTAACAAGTTGTTGGAAGAAAACTGTTAAAAAATAAAATTGCAAGTAATTTGTAACTATTGTGATTGTTGTAATTATGATATGCTCTTAAAGGATTCCAATACAATCAAAATCAGATCTGTGAAAAATTATTTAACCAACAACAAATATAACCAAGAAGTATAAATTATTTGTAAATAAAAGTGTTGTGTTGCTTTCAAGATATAAAGAAGAGAATTTGTCATTATTAAAACTAAAAGGAGTATTATCAGTTAAAAACAAATGTACTGTTCTTCTAATATTTAGGCTTCTTGAGATCTTCAGTGTGTTGAATATATTATTATACTTTTTGGTTATATAGCATTCTAACGGAGTTGGGTGAAGACCAGTTTGGTTTCAGGAGAAATGTAGGAACAAGGGAAGCTGTACTAAGTCTTAGGCTGATTTTGGAAGGTAGAATAAGGAAAGATAAGAGAACGTTCATGGCATTTGTAGACTTAGAAAAGACTTTTGATAACGTTGATTGGACTAAATTGTTTGACATTTTGAAAACGATTGGAATAAAGTACAGGGATAGGACGGTGATCTACAATTTATACAGAAACCAGTCAGCAGTCATTCGAGCTGAAAGACATGAGAGAGAAGCTGGTATTCAGAAAGGTGTATTCAGAA
Source organism: Meconema thalassinum (assembly GCA_946902985.2). Lineage (NCBI taxonomy): Eukaryota > Metazoa > Arthropoda > Insecta > Orthoptera > Tettigoniidae > Meconema > Meconema thalassinum. The sequence goes on from OX336395.1 coordinate 46,720,571, forward strand.
TGGCAGCAACGTATCACCCATACTTTTCAATCTTTACATTGAACAAGCAATGAAGGAAATTGGAGAATAGTTTTAGGAGGGAGTGAAGATTCAAGGAGAAATAATTTCAACTCTGAGATTTGCCGATGACATAGTCACCTTGGCCGACACGTCTGATGATTTGAATGAGTTTTTGAATGGTACGGACTCCGTCTTGAGGAAAGAATTCATGATGAAAATTAATAAATGTAAAACAAAAAAATTGGAATGCTGCCGAAATAAATCAGAAACCTCTATGGACATCAAATTGACAGGTAAAAAACTAAAGGAAGTAGGGGACTTCTGTTACTTAGGAAGCAAAATAACCAGTGATGCGAAGCAAAGAGGATATAAAAAGTAGGTTAGCTCAGGCAAGGAAATCATTTCTACAGAAAAGGAATATGTTGACATCGAATATAGATTAAGGTATTAGGAAGTCATTTTTGAAGGCCTTTGTCTGGAGTGTGGCACTCAATGGATGTGAAACTTGGACTATTGGTGCAGCTGAAATGAGCAGAATTAAAGCGTTTGAAATGTGGTGTTACAGGACAATGATGAAGAGGTATTAAGACTAGTGGGAGAGGAGAGATGTTTCTGGCGACTGCTAATGAAGAGAAGAGATAGGCTGGTAGGACACATACTAAGACACCAAGGCATAGCAAGCTTAGTTATGGAAGGAAGGGTGGAGAACAAGAACTGTAGGGGTAGACCAAGGTTAGAATACGTTAAACAGATTGCCTCGGATGTAGGGTGTGGTAGCTATGTAGAGATGAAACGATTAGCTCAGGACAGGGAGGCGTGGAGGGCTGCATGAAATCATTCAAAAGACTGAAGGCTCAAACAACAACAACATTGTAACTAATCTGCTTAACTATTGGGAGACTATAAGAGCATCTCAATATTACAACATAACTCATACGTTTTTTTTTGGAGTTAATTTATATTTTTTGGTTTATAACTATTTTATGAAGGCGGCAGTGGATCCATGTACTGCGCACATGATACCCTCACATTAATGCAACGCCTATAAAAAATTATCTTCCAACGCAAACAGAGCCAGGGTATATTTAAGGTTGTACACATACAGTTGTAATGTGTGTAGTGCAGATTGGGCATTAAAGTGATATTACAATACAGCACTTCTCAAGTGTAATGTGTGTAGTGCAGATTGGGCATTCAAGTGATATTACAATACAGCACTTCTCAAGTGTAATGTGTGTGTGTAGTGCAGATTGGGCATTCAAGTGATATTACAATACAGCACTTCTCAAGTGTAATGTGTGTGGTGCAGATTGGGCATTCAAGTGATATTACAATACAGCACTTCTCAAGTGTAATGTGTGTAGTGCAGATTGGGCATTCAAGTGATATTACAATACATCACTTCTCAAGTGTAAAGTGTGTGGTGCAGATTGGGCATTCAAGTGGTACTACAATACAGCACCTCCCAAGTGTAATGTGTGGTGCAGATTGGGCATTCAAGTGATATTACAATACAGCACTTCTCAAGTGTAATGTGTGTGTGTGTAGTGCAGAATGGGCTTTCAAGTGATAATACAATACAGCACTTCTCATGTGTAATGTGTGTGGTGCAGATTGGGCATTCAAGTGATATTACAATACAGCACTTCTCAAGTGTAAAGTGTGGTGAAGATTGGGCATTCAAGTGATATTACAATACAGCACTTCTCAAGTGTAATGTGTGAGGTGCAGATTGGGCATTCAAGTGATATTACAATAGAGCAATTCTCAAGTGTAATGTGTGTAGTGCAGATTGGGCATTCAAGTGATTATACAATAGAGCACTTCTCAAGTGTAATGTGTGTAGTGCAGATTGGGCATTCAAGTGATATTACAATACAGCACTTCTCAAGTGTAATGTGTGGTGCAGATTGGGCATTCAAGTGATACTACAATACAGCACTTCTCAAGTGTAATGTGTGTAGTGCAGATTGGGCATTCAAGTGATACTCTAATACAGCACCTCTCAAGTGTAATATGTGGTACAGATTGGGCATTCAAGTGATATTACAATACAGCACTTCTCAAGTGAAATGTGTGTGGTGCAGATTGGGCATTCAAGTGGTATTACAATACAGCACCTCTCAAGTGTAATGTGTGGTGCAGATTGGGCATTCAAGTGATATTACAATACAGCACTTCTCAAGTGTAATGTGTGTGTGTAGTGCAGAATGGGCATTCAAGTGATATTATAATACAGCACTTCTCATGTGTAATGTGTGTGGTGCAGATTGGGCATTCAAGTGATATTACAATACAGCACTTCTCAAGTGTAATGTGTGGTGAAGATTGGGCATTCAAGTGATATTACAATACAGCACTTCTCAAGTGTAATGTGTGTGGTGCAGATTGGGCATTCAAGTGATATTACAATAGTGCAATTCTCAAGTGTAATGTGTGTAGTGCAGATTGGGCATTCAAGTGATATTACAATAGAGCACTTCTCAAGTGTAATGTGTGTAGTGCAGATTGGGCATTCAAGTGATATTACAATACAGCACTTCTCAAGTGTAATGTGTGTAGTGCAGATTGGGCATTCAAGTGATATTACAATACAGCACTTCTCAAGTGTAATGTGTGTGGTGCAGATTGGGCATTCAAGTGATATTACAATACAGCACTTCTCAAGTGTAATGTGTGTAGTGCAGATTGGGCATTCAAGTGATATTACAATACAGCACTTCTCAAGTGTAATGTGTGCAGTGCTAATTGGGCATTCAAGTGGTATTACAATACAGCACTTCTCAAGTGTAATGTGTGTAGTGCAAATTGGGCATTCAAGTGATATTACAATACAGCACTTCTCAAGTGTAATGTGTGTAGTGCAGATTGGGCATTCAAGTGATATTACATTACAGCACTTCTCATGTGTAATGTGTGTAGTGCAGATTGGGCATTCAAGTGGTATTACAATACAGCACTTCTCAAGTGTAATGTGTGTAGTGCAAATTGGGCATTCAAGTGATATTACAATACAGCACTTCTCAAGTGTAATGTGTGTGTGTGTAGTGCAGAATGGGCATTCATGTGATATTAGAATACAGCACTTCTCATGTGTAATGTGTGTGGTTCAGATTGGGCATTCAAGTGATATTACAATACAGCACTTCTCAAGTGTAATGTGTGTGGTGCAGATTGGGCATTCAAGTGATATTACAATACAGCACTTCTCAAGTGTAATGTGTGTGTGTAGTGCAGATTGGGCATTCAAGTGATATTACAATACAGCACTTCTCAAGTGTAATGTGTGGTGCAGATTGGGCATTCAAGTGATATTACAATACAGCACTTCTCAAGTGTAATGTGTGTGGTGCAGATTTGGCATTCAAGTGATATTACAATACAGCACTTCTCAAGTGTAATGTGTGTGTGTAGTGCAGATTGGGCATTCAAGTGATATTACAATACCGCACTTCTCAATTGTAATGTGTGTAGTGCAGATTGGGCATTCAAGTGGTATTACAATACAGCACTTCTCAAGTGTAATGTGTGTGGTGCAGATTTAGCATTCAAGTGATATTACAATACAGCACTTCTCAAGTGTAATGTGTGTGTGTAGTGCAGATTGGGCATTCAAGTGATATTACAATACCGCACTTCTCAAGTGTAATGTGTGTAGTGCAGATTGGGCATTCAAGTGATATTACAATACAGCACTTCTCAAGTGTAATGTGTGTGTGTAGTGCAGATTGGGCATTCAAGTGATATTACAATACAGCACTTCTCAAGTGTAATGTTTGTGGTGCAGATTTGGCATTCAAGTGATATTACAATACAGCACTTCTCAAGTCTAATGTGTGTGTGTAGTGCAGAATGGGCATTCATGTGATATTACAATACAGCACTTCTCAAGTGTAATGTGTGTAGTGCAAATTGGGCATTCAAGTGATATTACAATACAGCACTTCTCAAGTCTAATGTGTGTGTGTAGTGCAGAATGGGCATTCAAGTGATATTACAATACAGCACTTCTCAAGTGTAATGTGTGTGTGTAGTGCAGATTGGGCATTCAAGTGATATTACAATACAGCACTTCTCAAGTGTAATGTTTGTGGTGCAGATTGGGCATTCAAGTGATATTACAATACAGCACTTCTCAAGTGTAATGTGTGTGTGTAGTGCAGGTTGGGCATTCAAGTGATATTACAATACAGCACTTCTCAAGTGTAATGTGTGTGTGTAGTGCAGAATGGGCATTCAAGTGATATTACAATACAGCACTTCTCAAGTGTAATGTGTGTGGTGCAGATTGGGCATTCAAGTGATATTACAATACAGCACTTCTCAAATGTAATGTGTGTGGTGCAGATTGGGCATTCAAGTGATATTACAATACATCACTTCTCAAGTGTAATGTGTGTGTGTAGTGCAGGTTGGGCATTCAAGTGATATTACAATACAGCACTTCTCAAGTGTAATGTGTGTGTGTAGTGCAGAATGGGCATTCAAGTGATATTACAATACAGCACTTCTCAAGTGTAATGTGTGTGTGTAGTGCAGATTGGGCATTCAAGTGATATTACAATACCGCACTTCTCAATTGTAATGTGTGTAGTGCAGATTGGGCATTCAAGTGGTATTACAATACAGCACTTCTCAAGTGTAATGTGTGTGGTGCAGATTGAGCATTCAAGTGATATTACAATACAGCACTTCTCAAGTGTAATGTGTGTGTGTAGTGCAGATTGGGCATTCAAGTGATATTACAATACCGCACTTCTCAAGTGTAATGTGTGTAGTGCAGATTGGGCATTCAAGTGATATTACAATACAGCACTTCTCAAGTGTAATGTGTGTGTGTAGTGCAGATTGGGCATTCAAGTGATATTACAATACAGCACTTCTCAAGTGTAATGTTTGTTGTGCAGATTTGGCATTCAAGTGATATTACAATACAGCACTTCTCAAGTCTAATGTGTGTGTGTAGTGCAGAATGGGCATTCATGTGATATTACAATACAGCACTTCTCAAGTGTAATGTGTGTAGTGCAAATTGGGCATTCAAGTGATATTACAATACAGCACTTCTCAAGTCTAATGTGTGTGTGTAGTGCAGAATGGGCATTCAAGTGATATTACAATACAGCACTTCTCAAGTGTAATGTGTGTGTGTAGTGCAGATTGGGCATTCAAGTGATATTACAATACAGCACTTCTCAAGTCTAATGTGTGTGTGTAGTGCAGAATGGGCATTCAAGTGATATTACAATACAGCACTTCTCAAGTGTAATGTGTGTGTGTAGTGCAGATTGGGCATTCAAGTGATATTACAATACAGCACTTCTCAAGTGTAATGTTTGTGGTGCAGATTGGGCATTCAAGTGATATTACAATACAGCACTTCTCAAGTGTAATGTGTGTGTGTAGTGCAGGTTGGGCATTCAAGTGATATTACAATACAGCACTTCTCAAGTGTAATGTGTGTGTGTGTAGTGCAGAATGGGCGTTCAAGTGATATTACAATACAGCACTTCTCAAGTGTAATGTGTGTGGTGCAGATTGGGCATTCAAGTGATATTACAATACAGCACTTCTCAAGTGTAATGTGTGTGGTGCAGATTGGGCATTCAAGTGATATTACAATACAGCACTTCTCAAGTGTAATGTGTGGTGCAGATTGGGCATTCAAGTGATATGACAATACAGCACTTCTCAAGCAGCAAACCCAAAGCGTAAGTAGTAGAAGGCCATTTATATTTGGTTTTACCTTGTAATCAATATCCCTTTAACTTTTAAAAATGACGAATTAATTTTCAAATCTTGAGAGGAACGCATCACTTTTATTTAGAAGGTAATTTATACTTTTTGGTGAAATAACATCGTGACAGATCTGTTTTCCTTACAATTGGATATTATAAGAGCATCTCTAGATTGAAAGATAGTTTCAATTACTCGCAAGTTTATTATTCAATAGTGATCATCCAACAACTTGTTAGTTTGCTGATGATGACCTAACTGTGGTTGAAACTAGTCCTACTACATTAAATAACTAATAATAATAAATGTTTTGACTATTGGTGGCTTTATTTAATACCATTTAGATTTCATAAAATATTGTTATTAAGGACCATTTGTTTCACAAATGGTTAACTATATATCTATACATATTTAATATTCTCTCATAAATTTCTCTGTAACTGGCGGGCTGGCAACTGTTGCCTCATAGGGAGTCGTATCGACTCCTCTCCAACCCTCCAAAAACAGGAAAATAATAAGGGTTGAAATACACACACACAGCTTATTTAACTATAAGAATTGAAAAAAATCTGTAATAAGGATTTCCCAAAGTAAAGCTAATACATACCACCGGCAAGTATTAACGACTTCACTGTGCTCGTATCCCTTCTTTTCGTTATCTCTGGCACGCAACTTCCACCTTGGAGTAGATATAAACTCCCGCTGAACATTACAACTAAAGCTCAACGTCCTCGGCTTGGGCATAGCTACTTCAACTTCAAATACAACATTTAGCAAAAACATACTTCCGTGGACATCTAGGCGTTCGCGACTTGCTATAAGGAAGATAATAGTTTACGAAGTATTGCATGTCCTCCGTCGATATGGATTCATGTTTCTTAATGTGGTTAGAGACTCATCTCTTACTCTTATTTCATATCTGCAGGTATTGTTAGTTATTGTGCTTTTAAGGGGGGGGGGGGCGTGGTCATCTGCCCATAAGGGGAGTAAAAGTGACAAGCCAAGAAAGAAAATTCAGGACAATTCTGGAGGCAGTCAAAACCATCTCACCTCCAATTCTCTCATGACGGGACTCCGGACCACTCCCCTTTTTTATAATTTAGTCGACCCCGGAAAATTTTGTATAACTATTCCATTACAACACTGTAATTGCCTAATACAAAATACAAAGTAATCATCAGGTAAGTAATACAACCTGATTGTGCTAGGGGTATGCTGGTCTTACATGATGTTTTAACAAAATATGATAAAATGGTCCGGCTAACACAGAAGCAAATTGTCGGTGTTTCGCCCCAGTGTAACATTGGGCTCGTAAGTTGGTAAGGTACAACTCACCAAGACACGTGCCTAGTGCATACTGAGAAGGCTACTGCAAAGCACAAAATACTTGTCGTAATAACGCCACGAGCAAAGCCAATGTGCTAAGATAGTCAAACTCCCTTTCACAAAACAATATAACCTCAAAATTACTCATTGAAAGAAAACATGATGTTAGTTTTGTCCATTTGAGCTAAAATATCTTAACAAAATATGACACAATGATCCAGCCAGCTCAAACACAAATTGCCAGCGTTTCGCCTCAGTGTACCACTAGGCTCGACAGTTGGTACGGTACACCAACTTAATTACATGATGAACTTTTCACATAATTATGAGAATTAAGATCTAGTTATGTACGCCGGCCGTGAAAGCCTAAGCTGTTATATAAGGTCTATCATACAATAACTCAGTGAATAGAACAACGGCAAATATAGAGGAAGGTCCTGAGTTTGAGTCTAGCACTACTTGGACAATATAATGCTTTACCATCCAACTAGACGTCCTCAGCTTTCCAGTCCATACACAAACTTACACCAGACAGCTTGTATTTATCATCAGCATGGTCTGAATACACAAATTTGTAATCCCTAATAGCATTTGCCAGAAAACGATTCCGATCAAGTCATGTCCTTTATAAGAAGCAACAAATAGTAACCCAATAAGATGCTTACCTCTTTCAAATCTCCACCACTCACTAAAGATGGTATGTCTGTTTTGCATGGAACAATCCCTAATATGGAGTCTTCTTCTATCTTAATATCCTCAGTGAGACCAGTATCATCCTGCAGACAATTACTTGTGTCACAAACATGTTCCTTTACATAGGTGGAATTAAATCTTACATTGGTCTCTATTACTTTGAATACCTTCCAAATACAATGTGTAATACAAGAACTAGGTAAGATAGTTTGAGGCGAATGGTAGCTAGCTTTTTTTTATTATTTAAATGTTGGAAGTTGTACCACAATAACTTTTTTTTTTATGTGCATGATAGCAGCAATGTGATTAAATATTCTGAGCAAATAACCAGCATTGGGATTATTATTGTGCAATTCCTTGGCTTGCATTTTCTGCGACTTTGTATGAATTGAGTGGACGTTACAATAGAGTAGGCTAACATATCTTTGAGAAGTGTAATTTTTAGATTTATAATTGAATGGCTCTTCAAATATGATCAGGGACATACTCTTCTATTCCACGAAAATAAAACATGCTTATAGGGTACCGAAAACTGTTATCGATAATTAACAAGTAGTTCCGTGAAGAACTATACAGCCTATTTTCATATATCCTACTTATGTTAATTGCCAATATCAACATATAAAATTTCAGTTTGATTGCTGTAATAGATTCGTAGATATTGAGAACCGACTAAATATTTCGGATGGTCGCCATGTTGGACTTTATATATGTAGGTCCTAGAGTTATGTACTGTTACATGAATATTATTGTGTACGTGTAGCATTCAAACTTCAATCGCATGATTAGGACACAAGAAGTAACAACGAGATTTTAAAATTTCGCACAGCTGCCATCATGTGGTTATGGAAACAATTGAAATAAATTAGATGCCAGTGGATTAACATTCGTATAGGGATTTACTGCAACAAGTTTCACTGCACTTGGATGGTTAAATTGCGAGAAACGACCTTGTGAATATTTATACTTCGCGTCGCCGCCATGTTGAATTTGTGATCACCAGGTTATTTAAAGTCCTATAGGTGAACTTATGAACGTAAAGAATCAGTTTGATTGCTGTAATAAATTCGTAGATATTGAGATCCATTTAAATATTTCGGATGGTCGCCATGTTGGATTGTTATATGTATAGGCCATAGAGTCATGTACCATTAAAGGAAAATTATTGCGTAGGTTCATTATTCAAACTTTCACTTCGATCGCATGATTACGACAAAATAAATAAAAACTTGATTTTAATATTCGCACAGCCGCCATCTTGAGGTTATGTAAACAATTGAACTAAATTAACTACCAGTCCCTTGCAATACATATAAACATTTCTTGTACCAAGTTTCATTGCGTTTGGATTATTAAATCGCGAGAAAAGTCTATTTAAAACTTTCAACTTCGCATGGCCGCCATGTTCGTTTTGCAGTTAAGCGGTTTTTCAAAATCTCATAGATGAACTTCTAGCAGTACCTTTTATCTCCGTACAAAATGTCAGGGTGATACCGGTAATAGTTTCAGAGATATAGAATGCCGGTGGAATATTTCGCACAGCCGCCATCTTGAGGTTATGTAAACAATTGAACGAAGTTAGATGTCGGTGCATTACAATGTGTAAAAACATATAATGTTCCAAGTTTCATTGCGTTTGGTTGGTTAAATCGCGAGAAACGTCTATTTAAAAGTCACAAATTCGCTTGGCCGCCATGTTGGTTTTGTAGTTACCAGTTTCTCAAGAGTCACATAGGTGAACTTCTAGTAGTTTCCTTTATCTCCGTAAAAAAATCCAGGGTGATATCGGTAATAGTTTCGGAGATATTGAATGCTGGTGAAATATTTCGCACCGCCGCCATGTTGGATTGGTGAGACGTAATAAAATTTGAAGGGCACGGTCGGAGTCACCCAAAATAGTGCTATGAACTTACGCGTTTCATTGAAATCGCTCCAGCCGTTTAAAAGTTATTAGGGGACACACACACACACCTCACACACACACACACACACACACACACGGACAAAAGGTGATCTCATAAGCCTTTTTTTTTTTTCAAAATTGAAAATAGGCTAAAAATGGTATCAATCCGTTATATAACAGTATTATAGTCATTCTATTTGGTATTCTCATGTAAATTACTTTCAGGATTAGTGATACACCCGTTACAATTAGGTACAATCATGTTGCCCGACTGAGAAACATTACATGTCAATTGAACATCACCCTTCAATAAAATTACTAACCAGGAAATGTAGAATATCAGGTAAGGTAACAAGCCCATTCATTGTTATCAGAGGATTTAGGGACAGGAAAGCGATAGAAGAGGAAAAATACCACGATGGTTAGACACTGGAAATGAAGAGCCATAAAGTGAGTTGAAAGTAGGGACCGCCTTAAAGGATTTGAATAGTTTCCAGTCACATTTTGAGGGCACTGATGGGAGCCATAATCCGCCAATAACAAATTCTCTGCCATATAGGTAGGCTCTAACTTTGTCAAAAGCACAAAACACAACCACTATCCCCTTTCCTGTTGTATCATTCCTTTGGTCTAGAGATGGCTTCTTGCTATCATACTCAGCTATATCTCTTACACTCCTTCATCTGGAACAGAATTAGTCCATTTCACATCCGTTAGCAGGTATGTTTCCCAGGATCTCGATATGACATTCTTTCTGCCAGGCTGATCGAAATGCTCTAATGTATATGCAGTCTACAGCGGTCCTTGTGAAGGTGATGGAATAGCAGGGCTGTTCTTCTCGAGATTAAGAAGACAATTGAATAAAATCAACCTTTATCTTTTACAGGTTACTAAAGACATTATCAATATTTGACTCCTTTCCTCCCTGCTCCAATATTACCTAATAGAATGAAGTACTATTGTTATCAATTAGGAAACTATTTAATTATGGCCGCCGGTTTGTTACTCAGATCTAGATGATCACTAGCATGAGTTTCCTAGCTCAAGGTTGAGGATACATGCAAACAATAATGGAGAAATTAATACCCAACGTATGTGCACTGGTCCTGAAATATAAGATCCAATATAACACTGTGGCAGATTTAGGGAGGGAACAGAATATTAATCACGCTGATTTTACAAAGATTAAATTGGGCACATTAATATCATGAAATGTAGATCAAAAAGGGAAAGTGGAGTGGGCCCACCTTACAGTCACCAGCCTTAAGCTCATGAAGGTGTACAGGGAACATCATCAATGCGAATCTTCTGGTTTTGCTGAAAGTATGCACTCATGTTGGTCATACCTCAAAGAAGTGACGGTATTTTATGTCCATGTCACAAAAACCATCCATAGAGAGGATGAAGAAACACTGGCCAGACATGGAGCAGCCCATGTGAAAGGGCTTACCACGTTCCCATGTCCTCTCCAACCCATTTCACTACTATAACCAGTCTAGGTAAAAACTTAGAGGGCTACAAAACATACTGGGGAAGTGACTGTAGCAGTGCACTTGGTATGAGAGGATATGAGAACTTGTCAACCCTTCTCTTTCCTACGTGCCCATTTGAGCATGCCACAGATTGTCCTCCGTTGAGATCACAAAAGTGCTTTTAGATATTGCACCCGTTCGTACTGGGGATGCGATGACCCATCTGCTATTACATCACATTCCTGGAGTTCCAGGACAGAGCGGAGTTAAATGAACCTCTAGTCAAATAAGGAAAATGTTAAAATGGCGGACAGTGTAAGTTCACGTCTAGAAGCTGCTCTCGTGAAAATAGTGAATATAGCGGATGCAGCAGGCAAATATCTAAAGAAGGAGGCTAAAGAGGATATTAAGGAAGCGGTGAGTGTAATTCGAGAATGTTTTATTACAATGAGAACCACAAATAATGATATAACTAATGAAAACATGCAGACCCGCAAAGAGGTTAAGGAATCATACATAGATATTACACAAGAGGCCAACGATAATAACTTAACGCGACACGTGCTGCTATCTGATGACATCAATCCAGATTCAGATCTCTTGGCGCTTTGTCATGATGAAACAAGCCTACAACCAACGACATCTCGCGGAGAAGACGAGAAATTCCGTGCCAATGAGATGACAATGGAAGATAAAATATCTGCAAAACTAAGCACACAGCTTCAGTACATGATCGAAAACCTGACACGAAACCTCAAATCAATGATAAAAGATGAAATAATGAAATGTCATACAGGAAATGAGGAAATCAGAAAGAAGAAAGTAATGGAAGCAGACCCTATTACTCAGAGAAAAGATGAGACCAGGAAAACTGGAAACGAAAGACAGGAACAATTACCTCGAGAGCAACAGCCTATCGAAGAGAAACAAAATTGTGACAAAGGAATATGGTCAGAAGTCGCAAGGAGGAGGCGTGGCAATACGCCGCAATTCATACAAACTCCTACTATTATAGGAACCAAGCAATCCTTCAACCTTCCCTCAACAGAGAACACAAATGTACTCCAAGCTGTCTACCATAAAGCCTGGCTTTATATAGGACATCTTCACCGCAACACAACTTGTGAAACGGTGATTAGCCACCTGAAGGGACTGAACATATCTGAACTATCAGGCTGTGAAGAAATCCAAAAGAAAGGTACCCTAAAAGCTTATAAAGTAGGAATACCCCTTAGAGACCTGAGCAAGATCACTAATCCGGACTTATGGCCGGAGGGCGCAATTATCAGGCGATATCGATTTCGTTCGCATGACCAAGGAGCAAGACTTGATACCCAAGAATACTTCAGCGCACAATTGCCACGCAACCAACATCAGCTACAACCATACTAACATAATGCTTTGGAACGTAGAAGGACTGAAATCCGTCCTTGACATGAACTCCACTTTTAACTTACAGGATTACGATGTACTTCTCTTCACAGAAACGTTCAGCACAAGTGACATAACCAATAACAATTTCTACGGAGCCCACTCCCTAGCTAGGAAAGGGGACAGAGGAAGACCTTCAGGCGGAATAAGTTGTTACATAAAGGCCCACTTACAACCAATCAAGGTAATAGACTGCACTGCGAACACCCTATCCATATCCACACGAATAATAAATATAATAGGAGTATACTTCAAGCCTAAGACACAACCGGAGACAATTATCGATGAACTAGGGAAAGCGCTAGAAAGCACAGACGATGACAAACCTATCATATTAATGGGAGACCTAAATTGTCGTATAGACAAAGAGGATGCAAAAACTCTAGAGGTTAAAGATTTCCTCATGGAGTACCAACTCAAATTACTAAATAAGGAAGAAGAATACACTTACATAGCACCAAATGGAAAAAGTACGATTGATTTAATCTTCACTAACAATCAAGGCCATGGGCAGCTAGAAACTGGAAAAACCACTCTCAGGGAACATCTACCCGTGATAGCCAAAATCCAAGTAAAGGGAACGATGCAGGTCCTCACAGACAAAAATGTCAAATCGAAAGTATCAAGATACATAAATGAAGAGAAATGGCAAGCATTAAGAATCCAAATACCATTAATAATGAGTAAGCAGAAAACCATAGACGAGACTACTGACGCCCTAAACGAAATAATTCTGCAGGCTGCCACAAAAACGTCAAGGAACAATCGGATAGCGAAACAATGGTTTGATTCTGAGTGCTATGCTATGAGGAAAAGAACTCTACAGTGCCTTAATGCAGCTAGAGAACACGGAAATGGTGCACTAGCAGAGTACGCTTCAGAACGTCGAAAATACAAGCAGCTACTAAAAGAAAAGAAACTATCGTATGATCTCCACGTCGAACAGAAACTAATCGCAGAAGCAGAAAGGAGTCCACATAAGATCTTAAGGTCTTCGAAGAAGCAAAAATCGAGTTATCCAATAAACATTGATCAATGGGAACTACACTTCAGCAGCCTTCTAGGAGAAAAAGATAAAATATCAAATGAATTCACATTGACACCAGATCACTCGCAAGACATTGACTTGATCACATGTGATGAAGTCATCCATCTTATAAGAAACGGTAAAAATAACAAAGCGGCTGGGCCAGACGGAATTTACATGGAGCATCTAAAAGACACCTTACAAGACATAGCAGAACCTCTAAATGCTCTATTCAACAAATGTCATATGATGAAATCAATACCGCATCAATGGAGAAGATCAACTATAATAGTACTTTACAAAGGCAAAGGAAGGAAAGAAGACCCGAACTCCTATAGAGGAATTGCTCTAGAGTGTGTAATGTTTAAACTGTTCTCCAAAGTCCTATTAGGACGCATCGCGCAAAACCTTTATGCAAATATACCTACATTTCAATATGGATTCACTCCAGGCAGATCAACACTGCACGCGGTGCAAGAAATTATTCAGGAAATAACTCTATCTCTAGCTCATCGCAACTCCCCGATATATGTAATCTTCATAGACTACTCCAAAGCTTTTGATAGCATCAGCAGATCAACATTGGTAAACAAATTGGAGAGCATATTAGGCAAATCAAATCAGGAGCTCCAAACCATCAAGTCTATCCTTGATGCAAACCATATAGCGGTGTATGATGGCATAACTACATCGAATGACATCATACAAACACGAGGGGTCTTGCAAGGAGACCCGATGAGTCCGGTCCTATTCAACGTCATGACAGCGGATATCGGCAACGCTATAAACGTCAATGTAAAACTACTGATGTACGCGGATGACATGGCCATTCTCTCCAAAAGCCCTAAACATTTACAAACGGCATTAGACGACATCAGGAACTGGGCAACATACAACTCTATGGAAATAAATGGCTCGAAAACCAAAGCAATGAAATTCAGGAGAGGAGGCAAACTTGCAAAGGGGGATCATTTCACTTGTGGCAACTCTCCCTTAGAATTCGTAACAAATTTCAAATACTTGGGGGTCACCCTCCAAACTACGGGAATTACGTTTTCACTACACATACAAGAACGAACAGCAGCTGCAGCAAAAGCAATATATGACATACCCAAATTACAACTACTGTCAGTTTCAACAGCAATGGCACTATTCAAGATCAAAGTCATGCCGACGGCCACCTATGGAATACAACTAATCTGGAACTACCTGACGGTCGGAAATCTAAGAAAGCTGTAAAGCGTTAAATCTAGCTTCCTCAAAAGAGTGTTATCCATCTCAAAATTCTCAAGAAATAGTTATGCTTATATCCTTGCGCAGGAATCTCTCTTCGTGGATGACATAAAACACTGCTTTAGTTTATCGGAGACACAAGCATATGCAACCTTCATCAAAGAGAGGAGCAGCAAAGCAAGACAGATACCGGAGGCGATTAGAGAAACAGACGCAATGACATCAGACTGCTGGAAAGGACCAAACTTCCAACTCCGACACCTGTACACACGATTTGCAGTACACGGCTTTCATGGAAAGATTTTCACAGAAAGTACCTACCATGATCCTAAGGACAGCTGCATCTGTAAGCTATGTAATGAACGGTGCCCGAAATATCACCTGCAGGAGTGTAAAAATAGGACTGTTTCACTAATTGAGCTATCTAAAGATTGGTGAAATCACGACAATGTAACTTTTCATTTTTAGCCTACTTTCGATTTTTGCAAAAAATGAAAGTAGACTTATGAGATCAACACAGGGCGAAAAAAAGTGTGTCTGTCTGTGTGTGTGTATGTGTGTGTGTGAGTCTGTGTGTGTGTGTGTCTGTGTGTCTGTGTGTGTGTGAGTGTGTGTACTCTGAATGTCTGTCCCCCCCTATCAATTCGAACACGGTGAATGCGAATTGAACGAAATTTGGTACAAAGGTAACACTAGCAAAGGACACCTCAGTGTCATGTTTTATATCGCCGCCATCTTGACGGAAACGTAATGGCGGCCACACAAATGTTCAAAGCTTAAATCAAATTACGACTAACCTAATCATCCGATCTCTACCAAATTTTGCAACCACATACCTTTATGGGGGGAGCATCCTTTGACCAAACCAATAAGTCATCAGCGTAATAGTTTGCGGATGGCGGCCATCTTTGTGTGAAAATCGATTCCACCTATTAATTCGAACACGGTGCAACCGAATGGAACGAAATTTGGTACAGAGGTAGTACTAACAAAAGGCACCTCAGTGTCATGTTTTATATAGCCGCCATCTTGACGGAAACGTAATGGCGGCCACACAAATGTTCAAAGCTTAAATCAAATTACGATTAACCTAATCATCCGATCTCTACCAAATTTTGCAACAACATACCTTTATGGGGGGAGCATCCTTTGACCAAACCAATAGGTCATCAGCGTAATAGTTTGCGGATGGCGGCCATCTTTGTGTGAAAATCGATTCCCCCTATTAATTCGAACACGGTGCAACCGAATGGAACGAAATTTGGTACAGAGGTAGTACTAACAAAAGGCACCTCAGTGTCATGTTTTATATCGCCGCCATCTTGACGGAAACGTAATGGCGGCCACACAAATGTTCAAAGCTTAAATCAAATTACGATTAACCTAATCATCCGATCTCTACCAAATTTTGCAACTACATACCTTTATGGAGGGGGCATCCTTTGACCAATCTAATAGGTCATTCACCTGATAGTTTGCGGATGGCGGCCATCTTTATGTCAAAATTGATTCCCCCTATTAATTCGAACACGGTGGAACCGAATGGAACGAAATTTGGTACAGAGGTAATACTAGCAAAGGGCACCTCAGTGTCATGTTTTATATCGTCGCCATCTTGACTGAAACGTAATGGCGGCCACACGAATGTTCAAAGCTTAAATCAAAATACGATTAACCTAATCATCCGATCTCTACCAAATTTTGCAACTACATACCTTTATGGAGGGAGCATCCTTTGACCAATCTAATAGGTCATTCACCTAATAGTTTGCGGATGGAGGCCACCTTTATGTCAAAATTGATTCCCCCTATTAATTCGAACACGGTGGAACCGAATGGAACGAAATTTGGTACAGAGGTAGTACTAGCAAAGGGCACCTCAGTGTCATGTTTTATATCGCCGCCATCTTGACTGAAACGTAATGGCGGCCACACGAATGTTCAAAGCTTAAATCAAATTACGATTAACCTAATCATCCGATCTCTACCAAATTTTGCAACTACATACCTTTATGGAGGGAGCATCCTTTGACCAATCTAATAGGTCATTCGCCTAATAGTTTGCGGATGGCGGCCATCTTTGTGTCAGAATCGATTCCCCCTATTAATTCAAACACGCTGAAACCAAATGGAACGAAATTTGGTAT
This sequence comes from Meconema thalassinum, assembly GCA_946902985.2. Lineage (NCBI taxonomy): Eukaryota > Metazoa > Arthropoda > Insecta > Orthoptera > Tettigoniidae > Meconema > Meconema thalassinum. The sequence continues at coordinate 46,737,539 of OX336395.1, forward strand.
AGAGGTAGCACTAGCAAAGGGCACCTCAGTGTCATGTTTTATATCACCGCTATCTTGATGGAAACATAATCGCGGCCACCCAAATGTTAAAATCTAAAATGTAATTACGACCAACCTAATAATCTAGTCTCTACCTAATTTTGCAACACCATATCTTTAGGTGGGAAACATATTCTGACCAAACTGCAAGAACATCAGCCCAATAGTTTGCAGATGGTGGCCAAGTATGTGTGCAAATCGATTCCCCCTATCAATTCAAACACGGTGAAACCGAATTGAACGAAATTTGGTACAGAGGTAGCACTAGCAAAGGGCACCTCATATTCATGTTTAATATCCCTATAGCACGTTGTATTTCAACAAGCTCCTACAACCAACATTCAATCATACTCCTTGAAAAGGACAAAGAGTTATAACAATACCCATGCATTTAGGAGAAAGTAGGCTATATGTTCTTTACTGAACATCTTGTTATTTTACACATTGTGTTTAATAAATATAAAAAAAAATAAAAAAATAAGGAATGTGTCGGAAATTCAGCTGAGTTATCGAAAAAGCAGTGGGTAACACGAGACAAAGTATCTCTAGGGTCGTTACGGGCTTAAGTTTAATTTAAAAAAATGCAAATATAAATGGGCGCCATCAACTGAATTCCTAGCAAACCACCTCCTTTCCTGGTTAAGCCTTACTCAAGACAAGGAAAGAAAAGGAAAATCACATCATCATCAGATCACAACTAAGATAAAAACAAATTTATTTCACTTTGATAGTCAGAAAGACATTTTAAATATACCTCCTACCTGACAGCATGGTCGAATGCCAACGTCAAATTGTCATTGTCCAAAAATCGAACCATCTCTTCTCTAATCAAAAACATTTCATCCACATAAAACAAAAAAATCTCTAAAGTTCTCTTGGGTTCTCAGGATCACTGTAGCACTATGTCTTTCGTCACTGACATTTGTGATACCTGAGACCTAATTTCTCTTTAATTTAACATCATGAATGTGGATTTGAAAAAGTTATTAATCTGTCTAAACATACACATATTATAATCACATATTTTAAATATCACGTATTTTATGGCTTGCATTGCATAATTTAAATGTTGAACATGTTAGTCAAATGCTCCTAAACATCGAATAATTAATTTACACTATTTACATTGTCATTACAAATTACTTGTTTGTGAATTACAGAAAATTCACGGCTCAATGGTCATCATTATCATCATCATCAAAATTAAATATTTCTCACATTAATTCTCATCTCAAAATTCAACATATTCCTGTCAGAATCATCAACTCATCACCATTAAATCATTTAAATGAAAATTATTATCACTTCATTATGCTTTCTAATTATTCACACACTCTTATTTTATCATCTACTTCAGATTAAATCATCTTAAATCATCAATACAAATCGTTTAATTTCTCAACTCAAGTTGCAATTCCTCAAATTATATCTCAATTAAATTTATTTTAATTCCATATAAATTCATTAATCCTCAGTTTCTTTAATTAATTATCACCTTCCAATTCAGTTATTCATCATCTATCCAATCATCTATTAATTTATTTAAATCAGTTTATTCATCCAATCTTTAATTCATCCGTTTATTTAATTCATTGATTTATTCCAAAATTTAATTTATCAACTTATTTAAATTTTACTCTTCTGGTTATTTAGATTTTCATTATTTCTTCTAGTCATTCTGATTTTTATTTCATTAGGTCAGATCATTAATATCCTTAATTTTCAGATTATTATTTCATTAATTATTATTCTCAGAAAATCTTGTATTATCAACTTTATTTATTTGTTTAATTTCCTAACAAATTGTTTAATATGGGTTATAGAACGTTGTCTTACAGTTTTATTACTTCCAAGTTATATCTCGTATTTAATTTTCATGCCAAAAAATATTATTGTCTTCACGACATCACGTTGGATCTGACTATCCACAACTACATTATATATCCTCAATTCTTCAAATATCACATTTGAATACAACAATTATTCCACAAAACTCCATAAATATTCAGCACATACAGCATGAATCTCAACAATTACGCTAGACTGGGTTCGACAACCTCATGTCTGCTTCAAAATGCATTAGCAACATTGCAACTATCACTTGGCAACTTCCACAAAATGCCTATCACAAACTTCACTTAACCATGTTGCATGATCTACAAAAAATATATAACTGGCTTCAAATTATCAACGCACACAATCTCCAATAACTGTAATTAATCTGATCACATCTAGACAACTTCTTAAACAATTGGAAAAATATTACCTTAGTAATTCAAGATTTGCTTTCAAATAGCATAAATTCTCTTACAATTCTCATAATTCACATCACAGAAAAACACCAATGTGCTATAATCTCTCATATCAAAATCTGCAATACTGATCTGCCTTAAAATAAATCTGACCATTAATGATTCATCTTACAAGATTCAATTACTTTAAATCCTTCTCAAAGGTATCAAACACAATTATAAAAAATCATCAAAAGCATCAGCTGTAACAGCTGTTAAACTGAAATTACTCTCAAAAGAGTATAGCAACAAAATATTGGATTGGCAAACAAGAATTACAAATGTAACCCTGATGACATTTATCTTTACTTTATTTAACAAAAGTTCGACTGATATGTGACTAGTAGTTCCTTGTTTGATTCACTTACAATCACATGTACACTCGGATGATAAAAATGAGTTCCTCAATGGCAAGTAAGATGAGTAACCACCGTACAATCGTAAAAATACGAAAGACCTCGCCCCGTCGGCTAACATGATAGTGCCCTGAGCGATGGGTAAGATGAGTAACCACCTCGTATAAATACGAAAGACCCCATCTCGAAGACTATATGAGTGAATGTACCAGATAGGAATCAACAAGTCTCTAGTTGTCATATAAAAGCGATATTCATTCACTAAAGTGAATAACATCTTAATATCTCCAAACAATCCAAAGGAAAAAATCCCTACTGATGAATAATACACACTCGCTAGTATGCAATGAACTGACGAAGTAATTTTAGATAATCAATTGCAGATCACGAGTTCGAAATACTCGTCACACAAAAAAAAACTATTCATGAAAAACTATCCTTGCTGGAAAAATGTCTAAAAGACCAAACATCTGCTTAATAAAGCCACCCAATGGTGAGAATTTCGTATAATGATGCCTGCCATATCATATGGTCACGCCATATTCTAGCAAAATTTCGAAGCATATAAAGTCAAAGCCATGTCTAAAAAATCGTATCACTCCTATTAGAAAAATATACATGTGTGCCCAGTATTCATGAAAATAATCGTATCAGAAAGTTATAACTCTTACAGTACCTTCTCATAATCAGCTGTTATCAAATTTCAAAGATCGTCGATTTTCCCTATGTAATGAATTTCTCGAAAGATCGGCGTGAATATCATTCCATCCATGCAATGATGATTGCCTTCGAATTCCAAGTGAATCAGCTGGTGGACCTCCTCCTCGTCAGGAATCGAATCCATCGCTCTGTGGTGCCATTACGTCTCTGTCTGCGTTTACTCCGACATGATGAACTTCTGGTTATCCATAGCGGATATTGTCCAAATCCTCACGAAAAAGTTCATAGAAACAGCGGACCCCCTATTCCTCTTCTACGTTACGCCACTGTTCTATAGAATGTTCGCTTTGAGTGTTGAAAGTTCAATTTCCACAGCGGTTTAGTTTTACTTGTAGAAAATAAAATTGTTTTATCAGAGTGTCTAAGTTTATGAAACACCCTGTAGCTGTGTTCATACTCGGTAATTCATAACATTTCTTAAGACTGACTTGCATTAATGCACGAGCTAATGTTCCTAAGTGCATTTGCTTACAACATTCCGTTTGCTTAAAATTGTTAATGATACTTGGAATGCGCTATGAAATGCATAGTCGTAATGTCATTGAAAAACTATGTTCATTCGCAGTTCACAGTTGCAGCATCACGTAACTATTTGTCTTTATAATTCAAATGCTGAATAAACGTTCCAACTCAACGTAGTAATGAAGTTCAGCTTCTGTTATAATGTTTGCGTATAAAGTTGGAATTAACCCGCACGGCTCTACTGGAATGCTATAATAATTTCCGCATAAAGCTAGCCTCGCTATGTCGCTTTACTATGTTGTTCTGCGTTGAAATGCAGCTTGGAATAAAGTTCTCCAACTACTCGCAATGCTGTTTTAAAAACCCCGGCCTCCTATGCTTGTTTGCTGCGGCTGTTCTCCCGGCCCACTGACCTACTTGTCGCTCGCCGCTCGGAGAAGCCGAAACTGTCGCCTTCACTTTCCGTGACAGTTTCTGTTCGCTGCGCGTTCTGTACCATGCACTTGGCGTGTGCTACTCAGCTCGACTTTCTTGCTTGGCTCACGGAGCTAGACTGATAGTCTCTGCACTGGCTTGACCCTTACCTGCTTGCTGCGGTCACGTGACGTCCTCCCCACCACCGTGGTCTTGCGTCACTAATATAATCTCGAACCCCCATCATCTCGGTTATTAAGTTATAAAATAACTTAAGGGTTATCTGACTTCCATCAAAATAATACCATATATAATGCATGTTATATCTCCTCTTCTGAGATGTTTAAATACCATGTTACATATAGATCTTAACAAAGCTTCATAATTCCATCCATAATTCCATCTGCTTAACTGCGGTCAGCGCCTTCTTGATCCTAGACCTACTACGTCATCCTGACATTCCTCTTGACTCGATCTGAGCGCTATCTTTTCTTACCTCTTCCCAAAACCTCAACTACGGCTTAATGTCTGCTGGCGTAGCCGATAGCCTCAACTAGGTATCGGGTACATCTCTCCCGTACATCTACTTTTTTTAATCAGGATTGAGAAAAAAATACACTCTCAGGCATTCTATATATATAACACATGTACACGATAGCTCTATAATTCTCTTAATCAGCATGATGGTACTTTCTGACTCTCAACAATGATGATTGACTTCCAATGATTAGCATCTTGATTCTGTATAACTTTGATGTCTTTTTCTACCTTCGCCACTCGTGCTTGCTCGATTGACATCTCTGACTGTCTCCTCGGGTGGTGCACTAGGCTGTCTATTTTCTTGCCTCGATCTCTCATGTTCACGATTATCTCGTCCTTCATTAGGATCGTTTCTTCGGCCATCCTTCCTGTCGTTCCGATTATACTGTTGACCTTGGCTCCAGTTATTTCTACCACGATATCTATTGTTGTATCGATTCCTATCTTGATATCTGGAATTCTGGTTATAATTTCTGTATTGGCTGTCTCTTGCTTCCTGATCGTATGGCCTCTAATATGGTCCTCTATACCGATCATTTCCACGAACGTTACGGATGTTTCCTCGATTTCCTTCGTTCCTTCTGTTTTCCCAGGAATCTCTTCTGTCCGTTTGAGCTGCGTTATCAACGACTACCGCATTCACCTCTTGCGTGTTTCTATTGTCGTTTCTTGTATTTCTAGGCGTAACTTGAGCGCTTGTATAGTCTAATCGCAGTAAAATGTCGCCGTAGTGCTCAAGTGTGTTTGCTCCCGACGCTATGAGTGATCGCTGTACCTCAATCGGCAACTGTCTCGCTATAGTTTGCAAAAGCTCTTCTTCAGGCAATGGAGGAATCAGAAACTGCAATTTAGCCAACTGTCACGTAAAATAATTGGCATAATGCGTCGGATGTGACGTAGAATAACGCTTCGAGTACATTTCTGCTCTTACGTTCAGTCGATCCTCGGCACTCCAAAATCTCCTTAGAAATGCTATTGCAAATTGCTCCATATTCGCAAAATTGCTTCTGAATGCTCCAAACCAAGTTAGCGCAGACCCGTCTAAGGCGCGTTCGACTATCCTTAGCTCTCTTTCCTTGGCTACTCTATGTTCCGCCATGTAGTCTCGAATATCTCGCAGAAATTCGACTGGTGTGACCCCTGTATTTCCAGAAAACTTCCTGGGCTTGTCATCCAGATTTCTGATAATGGTAACTGGACCTGAGTATCGTTCACTTGTACCCAACGTACTCCTATTTGAACTCGGATTATCCTGAGGGGTTGAACTTGCCCTTTCGAATGTCACATTCGGTTGCGTTTGACGGTCTTCTCCCATGCTAACTTCTTGATTACTCATACTGCGGTCTATCGCTGTCTGATTCATCGATATTTCCCCTGATGTAATATTTTGACTGGTGAAACTGTTTATCATAGATTCTAGTTTAGTTATCCTATCTTCTTTCAATTTCTCCACGGTCTTGACCTGAGTCTTCACCTCATCCAACGACGTAACATTCTGCGTTTTGTTACTCTCGTCTAAATCATTTTTCAACTTGTCAATCTTGTCTTCGCATGTATTCTTTACTGACGCGACTTGTTCCTTTAAGAGATCAACATCTGCCCTAAATAGAGTTGAATCTATCTTCATCGCTTCCTTGTTCTCCGTAAATCTCGCTTCTAAGTTCGCCATACCTGCGATTAATTTCTCATCTAATCCTGCACGTTTTTCTTTTGCTTCGGCATCGACCTCACTATACCGTTCTTCCACGATTGCACCGACTCTATTTTTGAATAAAGCTAAGTTTTCATTAACCTTTTGCTCTATATCATCGTCCATCTTCCTAATATCTTTCTGCAATTGATTCTCTAATGATTTTAAATTAGAATTAACCTCTCCTAAGACATCCTCTTTAACGGTCCCAATTACTGACTTTAAATCCTTAATCTCATTACCTAGATTCATTTCTAGACCTTTGATTTTAGTCTCGAATGATACTTCGGTAGACCACTCTTGAATTTTGCCTACATCTGCCACTAAACCATCGATGTCGAATCTCAACTTCGATACATCCGATTTAATGTCTTTCTGTATAGACATAACGTCTGTTCTTAAAGTAAGAATGTTTTCTTCTCCCCTACTTTCTAATTCAATAATATTCTTTCTTAATATTTGAACATTTTCCTCTCCTTTCATATTTACTGCAATTATATCTAATTGTAAAGTCTTAAGCATTTCATTATTCTTTAAAGTTAAACTATTCTCTAATCTAGTTAACTTGTTTTCTAACTCTGTGTTAGTTTCTTCACTACGAGCTTGTAATTTCTCTTCTAATGATTTAAAACTATCCTTCAAGTTAGCTTCACCATTTAACTGTAATCTTTCTTCTAATGATTTAAAACTATCCTTCAAGTTAGCTTCACTAGCTTTTAAATGACTTTCAGTACTAGTCTGTAATCTAGTCTCCAATGACATCAACTCATCTTTACTATTTGACTGTAATCTTTCTTCTAATGACTTAAAATTGTCTTCACTATTTGACTGTAATAATTTTAAATTTTCTTCAGTACTAGTCTGTAATGCTTGCACATTTTCTTTACATCTAGCTTCTAACCTAGCTTCTGAACTATTTATCTGTTCTTTAACTTCCGTTTCCATTTTAGAAATAGTTTCTGCAATACCAGACATACCACTCTGCAACTCTCCTAACACCTTAGCTAAATCTTCCGGCAACATAATTATATTTTCAATAGACGTTTTATTCAGAGACGTTAGACAACAACACATCACAATGTCTCAATTCCTGCATTCACTTGGGTATAGGAAAAATGACTTATAACTAACATGATATAATACTAATACGATTAACATGAACACTGGAATGGGCACACAAGTATATTGTCTGACTAAGTTTAATAAATTTTGTAACACAATTAAATGAACTTGAGATCTACCTCTCAGTAATCTAAATCTGATGTGATTCCATAGAATAAACAAAATCGAAGCCCCACAGATGGGTAAAGCCAATTCTCCCTCTCTCTCTCTCTGCACCCGTTCGTCCTGGGGATGCGATGACCCATCTGCTATTACATCGCATTCCTGGAGTTCCAGGACAGAGCGGAGTTAAATGAACCTCTAGTCAAATAAGGAATGTGTCGGAAATTCAGCTGAGTTATCGAAAAAGCAGTGGGTAACACGAGACAAAGTATCTCTAGGGTCGTTACGGGCTTAAGTTTAATAAAAAAAAAATGCAAATATAAATGGGCGCCATCAACTGAATTCCTAGCAAACCACCTCCTTTCCTGGTTAAGCCTTACTCAAGACAAGGAAAGAAAAGGAAAATCACATCATCATCAGATCACAACTAAGATAAAAACAAATTTATTTCACTTTGATAGTCAGACATACATTTTAAATATACCTCCTACCTGAGAGCATGGTCGAATGCCAACGTCAAATTGTCATTGTCCATAAATCGAACCATCTCTTCTCTTATCAAAAACATTTCATCCACATAAAACAGAAAAATCTCTAAAGTTCTCTTGGGTTCTCAGGATCACTGTAGCACTATGTCTTTCGTCACTGACATTTGTGATACCTGAGACCTAATTTCTCTTTAATTTAACATCATGAATGTGGATTTGAAAAAGATATTAATCTGTCTAAACATACACATATTATAATCACATATTTTAAATATCACGTATTTTATGGCTTGCATGGCATAATTTAAATGTTGAACATGTTAGTAAAATGCTCCTAAACATCGAATAATTAATTTACACTATTTACATTGTCATTACAAATTACTTGTTTGTGAATTACAGAAAATTCACGGCTCAATGGTCATCATTATCATCATCATCAAAATTAAATATTTCTCACATTAATTCTCATCTCAAAATTCAACATATTCCTGTCAGAATCATCAACTCATCACCATTAAATCATTTAAATGAAAATTATTATCATCACTTCATTATGCTTTCTAATTATTCACACACTCTTATTTTATCATCTACTTCAGATTAAATCATCTTAATTCATCAATACAAATTGTTTACTTTCTCAACTGAAGTTGCAATTCCTCAAATTATATCTCAATTAAATTTATTTTAATTCCATATAAATTCATTAATCCTCAGCTTCTTTAATTAATTATCACCTTCCAATTCAGTTATTCATCATCTATCCAATCATCTATTAATTTATTTAAATCAGTTTATTCATCCAATCTTTAATTCATCCATTTATTTAATTCATTGATTTATTCCAAAATTTAATTTATCAACTTATTTAAATTTTACTCTTCTGGTTATTTAGATTTTCATTATTTCTTCTAGTCATTCTGATTTTTATTTCATTAGGTCAGATCATTAATATGCTTAATTTTCGGATTATTATTTCATTAATTATTATTCTCAGAAAATCTTGTATTATCAACTTTATTTATTTGTTTAATTTCCTAACAAATTGTTTAATATGGGTTATAGAACGTTGTCTTACAGTTTTATTACTTCCAAGTTATATCTCGTATTTAATTTTCATGCCAAAAAATATTATTGTCTTCACGACATCACGTTGGATCTGACTATCCACAACTACATTATATATCCTCAATTCTTCAAATATCACATTTGAATACAACAATTATTCCACAAAACTCCATAAATATTCAGCACATACAGCATGAATCTCAACAATTACGCTAGACTGGGTTCGACAACCTCATGTCTGCTTCAAAATGCATTAGCAACATTGCAACTATCACTTGGCAACTTCCACAAAATGCCTATCACAAACTTCACTTAACCATGTTGCATGATCTACAAAAAATATATAACTGGCTTCAAATTATCAACGCACACAATCTCCAATAACTGTAATTAATCTGATCACATCTAGACAACTTCTTAAACAATTGGAAAAATATTACCTTAGTAATTCAAGATTTGCTTTCAAATAGCATAAATTCTCTTACAATTCTCATAATTCACATCACAGAAAAACACCAATGTGCTATAATCTCTCATATCAAAATCTGCAATACTGATCTGCCTTAAAATAAATCTGACCATTAATGATTCATCTTACAAGATTCAATTACTTTAAATCCTTCTCAAAGGTATAAAACACAATTATAAAAAATCATCAAAAGCATCAGCTGTAACAGCGGTTAAACTGAAATTACTCTCAAAAGAGTATAGCAACAAAATATTGGATTGGCAAACAAGAATTACAAATGTAACCCTGATGACATTTATCGTTACTTTATTTAACAAAAGTTCGACTGATATGTGACTAGTAGTTCCTTGTTTGATTCACTTTCAATCTCATGTACACTCGGATGATAAAAATGAGTTCCTCAATGGCAAGTAAGATGAGTAACCACCGTACAATCGTATAAATACGAAAGACCTCGCCCCGTCGGCTAACATGATAGTGCCCTGAGCGATGGGTAAGATGAGTAACCACCTCGTATAAATACGAAAGACCCCATCTCGAAGACTATATGAGTGAATGTACCAGATAGGAATCAACAAGTCTCTAGTTGTCATATAAAAGCGATATTCATTCACTAAAGTGAATAACATCTTAATATCTCCAAACAATCCAATGGAAAAAAATCCCTACTGATGAATAATAGACACTCGCTAGTATGCAATGAACTGACGAAGTAATTTTAGATAATCAATTGCAGATCACGAGTTCGAAATACTCGTCACACAAAAAAAAACTATTCATGAAAAACTATCCTTGCTGGAAAAATGTCTAAAAGACCAAACATCTGCTTAATAAAGCCACCCAATGGTGAGAATTTCGTATAATGATGCCTGCCTTATCATATGGTCACGCCATATTCTAGCAAAATTTCGAAGCATATAAAGTCAAAGCCATGTCTAAAAAATCGTATCACTCCTATTAGAAGAATATACATGTGTGCCCAGTATTCATGAAAATAATCGTATCAGAAAGTTATAACTCTTACAGTACCTTCTCATAATCAGCTGTTATCAAATTTCAAAGATCGTCGATTTTTCCTATGTAATGAATTTCTCGAAAGATCGGCGTGAATATCATTCCATCCATGCAATGATGATTGCCTTCGAATTCCAAGTGAATCAGCTGGTGGACCTCCTCCTCGTCAGGAATCGAATCCATCGCTCTGTGGTGCCATTACGTCTCTGTCTGCGTTTACTCCGACATGAAGAACTTCTGGTTATCCATAGCGGATATTGTCCAAATCCTCACGAAAAAGTTCATAGAAACAGCGGACCCCCTATTCCTCTTCTACGTTACGCCACTGTTCTATAGAATGTTCGCTTTGAGTATTGAAAGTTCAATTTCCACAGCGGTTTAGTTTTACTTGTAGAAAATAAAATTGTTTTATCAGAGTGTCTAAGTTTATGAAACACCCTGTAGCTGTGTTCATACTCGGTAATTCATAACATTTCTTAAGACTGACTTGCATTAATGCACGAGCTAATGTTCCTAAGTGCATTTGCTTACAACATTCCGTTTGCTTAAAATTGTTAATGTTACTTGGAATGCGCTATGAAATGCATAGTCGTAATGTCATTGAAAAACTATGTTCATTCGCAGTTCACAGTTGCAGCATCACGTAACTATTTGTCTTTATAATTCAAATGCTGAATAAACGTTCCAACTCAACGTAGTAATGAAGTTCAGCTTCTGTTATAATGTTTGCGTATAAAGTTGGAATTAACCCGCACGGCTCTACTGCAATGCTATAATAATTTCCGCATAAAGCTAGCCTCGCTATGTCGCTTTACTATGCCGTTCTGCGTTGAAATGCAGCTTGGAATAAAGTTCTCCAACTACTCGCAATGCTGTTTTAAAAACCCCGGCCTCCTATGCTTGTTTGCTGCGGCTGTTCGCCCGGCCCACTGACCTACTTGTCGCTCGCCGCTCGGAGAAGCCGAAACTGTCGCCTTCACTTTCCGTGACAGTTTCTGTTCGCTGCGCGATCTGTACCATGCACTTGGCGTGTGCTACTCAGTTCGACTTTCTTGCTTGGCTCACAGAGCTAGACTGATAGTCTCTGCACTGGCTTGACCCTTACCTGCTTGCTGCGGTCACGTGACGTCCTCCCCACCACCGTGGTCTTGCGTCACTAATATAATCTCGAACCCCCATCATCTCGGTTATTAAGTTATAAAATAACTTAAGGGTTATCTGACTTCCTTCAAAATAATACCATATATAATGCATGTTATATCTCCTCTTCTGAGATGTTTAAATACCATGTTACATATAGATCTTAACAAAGCTTCATAATTCCATCCATAATTCCATCTGCTTAACTGCGGTCAGCGCCTTCTTGATCCTAGACCTACTACGTTATCCTGACATTCCTCTTGACTCGATCTGAGCGCTATCTTTTCTTACCTCTTCCCAAAACCTCAACTACGGCTTAATGTCTGCTGGCGTAGCCGGTAGCCTCAACTAGGTATCGGGTACAATATTAACATCACGATGTATTCGGCAACTAATCATTATTAGTGCAATGCTTCAACGGAATGGGGAAATTTACATTTGTGATATCCTCTTGGTGGTATCACCCACTGAGCACCATTGAATGTGGGCTACACACACCTTAAGAAAAGTAGAGGATATCTTAAAGTGAAGGAGGAGGTAAATTAGGGAATATTAAGAGCAGGTAAATAAAACAGCCAAGTAAGGTGAGAAACTGATTAATCATCTAATACTACCAGGGTCTCAATTATGGGAAGAGTTGCCCAAGGGAGGTACAGTTGAAAGATGGAGAAGGGGAGCCCGGGCGTGGAAGACGGACCCTGGTATTCCAAGATGAAGGACGTCAGGAAGTTGGAAATCTCTCCGTCAGCTAGCAAACGTGACAATATTGGCCGTAGACGAAAAACGGAACGTGCAAAAGTGGAAGGATTTCAATAGAAAGATGTTGAAAGATGCTGGGGAAGCAAATGAATATCGTCATGCCCGTAAAATTCCAGAAAAATTACAACCAAAAGAGGTGAGTGGAAAAGGACCTCCGTGTTTTCACCTGGGTGTCTGCATGCCAGAATTTGTTATTAATAAGTCTCAATTTGGGAATGAGACATTTGTATATATCCCTGTTAATAATGTAGAGAGAATGTTGTTTTATTTAGGGAGTTGGGGGCATCGTTCTCAACAGCCCCGTGTACTTGAGTGTGTGAGCTGTCTTATAAGCTGCGTTATTGTGGTGATTGCTAGGGTGTGTACGTGTTTCCGGGGCTATAATTTGTAGGAATGTGAATTGGGCATGTTAGGTAGGCTATCATCCCGATATTTGTTTGGAGTAGAAATGGAAAACTACGGACGACCATTTTTAGGATAGACAACCAAAAGAGGTTATCCTCACAATTTTAAGTGTACTTTGTTCCAACACTCATACCAGGATTTAAATTCCCCATGGCAAAACCGGGGATCTAACCCAAGCCTTCTATAAAAAGGGCATATACTACACTTACCCCTAAACCACTCACAGCTACTGTAGAGAATAAGTGGCTCGTAATGTCTTAGCATGATAGATTCTACGATAATCGATGTCCCCTTTGCCATATGAACCCGGAAATATTAAACTTTTCAGGGGAAAGACGCCATAGTACAACCTTGTCCGCTGACGTCCTAATTTATATAAATTTAGTGTAATATCCTCAGTTCTGTGAGACCTGCACCGAAGGTTCCAATTTCGATCCACAGCTCTACGATGAAGGGTCTTTAATGACGGTATGAGAGTTGGAGCGCATGGACGCAGGTAGCCAAGGGGTGCTAAAAGGTGCTAGTGCACACGCATCCATCACCTCCTCACCTTTCAGCGCACTATCAATGTTGTGGGAGAATAATCAAGAGAATGTTTTAAAATATTCGAAACAAATGTTCTTTTAGAAATCCAAGTCTGTGTTTGCAGCCCAGTAACGTTCTGTATGTAGATGTGTGAATGAGACCCTGAGCATGATGTATCTATTCTTATCATTCAGTGTTGTCATCGGTTTCATTATCGCCAAGTTTATAAGGAAGACGTCATTTGAATGTGATAATCCGTTGAAATCCCCCTAGCTCGTTATCTGATGTACAAATGACTCACTGTTTCCAATTTAACTTTGTCAATCTTCACTCTTCCAAAATCATGTCAGTAATATGATTGTGTTTCTTCCCACCCAAATGAGAAAAACCACTATAGGATTGTTACATTAGGTCTGGTAAAGGAAGAGAACTACATTTTAGTTCCCCTAGAGTAACTTGAGCGTCCCCTCCACACCCCTTGGTACCATGCTGAGCTTCTATGCCCAAGATTGCGGGTTCGAACCCGGTCGAAGTCGTCGGATTTTTAAGAGCGATAAAATTCCCTCAGTATGCCCTCCTTCGGAGAGGAAGTTAAGCCGGTGGTCTCATGTCCTAGATTTAGGGCATGTAAAAGAACCTTCCACTAACTATAATTGTGAAGTCAAATTTGTAGGTTAGTTTTGATTAACGATCTGTAGTTCCAACGTTCGTAGCCAGGTGTCGGTTGCAGTGGCATCTAATTGCCAAGTTTGGGGCTAGGTGTCGTTGGCGGTAGCATTTGGTAGCAAAAGTAGTAACTACATGAAATTGATCGTCTGCAGTCTTAATACAGCCATCACAATTAACGCCGGTTATCAGACAGATTCTACACACACTCAAAGTACACGGGGCAACATGACCGCGTTGTCGCAGCCCCGAATCTGAGGAACCATCCAAGCAGTGTTTTTCCGCCTCGTTCCATAGTGGCTAGCATTCTTGGCTGTCAACGTGGAGGTCCGAGTTCGATTCCCGGCTCTGTCAAGAAATTTAATTCTGGTCTGAGGGCTGAAACGGAGTACTAAGGCCACGGTCGCTTCCTACCCTCATCGTACCTCAGTTACAGATACACACCAGTACAGACATCACAGTGACACAGGCTATCAGACAAATTGTACACATACCCCGATACACGGGGCTACATGACCGCAATGTCGGAAAGCGTCTAAAACAATCAACAACTACAACAACAAACAACAAAGATCAGTGTGTGTATTAATATAGCTATTACCATCCGCTCAGTGGAATAAGGACTCCGGTCACAAGAAATGCGTGCTATTAGCGAGTGGGCTCTTAGACAACAAAACCGGTTATTTTATAGACAAAAATATGCTTATATCTAAGTTCAGTGATCACTGAAGCACCACAAAAGTAATCTACAATGTTTATATGATAGTAGGGACCACTAATATAAAATTTGGATGAAATTCACATAATAGCGCTTTCAAACAGCAAAAACTTACTTTATACAAAACTACAAAAATGGCGCGGAGTCCCTTATTCGTTGCGCGGGTTCATTTGTTGGTTTACGTCACTGCTTGCCAACTCCTTGCTAATGTAATGTTGCATACTCTTTGTGAATAAATGAGATGTTACTTGCCACAGCAGTGCTTTGCTTACACTTTATCAGCTGCATCTCCTCATACAAGGGCTATAATTCTCCATGGCAGAAATGGGAATTAAATCAGGGCCGCACGCACGATGAGCTCCTAGGCGTGTAGATCGCAGAAACGTCGTGAAATAAGAGGTACCTAAAAAGTAGCTAAAGGTAACTAAAAAGTAACTTCCAGTTAGCTTTACAATAGTGGAGGGCGAGTCGGTTCAACAGGTGCGAAAGTTTAACAAACATTGAATACAAACAGCGATATTTGAGTTTATGTGTTTTCAGTGTACTTCAACTTCAAATAAAACATTTGGCGAAAAAAAAAACATTTCCGTTGACATCTGGCGTTCGCGACCTGCTATAAGGAAGAGAATATCTTGCGAGTCCGCCGTCGTTAAGGATTCATGCACTTACGATTAGTCTCTTAATGTGGTTATAGAATAATCTCTTACTCTTATTTCTTATCCGCAGGCATTTGGTTATGGTACCTTCATGTTTTCCTCCAAGTGCATAAACTTAGAATAATCAAGACTAGGAAAGAAGGTAGTCACTGCATTCTGGCAATTTACTGGAGTTAGAGTGACAAGCCAAGGGAGACCATTCCAGACAATTGTGGAGACAGACATAACCATCTCCCCTCCAAATCCCTCATGACGCGACTCCGGACCACTCCCCATTTTAGAATACAGTAATTTAATCGACCCCGGAATTTTACGTATATCCAGACCATTACAACACTCTAACTTCTACATACAAAAATGCAAAGTTCACATCAGGCAACAAATACAAAATTGATTGTGCTAAGGATATGCCGGCTTTACATAATGTACTATTCACTTATGAGAATTAAGATCTAGTGCTGAACGCCGTCAGTGAAAGCCAAAGCTGTTACATAAGATCTATCATACCTTAACTCAGTGAATGGAGCAAAGGCAATATAGAGGGAGGTCCTGTGTTTGAGTCCTGCGCTACTCGGACAATATAATGTTTATCATCCACCTAGACGTCTTCTGCTCTCCACTCCACACACAGCCATACAGCAGACAGCTTGTATTTATCATCAGCATGGTGCGAATACACAATTTTGTAATCCCTAAATAAAATTTATGAGAAGGCGATGGCAATCAGAAGCGATAACATGCAACAAATACTAACCCAATAAGATACTTACCACTTTCAAATCTCCGCCACTCACTAAAGATGGTGTTTCCGTTTTGATGCACGGCACAAACTCTGGTGTGGAGAATTCCTCTGTCTCAATATCCTCAATGAGATCAGTATCATCCTGCAGACAATTACTTGTTTCACAAACACGTTCATTTCCACAGGTGGAATTAAATCTTACACAAGTTCCCATTACTCTCAATACCTTCCAAATTCAAAACATTATACAAGAGCTAATATAGGCAAAAATTTTCTACAGATTGGTAGCTAGATCGGTTCATATATTAATTAAATGCTGGAAATGGTACCAAAATAACTTATATTTTTGTCTTGTTTATGAGCGTGAAAGGAGCAATGTGATTAAATATTATCAGGAAATAACTTGCATAAGGATTTATTTGCTGCCATTCTTTGCCTTGCATTTTGTGCGACTTTGTATGAAAGTGAAAGGGCTTACAACGTTCCTCTCCAAACCATTTTACTACATCATCCGTTCCCTCAGCAGTCTATGTACATACTTAGCGGGCTACAAAACATACCGGGGAAAGTGACTGTAACAGTGCACTTGGTAAGAGAGGATATCCCTTCTATTTCTTACGTGCCCATTTAAGCATGCCACATGTTGTCTTCTGCAGAGATCACACAAGTGTATTTCGAAACTGCCATCGCAGATGTATTTAGGATCTAATCAATATTAGTGCAATGCTTCATTGGGATGGGGAAATTTACATTTGTGATATCTTCTTGTTGGTGTCAGCCAGTGAGCACCATTGAATATGGGCTACACACATCTTATGAAAAGTAGAGGATATCATCAAGTGAAGGAGGAGGTCTGACTCTTAAAGTAAATTGGGGTAAATTACCATCTAGTAAATAAAACAGTCAAGTAAGGTGAGAAACTGAATGAACATCTAATACTATCCGGATCTGAATTGTAAAAAGAGTTACCCTAGAGAGGTCCAGAAAAAAGATGGAGAATGGGAGCCCGGCACAAGTAGGCAGAAGCAATGGCGGTCTTTACCCAGACCTGACAGTTTCAAAAACGTTCCTTCTACTGTAGTTGTAGCACGTTAATATTCAGATTCTGTGTATTCAAATGATCCATCTCTTCTCTCTCTTCTTCTTCTTTTCGTTTGGGCCTACTGTGGACCACGGGGCTCGTTTTGACTTCTTGTAAGGAATTTATGTTTCTTCTTAGCCCAGGCAGCTTTCATCTTCTGGCTGTGTGTCTGCTTTCTTTCCTGTATCCACTTCGGTCTGGTAGTCCCTGTACTCTTTCTGCTGGTGAGACACACTGGAAAGACACCATGTTGAATCATCTGTCGGAATTGCGATCGATCCTGTATGTTTTTTTATGAAATTCCAAGTTACTCTGTTCTGACTTCACTGTGGTGATCCATTTGATTTTGGACGCTCTCCCTCTTCCAGTTGTGATGAAGATCTGGCTGGTAAGTCTATGTGGACCCATGCGTGTCAGATGTCCGTAGAAAGCTAATCGTCTCTTCCTCATGGATGTGACGATATCTTCTTGATGATCATAGAACTCATTGTTGTGCTTGATCCTGTAAGTAACACACACTTTCCCTTATTGGTTCTAAAATCCTTCAAAGCATTTTCCGTTCCTTGAGCTCGAGTATCCTCAGTGGGCCTTTCCGGTTCATCAGGATACACTCAGAGGTATATAGAACGGAAGGTCTTACTATTGAGTTGTAATGTAGAAGTTTAAGGTTCTTAGAGAGGCACTCGGATGTGTAGATGCTCTTACAGGAGTGGTAGACCCTTTCCAGTTTCGTGCATCTAGTGTCTATTGCTAAAGTCTCACTCTCGTTTGCTGGAATCCACTCCCCTAGGTACTTCACTGCAGGAACTTTTTGAATTGCGGTGTCTTTCACAAAAATAGTAGATGGGGCTCCCTTTACATTTGTCATGAACACCGTTTTTTGTATATTGACCTTCAAGCCAGTTTTAGCTGCTATGTTATAGAGGCTCTATAGTTGGTGAGCAGCTTCTTCCATGTTGTTCGATAGCAAGGTAAGGTCTCTCTCTCTATATATATAAGAATGAAAGTTTGTCTGTTTTTCTGAATTTCTACGAAAATTTGCGCTATCAACGAGTTTCAGACTGTATTATGACGGATGCGCGCGAAAATAATTTTTTTATCTGTCTGTCTGTATGTCTGCCTGTCTGTTTGTTTGTTTGTCTGTGGACAATTTTGTTCCCTTATAACTCGAGAACGGCTGAGTGGATCAACGTCAAATTTGGTACAGATATCCTTCAGAGGCACGACACTAATCATTGATGTAACTCTTCTCTGTACCTCTCATAAAAGAGGGCCTACCCCCTTAAAATACTTGCTGAAATAGGCGTCGAATGGCGAGACAAAGCTCATTTTCAACCCCTCACTGTGAGAAACGAAGGGCCCCCGAAAACCACATTTTAAGGCCCTAAAACCAACAGTTTTTGAGATAATCCCAGAAAATTAATTTCATTTAATACAATACTGAAAGAAAGCAAGGCGGTAACCATGGCAACAGTAACTCACAGGTCCATTTATTGCTGTAAGACGCAATTCAATTCCATTTATTACATTACTGAGATAGTTTGCAAATAGCTATAAGGTTATAACGTAACTAAATTAAGCTGTAAAATTCATCAATACATATAATGCGCCTAAAGGGACCAAGGGGTACTCTAGAATACTTTCACGCGATTTACACGTGCTGGTGTGGTACGGAAGGTCTATTATATCCCTATTCCTATATTTTTATGTTGTTATTATTATAACTATTATTATTATACTAAGCCTACAACGACGAGACAAAGCTTATTTTCAGCCCCTTGGTGTCAGAAACAAAACTCGGGGCCCCTAAACAGCCGTAAAGGGTCCCCGAAAACTACATTTCAAGGCTCTAAAACCAAGAGTTTCTGTGATATTCTCAGAAAACTAATTTCATTTAATAAACTAATGCAGGAATGTAAGCCAGTAACCATGACAACAGTGTCTCAAAACGTTACATCCAACTTTCCATCTATTTCTGCAAGAAGTAATGCCACTCCATTTCTGTGAAAGTTTGCAAATGGCTGCAAGGTTATCACTGAACCAACAAAAACAGTAAAATTCATCAATGCGCTTGAGGGGGTCAAGGGGTACCCTGTATTTTTTCACAAGACTTAAACGTGCGATATGTCGTACAGAAGGTCTATTATATCTTCAAACAGCAACATTATTTTCAAACATTCCTGAATTGAAATAGTTTTTTTTTTTTTTTTGCTTTTTGGAATTTGGGCCATTGGAGGCTAAAAAACCTGAATTTTCATGCACCAAAAGCCTTTATTATTTATCAAAGGGATCTTCCTCTGGATGCGGACTTGACACAACAGTGAGGGTCAGTTTTTATGTGACGTGAATTGCGTTTCGTCTACGAGGTTTTCAATTTTTTTTCACGTCAGGAATTACACGTTAGGTAAATTAGTTTCAGAGCATATTTAAACTAATCATTTATCTTTGTCGACAAACAGGTTCCAAGCCCCTAACCATTGCAACAGTAGCTCAATTGATTACGTCTGGTTATTAATTCCGAAGACCGTTCGAAGAATGGGTACTTCTGCTAGTCTAAAATAAGAATATTTACAAATTATCCTAGAGATTATGTCCATTGTATCAAACTAACAAACTAACCTCCAAAGGGAGGCGTAATTGTTTAGCATTAAGGACCGAAAAGTATGGTACTCCATATCGAGTTCCATTGGTGGTCATTTTGTCAAGAAGAAGAGGACGAAGAACAAGAGCAAAAAGAAGACAGATGAGAAGATGATTTTTCATTTGAAATATGATTGCTGTTAGCAAAGTTAGAATCTAACATTGTTTTTAACTGGTATAAAGCTTGCTTACCCATGGCTGCCTTCCCTTCTATAAGAAATAGGTACACAAACAGCAGCGCATTAACTCAAGGGCAATCATATTTCAAATGCCCCACATAATTTAGGTATCAATACATCATCATCAGCTACTGTTAGGTGTTCTTATAGAAAACAAGACTGAGTTATCAAAACTACCAAATAATATTTAATCTAAAAATAATTCGCATTATTATCAGAGAGGTAATGCAGAACCGTTAATCATCTGTATTTGCTGTTCCTCTTTAACAGCTATAGGCTATTTTTATCTCAAATATATTTCCAGCCTCGTCCTGTAGATTATCGGAGGCCAACTGCTCATTTGTTTCCCGGGAAGTATGACCCATTGTAAAATATAAAGATGCAATATGAATATTAAGGTACCGTAAGTATAATATTAATAGTAAAATTTAACAGATCCTGGTTACCTACCATTTACTATTAAGTAACTGTCATTTGCATACCACATAGGAATAGAATTGCAACTTACAATATTCGGGAATTCATCTGAATTGGGCAAGCATTCTGGCTCACGCTTGATGAAAGCCTCTTCCTCCATTATGTTCACGAAACTAAAACAGAGAAAAGGCAATCAACAGAGGCAGTTATCCAAATAAGCATCATGATTAACACATCATATGAGGTAGCTTCAATCCTCCTAACGTATGGTAATACTCGTTGTCCGAATATAACCCTCGAGATGCACAGTAATAAGGAGAGGTTATACTATATTTGCAACAACATTAAAAATAATGAATATAAAGCTCAACTTGCAACCAGTTACTTGAAGTATTAGAATTGAAGTTGAACGTCATAACCGTATTATTCTTTAATAGTTATCGATGCGATTGATTAAATAAAATAAGGAATTGACGGCAAGTGCTTGTAGAGCAGTGAAGTAGCACCCTGCATTTCGTTTCTCTAATCCAATGTAGCCTACATACACCTGATTTGGAGGCAGGCGGAGTACATAATATTATTGACTGGCAATAATGTACATAACAAACCGACGTTTAAATAGGCTACTTGAAGGTGAACATAGTTTACTGCAAGCGTACAAACAGGCATTCATAAGCCACTGAAATCATCCTCCTTGAGATACAAAGAGCCCAGCTCAAACTAGAATCATAATCGCTTTCTAAAACTAAAATGGGGGTAATATGTACATAAATGTATTATGTCCTCATAAGGCTATTCCTAGTCTGATGCCCACATTTATTTCTGCTGTGAATCACGTGCAGGTAATCATAACCAAGTTTTGTGATGTCCCTACAGAACTTACGGTACAATTCAAGTCTTACAACATGGACAAATGACTTTAGTTTGTTTCTATTCTAGACTAATAACTTGCCAAATGTGTAACAAAGGTGCCGGTGGTAATTTAATTGACGGAATCGCCATATGGTACGCGCCAATTAACTTACTAGTACCGATGAAAAATGAGCGTTAAGAGAAAATTATAAGACTAGAAACAGATCACACTAAACGCCCAGGAGGACAATGAACGTAATATTCACTGTAATAATTAGTAACCGTTTGAAAATACGTAAATACTAGCTATTGTACCAGGCGTTCCCCAAGAGGGGTCATTTGAAACATACGTGCCAAACGATGCCTAGTTATCCTTGCGTCTGATATTACTCAAGTGCAATATTTACTCACTGTAAATCTATAATCGGAAAGTATTAAAGAGTGCACCAACTTCGCAGATGATGCAACAATTATAGTATACAGGGTTATACTTGTACATACACAATTCCTCATGGACCTAGGGCTGTCTATCCCAAATGATGAACACTCGCACTCCACACTCTCATGTACGGTACCGGTACACTTAATTACACTCGCTATTTTGGAACATACAGCATCTGCACTCGCTCAACCTCTGGGCACGCCGCGCGAAGTACGATTGCTCTTGGTGCGAACAAAGGGGTCAAATGATCGTCTCATATTTTCCTTCGTTGCGATCTGATTATCGCGAATTTGGCTCTGGCAACTTAAGTATGTAAGAAAAGTATCGTAGCCAAAGGATATAAAGGCTTCCAACTCTGATGTAGGATAATACAATCTATAGCATTTGTACCTCGATACCTACTTCTATTCCTGTTCCACCGCTCAAGGGGGAACGTTCATGAAATACTCACACAATAAAACGATGCACCAAACCCACAAATTTTAAGATACAACAGTGAATCTTGTACTGTGCTTTACAATAAATTAGCGCATTTACGGTAATTTTCTGGAATCATATAGCGTATGTAACTTAGTTTTTTTATGGAATTTTTAATTTTATTTTCGAAAAATCATATAGGCCTATGTACCTTTCTTTTCTTTTTCAAAAACTATGGGATACAACAGATTTTTACAAAATGTTCTATGTTTAATCTCTTAGCATATGGTAAGCTTCTCGCATGGGAGTTTTTGAATATATCAAATAGGTGAATTTAAATAATTTTTAAATTATATTTCTGCGAGAATAATATAAAATTAATATTGTGAGGTTTGAAGCCATTTTTAGTGTTGCCTAAGTAAACAAAAGTTTGGTGCTTTTCAGTCGCTTGACGATCGAAACTGGTCATCCTAGTGTATTCATTATTTTTATGTAATTTATTTCCCAAGTACTTGAGACTTTCCGCCTTCTTCAGCTGTCCACCTCCAAGTGTTATCCCACTCATTGGTCTGTCCTTTTTCCTGGTCGTTAACAGGATCTCACATTTACTGATGTTGAACTTCCATCCGTACTCTCCCACTGTTTCTTCCCAAGCCTTCAGTTGCTCCTGGATTTCCTCCTCCTTGTTTCCCCAGACCATGAGATCATCTGCAAACACCATTGCCTTCATCTTATCTTCTCCTATCTTTCCTGCTATCCGTGTCATTACCTCGTCCATAACCACAATAAAGAGAAGGGGTGACAGCGCACTACCCTGTTTCAGGCCACTCATTTGTCTGAACCAGTCTGTTCTTTCCCCTCCAACTTTCACACAACTCACACTTCCACAATACATCTCCTTCACTCTGCCTACAGTCTCTTTTTCCACTCCCATGTTTTCCATTGCTTTCCAAACCTTCTCCCTACACACACTATCATAGGCCTTTTTGATGTCCAGGAAGGCCATCAACAGATCCTCTCCAAATTCGTAGTGGTGTTCCTGGAGCTGTCTCACTGAAAATATGAGATCCACTGTTGATCTCCCAGGTCTGAATCCATACTGTTCCTCTCTCAATTTTCTCTCCACTTTGGCTCGTATTCTACTTTCTAATATCTTTTCATATCTTGGCACAGTGAGATATGAGTGTGACTCCCCTGTAATTTCTACACTCCTTTCTGCTTCCTTTCTTAAATATTGGGACAATTAATCCTTTCTTCCAATCTTCTGGGGTCTTTTTCTCCTTCCATATCACCCTCATCACACGGTACAGCCACTGTTTCCCAACCTCCCCTGCTGCCTTCACCATTTCAACACTCACTTCATCCACACCTGGTGCCCTTCCTCCTTTCATCTTGTCTATAGCCATTTCCAGTTCTCTCGAAGTCAGGTCCCTTTCCATTCCTGTGTTGTCTTCTCCATCTTCCAATACATCGTCTTCCTCCCTATGACCATTTGGATTCAGCAAATCCTCAAAGTACTCTTTCCACACTGTCTTGAGTGTCTCTTTGTTGTGTACCTCAGTTCCGTTTTTGTCCATCATTACCACATCCTCTCGCAGACCTCTTCTCTTACTTTTGACCATCCCATAAAGTACTTTCTTATTTCCTCTGCTGTCTTCCTCCATCATCTCTGTCCACTTTACCATCCACTTCTTCCTCTCCTCTGCGACAATCTTGTTTGCTTCTTTCTTCTTTATCTTATAATCTTCCCTTGCCAGATCAGTTCTTTCCTGGAACCACACTCTGAAAGCCTTGTTCTTCCTTCCCACAGCTTCTTTTACTGTCTCATCCCACCATGGTGTCTCTTTACACCGCTTTCTGTTGCTTGTTCTTCCACATACTGTCACTGCAGCTCTCACCATTGTGTTTTTGAATTGACAAAGAGATTACGGAACGTGGCAGACAGGCAGAAGCATTTCTGAGAAGCATTAGGAGCTTAGTGTGGAATAAAGATGTCCCACAAAAAAGCAAGGAAGTGTTATACAGAAGCTACTATATCCCTATACTGACCTATGCTTCAGAAACGTGGACAATGAAGAAAAGAGACATAAGCAGAATACAGGCAGGTGAAATTAAGTTCCTGCGAAGTAGGATCGGAGTAACAAGAAGAGACAGGGTGAGGAATGAAAAGGTCAGGGAAATGGTGAAAGAGGAGCCCTTGCAAGGTAGGATTGAGACATCAAGACTGAGGTGGTATGGACACTTAAAGAGAATGGATGAGAAGAAGATTCCCAAGAGGATACATGAGATGCAGATGCAGAAGAAACGACCACGGGAAAGACCAAGAGATCGATGGCTGAAAGGAGTGGAGGAATGTGTCAAGAAGAGAGGCGAGGACTGGACCAGAGTGACAGTGGAGAGATGGTGGGAAGAAAGAAATAAGTGGCGAGGCTTATGTTCCAAACAGACCCAGCCTGGGGCTGGAAACTGTACAAGATGATGATGATGTAATTTATTTCAGGATCAGGGCATAACCCAGCTCTATTTGGGTACATTCGTGTTGACCGACTGAAAAGCACCAAACTTTTGTTTTGTAAAATTAATACAAAATTGCAAATACTATTCCCCATATCTCAGCTTAAACACAGGATTCTAAGATTTGCTCTCGTGGCATCATTTACTGTGCTTATAGTAATGAAAGTACAAAATTTCATAATTCTAGCTTTCTTAGATTCTGAGAAAAAGGTAGGCATACATAAACATTTGAAAATACAATTTTCTGGAAAAGCAAATTAAAGTTGAACATAACATTTCATCTCATGTTACGCACTCAGAAGGCCTCCGACCTGTACTAAGGATCTTCTTTCCCTTCAAGGCTTCTCTTCTGGCTTCTAATTATCTGCCTTCTTTCCTTTATGAGATCTTCAACTGACTTTTCAGGCGCAAAAAGGCGTTGTAAATCTATTTTTTTTTTCAAGATGTCTTGAGTGAAACCTATCTTGTAGGCCATTCTCTCTAAAACCTTCATCCTCCCTAACTGCATCATAAGTTGCAATTCTGACAACTGTAGCAGATGAGAATGTGGTCATAGGGCATCAGTTGTTTCCATATGAGTGACATAAGAGACTCATTTGGATTCTGCGTTTTGCCCTGAATACACTTTTTGAGAAGGTCAGGACCGGCCAGAAACCTGTAAGTGGGCTTGACAATATCCAGAATACAATTTGGGAGCTTCTCCTTGTGAATATAGGGGGAGTTATTCCGCTGAGCCTGTAGATATTTGCACCAGCTAATGTGGCACAGATGAATGGGATGTTGACATAACTTGGAAATATGTAGCCCATACAGCACTTTCCATATCACACTGGCTGAGTTCAGTCTGAGAGCCTTGCCATAATGCACTTAAAGAGTGCATCTTCTTGCATTCCGCAGTTTCTGCAAACGCTGCTTATCCATTTTTCTGTACACTCTACGTGGCCATGGCATTATTGAATGATGGACAAATTAAATACTTTCGTAAATCGCCATCAGTAGCACAAGGCAAAACGAGAACGGTTTATTTATAAACCAAGCAGCTGATTAATATGGCTTCTAAGATACGTCTCAGAGCCGCAGGTGATCTGTAAAAACCATAGAGTATATATCACGGCCTCCTAGATGTATCCCTCGCAATTTTGCTTGAATGTCATCCACGGAATCGTTGTTGACCTTGCTAGTAACTAAGGGTTACATCAAAAAGAGGACGTGGCAGGAATGTTGCACCAAACACTTAATTATTTTTCAGGCACTTCGGATGCGATTTTATCACTGAAACTTTTGGAACTTACTGTCAATGATTTGTATTATTAAATAAAAAATAAATTGAAAATTGAAATTTTCAGTCCATTTCATGAACATCCCCCCTTAAAACAACACCATTGACTCCCCTCCTGGAAATATCTTACCTTCTATTGGTGGGGGCTTTGCTATAGACTAATGGTAGACAGAAGTGTGTTCCTCCAATGGGCAGGCAGCGTAAGTTTAACGGTTATTTAAAACTTTCCCACCAGATCTACTTAACGAATGCAAGATCATACAAGAATATTTGCCATCTCTGGCCAAGTCTTGATTAATTCTTCTGTTGTTTTATATGCATTCAATGCCTGGAAATATTCCCAACATTCGGTGTTATTTAAAGGTTTGTGATAATTTCATTATCTAACAGTGCCGATTGTACAGGTGATTATTTTGCCGGAGTGGGACCAGCGGCCAGCTACAGTTCATGCCACGAATTTTGGCCGGTGAGCCCCGGTTTTACAGTCTTACAGAGGACAGGTGGCGAACCTCAGGCAAGTGCAATTGATATGTGAGTTGCTTTCCGCGCAACTGAAAACTCGCGTATCAATTGCACCTGTCTGAGGCTCACCGACTGTCCTTTGTTCCACTGTGAAACCTGGACTGACCGGCCAAAAACCGTGGCGTGAACTGTACCAGGTGCGTGCACCCCCTACGCCAGCAGACCGAACTCACCCCGCAGATGGCGCGGAGGTAGAAACTGTAACAGAGTACATTAAGAGTTAATTCACCAGCAAATCATGATTAAAGAACTTAGCCTAAGTTTTCACAGTAGATGTTGAATATATCATATCCTATATTTATTTATCAGTGCCATATACTATATTTACAGTACACTGAAGGGAGTCTCTGAAAAGAGCAAAGCCCCACTTAGCATTTGGGATGCGTCAGAGCCCCCAATATATATACACTGGGTTATATTTACATTTGTACACAAGATGGCAATTGGTGAGAATCGAGTAATGATTACATTATTTACAGTATAAATTAGGGGGATGGTAAATGCACATTTATATAGGATAAGGGAGGAACAACAAGAGAAGAGATCAAATAAATATTGCAAATAGAGATACACAGGAAGCACAAGCACAACAAAGAATCGGGGCATAATATAATTTAATCTCCTCTAGCTGACAGACAGATGTTGTACCGTGTAAATAAATAAGCGTTTACGCGTTGTAATTCCCTTCTATCGTGAGGGATATCTGCTGCCGTATATTGTTCTCCAGATCCACTAAAGTACGGGTAATTGATCTGTACACTTTGTATGTTAAATTAACCCTCAATTAAACACCAAACGGGCTTAGGTCCGTGCATCGATTAATTACAATAAACTCGCAGGGTGCTACTAGGAGTAGATGATAACGATGAGGATAAATGTTGTTTTAAGGGGCCTAACTTCTAGGTTATCGGCCCCTAATTGTCTGAGTGATAGCGACAATGACAATGAAATGGAAACCATAACGAAAATTAAGTTAGACTGGAAATACCCACAAAATGTAATTTAGATTCAAAATACTGAACCCCTTTGGATTGACAATACTTGGAAAATGCGGTTTAGGTTGTTAATACTTACAAAATGCCATTGCAATTCAGAAAACTTACAATAATGTTACCCCTACATTCAAAGACTAAAAGACAAAAAGACTAAAAAGCAATTTAGATTGTCATTGTTTACAAAGTGCAATTGAGGTTGGAAATACTCGCAAAATGAAATTTGGATTGATATACTTACAAATTGCAACTTAGATTGAAAATACCTGCAAAATGTAATGTAGAGTCAAAATGTTCACAAAATGCAATTTAGATACACGGGAAGACAATTTACAAAAACAGTGCAGGAATCTTAACGAGAAAAGGAAATACAATGAAATCAAAAAGAGGACTGATCCCTAGAAGAATGAGGGATCACGAAATATTAGAGAATGACCAATCAAGGCGGGAAAGGAAGAGACTCCCTAGGCCTAGGATACCCTAATAACGTATGGGTCTGAAGAGAACCAGAGTTGACCAAGAGAGAGTGACAGGAAAGAAGACAAAGAGGAGCCCGGCACAAGTGGAAGCAATGTCGGACTCAGCTGGGGTCCCGCGGTTGCCAACCCACGTCCCACTAGATATGAGCCCCTGGGTGGGGGCCTACTAGGAGTAGCTACATAATGTAACGATGTAAGTTTAAAAGATTTAAAATTTGAGTGTTGAGGGATATTGGCTATTGTCCTTCGTCAGCTGAGAATCTAGGCTTTATTTTTATTTTGTGCATTTCGTTTGAGCGCAGCCAATTAGTCCGGTCACCTGCTGTGGCAAGTGACGGCAGATACAGACCAGTAGGTGGGCTTGCTTCAACAGCTGCGAACAGCTGGGAATGGTCCGTTGTTATCTAGCCACACACAAGCATGGCTGCGAGGTTCCGGTTTACGGTTTCTATCTCCACGCAATAAGCGCCCCGAATTCGGTTGGATGGCGGTGGGCGTGTGTGCGCCTGGTAGCTGGCCGCTGGCCTCACTGCAGCAAAAAATCACCCTGTATGCATTCGATATACTAATGTCCAGGACAAAGACATTCCAATTCGAATTTAAGTTCAATAACACTTAGAATTCCTAAACCAAAAATAGGGTATACAAAGTAATACTGATGTGCACTCCTGGAATTCAGCACTTTATATAGAGAATAGTTTCATATCTTGTGAATAACTTAATTGAATCGGACGGAGCTGAAAATTATTTAGTCAGATTTCACGACTGTACTTTCCAGGAGAAAGGTAAAACGTAATTGACAGAACAGAACCTAACAAACACACTATATTAGTCATCTTTATTGTGAAGCAAATATTCAGGTTATATTAGTGTTAGCTGAATATCAATTTTAATTTAATAAACATATATTTAAAATCAATTTTGGAATCGTGACTTAATGCCTTTCAGCTCGGTGTTCAGTTTAGTGCGGCATAATACCTTCCAAGATGAATATTTCACATGATATTTTATTTAAAAATGGATTTGTAACATAAAAACCTCCTAAACCCTGTCCATACAATAGCATTGTAACACACTGGAAACTTGCAGTGCGGCCTGCATAAGATGGCGGCTGAGTAAGAGTGGCGTGTTGTTCAGCTTCCGAACTTTGTGTATTATTTTGTGTACTAATCTGAATATTTTGCAACCACAGCAAAGAAAAGTCTTCCTTTTAATTACTTTGACAAACTGAGTGTGCGTTGCTCAAGTAGTGTACCATCGTTTATCCGTGTAATCTTTATTTACTGAAGTGAGCTGTGTCACCAAGAAACATGCCGACCTGCGCCTTCTGTGACAAGGAGCTGGGGAAGAAGAACGTACAGTGTGTAGCGTGTGAAAAGTGGAACCACACGAAGTGCATGGAAGAAAGAAATGGCGAGTGTTGTGTGAAAGCTGCGCAGAGTTATTCATTGGAGAATATCGTAAAACTCCTATTAGAAATGCAGGCAGAAATCAGGGAGATGAAGCAACAACAACAATCTCGGGAGCAGGACCTCACAAAATCTCTGAACTTTTGCCGTGAGGGAGTAGATGAAAATGCGAAGAGTATCAAACAGCACGATACTCATCTGAAGGAAATCTCGCAGCAGGTTCTATCCCTACAACAAGAGAACACTGATCTCAGGGCCCGTGTGAAGACATTGGAGACTCGCCTCTCGGATGGAGAGCAGTATTCACGCCGTAACACTGTGGAGATATTTGGGGTCCCTGAAACTAAAAATGAAGACGTGCTTGAGACCGTTAAAGCCGTTGGCAGGGCAATGGACATGAACATTGAAAATCTGATGGTGGACGCATGTCATCGCTTGCCTAAGCGACCAGATCAGCCTCATGGTGGAATCATCGTGAAATTTTTCCGGCGGTTCGACAAGGAAGACTTCATGTTTCGAAGGCGTGTGAAGCGTAACCTGTCAACCAAGCACATGGGGCTTTCTGGAGAGAACATAATCTACATAAATGAAAGTCTGTCACCTGAGAAGAAGAAACTGCTGGCTCTAACGCGGAACTTTAAGAGGGAACACGGCTACAAGTTCTTATGGGTACGTAGCGGTGTGATAAAACTCAGGAAGAGTGAGGGGTCAAATATTTATATCTTAAATGACAGTAATGATCTCAGGAAGCTATCATAATTCGTGACAACCCGTAAGGTCTCATTTGAAATACTCTGTAAGGTCTATAGTGATTGTACACTGAGAGTACTGGAGGGTCACTGTCAGATTATTTCTGGACAGTTTCTTGAGCCTTTCTCTTTCCTTGCCCCATTGTTTCGCCTAACGGAAATCCCTACTAATGGTCTAGCCTCACTGCAGGTGCCTCTCTTCTCATTTAAGTAAAATGTCTTCTTCTTATAAATCGCTAAATTTATATTATCAAAATTGTAGGGGTTTGAGAACTAAAACTACTCAGTTTTATACAAATATGACCAGCGAGAGCTACGGAATAGTGGTTTTAACAGAATCTTGGCTTATTTCATCAATCTATTCGTCTGAACTCTTTGATGAGCGGTATGCTGTATTTAGAAATGATCGTGACGAAAATATAACCGGCAAGAGGCTAGGAGGGGGTGTGGTCCTCGCTGTCCATAACAAGTATAACGCTGTGGAGATTGACCTGGGTCTGGAAACGGAAGTCCTTTGTGTGAAACTCTTCATAGACAACTATTTTACCATAGTTATCTGTTCAGTTTACTTTCCGCCGGAGTCGAAGGCAGAGAAATACGAGGAATTTTACACAAGTATAGAATCGAACTCACTCATAAGCAACAATCCTGTTCTTATTTTGGGAGACTTTAACATTCCGGAAATAATCCCAACATTTGATTTAAAAACAGGATCTCGGCTTTCTACCTCCTTAAATAATTTTATAAATATGATGAACTTGAAAAGTTTTAATAATATCGTGAATGTGAATAATAGAACACTTGATCTAGTACTGTCCACCATCTCCTCTATTGCTGTCAATAGAGAGGAACAACCCCTTGTACCGGAAGACAATAATCATCCCCCCTTAAACATTAATGTACGATACTGGCAGAGAGAAGTTAGACACAATATTCACCAAACTCATACATACAATTTTAAAGAGGCTAATTTCGAACAACTTTATACAAAATTACAAGAAGTGGATTGGAGTGTTCTCTCGTAATTTTCCCATGTAGACGAGGCGGTAGGTAATTTTTATTCCCGTTTATATCAGGCTCTGGATTCTAGTGTACCTGTAAGCACTAGTAAGAGGACCAAACTGTATCCATGCTGGTTTAATTTTGAGATAATAAAAAACATCCGAAGAAAATCTTACCATCGAAAGAAAATGCGTAGGGAACAGGCCAACAAGGACTTTCATTGCGAAAAGTTTAAAGAGCTCAGGAAAATTCTAAAACGTGATATTCAATCCGCCTACCGACAATACGTACGTAATGTCGAAAATGCAATCGGAGAGGACACGAATCGCCTCTGGGCATTTATTCGGCACAAACGATCCCCGGCAATACCCGTAATGAACATTAATGGGGAAATATTAGAAAATGATAAGCAGATAGTCAACGGTTTTGCTGATTATTGCTCGTCAGTTTATTCCAAGGAATGCGCCAAGTATGACAATTTAGGGGCAAGTGACCAGGACATACACCCATTGCTTGATATACTGGATTCTAAACAGATTAGTATTTCTGATGTTAAGAATGCGATACTAAAAATGAATCAAAATAAAGCCGCTGGCCCAGACCTAATTCCTCCATACTTAATCAAAGGCTGTGCAGAGGTGCTGGCCTATCCTTTAACTATATTATTTAATATAGCCATTCAGACTGGTACTTTTCCCAGTCGTTGGAAAATTACCAGGGTAAGTCCCATACATAAGTCTGGACATAAGTCTGATTTTGATAATTGCAGACCCGTGGCTATACTGTCAGCCATTGCAAAGCTCTTTGAACAATTGTTATATCAGCATATATTTCAGCACGTACAGTACATTATAAGTGACTTTCAACATGGGTTCATGCCTAAAAGATCATCAGTAACTAATCTGATGGAGTTTACTCACAAAGTATCAGCAGCAATGGACAAAGGAAGCCATGTTGATGTAATTTATACAGATTATGCGAAGGCATTCGATAAGGTAGATCATGATATCCTCTTAAATAAGTTAGCATATTATGGCTTCTCCTACAATTTGCTGAAGTTGTTCACCTCATATCTCAGTGAACGAAAACAGTTTGTTGCTTGCAATGGATGTGAATCCTATTCATACTATGCCCGATCAGGCGTCCCACAAGGTTCAAACCTAGGCCCTCTATTATTCTTGCTGCTTATCAATGATCTTACAAGGTGTATTAAATATTCAAACGTTTTGTTATTCGCGGACGATGTCAAAATTTTTAGAAATATTCAGACAGAGCAGGACTGTCAATTACTACAAGAAGATCTCAATAATGTGGCATCCTGGAGTAAATTAAATCCCTTGAACCTTAACATAAAGAAATGCTCAGTTATGAAGTTTACTAGAAACAAATTCCAGGTGATGTTTCGGTACCGGATATTGGATGCGTATCTCACTATTAACAATTCTATCAAAGACCTAGGAGTCCATTTTGATTCAAAGCTAACATTTTCATTGCACACTCATGAAATGGTAGCTAGTGCTTATAAAATGCTAGGCTTTATAAGAAGAAATTCTAAAGATTTCGTCAACCCAAAAAGTATAAAATTATTGTTCAATTATTTTGTTAGAAGCAGATTAGAATATGCATCCAGCATCTGGAATCCCTGGTACTTGAACCACATTAGTGAAATTGAAATGGTTCAGAATAAATTCCTAAGATATCTACAGTATAAAATGACGGGTATTTATCCGAAATATGATAGCTATGGAAATCTTCTAAGTTACCTGAATTATACATCTCTGGCTAACAGACGAAAAATTGCAATTCTTGATTTTGACTTCAAAGTATTCAATAACCTTTTGTATAGGCCGTATTTAATATCACAGTTTAATTTACGTGTCCCACCTCCATCAACTCGACCTAAGTTTATTACATTTTACTGCCCAAGAACTATAACTGAACAGCATAAACATTCCCCAATAATAAGTGCTATTCAATTATACAATGAACATTCAATAGCAAACAACCTCGAATTATTCAGTTACACATATAGTTCCTTTGTTTCTGCCTGCTGTGCGATCACATGAACTCGTACATTCCACCTACCAATTACCTGCACAGTATTATTATATTTTCGTATTTAGTTGTAGAATTAATTTGCATTACAATCTCAGCATTATGTCTGTCAATTATATTATAATTTGATAGAATTGTGTAACCAAATGTACATGTGTTTCTTTTTATTAGGCATATGCCTGTTAGAAGCACAATAAATCCAAATAAATAATAATAAATAATGTCTGTTTTTAAGGCCGGAAATCACTTGAATTTTACTCTTGCGATGCCCCTCTTGGACCCTATGTAACAAGGTATTATGCTTGTTGTTACAGATACGGCAATTGCCTGCGGTACATTGTTCTTGCCTATGGCCGACGCTCAAACAATTTAAACAAAGATTGCTCACTTTGACGATTTCTAATTTGGTTGAGAGATCCGTATCCTTAAATTTCGAACATTTTGTAAGCTTGTGGGGATGCCTACAAAATGCACACACTGCAGTAGTACTGAGGAACGACCTTCAGGAAAATCTATCAGAGTTCTGGTGAGGGATCAGTTGTTTGTCGCGATGAATGAGCTCCAATGTGTGAGCAGTTCCTTCTAAATAATTTACTAAATCTTTGAAACTAGGAAAATTTGTACTGGAGGTTTTGGATTCCCATTGCTTTCTAAGGTTCAGACTGACTCTCTCCAAAACCATGTGTGATAGGATTAGTTCGTGTAGGGGAGTGTCCACCTCGAACACTTCTATTGCATTTAAGTTACTTAGCAGCTGGTTGAGTAACTGCCTGAGTTTTTAGGAGACTCAGTTCTTGCAGTAGGTAGGTTGAATAGTTCCTTAATGTGACAGTCCACAATTAGTTTGGGGTTATCGTATCTTTGGATGATCAACTCCCAGGCTACTCTAAAGTTATTATCTGTAACAGGTAAGTTTTCTAATAATTTATGGGGCTCGCCAGATAAACATGATAGTAAATAATGATATCTTTGAATGTCTGTCAGACACGTATTGTTTATCACCAGTGACTGGAAGGTATCGCTGAAGTGTCTGAAGCTAGATTTTATGCCACTGAATGTTGGCAATGCAATCTTTGGCAGTTTAATATTTGTGGGGTTAGACGGAACAGATTGTAACGGTGAATTGGGTTCTAGTAAGGTGTCCATCCTAGACTCTATCTCTAAACAGAGTTCTTCAAATATCACCCTATCAATATCATGTGATTCTTCAGTGTCTTTAATATCTAACTGACCTTGTACTACGTTATACTCTTCCTTGGAAGTGTGTAATAACTTCTGCCAAACACGAATGTCGTTCAAATAGCCACCTTGTTGTAAACTATCTACGTAGCTGACAATTCGTGTCAGACGAGCTTTTATTACAGCTCTTTTTTTAATGAGTACTCTCTTTTCAGCGACATCCATAATTAAGATTGTGAGCAGAGAGGAAGTATTAACAGGATACTTAGGATAATTGCCACACTGTTTGAATCTATTGTCACATAGCGTTTTTGTGAGAATTTTTGATGTCTGATACGTAAAGTATTATCTATCCCGACCCAGAGGACCAAAAAGTTTCACCTCCAATAGGCTGGTTCTCTCCACGGACAATAAGTTACAATTTTGTATTTATCTTCAACAGAATTTTTGATGTTTGATACGTAAAGTATTATCTATCCCGACCCAGAGGACCAAAAAGTTTCACCTCCAATAGGCTGGTTCTCTCCACGGACAATAAGTTACACATTTTGTATTTATTTTCAAAAGAGATGCTTATCCCGGCTCGTACTTTTATTAAACAATCCTTCTAATATACGAATCTCTGTTTCGCGGGCTTACAGGCCGTGTTCCAAGGACATTTTGTCGTCCTGACGTTTCGCTGAATACTGCGTTCAGCATGTTCTCAGGTTACATACATTAAGCGAGGAAAAACAAGTAAACAGAAGATATATAAATAGTCAACAACCCACGCATAGAGGCTACCATAGCAATGACGTAAGACATAAAAGTAATGCATCAAGGACAGGGCTGTTCTTCTGTTGCATCTTCTTGTCTACGACGGTCAATAAGGGCAGGCTTGAGGGGATTAAGGACTGGAAGCCAAGCTCTGTTCACACGTTCTGCTTCCTCCTTAAGATTGAAGCTGTTAGTATGCTTCAGGATTTCAATGGCCTCCCTTTGTAGCCTGGCATGATAAGACACCGTGGTGGACAGAACTTCGGTGTCTCCATATCTTACATCGTGACCTGCGAGTAGTGAGTGTGCTGCTACAGTGGATTTATCTGTTTGTCCCCGCCGGCTGTGTCGTTCGTACTCCTTGAGGCGAGTGGCAATACTTCTTTTCGTTGTTCCAATATGTACTTGGCCACAATCACACGGGATTTTATAAACCTCTGCCGTGGTATGAGGATGTCGCTTATCTTTAGCGGATGTAAACATGTCCTTAATTTTTCGTGTAGGCCTGTATATGGTCTTTATATCATGGGATTCGAGTAGCCTCCCTATTCTGTCCGTGACCTTTCTTATATATGGAAGAAAATCTCTAGCCAGGGGCTGCTTGTTTCCAATTACGCTTGTATTTGGACGTCTCGGATGGAGTGCCCGCTGGATATCTTTCTGGCTGTACCCATTGGCGCGTAAGGCCTCGTTGAGGTGTACAATTTCTTGTTTTAGGCATTGCTTTTCACAAATTCTTTTCGCGCGGTCAGCCAGTGATTTTATCACTCCGTATTTCTGTCGTGGGAGGTGGTTGGACGTCTTATGTAGATATCGGTCAGTATGGGTCGGCTTACGGTAAACTGTATGTCCCAAGGTTAGATCAGCGGTCTTCGTTACCATAACGTCGAGAAAAGCGATTTTCTGCTCATTTTCTAACTCCATGGTAAATTGAATGTTAGAGTTCTGGCTGTTAAGATGTTGTAAAAACAGATTTAATTGATCTTTACCATATTACAAAAGTATCGTCCACGTATCGCAGCCACACTTTAGGTTTCAAAGGTGCGGTCTCTAGTGATATTTTTTCAAATTGTTCCATGAAGAAATTCGCGATCACCGGACTCAGGGGACTGCCCATGGCTACCCCATCAATTTGTTCATAGAAATCACCCTTCCACAGGAAATAGCTAGCGGTGAGGCAGTGGCGGAATAAGGTGGTGATATGATCAGGAAAAATCCGTGCGATGTACTCCAGGGATTCCTTTATAGGTACTTTCGTGAAAAGAGAAACCACGTCAAAACTTACTAGTAAGTCACCAGTTTCTAGTTGAATAGTTTTCAATTTTTCAATGAAATGGCCGGAATCTTTGACGAACGACTGTGTACCGCCGATATGTGGTTGAAGTAAGGTAGCTAAATGTTTAGCAATGCTATAAGTTGGTGATCCAATAGCACTCACGATAGGACGAAGAGGAACATTATCTTTGTGTATCTTAGGTAAGCCATAAAGTCTTGGTGGTAAAGCTTCACTTCTGGTGGTTCCCTTCTTTACGTTTTCAGGTAGCGAAAATGCCTTGATCAGGCCGTTTGTTTCGCGAAGGATCCGGTTGGTAGGATCTCTCAGTAGTTTGCGGTAGGTACCCGGGTCTAAAAGTTCCAAAACCTTGGCAGTGTAGTCGTCCATGTCCAAGATAACCGTTACGTTCCCTTTGTCTGCAGGAAAAATGATTATGCTCTCGTCCATATTGAGAGTCTTTATAGCCTTCCTCTACTGAGGTGTGAGGTTACTCTGCGGTGCCGGTGCCTTCTTGATTATAAGTGAGGTTTCATGATGGACTTCATCTGCTTGTTCAGATGGTAGCTCACGGATTGCCGCTTCAAAATTGGCAACAATATCTTCCACGGGAATCGGAGGGGTCACTGCGTAATTTCCTTCTTTCGCTAGTATAGAGATTTCCCCCTCTGACAGGTGGCGATTGGTCAGGTCAACAATTGTCCGTGAGATGTCCAGCGTAGGCGCAGGTTCCGCGCGGGTTGGTACCAAAATGTCCTTGGAACACGGCCTATTAGCCCGCGAAACAGAGATTCCTATTTCAACGCCGGTCGTGAAAGTCTAAATTTTTCCTTAATCCTTCTGATGCTCAAGGAACTTAAAATAATAATAATGAGACAATTGAAAAAAGATACCATACCCATGGTCATCCACAGCCTTCTCAATCATAATTGATGGTGCAGCCCTCTGACGGTTACGTGAGTAACTGTTCCAAACAATGGATAAAACAGGTAATTTTTGGGCAGCTAATGTTTATCATCGTTGCTAACAAATTTCAACAAAAGCTAGGAACCTTTAAAAGGCCTTATGGTCTGTAGACAACAATAATGATTTTAGTTGTATCCTAACCTACCCTGTCACTAATTGAAAGTTTTGGGGCTTGCTAGGATTGCGTACACAATGTGTGAAAACAAATGACAATCACAGTCCGTTATGCGAGTCTTCGTATTAGTGAACATGTATGGTAATACTGATGAATAACCAGGTGATGACATCAAGATTTAGTAAGTAATGACAATTTTTAAGCATTCCAACAAAGGCTTATTAGAAAAACTTTCAAGATAAATGGCTATTAAAACACGAGATCCTTAATTTTATGTGGGTATGTCATTGCATATTATGCTATGTATCTCTATGATAAGGCAACAACCTACTTGAAGCCAAATGATGTTACAATTTTGCAGCATTTAAGAAGCAGGATTGCACTAGCCGACAGAGGTGAACATACCAAAATTGTCTCACACATCACTAAGTAAACAGTTGGGTGGCGCTTAAGAGTACATAGCCTAATCCTTTCTATAAAAAATCTTTAAGTAGCCTACTGACATGAAGCAAATTACCTGAATTAATAGTCGTGAGAATATCCGAAGACGATGTAGTATTAGATATTTACTCCTCCGCTGTCATAGACGCACCACCCTCCCCAAATAGGATCATGACTTATATAGTTGAAATTGCAGCTCTGACCATGTTGTCGCAGCTTCTAAACTGAGGAACCGAAGCAAGGATCTTTTAGTTTAACGTGACCGTTAATCATGCGATCATGAGCCACGGGACCTATTTTAAAGTGGAATCCGAGCTAATATAAACACCGCTGGTTTTTGTCACGCACAGTGGGGGTAGTCACGCATCAATTATCTTTATCCAGGTCAACGGCTTTGCCTTCTATTTCATTATTCACGTGTCGTCTGGTGAATTTTGTATCGGATATGTTGGCAACAGGTGTGACGTCAATGCAACATGGTGCGGATCGTGAAATGAACACGAACAAAAATGCTTTATTTACGGAATGAAACAAATATTTCAGGTGCAGCAGTGGCAATTGAAATTGAAATCAACTTGTAACGACTCCCGGAAAGGTTCGTGAATCATAAATAACATATTTTCAATAATCTACCTTGTGAAAGTGAGGAGTGGGCACTCTTAAGTTTTAATAACAGTTGTTTCATTTAGGGGTTTGGACATTATGGTCATTTCAACCCCATGTACTTGGGTGTGTGTTGCAGTGTGTGTATTTGTAATTGGGATGAGGATTGGGTAGGAGGCAGCCGAGGAACCACCCTGGAGGTCTAGGATGGTCAAGGTGGGAATTGAATCCACCCTTTTAGGATTTGCCGCTTGTGCGTCCTCCAATCCAGTCCTTATAAAATTTCTACGTATTTGAACGTATGACCTTTGGGACTGGGCTCATTATACGTATTCCAAAACCAACGAAGGCGGTACTAGACAAACACTTCAACAAGACTAAATACATGAGATATCATTGCATTCGTCCATTGCTAATC
Organism: Meconema thalassinum; assembly: GCA_946902985.2. Classification (NCBI taxonomy): domain Eukaryota; kingdom Metazoa; phylum Arthropoda; class Insecta; order Orthoptera; family Tettigoniidae; genus Meconema; species Meconema thalassinum. The sequence continues at coordinate 46,776,708 of OX336395.1, forward strand.
ACGCCTATTAACCATCTGCCTTACAAGGTTCATGATACATGAATGCTTGACTCCCTTTTGATGTGTGTTTCAATTTAAGTACCGTAGGTGTACCAACGTTTTAGGATACTGACAAACCTTTGGTTCACCACAGATTATATTCGGCTCCATTTGATGTGTGCGTATTATTACAATTAATTACCACAACTCCTGATTCATTTCAATTAGATTGATTTAACAAATAACTATAGTAGTTATATTAGTTTGTTTTTCACTGTTCCATGTTCAATGTCGATGGTGCAAGTGCTATATTTATTAAACGATAAAATTGTAATATTTTTAGAAATGTTGCTTTTTTCTTTCTAATAATGATTTGCCCTAAAACATTCTTATTTTCGGAATAAAATACGATAGATGTTGACATGCATGAAATAAATTTATAATGTTACATAATTTCGTCTAAGACATTAATTTATTAAATTAGATGTTTATTAAATGCAGTATGGGTATTCAAACCTTCCTTTCCAGCCCAACTTCCACGTCTGGTCTTTGAACATGTTATTTTTGTACTTAGGGTCACCTAAATCCTACAACCATTTTCTCTGCCTCCCAAGATCCATGAAAATGTCGTCTTCGACGTGATGTTCTTGTGAGTAATCAGACATATCTAAATTAGAAGTTTGATATTTGAAGCAACGAAATAAGAACACAAGCAACAGCTGTCTCAAGAACGTCGCGTTGTCGTCACAACAACAGCGTGACGTCAGCTTCTGGCCTGCTCTGATTGGCTATTGCATTGCTGCAGTCGGGTAGTTAGCAATCGAAGATAAAATTCACGACTGACAATTACAACTGCCGATTGCGCATTGCGGATGAGCCTTAAGAGATAAAATGACCTGAACGATGACATCCATAATAATGTTTTAGCCTATAGTATTGCCAGCAACTTTATGAGAACCATGATGATTAACGAATATAGATTGTGTTGTCTGTTGAGTTTCTTTTTTTTTCCAATTTTTAAACTAAGAGAACTGTAGATTTTAAGAGTTTACAGGTAATTCGTGCACTGATTTTAAATGTTCAGACAAACAATTTTCTGAGGTTTCTCAATGATTACACAAGCTGCACTCCCATGCTTTCTTCCCAGCTGATCATCTTGTTGGTGGCGATTCAGAGTCTTCACATACCAGTAACTGAAACACTGGCCGCAGATTTCACATTGATAAGATGGTTTTGGACTTATTGGCAGAGGAGTGATAGTACGGTACCGAACTTTTCGACAGGTGCTTTAGCAACGTGTTGACTTATACTCTACGAGCTGCCTGAATAGGATTGACATTTCGCCAAAAATCCGCGTCAGTCATCACCCCTCTGTCTCTAGACCAATTCATGTTCGCATAGTTGATGTCATAATACTCTGCCTTGCAATAGTACAGCCCACGTGCTTCAGAGCCTGGTCAGTTGTATCTCTGGCATGTACAGTTTGGCAACCTCGTTCTCAGACCACATGGCGAGGCGAGAACTGTCAATCCTATTCTGGCAGCTAACAGAGTATAGATTCTTTCCCACACTCGGAACACACAAACTCCCTTCTAAGTGTCCCTTTTCAAAACAAAACCATTGAAAATCTGTATCTCATGATAATCAGTACGGTATCAGTCTTCAGTAGTTCTCCCCACACAAGGAAGAGGCGTGGTCTGAATGAGACCATCAAGTTTATCCTGGGGGAGAGAGGAGGGTCTATGTTGGAAGACAATGTTCAGTAGGGACTTGACACAACTTGGGTTACCGGTATGTTAACATGTATTACAACGAAGGTAAGTGGTCTGTGCAAATTTAAATAATTCTCAGTTTACGTTATTTAACAGTTGAGGATACAAAGGTGTGGTTGTGTTCCCGCTAACAGACTTATAACAAGTGGCGTACGCAGGATTTCCTTCTGGGTGGGGGTTCATTCATAGTAATGTCCTATAATAAAAATGATAATTCGAATATAATTCATAAAAAGCAACAACTCAGTTAAATAAACACTACCGGACCCAAGCGAGAAATCTCGCATGTTCATAAACCACCCTTCCCCGATAGGTTTATAACGAGAGAATTAATTGCAGCATGTTAGTGCTCCAGTATTTGCAAATCGTACACTTGATATTTATGAAATTAGAATGGAATTCATCACTGCTAATGTCATTTGTGTGCTGAGTCCATTGATTTATCTTAGCTGTAACACTCACCAGTTATTCGATATTTTTAAAATTATACGATTTGAGTACTCATTCCTTTGACTTACTGTTTCTGAAATCCATGCAAAATGATAAAGGCAAGACCTCATAATGTTAAAATGACACGAAACAGGCGTCACAGCGTCCAAAATGTGAAGTGGACAGCAATTACGGAGCATATTTTCCTACAGCAACAGTATCGACAGATCTCACACTTCGTACATTTTTTAAAAGTCATTTTTAAAGAAATTATTGATATTTATGAAATTAGAGTGCAATTCGTCACTGCTAATGTCTATTCTCTTTCATTTGAATGCTTATTCGGCACGATCGGTCGCTTGAGAGCGCCAGAGGAGGGATCTATAATAATGAAAGAATATATATATGATGATTCTCTTTGCATGAAAACTATTTTAACTATGTTTTTCAGCACTTTAAACAATATTACAAACACAATTGAAAACATAAAAGATTAATAAAAAATACGGAAAAGAGTTTAGCCCAATATAGATATTGCACTAGATACAAACGGACAAAAATAAATGTCTAAATTGTCAATCGGGCTAAACCAAAGAATATAATTAAGTAGATATTTGCCCTGGAATTTGTTGAAGGACTTAGACAAGTCTACTTCAATCGTATAGCAAGCCTTCTAGGTTTGACAGACAAGTCATTCAGTACTCCTCAATTGAAACATCAATAGTATCATGAATGAACATCAAAGCTAATCCATTAAGGCGTTCTTCACTAGTTGAATTCCTTAAATAGTTCTTCAAGAATTTTAAGGACGAAAACGATCTTTTACACGAGCAGGTTGTGACAGGTAAGGTAGCCATGATGACAAGCAGGTTATACACAACTGGAAGCATGTTCTTATGGCATATTGACAAATCATCTATAGCACTCTTGGGCTTCTTTTCAATAGATTTCAGAGTTTGTTTCCAGAGAAGTAGCTCGCCTCTAATATTAAGGGGAAGTCCATAAAATTCAGCTACATTTTCTACTTCAGCTATGCTTTGGTTGGATAGTTCGTCTTCAGTTGTGGTAACTAGCGTTTGCAATGGCTGAAGAGTTTCTTTATGGGAGACAAATTTATCATCAAGTGATGAAATAGTTTCTTCAAGAAATGGGATGAAAATAACCTGCCTATAATATTCTTCCGGATCGTTAGATGAAACGCTGTCCCTCATCGTTTGTCGAACAACAGTTCGAGGCTGAACTACAGGCACTCCAAATTCTTTCCAGAACTCTAAAACCGAATTATATGCACACAAAAACCTTGCGTCTGCATCTGCCCTCATTTATTCATGAGACCTCTTAACATTCATGGAGGCGTTGATTGCTTGACTGAGATCCAAATTTTCAATTTGAAGGTATTTGCTGAGAGGAAGTGTGATTTGAAATGCTTCATGAATGACAAATACACTTATCAAGAACTCAAATATGCTGATAGCGCACAGAAGAAGTTGCGCACCTGTAGCTGCCTTCTTATCAACCCATGCTGCTATTTTTTCTAATGCCAACAATAACGGTTTCAGAAGTTCAATGAATGAACGAACAGACTCGTGCTTTTCAATCCATCTCGTTGCACATAACTTCTTGAGTTTACTCACTCGGGGTTTCTCTTCCATACTTTCAACTTCATTTGTCAACACAGCCTGCCTCTTTGGTGAAGTACTAAAAAAGACATAAGCTCTTTCAATTGTACCCATACAGTTCCTAATCTCTGCAACACTACACCCTTCAGAAAAGGCCAGGTTTAAACAGTGAGCACTACAGTGAACATACTGGGCTTTGGGAAACTGTTTTCGTACAATGGCCTGAGGACCTCTGTAGGATCCACTCATGGCACTAGCTCCATCATAACCTTGGCCTACGAGATATTCTGCATCCAGTCCCACACTTTTCAAACCAGACAATATGCTATTCGCAAGGCCTAACCCAGAAGCATCATTTATAGCAATAAATTGCAGAAACTCCTCATGTACGGAATTATCTTGAACTAAACGGACACATAGTGACATTTGCTGCACACCGCTGATGTCTGTGGTCTCGTCAGCAAGAACAGAAAAGTATTTAGCTTTTTTCACCTGATCGACTAACCTTTTCAATATAATGTCATTCAAAGATGAAATAATTTCATTCTGAATCCGTGGGCTTACGTATGTTGCATTTAAGGATGCTGTCATCAAATGTTCCTTTGGTATTGTATCACCAGCTTCTGCTCGAAACTTGAGAAGAGACCAGAAATTTCCCTCCCCTTTCTTGAGAGGCTCATCTAAATTTACAGGTCCCGAATCCCTGTGGCCACGGAAAGCAATGCCCATTCGAGCAAGGAAAATCACAGATTTAATTATTGGTATGAGTTTCTCCCTGTTGCATAATATGTTGGATTGAACACCCCTATCCAAGCTTACGTCAACAGCAGGTTTTGTACCTTTGTATATGGCGAGAAAGTTCGCAGCCTTTTCCGTACATGCCATATGATACTTGGTTTCTTGGTGTTTTTTGAAATCCTCCTTCGCATTTTTCCAGTTCATGTAAGGAAATTTTACTAGTTTACCTGGCAATGAAGATTGTTTCCCAACAACGGTGCAAAACAACGAACAATATTTACAAAAGGCTCCGTTCTTTGAACGAGAATAAACTAGCCATTTCCACTCTGATAACCAGTTCAACTGAAATTTCAGATTCCTTGGACCCGATAAAGGGAAATTAAAATTGCTTCCAGGTGTCCAGGCATTTTCCAACAGTTCATTTTTCAGATAATCATTAATCTAAAGAAAAAAGTAAATCACAACATTGAAATAATTAAAATGTACCGACACATACGTAGGCCAAGGCCATACAAATACCGGTATAACATAATAGGTAAAGCATCGAAATGCAAATCAGTTACAGAAATAGCGATTAGGCTATCATGAATCATATTGTAAACACACCTGTTGGCCAGCATAACCTCCTAAGTCTGTTCGATGTATTTGGTAGGTAGCCGGCTAGGTAGTAGCCGATAATTCTTCAAGTTCATTTTCAATTCTTAAAGATGAACTACTTGCAATGGCAGTGTTGCATGTAACATCTACTCTTGGTTTTTTAATAATAAATCGATCCATTACGCATTACAAATAAACTCGGGGAAAAAAGTGCGACTCACGATCTGGCAGTTCACAGATATGCACGTTTAAAGCAGCACCAAGCTGCGTTACGATAGTTACCAATCGCACACTTCACAGTAAAACGACAATTTTGATATTTCGCCTAGTGTAGTTAGTTATTATTGCTTGAAGTGGAAGAAAAGCGAGGTCATCTGCCCCTCTTGTCCCGTTTAACATGTAGTTTAAGGGTGTTTACCCCAGGCCATAAGCAGTAGCTAGCGCCAAAGCTGGAGAAGCCTCGTTGCGAGTTGAGTGGAGGTCATTTACCACGTGAAGAACGTGTTCACATTAAAAATATATTACAAAGGAGTAGCCTGAAGAAGCCTCACTGGCAGCAATTCAAAACATTTTCCAGGTGATAGATGGGACAATATAAGGTGTCATGTAAACTAATGTCTCAGGGGGGGGGTTAAACCCTAACACCCCCGTAGGTACGCCACTGCTTATAACAACAATACATATGTTACCCCATATTAAAGGAAGTTTCTAGTTTGAGCAGGGCGGCTTGTAGCTCAAGAGAGCGTTGTATTTTGTGACTTTTTAATGTCTGTATACAACTAGTGCTAATTTATAATACTCGTACAATTCACTTTCACGTGATATTATTAAATGTGTTGTTAGGTTTGTAATGTAGGGTACTTCGTCTGCTGATATTATAGTTACTCCACCTGCCTCCAAATCAAGTTTGTATATACAGTACATAGAAATAGAGAAATCAAATATAGGATGCTTTTTTCACTGCTTTACAAGAAGGCATCATTAATTCCTCATTTTTTCTGATCGCAATGATAAATGTCAACAACTTAAACGACAATGACTCTGAAATTGCAAACATATACTCTAAATCACAAGTTTATGAAATGAGTGTAAAATATTTACTGTTGTTGATGAATACAACCTCTCCTAATCGCTGCGCACCGCGGGTTACGAGTATTAACGTTCATTTGGGCGTCTGAAATTAACTCATTTAATTTATTAAATATGTGATTGATTTGGCATACTTGTCTAAGTAGGTCTACAGTAATTAGTTCATCCTTAAATGTACTTTCTCTGTTCTAGTTTCTTTGAACATTGTGGAGGAGAGTGAACCAGATTGGTCGACTCGTAGTGAAGAATACCCTAACATTGTAAGTTGCGTTTTAATTGATATATGGTGTAACATTGCAATCCTAGTGAAGTGCAAGGTTTAGGCCTAGTTAAATAATACTCAATAGTAAATCTCTTAACTTTTACATATGCATTGTTCAAAAGAGGCACTTATCCGTTTTCACAACTAATAACGGGCAGATTATTGGAAATGTGTTATTTATGATTCGCATACATTTCTGGGAGTCATTAGTTCATTCCAATTTCTTTTACTACGTAAATGAATCATTTTCCTTCTTGCTTAATTGACGACCGCCGCCATGACACATTAACGTCGTACACTACTTCATACCCGTCTCAAATATGTCCGATTCAAAATTCACCACATGACACGTAAATAATGAAATAAAAGGCAAAACCATTGGCCTGGATAAAGACTTTTGATGCGTGAGTACCCCCACTGTGCGTGGCAAAAAATAGGACTGTTTATATTAGCACCTAACCATTATTGGTCCAGGCAAAACCCATTGGTCTGCCGGATGCAATATAGTACCGAATGCGTGGGGTTGGCAATACGGTGCATGATGGTACATGACGCTAAAAAGGCTGAATCAGCTGGACTTTTGCCTATATAAGTCGTGTTCATATTTGAGATGGCTGGATGGGTCTCAGACAGTGGAGGAGTAACAATCTCTTACTATATCATCTCCAGGTATTTTCCCGACTATAAATTCAGGAAATTTGGTTAATTTCAGTACTTTAAGTATTTTGTACCGATAAGTACGTCTTCTGAATTCTTACCTTTTATATTTTATGTCACACATAACTTAGCACTCATCTTATATCTATGTATTTTACATTGGGTCACACTTGTATAATACTTCCAGGAGTCCAGTGAGCAGTTGCCCTCTGATAAACTGCAAGACAAGCCTGGTGATATTTTTGAAATTGAAAGGATAAAAGTTAAAGAGGAACATAAAATACAGGTGATTATATTTATAGGTTAAATATTATTTTGAAGTTAGTATTACTCAGTCTTAATTTCTATCAGAACATTTAGACGTAGCTGCTATTATTCAATTGAAACTGCAGTACTGCTGGTACCCTTTGTCCTATTTTAAGTCCAGTTTACACCACATGGCATTATTAGAACTCGATCATATACGGCATTTGAGATATGAATGCACTGCTGTTTGTGTATCCTACTGCTAAGAGGCAAGTGGTGACCCGGGAAGACATCCACAGCAAAGCAAGCTCAGTATTGTCTAGAACAATATTTAGATTATAACTGGGCCGTCAACAATAATATTTCAAATAAATCATAATCATCAACAAATCTTTCTTCATGTAAACAAGAACGACAACAGAACTCGAAACAGAATACCTTATCTTCCATGCAGTTCTGCTATGGAATTAAGCCACAAATGGTCTTTGCCTGAGATAGCTCGTTTGTTAATTCTTGATGTAAAGGATATGTTTGTGGAGTGCCAAGCTCTCTAGAATAATTTGTATAAAACCTTGTTTTAGATGGCTTAATTAAGTAGGCCTACATAGAATCAAAATATTAACTTGCCACAACTACAGTATCAGGAAGGCTGGCTGCATGGCTCAACAGTAGCATTCTTGCCTGCTATTCTCAAGGTTGCAGGATTGAATCCTCGCCCAGCCAGTTGCCATTTGAGGGTGTGCGAATATGAGGGAGCCGGGTCAGTAGATTTAATGGCATTTTAAACATCCCGTTTGGTGAATAATTCCGTCACCCCGGCGTCTCGAAAAGCCACAGTCGTTAAAAGGGACGTAAGACCTATAATATTATTAACAACAGTTAGAGGAAGTTGTTTGAAATCCACAGGACTCTTTGACTCTCCTTGGTCAACTCTCTCTCAATTCCGATCCATTTTCTAGCCTTAATTGACTGTTTTCTGTACTACCTGATAACTAACCCTTACTTTTTAAAGAGGCTGGACTTTTTCCTTTGCTTCATGATAGGCTTACGTTTTCTTAAAAGGTAACTAACAGGACTGTGTCGTCCACCTACAGTTGTGCACACTGGGTAACCCTAACAAAAGATCATCACAAATGTTACTTTCTCTATAACACTGAAGCGTTGCCCAGATATTCATCAGATTTGAAGTAATTCATCTGTAATGTTATTAATCCCAAAATACACCTTAGTGATACCTGCAGAGAGATGTGGCAAGCTTAAATAAACACATGAGAGACAGAAGGTTTTGCTTTGTTCTCATATCTTCTCGTACCAAGTACACTGCCGCAGTATGTTTTGTAGCCCTCTAGGTATATAAATAGACTGGCGAGGGAATGGTGCAACAGTAGTAGTGCTGTACATTAGTGCAACAGCTTGGAGAGGGTATGAGAACACGGTGAGCACGTTCATATGGGCTGTTCCAGGTGTGTTTGTTATGAGTACATTTAAATACTCTTCAAGGATAGTTGTAGTGATTTGGGGATGACAAATGATCACATATTTTGTTGTGGTCTGACCATCATGTGTGCAAAATTTCTGCAAAACCAGAATATTCGTATTGGTGATGTTCTCTTCTACACCTTCGTGACTTGTGGTTAGTGACTTTTAGGTTGGCCCTTTCATCTATCCCTTTTTCGATCTACATTTCATTACTTTCGGTGCTGATGGTCAACATGTCCCAATCCCTTAAGTGAATTATCTAAAATTAACTTACCCCTTCCTTCTAAGTTCCTTATTCTATCAAGATTATGGTTTTCTTTGAACTTTTCTTCTTAAATCCTTATTTTATAGAAAATTGGAAGCCATTTTTCTGTGTTACCTTCCTAAAAGAATTGTTTTCAATCGGCTGACGTGTTAATGTGCCAAATTAAACGCTCACAATTTCACCCTTTTTATGTGTGTTCTCTCCTAAATATGTCGCTGAATTAAATTATTCATTTTAAAACCAGTTCGGTTAGATATCTTGCCATTGTATGCATGTGTGTTTGTCCGTCTTTGGTATGAGTAAAGATCTATACCAGTACACTTCACTGCCATATTGGAAAACTACAACGGGGCTACCAACTGATGAAAAATCACAATTTTTGAGCTCTATGTTGGATATCTCAAAAGGTATACTGTACATGAAAAATGTTCCAAAATTAACACACATATCTTATCTAATATATATATCTAATATATAAAAGTGAAAGTCTGTATTTGGGTATGTATGTATATTTGGTCCGTATACAAATCTACACCGTTCCACCAATCTGAACCTAATTTTGCATACACATAGTTTAGGACCCAGAAGGAACAGCTGGCTACATGAATTTTCGATAGTCTTTCTCGTTCTTCTGATTTCGGCCTTTTTGCATTCGAGCAAAGGCTAATTAATTCAGAAAATAATCTGATAAAGTAATGGCAAGGCCGTCATCTCCTTGGCAACAAAAGCTCCATCATCTCGGTAAGAGGCCATGCAACACCCACTGCCAGCTAGGTCACATCCCTCCAAGCTATTATAAACTACCTGTCCATTTAACACAAGACAAGATAGTGGAATGTTAGAAGTCTGCTAGGAAGTGGAAAACTTAGAAAGGGAAATGGATAGGTTGAGGTTGGATTTGGTTGGGATTAGTGAAATGAGCTGGCAGGAAGAACAGGACTTTTGGTCAGGAGACTATAGGGTCATTAGCACTAAATCAAACAATGGCCAAGCAGGAGTTGGTCTCATATTGAGTAGGAAACTTGGACAGCGGGTAGAATATTATGAGCAATACAGTGAACGGATTATTGTAGCAAAAATCCATACTAAACCTACGTGCACCACAGTGGTACAAGTCTATATGCCTACCAGTCAAGCTGATGATGAGGATGTTGAAAAGGTCTACGAAGAAATAGATGACATTCTGAGGTATATCAAAGGTGATGAAAATGTTATAGTATTGGGAGATTGGAATGCTGTCGTAGGAAAAGGGAGAGAAGGGAAGATAGCAGGAGATTTCGGATTAGGTGAAAGGAATGATCGAGGAAGCAGGCTGATGGAATTCTGCACCGAACATGAGTTGGTCATAGCTAACACCTTATTCAATAACCACAATAGAAGAATATACACATGGATGAGACCAGGAGATACAGGGCGTTACCAAATCGACTTCATTATGGTCAAGCAGAGCTTTCGAAACCAGATTTTGGATTGTAAAACATATCCTGGTGCTGACATAAACTCTGACCACAATCTGGTTGTAATGAAATGCAGATTAAAGTTGAAGAAACTGAAGAAAAGTCAAAAGCCAAAAAGGTGGGCAATAGACAGACTGAAAGTAAAGGATGTAAACGAAAGATTCAAGAAGAGTATAAAGGAAGGACTAATCAAAACCCCTAAACAAACTTCAATTGCAGACGAATGGGCACTTTTGAAGAATGAAATAACAAAATCCGCAGAAGAAAACATTGGTAGGAAAGAAAGAATAGGTAGAAAACCATGGATCACTCACGATATACTAGAATTGATGGATGGAAGGCGGAAACACAAGAATCTAAGAGATGAGGAGGGGAAAGCAGAATACAGACGTCTGAGGAATGAGGTTAACAAGAAGTGCAAGGAAGCGAAAGAAGAATGGTTGAAAGAGAAATGTGCAGGTATAGAAAAGTGTCTGAAATTAGGAAAAGTAGACACAGCTTATCGAAGGATTAAAAATACTTTTGGGGAAAAGAAGACTAAGTGCTGTAATATTAGGGACACAAATGGAAAGCCTCTAACAGATAGGGAAGAAAAGCTTGAGAGATGGAAAGCTTACATACAGTGCTTGTATAAGGGAAAGGAGATTGAGAATCATGTAATGGAAAGGGAGGAGGAAATTGATGAGGATGCAAAAGGAGATTTAATATTGAGATCAGAATTTGACAGAGCATTAGAGGACTTAGGCAGGAACAAAGCACCAGGCATAGATGATATACCAATTGAGTTGCTATGCTGCATAGGAGATGAAGGTCTGATCAGGTTATTTCACTTGGTGTGTAGGATTTATGAGACAGGTGAGGTACCCCCTGATTTCAAGAAGAATGTTATCATCCCTATACCAAAGAAAGTGGGAGCTGACAGATGTGAAGTTTACCGTACAATCAGCTTGATTACTCATGCTTCAAAGATCCTGTCTAGAATAATTTACAAGAGGATTGAAAGCCAGATCGAAACGGAGTTGGGTGAAGACCAGTTTGGTTTCAGGAGAAATGTAGGAACAAGGGAAGCTGTACTAAGTCTTAGGCTGATTTTGGAAGGTAGAATAAGGAAAGATAAGAGAACGTTCAGGGCATTTGTAGACTTAGAAAAGGCTTTTGATAACGTTGATTGGACTAAATTGTTTGACATTTTGAAATCTATTGGAATAAAGTACAGGGATAGGAGGGTGATATACAATCTATACAGAAACCAGACAGCAGTCATTCGAGCTGAAGGATATGAGAGAGAAGCTGGTATTCAGAAAGGGGTACGGCAAGGCTGCAACTTATCACCCATACTTTTCAATCTTTACATTGAACAAGCAATGAAGGAAATTGGAGAAAAATTTAAAGTGGGAGTGAAGATTCAAGGAGAAATAATTTCAACTCTGAGATTTGCTGATGACATCGTCATCTTGGCCGACAAGCCTGAGGATTTGAATGAGTTTTTGAATGGTATGGATTCCGTCTTACGGAAGGACTTCATGATGAAAATTAATAAATGTAAAACAAAAATACTGGAATGCTGCCGAAATAAATCACAAACTTCTATGGAGATCAAATTGGCAGGTGAAAAGCTGAAGGAAGTAGGAGACTTCTGTTTCTTAGGAAGCAGAATAACCAGTGATGGACGAAGCAAAGAGGATATAAAATGTAGGTTGGCTTAGGCAAGGAAAGCCTTTCTACAAAAAAGGAATCTGTTGACATCGAATATAGATTTAGGTATTAGGAAGTCATTTTTGAAAGCCTTTGTCTGGAGCGTGGCGCTCTATGGAAGTGAAACTTGGACTATTGGTGCAGCAGAAAAGAGGAGAATTGAGGCATTTGAAATGTGGTGTTACAGGAGAATGATGAAGATCAGATGGGTAGATAGGGTTACAAACGAAGAGGTATTAAGGCGAGTGGGAGAGGAGAGATGTTTCTGGCGACTGCTAATGAAGAGAAGAGATAGGTTGGTAGGGCACTTACTAAGACACCCAGGAATAGGAAGCTTAGTTATGGAAGGAAGGGTCGAGGACAAGAACTGTAGGGGTAGACCAAGGTTAGAATATGTTAAACAGATTGCCTTGGATGTAGGGTGTGGTAGCTATGTAGAGATGAAACGATTAGCTCAGGACAGGGAGGCATGGAGATCTGCATCAAACCAGTCAAAAGACTGAAGACTCAAACAACAACAACAAGATAGTTTGCAGCACCAACCGACTGTGATCGCCGTGGCATTATCACTGCCAGTTGGATCGCATCTCTCCTGGCTGTTTTAAACTGCCTGCCCATTCAACACTCAGACACGTACAGGATCTTTTCACAGTAGCCCTCCATTCGTATTTACGTCTTTTTACAGAACTAGCACTGACGTTATTTCATTTCTTACTACCATCTATTTGAGTTTTTCGACTTTGCTACACCCATAAAATTTTAAACAATAGACAAATAGTTTTCTAAATGAAACATTGTCATATCTTCAGTACGTTATCGTATTTATTACATTTGTATTCATTCAATGTCATTTAAATTAGAATTGCATAATGATTTTAATATATTTTTTCATCTTAATCACTTTTATAATTATAATTGCTTTTTCCATTGCTTTCATTTTATACACCATATACTTTCAGCTTACCTCTTTACCAAGAGTTGTACTTTCCATCACGTCGTGTTACTTGAAGCCGCTTTGATTAGAAAAGGCTTGTGGATATTTAAGCATACATGCTCTTCATTAATTATACACGGATTGGTGAAGTATTCATATTTCAAGTCTGCCATTTCAAGCTTTTGACCTATCTTACGAAATACTTTAGGGGCTAAAGAAGCCCAATGTGTTCTCAATCAATGCATTTTATTTGACATTATACTGGGATTATACGTTGCTGCATTTACTTTAACTAGGTGAGATAGATTGGTTCCTCTGTTTAGGGGCTGCGACAACGCGGTTATGTAGCCCCGTGTACTTTGGATGTGTGTAGAATCTGCCTGATAACCGGTGTTAATTAATGTTAATTGTGATGGCTGTATTATTGTGTGTTATATATAATTCAGGTAAGCACTACAGACAGTCAGTTTTAAGAACTTCGTTCGTTTGCTACCAAATGCTACCGTCAACGACACCTAGCTGCAAACTTGGCTAATAGATACCCCCGCAATCAGAAGCTGACGGTGACCGTTGGAAATAATAGCGTTAATCAAATTTAACCTACAAATTTTACTTTCACACGAGTGTAGTAAGTGGAAGGTTCTTTTACATCACATAAATCTATATCCTATGATATGGGCCCACTGTCTTTACTTCCACTCCGAAGGAAGGCATACTGAGGGATTTTTAACGCTCTTCAAGACTCCGATGACGTCGGCCGGGTTTTAACCCGTGACTTCGGGCATAGAAGCTCAGCGTGCTACCAAATACGCCACCAAAGCCGCCCAATATGAGATAATAGGCATGTAAATACAGCAATACTATTCCATAATAAGCAGCCTACACACTGACTTATTTACATGAATAAGCCATTCCTCATTAATCACACCTTCTGTGCGGGGTTCAACATCGTAAGTATATTTGATTCCAGAATGATGACTTTATATTCCAAATTTTGAATAATTTAAATATTGTTTCCTTTCAAATAGGTAGATGCAACAATTTAAAAATGAAAGAGAACTATGTGAACAAGACGTCTAAGTTACATCCATTTGTTGTTGTTTGAGTCTTCAGTCTTTCGACTGGTTTGATGCAGCCCTCCATGCGTCCCTGTCCTGAGCTAATCGTTTCTTCTCTACATAGCTACCACACCCTACATCCGAGGCAATCTGTTTAACATATTCTAACCTTGGTCTACCCCTACAGTTCTTGTCCTCGACCCTTCCTTCCATAACTAAGCTTGCTATTCCTGGGTGTCTTAGTATGTGTCCTACCAACCTATCTCTTCTCTTCATTAGCAGTCGCCAGAAACATCTCTCCTCTCCCACTCGCCTTAATACCTCTTCGTTTGTAACCCTATCTACCCATCTGATCTTCATCATTCTCCTGTAACACCACATTTCAAATGCCTCAATTCTCCTCTTTTCTGCTGCACCAATAGTCCATGTTTCACTTCCATAGAGCGCCACGCTCCAGACAAAGGCTTTCAAAAATGACTTCCTAATACCTAAATCTATATTCGATGTCAGCAGATTCCTTTTTTGTAGAAAGGCTTTCCTTGCCTGAGCCAACCTACTTTTTATATCCTCTTTGCTTCGTCCATCACTGGTTATTCTGCTTCCTAAGTAACAGAAGTCTCCTACTTCCTTCAGCTTTTCACCTGCCAATTTGATCTCCATAGAGGTTTCTGATTTATTTCGGCTGCATTCCAGTATTTTTGTTTTACATTTATTAATTTTCATCATGAAGTCCTTCCGTAAGACGGAATCCATACCATTCAAAAACTCATTCAAATCCTCAGGCTTGTCGGCCAAGATGACGATGTCATCAGCAAATCTCAGAGTTGAAATTATTTCTCCTTGAATCTTCACTCCCACTTTAAATTTTTCTCCAATTTCCTTCATTGCTTGTTCAATGTAAAGATTGAAAAGTATGGGTGATAAGTTGCAGCCTTGCCGTACCCCTTTCTGAATACCAGCTTCTCTCTCATATCCTTCAGCTCGAATGACTGCTGTCTGGTTTCTGTATAGATTGTATATCACCCTCCTATCCCTGTACTTTATTCCAATAGATTTCAAAATGTCAAACAATTTAGTCCAATCAACGTTATCAAAAGCCTTTTCTAAGTCTACAAATGCCCTGAACGTTCTCTTATCTTTCCTTATTCTACCTTCCAAAATCAGCCTAAGACTTAGTACAGCTTCCCTTGTTCCTACATTTCTCCTGAAACCAAACTGGTCTTCACCCAACTCCGTTTCTATCTGGCTTTCAATCCTCTTGTAAATTATTCTAGACAGGATCTTTGAAGCATGAGTAATCAAGCTGATTGTACGGTAATCTTCACATCTGTCAGCTCCCACTTTCTTTGGTATAGGGATGATAACATTCTTCTTGAAATCAGGGGGTACCTCACCTGTCTCATAAATCCTACACACCAAGTGAAATAACCTGATCAGACCTTCATCTCCTATGCAGCGTAGCAACTCAATCGGTATATCATCTATGCCTGGTGCTTTGTTCCTGCCTAAGGCCTCTAATGCTCTGTCAAATTCTGATCTCAATATTAAATCTCCTTTTGCATCCACATCAATTTCCTCCTCCCTTTCCATTACATGATTCTCAATCTCCTTTCCCTTATACAAGCACTCTATGTAAGCTTTCCATCTCTCAAGCTTTTCTTCCATATCTCTTAGAGGCTTTCCATTTGTGTCCCTAATATTACAGCACTTAGTCTTCTTTTCCCCAAAAGTATTCTTAATCCTTCGATAAACTGTGTCTACTTTTCCTAATTTCAGACACTTTTCTATACCTGCACATTTCTCTTTCAACCATTCTTCTTTCGCTTCCTTGCACTTCTTGTTAACCTCATTTCTCAGACGTCTGTATTCTGCTTTCCCCTCTTCATCTCTTAGATTCTTGTGTTTCCGCCTTTCATCCATCAATTCTAGTATATCCTGAGTGATCCACGGTTTTCTACCTATTCTTTCTTTCCTACCAATGTTTCTTCTGCGGATTTTGTTATTTCATTCTTCAAAAGTGCCCATTCGTCTGCAATTGAAGTTTGTTTAGGGGTTTTGATTAATCCTTCCTTTATACTCTTCTTGAATCTTTCGTTTACATCCTTTACTTTCAGTCTGTCTATTGCCCACCTTTTTGGCTTTTGACTTTTCTTCAGTTTCTTCAACTTTAATCTGCATTTCATTACAACCAGATTGTGGTCAGAGTTTATGTCAGCACCAGGATATGTTTTACAATCCAAAATCTGGTTTCGAAAGCTCTGCTTGACCATAATGAAGTCGATTTGGTAACGCCCTGTATCTCCTGGTCTCATCCATGTGTATATTCTTCTATTGTGGTTATTGAATAAGGTGTTAGCTATGACCAACTCATGTTCGGTGCAGAATTCCATCAGCCTGCTTCCTCGATCATTCCTTTCACCTAATCCGAAATCTCCTACTATCTTCCCTTCTCTCCCTTTTCCTACCACAGCATTCCAATCTCCCATTACTATAACATTTTCATCACCTTTGATATACCTCAGAATGTCATCTATTTCTTCGTAGACCTTTTCAACATCCTCATCATCAGCTTGACTGGTAGGCATATAGACTTGTACCACTGTGGTGCACGTAGGTTTAGTATTGATTTTTGCTACAATAATCCGTTCACTGTATTGCTCATAATATTCTACCCGCTGTCCAAATTTCCTACTCAATATGAGACCAACTCCTGCTTGGCCATTGTTTGATTTAGTGCTAATGACCCTATAGTCACCTGACCAAAAGTCCTGTTCTTCCTGCCAGCGCATTTCACTAATCCCAACCAAATCCAACCTCTACCTATCCATTTCCCTTTCTACGTTTTCTAACTTCCCACTTCCTAGCAGACTTCTAACATTCCACTTTCCGATCCGTAGAATGTCAGATTTCCTCTTTGTCACTTCTGTGATGTTAACCCCCTCTCGAGTAGTCCCCACCCGGAGATCCGAACGGGGGACTAGTTTACCTCCGGATTGAAATTTTACAAGGGAGGAGGCCATCATCACATGTAATTATGTATAGAGAGGTGCATATCCTCGGGAATAGCATTACGGCTGTAGTTTCCCGTTGCTTTCAGCCGTGCAGCAGAACGCAGTGTAGCCATTAGTTGGCTTATATTATCAATATCTTAACCGTCTATTAGACTAGTAAAGAATTGATTTATTCTGAAAGGCTGCTACTCCCTTTCAGAATAAGTAAAGAGCAATTCTACTACAAAATACTAACCTTCTACTAACAATTAAATACCAAAATTTTACTAACGAAAAAAATACAACAAATACTACTACTAAAACAGTCTGTCATCAGGCCCACTCACATGCACCCTCACCAGACACACTCACTCACCTCAGTCTAATAGAACAATGACATATCTATATATATAAAAATCAATCTTACGTGATAGTTTGTCTGTGGGTGTGTGTGTATGTCTCCTATGCATTCATATACCACTCAACCGATTGCGATAAAACTTGGGTGAGATGTTGAGTACACTCTAAGGAAGGTTTCTGACTTAGTAAATCCATTTTACAATAGGTAGCGCACGCGTAGATTTAACAAATGAGCGACGATGCGCGAAGCATTTCAACAAAGTCCCGTATGAGTTCATATACCATTCGTCCGATTGCGATGAAACTTGGGTGAGATGTTGAGTACACTCCAAGGATGGTTTTTGACTTAGTAAATCCATTTTACAATAGGTAGCGCACGCGTAGATTCAACAAATGAGCGACGATGCGCGAAGCATTTCAACAAAGTCCCGTATGAGTTCATATACCATTCGTCCGATTGCGATGAAACTTGGGTGAGATGTTGAGTACACTCCAAGGATGGTTTCTGACTTAGTAAATCCATTTTACAGTAGGTAGCGCACGCGTAGATTCAACAAATGAGCGACGATGCGCGAAGCATTTCAACAAAGTCCCGTATGTGTTCATATACCATTCGTCCGATTGCGATGAAACTTGGGTGAGATGTTGAGTACACTCCAAGGATGGTTTTTGACTTAGTAAATCCATTTTACAATAGGTAGCGCACGCGTAGATTCAACAAATGAGCGACGATGCGCGAAGCATTTCAACAAAGTCCCGTATGTGTTCATATACCATTCGTCCGAAAGCGATGCAACTTGGGTGAGATGTTGAGTACACTCCAAGGAAGGTTTCTGACTTAGTAAATCCATTTTACAATAGGTAGCGCACGCGTAGATTCAACAAATGAGCGACAATGCGCGAAGCATTTCAACAAAGTCCCGTATGTGTTCATATACCATTCGTCCGATTGCGATGAAACTTGGGTGAGATGTTGAGTACACTCCAAGGATGGTTTCTGACTTAGTAAATCCATTTTACAATAGGTAGCGCACGCGTAGATTCAACAAATGCGCGACGATGCGCGAAGCATTTCAAAAAAGTCCCGTATGTGTTCATATACCATTCGTCCGATAGCGATGAAACTTGGGTGAGATGTTGAGTACACTCCAAGGAAGGTTTCTGACTTAGTAAATCCATTTTACAATAGGTAGCGCACGCGTAGATTCAACAAATGAGCGACGAAGCGCGAAGCATTTCAACAAAGTCCCGTATGTGTTCATATACCATTCGTCCGATTGCGATGAAACTTGGGTGAGATGTTGAGTACACTCCAAGGAAGGTTTCTGACTTAGTAAATCCATTTTACAATAGGTAGCGCACGCGCAGATTCAACAAATGAGCGACGATGCGCGAAGCATTTCAACAAAGTCCCGTATGCATTCATATACCATTCGTCCGATAGCGATGAAACTTGGGTGAGATGTTGAGTACACTCCAATGAAGGTTTCTGACTTAGTAAATCCATTTTACAATAGGTAGCGCACGCGTAGATTCAACAAATGAGCGACGATGCGCGAAGCATTTCAACAAAGTCCCGTATGCATTCATATACCATTCGTCCGATAGCGATGAAACTTGGGTGAGATGTTGAGTACACTCCAAGGAAGGTTTCTGACTTAGTAAATCCACTTTACAATAGGCAGCGCACGATTAGATTCAACAAATGAGCTACGACGCGCGAAGCATTTCAACAAAGTCACGTTTGCGTTCATATACCATTCGTCCGATAGCGATGAAACTTGGGTGAGATGCTGTGTACACTCCAGGGAAGGTTTCTGGCTTAGTACATACATTTTACAATAGGTAGCGCACCAGTAGATTCAACAAATGAGCGATGACACGCGAAGCGTTTCAACAAAGTCCCGTATAAAGTCATATACCATTCGTCTGATAGTGATAAATGTTTGGTGAATTGTTGTGTACACTCCAGGAAAGGTTTCTGGCTAAGTAAATCCATTTTACAATACGAAGCGCACGTTTATGTTCAACAAATGAGTGACTACGCGCGAAGCGTTTCGACAACGTCCCGTATACGTTCACATACCATTCATCCGATTGCGATGAAACTTGGGTGAGATGTTGTGTACACTCCAGGGAAGGTTTCTGGCTGAGTACATCCATATTACAATATGTAGCGCAAGAGTAGAATCAACAAATGAGCGACGACACGCGAAGCGTTTCAACCAAGTCCCGTATGCATACATGTACCATTCGTCCGTACCTATGAAACTTGGGTGAGATGTTGTGTACACGTCATGGAAATTTTCTGGCTTAGTAAATCCCCTATACAATATGCAGCGCACAAGTTGATTCAACAAATGAGGGACGACGCGCGAAGCATTTCAACAAAGTCCCGTATAAGGTCATATACCATTCTGCCGTTAGCGGTGAAACTTGGGTGAAATATGGTTGACACTCCAAGGAAGGTTTCTGGCTTAGTAAATACATTTCACAGTAGGTAGCACACGAGTAGATTCGACAAATGAACGACGATAGCGATGAAACTTGGGTGAGATGTTGAGGACACTTACGTGACGGTTTCTAACTTAGTAAATACATTTTACAGTAGGTAGCGCACGAGTAGATTCAACAAATGAGTGACGGAGTGCGAATCGTTTAAACAAAATCAGGTATGCGTTCATATACTATTCATCCGATTGCGATGAAACATTGATCAGTTATTTTGTACCCGCCAGGGAAGGGGACTTAGTAAATCCATTTCACAATAAGTAGCGCAAGAGTAGATGCAACAAATGGGTGACGACGCGCGAAGCGTTTCAACAAAATTCCCTATTGCGTTCGTATAACATTCTTCGATTGCGATGAAACCTTGATGAGTTATTGTGTACACGCCAGGGAAGGGCTTCGACTTAGTAGTACATTTCTCAATAGGTAGCGCACGAGTAGATTCAACAAATGAGTGACAGCGCACGAATCGTTTAAACAAAAACCCCTATACGTGCATATACCGTTCATCCGATTGCGATGAATCATTGATGAGTCATTGTGTACACGCCAGGGAAGGGTTTCGACTTAGTAAATCCATTTCACAATAGGTAGCGTACGATTAGATTCAACAAATGAGTGACAGCGATGAAACTTTTTGAAAGTTGTTGTGCACGCTCCCTCGAATGGTTCTAAATTAGAAAATCCATTTTATGATAGCTTAGAGGCAGTTAACATGTTGTGTATCCAAAAGCACTTCAAGAAACAGAATTTCAACTCCAACACTTTCTTTGATTGGCATTGCAACGCATGCCGGGTACAGCTTGTATCTAATAAACAAATTAACTTCATACTTACAACTGAATTATAATTCTGTGCTAGGGTGTCGTTTACACGGGGCTGATGATACAATGTCCCAAGTTTCTAAATTAACCAACTTACTCTCTACATTATTAATATGGTTATATTCAAATATGTCATTACCAAATTGACGCCTATTAATAGGAAGTTCTCATAGATGAAGTTACAGAGGTCCTTTTCCTCTCAACTCATTTGGTTGTGTTTTTGCTGGTATTTGACGTACATTATTGTACATAACAGTGTTTGGAAAGAGCTGATTCAATGTTTATTGTGTGGGGAATGTCATCGAACTCTGTAATGATAGAAATAAGGGAATAGAAGAGGTCTGAGGGTTGTACATATTTACACCCATTACAACAAAATAAAAACTATCAGGAAAGTACTGTAATTCTGAGACTAGGTCCTTGAGAAATGTGCATATACAGCCCTTTCTTTTTGTTATTGATGCATTCTCGACTACGTTATTGTACTCCA
Source organism: Meconema thalassinum (assembly GCA_946902985.2). Taxonomy (NCBI): domain Eukaryota; kingdom Metazoa; phylum Arthropoda; class Insecta; order Orthoptera; family Tettigoniidae; genus Meconema; species Meconema thalassinum. The sequence goes on from OX336395.1 coordinate 46,798,156, forward strand.
CTGTATCTTTCCCCTAGATTCACAGTGAATTAATATTGCACTGGATTAACTTCAGAGCCCGGGAGAACTATGTTTTAAACTCACTTAGGGGCAAAGTGAATATACCTTGCGTAATATATTGGCATGTATCCTTCTATAACAGGGAAGGTTTTGAGTTAGTAAATCCATTTTACAATAGGCAGCGCAAGAGTAGATCCAACAAATGAGTGACTACGTGCGAAGCGTATCAACATATGCGTTCATATAACATTCATTAGATTGCGATGAAATTTTGATGAGTTTTTGTGTACACGCCGGGGAAGGTTTGGAGTTAAAAAATCGATTTTATAATAGGTACCGCACGAGTAGATTCAACAAATGAGAGACGACGCGCGGAGCGTTTATACGAAGTGCCGTATGCGTTCATATACCATTCGTCCGATAGTGATGAAACTTGGGTGAGATGTTGTGTACACTACAGGGAAGGTTTCCGGCTTAGTAAATCCATTTTACAATGGGTAGCGATCGGGTAGATTCAACAAATGAGCGACGACACGCGAAGGATTTCAACAACGTTCCGTAAACGTTCATATACCATTCGTCCGATAGCGAAGAAACCTGGGTGAGATGTTTTGTCCACTCCAGGGAAGGTTTCTGGTATAGTAAATCCATTTTACAATAGGTAGGGCACGACTAGATTCAACAAATGAGTGACGACGTGCGCAGCGTTTCAAAAAAGTTCCGTTTGCTTTCATATACCATTCATCCGATAGCGATGAAACTTGGGTGAGATGTTGCGAACACTGCAGGGGAGGTTTCTGTCTGAGTAAATCCACTTTGCAATAGGAAGCGCACGAGTAGATTCATCAAATAGCAATGACGCGCGAATTGTTTCAACAAAGTCCCGTCTGCGTTCTTATACCATTCGCCCGATAGCGTTGAAACTTGTTTGATAAGTTGTGTACACTCCTGAGAAGGTTTCAGACTTAGTAAATCCATTTTACAATAGTTATTGCACGAGTAGATTCAAGAAATGAGCGACCATACCTGAAGCGTTTCAAGAAAGTCGGGTATGCGTTCATATACCATTTGTCCGATAGCAATGAAACTTGGGTGAGATGTTTTGTACACTCCAGGGAAGGTTTCTGGTTTAGTAAATGCATTTTACATCAGTTAGCGCAGGAATAGATTCAACGGATGAGCGACGGCACGCGAATCGTTTCAACAAAGTCCCGTATTCGTTCATATACCATTCGTCCAAGAGCGATAAAACTTGGGTGAGACGTTGTGTACACTTCAGGGTAGATTTCTGGCTGAGTAATTCCTCTTTGCAATAGGTATCGCACGAGTAGATTCAACAATTGAATGACGACGCGCGTTGCGTTTCAACAAAGTCCCGTATGCGTTCATTTACCATTCGTCCGATTGCGATAAAACTTTGGTGAATCGTTGTGTACACTCCAGGAAAGGTTTCTGGCTTCGTACATGCATTTTGCAACATGTAGCGAACGAGTAGATTCAACAAATGAGTGACAGCGCACGAATCGTTTAAACAAAATTCCGTATGCGTTCATATGCCATTCTTCCGAGTGTGATGAAACTTTGGTGAGTTGTTGAGCACGCTCCCACGAATGTTTCGAAATTAGTGAATCCATTTCACGATAGTTTAGAGGCAGTTAACGGAAATTGAGAAAATTAATATTGCGAATCCAAAAGAACTTCAAGAAAGAAAATTACAACGCCAACACTTTCTTCGATTGGCATTGCAATTCATTCTGGGTACAGCTATATATATATATAAAAGAATGTCTGTTTGTTCGTCTTATATGCGTTCATAAACCATTCATCTGATTGCGATCAAATTTTGGTGAGTTGTTGTGCACACTTCTGGTATGGTTATAGGCATAGTTATTCCAATTTACAATAGATACCGCTTGAGTAGTTTAAACAAATGGTTATACGCGATGCATTCATTTACAATTCATCCGATTGCGGTCAAATTTTGTGAGTTGTTGTGGATACTCGAGGGAAAGTTATATGCATATTAAATTTAATTAACAATAGATGGCGCGCGAGTAGCTTCAACAGAATGGCGAGTGATACGTTTCAACAAAGTCTCACATGCGTCCATATACCATTTATCCCATTGCGATGAAACTTGGGTGAGAGGTTGTGTACTTTTCAGGGAAGGTTTCTGGCTTAGTAAATCCACTTGACCATAGGTAGCCCTCGAGTAGGTTCCACAAATAAGCGACGACGCGCGAAGCGTTTCAACAAAAGTCCCGTATGCGTTCATATACCATTCGTCCGATAGCGATGAAACTTGGGTCACATGTTGTGTACACTCCAGCGAAGGTGTCTAGATTAGTAAATCTATTTTACAATAGGTAGCGCTCGAGTAGATGCAACTAATGAGCGACGAAGCGCAAAGCGTTTCAAGTAAGTCTCCTATGCGTTCATATACCATTCGTCCAATAGCGATAAAACTTGGGTGAGATGTTGTGTCACTCCAGGAAAGGTTTCTGGCTTAGTAAATCCACTTTACAATAGGTAGCGCACGAGTAGACTCAACAAATGAGCGACGACGCGCGAAGTGTTCCATCAAAGTCCCGTATGCGTTCATATACCATTTGTCCAATTGCGATGAAACTTGGGTGAGATGCTCTGTACACTCCAGGGGAGGATTCAGGCTTAGAAGATCGATTTTACAATAGGTAGCGCACGAGTAGATTCAACATACGAGCGTCGACGCTCGAAGCGTTTCAACAAACTCCCGTAAGGGTTCATATACCATTCATCCGATTGCGATGATTTTTTGGTGAATTCTTGTGAACACTCCAGGAAAGATTTCTAGCTTAGTAGATCCATTTTAAATAGGTAGCGCACGAGTAGATTCAACAAATGAGTGACGGCATGCGAATTGTTTCAACAAAGTCCCGTATGCATTCATATACCATTCATCCGATTACGATGAAACTTTGGTGAATTGTTGTGTACACTCCAGGAAAGGTTTCTGTCTTAGTGCATGCATTTTACAATAAATAACGCACGAGTTCATTAAACAAATGAGCGATGGCACGTGAATCATTTCAGCAAAGCCCGTATGCGTTCATATACCATTCATCCGATTGCGATGAAACATTGGTGAATCGTTGAGTACACTCGAGGGATGGTATCAGTCTTAGTAAATCCATTATACAATAAGCGTACCAGTAGATTCAACAAATGAGCGGCGGCGCGCGAATCGTTTAAACAAAATCCCGTATGCGTTCATATGCCATTGATCCGATTGCGATGAAACTTTGATGAGTTGTTGTTTACTCTAACGTGAAGGTTACTAACTTATTAAATCCATTTCACAGTTGGTTGCGCACGACAATATTCAACAAATGAGTAACAGCGCACGAATCGTTAAAACAAAATTCCATATATGCCATTCATCCCATTGCGAAGCAACTTTGGTGGGATGTTGTGCACGTTCCAACGAATGTTTCTTAATTAGGTAATCCATTTTACGATAGTTTAGAGGTAGTTAACGGAAATTGAAAATAATGTTTTGTATCCCAAAGCACTTAAAGAAACAAAATTACAATGCCTATGCTTTCTTTTTATTGGCATTGCAACGCATGCCGGGCACAGCTTGTCTTATCTTTTATATAATAAAAAAGAATGTCGGTCTGTTCGACTTTTATGCGTTCATAATCCATTCATCCGATTGGGATCATATTTTGGTGAGTTGTTGTGCACACTTCCGGGATGGTTATAGGCATATTTAATACAATTTACAATAGATAACGCACGAGTAGTTTAAACAAATGAGTGAGGGCGATGTGTTCATATACAATTCATCCGATTGCGATCATATTTTGGTGAGTTGTGCACACTTCCGGGAAAGTTATATGCATTTTCAATCCAATTTACAATAGAAAGCGCGTGAGTAGCTTCAATAAAATGGCGTGCGATTCATTTCAACAAAGTCCCACATGCGTTCATACACCCTCCGTCCGGTAGCGATGAAACATGGGTGAGATGTTGTGTACATTCTAGGAAAGTTTCCGGCTTAGTAAATACATTATACAATAGGTAGCGCACGTGTATATTCAACAAATGAGCGAAGACGCGCGAAGCGTTTCAACAAAGTCCCGTATGCATCCATATACCATTCGTCCGATAGCGATGAAACTTGGATGAAATTTTGTGTACACTCCAGGAAAGGATTCTGGCTTAGTAACTCCATTTTACAATCGGTAGCGCACGAGTATATTCAACAATTGAACGATGACGCGTTAATCGTTTCAACAAAATCCCGTATGCGTTCATATACCATTCATCCGATTGCGATGAAACTTTGGTGAATTATTCTGTATACTCCAGGAAAGTTTTCTGGCCTCGAAAATGCATTTTATAATAGGTTGCGCACGAATATATTAAAAATGAGCGACAGCACGCGAATCGTATCAAGAAAGTCCCGTCTGCGTTCATATACCATTTATCCGATTGCGATGAAACTTTGGTGAATCGTTGTGTACACTCCAGAGAAGATTTCAGGCTTAGTACATCCATTTTGTAATATGTAGCGTACGAGGATATGGTAATGACTTTTATTGATCTAGATAAGGCCTATGATAGCATCCCTAGAACAAAAGTTTGGGAAAGCTTAACAAATAGGGGGATAGGCAAGGAACTGAGAGACTTAATAAAAGGAATGTGCATGGGTTGCTACAGTAGTGTGAAGACTAGAATCGGGACATCGGAATGGTTCAAAATTTACACTGGACTAATGAAAAGAAGTGTGTTGTCACCATTATTGTTGTTAATGGTGATGGATGACATCATGAAGGCAGCAATGAAAGACTATAGTAGGGCAAAGATGGAGGTAATCTTGTTTGCAGACGATGTTGTGATACTGAGCGAGGATGAGATGGAGGTACAAGAACAGTTAGACGTAATAAATGAAAAGATTGAGCAATGGGGATTGAAGATAAATGTGGTGAAGAGTAAAACATTGGTGGTGAGTAGAGGTACCAAAGAAGAAAAAGGAGTAATCAAAGTAGGAGATAAGGAATTGGAAGTGGTGAAACACTTCAAATACTTGGGAAGTGAACTGACTGAAAATCGAAGACTAGATTTGGAAATTAGCAGAAGAATACAACTCGGGAGTGCTTTCTACCAACAGGTACTGTCCCCGATAATCCGGATAGTAGGCTGTCAGAAATCCGCCCCCTCAATCGGATTGCCAATAAACAATCGCACCGGCACAGCTACATCAATAAAAATGGCACTGACAGATACTACCGAGATTAGAGCACAGTAGTTAACATGAAATTATTGTGGAACACACCAAAATATACGGGGGTTCATACTTACCTTTTACTTACCTTTTCAATTTAATCTCGGGTCTGGGTTTTCAACTGGATCACTTAATAGTATGCCCTCACAATAACCTCCAACACGATATTTAAAATGAACCAAAACGAAAACAAGAAAATTTAAAATGCACAATAATTTATTTCACATAAAGAAAATAATTTAACAAAATTTAACAACAAAATATACGTGGCAATCAGAAGCCATTGTCCATGTAACCATGTCCTCCTGTAGGACTTGTAGACTTCACATACAAAATTTCAGCTTTCTCTAGCTCAAAAGAACGTAATAATAATAATGCACTCTGGAATGGATAAGGGAGCTGGGACGAGACATATAGCAATTGTTTCCTTGTTTATGAACTTCATATTTTATTTATAACCGCAAGGCTGCTATGTAGATGACCTTGGCCTCTATCATACAGTTATCTGGCCACCTGCGATACACCCTGCACCATGTCGCATGCTTGCATCGTCAAATGGACGCACCTGTCCATCCAATGTTAGCATATGCTAGTTACCTCAGAGCCTAGCTCCTTTTCAATACACTTTAAATGTTCACGTCTCAACTCAAATATTATCACGCAAATCTTTTAAATGCTCCGTTCAAATATCAATGGATTACTCTAATAATCCCAAATCTTGTTTAATTGTATAATCCAATTGTTGAACTAGCGTTGTTTAGAGTATAATAACTAAAACGCTTAATGTTTATAACAAAAAGTTCATTAATTATTTATAACATTTTAAATTGTTTATAACATTGTCAAACGACAATTGAAAAATTTATACACGCCTCTATTAATCCCGTTCGTTTCAAATTATTTTAAAGATATTTACATAGTTATTTACATTATTTATATTCTTTATATTAGAAATACATTAAACCACACGTTTATCCGGTTGATAATTACTTAAATCGTGGTGATATAATCGACCAATGAAGGTTAGTTATATTTAAATTTTAGATTCAGGTTTAATAAGATGTAATAATTATTATTATTTGTGACGGTAACCTCCATTCAAAATCGTTATCTCAAATTATTTAAACACTCTTGTTAATTTTAACAGTAACTTCACATGAATAAATTTCAAAGGACCTGAACAATACACTCAGCGGAAAAAATACCTCGCTCAAAACGCACAAAATTGCACCAAAATTGGCCCATAATTCATCATATATCTCATTATATATGGCATCAAAATCTTCCACAATACCTACAAAAAACCTCCACTTACAAATTCATCAACATCATCAATATTACTGTGGGAACCTCCTTCACTTATTACAGGGCATTATTCATCAGCGACTTTTACACGTCCACTGAACTAACTATTATACATCCATAGTTCCTCGTTAAAAATTCTTATATTCATCAATTGTATCAAAAACTGTTATTATATTTAACCTTCGTGGGTTTCATTCATGAATCGATATGAAGTAAAAATTTGCCAATCACAAATAAATTTAATAGCAAATACGATTAGACACGCCTCCCTGGTCTATCAAAATTGAGATTAATATCATCAAAGTATCGCAGTATAAAAATACTATCTTCAATCAAAGTTCATCTAAACTGCATAAATAATCGAATAGAATACAATTAGACTTTGGAATGCAAACATTATTGTTCCAATCTAGAATTTAGAAAAACTCTTATCAAATGTTCATTACTATAGTGTACTCAATAAATCGTACTCAAAGTTCATATTTCATAAAATTGTCTATAATGCAATGGTATTTCAGAATTGACGATAAATGTCTATGTTGCAATCATGTTCATAAAACGACTAGTATTTCCAAGATCGTCGATAAAGTAGAAGATTTTAACGCTCTAAAATCTTTTAATCATTCTTCTTTCTTGAGCATGACAGAAAATTGGTCAAAGTAATTTACTGAATAGAATTACTTTAATAAAGTGACACGCTGTCTGAATTCAAATTTGCCATAGAAAATCGTTAACATTACAGTCAAATCGTGACTACAAAAATATGCAAATTACTGAAAGAATATAAATAATATCAGTCTCAATTGATCCAAAATTATTTAAATATGCCAATGACATAACAATGTCTCAGTAAATCGTAGAAAAAGGCATAAATCAGCAAAGTGAACAGAGATATCAAGCAAGAATATGGGGCAAAATATATGGGACAGAAAATATGGGAAAAATGGTTGCTCAGATATCGCTAAATGACTCAAATAAAACAAGAAACGTTCACGACTACCTTATCTGTTGATTGAAGTTCTAGAGGAAAATTTCCAAAGAAGACTGCTGTTGGTTCCATTTCACCACCGTAAAGATGTGCTCCGACCTCGAACCTGGAACCTGCACCCTCGGAGAATAGAACTGCTTCCTCCTCCGGAAATTGCACTGCTCCGTGTAGACGATAGACATCCTTCTGGCAAAACTCTTCTTTGTGAGCCGGGTCCATCCTGGCCTCTCATGAAAATTCCCTGAAGTTCTGGTAGAAATTCGCCATGAAGTTTATTGCAATTATTTCCGCAGAAATGTTCATAATTGTGGAGTACGAAGATATTTCCACTGCCATTTGATGTAATTCAGCGATGGATAACGATGCATGAGTGTAGTTGGATGTTCACTACATGCTCGCTTTTGTAGAATGATGATTAACGAAGTTCCATGCTGCTATTTCACTCCATTAATATATGTCCCAATTGCATTAAAGTTTTAGCCTTCCATCTCCACTTCCGTTATAATAATAGTCGAAAGTACTGCCAGATTATATAGTTCCATTGTAGAATGTGGCGTTGTATCACCAAATGTAATCTTCAGTATCACGGTTGCAATACATGTGTCAGCCGTAGCGTAGAATGTGGTTTTATAAAAGCGCTTCTCAGGTGTCGAGAAAATCACTTTTGTCTGCAGTCTTAAAATGCGAATATCTTCCAAAGTATAATAGTGAAGATGTTCAACTTTCTTACACGCCTCAATATTGTAATGCACAATTGAATTAGCATAAATGCAGTAGCTAACTCTTGATAGATAATCTTGTAGACTCGTTTATGTGTGCGCTCCAACTTCGCCTAGTTTCAGTAACCGTAAAATTGTACTGCTGCACGCTCAATGCTTGTTCGATGCTGTGGGCTCTGCCACACGTGCTAATGACGACTTGCTTCACTTAAGAACTCGAAGTCTGACAATATGAGAATCAGAAAAAAAATGAGCCATGAGAGCCTCCTCTATGCTGTGTAAGGCCTTTTATCAACTTCTTAAGGGGCGTATCCATCCCTCTCATAGCTTGCTCCTCCGTCATTGCTAGAAGTTCTAACTTTGGCTATACTTGACGGATTTTCAAATTTCAAAAACTCATAATTAATTTCTTCAAAATTCCAAATCAATGCCATAACTGAAAATAGATTTCCACAATTCTGCATGCCAAAAGTAATTAAATATGGTAGTTTCAGTAATCTCCGTCTCCCTCCAAGCTATCATTCATTGGTTCGAGCCTCTCCTCCAGTAGCGTAACTTTTCCTCAGCACAATTCCTTGTTTCCCTGCGACTGCGTCGTAAATCTCAGATCCTTCTTGAAGAAAATCATGACGTCACCAAGAATCTCAGCTCATCCAGCCTACTTGCATGAAGTCTGCGTCATCCGTGCCTACGTCATGAATATACACGTCACAACTATGACAGCGATAGCTTTATTCACATATGCCAATACAGCCACCGTGGTCTCAATATAATTCAATTTACGGGGGCATTCTCCCTTCACCACGTTTTAAAAACAGTTGCAAATTGTTTTTAAACTCTGTGTTATAAATATCTGAATTCACTTGAACACGAAATTGAATTATAATTCTACTCTTGTATGATATTTCCTCTATGTTCCTTAATCATAAGTATCTTCTTCTCTGGGTTGTGTGTGGCTAATGCATTCTTTCCTCTCTACTTTCTCTTCTGTCCTGTATTCCTGTTTTCCAAATTCTGCTGGCTTGTAGAAGGACCAGGATCGATCACTACATCCTGTCTTTTCTTCTGGTTTTCAGCTTCCTTCTCTCGTAATTCCTTCAGATACTGCTGACTTTCTTTCTCTCTCTCTTGATACTTGTCCGGTGTCATAACCTGACCTTGAGAATTCTGATTCCGATTCTGGTACTGGTTATTTCTGTTGTCGTTCCTATTGTACCCATTGTTATTATAGTATCTACCTCTTCCATTATTATAGTTCCCTCTATTGTTGTTCCAGCCTCGTCTTTGCTGATATGGACGGTAACCTTGTGATCTGTTGTTGCGAAAATAATTGTTCCTGTGAGGACCTACATTTTCAGTTTTCTCTTCAGCAGGCTTATCAGTTTGCTGAACTTGATCCATGTAGACTGTATTAATGTCTTTGAATTCGTGCCTCTGACCTTTTTGAACCAAATTTGGCATTGGACTCGTGTAGTCAAGCCTTCTCAATAGTTCGTCCATACTGGTCAAATCCCTGATATTTGACGATATGAAAAGTCTTCTTACCTCCACAGGCAGCATACGAGAAATAGCATCTATCAACTGCTCTGTCGACAATGGGGGTTGTAAGAATCTCAAGCGCGATAACTGGCTCGTGAAGAAATCAGCGTACCGTGTTGGAAGAGTACCCGAATACTTCCTCGAGTATACCTCAGCTCTTGATGAATTTTGTGCTTCTATTGACCAGAATCGTTTTATCAGTGCCTCTGCAAATTCATCGAAATTACTAAAAGTGTACCGAAATGCTCTGAACCACTCAAGGGGTCCTCCAGCTAGAAATCTTTCTACGATTCTCATTTCTCTTTCTCTAGGAATATGGGCTTCAATAAAATAGTCTTTCAGGTTTCTGATATACTCGATCGGTGTTAGACTATCTGTATTACTATATTTCTGAGGCTTGTCCTCAAAGTTTCGGATGACTGTCACATTTCTTGGATATGAATCCATGTAATTCTTCCCAGTATCACGATATTTCCATTCAGGTTCAATATTCCTATCCTCTTCTTCTTCCCGGAATCTGAATATACGTTCCTCAGGACTAATATCTCTCTCTTCAGTAGCGAGGTTACATCTCCTCACGTAATTTCTATTATCTTCACAAGTCAATCCTTCTGGATCCTTATCTGTGATTTCCGTGATGACATTCCTAATCAACTCTTCTTTATACGTTTCCATCATGCTAGCTTCTCCTAGTTTCAAATTCTGAAGTTTGCTCGTAGTTTCATTGACATCAGAGACAACCTTATGAATTTGTTCCTCTAACGCGGTTTTTAATGCTTGCACGTCCTGACCTATTTGAGTTCTATCCTCTACCTGCTTTTCGGATAGCGAATCCATCCTTATATTCAAGTCCTTTCTAATTTGAACTACCTCATTATTTATATCTACTTGTGTACGGGCAAGTTTTCGTTCAATTCGCTCCTGAATCTGATTGACATGTTCCCCACTTGACCTGTTCCATTCATCTTTCCAAACTGTTACATTTGCAGTTAACATTTCAGCAATATCTACTTCAATGTCTTCCTTAAGTAAACGATTATGATCTAAGACTTGGGTCCTCATGACCTCTACATCATATTTTAATCCAGCTAAAGAAGCTGTTGTCCTAACAGACTCGTCAACCAACCTAGTTGTTAAAGCACTAATGTTACGAGTACAAATCGTTTTTGAAGTTTCAATTTCTTCTCTAACCTTATTAACATCAGTTTGAACTTTGGCAATGTCTACAAAAACTGTATTAACTTCTATTTGTATCTTATTGATATCGCTTTGCATCTCATTTACATCAGAATGAATATTATTTATGTCTACATGAACGTTTGACACATCGGTTCGAACATTTCTAATCTCTTTTTGAACTTCTTTTACCTTGTCTTGTACAGTAGCAACATCATTCCTAACAACGATTACTTCTGCTCTAGCACATGAAATATCACCCCGGACATTAGCAACATCAAGCTTCAACATAGTAAGGTTTTTCTGGACTGAATCAACCTTTCCCTGTACATTGGATAAATCTTTATGGACATTGGATAAATCTACTTTAACATCCGAGACATCCTTGTGAATGTCAGTCACGGCATTCTGGATTCCCTGGGTACTGGTCTGTAAACGCGACACATTATTTTCCAAGTTTGCAGAACTGGTCTGAAGAACTTTCATATTCTCCTCCATTCTAATAGACAAATTACTAGCATTCTCCTCCATCATCTGCTTCATTCGACTAGCATTCCTAGCTTCCATCTCCCTCGCACTTTCATTCATGCTAGCTTTCAACTCCTCCAACATTTTTCTCATACTCTCATCCGCCATCTCAATAATATTTCAATAATAGACTGCGTTAGGGACATACATCAAACAGAGCAAGATAACAACATCTGAGCAACATCTTTCACCATATATAAGTTTGAGCAATTTTCTGTCTTAAATCTAACTTATAATTACCTTATAATTAACCTTCGTAGACACCTTATGTTGAAATAAACTCAAGCACATGTTCAAATTTCTTTGGTTCATTTTAAAATATCCTAACACAAATAATTTACATTTACAATCCAAATAGTTTAATTTTATCTTTAATATGACTAAACATGTCATAAGCCGGTCAAATAAAATAAGACTCCAGATCATAGGCGATTTTTCTAAGTTTCCAGCCTATTTAACCTCTCTCAGGTTGTATAAGATCTGATCTTTTCTGAGTGTAATTTTCCTAATACAACACAACATTTAATCCCTATATAATCACACTCTCAAATTCTACAATTGGCCAAGACATCTAACAAAGAATCAACCTCTTTATTTGAGTCTTCACAATCCCTTTGACATCGATAACTTGGTAATCCAATGTTATTCGAGCGTTCCACACGTTGATTACACCAATCCAACTGGCGTTCAACCTGGTAATCCAGTTTTGTCGAGCCCCACGAAATTGCGGTGCCAATCCTACTGTCCCCGATAATCCGGATAGTAGGCTGTCAGATATCCGCCCCCTCAATCGGATTGCCAATAAACAATCGCACCGGCACAGCTACATCAATAAAAATGGCACTGACAGATACTACCGAGATTAGAGCACAGTAATTAACAAGAAATTATTGTGGAACACACCAAAATATACGGGGGTTCATACTTACCTTTTACTTACCTTTTCAATTTAATCTCGGGTCTGGGTTTTCAACTGGATCACTTAATAGTATGCCCTCACAATAACCTCCACCACGATATTTAAAATGAACCAAAACGAAAACAAGAAAATTTAAACTGCACAATAATTTATTTCACATAAAGAAAATAATTTAACAAAATTTAACAACAAAATATACGTGGCAATCAGAAGCCATTGTCCATGTAACCATGTCCTCCTGTAGGACTTGTAGACTTCACATACAAAATTTCAGCTTTCTCTAGCTCAAAAGAACGTAATAATAATAATGCACTCTGGAATGGATAAGGGAACTGGGACGAGACATATAGCAATTGTTTCCTTGTTTATGAACTTCATATTTTATTTATAACCGCAAGGCTGCTATGTAGATGACCTTGGTCTCTATCATACAGTTATCTGGCCACCTGCGATACACCCTGCACCATGTCGCATGCTTGCATCGTCAAATGGACGCACCTGTCCATCCAATGTTAGCAGATGCTAGTTACCTCAGAGCCTAGCTCCTTTTCAAAACACTTAAAATGTTCACGTCTCAACTCAAATATTATCACGCAAATCTTTTAAATGCTCCGTTCAAATATCAATGGATTACTCTAATAATCCCAAATCTTGTTTAATTGTATAATCCAATTGTTGAACTAGCGTTGTTTAGAGTATAATAACTAAAACGCTTAATGTTTATAACAAAAAGTTCATTAATTATTTATAACATTTTAAATTGTTTATAACATTGTCAAACGACAATTGAAAAATTTATACACGCCTCTATTAATCCCGTTCGTTTCAAATTATTTTAAAGATATTTACATAGTTATTTACATTATTTATATTCTTTATATTAGAAATACATTAAACCACACGTTTATCCGGTTGATAATTACTTAAATCGTGGTGATATAATCGACCAATGAAGGTTAGTTATATTTAAATTTTAGATTCAGGTTTAATAAGATGTAATAATTATTATTATTTGTGACGGTAACCTCCATTCAAAATCGTTATCTCAAATTATTTAAACACTCTTGTTAATTTTAACAGTAACTTCACATGAATAAATGTCAAAGGACCTGAACAATACACTCAGCGGAAAAAATACCTCGCTCAAAACGCACAAAATTGCACCAAAATTGGCCCATAATTCATCATATATCTCATTATATATGGCATCAAAATCTTCCACAATACCTACAAAAAACCTCCACTTACAAATTCATCAACATCATCAATATTACTGTGGGAACCTCCTTCACTTATTACAGGGCATTATTCATCAGCGACTTTTACACGTCCACTGAACTAACTATTATACATCCATAGTTCCTCTTTAAAAATTCTTATATTCATCAATTGTATCAAAAACTGTTATTATATTTAACCTTCGTGGGTTTCATTCATGAATCGATATGAAGTAAAAATTTGCCAATCACAAATAAATTTAATAGCAAATACGATTAGACACGCCTCCCTGGTCTATCAAAATTGTGATTAATATCATCAAAGTATCGCAGTATAAAAATACTATCTTCAATCAAAGTTCATCTAAACTGCATAAATAATCGAATAGAATACAATTAGACTTTGGAATGCAAACATTATTGTTCCAATCTAGAATTGAGAAAAACTCCTATCAAATGTTCATTACTATAGTGTACTCAATAAATCGTACTCAAAGTTCATATTTCATAAAATTGTCTATAATGCAATGGTATTTCAGAATTGACGATAAATGTCTATGTTGCAATCATGTTCATAAAACGACTAGTATTTCCAAGATCGTCGATAAAGTAGAAGATTTTAACGCTCTAAAATCTTTTAATAATTCTTCTTTCTTGAGCATGACAGAAAATTGGTCAAAGTAATTTACTGAATAGAATTACTTTAATAAAGTGACACGCTGTCTGAATTCAAATTTGCCATAGAATATCGTTAACATTACAGTCAAATCGTGACTACAAAAATATGCAAATTACTGAAAGAATATAAATTATATCAGTCTCAATTGATCCAAAATTATTTAAATATGCCAATGACATAACAATGTCTCAGTAAATCGTAGAAAAAGGCATAAATCAGCAAAGTGAACAGAGATATCAAGCAAGAATATGGGGCAAAATATATGGGACAGAAAATATGGGGGAAATGGTTGCTCAGATATCGCTAAATGGCTCAAATAAATCAAGTAACGTTCACGACTACCTTATCTGTTGATTGAAGTTCTAGAGGAAAATTTCCAAAGAAGACTGCTGTTGGTTCCATTTCACCACCGTAAAGATGTGCTCCGACCTCGAACCTGGAACCTGCGCCCTCGGAGAATAGTACATCTTCCTCCTCCGGAAATTGCACTGCTCCGTGTAGACGATAGACATCCTTCTGGCAAAACTCTTCTTTGTGAGCCGGGTCCATCCTGGCCTCTCTTGAAAATTCCCTGAAGTTCTGGTAGAAATTCGCCATGAAGTTTATTGCAATTATTTCCGCAGAAATGTTCATAATTGTGGAGTACGAAGATATTTCCACTGCCATTTGATGTAATTCAGCGATGGATTACGATGCATGAGTGTAGTTGGATGTTCACTACATGCACGCTTTTGTAGAATGATGATTAACGAAGTTCCATGCTGCTATTTCACTCCATTAATATATGTCCCAATTGCATTAAAGTTTTAGCCTTCCATCTCCACTTCCGTTATAATAATAGTCGAAAGTACTGCCAGATTATATAGTTCCATTGTAGAATGTGGCGTTGTATCACCAAATGTAATCTTCAGTATCACGGTTGCAATACATGTGTCAGCCGTAGCGTAGAATGTGGTATTATAAAAGTGCTTCTCAGGTGTCGAGAAAATCACTTTTGTCTGCAGTCTTAAAATGCGAATATCTTCCAAAGTATAATAGTGAAGATGTTCAACTTTCTTACACGCCTCAATATTGTAATGCACAATTGAATTAGCATAAATGCAGTAGCTAACTCTTGATAGATAATCTTGTAGACTCGTTTATGTGTGCGCTCCAACTTCGCCTAGTTTCAGTAACCGTAAAATTGTACTGCTGCTCGCTCAATGCTTGTTCGATGCTGTGGGCTCTGCCACACGTGCTAATGACGACTTGCTTCACTTAAGAACTCGAAGTCTGACAATATGAGAATCAGAAAAAAAATTAGCCATGAGAGCCTCCTCTATGCTGTGTAAGGCCTTTTATCAACTTCTTAAGGGGCGTATCCATCCCTCTCATAGCTTGCTCCTCCGTCATTGCTAGAAGTTCTAACTTTGGCTATACTTGACGGATTTTCAAATGTCAAAAACTCATAATTAATTTCTTCAAAATTCCAAATCAATGCCATAACTGAAAATAGATTTCCACAATTCTGCATGCCAAAAGTAATTAAATATGGTAGTTTCAGTAATCTCCGTCTCCCTCCAAGCTATCATTCATTGGTTCGAGCCTCTCCTCCAGTAGCGTAACTTTTCCTCAGCACAATTCCTTGTTTCCCTGCGACTGCGTCGTAAATCTCAGATCCTTCTCGAAGAAAATCATGACGTCACCAAGAATCTCAGCTCATCCAGCCTACTTGCATGAAGTCTGCGTCATCCGTGCCTACGTCATGAATATACACGTCACAACTATGACAGCGATAGCTTTATTCACATATGCCAATACAGCCACCGTGGTCTCAATATAATTCAATTTACGGGGGCAGTACGGGGGCTAGAATGGAACAAGGATATACCAATTAAGGCTAAAGAATTTATGTACAAAGCATATGCAGCAGAAACTTGGACAATGACTAAGAGGGATGAGAGCAGAGTACAGTCAGCTGAGATGGGATTCCTGAGAAATATGGTCCAGGAAACGAGGATAGCCTGAGAGAGAAATGAAGATATACGGAAAGAACTGGAAGTACAGAAACTAAATGACAAACTGGAGCAAAAGAGATTGAGATGGTTTGGACATGTTAAACGGATGATGAAGTAAGGCTACCACGACGAGCACTGGAACGACGGATGACAGGGAAGAGAAGACGAGGAAGACCAAGAATGCGTTGGATGGACTCGGTGAAGAATAGCATTAATAAGCAGAACCTAAATTGGAACACCGTGTCGGATGTGGAATGGTGAAACAACAGAACAATGTGGAGAGGAACCATATTTGCCCCCATCCAGTGTCAGCTGGAAAAGGGGAAATGAAGATGATGATGATGAAGACGAGTTGATTCAACAAATGTGTGACAGCGTCGAATCGTTTAAACAAAATCCCGTTCATATGCCATGCATTCCATTGCGATGAAACATTGACGAGTTTTTGTGTACACGCCATGAAAGGTTTTCGACTTAGTAAATCCATTTTACAATAGGTACCGCACGAGTAGATGCAACAAATGAGGGACAAAGCGCGAAGCGTTTCAACAAAATCCCGTATGCGTTCATATACCATTCATCGATTGCGATGAAATTTTGAAGAGTTGTTGTGTACACATATGTGAAGGTTTTAACTTGGTAAATCCATTTCTCAGTAGGTAGTGCACGAGTAGATTCAGCAAATGAGTGATAGCGCTCGAATCGTTTAAACAAAATCCCGTATGCGTTCATATGGTATTCATTTGATTGCGATAAAACTTTGGTGAGTTGTTGTGCACGCTCCCACGAATGTTTCTAAATTAGTTAGTCCATTTTAAGATAGTTTAGGGGCAGTTAATGGAAATTGAAAAAAAATATAGTGTAACCAAAAGCACTTCAAGAAACAAAGTTACAACACCAACACGTTCTCTGATTGACATTGCAACGCATGCCGTGTTCAGCTTGTAGATAATCAAATTTTAGAATTATGTTCATGAGCCCTACATGACAGTATTGCCAATATGATTCCACGCCTCCTAATAGGTCCAATTTTTAAATGCATGTAATTTCCATACTGTCAATTTTATTTCAACAAAATTTCGTATGTGCTTTGTGTACCATAACTGATATGAATATACATATTTTTGAGAACCACCCAACTGCCAACTGTTGAAAGATGTTTTCTATACTTTTATCCTAACCTCAATAATATCATAAATTATCAGGCAACGGTGCTAAACTTTAGACACATAAAGTACCTAAAATTGTATATTATATTGAATAACCGATATACGACAATGCTCCCAACATAACTGTATGTGTGTTGATATGTTCCATGTTTAACCGCATGTAACTTCCATACTGAGTAATTGATATCTGCTAAAATTAGCACTTCTATATATTGTAATATTTGAAATTAAATTTGAGCTACTCATACATGTCAGTCTCGCCAACATAATTCTACGCGTAGTGATAGGTTCTTTGTTTAACTGCACGTAACCTCCATACTAACGAATGGACTACATCCTCATTTTGTACGTACAGTGTATGCTTTAGGACATGTAATTGTGCCTAATTTATGAGGCAGTAGGGCTACCAACTGTGTATAATAACTCAAGTCTTTTGAACTCTAGATTGAAATCTCGGAATATGTCTGCGGAATACTCTTCAAATTAAGCCAACTCTAAGTCCAACGTAAACCGTCACAGTTATGCTACATACATAATTCCATGATAGCGTATAGGATCAAGGTTCAACTGTATGGAACTTTCTTACTAACAAATGAATTCAACTGAAAGATATAACTTGGCATATTTTAGAATGTATCAGGGCTACCAACTGTTGATAAATACTCTCCGCAATGTTCAACCCAAGTCTCAATGTATTCAGAGAAACTGTTCAAAATTTGGAGCATATGTATATACGACAATTTTAGAGACTCATTTTGAGCAACCCATACCTAACTGTTGGCAAAATAATTCTGCACGTGCAAAAAGGTTTCATATCTAACTGCGTGTAATTACCATAACAGTTAATGGATAATTACCACGTTTTATGTATGTGTGTGTGCCATAAGGGACTTATTTGTGCGGAATTTTAGAGATAGCAGACCTACCAAGTACTTCATAAATCTCTGTGAGCATTTGAGCCGTAGACTCTCAGTATTTCATTGTGCATGGAAGGAATCAATTTCAAACATATTGTAGTGCTCTAGTTGGCTCCAATATTTTAGGTATATTCTGAACAAATCATAAATGCCAGTATTGCCAACTTAATTTTTTCATTGTTCAAGATAGGTTGACGTAGATCAATAATTGGCATGAATCTTAGTTTTAAATCAAATTAGTATATTTAGGTCGTCACAGAACTACTTGTTTTCACCTGTAAATTCAACCTTGAGCTAGGTAGGTAATGCTAGTGATCAGATTAACAAACTGTTTACAATAATTAAGCAGTTTCTTGAGAGGTTAGCAAGAGTATTCCAATCTCTTAAGGTACGGTTTGGCTACAGATATGATCGCATGCCCACATCGCTGGCGCTGAACACTTGGCACATAAAGATAGAAAAGCGGTTTCCCTTACCGGCGACCATCGTCCTTCATCCACTGCCTCCTACAATAGAATCAGCGTCACTTGCTTATAGACTACAGGTTTGTGGTATAAACATTAATCAGCTGATTATATTCGTAAATAATATAACGTTGCCAGATGACCTTCAGCGGAGTAAAGTAAGCGGAAATTTTGCTTATTTTAGAGAAGAAGAGATGATGATCGAATTAAGTATATGTACATGAAGCGAAATCAAATTCAAACTAATAACATGTACAAAACTATGTCTTGATGCACTGATTCATCGACACTTGCTCTATGACGAAGAAAATTTAAGGAATACTCGAGGCTTAGTTAGCCAATAGGTCGATAGCAAAACTATTTTTGTCTCCCTAAGAATAAGGGCTACCGTGTTACCGTGTGTCTGTCGTAAATAGCATGTATTAAAATACAGGGGAACAAATAAGCACACTTGCTAGTCTAGCTTATCATTTCAGCACATTTAAGTGACAAGCAACAACATTTATTAAAATATTATCTGTTTATTTTGAGAAATTGCAAATACTGGCTGTATGGAAGCCATGACACTGTTTCATGAAGATATGAGAGCCTTACCGTTATTGTTTTGTTCACGAATGCCCAGCAATCATCGCTGCCGAATTGAAATGAATTGACGCCAGCCCAGATCGCTGCAGGTAAACCAGCGCCACTTGTTTACATACTTGCATAACGCAGCGCTTTTGAGGGTTCGCAAATGCGAGGCAGCCTTGTCACTCGATTAACTGGCGCGTTTAAGATCCCCTTCGGGGCAATGAATTCCGGCAGCTTGGCGTCTCTAAAAGCCAGAGTAGTTAAAAGGGACGTAGTACAGTAACGATATTATTCTTTTGAAATTGATATAGATTACATATTTATCCATGAAAACCATGACCCCAAATACCCTGGCTTGATATATCACTTTGCCTGCATTAAAAATGATTAACTTTAAAATATTCCTTCGGTAAGTAAAATTAATATTGAGGAGTAGAAGCGAGATCAGTTCCTGGTTCTTGATCAGGACAATTTTCCTGGTTGTGATATTAATGAAAGATGTTCCAATTATCATGTCATAAGTTGGATCGCTGGATCTCGAATGTTGTATTCACCTTTCTCAGATAATTCAATACAATTAAGAGCCCACTGCAATCTACAATGTTTATACCAATGATTTCAGGATCATATGTCTTGATTTTTCAAGTCCTGTTGTAGAGGAATACTTACGCATTATGTAATACTGGAGGACATTCTACTACCACTGTATCTGGAAGAAAATTTGTTATCGAACGAAACTTGAAGACGATCGACCTAATTCATATCAGCGAGATGTCTTATTCATGTAGCATATGTGAAGCGCAGTTTGCCCTCAAAGGAAAATTGAAAAGACACATCTTATCGCATATAGGTGAGAACCCAACCTCATGTGGTACAAGCGAAGGCAAATATGCACACGGTGGAGCTTTGGTAAGACATAAATTAATCCATAGGGGCAAGAAACCTTACTCATTTGGCTTATGTGAAGGCAATTCTAGTATTAAGGGGTGCTTAAAGAAAAACATTCTAACCCTAAGTGGCGATAAGCCCTATTCTAGGTTTAGTGGAAAGGGAAGCCTGATGACTCACATGGAAACTCATACTGTCGTAGAGCCATTCTTATGTACCCGATGCGATGCCAGATTTGTCTCGAAAGAACTCTTGCAGAGGCACATAGTGACACACAACGGAAACAAGCCTTACATATGTAACATATGTGATGGTAAGTTTGCTCGGATAGGTCAATTAAACATTCACATGTTCAATCATAGTGGTGATAAGCCGCACGCATGTAGCAAATGCCAAATGAAGTTCAGTTTGAAGGGAGATTTGAAAAGACACCAGTTAACTCATAGCGGTGAGAAGTCACACGTATGTCCCACGTGCGATGCCAAATTTGCTCGGAAGAGTAATTTGAGTTCACATGCTTTGATCCATACCGGCGAGAAGTCACACATATGTCCCATGTGCGATGCAAAATTTGCTCGAAAGTATGGTTTGAATTCGCATGTTTTAACCCATATCGGCGTGAAGCGTTACTCATGTGGCGTATGCGAAGCTAACTTTTCTCAAAAGAGTCATTTAAAAACACACATCTTACAGCATAGCGGCGAGAGGCCTTACTCATGTAGCATTTGTGAAGCCACTTTTACTCAAAAGAGTAATTTAAAGACACACACCTTAAGGCATAGCGGCGAGAAGCCTTACTCATGTAGCATATGTAGAGCCAAGTTTGTTAGCAGATGGCTATTGAAGAAACACATGTTAACCCATAGCGTTGAGGAGACATATTAATACCATTTGTGAATCCTACTTCGTTCAAACAAGTAATATGAAGATAAAAATGTAAATCTCTTGAGGTGAGATACTATATTTCGTTTAGCAAATGCGAAGTGCAATTTAATCAAAAAAGAACATTAGCAAACGTGTTAACCCACAGCGGCAAAAATGCATACTTATGAAACTTACAACGGCAAATTTACTAATACAGGCAGTTTAGAGTCATACATGGAAGTCCATAGATGCGAAATTGATGCATCATATGTGATGCCATATTTGCTCACTAAGCACACGTAAATGAACAAATCATACCCTATAGAGGAATGTAGCCATGTTCATGTATTATATGCAAAACCAACGCTTCTAAGAATGGTAAGACGTGTATAAAGAGACATGTTTAATCATAGAGACGCTGTTCGTGTAGCATCTGGGAAGTCAATTCTTTTCAGAGATATTTACCTTCGCTTCGAGATGCCATTTTCATGTGCTTTATGATAATGCAAGCGTGTTTCAAGAATAAATTGAAGAAATACATGCTTATCTACAGTGGGGAGATACCATATTCGAGTTGCCTATGAGAGACCATATTTGTTCAAGGGAAAATTTTAAAAAAAGGCATCATAGTTCACAATATCAAATTCACAATTAATTTGGTTAAACTATCAAAACATACTCCGAAGGCACGCATGAATACACATAGTGGCGAGATGCCTTACACATGTATATGCAACGCTATTTATACTTGGAGAGGTGATTTAAAAGCACATGGTAAATCATAGTGGCAAGAAGACATATTTGTATGACATATGGGAAGCAAAATGTACTTGTCAGTTCAGTGTGTGCCACCTTGCCGCCAACATGTAAGAGGTGTTTGGTTGATACACAGAATATTCAAAATTGCCATAATTAAATTAAAATGCAGAAGGTTCGGCGACGAACCTGGAGCTAGTCGGCAACAAGGTGAAGACATGGTGATCATTGAACGTTGAAAGTTGCGCAAACCCCCCCAACAGAAGAAAACAGACGATATTCGTATTGGTTCATTCGAACAATGCATGGACACCAAGCATTAAACCACATCAATTGTCGAATGCAGTTCACTAAATCTATCACTACGAGCACTAGTGATAATCCGTATTTGTTCAATTTAAAATCGAAATAGTTTCTTCCGTTTTGACTATCAAGTCATGCACACCAAGTTTGAAACATAATTGCTATTTACTTATTGACTATGTCGCTGTGAGAATTTGTGAAAACTAATGTGATAGAACAGTTTTCGTGGCATTTTTAAGCAGGTTAAACACATGTTATGAAAATTGGTGAGATGATCCACAGCTCACTTTTGACATTTTCCACGAGGACTTATTTCACTTTTATATTCATGAAGCAACTCATTACGAACACTTCAGCATATTCTCTGACATCTCCAAGCATAAAAACAGAGTTGTATAATCGAAGTATGGAAAGCACATTTCAGATTAATCAGTGTAGAATGTCTTTCTATTTTTTGAGCGTCTTCTTAATGTAGATTATGATTAGTAAATATGTTTTTACCTAGAATAGTACTGACGATGTATGGAACTGGATGACAATTTGAATGTTTATTGGTATAGCAGTAATTGCTTTTATGTATACTAAAAGTTTTCATAACGTTGCAACATGGTGCGAGTTTAATGAACTCGAGATTGCGTTTTTAACCATGTTGAATGAGGTGCCCTATTAGAATGTTCCCTGCGTGGATTTGTCTGGAAACCACAGTATAAAAATTCTATTACTTCACGTGGGTAGTATTTAAAGAATATCGTCTGTTAGTCCAGTGAAATTAGACATAAAAAGGGGCCCGACCTTGCAAAAGGTCATGTAGTTCTAATTATTTTATATGTTGTTTGGACCTCTGCCTATAGTAAAAAACAAATTTGCAACTTCGAAAGTCCTGTGCTAGCTGTGTAATAGCCAAATAACAGCCAGATATTTGCACTTTTTTCCGGTATTGCTCAATATCGTCTAAAATATGCCTCTGATAAAAAACATTGTGAATACCTGTTTACAAGTATATTAACTTGTCTACAATTTGAGTCGTAAACGAGCTCTGTACGTTTAGTAGTTCACGAGATACAGTTATTTAAAGAATGGATGTTTTTTTCAAAAACGCAAAACTAGTTGGTTTTGGTCTCCTAATTGGACAAATATTGTCAAAATTTCTCACCATATGATAAATATCAATCATAAATAACTTGAAGCTTATTTTTTACCTTTAATTTGAGCCTTGACTGTACCTGTAGGCCAAGTGCTTCTCCCAAAAGTGGCATGTAACAGAAAAACCTTAAAAAATTGAAATCTGGTGAAATCAATTAAAACAAGTTTTGAGCATATCAGACAACACGTACAGGGCCTGTCCTGATTAAATCAGAGTTAATATTATGATAAGTGTATGTAGCAATGGTTTCATAATGATGGGAGTGATTTCGTGTTAATTATTAATTATTTATTGAAATGATGTGTTAGATTCCGGTACGTATAATATTACTTCTTATGGCGTGCAGTTATTTGTGATCATTTTCTGTGTTACTATGGTTTGAATATTTTTGTGTGATCATAGCGTTGATATGTTTCAACTCTGCTAGTACTGGCTGGCATTATTATGGATGAGGCAGAAATGACTGAGGAGGGAAGAACAGCAACTGAAATGAGCTACTTCAAAGTGAGCGGTCTCTCATCATGTTTGTAAAGGAAAACGAGACTTACCAAATCCTAAGAGCCAAATTCAAAACTGCATTGGATAAGCTGTGGGTCCAATATTTTTGCATGTGTACTCTCATTAAATATTCATTCAGGCAGAGCGTGCTGGTGATTGGAACCTTCACCTGTATTCTGTCCATAAAATGCTACCATTTTCATTCTGCTGGACGCTATTTCTACGCAAAGAGTGCTCACCTATATCTGCAAGATATGATGGCTCTAGAAGATCGGATGGATCATACTGAGTTTGAGATGTTTACAGAAGGAGGTTTTATTATCTGCCGATCTGAGAAGTTTTGGCCTGGCCTGAGGCTGATTGACACAGGGGCGTGGAATCTCCAGCAGTGTGCTAGTCCGGTGGACCGTAGGAATTGTGCTCATGGTAAACGTATGCGAGGAATTAGGACGTTTCTGCCACGTATCCTATCCTACTGGTGAACATCATGTTGTCATGAGGCCTTCTCGAATCATTCGAGATAATGGTGATGCAGAAAAACAAAACAAAAATGATTTGTTCTCCACCCTCCATTTCCCATCCCTGATAAATTGGTATCCATCAGTAGGGGAATAGTTGGTGGCCCTAACATAAATTGCCACTTGGCCCAACAACTGGGAACTGAAGGTGTTAAGAAAATCATTGGGAATACGTTTGATAAAGTAATCTTTAAACGTAAGGACAAAGTAGCCACATTGCCACCCATCACCACGTCTGTTAAAGTGGGGAACAAGGGAGTAGTTGTCGATCCACTTGCTATTTTTCAAATGGTGTGCATAACCAAAAAATCGGACGAAGACCTGAAAGAACATTTTAAACATGAATTAACCTCATTCCCAATATCTTTGTTTAATGAACAGGGGATGCGAAAGGGGACCAAGTCCAGTCTCTTCTCTGCTTTCACTTCACTATCCAGTCACACACCAGCTGACTCCAATACTTACGTTGTTTTGGATGGGGACTATCTTTTACACAAGGTTGTCTGGCAGTGCAAAACGTCGGTGAAAGCCATTGTTTAAGGTTACATCAGCTACATTAAAAACCACACAAAATTTTCTGAACGACTCCGACACTGTGCTACTCACTTCTGTAATGACATCATTTTTGAAGAATCCACCATCATCCAACTACCTCAGAAAAATGAGAACAACAAGAGGTGCCTCATCCCACTTCCTTGCGATTCATTCGAGCAGAATGGCACACAAGTAAATGTAGCCGAAGAAGATGCTGATCGGGACACCATTACCATGGCACTATCCAAAAGTCCTACATTTGACCGTGTGATCGTAGTAGGAGAAGATGTTGACCTCCTCGTACTCCTCAATGGTTTAGGCTCAGGTGCAACTAACATCTACCTTCAGAAGAGTAGCAAAGGTGAAGCCGGCTCTGTCCATTACTCAAGCTCCTCTTTCATACATCGACCTGCTCAACACTATCCAGGTACAGTGCTTTTTATCCATGCGTTCAGTGGGTGTGATACCACTTCAGCCCCTTATGGGCTTGGTAATAATAATAATACCAAGTTAGCTAATATATAAAAATATCCCCAACTTGTAGAACTGCTGTCAGACTCCAGTAACGAAACCATAGCAAAAGCTGGGAAGAAGTGCTTTGGTATTTGTACGGGGGGGGGGGGGGGGGCTGATTTCCTAACAGACTCCCTGAATCGCCTTCGCTACCAACTGTTTGGGCCGATAACCTAGATGTTAGGCCCCTTAAACAACAATTATCATCATCAACAGTTTGTTACATCTGCAGACAACATCAAAATCAATCTTGCTCGCTTGCCCCCAACAGAGGATGCAGCATGCCACGATGATTACAGAACTTACCGCCAAGTTCAAAAGTGGTTGGGGGTCAACAATATTCCTACATATTGGGGATGGAAGCTTACCCCTATCACTACAACTACGTGCTCCTACTGCGCATGATTTCCTGCAATTGCAGAAAAAGTTGCTGCGGCGGTTGCAGTAGCCGCAAAGCTGGATTGAAATGCTCAGCCCTTTGTCGAATTTGTGGTGGCAAAATATGTCAAAATGTGCAATCGCTTCAGCTAGAGGATTCTGACAATGAGGAAGACATCCACACCTCTACATTTCTAGAACGCAAAACGAGCCTGCGCCTGCTGCTCAGTTCAAAAATTCCTCCAATAAACCTGCACCATCGTCAGAGGAAGATTTTTCGAGACCGAGGCCATCACAAGTGAAATTACGATGAGACCTGTTGCTTCATATAATATTTTTAAATGATTTTTGATGTAACGTTTTTCTTTTGTAATAAAACAAAATAGTACCTATGTGAACTCTCTTTCATTTTTCTCGAATTCAATATTTCAAGGTTTTCAGTTACATGCCATATTTGAGAGAAGCACTGGGCCTACAGGTACCCGTTAATGCTCAAATTAAAGGTAAACAAATACACTTCAAGTTCATATCAATAACATTTCACATAGGATGAGTATTTTGAAAAATATTTCGTAAATTAGGAGACCAAAACCAACAATTTTTACTTTTTAGAAAAAAACATCCAATCTTTGAATAACTGTACCTCAGGAACTGCTAAACATACAGAGCTCAGTTAGGACTCAAATTGTAGACAATTTAATATACTTGTAAACAGGTATTCACAACGTCTTCTCTCAGATGCATAGTTTAGACGATATTGAGCAAAACCTGAAAGAAATGCAAAAATCGGGCTGTTTTTTGGCTATTACACAGCTAGCACAGGACTTTCGAAGTTGCAAATTTGTTTTTTTAATATTGGCACAGGTCCAAACAACATATAAAAAATTAGAACTACATGACCTTTTGCAAGGTCGGATGTATATTTTGACTGGACTATGTGTCGGGATGCTTGGCTCTGTAGACACTAAACAATCACCACTTTAATTCTAGTATTTATGTTTGGTAGCTTAAGATTATCATATACTCGATGTGTACTCATGGAAGTCTTATTTTGTGCGGCTAATTCTAAGAGAGGGCCAACAGCCAATAAAGGCAGCAATTATAAATAAGGTAATGCCATACTAATCTACTGTGAAATGTAGTTATAAGTTGATAAATGATTGGTCAAAAAGAGACCATTCTGATTTGGATGAGAGAAAATAGCCATTAGAGATAGTTGATTCCGCATTGCGTCAACGGAATCGATGTAGGTTAATTATTATCAAAATATATTTCTTGATCTCAACACTGGTTTAGCCATACACTGTCATCTGCAGAGTATATACGTTGACCCGGCTTTTTCTTGTTTTGACACTGGTTAAACATTCCTACGTATAATAAAACATAGACAAAAACCCGGCATGATTTATGTTCGCATGACTGGTTCTCTGTGCATAACTAACCAATTATTGAGAAACTGCCGTACAACTTCTGACTAAGATTGATTTGTGCACCTGCTTAAAGGGAAGATCTGTTTTGAGACCGTGATATACAAATATAATATTACTAAATGCCAATACTGAAATCAGGGGTGTATCCACAGGGGTCGTGGCTACTGAAGTAATACTTTATGATTGTGAGTAAACCCACTTGCATAGCTGAGCTGTCTACATTCTGTAGTACAAAAGGTGGATCTGTGAGAGTGATATTCAGTGGCCTACGATCGATTCCAATTGGCAAGGGTTTGTCAACTGGTCACGTTGCCACTGCCATTGTGTTGATAAGCTGGCTAGAAATCATGGTTATTTAATCAGACTGCTTTTATTTAACTGCTACTTTCATACATAGATTTAACATAAGCTAGCTGAAGCGAACGGGTATGTTAAGAAAGATTTTTTCATTTCTATGAGGTCAGGGGATGTCGATAGAGAGAGTTTCTCGGAGGTTTAAACCTAAGACAGGACGTGTGGTGTGTTACCAACCGATGTGTGAGATGGCAACTCATAAAAGGAGGTTACTGCAGATATTAAAATTCTCAGGAAATACACGGGTCATATTTAAAATAGGTTTTTACGAAAACTCAGAAAAGTAACGTAGTTTGTCATATACTTAACAACTTGCCACTCACACAGCTACATCGCTGTTTGAGTCTTCAGTCTTTTGACTGGTTTGATGCAGCACTCCATGCCTCCCTGTCCCGAGCTATTCGTTTCATCTCTACATAGCTACCACACCCTACATCCGAGGCAATCTGTTTAACATATTCTAACCTTGGTCTACCCCTACAGTTCTTGTCCTCGACCATTCCTTCCATAACTAAACTTGCTATTCCTGGGTGTCTTAGAATGTGTCCTACTAACCTATCTCTTCTCTTCATTAGCAGTCGCCAGAAACATCTCTTCTCTCCCACTCGTCACAATACCTCTTCGTTTTTAACCCAACCTACCCAATGATCTTTATCATTCTCCTGTAACACCACATTTCAAATGCTTCAATTCTCCTCTTTTCTGCTGCACCAATAGTCCAAGTTTCACTTCCATAGAGTGCCACGCTCCATACAAAGGCCTTCAAAAATGACTTCCTAATACCTAAATCTATATTCGATGTCAACAGATTCCTTCTTTGTAGAAATGCTTTCCTTGCCTGAGCCAACCTACTTTTTATATCCTCTTTGCTTCGTCCATCACTGGTTATTTTGCTTCCTAAGTAACAGAAGTCTCCTACTTCCTTCAGCTTTTAACCTGCCAATTTGATGTCCATAGAGGTTTCTGATTTATTTCGGCTGCATTCCAGTATTTTTGTTTTACATTTATTAATTTTCATCATGAATTCTCTCCGTAAGACGGAGTCCATACCATTCAAAAATTCATTCAAATCCTCATGCTTCTCGGCCAAGATGACGATGTCATCAGCAAATCTCAGAGTTGAAATTATTTCTCCTTGAATCTTCACTCCCACTTTAAATTTTTCGCCAATTTCCGTCATTGCTTGCTCAATGTAAAGATTGAAAAGTATGGGTGATATGTTGCAGCCTTACCTTACACCTTTCTGAATACCAGCTTCTCTCTCATGTCCTTCAGCTTGAATGACTGCTGTCTGGTTTCTGTATAGATTGTAGATCACCCTCCTATCCCTGTACTTTATTCCAATAGATTTCAAAATGTCGAACAATTTAGTCCAATCAACGTTATCAAAAGCCTTTTCTAAGTCTACAAATGCCATGAACGTTCTATTATCTTTCCTTATTCTACCTTCCAAAATCAGCCTAAGACTTAGTACAGCTTCCCTTGTTCCTACATTTCTCCTGAAACCAAACTGGTCTTCACCCAACTCCGTTTCTATCTGGCTTTCAATCCTCTTGTAAATTATTCTAGACAGGATCTTTGAAGCATGAGTAATCAAGCTTTCTTTAGTATAGGGATGATTACATTCTTCTTGAAATCAGGGGGTACCTCACCTGTGTCATAAATCCTGCACACCAAGTGAAATAACCTGATCAGACTTTCATCTCCTATGCAGCGTAGCAACTCAATCGGTATATGCTTTATGCCTGGTACTTTGTTCCTGCGTAAGTCCTCTAATGCTCTGTCAAATTCTGATCTCAATATTAAATCTCCTTTTGCATCCTCATCAATTTCCTCCTCCCTTTCCATTGCACGATTCTCAATCTCCTTTCCCTTATACAAACTCTCTATGTAAGCTTTCCATCTCTCAACATTTTCTTCCCTAGCTGTTAGAGGCTTTCCATTTGTGTCCTTAATATTACAGCACTTAGTCTTCCTTTCCCCAAAAATATTCTTAATCCTTCGATAAGCTGTGTCTACTTTTCCTAATTTCAGACAATTTTCTGTACCTGAACATTTCTCTTTCGCTTCCTTGCACTTCTTGTTAACCTCATTTCTCAGACGTCTGTATTCTGTCTTCCCTTTTTCGTCTCTTAGATTCTTGTGTTTCCGCCTTTCATCCATCATTTCTAGTATATCCTGAGTGATCCACGGTTTTCTACCTATTCTTTCTTTCCTACCAATGTTTTCGTCAGCGGATTTTGTAATTTCATTCTTCAAAAGTGCCCATTCGTCTGCAATTGAAGTTTGTTTAGGGGTTTTCATTAGTCCTTCCTTTATACTCTTCTTGAATCTTTCGTTTATATCCTTTACTTTCAGTCTGTCTATTGCCCACCTTTTTGGCTTTGGACTTTTCTTCAGTTTCTTCAACTTTAATCTGCATTTCACTACAACCAGATTGTGGTCAGAGTTTATGTCAGCACCAGGATATGTTTTACAATCCAAAATCTGTTTTCGAAACCTCTGCTTGACCATAATGAAGTCGATTTGGTAACGCCCTGTATCTTCTGGTCTCATCCGTGTATATTCTTCTATTGTGGTTATTGAATAAGGTGTTAGCTATGACCAACTCATGCTCGGTGCAGACTTCCATTAGCCTGCTTCCTCGAGCATTCCTTTCACCTAATCTGAAATCTCCTACTATCTTCTCTTCTCTCCCTTTTCCTACCACAGCATTCTAATCTCCCATTACTATAACATTTTCATCACCATTGATATACCTCAGAATTTCATCTATTTCTTCGTAGACCTTTTCAACATCCTCATCATCAGCTTGACTGGTAGGCATATAGACTTGTGCCACTGTGGTGCACGTAGGTTTAGTATTGATTTTTGCTACAATAATCCGTTCACTATATTGCTCATAATATTCCACCCGCTTTCCAAGTTTCCTACTCAATATGAGACCAACCGCTGCTTGGCCATTGTTTGATTTAGTGCTAATGACCCTATAGACTCCTGACCAAAAGTTCTGTTCTTCCTGCCAGCGCATTTCACTAATCCCAACCAAATCCAACCTCAACCTATCCATTTCCCTTTCTAAGTTTTCTAACCTTCCAATTCCTAGCAGACTTCTAACATTCCACGCTCCGATCCGTAAAATGTCCGATTTCCTCTTTGTCACTTCTGTGATGTTAACCCCCTCTCGAGTAGCCTAGTCCCCACCCGGAGTTACGAACGGGGGATTAGTTTACCTCCGGATTAAAATTTTACAAGGGAGGAGGCCATCATCACATGTAATTATGCATAGAGAGGTGCATATCCTCGGGAATAGCTTTACGGCTGTAGTTTCCCGTTGCTTTCAGCCGTGCAGCGGAACGCAGTATACCCATTAGTTGGCTTATATTATCAATATCTTAACCGTCTATTAGACAAGTAAAGAATTGATTTATTCTGAAAGGCTGCTACTCCCTTTCAGAATAAGTAAAGAGCAATTCTACTAACAAAAATACTAACCTTCTACTAACAATTAAATACCAAAATTCTACTAACGAAAAAAAATACTATAGTTCCACCAACAACAAATACTACCTCTAAAACAGTCTGTCACCAGGCACACTCACATGCACCCTCACACATCACAGTCTAATGAAACAATGAACTATAACTAATAAACAATGCAACTGCCACCAGAGACACTCACACACCACAGTCTAATAGAACAATGACATATATCTAATAAACAAACTAACTACATACTTAAAACTAAAACTAACTACAAACTTACTGTACTGTAATTGAATTGACAATATTTACAAAATGCAATTTAGATAGCAAATACTTACAAAATGTAATTTAGTTTCAAGCCCTGTTACCAACCTAAAATATAGGACTTGACAATGATAAGATTTTTGTGTGTTCACAGTGTACCCGTGGCTCACTATTATTATGCAATATATTTATGGAACGTCCCTAGACTGTCCAATAATATAGTTGCTGTTGACAAACAAAAAATACGAGCTCGGCAACATTTCTATCGGGGGCTTATTATTTACAGTAGAGTTAGAATCACAGTTACAAATTACTTAACGAGGTCGATGATGAAATAATATGAAATTATTATCTCAGACTGTAAAGGTCGTAGAACATGTACAGCTTCATCTTGAAATCTTTTAAGGTGTCTTTAAAGGCTATATAATGGATACAATTGGTCCAGAAAGTTTACGTAACAGTAAAATCACAAAAAACATAATACTGATGTAGTTTATAATCAGTCGTGGCGGGGTGTTCACCGAATGAATGACACGACAGTAAAGTTGATTTTTATATAGGCCTACTGTATTAGTTTGAGCGTGCCAGTGCAAGACCAATATATTTTGCCCCCGGGAGTAACACCATAAGAACGTTCTTTTTCAAATCCCAACTCCATTTAGCCAATACCGCCGCTGATATAGATTACCCCATACAGGTTGAGATACACACACATCTGATAGACTGGAGGAGGAGTTTCTATGATGTAAGAGAGCAAGTTATAAAGCTTGGAAAAATGATAGCGATTATTAACCATGTTGAAACTTTGACTCTGTTCCTTATCTATTGTAACTTTCACGAGTTACAAAGATCGTAAATTCAAATCGCGGATTTGTGCATGGAGGTTGGAAATGTGATATATCGATTATTATTATTATTATTGTGTGACCATTTCATCTTTATTTTTCATCTTCTATCATATCATCATCATTAAAGTTAGAGTAAATCAAATGTAATGTCAGATTAGATAAGTAATTGAAAGGAGCTGAACTACCTATGAGTGGTAGAGATACTTACCCTCAATTAGATGATGTACAGCATCGATCTTCTCGCAGAGCATAAGATGGACAACGCAGTGGAAGTTACGTGCTAGGCCGAGAAGATGACAACTGACACCTCCAGAGGCGCGGACGTGCGTATTTCGCAAGGAAATAAGCACTGCCAAAAATCCCAAGACAACTCACGCCATCACTCGGTCTATAACGCAACCGGAAGGGAAGAATACTACTATAAATGAAACTCGAGGGAATAAGAAACAGGCCGAGAGGATGTATTCAAAAGGAATATCAAGAAAATGACTATGCAGAGAGCAACGTGTACACGCTAATATGAAAAGGGCGTTAATAAACAACAGGCAGAATTACGCAGAAAGACCAAATGATACATTTAGTACCGAAGTACAGCAATAAATAAGCAGTGACATAAAGGTCACCGATACACAGAGCGAAAAGATATGAGTAGAGTAGGCTAGACGTGCGATGTAAAGATACTAAAGGACAGACATGACGTTACAATAAATTAAGTGAAATGCGTGTCGTCGTGGAGAGAGAGGTACATACCGTAATTAGGCAGATAGCGACAAGACCGCAGACAATATAATTCAGAAACTAAAGGAATACTTCGGAACCATATCGCATCAAATGAACTACAGAAATGGGCTACTGTAAGACAAGGGTACGGGAAATAAATCAAATCGTAATAAATACGAGATACACAAAATAATCTTGAGGATTCTACGCGATGCAACAAAGATATAAGATCGTTTTGCTGGTCCCAAAGGATGTGGATTTGCCGGTTTTGGTACCGACCCAGAATTAACGTGACAAACACAGAATCGTCTGAAATGGCCATAATGGAATACACAAAAACACGGCTAACAAGAAGTTCCGTGACGAACTAAAAAGCCTACTTTTCTAAAAATTTAAGATTCATGCCAATGATTAATCTATATGGATCTATCTAGAATAATGACGAAATGAAATTTGTAATATCGAAATTTCTAATTAGTTCGAAATACGGTATACCTCGTATAATGTAGCCTAATAGAGAACTACAGTTGGCAGCCCAGGTGACTGAATATATTCTTAGTTCCATCACTTAAGGTACAGAATACAAAATTTGGTTGAAGTCCAATGGATAGCATGGACGTCACATGCAGTTAAACATTGGATCTAACAGCGCGCCTAAAATAATGTTGGCAACAATGACATACATGTATTGGTCAGAAATAATATGAAATAATATGATCTACTTTTGTGTCAATTTGGAATGAAATACATTAGTTAGTATAGAAGTTACATGCATTTTAAAATTGTACCCATCAGCAAGCTTAGAATCATGTTGGCAGCACTGGCGTAGGCCTATATTAGTTACTCCAAATTAATCTAGAATGCAAGCTACTATAAGTGTGCAAAATTTAGAGCTATTGGCCTGCATACTTTCTCATATTTTGATATAAGGGTAACAAAAATAGAGACAGTATTTATTAACAGTTGGCAGCCCTGGTTACTCCTAAGAATCGGCATAGTCATATCGGTTATGGTACACATAGCACACACGAAATTTGGTTGATATCCAAATGATAGTATAGAAGTTACATGTATTTAAATTAGGACCTCTCAGGAGGCTTAGAATCATGTTGGTAGCACTGACGTATATAAGTTACTCCAAATTAAAAACTCTCAGGTACTATACGTGTGCCTAGTTTAAAGCTGTCGGCTTGCATACTTTCTCATATATGGGTATTAGGATAAAAAATTGAGAGCATTTATTATCAGTTGGCAGCTCTGGTGGCTCTTAAGAATACGCTCAGTCATATCTGTTTATGTACACATAGCACATACGAAATTTGGTTGAAATCCAATTGATAGTGTAGAAGTTATATGCATTTAAAATTTGGACCTATCAGCAGGCTTATAATCATTTTGGCAAGACTGCCATGTATGGCTCCTGGAATTTAAACTGCAACATTATTATCTATACATGTGCCAATTTTGAAATAGCTCCCATTCATACATTCCAAGATATCCAACATGGAGCTCAAAATTCAATTGCGATTTTTCAGCAGTTGGTAGCACTGACATCATTTTCAAATATGGCCGTGAGATATTCAAGTATAGATCTTTACTCCTACCAAATTTTGTTGCGATTGCTACAGCCGTTTAGGAGTTTATAGGGGGGGGGGGGCCACACACACACAGCCAGCCAGACAGACAGACAGAAGGACAGACAGACAGACAGACACACATTTGCCCGATCTCATAAGTCTACTTTTTCCTCATTTTTGCAAAATATGAAAAGTAGGCTAAAAATACCAACATCACATGGTCATATGAGCATCAGGCAATGCAAGAAAGAAAGAGGATGGAATCCAACAATTCAACCGGCCCTGACCCCAAGACATAAATAAAAGAAACCCAGCTCAAAACGAAAGCCACCAGGCAAAGGTTAACACTCGCGTACCAAAGTCAAGAGAAAAGGGGAGGTAAGGAAATTAAGAAAATAATAAACAAATTAACATTTCTGCAACTCACCAAGACGCGACGTGGATTCAGAAGCACTAACATGAACGAAGCACAAACGCAACTCAAACACAAACACAATTAAAAATGAAAGTTAACTTTAAAACACGATATGAGCTCACTCCAGAACGAAGACGGAAGAAAAAAAGAAGTTAACAGAAAATGTGGATAGGCAGAGTACCTACCACATTAAAATAAGAACTTTACACAATGCACGTCCAGCCTCTGGCTCGAATGGCGGAGAAATGCCAAGATGGACACCGAAATTAGCACCAGCTTGACAACAAAGAAGGAAGAGACCAATCACAGAAAGATAGGCCTGAGTACCAAAGATAAAAGAAATAAACGGAAGTGAAGTTACGATTCGCACCAACCTACATGGCGGGCGGTAAATTTCGATGTCAGATCGAGAAATATAAAACACAAATAACAAAAATATATTAAATAAATAGGTTATGATAAATGAACCAAGAAAGTGGTTCTCCTTCAATAAATTTGGAACGTCCAGGATCCTAAAGAGACGTTCAAAATTTATTAAGAGGCACACAAAATGAAAAGCAAGAAATGGAAAAATTTAAGATAAACGAGAAGCATCAAACTATCAAAATTAATTAAAAATTAAACGTTGGGTGCTGACCAAAGACTAGGATAAATTAACATAAGTGACAAATAAAATTTAACTAAAATATTGCTTGCACAACGGTACGACACAGACAAGAAAGCGTGGGCATCACAAGGAAGCTGGCCATCCTCCCCAGCGAACACACACACAGTCTTCCCATCTCGCCCCGAAGACAGCGTTACATAAAGAACATATTTTCGATCTGACGAAGGATAAGTTAAGGAAAGTGCAATAAAGCAGAAATAAAAATGTTCAAAGGCCTACGTTCCTCTCGCGAGAATTTACAATAAGTGTATAATAAATCATATAGAAAATAAAGCATAAATAAATACGACCGAATCTTCATAATGAAGGAACAGAAGGGCATCTCTCCAACATCGGAATCAGACACGGACCCGAAATCTGTATGAGGGCGGAAAATTACTAAATTAATGACATGTAGTAAGTTAAATTATTTTAAAAGAAAGGGGGAATTTAGAATAAAATAATAAATAACAAGGGAGATACTAAGGCAAAGGAAGAGTACGATGATAATTTAACAATACGGCAATTGACAATCAGCTGATAACTGCATTCTGTAAGGAAAACATGACTGTGGGCGTGGCAATGCGCAACACGTGATGCGCAGGCAGCTGTAAGAAACACACCCAGTCAGCACGCATCTTCGCCGAAGATCTGCGCAGGCGCACGATAGGTACTGATACATAATACCAACGTCCTGACCTGAAATACACGTTCCACAAAAGAAAGAATAATGAAAAAACGGACTGGAACCTCATATTCACTTCAACAAACACTCAATTAAACAAACACGAAACCCACTAATAAATGTTTCCAAGCCGCAAAAATAGAATTATCACAGCACAAATATACGGGGAGCATAGTCGACAGAGTTACCACAAAAAAGACACAGAAGGATAGAAGGTAAGGGATTTATCGGCACAAGAATTGTGCGCGATAATCCAGGTGTATCTGCACAAAGGAGCCGGCCATACACAGGAAAGGAAAAGTACATACCGTCATCTAGTGGCCCATCCCATAACTTGATCCAATAAAATCGGGTGCTGCACGCCACTGGAGCCCGACAATCACAGATGACCCATACCACAGATGTCGCCGACCTAAAGTGGTTGGTACCTCAATTTAATACGCACCGTATACTTGGCTTTACAGTAAAAAGAATAAACATTTCGTACGTAATAAGAAATACTGCCTAACCTGATCAAAAAACGAAACATAACCAAACCTTGACCCCACCCACAAATGCTAATACGGAAGAATTACGAAAACTCATTCACACACAGATACATTCATCACGCAAAATATTCCAGTTCGTTTGTTCAAAGAAGATGACAAGATAGGCCTACCAGAAACAGTAAAAACAAAGAGATAAGAACATATCGCAAGGATACGGTATGGAGATTGGAAGAGGGAAAACATTCACAATTCATGGCATGTTATCTAATAACAATGCATAATAAATATAGAAGGCGGTGATATTTATTAACGTTGGGCTAGGCGTGATGAGGAGCTGGAAAACATCATCATTATGGGAGTGCGATAATCTGCACTTAATCCTGGGTAAACAATGGCCGCAGTGTTGTCAGCGATAGCACTCAGGAGAATGCGAAAACGTATGTTGCCACGTCAGAGCAACATTGGACCTAGCCTCTCAACAATGCACATTCCAATAGCAAAAGATAAACATGACATGAATAAATACAATTTAAAATACTAGTTCCACTCACTCCACTGCAAATGTCATGCAGGATGTGAACAGACTAGGTGAAATAAAATAAAAAGTTGTAACCCTACCTTATGCTGTTCCCTTGTAAAATACCTCGAATCCTGTTTCCATACTTCGACATGCAATAAGCAGATTCCATTAAGTATGATCTCATATTGTCACATTTCTCTAGGTACCTCTCTCAGATGGTGATTAAACGTTACATGAAAATGAAAGCAGAACAACAATACATATACGAGACTATTACAAAGCATTACGAAGACAATGAACTGGCTGGCTGGAATTCCGGATCTGTAATTAAAATGATTAGATAAAATAAAATATGTTGGCAGATTTCGGTTCGAAACCTCGCTCTGCTACCAATGAACTACCTATGAGTGGGAGAGATACTTACCCTCAATTAGGTGATGTACAGCATCGATCTTCTCGCAGAGCATAAGATGGAAAACGCAGTGGAAGTTACGTACTAGGCCAAGAAGATGACAACTGACACCTCCAGAGGCGCGGACGTGCGTATTTCGCAAGGAAATAAGCACTGCCGAAAACCCCAAGTCAACTCACGCCATCACTCGGTCTAGAACGCAACCGGAAGGGAAGACTACTACTGTAAATGAAACTCGAGGGAATAAGAAACAGGCCGAGAGGATGTATTCAAAAGGAATATCAAGAAAATGACTAGGCAGAGAGGAACGTGTACACGCTAATATGAAAAGGGCCTTAATAAACAACAGGCAGAATTACGCAGAATGACCAAATGATAAATTTAGTACCGAAGTACAGCAATAAATGAGCAGTGACATAAAGGTCACAGATAAACAGAACGAAAAGATATGAGTAGAGTAGGCTAGACGTGCGATGTAAAGATACTAAAGGACAGATATGACGTTACAATAAATTAAGTGAAATGCGTGTCCTCGTGGAGGGAGAGGTACATACCGTAATTAGGCAGATAGCGACAAGACCGCAGACAATAAAATACAGAAACTAAAGGAATACTTCGGAACCATATCGCATCAAATGAACTACAGATATGGGCTACTGTAAGACAAGGGTACGGGAAATGAATCAAATCGTAATAATACGAGATACACAAAATAATCTTGAGGATGCTACGCGATGCAACAAAGATATAAGATCGTTTTGCTGGTCCCAAAGGATGTGGATTTGCCGGTTTTGGTACCGACCCAGAACGAAGGTGGCAAACACAGAATCGTCTGAAATGGCCATAATCACAAGTGAAAATTATATAAATTGTCGGGTTTGACGCCATGTTGGAAAGGATAATAATAATAATGTCATTATTTTGTGTTACGTCCCTTTTAACATCTGCGGCTTTTAGAGACGCCGGAGTACCAGAATTTTGCCCCGAAGGGGATCTTTAACGTGCCAGTGAATCTACTGATACAGCTCCATCACATTTGCGCACACTCAAATGCCAGGTGACTGCGCATGATTCGATCCTGCAATCTTGGGGTCAGCAAGCGAGAACGTTACCGCCAGGCCACGCAGCCAGTTACTGTTGGAAAAGAGATCCAGAGGCTGAGAAAGAGAGATCGTTAATTCACGGCAGACTAGATCACACTGTATTAAGGAAGAATAGTTCAGTGACGGCTAAAATGAGAAAGGAAGAGATATAAAAGCTGGTTTGATGAGAAAAGAAAAACTTGCTTACGGCGAATCAAAAGAGAGTCTGAGATTTCGGCGATATTGATGGGAAGAGTCAAATAAAGGATTACCGTATACATCTTGTGACACCAACGGATACCGGAACCAGTAAGTCAGCAAGATATGATTTTAAATATGCCATATATCCAAGCCCCAGATGGGTCATTGGTGGACATTGGAAAAGGAATAGGCACAAATCTGAAATAGTGAGAAAGGGTACAAAATATACATTTAATCTTGCTTGAGAGATTTCTTGATTGGTAGAGGCTATATGGTTATGGATAGGAACCATATCATATATGTTGTGTTGGCCCAAGTGTAATTATATATATATATATACAGGGTGTAGAAAGAATGCCGCACTTGGAGGTCAGCAAGCGGTTTCTCGTCGAAATTCACGACAAAGGTTTATCTAGCAAAACCTAGTCCCGCCAATAGGTTTAATAGGAAAGGGAGTTAAGAATCGAGGCTCTGGCAACGCTGTAACTTCGTGCCGTGTGGCAGAGAACTGGTCGCATGAACTCGGTGCTATCTCATTAGCTCAGTGGGAAAAGATAATGCCGTGAATGTCGGTTATGGTCGAGTCACGTTCACGCCAAAAGTTTTTCAGTTAAAGTATGGAGTTGTATCCAATTAGCACCTCCACAATGATATAAATCATGTTGTGAGTAGTACATAAATGTTGTTTCTGGCTAGTCAGTGCAAAAGGTGCCAAAATGTAGTTTTGTGTGGCTATTTGACCGAGTTTTTGTGCATTATGAGCGTGAATTTTTTGAAAATAATCACTTTCGGCAGATTGGCGACTGTGCAGAATGGTGTCGAGCAGTTTTTGTGGCATTACAGTTGTTGTAATTCGTGGCAGGTCGAGTCCTCAATCCCACGTGACCGCTGCCATGTTGTTTATTCCGAGATAGCTGGCCCCATGACATGTGCCATATTTGCTTTTTCAAGATGGTGGCAGTACTTTGTTCTGTATCATGGATCTTTGTACGTTTTGCATTTTAAATACATATTGTAGGTCCCGGGTTCGATTCTTGGTGCTTTGTACTATTTTGTGTGTTCTATCTTAAGGACTTGTACATTTTGCGACTTGTGTAAATTGGTATGGTATGGTATGGTATATTGGCTTACACGGCCAGTTAATTAAATCTCATCAATTTTCTAGGTTTGTGCCGTGTTTTGCTCGGGGTTTCACCTAGGACACCAAGCTGGCTCATCAGCGGTCATTTGGTGTCCCCGCCAGAGCACCCACAGAAGTATCGAACTGCGTGCTACCTCCCTTTCTTATGAAGCGCACTTGCGCCTCTTTACTGCGAGAACTAAGAGCTCAAGCAGCGATAACCTCCCTATGAAGGCTTCCAAAAAAAATCGTATACTGGCTTTCACGGCCAGTGACCCTGTGGGGGTCTGGGCGGGGACACCAACAGACCACTGATGGGCCAGCTTGATGTCCTAGACCAAACCCAAGACACGGCACAAACCTAGACAGTATTTCTGAGTCTTTATTCAGGATTTTTCTCCGTGTACTATCGTGATAAAACGGCAATCTCGTCAAACGGCTGAGACCAACTTCGATCGTGTAACATCTCAATGTTTCTCCGTACCTGACTGCAAAGACAGAATGTGAACGATTTTTAGCCTGATTAAGAAGAACAGGGCACAGTTCAGGTCATCGATGTCCAATAGAACTCTGGAGGCCATTTCCATTTTGAAGACCAGAAGTTCTGAAGGAATGCAAACACATATGCTATTGACTTTCTTAAGAATGCAAAGCAAGCCACAACTTTAGTTATTAAATCAGACCCTTATATTGTCATCGGTTACTGTAGTGTTTTATATTAATTATGTTGAACTCGTAATTTTTCGAAATGAAGAAAATACATGAATTTTGTCCTGGATGAATTTCTGGAGTCAATTTCCATTTTCAGACCAAGAGTTCTGGTCCCTGTTATGCCAGTACATTTCTTCCAGACATTTTGCAGGAAGCTTAAAAAAAAGGCCACAGCTATGAATTTAAAAGTACAAGTAATTTCCAGTGATTGATGAGTGTATCACCTAGGCATGTTATTTCAAGGAAGTCCTGTTATATCTATGCTCCAAACCAAAATTCACCACACCTGCTTCTCGAGGGTCATGCTCGTCTACAAATAATTGGTGTATGATGTAAGTAGATAAGATTTCATTGAAATATCCTGTTAAAAGCATGAATTACTGTATTTTGTAGCCCAGGAGGTTTGTTGTTTCAAGCCGGGGTAAGCCGAAATTTGTTCGATTTTTTGGCGCGCGCGAGGTTTACAGAGAGCCCTTTATAAAAGTTGGCAGGTATGACTATAGATGGATACTACGGAATGCATTGATTCGCGAACAAAACTGCAAGACGACCATCAGCAGGAGTCACCATTTTCCTCTAGCCATACCTAGGAACAATTAAGGATATATAAATAATTCATGTTTTTTGGGCTAATGCCCTGTGTATTTAGAATAGAACCATACGTTTTGGAGAAACCTTGCCTCCTTTTTCAATGGAATCAAACAATGTGGCCAAGGAAAGTATATCAATGAGATTACAAAAATTACAAAAAATATAGATAAATTCCTCGGTTCGTCACCAGAGAGCAGCTGCCAGAAATTACTGTATGGACCATGGTAGAACGGCAGACAGAGTAGTAAGTAAGGAGAAGGTAAAGGGGACGGGGTGAAAATATAAAGACTTGTCGAAGAATGAGGATGTCCAAAAGAAAAAGGGTGGTTGGAGTGGGGGGGAGGTGGGAGTGTTAGATGGATATAAGGAAACATAAACAAAGGGGAGGTGTATCTGAACGATACCTAACGTCTTACAGGCAACGGCGGAAAAAACAGATGGAAACTCCTCCAGAGACGAACAAAGGAGATCAAATCCAGACTCTGTAGCCATAGAGGAAAAAAGTACAATTTGAAATAGGTGAAGAACAGAGAGACTGAGAGGAACTATCTTCCTAGATCCTTAATAACTGGTAGCCAAGTGTCACTTAGCTGATATCCAGTGTCTCTGTTAAAATTATTGGGATTTTTACGAATTTCAACTGCCTCCCTTATAATTCTAGACAAGTTGTGCTTAACAAGGGAAAGCACATGAGCATCCTTAAAACATACATCGTGACCTGAAGACAGGGCATGTTCAGCTATAGCTGATTTGACAGGTTGGTTTAACGGATGTTCCTTTGATGCTCTTTGATGCAAGTTGCAATGGACCGTTTTGTTTGTCCAATGTAAACTTTTCCACAAGTACAAGGGACTTCATACACCCCAGGTTGTAGTATTGGGGACAATTTATCTTTGTTTAATGCTAAATGTTGACCAATTTTTGTCATAGTGCCGAATACTGTTTTTATCTTGTGCTTGCGGAGAATCTTAGCAACACGGTCAGTGGTGGTGTGAATATAAGGGAGGTAAGCAGTTCCCATCACGTCGGAGCTCTGAGAAGGTTGTCTATCCCTCCTTCTGGGATGTAGGGACCTATATATAATGGATTCATTATAGCCATTACCCTTAAACAATGGTTTGTAACGAATGTAACTCTTCCTGAAGAGTTGATGCCTCACAAATACGTTCCGCTCTTTTGGCTTGAGTTGTTATAATTCCTCCGCAGTGACAGCCTACAATGCAGTTATTCGCAAGTCCGCGTATATTTACAACCCATTTCACTACTCTCTGGCTTAACAGGCCCTTAAAATAAATATATATGTATATCCTCATAAATTAGTTTGTACTAATTAACAGCAATGTGTAGTCTGAAACTGTTATGAAATAAATATATTTACAAGAATTGACCGTTTTCGATAAAACATTGCCCGAGCTTCTTACATTACATACCGGTAGCCTACTGTCAAACAGCTGACGGAGAACAGAACCGTCCCTCACCTCCAGGCGAATGTAACCGATTACCAGGACTCACTTTTTTCGTGCGGCCAATGCGACATCCAGTAGTATTATAGATATCAATGGGTGACGCGAAGCCATGATGTGCTTCGTAACCAATCGTAAAATTTCGGCTTTCTCCGCAACTCCATTCATTTATTTATTTGTCCTCTGGCTTTTAGTGCCGGGAGTGTCCAAGGACATGTTTGGGTCGCCAGAGGCTGTAGCTGATTCTACCGAACACCCATAGGGTGAGCTACAAGTTCCGTTCAATTTCAAGTAGTTCCAACTTTCCCCTCTAGATGTTGATACGTAGTGGTGAACGTTGGAACTTTGATAGAGCGTTCCAACGAAATCTAAACTAGAAATTTAGCTTCACACAAGTTTAGTCTGGAGAAGGATCTTTTACATGCTATAAACCTATGACATGGGACCGCCAGCTTTACTTCCCCTCCGAAGGAAGGCATACTGAAGGACTTAAACGCTCTTAAAAAACCGTCGACTTCGGCGGTTTGATCCCGCTATCTTGGGAACAGCAGTCCGCATGCTACGAACTACGTCACTGAAGCCGCATCTGCAACTCGAAGCCATTTTCCTCTCTGTCTGAGCTTCGGATTTTTTAAGAGCGTTAAAAATCCCTAAATATGCCTTCCTTGGGAAAGGAAGTAAAGCCGGCGGGCCCATGTCATAGATTTAAGGCACTCCCACTACCTTCACTTGTGTGAAGCAAAAAGTTGTTCGTTAGATTTTATTAACGCTATATTAGTTCCAACGTTCGCCCGCAGGTGTTGGTTGCGATGGCATCTAGTAGTTAAGTCCGCAGCTAGGTGTCGTGGACGAGAGCATTCGGTAGCAAAAGTAGGAACAACTTGAATATTGATCGTCTGGAGTCCTTACCTGAATCACAGATACACACACTAATACAGTCATCAAAATTAACACCGGTTATCAGACGAATTCTACACACACCCGAAGTTCACGGGGCTACATGACCGCGTTATCGCTGCCCCTAAACTAAGGAAACAACTAACCAAT
The DNA here is from genome assembly GCA_946902985.2 of Meconema thalassinum. NCBI lineage: Eukaryota > Metazoa > Arthropoda > Insecta > Orthoptera > Tettigoniidae > Meconema > Meconema thalassinum. The sequence continues at coordinate 46,842,068 of OX336395.1, forward strand.
CTCTCTGTCCGTAACGTCAAGTGTAAAGATGTCCTTGGATATTGGGACGCTTGGCACTGCGTGATTAGTGTGAACTGTTTCCAGTTTTGACATTTTCTCTCAATTTTTCTATATCAATAGAACTAGTAACTTTGATACACATTTCGGTGAGACATTAGTCTAAGAATTTTTTAAGAAAATATACTTAATTTTGGGTCGTAATTAGGAATACAATGTTCAGGCCTCGGGTGACATGACAAAACTTGGGTTGTGATGACACGTGTTAGAGTGGAAGTAAATGGTCAGTTCAAATTTAAATAATATTCAGTTTACAATATTTAAGCGTCGAGGATACAAAGCTGTGGCTGTGTTGCCGGTAACAGACTTATAACGACAATATACATGTTACCCCATAGGCCTATTTGTGTTTAGAAGTCTCATTGAAGAGACGAATGGCCCCGAAGGAAATGTTACAGAAGTGGCAACTCAAACTAACACTTGGGGCGCTGGGGTCAGTCTGGATAAGTAGGGTAAAAATACTCAATAACACGCATTTGATATGGAACACTTTTTATTTTTCGGTTATAATTAGTAAATGTGGTCCCTAAAATAATGACAGTGTTATTTTTAAGTGTATATATGTATAACTGTGCGATACACGTCATCGAATTTGTGTCTTACACTGGATTTTATGTGTCAATTGCATATTATGAAGCATCGGTTGTCTGCTGGTATTTGTTTTTGGTCAGTTCGAGTCATGGCGTTGTTACGTTTAAAAGCTATATTTGAGTTTGCTCACTGTACCATAGACTCTAGAAATTATTTGCTGCTTGGTAGGGCGAAGGGATGAGTTTAACATGTATTAAAACTCGGGGGAGACAGGAATTGCTTGATTTGGATGGTTAGCAGGTGGGTTTGTTGTTGAATATCAGACTGGTAGCAGGTTCTCACAGAGTAGGCTAAATATTTACCCGGCGAAGTCAAATTAGGCCTACATGACTCGTAGTGGAATGGCTCGAATATAACAGAGCGAGGTGATGGCGATTGGTAGGGTTATTGGAAATGAATGAGGGAGCGAGGAAGGATACCTGACTGATGAAGCTTGGCTGTCCTCGACTGGTGTAGGCTTGGCTCGGCGAGACTGTGCTTGGCTGTCTAGGTGCGGCTTGGCTCGGCGTAACAGTGAACAACCCGTCCTGTCGTCAGTGAGTGTAGTGGTGAGTGGTCCAACCCGCTCCTGTTGCCCGTATTTATTTCGTATCGTCACATTTGGGCCATTGCTATTTAATCTTTTGGAAAGTGATGAAAACATTTATCCGCAGCCCTCTTATACATCGACTTACAGCCGTAAACTGAGCAATATACTTTGCTTTTACTCATTTTGCACTCTATCAACGAGTAAAACATATTACTTATGTATAAAGACACGAAGAATTTACCATGATCTGCTTACCATTACAAGAAAACATATACAAACAGTCACCACGTGACAAATGTACCCTACTTGGTAAGTTTCTCATTTTTACCGCTAGATGTCATATCAGATAGCTGGAGGAGCCAATACCAGAACAGAAATACCGTACGTTAGCTCACCGTTTGGTAATGACTCACATGACGCTCACCTCGAACAAAAACTGTGGTCTCTCGCCAGGGCTGTGTCTATTTGGCAATTTTAGGTGCGTTCACTTCGCTCGTTGCAAGTAGTATCCGTTGCCCGCCGCCATTGAAATCCGAAATTTTTTATGTAGAATTGGCCAATGTTACTAATATACAGGAGTTTTCACGGCCAGTGAATTAAAACTCAGCAATTCTTCTAGGTTTGTGCCGTGTCTTGTACGGGGTACACCAAGCTGGCTCATCAGTGGAATCCAAGTGTCCCCGCCCGGACCCCCACAGGAGTAGCGAACTGAACGCTAGATCTCTTTTTTGAAGCACACCTCTGCCTCTATCTGTGAGAACTAAAAGCACAAGCAGCCATAACCTCCCTATGAAGTCTTCCAAAAAGATGGTATATTGGCTTTCATTGGCATAAAGAAGGGAGGTATCGTGCAGTTCGCTACTCCTTCGGGGGTCCGGGCGGGGACACCGAGAGCCCGCTGATGAGCCAGCTTTGTGTCCTAGGCAAAACCCCACACAACACACGGCACAAACCTAGAAAAATTGCTGAGATTTAAATCACTGGTCGTGAAAGCCAATATACCATCATTTTGGAAGCCTTCATAGGGAGGTTTTGGCTTCTTGAGCTTTTAGTTCTCGCAGATAAGAGGCACAGGTGCGCTTCATAAAAAGGGAGGTACGGTAGCTTGCAGTTCGCTTCTCCTGTGGGTGTCCAGGTGGGGACACCAAGGGCTCGCTGATGAGCCAGCTTGGTGTCCTAGGCGAAACCCCACACAAGACACGGCACAAGCCTAGAAAAATTTGCTGAGTTTTACTAGGTTGGATCACATCCCCAATGAAAGAATAAGGGAACGATTTGGTGTCGCGGCAATCAACAACAAAATGCGTGCAAAACAGGGCTACACACTAGAGGTCGCTGGGAAAAGATCAGAGGGGCGACCGAGACCTGAAAAGCGTTAACCTACATCCGGACATGGCCCATGACCGAGTAAAGTGGAGACAGCGGATTCACATAGCGGAACCTGTAAAGGCGGGACAAAACCTAAAACAAAGGAAGAAGAAGTAAATGTTTGCTTCGGGTGTGTAAAGTTTTCTTTTCTTTAGGTTCCTAGCTCATGGAGGAAATTTTGTACAGTTGGCAGAAGCATACTGACGCGGAGTGTCAACTGTACAAAGTATTGTCAAGGGAACCTGTGATGCCATATGGGACATTTAGTCACCAATATATTTAAAGGAGCCAGATCAGACAGGTTGGAGGAAGATACCCCAACTGTATTGGGGCTTTCTGGGTTGAAATGTTAAGCGTGCACATATGGAACTATCGCTGCTCATGGAAGGAGAGGACAAGTGCAGTACACGCTATCACTTTCATTGTATTCAATAATATTACTTTCATAATAGTCCTGAATGTGGCCGCCTGGCTTAATGCCGCTGTAGCCTTCATGTAATTTAAAATGTCTATTGAGCTACTAAAAAAAACCGGTTTCGGCAAAACCTAGTTTTTGATTGAACTGAGCGTCTTGGGATTCGTGAACGAACGGTTAGAAGCATACGGTATGGTATTTCTGTTTAAGTGATGATGATGATAATTGTTGTTTTAAGGGGCCTAACATCTAGGTTATCGGCCCCTGGCTGTTTAAGTATTCTGTAACAATTACTTGGGGGACCCCATCCTCTTGTGTTATTGTTAATCAGACACAAACTAAGTGACGTTGAACATTTTCGTCCAATAGTTGAAAATCGATTACCAGATTGGGGTTGTTACGACAACATGAGGAATGGCGGAAGGGTTTTAGGGTCCTGCATGGACCATACCGGAACAATCATGTTATTTCCCTGCGTTACATCGATTTCATCTATCTGTACCATACACGACCTGATAGCAGAACGTCACCATTTGTGTAATCAAGTAGGTTGTAACTCAGGCTTGGACAAAACCATTTGTAAGTGGAACCTTGTTCATAATAGGTAACATTTATAACCAGTGGCGTACGCAAGATTTCCTTCTGGGGGGGGGTTCATTAATATAATAGGGTAATTGTGTACACTACCGGTATTACAGGGACAGATCACCTTGCTGTTCCGCCCCTTAACACGACAGTCATTATCATAATTAAAATGATAATTTGATTAATATTCATAGAAAACAATTAAATAACCGCTCTCTTTGCATGAAAAATATTTTAGGTCTCATTTTTTCGACACAATAAAAAAATGAAAATAAATTCTAAAAAGTATGGACATCAGTAACTAAATATAGAGGCTGAAACGATGCAGTGGGATCATCATGACCATAGTGACGTGGTTGCTTAAAATATTGATATTATGTGAGAGAAAAGTAATGTTTTGCTCTCCGTGTTCCTACTGCAATTGCTATTGGCTCTCAAAATCTGCATATCTTGATTATTTTATATGTATCATTAATTGGAATAAATTGCAGAAACTCCTCTTTTACTGAATTATCTATAAGGAAACGGGCACACACAATTAAAGCAACCAGAAGCGACGTGAAAAGACTTACCGATCGCACACTTCAACAGCAAAACTGATCCATGAGTAGCTCCAACACTGCGAGTAGAGTGCAGGGCATTTATTAAGTGAGGAACGTGACCACACCTAAGATGTATGCGTGAGTTAAGACGGCTAACGAGCGATGCCGTAAAACAGGTGATAGATGGGACAATATATAGAATTCTAACATCAATACGGATATTAAAAAAACATTTGTTTCCAATGGCAAATGTACTTGCATTCTACAATATATAGATTCAAGTAAAGGAATATCTCTGGGGGGGGGGGGGGTGATTTGAACAGCTGTTCTTCGAATTTCATGTGTAGGCTACCTGTTTTCAATCAATATTTCTGCATTATACGGTACATCAAACTGAGGTCTAGCAATTTTAAGTGCTTCGGGAAGTCTGAATCAACATAAATATATTGAGCTTCCTATATTTGGTCTTTCGTATCTCAAAAAGAATTAGAAATATTGACTTGACACATCCTGAAATGTAAACGGCGCTTTAGCAGTCATATGTAGAGAGTTTGAGAGTAGGCCTATAGTATAGATCCCAATACTTTACACAAAAAGAATTCCCTTGACACAAATGGTGGCATCCATGACGTCATGGATGACACTAAAGGTTTAAGCGATGCATACATGTTAAATTCTGATGGTGACTGGGTGAAGAGTTGCCTCAGGCTCCAAAAAATCCATGAAGAGAAGAAAAAGAAATTCTGTTATTAAGGGCTTCATTACAAAAAAGAAAACCCAACCAGGGGCTTTCGCCCCAGACCCCCTTGCTTCTATTATAAGCAGTGACGTTTGTGATCTAACATAGCAGCGGCCAATGGTTTCGGCCAGACCGTGGTATACGTAGCGACCAATAGCCTTGACTCACCATCATTTTACATGCAACTAAATGTTTTTAAATAACATTCGTAACTCACCATGAAAGCTCGCACTGGAAAACACGTGACTGCATCGGCATAACTACGCACTGAAACCTCATACAGTTGAGCAATATGGCGGCAATTCAAGCCACAACTTCAAACAAACGAACTTCAACGTCCACAAGTCATCCATGCCATCATTGAATACACACAAAAATTCTCCTAGAAACGTACGTATCGCGGTAAGTTATATACTTGAACCAAGAGTCAACGTGTGCTTCATTTTGTGGCTGTTCTCAACACAGAAGCAATATTCTTGTCGTAAATGTTAATTTTTGTTTCGTAGACCTATGTAAAATGGTGAGGAACTACAAGAGGAAATGAGATGGTCCACATATAAACGGAACTGACGTAGAGAACGCCCTTAATGAGTTCTTTAAAAACAAGGTACAACTGAGGACAGTAGCTGCTATGTATGGAATTCAACATACTACCTTGTTCTATCGCATAAGGAAAGTTAGGACATCTGAAGAAAGGAGCGGAAAATACTCTTCAAAGTCCACCGTTAAGAAGATATTTACAAACCAGGAAGAAGAACAACTAGAAAAATATATTCTGAGCAGTTCAAAAAAGACTCTTACCTTCAGATTCACGAATTAGCATTCGATTATGCAGAACAAATTGGTTGTTGTCCAGAAAACTGGAAAGGTAAGGAAGCTGCAAGCACAGAATTGATGAAAGGATTCATGAAACGTCATAAAACAAAGTTTGAGGATACCGCAAAACACAAGCCTTTCGTTTGCAACTAGTTTTGCTAAACAAAATGTGAGTAAATTTCAAGAAACTATTCAGTTGTTGGGAAATGTAAATTCACACCACACCAGATTTACAACTTAGATGAACAGCAGTGTCAACCGTTGTTGCAGAAAGTGGCATAACACAGATTGGACAAGCAGTTTCAGGGGAACCAAATTAGTATTCCCAGATCTAGAAGACACATGGCCGATTTCTAAAGAGGACTTAACTGGAAACTTCCAAATCTTGTCTCATCTGGGGGAACAGCCTGGGCTGTTAAGATGTTGAAATTCAATTTCAAAAATTTTAAATTGGGATGAACAGTGTCATGAGTTTTTTTATCATTTCATTTATAGACTCTCACTGTTAACCATATTATGCCTACTTGAATCATTCATAAATACGTCTTGCCTAATATGTATTTTACAGTTGATTTGTACATTGAGTAAAATTATAGGGGTATTCTGTTGAAAATATCGTATGTGTTCAAATGTACCCCAGCAAAGTTCAATAGTACCCCACCTCTGTTTAAACCTACCCCCTTCTGGGGCATCTTAACACGGTCACTGTACTCAATAAACACTCTGCATAATTATCAGTTTTGTACTAAAAGTTATCATAATTATTGCAAAGGATAACATCAGAAATAATTGTCACATTGTAAAGGTGTTATTTGGTCGGAAGAAGAAAAAGAATGTGGAAGCCTAAACTATAGTTCAAATGTGCCCCACTCTCCCCACAATTAAAAAAAGAACGTGTCGTGTATATTTATACGTCCTACGACTTCGTTGACATCGTACGTGACAATATTAAATAGAAGGGGGCTAAGTGGATCCTATCGAAGGACACCTGTTGCCTCATCGATCATGTCAGAGATATTTGAGCAAGAAGTCTCGTTAGCGTCTTATAACACACATTCCACGCCATGACTTTGTAAGCGTCTGGGCTACACGAGTCACCTTTCCCCCTTACACAGTGTTTGAACCATTGAAATACTCCACTTTTCTAGAATTTTCCACTGTTGGAGACATTCATTGAACCTGACAGTCCATGCTTCTGCTAATTTTTTAGCTGCACTCTGTAGATACTCCTTGAACATCATATCATGTCCACAGGTCTAATTGAGTTTCAGCGATGACATTACATCCAGTGTCTCTTCGGGAGTGAATGTCTCAGTGATTCTCGTCTGGATGGCGGTAGTTTCGCAAGGTCGGGTGTCTTTAGATTGTAACACTTTGTTAAAGTGGTCATGCCATCCCTCTATTGGAATATTTCTTGGGAAGGTGTAATTTCTCGGCATTAAGACTTCATATACTAGCTTGTTTTCTGTTTCTTCATAATACTTCTTTTCTATGATCAGCACTTTGTATTTTCCTAGAATAGTTGGATAAAGAGACCACACAAGGTGATGTTAACGCTATGTGCAGCGAATGAATCATTATTTTTATGGATTGGTAGCAGGCTGCAGTTAACCAGGGCTTGACCTTTCTATTAAATGTCATTATTTTTGTAGCACCAATTATGTTTTCTAGTTCATCCAGTGAGGTGTCAATGTACCCGTCGTGTATGTGGTGTAATGCTTCCATGATCCGAGGTGTAGATTCCTCAATCCTTCGTATATCGAGTACTCTTGTCCGCTTTGTGGTAAGAGATGTGATGCTACTTTTGTGTATGGTAAAGTTTGTCTCCATGGGTAGATGCTTCCTGGCATTATATATACTTAAAAATTATATATTTTAATTATGATAATGTAATGGGTTTGATGTCCTTATTGCCGGAGCTACCTTAAGACTTGGAGGGGAACTTAAAGTGATAGTGAATACACAAATATAAGTTGTTACATCAGTCTGAACAGGGATCCAACCCGATACTGTGAACTTTGGAGGCCACTGCTGAACTACTTGTTCTGCTCATCCCTACTTGGAGACTACAGCTTCCTTCTAAAAGGAAAGGCATGGGATCTTATAAGTCTAAATTGGTATGACATTTTAGAGAACCAAAAAGCATGGCAAGGCAGCACTATATTGAGGCATACAAAGCAAGGTGAGGAGTGAGGTCGTTTGCCACTGCTTTCCCCTCTTGAGCCAGTCTAGCATCACTAACCCTATGAGTAGAACCTATCATTGGATCTACAGACACTGGCTGTGTCCTGAACACCGCTACTAGACACTACCCATACGTTAGTAGTTTCCTTATTATCACAGCTATGAATGAGACAGAGACCAGTAAAAAGAGACATTTTACTCTAGCCTGTGCCTAACCGAGAAATTCGAGAATACTGCATTCAACAGGAAATGAGGACAGGTCAAATGTTTACTGTAAGTATGATGATAATTTGAAGCTATCTGCCTGGAGTATAGCACATGTATGAAAAACCCAGACGCTGGGTGATGCTGAAAGGAAGGGAATAGAAGAATTTGTATAGGTGGAGTAAAAAATTGAAGAGTTGTTCGTAAGCATTTCTGATTATATTATTATTATTCGTATGGCGGTACATCACTTTAAATACAATGAACAAAGGTCTAATATTTACAATGATACATAATGATTCACAAATATTTACAAGGTTGTAGACATGGTATTGTTGATGTAGTCTATTGCCTCTGGGGTAACATACAGAAAGTCAGAGAAATCACCAGAGTAAGAGCTCAGAGGTCTCTCTTTAACAATTTGAGAAACTGTCTGTTTTGGAAAGCCGCACGTGCATGCTGGCGACGTGATTTTTCCCCATTTGAAAAGTAGATCACCACACCTGCCGTGGTTGGTCGGTATCCTATTAAGTCTTGACCACGTCTTGCGAGACTTGCTGTTGATATGAAGGAACGGAGGTACATTGTTACACCATTCTTGTGTCCTAGCCTGTTTGAGAAGGGAATTATGCTCTGTGAGACTGCTGGCTGTTCTCATTGCTGATCGTCTGGATCGGAGAGCATTTCTGATGCCACATTTTATGACCACCAGGAATACCTGTTCTAGTAATAGAAGAAACAGTGCTGGGAAGCTAGAGGGCTGGATTGACCCTGATGCAGGGTATAAGTATGTGAAGATGAAAGGATTATCACAATATACGGAGCGTGGAAACCAGCACTAAACCAATTAACATTTGATTTTGTCATATCCCGAGAGTGAAGTACTTATATCCATGAGCTGTGTAGCATTGAATACTTTATATTGAATTCGTATGCGTTAAGCCATTTTTCAGGAGTAAGTTATTGATATCCTGGTGGTGATAATACATTGAGTCAGTATATTCTTGCAATTTTACCGATACTGATAACATGGTGGTGAGAAGTGGTAACGTTATGTACACTTATAATTATCTAGGCTCTAGGTACTCATGGCCCATTGATGATAGAAAATATTGAGCTTATATATTTGCTTGTCTTTTCTCAGGAGCAAGATACGGATAATCAGGCGATGAAAGCAGAGCCAAGTGAGGTATTTGATGATCCAAATGTACAAGAGGGAAGTGTGTTGGGAGTCAAAGACAAACTTGACATTAAGGTGAATAGTGTTCCATATCTTTGTGTTACACCTGAGTAATTTACAATAGTTTGGTCCTGTTTGAGAGTATATATACATATGTTGTGCCCAGCAACTGGAAAGTTCAACCAATAGAATGCTTATAATTGTGAATATAGGGTTAAAACCAAAAGAAAGGAACACAAGATTCCCAAAAGGGAATGACCGTGGAGTTGACAAGCACATCAAGAAATGTATATGTGACTCAAATTAAAAATGATGAGTTTGATAATTATGATTAGGAGGAAATGTCATCCTTGATTTATTCAAATGAAGATGCAGTCCTACTACAGAGGAAGCTATCATATTCATAAGCTAACTATACAAAATATTCTGAAATAAAAGTGATCCTACAATGTACTACCGGTACTTCAAGTTTCCCTACCAGATTTCTACCATACATAAAAGTGTTTGCCAACTTTGGAGCTGCTTCTTAAAAATGTGTGTTAATCAATTCACTCTGCATTAATGTGAGATCAACAACTCGGTAAAACAATAACCCGAAATTGATCACTGGCAGTATCCTTATTTATTGTTACGAATTCCAAACTATGTAAAATAAATCAAAATTTAAATAGTGAACAGTGTTTTTATTGCATTTATACTGGCTATGATAACCATTAAAGCTCAGGTCTTAATTTTTTTATTGTTATGCAGGGTCTTCATATTTGCTTGGCAAGGACATTCTCGCTCACGCGCTCCGGCAGTGACGGCTCAGTTGCCGGCGACCGCGCTCGCATATGTACGGTAGAATACGGTGCTTAAAATCAGTATCATGCATTAATATCACCGTGATTACAGTAGATGCTGAAAATGTTTCCCTGTAAGTTTGAATCTCTTAGCCAGTTGTTTTATTGTGTTTGTGTGTAGTGCTGTAATGCCTTATGTGAAATATTCGTCACTTGCATGTGTATATCTGCGCAATACGTACATTAAGTGCAGGAAATCGTGCGCTACAGCAAGACAAAAGTTTTGAGTGAAATTTCCACGGAGACCCATTCCTATAAATCGGACAATAAAACAACTGGATAAGAGATTCAAACGTACAGGTTCAGTAAACAATAAAAATAAACGTAAAGGTTGTTATTTCCTTACTGAAGCTAAATTAACTAGAATAACCGGAAACTTCATAATAATATGCCGATTATGTGTGGCAGCGGATGGGGAACATTTTCAGCATCTACTGTAAACATAGTGAGTAAAAATGCATGATACTGATTTTAAGCACCGTATTCTGCCGTACATATGCGCGCGTGGCAGCCGGCAACTGAGCCGTCACTGGCGGAGCGCGTGTGCGAGAATGTCCTTGCCAGGCAAATATAAAGACCCTGTATTTATACTTTGTCTATTAAGAAGTGATGCCACTCTGTATATTATGTCCAAGGCCATAAAAAGACAACAAAATAGAACGCCACGTTGCATGTCCTGTCCTTCAAATGATCGGGTTGCAGCTTACCATTCCTTCAGGGAACGCTCATTTATCTGCCAGTGACTCAACAAGACAAATAATTGCAATTTGGCGTAGTGACGTAATGCTAATCACTAGCAGTATCTTCGCTTTTTTGTTACGAATTCCAAGCTATGTAAATTTAATCAAAATTGTATTTATTATTATTATTATTTAATCGAATAGCCCTATTACAGAGCACGTAAAATCAATACTTCAAATCTTGCCCCATGTCTTCTTTCTCTCAGCCCACATTCGCTTCATCCTCTCTGATCTTTGCTTTCGGAGCTGTTCAATGTTACGTGGCTGGGTTCGCTGTCCTCCCTGAAGATTACTTTTTGAATTATGTTCCCAAATAAATTCCTATTATATAAATCTGTAATGTCAATATCAGCTTAAGATCCTTTAATGTCTAATAAAAATGTTAATAATGAATTGTTGCTTTGTACTACCCTGCCAGGGAATTGTTACCGCTATACGTGGAGTGGGCCTGCTGTGTATACATTACGTCAGCTCACCACGTTATGGTTTCGGGCAGGTGCGGGGCATGTTCAGTCATACAATGAGAACACACCACACAGCGCATGACCTTGCACGAACCATGCACATACACGACATGCAATAAGGTTTCGCTGGCGAGGACTCCATGTCTATCGCAGGCGTGTTGCTGGGCGGAGCGTGTTAGTTCCGATATCCGCCACCAGCAACAATTCGCTGCCAGGGTAGTACTGGTTATAATAACCATTATAGCTCTGATCTTAACTTTTTTGTTGTTGTTATATTTTTACTATGTCTATCAAGGAATTTTATTTAGCGTATGGCTTTTAGTGCCGGTAGTGTCCGAGCTTGCCAGAGTTTGTAGCTGCTTCTATGCGGACACCCATGGGGTGAACTACCAGTACCGCAGCGTGTGGACGAGATGAAATGAATAACGATGAATGAAACTGGGCAAGTTCAATTTCAAGTAGTTCAAACTTTGGCTACCAGATGCCACTGACATCTTGCGGCGAACGTTGGAACTTGATAGAGCATTTCTTCTTTTTCCTAGCATATTTCCTGCGTTGGCCCAGGGTGCGCTTGCTTAGTTGTTCGCCACTTCTTCCTGTTAGGGGCATCTTCGGATTTGAGGCCACACACCAGTAGGTCTTCTCTGATTCTGTCCATCCATCGTTTCTTTGGGCGCCCAAGGGCCGCTTTTATCACAGAGTTCTTATCACTTCTAGTGACATGCCCAGACCAGCGAAAACGCGCTTCCCTCATTTTGTCTTTAAATGTTTCTAACGAAATACTGCAAACCTACACATTTGGCTACACACTACCAATTGTCGTGGTGGTAACTTCTCTTGCCATAAACCTATGACATGGGCCGGCTGGCTTTATTTCCCTTCTGACGGAAGGCGAACTTGAGGATTTTAACACTCTTAAAAATCCGACGTCTTGGGCCGGGTTTGAACCCACGATCTTGGGCATAGCAGTTCAGCGTGCTACCGACTATGCCACTGAAGCACCTTATTGTGTCATGTTGGTATCTCATCCATAATATGTCACCAATTTAGATGGATTAGTCATGTTCATCGGATGGATGATGTGAGATTACCTCGTCAAATGCTATATGGTGAGCTATTCTATGGCACCAGACCTCATGGTGGTCCTAAGAGGCGCTACAAGGACCAATTTAAGCAGACCCTGAAATTGACAGGTCTTGATTCACAAACCTGGGGCACGCTGGCTGAAGACCCCTCAACTTGGCCCCGTACCATCTCGGATACTGTTGAAACGTTTGAAAGGGATCGACTAACACATGAAGAGGCCAAGCGTCAAACTAGGAGACTTCGAGCAGCCCAAGCACGTCCTCCTTCAGCAATAACATGTGCCTTGGGTGGACGCTTGTTCCGTGCCAGGATTGGACTCTTTAGTCACCGTAAATACATCCACAAACCGGACTGAAGGAAGAAGATTTATACTCGGATTCGAGTTAAAGCCGATGATGATGATGATGATGATGATGATGGTATCTCAAAATTATCGAATGTTACCAGCTACTTCGCTATACCATATATATGTCCAAGGCCGAATCGCGTTACAAGCTATGTCTTGTGACCATAAATAGACAGCAAAATAGAATGTAACTCGACAACGCCGTGTTGCATGTCCTGTCCTTTATAGGTATGAGTTGCAGCGAAGCATACCTTCTAGGGGACGCTCACTTTCTCTGTAGGTGGCTCTACATGACAAATAATTGGAATTTGGAGTAGTCACTTAATGCTACCAAACAGTAACTAGGATATTTCGTTTTCCATACTAATTGTTATTTAGAGCATCTTTTCTTACATTAAGTCATACTTGCTTATTACTTCCCAGGAGTCCAATGATAAGATGGCAGAGTCTGAAGATACTTCGATAATTGATGAGATTGCAGTTGTTAAAGAAGAATTTGAAATCCAGGTACCTCTATACACTATTTCCTATGCTAAAATATTTTCCAATGGTTTTGACGTAAAAATGTCATATGATGTTATAAGTAGAGAATTCTGGAGCAATTTTTTCAGTGTGATCTATGAAAGAATCTTTATTTAGTCAACACATTAATGGACTGAATTAAATTGATCTTAGGGCAGGGAGTAAGTATTAAAACTCAATCCTACTAACCTAAAATAATGGCTTACATAACTTATTGTACTCACTCACTCACTCACTCAGTTGGCTTCTCTGGGACGTGACGATCCCGTACCGCTCTCACTATCTGCCTCCATTTCCTCCTATCCAGCGCAGTATTCTCCCATCCAGTAATACACATTTGTCTGCAGTCAGAGGTCACCTCATCTTGCCATCTACTCCTAGGTCTTCCAGGAGGTCTCTAACCTTCGATCTTCTACTCGTACACTGGCGAACTATTCTGGCAGCGTCCATTCTGATAACATGCCCTGCCCATTGCAGCCGTTTCGCTTTCATGACGTCCACTACCCTGGGTTGATTGGCTAACTTGTACAGCTCGTGATTTGATTTGAGAACCCATCTTTGTGTTTCCTGGTCAAAACTGGGGCCAAAATTTTTTCTATATATCTTGTTTTCGAAGACTGTAAGTTGGTGTTCCTCCCTTTTGGTCACACTCCATGTTTCGGCTCCGTAAAGCAGTACTGGCCTGATGATCGTGTTGTATAGTTTTAGTTTTGTTTTCCTGGTCAAAAGTTCGGAGGAAAGTAATTTATGCAGGGAAAAGTAAACTTTGTTTGCATTCCGTAATCTAATTTGGTGTTCAACTTGTCTTCTATTGCAGTCATTTATATTTACCCCAAGGTATTTGAAGTTTGGCGTTTTCTTAAAGGTAAAATTGCCTATATGAAGATTGTTGCGTTGGTCTGTAGTCATGTCTTCTCCCTGTATGATCATGTATTTTGTCTTCTCTTCATTAATCTTTAGACCTATTTTAGCAGCAGTTTCATTTAATTTCCTGAATAAAGCCTCAATTTCTCCTCCATTATTTCCTATTAATACAATGTCATCTGCATATGCCAGGATGTTGCGTTTGTTATCTACTAGGTGTCCAGTTGCAGCTTCTTTGGTTTCCCGAATTACTTTTTCCAGAACGATGTTGAAGAGAAGTGGGGAGAGCGCATCACCTTGTTTTAGTCCTGTTCTGTTTTCAAAACCATCTGATACGGATCCACAGTGTGTCACTTTGCTCACTGTCTCCTCCATACCATTTTGACCTGGCTGATGAGTTTCTGTGGGATTCCGTATTCTGCCATAATTTCCCACACCGTTTCTCTGTGGACTGAGTCATAGGCCCTTTGGAAGTCAATAAATAGGTAATGGACGTTTATGTTGTATTCCCAAACTTTTTCATTGATTGTCTTAATACAAAATATATTGTCTGTTGTTGATCTGTTTTTACGGAAACCATTCTGATAGTCTCCTATTATATCTTTGGTGTATGGAATTAGTCGTTGTAATATTATGTGCGACAGTAATTTGTATGCCGTGACAAGTAGGGATATTTCTCTGTAATTTCCGCAGTTATGTTTATCTCCTTTCTTATGTATTGGAACAATAATTGCTTCCTTCCATTCATCCGGTATTTGTTCCTCGCGCCATATTTTCAGGATAAGTTTATGCAGTTTTTCATGAAGCTTCTCACCCCCATATTTCAGCAATTCAACTGGTATACCGTCAGATCCAGCAGCTTTGTAGTTTTTCAGTTTCTTCAGACTGCTAGTTACCTCTTCATATGAAGGATCATTTATGAAAGGTTCTACCGTTGAAAGAGCGGTTCTCTCCAATTTGTTGTCTGGTTCAGGGCAGTTCAGTAAGTGGTCAAAGTACTCTTTCCAAGTCTGTAATATGTGGGTTGTTCCTGCAATGATGTTACCATTGTTGTCGTGGAGAACTGCTGATCGCGGTTGGTAACCTTTCTTAATGTTATTCACCGTCCCATATATTTTACGGATGTTGTTCTCCTTCTGGTCATTCTCAATACTCTCTAACATATGTTTAAGGTAATGCTTCTTTTCTTTTCGTAAGGATCTGCTTGTTTCTCTTCGTGTTTCCCTGTAGTGCTGTTCCAATTCTTCATTTCTCCTGTCCTGTAGCCATGATTTCCTTGTTGAGATGCTAGCTGCTACTGCTGTTTTGCATGTACCATTAAACCATTTATTCTTTCGTTCCACTTTTGGTAATGCGTTTTTAGCTGATTCTTGAATCACCTTCTTGATATGCTTCCACAATCTATTAATATCTGTAGTTCCACTTTCATCCACTTCTTCTCCTACTTCATCAAGTACGCCAAACCTGTTGCTCACTTCCACTTGGTGCTGACAAGTTTGAGGAGTTTCCTTTAATGCTTGTAGATCATACTGTATTGCGCGCCCTTGTTGTTGTTGTTTGTGGTGAGTTTTCAGTTTCACCTCCATGGATGCAACCAGCAAGTTGTGGTCAGAGCCTATGTCAGCCCCCGGTAAGCACGAATATCAGTGATGGCGCTTCTGTGTCGGTTTGAAATTAGTATATGGTCAATTTGGTTTGCCGTCTTTCCATCTGCTGAATATCATGTTTCCTTATGTATATCTTTGTGTGGGAACCTCGTACTCCTGACATTCATGCTTTCTGATTCTGCAAATGAGATCATTCTAAGCCCATTTTCAGAGGTTTCCTCATGAAGGCTTTCATTGTCTATCGTCGGTTGTAGGTGCTTTTCTTTTCCTACCTTGGCATTAAAGCCTCCTAGTACTATCTTGATGTCATGTTGTGGTAGGCCTTCATACACCCTCTCCAACAGTTCATAAAAGCTGTCTATCACCACATCTTCTTTATCATTTGTAGGTGCATGTACATTGATAATGGATATATTAAACCGTCGACCTTTCACTCGTATGTAGCTCATTCTTTCATTGATTGCCTCAAACCGGATTACTGTTTCAACACATTCCTTTGATATGAGGAATGCTGTTCCAAATTCATGCTTTCCGGATTGAGTTCCACTGTTAAACATAGTGTACTCTCCGAAGTTCTGTATGTCTGCCCCTGGGAATCTTGTTTCTTGAATAGCAGCAAATTGTATGTTATACTTCTCGAGCTCATCTTTCAATCTTTGAATGTGTCCAGGCTTATATGAGCTCCGTGCATTCCATGTACCAATTCGTAAGTCCTCATATCCTTTGCCATGTCTTCGTAGGGTATCCATTCTTAAATCGTTCCAAGGCTTAAGTGAGAGATTCGTAACAATTCTTTTCTTTTACATGAGAGGGTTGTTAACCCTAAGCACAACCCCCAACCTGGAGGACCAGGGACTTTTCTTTCAGGGTAACTTATTGTACTGTATGGTTTAAGTCCATTTAATAAATGTATAATTTTATATAATACTAACTCTTAAGCCCGGCGTTGCTCGGGATTAAAATTGGATGTTAGGATATCGTAGCTTTGACGTATTGTGTGCAACCTGGAAGCTGGTTATAATGAGCAATATTTTGCCACTCAAAATCGTTGTGCGAGTTCTTTTACCTGATAAACAATTGTCTTGAAATTGTTAAGTAGGTGGGTACGACGGCTCTATACTGCTTGTTGCTTATAATAGATTAATTCTCAAATTTCGCTAATAGAACTCAATATTTAAGGAGCCTATTTTAATATAAATGTGCATTATTAACCTAGGCCTAAATATTACATTTTAAAGGCCAATGAATTTCTTTTACTTCATTGTATTTGCATCGCGTGTATTTCCGAACAGCAACATTTCAAGAGAATAATGGCAGTCCGCAGATAAACTCTTAAAATCCCAGCTTCATAATAATATATGCACTTGATTATGGGAATAACGAATACTAAATAGATTACAAACAAAATATCATCTAAGAATTTATATGTCCACGCACACTTAAATATGAACCACACATAGGAGTGCATAGACACCTTGTGGCCACGAGACAAACTAACCCTATAAAATATGGTAGCAATTGTCATACCCGCACTAAGTAATATTGTGCAAACTACGTATCATGTCATGATTTAGAATAAAAGTAACAAAACAAACTATAATCATTTCAAGTAATAATAACAAAACCATTTTAAACATATCAATATTTTTAAGTTTGTGCCGTGTCTTGTGACGGGTTTGACTAGTAAGATTTATTAGGCAAACTTAATAAACTAATGGGAGGGTCGGTAGGAAACGCCACAGTAGTCAGTGCATTTAGGTTGCACATAATGGCAGAAAACGACCAAATAGTAGTTAAATATTTACAAATAGAAGCATTCAAGTAACAAAAAAGAAATCTATAAACAGTAAGAAAGCATCCCGTGCAACATGGAAACAATAATATTCTGGTAAACAATCGTAATGATACAAATACTCACGTACAATAAGCGACGCAGAGACTATAAAATTAGACTCAAAATCACAATCGTGTCCGACCCCACAATCCACCTTTATATATAATACAGTTCATGTAGGGATATAAAATTTGTACATTCCTCAATCATACGGTAAAATAACGAATCCTCGCCAATGCTGTAAGACCCCATCATCGTGACGACGCCCTTAAATGAAATTATAATGCTTGTGGGGCATGGAGATTCAGTATTTGTGCCAAAGGGCCTAAATGAAGGGAATGGATAGGGCTGTCCGAATTTTCAAGTAGATAATGTTACTCGTCTTGTTCCAAATGGTAAGTACGTAAAATTCGGTTCAGATCGGTGAAACGGTGTTGATTTGAGCCAAGAAAAACTGTGTGGATTTGTGCCAAAGGGCCTAAATGAAAGGAATGGAGAGGGCTATCTAAAATTGTTGTTGCCAAAAACCTTCCTTCGGGTGTGCTCTACAACCCTACAAAATTTCAATGCAATCGGTTAAACGGTGTCGGAGTCCATTAGCCTCGGACAGATATACATTTCCATTTTTATATATAGGATAATTTTGTTTTCAGGTTCGTAGGCTTGAGTTGATAAAAATATTCACAATTGAATAACAAAATGTATTCTCCAGCCTAATCAACGTTGAAATCCCACAACTAATGCCAATTTTTGACTGCAAGGTAGTCTTTGTCAGCCAAAACATATAATTGTCAAAATTGTCGAAACAATAATTTGACATCATACCATTCTGAATATATGGACATGTGGTTTATTGGTGATATATTAGCAAGACACAAAGTTGTGTATTTTTATAGTTGTTTGAAGTGGCTGTGATCATTGATGTTTTTGACCATTATTTCTTTTGGTTGACAAAGACTTGAGTTTTGTGGTGAAATATCAAAGCTTGTCTTATTAGTTGGGTTCTTACAGTGTTCATTTGGCTGTAGAAATACATTTCCTTATTCATTTGTGAATATTTTGAGCAAGTCTGCATAAAACCATTGATCAATTTTTATCATGGTCATTATCAAGATAATTCTAGTAGGTTTGAGTAGATCTTTACTCCCAACCCTATTTAATTGGTCATATTTGCAATGTTGACTCTTGAAGAGTAGTTATCGTATTGGATGCATGGTAACTTGCCACTTTATCTACTGTTGCTAAGCTGTGATGGAGCTCTTCGAAAGATCTCGGCTTCGCTACCTTCACCAGTGATCGGATCTTGTCATGCAATAGTTCAATCATATACGGGACACTAGTATCGATGTCATCACCCTCGTGAACCCTTTTACAGAGTTGGAGTTTTTGATTTACAAAAGCTCCTGCTCCCATTCCACTGGGTGGTGTCTCGGCTAGGAATTGTTTCTGGATAGTGGCCCTGACAAATTCTTAGTCAAACCTCGGAATAAATTCTTTTTGGAGCTCTTCCCAGTCAAGACTGAGACCTTTAATGTTCTGCGATTTAGATCCTGCTGACCCGTTTAGTTGTTGATTGACCATCTGTGGGTAGATTTCCGTAGGTATATTTGTCCTACAGAGTTCTTAAAAACATTTTTAGCCACTCCTGAGACCTACCGTGAAATGAATCCCTAGGCAAACACTGGTGAATGATTGGCACTAAATGGCGATGTCTGAAACAATGTGTGTTTTGTTGCTAGACAGAAATGGGTCAAGGCACTTTGAAGCATAAGATTTGGAAATTATATTACCTTCAGGACTCGAACCTCAATCCCTGCTATCTCTGAATATGTGTAAACTTATTATATCTTGAAGGTTCTACGCCCTAGATAGCTCATTTGTCAACTTGCGATATAATGGGCGATGATGTGAGTGCTTCATAACTTCACCTCTGTAGTTTTCCGTAGTGAAGATTGCTTTCTGAAATCCGACTCAAAATTTTAAGTAATTGAATTCTTTCTTTCCAAATAACAATTAAATTATTTTAGTCCAAGGAGGCAATGCAATGAGTGCCTTTTGGAGATAGTGTTAATGTACCGATACGTCCCTCATCAGAAACCTATTTTGCATCAAACTAACATCCAGCACATTAAAGTAATTCCGAGTTCATCATTGTCAAACCAGACCCTTGTTAGCCTGTTATGACCTGTTAGATCCACTCGTGTCAAAGGTAATTTATAAACCTTGATCATGTGGGGATCACAAGGTTCATGTTCATTCCACAGTGCTTAGTGAAACTAAGCTGGATCAGTCCTTGCTGTTATTTTAAAAGTTTTGTTGGTGGAATTTCAGAGCTTTCTGCGAGTAAAATTAACCTAATGTAGCAACAATACTGAACTGAGTCACTTACTAACTCCGCAAAAATGCAGTGCGTATATACAACAATGGATGAAAACATGAAGTGAAAATGTGACCCATCAGGACTGTTTTATGAAGTATACTGGCAGTTTCCCATTACACTGCAAATATTGCCTAGATACATGGACATATAACTGGAAACAAAAGTATTGGCTTTACATCATCTATTCTAACCAACCTCATTGACTGATCATGTAAATTGTTAAATCATGGAACTCAATTTTCTTCCGAATTTTATAAATTTGGGTACAGATTCAACATTAAGAACGGTAGAACATTTTTAAGATATCAGCTTTCAGCAGTATAAAAATGGGATTCCCGGCAATGTGAATGATTAGTCAAAAACCTCTGCTCTATACGACATTGAAGACATTGAAGATTACTAAAGGAAATCACCTTGAAAATTTACTGGATATAGATTAGAATTTTAAATTTTCCCTCTCTGATATTAAGTTACTGTTTATGAATTTTTTTAATGCAGCCAATGGCAATTTATTTTATTTTCAGAATGGCCGAGGTAGGGTTCAAACCCACGCTCTCTCGATGCCAGCAAGACACGAAGTAGCGCATTTGCACTCTCGGCCACCGCGGTCGGTTTATGTTTATGATTCCTGTTTATGAACACCAGTGTGAATGTGAATAGCCTGTAAATAAATTGGTACCTTGAGCTGAAATCTTAATCGTTCCACAGAAAAATAAAGAACACTACTTAATCTATGTGGAGCTGGATGAAATACTTATCATATGTTTGAGTAATATGAGAAGTAAGGTGGGCTCCTCTATGCTCCCAACCTCTCAAAAGTTTGGGACATTATCTATACTCAGTTTTCTTAAGTATCGGTATCCACTTGTACATCGGTAACTGGTGTAATGGCCGAGTAAATTGTTACTCAATGATCAGTATATCCTGTCACTCAATTAGAACACAAGTAGAATTAACATAGGCACTGATACATTTTTAAAATTATTTCTGTCTTTGGAGAAATATAGAAGCTGTCATAAACTATTAAGAAACTGGTCTCATTTTTGGATTTGAAATTTTTACATTTTCTGTTAGAATTAGATGGCCTTGATGAGGAATTATAATGTCTATTCTTGTTATATCTGCTATAACACTCGTGTATAACAACAATATGAAGACGTTGTTGCAGATAGTTTCTTGAATTGAGCTGCCCTCCTCAATTGTTGTCATTTATTGTGTCAAGGTATACCATGACTATCTGTCTGTTAGGTAGTCAGCCCAAAGGCTGGTTGGATCCTCAAAAAGCACCGCCATTAGGTTATGTGAGTAGATACCCACAAAAACCCAAGGCAGTGCTATATTGAGGCGTACTAGGCAAGAAGAGGAGCGAGGTAGTTTGCCATTGCTTTCCTCACTGAGTCGGAACAGTAGTACTAACCCTATGAGTAGAACCTTTCACAGCATCCATAAGCACTGACTGTGCCCTGAAAGTCATTACTAAGCACCACCCATACCTCAGTAGCTTCCATATAATCACAGTCATGAGTGAGACTGAGACATTGGTGAAAAGCCACATTTTACTCTAGCCTGTGCCAACAGACAAATGCAAACGTACTGCATTCATCAAGGGATGGCAAACAGGCAACTATAAAGAAATAAATTGATCCTTGTTTTCCTTAGGATGCGACAGAAGAAACCCAGGGGTTAAGAGATGCAAGTGAAAGCCATTTAATTGAGTAAGTTGTTCTACCTTCTCTTTTTCGTATGATTCGTGAGAAAGTTTGTTAGGAGAAGCTGTGAAATTGAGAAGGTGAGGTTCTCCCCATTTCACCAAATGTGGCTTTAAACTCCGATTACACTTTTCTGCGATGAAATTACTGCCTCAAAATTTTTAATATTCTTCGGGTATTTTTAGCATACTTACTGTAAATCATATTCAAAGCCAGAAAGTTCTTGTTCGACATTAAAACCTTAACATATATAGTTTTAGGATGTTCGAATATGAAAATCAATTTTATAGTCAAGCCCGAGGACACCGGACCTTGGACGTCACTTTGGAGATGGGAGTTGCGAAACGCACGAGGAAATACTACTACACTATAAATCTTCACATTCTTTCTATAAAATATACTAAAAAGTTCCTCCCCCTTAGTAACATAGTGACTGTTATTTATCTGAGGGTTGTATGTAAAATAGTCCACGTAGTCAATACGTAAGTGATATTAAGTCGGTTAACACAATGTAATCCCAATTACTAGAACATGTGAAAAATAACCTGAAAAATATACATGTGAATAAAATATATATGTTTTGCACTAGAGAAGAGGGAGAAACCCAAGGGTTGACAAATTTCGCCCGTCCAGCGAGCATCATCAGATCCAAATCTATACAAGACCAAATAGCTCTACAAAACACTACCGATCCTACAATGACACCCACTAACAGTCACTGGCCTCCATAAGAACCATCAAAAAGTTGACAGTGTGGCAACTATTGCTGGTAAAATACTAAAGCATTAAGCATCTGAGAAAAAGAACTACACCGTGGTGCACAATTTGTTTCCTACATAATTTGTCAGTCACACCAGATATTCTGTTGAGAATCTCAATAGTAGTATGAATGGAGCATGGAGAAACAAATGAGTTACCGGTACGAAATGACGCGTACTATGAGAGACTGGTGTTTTTAACAATGGCCGACAAGGGACGAGCAGCAGCGATCAGAAGTTGTGTTACTCTTTCTTGAAACAAAAAGTCTTGTTTTGACTCGGAGGCGTTTTCGACAACAGTTTCCTCCTGCAATAGAACTACTCGCATGCTGTATGAGAAATTTGAACGGGAAGGAACAATATTGGAAACGAAGCGACTTCGACAAAGCCTGTTTTCCGTAGGGCAATTGCTAATATCAGTATTCCTTTGTAGAACGTTAGAAATTATAATGGAGGCCATATAGAGCATGTGTTGAGTAGGAACAATTCTCCATAGTGTGTTTTTCATTGTAGTGCGGTAAGTGTTTCTTTGAGTCTGGATTGACAATGAGGTTTTATTCAACAAGAAAATGCTGACTCATTTCGTGCGCCACCCTGTATATATTTGAGGTACCAGCAATGTTGCAAGACTGAGAAATGACAATCACAGACTCACTCCACCAATTAATCTATGAAGGTGTAGCTATTATTGCTGTGAGGTACTTAAGGTATAAGTCCTAAACTACTGTAGAATTGTTAAATAATACAGATATGGCCTACGAGTACTCTGTTGAGATGATGGTAAACAGCTTGAACTGCAACATACAAAATCAGTGTTTGTCTACTGATAACATGTAGAAAGATCTGAAATGGAGACTTACCTGAAATTATGGAATGTCTACAAGCTGCTCTGATAACATTTTTAGCCTACTTTTCACATTTTGCAAAAATGAAAATAAAGTAGACTTATGAGATCGATCCGGGCAAATGTGTGCCTGTCTGTCCTTCTGTCTGTCTGTGTGTTTGTCCCCCTCTATCAACTCCTTAACGGCTCCAGCAATCGAAACAAAATTAGGTAGGAGTAAATAGCTATACCTGAATATATCAAGCCCATATTTGAAAATGATGTCAGTGCTACCAACTGCTGAAAACTCGCAATTAAAATTTCAGCACCATGTTGGATATCTTGGAAGGTATGAATGGGAGCTGTTTCAAAATTGGCACACGTATAGATAATAATATTTCAGTTTAATTTCCAGGAGGCCATACATGGCAGTGTTGCCAGAATGATTATAAGCCTGCTGATAGGTCCAATTTTAAATGCATATAACTTCTACACTATCAACTGAAATTCAACCAAATTCTGTATGTGCTTTGTGTACATAAACAGATATGACTGAGCGTATTCTTAAAATCCACCAGGGCTGCCAACTGTTAATAAATGCTCTCAATTTATTTTATACAAATACCAATATATCAGAAACTATGCAAGCCGACAGCTTTAAACTATGCACACGTATAGTACCTGACATTCTATCTTAATTTGGAGTAACTTATATAAGTCAGTACTACCAACATGATTCTAAGCCTGCTGAGAGTTCCAACTTTAAATATATGTAACTTCTATACTATCATTTGGATTTCAACCAAATTTCGTATGTGCTATGTGTACCATAACAAGTATGACTATGCGTATTCTTAAGAGCAACCAGGGCTGCCAACTGTTAATAAATGCTATCTCTATTTTTGTTACCCTAATATCAATATATCAGAAAGTATGAAATCCAATAGCTCTAAACTTTACACACGTATAGAACCTGGCATTCTACATTCATTTGGTGTATCTAATATACGTCAGTGCTGCCAACATGATTCTAATCCTGCTGATAGTTCCAATTTTAAAATGCATGTAACTTCTATACTAACTAATGGATTTCATTCATAATTGGCACTACAATAGATCATATTATTTCAGATTATATCTGACCAATACATACATGGCATTGTTGCCAACATGATTTTACGCGCGCTGTTAGATTCAATGTTTAACTGCATGTAACGTCCATGCTATCCATTGGACTTCCACCAAATTGTGTATTCTGTACCTTACGAGATGGAACTAAGAATATATTTAGTCACCAGGGCTGCCAACTCTAGTGCTCTATTAGGCTACATTAGGCTACATTATGCCATGTATACAGTATTTCGAACTAATTTGAAATTTCTTTATTACCAACGTAATTTCGTCATTATTCTAATTAGGTCCATATAGATTAATCATTGGAATGAATCTTACATTTTGAGAAAAGTAGGCTCACTAGTTCGTCACGGAACTTCTTGGTGATATAGAGAAATCACTATATGAATACTATAGTACAGAGCGTCCGCAAAGTCTCTCCGCAGAAAATATTTCGGATTTTCATGGCGTCGGATTCTGGGTAATGCACGAATTCCGAACTTATTCTAAAACTTGGACTTCTAAAGTATGATTCAAGTGAATTTAGACTGTTCATTGACACTCCCAGGCGAAGTTTAAAGGTTGTTCTCCTTCATAATGATAATCTTTTGGTTCAGACAGGAGAGGAGCAGGAGAACTTTCGCAACTAAGAAGCAAGTGGTGCGATGCATTGAAGACAAAACAAAGCAAATGCACTCTATTGAAATGTAGGAACAACCATAAATATTATTAAATATTATTTTCGAATTTGAAATATAGACGTGAAATGACTTACCTGAAGAACAATTAACAAATTAACTAGATACAATTGGTACAAACAGAGTGAATGAATAAGGATCGCCAAATTTACTATTTCGAACTGATATCAAGAAACTTGCAGCCCCACGGTGTTTCGAGGATGAAGAGACGAGGTCCATGCAATGAAAGCAGACTCATTCCCTGTGTATGAAGGAATACTAGGCTAAAGGAAAGGTTGGCCAATGTAGATAGCCTACTGCGTGATCGCAGAGACCCATTCGTGACGAAGAGGAAAAGGGAAATAAAAACGTTTCTGATAAATTTCATGTAATTATGAGTTATAATACATTTTAAATTGATTCCACATAAAATCCTGACATAGAATTAAACGGATTTATCACCGACCATTGTGAGCGACACGAAAAGTTTAGATTTTATCAGTTCCAGCCGTGGAAGCATGGAAGATCCCGGATGTGATGGAGTTTCCGCTGACAAACTGCCCCAAGATATTTCATTTATAGGTCTGTTCAAAGTTTAAATCCTTACATGATCTGAGTTCAAACTGGTGTGTTGTGATGGCTATACAAGAGTGGGTATTTGTAAATAGGGGATAGGGTTGGGAACGTATACCAGTGACTTTAGTCATGGTCATTATTCATCCCGTATTGAATTCTAGATCTTTAATGCTATTTGTCCATTTTTAATATAATACTTTTACTTCAGGACAAATGACCTCGTAGTTCTGGCCCTCAGAACCTCAAAAACTAAGTAAATTTTACTTCCATTACCTTACATCAACGATAACATGTATCGGCATATGTTTGCCTTCTTCAGTCTCGAAATATCTTAATAAATCATTTTTTTCCCTTTCTTTTTACATTTAAAACAATATATTTTCCCTCAAAAACCTCTTTTTTTACTGAATAAAACTATGAAACTGTATAAAGCCAGTGTGTCAAGTGACTTTACATAGAAACAAAATTCTTCTTTGATCCATTAGGCATTGTATTGGGAAAGGGAATACAAAGTGGGTTTAGACAGGTAAAAAGAAGTTTGGAACTTGACATTAACATATGGGGAATAGAATGGGATTCAGGCGTTGAACACAGGAACATATGCATTATAAGATAACATGTTAATATTAACTAAGGGAAAAGATATTTGCGAGGATTGCAAGTGCTGATGCCTGAAAAAGTTAGCTGCTTTTATTAAAGTTCATGAATTGTTAATTGGACAAATTGAATAAAGTGACGGAGGTTTCCTTCCTTACACACTCAGAAACACTGTGTGTTTTAAGTTTTTTTTTAAGGAAAATGTATTCAAAGATCAATATTTGAGGCCTGATACACAGAATTCTGATTAAGTTTGTAAGTGAGTTTTACTTAGATTTTGACACTTGTGAAAAATGAAAATTCACAGCCTGCTTCCAGTCTCCGACCGGGTCAGGAATGGAATGAATGAAGCCCCTATCTAGCGGCGAGGATATGAACTGTGCCGGCTGCCGAGGCTTGACGCACTCCTCTGGGGCATTGATTAAATGAATGACAGATGAAATGAAATGATAGTGGAGAGTGTTGCTGGAATGAAAGTTTGACAGGGAAAACCGGAGTACCCGGAGAAAAACCTGTCTGCCTCCGTTTTGTCCAGCACAGATCTCACATGGAGTGACCGGGATTTGAACCACGGACCCAGCGGTGAGAGGCCGGCGTGCTGCCGCCTAAGCCACGGAGGCTATTTTGACACTTGTGATCAATTCAATAATTTAGAAGATTGTCTGATTACTTGATTTACCGTTTGAAACAGCCACAAATCGCTACGTAAACTTCTTGATGTTGAGATTCACATCGGAGGGTCGACCATCTTCGCAGACGGTCCATGATTCTGGTGAGATGTAGCAGGCGAAGCCCTGAAGAGAGTGATGGCTGATTGAGGAATAGATGCTGAGTACAGTGGCCATTTAAAGCCAATAAGAAGGTTCTGGTACAATACGGACGTACGCAGTTCTACATCATTTAGAAAGTACTAGTGCTTGCACACGCAGCAATATCACGAGGACGTTGAAACAGTCAATGGAAAATTAAGAGACGGTGGCTTTGCACTACGCGAATGAGCCTGACGCTCTCTTTCGAGAATAAGTTGATAGCACGGCCGCGTACACTGTGAATTAGTTCTTAAACATGCCCAAGTTATGCCTTTTAGAAAATTCCCCAATAAATAATGCAGTTTGGTATAGTTATGTTACGTTAAGTTTTCTAAGTATTATTATTAACTTTTAAGAGTAAATGTTGGAAGTTAAATTTGAAATACTTGCGTCATTGACGGTAATTGAGAAAAACGAGGGTGGAACATTAAGCTATCTTAAATTTGATACTTGAATGATAAGTAAAATAACGCTAATCTGTATTTTCGCAAACGCGAACATGTAGGCGAAGAACAGAATATTGCTGGCTAGTAGCTGAGGAAGGACTGTGAATGCAGGTGTGCGAGAAGGAGTGGTAGATGGGAGTGGGAGAAGTGTAAGGGTAATGTCTTAAGATGTGTTGTTTGAATTTCCATGCTGACAATGAATATGCTGACTGTGGTTTTCCCAGTGTTTTTACTCTCCCTAAAGGCAAATGATGGAATGTTCCTTATTTAACCTTCCCCTACTCCTACCCTATTTCCTGACTCTTATGAATGCAGTCACTTCATAAGCACCGGTGAACATCTTGTCCTAAGCTCGAAAAAATAATTATCACCGTTACAACACTTTATTTAATCGAGGTAGAGAATCTTCGGTCTATATTAATTTTAGTTAGTTCTAGAATGATCTGTCTCTAAGAACTCCAACCACTCGATCACATTGTGGGAGATTCGCATCGGCACGACATAGGGAAGTGTCTGTAGGGGTGAAGAACAGTAGGGACTGCTACAATAGTTGTGGAGGCCCTACATTAACTCCGAAAAGCGATGGCAACTATGGCAGCAAAGGAGTCCTTTGGTATGGCAAAGTTGACAGAAGGGGCAGCCCTTTCTCTTGGGATTAATAGAGAAACTTCTGCCTCGCAAGGAGGAGGGATCCTCAAAGGCTGATGGAAAAACCTCTGAATTAAATTTATTCTGCTTAGAGGCTTAGGTGACGCTCCCAGCACTAAGATAGGGTGCTGTGGGCTAAATAATTAATATCATCATTACTATTAAAGAAACATTCACTAAGAATAGCTGGACTTTCAGTTGTTAACGATCTGAATCTTTAAACACGATTAGGATGCTGGAATGTGAGAACTTTGAGAGAGAAAAGTGGACTTCATCAAGCAGTTGCCACAATGCTGGCATATGTGTTACATATTCTAGGAATTGCTGAATCCAGATGGAGTGATTTTGTGGAGATATGAGCCAATGACGGATTCTCGAGTACAGTGGAGGATTACGAACTTTAAAGGAAGGGGTAGGAATTTTGTTGAGCAAGATGGCCTATAAAAGTCCGATAATATGCAAAATTGTCTCTGAAAGATTCATAACTGCACGGATCACAACTAAGATAAGAAATGTAAAAATTGTACAGTGCCATGCTCCAACAGAAGTTGCGGAAACTGCAGTAAAATTGGAATTCTATTCCCAACTACGGCAAGTTATGTTACAAAATAAGGACTAGCATATAGTGATGGGAGACTTAAATGCCAAACTTGGCTGGGAAAATGCAGGGTTAGAACATGTTAAGGACAAATATGTTATAGGGAAAATCAATGAAAATGGCTAGTTGTGTGTCGACCTCAGTGCAGAAAACGACCTGAAGCAGTTCCTCCCACAATGATATTCATAAAATTACGTGAGTGTCCCAAGACTATAACATAGAAAACTTAAGATGGTTGCTCCTGGATGCAAGAAAATGATGGGTACGGACGTAGGAAGTGGTCATCACCTGGTAATTGCAAGCTGCTAACTTCGAATAATCGCAGAAAAAATAAATTTGCAAATAGAGGTTAGAACTTTGACTTGAGAGTTTTAGAGAACCATGAACTATAAAATAAATTTGTAATATAACTAAATAATAGATTTCTGTCGTTCCAGTATATGAGACCAGCATATTAGACCCTTATTTCTGGCGTTTTCCCAAGGATTCGAAGGAGAAAGGACGAAATCTTCAGAATTAATTTACTTAATTGTGTGCTAATCCGAAATTTAACCCCACGCGTATAGCCCGCTTCAGGTCTGAGGAGACATGGAAGCAAAGACCCAACCAAAAGAAGCGCATGAATCACGGTACAACCGACCGCCTGGGAATAACGCATTGTCCTTGTAGTGTTTGGAGATTTTGGATAGGAAATACTGGTCGGATAAGCAGTCTATCAGAGCACCCAACCTCAGTCCTCTAGGATCACTTATCCTGTTTAGTGTTTCAAGAGCCGGTTGGTTGGTTGATCATTCACCCTGTTATCCTTTCCCTGTTATCATAGGCCATACGCTTGTCATTTCTGTAGTTGTTACAGTATATGAGATGGCACATTTATCCATCTAAGAGGTTGACATTAAACAATTGCTTGGAAAGTGACAGGTCTCTTCAAACACACTTACTTGTACAGCTGTATCCGTATGTGGAGTTAAGTGCTTATGAATTTGAATTACGTACAATGTGTCCAACAGTTGGCACTAATTTACTCATTCACTGATCAGTCACTTGCATAATGGAGCAATTAGTGCTATGAGCAATATATAAATTAAGAAGTAAATGAATAATGCAGTACAAATTTATGCTCTAACTCCTGCGCTATTAACTGACAGGATGTTTCCATGCATCTTCAACAGCGACGTGTTCCGCTCACAAGGGGTGATTTTGAGCTTATTTATCTGAAACCTTCTGCAATAATTAAACATTTGTCGCTCTTATTCGTTACCGTCCTGTATAATATGATTCACTCACGTAGGGTAAACTTCCGAGATTTCCTTCATTAATTATTTATGGCAGGAGTCATCGTATTATTCTCATTTGACTGGTACTGCGAGCATTTGGCCGGTGACCACACTCCACAACCAATTTTTTATTGTTGTTTTAAGGGGCGGAACTACGAGGTCATCTGCCCCTCTCCACAACCAAAACCTGCACATTAACATACGGTAAAATGACGAGTGACGCCAAGATATACACATGACTTGACATCAGCTTGGATTTGCGTTATAAATGATACGTTAGGCAGGGTTCACAAATTTATCATCTTACGTGCTTCGCCCCTTAACGGCATGGGAGCAACTAATTAGAAACTCTACATTTCTCGTATAGATTTTTAAGCTACAGTATTTGGAGCCATTATGCACTTCCAATAGAGAAACTGGTGTGAATATCATGTGTGGAAGCCGATTGCTCTATGATTTGGCATGCAACACTGTTACGTCATGATGGCTCACTTCTCTACCAATCACACTGAAGAATTTTCTTCAATAAAGAATATTATGATTATGATTGTTCTTAGGAATGTATGCAGGGAGATGTCGGATCATCCTATAAACAAGACTTACGTTTTAGGAAATACTGACACACAATGGCTGTAAAGTTCGTGGGAAAATTGTCCATAAGAGACACGTAAAGACTCATATAGTTCTTCATGGAGAGCAAAAATCGCATTCCTGTGATGTATGTGCGAAGGCTTTCACAAGCAGGTCCAAGTTGTTAACCCATACTTTTATTCATAGTGGCGAATGGCCACATCGCTGTAACATATGTGGGAGGGAGTTTATTTAAAAGGGTGACTTAAAGAAGCATATGTTAAATAATGGTGGTATAAGGCCAAACTGCTGCGACAAATGTGGAAAATCATTTGCTGTTAAAAGTTACTTTAAAAGACACATTGAATATCATAGTGATGAATTGGCCCATTGTTGTAACATGTGTGGTAAGAAGTACGCTGGGGAGAAAAACTTAGACATATGGTTATTCATGGTGGCGTAAAGCCATATTGTTGCGATAGATGTGGAGCTACGTTCACTGAGAAAGGTAGCCTAATAAGACACATTGTTGCGATAGTTGTGGAGCTACGTACACTGAGAAAGGTAGCCTAATAAGACACATGTTCATTCACAGTAACCGAAAGCCTTATGAGTGTAATATGTGCAAAACGGAATTTAATGAAAAGCGTAAATTAAACACCCATATCATGAATCATGATGGTATAAGGCCGTACTGTTGTGACAATTGTAGTGCTTCATACGCTGAGAAACAATCTCTAAAAAGACATATACTGAAGCATGCGTTGCCTAATGATGCAAATAATCCTTATCACTGTAATTTGTGTGGGAAGGACTTCTCTCTGAAGAGTACTTTAAAAAGGCATCTACTAATTCATGACGGTATCAAGCATGTGGTGCTTCATTCGCCGATAATCGTAGCCTCAAAAAACATATGTTGATTCATTGTGGATAATAGCTACATTAAGATGAGAAACACTTCCCTATTTTGCCTAAGTTAAATTATCCATTTTCTGGGCATATAACTGTAAAACTATTTCAGTTATTAAAATGAAATTTTCAAGGATTGTTATACACATCTTGAGCTGTTATATTAGGAAGGATTATTATCGGTGACTAAATATTCTTCTGAGATTTTTTTATTCTTATATTTTCCCTATAATATATTAAAAAAAGTCATTATTTTATTATAATGTAACATACTGGGAAATCTCTTTCTATTTCTGTTCACAGCGAATATATTAATCCAGATAAAAATTCAAGAAAATACACAGCAAAGGAAAATGAAGCTTACGTTTGTCAGTGTTATTTATTATTTTCTTGCCTCGCAATCTGGATTATATGCATCCTCCTTGGTTCTCTTTTCTTTTCTCTTTCTCATCCTTGCTTATTCGGTCATGTCTTCAACCACCAATTCTCTTTCCTGGAGGAACTAAAAGAAATAGTGCTGTTTACAGCTTCATGCTTGTCACGGGGGGAAGCACGTGGCAACCTTACCTAAAACACTGATCACCTCAACAGATCAAATGTCAACTTTATTTACACGTTGATCTTCCTTGTTTAACGATTTCTCTTAGACTTCCTCTTCCCAAAACATTTGAAAGGAAGTTTGTAGTTTAACGTGACCGTTAATCTCGAGTTCATCAGCCACGGGACAGAAACACATTTGAAACGGCCCATTGCGCTGAGAGTTATAAAACCGCAACCACTTTACGACATTGACATTCAACACTGGATTATAAACAGAAAACAAAATATAACGGGTTTTAGCAGGGTTGCCAACACGAAAATTGAATTTTAATGGTAGTGCATTCGGTAATTTACCTCCAGGAGTTAAGAAATTACCCGCAAAAGTTTGAGCCCCGGGAAGATTGGGTGTGTCTTTTCGAAGAGTAAAATGGTGACATTAAGTGTTATTACATGCACAGTTTTTGGATTATTTTCAATTCTTCGACATATTTGAATTCGCCAATTAGCAAATCCCTATTCCCTATATTATATTATAATTGTGAAAATCTGTGTGTGCGTCTGTGTGTTAGTTTGTTACCTCTTGACACTAAAACGGCTGGACGGATTGGGAGAAATTTGAAATGGAGACAGCTTATACACTAGGATAACGTCTAGGCTACCTTTCATCCGGAAATAAATCATTGTCCCCGTGGATCGGGCAACATCACTGAAAAGTTACCAAGACATACTCAACCGGTTCAAAATATCGAAGTTGTCGCATAAAGACCGGACAAAGCTCATTTTACGCCGCTCGATGCAATAAACAATACGGGACACCGAAAACCACATTTTAAGGCTCTAAAACCAATAGTTTCAACGATATTCTCAGAAAACTATTTTCACTCTGATAAACTGATGAAGTAATGGCAAGTCCGTTTCCATGGCAACTGAACCTCAAGGTATCACATCCGATTTTCTATATATCCCTGTAGGAGGCAATGCCAATCCATTTCTTTTTCAAGATATATATATTGAACCCTTTATACTCTTATAGTATAAATTATTCTATGTTTAATTTCTGCAATATATAAAATTTCTACCAGTATCATGAAAACCAGACAGAAATTGTGAAACTATAGGCATTGGTTGGAGACAGTAAGAATGTACCTGGGTGCAGAATGACAAAGCTTAATCGCTAGTGGAATTTGTGAAAGGAACCAAGCCAAGCGATGAATCAGAATGCAGGTGCTGGCTTAGATGCAGGAAGACGCGAGATGACACATGAGTTTGGCATTTTCCTTGTTCTGTTTCGCGCCTAGCCGAAAAAAATGCAATGATATGAGAGGCTGATTGATCAACTAGATACTCCTACAGGGCGGGGTGCTGTATGAAAAATCACGAGGTCTACGTGAGTGTGAACCAATAGGCGAAGAATGCTACTTTAACGCGGCAGACCCGGCGTCATGCTCAAGAGCTCGGATTACGGCGGGAAACTGGACACAGATTATCCCTATGATCGATTCTCGATTAAATTAGCATGACTTTGACGTGCGCATTTCTACGAGTTTAATGATGTTTATAAGAAGCCTGTAAGACAATTATCATGGAAAAGACTTTTATTTTTCCCTCTCCATAGGCTTTCAGCATACGATTCAAATATAAGTTAAAAAATGTGTGCCACGAAGACTGACTTTATTTTTGTGTGTCGGAGGACACAGGTTAGGACTTTATTTTTGAGTGTCGGAGGACTCAGTTTGATCACTTTTATTTAGTGCGTCTGAGGACGTAGTCACTTGTACTTTGTGTGTCATGAGGACACAGATTTTATTGAGCCTAATGTGTTGTAAATTCAGTGTTTGATAGCTAGTCATTGTACTATTTTGTAGGGCCACTATCTTCGACAATTCGCCAACAGACTGTTTTGGGGAACTAAGTACCCAGAAAGGTGAATTTAGTAGACAGAAATCGAGTGTGTATTAATTTGACAAACATTTTTGTATCAGCACGAGAGGTGGCAGCGACGATCATGGAAGCAGTCTGGAATCGTCATCACTCCGTTGAAATGTGTGCAATGAGCTAAAAGCATTTTAGTAGAGAGATGGCTGCCGATGTCCGATGCCGCTGAGTTGCTGAAGGATGAGTACTGAATATCATTTTATTATTGATAAGTCAATTTATGGTATATGGGACCAATTTGTGTAAATATTTGTTTGTGTGTTATT
Source organism: Meconema thalassinum (assembly GCA_946902985.2). Classification (NCBI taxonomy): domain Eukaryota; kingdom Metazoa; phylum Arthropoda; class Insecta; order Orthoptera; family Tettigoniidae; genus Meconema; species Meconema thalassinum. The sequence continues at coordinate 46,876,214 of OX336395.1, forward strand.
AACGTAGAGTTTATATTTGTCTGACACACAGTAGTTGCATGGAAACAGCTAGCACTATTTTGTAGATATTTGTATATTTTGATTGTTGTAATGAACGTAACTATGTGCACTGGCGTGTACGCATATGTTAACGTGACGCCGCTATGAAACGTAGATCGGAGTTTGTAGTGCGACACAAGTAGAACTGAATTAATATAATATAAAATAGACTGGGGGTGATTTTGATATTTGTGTAGAGTTTACGATTGATCAGATTCATTGTTGTTAATTGCCATTGTTGCAATGTAGTTTTGTTGCGAGTAGCAATCAGCTAACTCGAGGGTTTAATCTTGGCAATAAAGTTGTGAGTGTCTTGCACGCGAAAGTAGGAAAATCTGGATCAAACCGACCTCGTTGATGTGATTTTAAGTCAGTCCAAGATCTGGTGTCATGTGTGTTTTATACTGGTATTGTCTGCGGAAAATTCAGCATGGCGACTGATTTCAGTCTTGCCGCAATGAGCCAGATTCATTCATTTTGCGACCTCGCGAGGCGCATATATGGATATGATGTTTTCTTGCCATTTATGTAAATGGGTGAGATTTGTTGCTGTTGATTCTACGATGTTAACGAGGCCACTGGGTCAAATAGTTATTTTTAGACACGCTTGGGAACTGACAGGTGATAGAGATGTGGAAGGGAGTGAGTTGAGGCGGGTTGATCAGATAACACGGCCATGGTCATTAGCAGAGGCAGAGCTTGCTGGCCTGTTTCTTATAACATTTTGTATTCAGAAAAGAAATGATCAATTGTAAATAATATTTGAGAGTAAATAGGGTTATGTCTACGTCGTACTATAATCTCCGAAGCGTTAGCTTATCATGCCTTTTATTCATGTAAAGTAATTTCAGCCGGCGATGCTTTTGTTGTTGTTGGTTTATATTTCATATTTATGTTTCGTGTCAGTGACCCGTGCAGTCACGTGCGATGCTGTCTTTTCCTTGTTTGTTGTGTTGAGCGTTTGGCCTTGTAGGCAAGCTCATTTGTCAGATGTGTCATCGCACTGAGGGGGAGAATCTGGGAGATTCTTGTAAATATTTAGACATTTAATTTTTGTGTGTGTCAGAATTAATTTAGTTGTTTTATTAAGTGTAGTGTCCTATACCCATAAATGTTGACTTGCGAGATGGAGGTTCGTGAGCACCGTGGCTGTTACCCGCTGCAAACGAACACTCATCCACGTACTCATTCCTTTTAGTAGTCAGAACGCACACATACAATTTCTGATACGACTCGGTGGACCAGGTACCCACAGTTTCATTGTGAGGAGCGGATCGGAGTAACCCCTCATTTTATTATGTTGAATTTTGTGAGAAGTGAGATGTCAGGGAGGAGTTTATTTGTTAGATATTTCTTTGTTTATGCATATTTCAGTCATTAGATTTTGTTTACTTTACTTCTTATTCATTCTTACTTAGTTTAGTGTTTTTACCATATGACCCTTCATCCAGTAGAGCAGTTGTTTTGGCGAACATATTATAGCATCCGATGAACTGAGCACGACCCTGAAGAACAGATTCTTGCTGATAAACACGGCGATACTGAAGGGCTCATAGGATAAAAACTGGCGCGCCATGTGGTGCATTTTGTTGCTAGTTCGCTGCTAGAACATGTTAGATGGCGTATTTGAGTAAAACTGACATGCCACAAGTGGAGGCAGATATGACAGTGTTTAAATCACCGGAAAGTGATATTTTATGTAAAGTAAATGAGGCGAAGAGGATACCGCCAACTGTGTGAAATATAAATTTAAATCAGGAGTTTGCAGTGTAAAATACGGGTCACGTTTTTGTCTATTGAATTAAGTGTTAATGTAAAGTACGTGATAACCGGGTGCCCAATGATTGAAGTTAAAACTAGATTTGTTGTAAAAAGTCAAACTCCATGAATGTAATAGGAAGGCCTGTGGCTTTTAAAGACAATTAATATTTGGTTAATGTGTCTGTTGTTAATATCAGATCAGGATGACGAGTTAATGACTGAATATGTGTATGGGTTAAATTAAATTGAATAAAATTAGAACTACTCAATGATGCAAGTGACTAGTGGGATTCAATGTAAAAGTAAATAAACTGAGTAGGGTAATGTGAATTAAATGTGTATTAAGAATGTATGTGTGTGTCTGAGGGCATTGCTACATGCCATTTCCCTAATGTTCTCATATAAAGTGTATAAGATGGCAACGATAGAGCAAATACAGGCGATTATTGAGAGTGCCGCGAAGAGGACACAGGAGTTATTAGACAATAAAATGTCAGAACAAAGTGAATCGTTCCGAAAACAAATAAACAATACTATGTCTGAACAAAGTGAGAAGTTAGACAGTAAAATATCTGAACAAAGCGAGTAATTATACACTAAAATGTCAGAACAAAGTGAATCGTTCCGAACACAAATAAACAATAGTATGTCAGAACAAAGCGAGAAGTTGAACACTAAATTGTCAGAACAAAGTGAATCGTTAGCCAATAAATTATCAGAACAGAGTAAATCCTTCCAAACAAAGATAAACGAAAGTATTAATAAACAATTAGCACTTCAAAATGAATACAGCGCAGAGCAGGCGAAACTATTAAAAAGTGAAATAAATGACACTATAAATTACCAGTTAGAAGCACAGAACGTTAGAAATACTCAACAACTAGCTTCATTAACAGTGGAAATGAAATAACATACGGATAAACAAATGGTATTACTGGCCCTAGACGTTAGCAAAAACAATGAGAAACAGTTAGATCAAATTAAGAAAATGGAAGACGTTTTTAATCGGAATCTTAATAATCTTGATGAAACAGTTTTAGCTAAGTTAGCGCAAATAGAATTGGCTTGTACTATGAATAACAGCGAGGTCAAAGCAGCTCAGGATAAGATGGAAGGGCGATTCAGTGAAATGGAGAAAAGCGGCAAGGTTATTCAGAAACAATTATCAGCGGTAGATGTGAATATATCGGGCATAATTAAAGACATGGATCGGTTGGAGATAAAATAAGCGGAGCAGTGAAGAAACCTAGAAACGGATTTGGATCAGTTAAAAATTACTATTGACGAAAATAATTTGCGGTTGGAAGATCGGCTGAAACAAATGGAAAATAATCAAGTAAAAACCAAACGTCAAATTGAGGAAAAGATAGGCATAATTAAAGAGGAAATCAGGAAAGATTGGCGAAAAATTAGTAGTGATTCCAAAGAAGAGAGATTAACCATCATAAAACACTAGGTGATAACCACTCTCGTATCCAAGTCTTGGAGCAGGAAATCAAGAATAAATTAAAAGATCAGACAGACAGAATCATAAAAACAGAATTACGATGGCTGGGGCAAACCACATTGCTTAACACAGGAGTCACGAAAGATAAGGGAAACGAGTCAATTAGCCCGGAGGCAGCCAGTACAACAGGAAGTCAGGTACATGCAGAGAGCCTATTAACTACAAACACGGACGGATTTCACAATCATGTTGAGAGAAGTTCTACTCCACATGAAGGTCAGCAGCCCACGCAGCTTATTCAAGTAATTCACTCGAACGAATATAAACCGCAAAAGTTTACTGAAAATTCAGGAGTGACACCACAAGCCTTTGTTAAAGAAGTCGAGGATTATCACAACGACACAGTCGTACCTCCAACACGTAGATTGAGAATGATGGAGAGATTTCTTCCTGGGAATATTTTGACATGGTTTTATAGATTTAAATACACTTTTGGAATTATGGATGATTTCAAACAAGCGTTTCTTTGCAAATATTGGTCCCCAGCATTACAACAGAGTTTAAGGATGGAGCTCTACTCTAGAAAGTACCAAGCTACTCAGCAGACGAAGTACTCAGATTTCTTTAATATGCAGGTGCTTAAATTTCGAGATCTGGACCACCCTTTAGAAGAGGCGGACCTGGTAATGACAATAGCACGGCAATTACCGGTAAATGTACAGCAGGTATTAGTAGTAGCAAATGTGAATTCGGCTTTACATGCAGAACAAGTCTTACGCCAAATAGATGAGACTACATCTCATAATCATCAAAGAGGAGGAAGACACCTGGAGTTAGTCAACACAACAGAGGTTATAAAACATACACAAGCAAATACTAGATTACAGTGTACAAATACGAGTACGTCAACACCTAGGCGAAATCAGGAAGAAATAGAAAATAGACCGTACCAGCGAAGTGAAAATAATCACAACAATAGGTCATATCAAGGCAACAATAGATACCAACAGAGGGGATTCCAACAATGGCGCCACAATAAAAGAAATGAGGGGCCTTATGGAAGATACGGTGATTACAATGGAAATCAAAGATGGAGAGATAGGAGAGACCAAAACCAAGGAGAGTCGCGATATTACCGTAACGACTGGAATGAAAGGCATGCTCAAACGCAAAATTATCTGAAGGAGGATCACGCTAACGAAGGAGGAGAGCAAGGACGATGGGAGAGAGCCATTGACAACATGAAAAATCCGGATACACATACCGAGGAAGCTGGAAGTCTACTGAGACAAGAGGAACGTCAGGGGCGTGCGCGACAGAAGGATGTTGGAAGTCGCAGTGGAGCTAAAAGAAAAATTAAATGTTGATAAAGAAAACTGTCTCAGAAAGCAACAGCCGGAATGTGAAGAGGAATGGATAGTAGCTCACATCCAGGAATGGATTGCTTTGCCAGAAGATTGCCTGGAGGAGACAGTGAAACCACGGAACGATGAAATTAAACAATTGCCCATTATTTACGCAAGAATTGGTGGAATTAAAATAAGATGTTTATTGGACACAGGTTCGCAGATCAGTCTTGTATCGGAGGCTTTGGTTCGAGAGTTGGGACGGAGTCAGAATATTCCTGTGATTCCCATACCACAACTCAAAGTGAGGGGCGTTATTCCTGAACGCACCGTCACTTGTAAACGACAGGCATACTTAGAGCTGGACATATTAGAACACACTTTTGGGCAAACGTTTATTATCATGGCAAAGATGAATTTCAACATTATTCTTGGTGCAAATTTTATTTGTGACTATCAAGCTGTGATAGATTTGCACATGTACACTGTCAGTTTCAAAGAGTGTGATCAACTGAAGAACGTCGGATTGCATATGGATGAAATCACTACCGGAAGGAACGTGAATTCATGGGCATTGGAAGCAATACTGGAAGAGACGGAAGAGGAGGTACGAAAGGCGGAAGATGACATCATAGAAGGAGCTGTTGTGGAACTTGATGAGGAGAGTGAATCTCAGGAGATATGGTATTTATTAACAGAAGGAGATGACAGCGATGCACAATTTGAAGAGCTACTACAGGAGCGGCTCAATGACATACAACTTGGGGTGAACACAGAAAACAATTGGAAGAGATTTTAAGTAAGCACAAAGCAGTATTCGATACAGTACCAGGGATAAATTTTAAATATTCAAAGCAAGTCGAGGATTGGTCACCATTCAGAAGTAAACTGTATCCCATTCCCGAAAAATATCGAGGCCAAGTAAAAATTATTATAGATGAGATGTTACAAGTTGGAGTGATAAGGAAGACACCGACACCTTATTTAAATGCGATTTTGGCAGTCACAAAACCAAATGGATCTATTAGACTTTGTTTAGATGCCAGAAATCTCAACATGAGACTAATTTTTCCTGAGTATGACAGAGCGCCAATCATTAGAGACGTATTCAAAGGCTTTAAGAACAAGAGTATTTATACATCCGTAGATCTGACGATCAGTTTTCACCATATCGAATTGGATGAGAAGTCACAGCTTCTCACTGGCTTCTTATTCGATAACCAGACATATTGCATCGTCCGCATGCCTTTTGGAGTCAAAACAGCGGGCTGCGCATTAATTCGAGCCCTGGATCGAAATCTAACCGAAGAGGTTAAGGAGATGACGGTACACTGCATTGACGACATTCTTCTGGCATCCGACAACATTGAAATTCACATGGAAAACTTAGATAAATTATTAGGCGACCTCAGAACGTCAAATTTTAAAGTAAACCTGAAGAAATGGCATTTCTTCAAGAGCGAGATATTATATTTGGCTCACATCATTGACAAGGAGGGAGTGAAGCCAAACCCGGCTAAGATAGAGGCGATAAAGAATTTTCCTACACCTACGAGAGTCAAGCACATTCGAGTTTTCTTAGGCGTAACGGGATTCTTTAAAGAGAACTGTCCAGGTTATACGGAAACTGTAGCACCAATGCAAGAAATGCTCAAAAAGAGTAATAAATTGTTATGGAATGATGACTGTGAGAAGTCATTCCAAGCAACCAAACTACTTCTGGAAAACTGCATTAAACTAGGATATCCAGATTTCAAACACAAATTTATAGTCCAAGCGGATGCTTCACCGATTGGTTTAGGTGCAATGCTCTACCAAGAGGATACAGCTGACCTGCAACAACGATCATATTTGGCATTTGTAAGCCGTAGATTGCGTAAGCACGGGCGCAATTATACTGTAACGGAATTGAAATTGTTGGAAATATTTCATGCGCTCCAACAATGGAAAAAGATAGCTTATGGACACCTCATTGTTATCAGGACAGATCATAAGGCATTAACATTCTTGTTTAAGACAACGATGGCTAGCGAACGTGTGACACGTTGGTCTATCTATATTCAGCAGTTTGATATTGAAATTGAACATTGCCCAGGGAAGATGAATGTAATCCCAGATGCCCTCAGCAGGAACCCAGAGCCTGACAATGAAGAAACAGCGATGGTACAACACCTATAATTAACACCGAAGGACCGTGAATTATTGGAGGAGTTACGTGAGATCCAACGAGAGCAAGAAGCAGAACCATGGATGATGCAAATGATTCAATATTTTAGAAGACAGCTACCTATAGAAACACCTGCTTTTCGAGAAGCGAGAGCCAAAGAAGGAAGATATGTTTACCTCAACAATTTGCTGCACAAATGGATAGATAATGATCACACCAAACTACGTATATTAGTACCTGCATCTTTACAGCGAGGACTGACCTGGCATATTCATGAAAGTTACGGACACGTGGGAATAGATAAGTGTGAAGCGACCATAAGAGGGACATTTACATGGCCACGTATGAGGACAACAATATGTGACGTTATTACGACTTGTGATCCTTGTCAGAGGACAAAGCCAAATAACTACTTAATGAGGCAGTATCCTAAAGCACTGTTACCTTAGAAACCGTGTGAGCTGGTGGCGATCGATTGCTTCAGCCCGATCCCGAAAGGAAGGCGAGGATGCCGCCATTTATTAGTTTGTCTGGATGTATTCTCCAAATTTGTAGTACTGTGTCCCATCCAGAAGACAACATCTAAGCAGGTACTCAGCCGCTTACGCAATAGAGCCATTCCAACCCTTGGAAAACGAGAATTTATTTTATCGAACCATGGTAGCTATTTTGCGAGCGCCGAATTCAAGAAAGGTATGGAGGACATGGGTGTAAAACACATCTTAAGTAGTATCCGCAATCCTCAAGGAAATCCTAGTGAGCGTGCAATCAAATGCGTAACATCTTACTAGAGAATCTTCATTCCCAATGAACATCACAAGTGGGTAGACAGAATTAAGGATGTAGAAACATGCATGAATTCTACAAGGCATGAGTCGACATGACAGATCCCTATGGTCTTACACAAGAACGAATATCCGGAGAGATCGTGGAAAAGTATCATCAACTGCCCACAAGATCCTATGATAGCACATGACTTATGAATAGTGAGAACCAGAGTACATATGAGAAAACAGGCAGATCGCAGGCTGCGGCGAGTAAGAAACAAGAGGTTTCACCGGGAACTTGAATAAAATGAGCTTGTTTTGGTACGTCGCCCGGCAAATTCTGATCCAGAGAAGAAGATCTTCAGTAAATTTTGCGAGAAATTTGTCGGACCCTATTTAGTAGTCAGAAATCTGGGAAATAATGCGTACAGAGTAAAGGAAATAAGTACAGGAACAATGTCTGTCTACAATAGCGCCAAGTTAAAAATTTATTAAACAAGCGAACCTTGGGAGCGCCGAAATAATGATACAATTTGAGTATATGGACGTCCTATGACATCCAAGTATACGGGGGTCACTTGTATACGTACGGAGAAGGAGGAAGTGTGAGCCGTGTTGACAAGCTTTAACGAGCAGAGCAGCAGTGATGACACACAGTGAGCGAGAGAGAGGAAGAAATAAGACAAGCGAAGAAATTACCTCAGGCATCCGCACAGCAAGCACTCAGGCTGAGATGTTGTAATACAAGCAGGAAGTAAAACGAGTATGAATGACACTCAAGACAGGAGAGGCTAGACAAGGCAGTAGAAAGTGGTTGAGTTTATGAAATGAACAAATTGGCGTACGGAAATTGTATAAAAAATGGACTTTATGCTAAGTTCGATTTTTTGCAAGTGGAGGAGTCGTGAACCCTTAATACTCTGATAGTATAAATTATTCTATGTTTTATTTCTGCAATATATAATATTTCTACCAGTATCATGAAAACCAGACAGAAATGGTGAAACTATAGGCATTGGTTGGAGACAGTAAGAATGTACCTGGGTGCAGAAAGACAAAGCTTAATCGCTAGTGGAATTTTTGAAAGGAACCAAGCCAAGCGATGAATCAGAAAGCAGGTGCTGGCTGGCTTAGAAGTAGGAAGACGCGAGATGACACATGCGTTTGGCATTTTCCTTGTTCTGTTTCGCGCCTAGCCAAAAGAAATGCAATGATATGAGAGGCTGATTGATCAACTAGACACTCCTACAGGGCGGGGTGCTGTAAGAAAAATCACGAGGTCTACGTGAGTGCTAACCTATAGGAGAAGAATGCTACTTTAACGCGGCAGACACGGCGTCATGCTCAAGAGCTCGGATTACGGCGAGAAACTGGGCACAGATTATCCCTATGATCAATTCTCGATTAAATTAGCATGACTTTGACCTGCGCATTTCTACGAGTTTAATGATGTTTATTACAAGCCTGTAAGACAATTATTATGGGAAAGATTTGTATTTTTTCCTCTCCACAGGCTCTCAGCGAACGATTCATATACAAGTTGAAATGTGTGCCATGAAGACTGACTTCATTTTTTTGGGTCGGAGGACACAGGTTAGGACTTTATTTTTGAGTGTTGGAGGACACAGGTTGATCACTTTTATTTAGCGCGTCTGAGGACGCAGTCACTTGTACTTTGTGTGTCATGAGGACACAGATTTTATTGAGCCAAATGTGTTGTAAATTCAGTGTTTGATAGCTAGTCATTGTACTATTTTGTAGGGCCAGTATCTTCGACAATTCGCCAACAGACTGTTTTGGGGAACTAAGTACCCAGACAGGTGAATTTAGTAGACAGAAATCGAGTGTGTATTAATTTGACAAACATTTTTGTATCAGCACGAGAGATGGCAGCGTCAGTCATGGAAGCAGTCTGGAATCGTCATCACTTCGTTGAAATGTGTGCCATGAGCTAAAAGCATTTAAGTAGGGAGATGGCTGCCGATGTCCGATGACGCTGAGTTGCTGAAGGATGAGTACTGAATAATATTTTATTACTGACAAGTCAATTTATGGTATATGGGACCAATTTGTGTAAATATTTGTTTGTGTGTTATTAACGTAGAGTTTATATTTGTCTGACACACAGTAGTTGCATGGAAACAGCTAGCACTATTTTGTAGATATTTGTATATTTTGATTGTTGTAATGTTCGTAACTATGTGCACTGGCGTGTGCGCATATGTTAACGTAACGCCGCTAAGTAACGTAGATCGGAGTTTGTAGTGCGACACAAGTATAACTGAATTAATATAATATAAAATAGACTGGGGGTGAATTTGATCTTTGTGTAGAGTTTACGATTGATCAGATTCATTGTTGTTAATTGCCATTGTTGCAATGTAGTTTTGTTGCGAGTAGCAATCAGCTAACTCGAGGGTGTAATCTTGGTAATAAAGCTGTGAGCGTCTTGGACGCGAAAGTAGGAAAATCTGGATCAAACCGACCTCCTTGATGTGATTTTAAGTCAGTCCAAGATATGGTGTCATGTGTGTTTTATACTGGTATTGTCTGCGGGAAATTCAGCATGGCGTCTGATTTCAGTCTTGCCGCAATAAGCCAGATTCATTCATTTTGCGACCTCGCGAGGCGCATATATGGATATGATGTTTTCTTGCAATTTATGTAAATGGGTGAGATTTGTTGCTGTTGATTCTACGATGTTAACGAGGCCACTGGGTCAAATAGTTATTTTTAGACACGCTTGGGAACTGACAGGTGATAGAGATGTGGAAGGGAGTGAGTTGAGGCGGGTTGATCAGATAAGACGGCCATGGTCATTAGCAGAGGCAGAGCTTGCTGGCCTGTTTCTTATAACATTTTGTATTCAGAAAAGAAATGATCAATTGTAAATAATATTTGAGAGTAAATAGGGTTATGTCTACGTCGTACTATAATCTCCGAAGCGTTAGCTTATCGTGCATGTTATTCATGTAAAGTAATTTCAGCCGGCGAGGCTTTTGTTGTTGGTTTATATTTCATGTTTATGTTTCGTGTCAGTGACCCGTGCTGTCACGTGCGATGCTGTCTTTTCCTTGTTTGTTGTGTTGAGCGTTTGGCCTTGTAGGCAAGCTCATTTGTCAGATGTGTTATCGCACTGAGGGGAATAATCTGGGAGATTCTTGTAAATATTTAGACATTTAACTTTTGTGTGTGTCGGAATTAATTTATTTGTTTTATTACATGTAGTGTCCTATACCCATAAATGTTGACTTGCGAGATGGAGGTTCGTGAGCACCGTGGCTGTTACCCGCTGTAAACGAACACTCATCCAAGTACTCATTCCTTTTAGTAGTCAGAACGAACACATACAATTTCTGATACGAGTCGCTGGACCAGGTATCCACAGTTTCATTGTGAAGAGCGGGTCGGAGTAACAACTCATTTTATGTTGATTTTTGTGAGAAGTGAGATGTCAGGGAGGAGTTTATTTGTTATATATTTCTTTGTTTATGCATATTACAGTCATTAAATTTTGTTTACTTTACTTCTTATTCATTCTTACTTACTTTAGTGTTTTTACCATATGTCTCTCCATCCAGTAGAGCTGTTGTTTTGGCGAACATATTAGAGCATCCGAAGAACTGAGCATGACCCCGAAGAACAGATTCTTGCAGATAAACACGGCGATACTGAAGGGCTGAATATAAACCATAAGAACAGGGTAGCGCGCGAGCCTCTCATCCGGAGGCCCCGGGTTCGATTCCCAGCTCTGTCAGAGATTTTAGACACTAACGTGAGGGCTGCAACGGAGTGCACTCAGGTTCGTGAGGACAATTGAGTAGCTGTCTAGTAGCGAGGCAGCGCCCCTGTCACGAAGAACAAGATTAACGGCCGAGGGGACACGATGCACTGACCACGTGTAACCACAATATCTGCAGGCCAAATGGCTGGGAAGCGTTCGCAGAATAGGCCTAGGCCCTTCATGGTCTGTAGTGCCAGAAGTAAAATATTAGGGAAAGCGCTTTCTAATACCACTTTTAATTTTTAAACACCTCAGTAGCGGCTTCTAAATAAAGGTAGCGATATACCTACGTTCAATATCATAGACAATGGGCTCACAAATCCCGTATAGTTAAGTAAAAAGATCAGCCTGTTCGTTATTTCAGTAGCAACGAAGCTCTGTGGCGGCTATTGCCGTTTCCGTAACACTTAAGGCATCCCGCCGTCACATACCTCAATGTGCACTTACAAAATTGTGAACCAGTCTATTTTACTGAAATGAATTTCTACGAGCGAGTATCCACTCCAGCAAAAAAAAAACGCTCACTACCTTTTCCAAAATATATTCAAGACATGATTTTTAATGCACTCTTCTCTATGTTGAGGTACAGAGATATACCACATGGAAAGATACAATAAAATGTTGGAAAATCTGAGTTCAAGGAACTGCTGTTCAGAACAGGCTTTCGGTACAGGTTTTGCGGCCCGTGTTCGTAACATGGAATGTTTTATTTTTACAATTCATCCACACCATGTGCGAGGGCAACTCATTTCAAAGATCTCTAAAAACAAAATAATAAGGAAATTGGAGAAAAAAATAAAGTGGGAGCGAAGATTCAAAGAGAAATAATTTCATCTTTGAGATTTGCTGATGGCATCGTCATCTTGGCCGATACGCCAGAGGAATTGAACGAGTTTTTGAATATTATGGACTCCGTCTTGAGGAAATAATTCATGATGAACTACAGTATATGTAAAACAAAATTTATGGAATGCAGCCGAAATAAATCAGAAACCTCTATGGACATCAAATTGGCAGGTGAAACGCTACAGGAGGTAGGAGACTTCTGTAACTTAGGAGAAAAACAACCAGTGATGGACGAATTAAAGAGTTGGCAGTTTGCCTCAGGCAAGGACAATATTTCTACAGAAAAGAATCTGTTGACATCGAATATTTAGGTATTAGGAAGTCATTATTGAAAGCTTTTGTCTGGAGCGTGACACTATAAGGAAGTGAAACTTGGACTAATGGTGCAGCAGGAAAAGGAGAAATGAAGCGTTTGAAATGTGGTGTTACAGGAGAATGATGAAGATCGGATGGGTAGATAGGGTAACATATGAAGAGCCATTAAGACGAGTGGGAGAGGAGAGATGTTTCTGGCGACTGCTGTGAAGAGACGATATAGGTTGGTACGACACATATTAAGACACTCAGGAATAGCAAGCTTAGTTATGGATGGGAGGGTCGAGGACAAGAACTGTAGGGGTGGGCCAGGGTTAATCAGATTTCTTCAGATGTAGGGTGTGGTGGCTATGTAGCGATGTCACGATTAGCTCAGAAGAGGGAGGCATGGAGGGCTGCATCAAACCAGTCAAAAAACTTAAGACTCAAACTACAACAGTCGGGAATTTTAATTACTTAGAGAGGCATGTGAGGCAAAAGGGTTGTTGGAGAATTTCAAACCCTGGGGTGTAACACTGGAAAAGACTGCATAATGTACATCAGCGGCCAAGGTGAGAGATATTTTACTATAGGTCTATCAATAGCGACATGTTGACGTTCAAATCATCAATAAGTGTGGCAAAATTGCACCCAGAATAGCTTAAAGAAAAATAATTTGGATTCCCCATATTCCGATAGATTTGCCATTCCAGTGTGCATGAGTGCAGTTCCCTCTTCAAACAAAATTCGCAATCAGCAGCAGGTGTACATTTAGACAAAAGCATTTTTACCCATGGGCAATTGTATGTTGCGTGCTCGCGAGTATCCGGACAACAAAATCGTTATGTCTCAGCATAAAATGGCAAAACCAAAAACGTAATTTTCAAATGTGTTCAAATAATGTAACATTGAACCCTGCAGACTTTCACAACTCTATAAAATTCCCACTTTGCTGCTCATATCAATATACTGTATGTATCAGAATAAAAGAATTAGAATGGACCCACCTGTAGCCGCGATTGCTGTAATATAATAGACCATTATCAATAATAATGCATTGTCCCCATTGTCTTGATCGCGAGCGAAGCCGTGGGTACCTGCTAGTTTGTATATATAGAGAGATATACTGCACCGCTCGGCGTTGACCCGGTTTTATAGGTTTTACTCGCTAACCGTTGGAGATACACGAAAAGTGGTAAGTACCTTTCTGGTAGAAAATTAAATTTTAAAGCTCGCATGTGCCATCAAATTTTGCTATTTCTTAGCGTTCTCTTTTTATTTGAAATGGAAATATGAAATTTTTACACCAAAGGGTGTAGTGACGTCACTAAAATGGTCGCCATTTTTAAATATTGCAAAATATCGAAATCAATATTAGCTTATGTGTAAACCTGGTAAATGAGCTACAGCCATGCAAAATTTCATTTCAATCGGACCAGTGGTTCTTGCGTGATTGAGTAACAGACAGGACGACAGACAGACACACACCATTCTCATTTTTATATATTAGTACTAGCTGAAGTACCTGTTCTTCGAACGGCTTTTAGTACTTGCTGGCCTAAATCATTAATATATATAATCACACATTCCTAATGTAGTTATGTTATTTCCATGTTACCAACTACATGTGTAGACTACATGCATTTTCACTCACCAAATTATTAATCAGAGGTAGGAAAGTGAAAATTAGTAGCCTTCTTTCAGTCGACCGACCGGGTCAGGGAATGGAATGAATGAAATCCCCATCTAACAGCGAGGATATGAACTGTGCCGGCTGACGAAGCCTGTCGCACCCCCTGGAGCAATGATTAAATGAATGACGCTTGAAATGAAATGATAGAGGAGATTGTTGCTGGAATGAAATTGTGACAGGGAAAACCGGAGTACCCGGAGAAAAGCCTGTTGCCTCCACTTTGTAGGTGAGAAAGTGCGTTTAAATATTGGAAATAAATATCAGCTTTTATGTAGTAAAAGTTAAATAACCTGTCTTAAATATTGAACACCTATCGTTTAACGTCTTCATACTATATTTAAACATATAAACATTATGCTAAAAATACATCAAACTTGATAGCAATTATCATATCCGCAATAAGTAATATCGCGGAAAGTACGTACCATGTCATGATAAAGAGTAACAGTAACGGAACACACTTAAATCATCCCAAATAATAATAACAAAAACAAATTAATCACAGAATTTTTTTCTAAGTTTATGCCGTGACTTGTGCGAGATTACGCCTAGTAACTCCGAGATGGTTCATCAGCGGGTCTTGTGGTCTATTTGCGGACTACCAAAGGAGTAGCAAACTGTGCGATACCTCAATTCTTATTTAGAACTCCTGAGCCACTTTACTGCGAGTGCTAAAGGTTAAAACAGACTTTCACCTCCCTATAAAGGCTTCCAAAATGATTGTATATTCAATTTCAGGGCCAAGCAATTAAAACTCAGCAACTTTTCTAGGTTTACGCCGTCCTTCGTGCGGGTTTTTTAATTGGCCGCGAAAGTCAAAATAGCTACTTTATTGAAATAAATTTGCCCAGTTCTGCAGTAAGATTAATATGAACACTAAATAAACTAATGTGACAGTAGATAGTCTTCAACACATTCGTCTGTGAATTTGGGTTTCTGATCATGGTAAAAAACTACAAAAAGCAGATAAATATTGGTCAACTGAAATATTCATTTAAGGAAAAACAAATCGATAAAAAGGATGAACGCATACCGTGCAAAGTAGAAAGCCCTATAACATTGTGAAACAGCGTAAAGATCCAAATACTCACATACAATAACCGGCACAGAGAGTATAAAATTAGACTCAAAATCACGTCTAGTTTCGGACCCAAAAAACTACCTCTATAAATAAAACAGTTCATGTAGAGACCAACATAGACCAACATCGCTCGTCGTTGACCGTGTTTTATAAGAGATATGTAGGTTTTACTCGCGAACCGTTGGAGATACACGAAAATTGATAAGGACCTTTCGGATAGAAAATTAAATTCTAAAGCTCGTAATGCCATCAAAAGTTTGCTATTTCCTTGCGTTCTCTTTTTATTTGAAATGGAATTATGAAAATAGTCGCCATTCTTAAATAGTGCAAAACATCGAAATCAAATGTAGCCTATATGTAAGCCTGGTAAATCAGCTAAAACCATGCAAAATTTCATTTAACTCGAACCAGTGGTTCTTGTGTTATTGAGTAACACCCAGACAGACAGACACACACCATCTCATTTTTATATATTAGTATGATAAGATGTAGTAGTTTGAGGTATTTACGAGGTTACCATTTCTCCATTTTTGTCTACAGTATTTAAATTGAAGTATAGTGTAGATATGCTTCTCATTTCATTTTTCGCCATATTTTAGAGCAGGATTTTGATTAGTTTGTGAATGCATCCTTTACTTACGATTTTGGAGTGAAGTTATTTTGGATCTTGAATATTTTCGACTTGCTATTCATTTGTTTTTGTGAAGATATGCGTTAGGAAGAAGAATTTGTGAGGAAGAAGAATTATAGGACTAGGATTATGATAGACATTAATGTAGGAAGTTTATGAATATTCTAGACAATTATTTTACTAATATTATTATCAACGATGTCAGAAAGTTTACATATGAAAGGATTACTTTGTCAGCGTATTTAGGAGATTCTGTTGAACATCTTATGAACTATGAACAGTATTTAAATAATCTCAACTTTGAGATGTTCTATCAAGATATGTTTGGAAAGACGATTTGAGTCGAATATTCATTCATTTGAGTTAGGAAGATTACCATGCTTTCATACTTGTAGAATTTATTACATTCTAATGAAAGTCATTTTAGTAAGATATTACCATGCTTTCATGTGTGTAGAATTTATTGAACTATAATGAATGTTTGGATGAATTTTAAAACTGAGAATAATAAATTAAAAATTATTCTGATAATGTTGAAATCTTAAGGATGTTTTATATAATTTATAACAAATAATATATTGACTGAAAATAACTAACTTTATTATTATTAAATAATGATGAAAAGTTTTTTAAACATTATAGGCATGTAAATCAACGAAATGATAATTAAACATGCATTAAACAAAATTAAATCTACCTGAAGTATGAAATTGTTGAGTAACATCAGAATTTGCAGCATGTCTATTTAAAGCATATTTAATGTATATTGAAGCTGGATCTGTTATAAAAGTGTTATTGAATTTATTGAAGCATTTAAATATTGTACTTAAAAGATATTACAAGGAATGTTGATTATGTGATTATATTTGAAGGAATTTAGTCGTGATTTAAGACATAAAAAATTGTGGAGATTATGATGAGAAATTATTATGCTGCAAGAAATACATGATCATATATGGTAGTGAAAATGTATATAATGTAGGAGTAATTTTGAATGATGTTAAACATGTTAGTATTTGGAAGAATTAATATGCGGATTTCATGGTAGTACTTTTTATTATCATTATTTACTATTTTACACGAATTCGTAAGACACGTTTGACCTTAGCATAATTGCTCGATCAAATAGGCCAGATTATGACTTAGATTTACTGCTTTTATGAGACAGCAGGATTGATAATGACTATTGGTGATGATCTCAGAATGTTAAAATTAGTTGCGATTGATACCGATCATTGTGAAAGGATTATACTATTTTGATGCTTAGAAGGATTCATGAAGTGTGATTATGTGAATTGTATGTTAATAGTATTGGAATATGTGCGCGTATAAACGATATCTGAAATAATCGATTCACGCTTTTTGAATGAAGATTTATGTGATTACAAGATTGCCATATCATGGTAATTAATGTATACATTTTAGAATGAGTGTTGTTTATTCTTCACTGAACGCTAATATCCACGTGTAGTTGTGATATTTTCAATTTAATTTTGTGCATATTTACATTGCAACCGTGAAACATTATCACGGCGTAGCTCATGTCGTGTGATATATAATTTTGATTCTTTTGACAGGGGAATTACATTTTTCTTGTATCAGTCTACGATTCAATAAATCTAGTGTTGTTTTCTGGAAGATTGACGTTGTGATTTATTATAATTTGTGTAAGATTGTGAAATTAAGACCAGTGTTGGGTGTTACTCCCAGATAAGTCCTATTGCCTTGAGATTTCTTAATTATCGATTGTTTTCGTCTGAGCTAGTTTATTTATTTTCCTCATTGTTTTTTTTTTCATAACGCAATCTTTATAGGAGAGTGTTCCCTTACATGTAGTACTTGTAGGTAGGATCTCGAGGTTCTTTTTAGCCGGGGACTTTCAGGTTCTACGATCCAGCTGTTCCATCGGATTCGACAAGTACTGTCCATGTTTAATCCGGCACAGAGCCATCCCGTCAATTGCCCGAAGACGAAGTGGGAAACCACAGAAAACCATATCGAGGATGGCTGAGGTGGGAATCGAACACCCTCTACTCATTTGGACCACCCGAGGCTGAGTAGACGCAGCTCCACTCCTCATACCAATTTCAAATTTCGAGGCATAGCCGGGAATTGAACCTCGGACCTCCGGGGTGGCAGCTAAGCTCGCTGACCTCGACACAACGGAGGCGACTCTTGAAAATATGATATACTGAAATGTCATCAACATTCCATATGTGAATAATGTTCTATGATGTACATGAATATGGCTTCCTACACTTCAGGCTGGGAACTTAATGTTGAACACATGACTTGGGAATTTAGTGTACTACATACGACAAAGGATGCGGTCTAACGCTTTGTGTGCATGACATCTCAGTCAAAACGGAAGTAGATATTTCGATTTTGATATGACCATGTATGGTGAACACTAGCGCTCGTATTGATAGATTAAGTGAACTACATACGACAAAGGATGTGGCCTAAAGCTTGATGTTCATGCATTGTTGGAGCGAAACGATAAGAGTATCGTCTGTCGTTGTCTTCTGTGTGCGATGTTTGTGTTTCTTTGAAGTAATTTGATTTGTAGTTGTTGATCGTTTAATGATTACGACGCCTTCATCTTGTTGCCGACTCGTTCCTAGTTCGTCGCTGATTCTTACTACTCTCTGCTTTTTAATATTATTATTCTACCTTTGGAAATGTTATGTATTAACCAAACGCCTGCTACGTGTTGGCGACATGATAACACACACTAAACTGACAAGTCATGCACACCAACAGTAAGACCACATCCTTTGTGGCCTAAATCTATCAAAACGACCGCTAGTGTCGATCCATACAGGGTCAAATCAAAATATCTTCTCGTTTATTTAGAAGTTCAAAGATCTGCTCACCAAAAAATAGAAGATAATGATCAAATTTTTATTTAATTTAGCTCCATTTTAAAAACAAGATTTTTAGCATGTTTTCAAAATATAATTTAAGGTGGGAATATTCTGGTTCAATTTTTTTTAATTAACAAATTATTTGAAAGACTAATCTTTTATCTTTCATTTGGTGAAAACAAAATGCAAATATCTTCAATAATTCCAGAGATATGCCGCTAAATGTTAGTTGCGGTCGCTTAAGTTGTCTCCTTAAATTCTACCCTTAGGAAAGTTTGAAGCTTGTTTCCCAAAAACTTTATTTTCACACAGAGTTTATATGATAACTCCAATACTATGCAAGATACCTCAATGACATTTTTCATTATTGTGTATTGTACTAACATGAACAGCATACGCCAAAATATGTTTTGTATCAAACATACTTCCCGTTTAAGAGCACATATTTTACCCTAAAAAGTAAAAAAAAAATATATATATACACTTCGATTAAGAATATGTAAAAATAAACCTGAATATGTGTATCAACTATTTTGGTGTATGTTGTAGCCGTAAATGTTACCAACAGCCCAAAAGAACTTTCATGTAAATATTTTAAATTGTGGGATACTTTTCATGTAAACGAAGTCTAATGTACAAAAAGAATTGGAATTTTGATGGTATAATAATGCATGACTACAATCATATTATAAAATGTGCTTTATGCATAATAATGAGTGAACTGTATTTGATAATCCTGCAAAGTTTTATATATTTGCAACATATAGTTTAGGAGATATAGATTATGTTAACTCGGTAGAAATTGTCATGCGAAAGGTGTATCTCCCCCCGGGCCAGAAATAATATTAAAATTTTATTCTCAAATATGACAGCCTCTTTCACTCCAACTCCAGCGCATAACCTACAAGAGGTACCACTGTTAAGCTGAGCAACTCAGTGGAATGTTGGGTAACCAATCCCAGTGGAAAGCTGGGTCGGTGAGCCGATTCGAGCTGGGGGCTTCAAGGCTTACAAACTTGATACTCAACAACCCGTTACCTTCGGGTAACCAATCTTAGACACTTGTGTGATAAACTGTCAAAATTGAAGTACAAAACCAATATAGATTGTACCCCAGTTGGTAACCCATCCAAACCCGCACATGACAGGGCATATAGGCCATCGTATTCAGGTGAGCTTACACCTATACCTTCGTGTGACTCAGTTGGAACATATAAGGAACATCACATATTTAGCTAAGATCAATATAAACTCCTTGATAAAGACCGGGAAACTTAAACACACCCTTGAAGTCCTGAATGACAAGGACATCCGTATAGCAGCTCTACAAGAGACCAAGTTCCCAGTTGAAGATGCTACGGAGGATATAGGATATATAACGGCAAGCCAGGTAAGAGAGTTATGGACAACGTACCCTTCCTGGGGACTGGCTTCGCTGTTCACCACAGTTGGATTAAATGTGCTCCTGGCTTCTTTTCACCTAACGACAGGACCTCAGTACAAGCCATCAAATGCAACAATGGGAGATTCTCCCAGGTTTACTTCAATGCTCCAGATAAGAACTCTAACAGAAAAAATCCATAGAACACAGATCGGTACTGGGATACCCTTGAAGAAGCCCTAGAGAAGATGCCGCATCACCACACTATTATAATGCTAGGAGATTTCTACTACCAAATTGGGAAAGAACATAAATACCGGAAAAATGTAGGACGATACCCTGATCATAAAAGAACCAACAAGGATGGGGAACGCTGAATCAGCCTGTGCACAAAGTATGGACAACACTTGATGTCCACGGCCTTCAAACATCTACCCAGGAAGACCATGACGTGGCACAGCCCAAACAGCATGCTCGGTGAGTTCAAGATTGACCGCATTGCAATAGACAGACAACACCACTGTGACATCATGAATGTCAAGGTGCTAAGGGGAGCCAACATCGACTATGATCACTACCTATCCCTAGTCACGATGAACCTGAAGTCGATAAAAAGGCCAATGGTATGCCAGTGAAGTGCAAGAAGATCCCAAGATTTGATACTACTGAACTTAAAAATGACAGCACAATCCGCCAAGAAAGACTGAACTGTCATACCAATACGAATAATACCACTACTTGGTGCCCCCCCCCCCCCTTAGAAACGCCATAATACAAACAGCTCAGGAGACAATCCCTAGAAGGCCTAAGGAAAATAAGTACTCATGCAGGTCCAGCTAATGCGATGAGTCCATAAGGGCCAGTCGACTGGCGTGGGACAAATGGACCCAGAATAAGAACGAAGCCAATTTGCACGACATTATTACGCAAAGGAAGACCAGTCCAGCATCATCAGAGGGGCAAGGAGGAGGCAAGGCAATGAACTCTTCAAGCAAGCAGAAGAGAATTTTCAGGTGAACAACTCTAGGGTCTCAAACAGCAAACGACCTCGTTTTTGCTACCTGACTTACATTTCCAGAGCGCAGACGGATCACGGTGCTTCAACGATATTGAATCTACTAAAACCCAAGCTGACTACTTCCAGACACTCCTAAATGCCGAAGACCCTGCCGATGACTCCCTGTTAGGGAACCCACTAAGCCTTACACCCATAACATCCTTCCTCCAACGTATGAAGAGGTCGAAGAGATCATAAAACTCCTCAAGAAAAACAAAGCGTCTGGGGAAGATGGGATAGAAGCAGAAATGCAAAAACTAGCTGGAGAACAATCCGTCAGACGTAGATACGCTGTGATCCTGGACATATGGACTTATGAGAGGCTCCCTGATGACTGGATGTCAGCCTTTATTCAACCAAATCACAAGAAAGGGAACAAAACAGATCCTGCAAATTACAGAAGTATATCACTCTTAGCAGTCACTTATAAGATATTTTTCACGATATTAGAATGGCATGCAACGAGACAATTAGACAAAGAAAGGAGAACACGAGTTGGTTTCAGATCATCAAGGTCCTGTACTGATCAAATACAAAAGCTTAAGACCATCCTCTAAAACAGCCAGAAACGAGCCAGAAAGTGGGTGGTCACCTTCGTTGACGTCCAGAAGGAATACGACTCTGTGGATAGAACCACACTCTTTGGAATCCTAGGAGAACTGGTAATTAACGACAAAATCATGAGGTTGGTACAAGCCACTCTTTGTAATACTACTTTCTGAGTAAAGTTTCGAGGACTGCTCTCGGAGATTTTCCCAATCAAAACTGGGGTGAGAAAAGTAGATGGTATGTCTTGCACATCATTTAAGTGTGATCTGGAAAAAAATGTCAGGGAATGGACCAGAGACCTACCAGTCGATACCGGATTAAGGATGGGAACGAAAGCAGATAACCTAAGGTTTTCTTGTCTAGCCTTCGCTGACGACCTGTCCTTGCTGGCAAACGACATGCAAGAGGCCACCACACAACACCAAACAGTGTACTCAAGCGGCGAAAACAGGTCTGTTGTTGAACATCGGAATGACAAAGTTCTTTATCTATATTCAAGAAGCCCCTAAAATCATGACAGTCAGTGATACTAACCATTTCAAGAGAGTGAAAGCAGTAAAATACCTTGGAAAGTGTATCTCAGATGATCTCAGTGAGATAATAGCTCTCGAACTAAGGAGGATAAAACTACACAGGGCATACTATTGTTGCAGAAAACTGTACGCCTCGAAACATCTGTGGATGAATGTCAAACTAGGACATTATAATGCAGTAGTCAATCAACCCTCTACGCAGCTGAGTGCCTGCTTCTAAGGAGACTCCTCTAAGGGCCCTCGGGGTACAGAAAAGGAAATTCTTGTGGTAAATAGTGGAACCAAGAATCTTTCCAGATGATAGATGATGGTACAAACCAAATTGCGACCTCCACAAACACCAGGTAAACCTCACCGATGCCATCAGGACACGTCTGGGTTCCTACGGCCACCTGTACAGAATGGACCACCACAGACTGTCTTATAAAATCATTAAGGTAGCCAAGAAGGGTAAATAAACTGGGTCCTTGTGAATCATACAAATGGAGAATGATCATACTGAACGTAATATTCAGCAAGACACAATAAATGACAGGAATCGCTACCATATTGACAGTTCAATCCAGGCCTTTCCTCACATCCATTACTGAAGTTCACCACAACGCGTCCAGGAAATGGTCCGAGGTACGTAAGATACAGTTCAGCAAGAAAATGAGAGATTACTGGTCCAATAGAAAAGCTCAAGGTTTAGGCAAAACTGCAGTCGTCAAACAATCCACCAAAAACATCAGAAGTTGCAAACTACAGCTAAAGCACAAGCACCGTGGTCTATAGGTAGCCCCAACGACCAAGAAACACCCAGTCTGGTCTTTTACGAGTCTTCTAGTTTTTCAACTTTCGGAACAAATGTTAAAATACCGTATCATAAGTTAAGGTTTTTGCTAAACTAAACCTCTAGAGTCTGAGTGCCCATACTGTATTTAAAAAATGATTTAAACATTCAAATGTGACTCTTAATTACCCTTCTTTGACCTATTTGCATTCGCATATGCTACATGAACATGGCTTCGGGCCGTAAAAAGTTAATATTTTTTTAATTCACCAACTCTCTGATAAATATTGATTTCCTACGTAGGGCCTCCACGAGTTAAAATGGCACCGAAGCTTATGCACAGCACACTTCCGGTCCACGAATCTCCATTTGATCTTCATTGGCAATGAATCGTCCGTGATTATCTTCATTATTTCGAATTTTGTTTTTGTTTTTAGCCGTTCAACTTATGAAATAAGAAGTAAAGGGTTGTCTTTTTTTGAATATTCCAGAAACAAGTGTCTCATTAAAGAGTAATTAGTATAACTTCGCAAAAGAAACGACCATTAGTATAAACAGGTTAAAGGTTCCACCTGATCAATCCTTTTTTTAAATATGATCATTGTGTGGCCATTAGTGGGACATGTTTCGAGGCCACATTATAAATTTTGGCCCCTTCATCACCCGATATGAAAGAATCTTTAGATATTTAAATTTGTATTGTGCTGTTTAGCTAAGTTACCCTCACACGCTTCATTGACTTTAGAACTTAAAAGGTTCATTCTCGTTCCTTGTTGATAAACTAATTAGTATGAACAGTTCTAAAATCAATCAAGCGATCCAGGCTAACTTAGCTAAAAAAGAACCAAACAAATCTAGAGATGTAAAGAGTCTTTCATATCGGCAGATAAAGGGCCAAAATTTGGCTCGAAACGTGTCCCACTAATAACAACACAGTGATCATATTTAATATAAGTATTGATCAGGCGGAACATTTAACATGTTTATACTAATTAGTTTACCAAAACGGAACCAGAATGAACCTTTTAAGTTCTAAAATTACGAAACGACTCTAACAGACAGTTTGCCTAAAAAGTATGCGATTTGCACATTTCAAACGCCAGTGGTCTAACATACGTTAGACAACAATTGTATTAAACTGGTGCTAATTAAATATGTTATATGTGAGCATATTATAATTATTTGCTATCCGTTTGTTATATTGGTATAGTATGCATTAACTTGACCCGTTTAAATATTAAAACGTGATGAAATGAGTTATGGGCCATTCGCCGTACCGGAGCAAACTCTCCTTCACGTCTGTTTTATCCAATTCCTTTCCTGGGAAATATTTCTTGGCATGGCTTTATAAGTATGCGTCCTTGCCGTTAAGCGATAATATGCGAGTCTTCGTAAGGCCCCCGCATGTGCTAAATCAGTTTGGCTTCTCGCCGGTATTCGTAAAAGGTGAGATTTTAAATGCCCTGTTTGAGTAAAGATGCCTATACATGTGCTAAAAGAATGCGTGAATATTTGAGACTATAAACGATTCGTCCGTGAAAACTTGGCTAAACATAATACTGCATGTCTAAGGCTCCTGGCCGGTATGCATTAACAGGTGCGATTTTAAATGTTGTTTCCGGACAAACACTGCTTTACATATACCGCATTAGTTATGAATTTCACCAGTATGCGTTAAGATGTTAGACTTCCATAGTTTTTTTTTTCGAATAAACTTGGTTTTACATATGCTGCATGAATAAGCTTTTCACAAGTACTCACCAACACATGAGACCACAAATGCCTTCCCAGAGTAAACCTCGCTTCACACATGCTACTTGAATAACGCTTCTCAACAATATGCAATAACATGTAAGGCATTAATTGTTCTTTCCGAGAAAACTTGGCTTCACATAGCCACATTAAGAAGGCTTATCACCAGTATGCGTTAACATGTGAGACTTCAATTGTCCTCCCTGAATAAAATTGGCTTAACATATACTACATGATTAGCACTCCTCATCAGTACGCAGTAACATGTGCGGCGTTAATACATCTTTCCGATTAAATTTGGCTTCACATATGCTACATGAAGAAGGTCTTCTCACCAGTATGCAATAACATGTACGGCTTCAATAATTCATTCCCTGAAAACGTGGCTACACATACAGTGCATATATAAGACTTCTGGCCAGTATGCTTAAACATGTGCGGCTTCAATTGTCATTTCCACGCAAACTTGGCTTCACATATGCTGCATGAATAAGGCTGATCACCAGTTTGCTTTAACATATGAGTCTTCAAATATCCTTTCCGAGTAAAGTTAGCTTCATATATGTTGCATATCACCAATATGCCGTAACATATGGGTCTTCAAATTTCCTTTCCGAGTAAACATAGCTCCACATATGTTGCATGATTAAGGCTTATCACCAGTAAGCGTAAGAATATGACTCTTCAAGTTTCCTCCCTCAGCAAAGTTGGCTTCACATATGCTACATGGATAAGGCTCCTCACCAGTATGCGTAAGCACATGACTCTTCAAGTGTCCTTCCTGAGCAAACTTGGCTTCACATATACTGCATGAATACGGCTTATCATCAGTATGCGTAAGCACGTGCCTGTTCAATTGCCCATCCTGAGCAAACTTGGCTCAGTGTGCGTAAGCACGTGCCTCTTGAAGTTTCCTCCCTGAGCACACTAGCTTCACATATGCTGCATGGATAAGGCTTATCACCAGTATGCCTTAACATATGAGTCTTCAAATATCCTTTCCGAGTAAAGTTAGCTTCATATATGTTGCATATCACCAATATGCCGTAACATATGGGTCTTCAAATTTCGTTTTCGAGTAAACTTAGCTTCACATGTGTTGCATGAATAAGGCTTATCACCAGTATGCTTTAACATATGAGTCTTCAAATATCCTTTCCGAGTAAACTTAGCTTCAAATATGTCGCATCAATAAGGCTTGTCACCAGTATGCAAGAGCATATGACTCTTCAAGTCTCCTCCCTGAGAATATTTAGCCTCACATATACGGCATGAATACGGCTTATGACCAGTATGCGTGTACACATGCCTCTTCAAGTTTCCTCCACGTGCAAACTTGGCTTCACATATGCCACATGAATAAGGCTTATCACCAGTATGCGTAAGCATGTGACCCTTCAAGTGTCCTCCCTGAGCAAACTTGGCTTCACACATGCCGCATGAATAAGGCTTAACACCAGTATGCGTACGCATGTGACGCTTCAGGTCTCTTTCCTGAGCAAAGTTGGCTTCACATATACTACATGAATAGGGCTTCTCACCAGTATGCGTAAACATGTGACTCTTCAAATGTCCTCCTTGATTAAATTTGGCTTCACAAATGCTACAAGAATAAGGCTTTTCACAAGTATGCCTTATCATGTGCCGCTTTAATTGTCCTTTGCGAGCAAACTTAGCTTCACATATACTACACGAGTTACGACCCTCGTCACTATGAGTTATCGTGTGTTTCTTCAAAAGCAACACGGATGCAAATTTGAATTTTCATATGTCACATGAGAATATCTTCTGGTTGCTGTGGGATAACACTACCTCAATAGAATTTGCCTTCAAGGCAACTTTGGCGCCACATGTGCTACGTGAGTATGCTTTCTTGCCGATATGCGTCGAGTTGGGTGTGTTCAAATTTCCGGTACCAACAAACTTGGCTTCACATATGCAACGTGAGCAAGGCTTCATGTGTTGTGTGATTTTATTCCCTTTTCCAGATACAGTTGGTGTCGAATATCCTCCAGTATTGCATAATGCGTAAATGTTCCCCACAACATGATTCGAAGTATTTGGACATATTACCCTGAAATCATTGGTATAAATTATTGCACTGCGCTATTAATTCTAGTGAATTATCTGAAAAAAGCGAAAAAAAACTTTCAAGTTCCACAGATCTAACTAAAGAAATGATAACACTGCCCAACAATGAAAATATTTCAGGCTCAAAAATAGCTGATTCTTATGCATTTCCACTCACTGAGTTCAAATATCACAATTAAAATGACAGATTAACTCTTGCTTGAATATAAAATGACATTTAATTTTTTAGAGTCAACATTTTCAGTTTGGGGGAAATTCGGGGGAAATTTTGTTTTGGGAGTTGGCACACCTGTCAAATAACAACAAACAAACTTTCTTCAGCAGTTTGTAAGTTATAAACATAGACATTGTTGCTGTGACTGTGCATTTCATATTGTTTCTGCTGTAATTAATACAGAAATTCAGGTATAGCAACTCATTTAAAGTGTAAGTTTTGTCAACATGCCACGAAAATGTCTAAATAAGGTGGATAATTTTTCTTACTTTTGCGGTGAAATAAAATATTCGTCACAGAAACGCAAGCTGACTGCTCTTGTGAAGACTGCCTATCACTATTATTTCGGTATGAAAGTAGGTGACCAGGAGAAGTCATGGGCTCCACATATATGTTGCAACGCTTGTTCAGTTACACTGCGAGAATGGATGAAAAATAAAAAACCATCGCTGGCTTTTGCAATGCCTATGGTTTGGCGGGAGCCTAGAAACCATACAGATGACTGCTATTTCTGCTTGACTCCACCTATAAAGGCAGGATTGTCTATGAAGAAAAGAAGAACAGTTCAATACCCGAGTATTCCATCTGCAATTCGACCCATTCCACTTTCGGATAGTTTACCAGTTCCTACTCCACCCAGAAATTGTGTATTTGAAGTAGACAATGAAGACAGTGTGGAACAAAAAGAAGAACCCAACAAGCTTTTCACATCCCGTGACGCTGATATTGAGGAAAAAGGTGATAAACCGCACAAACTGAGTCAAGCGGAATTAAGTGATCTCATTAGAGACCTTAACTTGTCAGAGGAGAAGGCAGAAATTCTAGGGCCTAGACTACAGCAATGGAATCGTCTGGAACATGATGTTAGAGTCTCACAGTACAGAAAACGTCACAGGGATCTGCTTCCCTTTTTTGAAAAGAAAAACAATCTAGTTGTTTGCTGCAACATTAATGGCTTGATGAAATGTATGAATTTGAACCATGATCCAACTGAATGGAGGCTATTCATAGACTCCTCAAAGCTTAGTTCGAAAGCTGTATTAATCCACAATGGTAACCGTCTTCCTTCCATTCCTCTTGGTCATGCAGTTCACATGAAGGAGACTTATGCAAATATGACAGCCGTCTTGGACTCAATCAAATATCATGAACACAAGTTGAAAATCTATGGTGATCTAAAAGTCATTGCTATACTCTCAGGAATGCAACTGGGGTACACAAAATATTGCTGCTTTTTATGTATGTGGGACAGCAAGGATAGGAAATCACATTATATTCTAGCAGACTGGCCTGCAAGAAATCTTAACCCTAGCGAGAAAAATGTCGTAACAGAGCCTCTCGTGGACACAAAAGATGTTCTTCTTCCGCCCCTGCATATCAAGCTGGGTATGATGAAAATTTTTGTCACAGGTCTGAACCAAGAAGGACAAGCCATTAAGTACGTAAAAGAGAAATTTCCGCAATTAAGTGATGCCAAAGTTAAGGAAGGTATTTTTGTCGGGCCACAAATTTGAGAAATTGTTACGGATCCTGCATTTGACCAAGTTTTGGAGGGCAAAGAAAAGGAAGCTTGGGAATCGTTCAAGGGAGTTATTCATGGATTTTTAGGCACCAAACGAGATAATAACTACACTCCGTTGGTGGCAGTGCTCCTGCAAAAATGCCACCAACTTGGATGTAACATGTCCCTTAAAATCCATTTTCTCCACTCCCATCTAGAATTTTTCCTCCTAGTTGTGGAGCAGTCAGTGATGAACACGGAGAACGATTCCATCAGGATATTTCTCTTTTGGATCAAAAATATCAGGGCCGTTGGAATGAAGCAATGCTTGCGGATTACTGCTGGACGTTGAGTAGGGGTGGTCTGGAAATCACTTACAAGAGACTAGCTAACAGCCGATGATCTGATGAAGCCACCAAGTGATTCTCTTCAGACCTAACCAACTGCAAGATATTCTTCCATCAATTTAGAACTCTTAGAATGTAACTGCCATTTAAAAATAAATTAAATGCACTTTCAATGTCGTTGGCATATGCAGTTAAAATGTATCATTTTCTCTGAATCCTTTAAACGGAAACACTTCCACCTATTGCGTATCACAGAAACTAGAGCTCAGAAAAAATGTTCATTCTCATATACGAATTTATCAACCCAAAATTAGTTAGAATTGACTCATGATATGTAGGAAACATTCAAAACCTACTTTTTTTGTTGCCCACTGTAATTAGAGCCTCATTCACTACAATCACTAACAGAAATATATTTTAAAATTACTCATATATTGTGCGGAGTCATGTTGGAGTATTTGGAGTCATAGCTTTTATGGATATATCCATGTGTTTCAAGAAGACAGTGAGAACAATAAAATAATAAGAAACAAGAGAGAAACGTTTGCGGAGTAGATGTTGTGTTTTATTCATGAGTAATGCAGGTCAGCTGTTGTGTAGTATTTGATTTTACATAAAAAATGTCCCTAAAATCCCACAATTTGGGGGCTCGTCCGGGATAGAGAACTAATGGATGACCATGAACAAGCCAAAATAGTGATACGACGGTATATTTATTTAGCGTATGACATGCTACATCTAAATAATTACGAGCTAAGGAACACATTAAACATATAGTGTGCATTAGCATTTAAAAGAACAGTAAATATTAATATGAATTTTGTTGAGGAGACATTTAATAAGATAAAATATTCAGATTTACGAAGTAATATTTAAATTTGAAATCCAATCAAGAGCAGGCTGCGTTGCATCATGGAAGTCTTTTAGGTTCCCATTATGGGCTCGAAGGCTGCAGTCCTTCACAATATGTTGGATGGTCTGTCTTTCAAATCCACAGTCGCTCTAAGGTGAGGAAGCCTTATTCCACTTGTATAAGCTGCCTGTGCAGACCCCATGTCTCGTTCGAATCATGTTGAGCGATTTCCATGTATGGCGTGGTCGTTCCATGCCAGCTGGTTTCTTGATAGGATCAATGAAGTTTCTATATTTCTCATGGAATAAATTATTCCATACCTCAGACGATTTGTTGTCAATCTGAAAATTATTTAATTGTACAGATTCCGCTGTTAGGATTGATGGTCGGCGGGATTTCAAACAACTTATCTTTACTGTTGGTATGCCAGAATGAATAGGAAGCTTTGAAGTGGATAGTATCTTTTGATATTCCTCAAGAGAGTCTTATCTAAGCAAGTCAGGTGGTGCAATGTGACTTAGAGTTGAGAGCCAGTACAGAGGAGTGGTCCTGATGCAAGCTAATATTATCCTCATCTCCGAATTCAATTGGACATTAATCTGCTTCACACGTGGACTGTTAAGCCATACCAGTGCACAGTATTCAGCAGCTGAATAGACAAGTCCTAAAGCAGAACACCGTAATGCTGTTGCAGTAGCTCTCCATGTGGTTCCACATAACTTCTACAAGATGCATTGCGTGATCTTAGTTTTGCTGCAGTGTTCCGCAAGTGCTTCTTGAAGGACAAAGTCCTATCGAGAGTAACGTCTAAATATTTTGAAACATTTCGATGATTGAGGACTTTCTCATTAATGATGACATTCAGCTTTGTATTTGCCAATCTGTTGTTTAAGTGGAAACAACGAACTTCAGTCTTACTAGGATTCGGTGATAGTATCCATTTCTGAAGTATTCATTCATAATGCTTAGATCAGAGGAAACAATCTGTTCGTTCTTCGTAAGAGTTCTTTGATGCGGTGTCAATGCCCGGTCAATTGCGTTATTGAGAGGTCTGATGTGTACAAGTTAAAGAGCACTGGAGCTAAAACGGATCCTTGTGGGAGTCATTGTTCAGTTTCATTTGCTTACCTATTTTGGTCCCAACAACCACTTGGAAATATCTTTCAGACAGCATCTTGCTTCTAAGCTTGTTCATAGTTTGACATGGTATGATACGCATCAGTTCATAGAGTAATTCGACCTTCCATACCATGTCATAGGCTGCTGTAAGGTCAACAAAAGCAACAGATATTTTAAGTTGTTGTTGAAACCCTGCTTCTATATGAGTGGTGAGACTTAGTACTTTATCTGAGCTGCTTCTGCTTGGTCTAAAGCCTGATTGTTCAAAGGTGTTACATCATGAATATTCGAACCAATTCAGTTAAGGATGAGACTTTCCAGAAGTTTAAAGCAACAGGTTAGGAGAGCTATCGGCCGATAGCTATCTGGTTTATCCTTTGGCTTACCAGGTTACAATACAGCTATGACTTTCGTTTTCATGAAAGCGTTTGGTAATTTGCCAGTGATCATTATATTAGAAAAGAAAGCAGCAAGCTATTTACGAGTCTTGTTCCCACAATTGATAAGGAATTCAGGATGAATGCCATCAAACCCTGTTGATTTGCCTGTTTTAACATCCTTAAGTGCAGTATTAATCTCAGCTAGTGTGAAGTCATTGGAATATTCTGACCGGTGGACTGCGTTTTGATTGAGGTTGGTTAGTTCTTTCTTAACCTTTCTTGTGTGTTGCTTATGCGATGGTGCCCTGGACAAAGAAATTATTTTACTGACTATTGGATCTGGTGTTGCATGTGGATCATCACGGTTAGGTTGGGAACATACTCCCAATGTCTTCAGCAGGCACCACGCTTCTCTGCTTTAACTTGTATAGTCCAAATTCTCTGTCTTTTGTTCCCAGGGATCTCTGCGAGTTTTATCTAAGCTCTGTAACAATTCGGTAGCAATTTCATGATCATTGGTGGTTATGTAAGACTGGTATAGTTCCTCAGAATCCTTGTTCCATCCTGAATGTCCTCTTTGCGAAATCTTCTTGGCATGCACTTTTTGCCGTTGATAAGACAGCTTCCACAAATCTTTCATACTTTTCACTCACAGGGGGGATCCACGTAATAACTTTATCAAGTTCACAGGAAAACTTGCTCCAGTACGATTTTCTAAAGTTCCATCTTGGTTTTGGAATGGATCTGATAATATGTATTTGAATTCCTACTTTAACTAAAACTGGACGATGTTGGCTATTTGGAATATCCCCAAGAACAGTCTTTACTGTGGCAAGAGGTTGACATTTAGAGTTCTGACTAACAAAATAGAAAAGGTCAATGTTGTAGTCTTTCTTCAGACCCTTTGTAATTTGAGTTAAATACTAGACTAAGGTTTTTAGATTCAACCCAATTAACAATTCTTTCACCATTCTCATCATCTTCATTGTAATTCCTCATAGTATGGTGGCTATTGACGTATTCGATACATATGCTAGGATGAGGTAGAGTTTGGATCATTTCAGATGATCAGTTTACTGCAGGTGGCTTGTAAACATTCGTTATTGTAATGTTGTCAATTTTTATCACGATAATGCGAACATTTTCTGAGGTGTCCACATAAATCAAATGTGCATTTTCAATATTGTTGCGAATGTAAGTAGCACAGCCGTAAGCATGGTGACAAGTAGCTCCTAAGAATTCATATCCTGCAACACGCCCTCTTGATTTTAAATTTTCCTCATTATCATTATGTGTTTACTGTATATAAGCTACATCCACATAGTTTTCAAGGATATTCGGGAGAGATATTGACATTTAGATCGACTAAGTCCTTCAATATTAATTTGCATGATTCGTAAGTTGTAACCCAAATGTCTTACTTTTAGTAGTGACGGTAAGATGCAATAATAAAAGCAGACGCACACCAATGTAACTAGACTGAAATTCGTTGCCATCGTTATCTAAATAAACGACGTTATAGAAGAATGAAAACGTACATTGTAAAAGTAAATGACGCCGATGTTTAACTACGATGAATGTTGACAAATACGTGTAAGTTAACGAGGCAAGGTTTGAGTAAATACGCCAACTGCAACCAATAATCAAAATGATTGGAGATATTCAAAGAATAAACAATTTCCACTGCATGTGTGTCTGCAGGTACAAACCTGCGTAAGTTTATATATAGGAACGAAGACAATCGACAGAACCGTAAAAGTTAACGAGGGTTCACAGGATTTCATTTTTCAGAAGGTTCCATTGAATATGACGATAAGGTAAAGTATGTCTTGACAATTTTGCTGAACGTGATTTGAATACAGTACGCAATGTGCTTACGTTTGGGGTTTGAAGGAGATAAAGAGGAGCTAGTGAAGCGTTTTTTAAGACATGTCATTAAAATAGAATTGCTATCAAACCTCGAGTAAAACGGGGATGATAAAGACGATGACGATGATGAGGATGAAGAAAGTGACGACAGAGATGATGAATACGCTGTCCAATGCAGTTCACGCTTGAAACTGAGAGGGAATTCAAGTCAGCACACTAGCATTATGAAGAATGTAATATACAAGACAGGAACATCAGCAGAAGACCATTCCTCATTAAGAAAACTGGACAATTCAGGCCGAAAATTTGCGCTAACATTTCGAGATGTGGAAGATTATATTTGCACCTTTGCTGGTAAAGGAGATTATACAGTCAGAAAATGGATTATGAAATTTGATGAAACAGCTGTTCTGATGGGATGGGACGACATCAGAAGTTGGTATTTGCTAAGAAAACGTTGTCGGGTCTAGCAAAACTATTCATTCAAAGTGAAACTGGTGTATCAACATGGACGAAATTAAAGGCCGCGTTAATAGAAGAGTTTGATGTCAAGATGAGCAGTGCAGAAGTACATAGACTACTGACTGGGCGGAAGAAGAATAAAGAAAAAAACATTTCAAGGGTACCTGCTTGTAATGAAAGAGATTGCACATCGAGGTGAAGTTGATGATGACTCCCTGGTACAGTACATTATCGATGTATGGTATAGAAGACGACTCGGAAAGTAAATTGATTTCGTATGGGCCAAAGAATTTCAAGACTTTTAGGAAAAGCCTCGAGGCTATGAGTTCATAATTGAAAGGCGGAACACAAGGATTTTGAAGAAATATGGAACACTGATACCTACTTCGATAGACAAGACTACTGGAGCTGTGGAAGAAGAACATAAAGCACAGAGATGTTCCAACTGCGGTGAAGCTGGCCATAAATCGTCGAGTTGCCGTCACGAAGACAGTCTGAAATGTTATAAATGTAATAAATGTGGCCATAAGTCGGTGGAGTGCAAGAAAATAGATGGTAAGGCAGGCAGGGGCAAAGCAGTAAACACATTAACGAAACCTGCACCTCCCCATCTCACCACTAAATAAAGGATTGCTAGTACCACGATAAATGCCTTAGAAGATAAGGAAGCAGCGTTACTTTAATCCATGAAGACATCTATGCAGATTTAGGAGCTCCTCCACTAAGAAATACTGACTTCATCCTTACAAGTTTTGGAAAGAATTATGTCGTACCTAAAGGCTACTTCCACACCGATGTATTTATTGATGATGACGCTTTTGAGGTTGACATTTATCTTGTGACTCTTGATACAATGAAGATGCTGGCAATAATTGGAAGTGAGGTTCTACAACAAGAATAAGTAATGATAAATCAAAATGGCATCGAATTTCCAAGCCAAAATCGGATATATTTCTCATGCAGATCAATGTTGATGAAGAGCAGCCATAGGATGTTGGTGAGTCTACAAGTGATGACTACAAGCAACAAGTAGAGGAAATGATTTCCTCCTATGAACCTGCCAAAACGAAAAGTTCGGAAGTGGAGTTGAAAATTACGCTTAAGAATTAGCATCCAGTTTTCTGTAGACCACGACGACTCGCACCTGCAAAAAAGATGCTGTTGACGACCAAGTGAAGAAATGGCTAATAGGCATCATTGAACCAAGTTCTTCAGAATACGCTAGACCTGTAGTGGTTGTGCGTAAGAAAGGTGGCTCACCTCGTTTGTGTATTGGCAATCATAAAATAAACAAGATAATCCTAAAGGATCGGTAACCGCTGCCTATCATTGAAGATATCTTAGATATGTTGCAAGGAGCAAGAGTATTCAGTACACTTAACTTAAAAAGGTATTTCTCCATGTGACAGTGGGGTCTCAAAGTAGAAAATATACCGATTTTGTCACTCAAGCCGCTCAATTCCAGCTACGAAAATCACCATTTGGTTAGTGCAACTCACCAGTAGTGTTCCAACGTTTCATTAACTGTGTTTTACGATCATTGGTGATTCATTAACTTATGTTAATGGATGCCCTAATAACTCCAGCTAAAGATGACACAGAGGCATTTTACTGCTTGAATACGCTCCTAGAGGTAGCTGACGATTATGGCGTTGAACTGAACAGAGACAAATGCCATCTACTGAAGAGGAAGGTTGAGTTCATGGGACACGTGGTAGAGGATGGACGACTCTATCCGTCACCAATGAAAACTAACGCTGTAATGAAATTTCTGGAACCAAGATATGTGAAACAAGTGCAATCTTTGCTTGGTTTAAATGGATACTTCAGGAAGTTCATACAAGAACACTCTGTTACTGTTAGACCTATAAGCAATTTGCAGAAGAGGGATGAAGCATTTCAATTTTCTACGAAACAGAGAATTTCCTTTGAGAAATTGAAGGAAGCTTTAACAAAGAATCCAGTTTTAAGCATCTACAATTCTTCATATGAGACCGAACTTCATGCTGATGCAAGTAAGCTTGGATATGGAGCCGTGCTGATGCAGAGATCACCTGAATTTGATCAACTTCATCATGTACATTACATGAGCAAAATGACAACACCTCAAAAGGAAAACTATCACAGTTATGAGCTAGAAGTATTAGTCATCATTGTTGCATTGAAGAACTTTCGAGTGTAACTTACGGGAATAGATTTCAGGATAATCACAGATTGTGTTTCTTTCCAAAGGACGATGCATAAGAAAGATCTAACACCTACGGTTGCGAGATTGGCTTTGATGTTTGAGGAGTACAGATATATCACCGAAGAAAGAAGTGGATACGACATTTCAATGCTCTGAGTCGCCTTACGGTCTTATAAGCAGTTCCTGATTCTTTGGTTGTCCGAGTGAGGAAAGCACTCCATGACGATGAAGGTCTTAACGCCATGAAGGAGATATGCCAGGAGCGATCTTACAAGGTTTTTATGATTCGTGATGACATATTTTTCAAATTCAGGAAAGGTCATGAAGTATTAGTTGTACCTAAAGCGATGCAACATGAAATTAATAAAAGTGTCCACGAGAGAGGTCATTTCTCTGTGAGGAGAACAGAAGAAAATCGTGTCATATCAAATTGTGTAAATTGTCTCTTAATTAACAGAAAGACTGAAAACAGGAAAGATTTCTGCATCCTTTGAGCAAGGAAAGTGTGCCATTACAAACATACCACGTAGATCATATTGGACCATTGGAATCAAGTTATAAAGGATATCGTCACATATTTTCAGTTGTTGATAGTGTTACAAAGTTTGACTGGCTGTAGCGAACAAAGTTTACCACTGCGAAAGAAGCCACAGCCAGATTTGAAGCACATAAGTTAATCTTTTAAAACCCTGTAGATATAATATCTGACCGAGGATCAGCCTTCACATCTCATGAGTTTGAAGATTATTGAAAAATTGAAAACATTAAACATGTGCTCATTATAACTGGATTACCACGATCGAATGGTCAAGTAGAGATAATTAACTCTGGGATTACTTCAGTTCTAGCAAAGCTTGCAATATCTGATCAGACAAGATGGTACAAGCAAGCTGAGGCAGTGCAACAGGCCATTAACTCCACATACAATCGAAGTATTGGAAGGACGCCATTTGAACTATTGACAGGAGTCAGAATGGGACACAAGACCGACTTATGGATCGCTGAGCTCATTCATGAAGAACTACTACTAGAAAAATTTGAAGGGAAAAGAGAAAATCTGAGGAATGATGAAAACAGCAGATTCTCAAAGTCCAGCAAGAAAATAAGAAGTCTTTCAATATACATGGCGCATCGGCTAGACAGTTCCTGGTGGGAGACTTCGTGGCCATACAGCGTACCCAGACAGGACCCTCACTCTTGGACCTTATCGTGTAAGTAAAGTGTAACCCCAGGACGCTTATGACGTGTGCCGGGAAGGTGAACATGAGGGTCCCAAACAAACCTCAAGCTGTGCGGAATACATGAAGCCATGGACTGATGGTTATGTGTCATCCAGGACAGACGACCAGTAGGCCGAATAAGGGAGTGTTTCAAGAAGGCAATGAGGACAATAAAAAACGAAGAAACAAGAGGGAAACATTTGCGGAGTAGATGTTGTCTTGTATTCATGAGTGTTGCAGTTCAGCTGTTGTGTAGTATTGATTCTTTAAATAAATAAATAAATAAATAAATATATCCCTAAAATCCCACACGAGCAGAGTGGTTCAACAACCCATTACTATTTAGTTTTATGACACCCGACTAACATTACAATTCTCCTGATGGTCGCTATTTCTCTGCGCCCTGCCAGTGAGAGAGCAATGTAAACTAAACCATGGGCCTAGCAAGGGGAAAGCGACCATAATCACTTCCGCGCCAAGTACTAAGGAACTGTGATGGCCCTGAAATGTTCAGGTGTTCGCTTAACCCGCAGCCACTTCGATCACATCACCTAGCCACGTGCGTTTCCACTGCATTGTGGGTAGAGGAAACATTACGTTATGGAACTATGAGAATTAGGAATATTGTAATGTTCTCGCAGTTATGGGCTTTTCTCAATGCAACGTGCACTCTTAACACTCAAACTGGCATTTCATTGGCATCTGTGGACTAATCAGTGAGGTGTTTACACTGGTATGATTAATTTACCCTCATCCACAAATTGGTATTGCTTTCAAGCTAAAAATCACAGTTTTAAG
The DNA here is from genome assembly GCA_946902985.2 of Meconema thalassinum. Lineage (NCBI taxonomy): Eukaryota > Metazoa > Arthropoda > Insecta > Orthoptera > Tettigoniidae > Meconema > Meconema thalassinum. Next base: position 46,914,023 of record OX336395.1, read on the forward strand.
TAGCTACCATTGGCTGGAATTTACCCAGTGAAATGTTTCGCACGTGTATTTTCACCATCGTAGCCAATTTTAGGAAAATAATTGCCACGAAGGACAACCAGTTACCAGGTGGAAAAGAAGATTCAAAGTTTTCTTTCATTCAAATTCCACGTCAGTACGACTAATAGTTCATCAGCCATGAGCCAATGCACATAAGACTTCATTTAGCTGTTCTCAGCGGCGTCAATATTTCAGATTTCGTTTAAATTGTAGGGGCTTGGAAATCATGATCATCAGATTCTTGTGTTCTAGTGTGTGTTTAAATTAGTCCATTAACCTATGTTATTAAGGTGTCCGTAGTAGTTTGTGTATTTGTAACTGAAGGCAGGAGTGTTAAGGAGGTGGCAGTGATCTTAAATTTTGAAGCATCCCAACATTTTATCTGGAGTAGAAATGGGATGCCATGGAAAATCACTGGTTGGAACAGGTACGTAAGTGGCCATAGTACATCCACTGTAATCGGCATTAAACGAAAAAACATGTACCAGCCACCAGGTAGCTTACCTGACGGAACACCAGAAATGCAGGAATTAGCCACCTTAGAAACTGATATTTAGAGTGAATTACTGGCACGTATTGAATCTATTCGTAGCCCCCATAGACACCTGTCCAAATGTAAGGTGTTCTTATTCGGAGCTGTGATTGTTTAAACATGCATTATAGTTGAGGTAATTCAAATAACACTTCCGCTAATGATTTCTACTACATTCGCGAGCATGAACTCTACGGTAAAGTTGTACTAAGGCCGTAAAGCAGCAGGTAGTGATGTTTTTAGGATGACTATGATATACGCGTTAGTTCGGTTGCCTAACCCCAACCAAAAAAAAACAACAACAAGGGGCTGGTGATCCACACTGTATGTGTAATCCATATCAATTTCAAAAGAATTGCTGATAATGGGCAAAGAGTAATTATTTCCACAGACTCATCTTATATCCCAAAAGTCAGCCTAATCTTTAATCAGTTCAATAACAGAAATTATTGAATGCTAACGGATATTGTGTCCTGATTCACACTTCCTCGGCGAGTGTATAAGTTATTTTCTCCCACATTATGTCGCTTTAACAGAATGGCTGTGCGAGGCTATAATGATTATTTAATGGAATCCGGGCAACTGAACACCAGCTGACTAACAAAATTACGTGCTCGTACATGCTATATTCCCTACCGAATATTAATTTTGGATTTATGGATTATGGTGGATATTTTGGATATGCAGGCCGTGTGCTTCACTGTTGAATACATCGCAAATGAAAGGTTACCACTATTTATGGTTAAAGAATTGTGTGGAGATGAGTGGTTACTTTTATGTTCCAATAAAAAATTACATACTTTAAATAACCGTCGCTTGTTATAATGTACAGAGAGTGGAAACCCATAAAGATCAACCACAAAACATAGCGCACATGTATCCAACTCTAGGCTCACCACTACAGGACTCCCGTCTAACCTCGTACAGTACCTGGGAACATTAAATATACTTAAACCCACTCCTTCGAATTAATTTCATAATATCTCGACCTGTACTTGGACTGCAACAAATTCACGTACACAGTTATTTAAAACTAATTACCGATGTGTAACGTTCAAAGTTTAAAATATCTGACCATGTTTCTCAAATGTTTGTCAAACCTGGCACTACATTCTGAAAGTGGTGGAATTGTGCAAGAGATTTCATTTCATGTACAAAACGATCAGCTTGTTTATGTAATTTCGTACATGCCCGCGCGACGTTGAGGTGAGTTTTCAGATAGGCGGTGTATATGCTGTGCGACAGAAATACATTGATTTATTTATTTCAATCATCAGCCTTCATAAAGGCTTTACGCCGCCCTTCTTGTAGCCCATTCCTGAGCTAATCATTCCATAACTAGCGCACCCTGCATCCGAAGCAACCAATTTACAATATTCTACATTGGTTATCGCTTGGAGTCCTTGTCCTCGACCTATCCTTCCATAACAAGTGTAAGTTTGCTATTCTTGTTACCTCGATATGCGCCATACAAAGCTATATATTTTCTTCAACTTTCCTTCCTTACTAGCCCTAATACTCTTTATCAGGTACTTTACCTTCCATTTCATTATTCAGTACTCTCCTACACCATATTCAAATATTTCTATTTTCCTCTTTGCTAGACAACAAACAGTCCAAGTTTACTATCCGTTTAGCGCGACGCTCCAGACAAAGGCCTCAGGAATCACTTGTTATTACCTAGACCTATATTTCATGTCAACAGATGTCAACTCAAACATTATATCTCATTTGCTTTGTGCATATTGTGCCCAATTTCGAGTCACCAACGTCCTTTAGCGTTTCAACCGCCAACCTTTACCAATAGTTTTTATATCTTCCTGCTGAATTCCATTTATTCTGTTCTATATAAAATTATTTTATGATGAATACTTTCCTCAACATCTAGTACAAAACGTTTAGTAGCTCATTCAAATCCTCTGGTGAATAGGCTATGATGGCAAAGTCGCCAGTGAATCACTGAGCCGAAATTACTTCACCTTGGTCCTCTAATTCTACTTTAACTTTCATTCTTGTTTCATTCGTTACTTTCTAAATGTTTAGATTAAAGATTACTAGTGATACATTTCAGCCTTCCTTTACATGTTTATAAATACCAGTGTCACTTTCATGTCCATCGAATCTAATAACTATGGTTAAGGACAATCTACCATCCCTGGACTTTATGCCAATAATTTTCAAACTGTCAACCAATTTACTCCAATCAGCATAATCACCAGCTTTTTAAGAATAATTATGCCACAAAAGCTTTCTTCTTATTCTTTATACTCTCTACTAAGATAATTATAACTCTTAATACAGCTCTCCTTATTCCTAAGATTTTGTTTAAGCAAAGTTGCCTACATCTAACTTGACTTGACTTCTGTTTAGAAACTTTGAACGGTGTGGTATACTCATGGAATATACGCTTGGACGCATGTCGCACTCATGCTGGGTTTTCTTTAACTTTTCCGTCTTTCTTCTCCTCTTATTTCGTGAAAACCACCCACAGAGATTTCTGTATGATTTTGCTCATCTATTGTGCCGTTGTTCATTCCTTGTTTTAGTATGTTACAGAGAACGATACGTCATTTCCCCTGTTTAACAGAAACCTCAAGCTTCTTCTTGGTGCGCCACCTTGCGGCGCCTTTCTGAACTCTCTCGTCCTGTGCAGCTGGCGTGGGAAATCGTTGTCAACAGCTACCGAAGAATGCTTATTAACCCTCCGGCGGGCGCACGCTGTAATAAAGTGCAACATCAACACTAGTTTGGTAGTTCCTTTGTTGACTTTCGGCGGGATGACGCGTGCATCATAATATGTACAGCTTGAGAGATTGTGCTCCATAAGTCAACAGTTCCATCATCTTCGATTGTTTCAACCAGTGCCAGCAGAGCAGTCGTCTGAATAGGTGCTTTTAACGTTGCACTCTGATCACGCGCGCCCGGTCATGTAAGTTTTTTGTGCTGTTTTAATGTATTTTAATGTATTTTCTCCCTTCAAAACTCTAGTTATTATCATTAACTGTTAATCTAGTGAATGTGTTTATTATAGGTGATTGTTGTGGTCCTTATTTATTGACGATTCATTGCTATTACGTGCAGTTACAAGAGATGCGTTGTTTCAAACAAGTCCGATCCAAGACGTAGCATATCGCAGCGTCTAATTGAGTCACTTCTCCTTGAAGATGCAGATACAGATGACCAATTGGCACAGTGTATAGAAGATGATGACGACGATTTGAGTGACGATGAGATTATCGAGTCAGTCAACATATTAGTGAATCTGAGCAGTATGTGTCTTCAAGTGATGGTGATAGCGAAGTAACAGATGACCCAGTCGGTTCGAATAATTATTTTTTCAGCAATGAAGGCCAGTGTAAGTGGAAAAAGACGCCCATTTAAATAGTTTGTAACCCAGCAGTAAGAACATAATAAAAGTGTTATGTTCAAAGGACGCGATGTATGAAATCTTAGCTTTACAGAAGTTCACTCGTACATTTTGACATGATTGATAACATTGTGCTTTGTACAAGTAAATACATCGATACTAAGAGAATGGACGTGGGATTCTCAATAGAAAGAGACTGTCAGGATAAAATACGAACTGAAGTGTGAGGTTTGTTTGGTGTACTTTACCTAATAGGTACAAAAAAAGGTCATCATAAAAACGTTCTGGAGTTGTGGGCCCAAAATGGAAGTGGAATTCAATTATTGCGCACAGCATTTAGCTACAAAAGGTTCTTGTTCCTCTTACGTTCATTGAGATTTGACGACAAAGCCACCAGAAACAACAGATAACCAATGGATAAACTAGCAGCTATTCGTGAAACAATGGAAGCTTTCATTGAAAACTGTACACGGAATTATACCGTTAGTGAGTTTGCCGTCGAAGATGAGATTCTACAGTCATTTAGAGACCAGTGTGGGTTTGTTCAGTACGTGACGAACAAACCTGCTAAGTACGGACTCAAAATGTATGCTCTTTGCTGTTCCAAAACATTTTACACTTGCAATTTTGAGGTAGATTGCGGTCAGCAAAGAGGACAGTACATTAGATCCAATACCCCTAGTGAAATTGTGAAGAGACTCGTCATTCCAGTAGAGAACACGAACAGGAATATGACAACTGACAACTATTATACAAGTGTTCTACTAGCACAATACTTGCTGCAGAAAAAGCTGACTACAATTGGAACTCTAAGTAAAAATAAGAAAGATATTCCTCAAGAATTCTTGCCTGCTAAGAAACGATCAGAGAGATCATCAGTGGTCGGATTTCAGAAAGATATGACACTAGTTTATTTTGTGCCAAAGAAGAACAAGGCAGTGATTCAACTTTCCACAATGCATGATGCTCCTGATATTGACAATGATGCCGATAAACCTATCGTAATTCTAGATTACAACGACACGAAAGGTGGAATGGACACTGTGGACCAAATGTGCGGCTTCTATACAGTTGCAAGAGTAACTAAGCGTTGGCCATTTCCTTTCATTTTTTCAATTTCTGGATATTGCAGGATTAAATGCCCAGGAGTTGCTGTTAGCCAATAAACCAGAAACAGCTACAAGGAGGAGAAATTGTCTGCATACGTTAGATATCAGTCTGCTCGAGAATCACCTGAGAGTACGAGCTAACATACCGTCACTTCCAGCCAACGTATCTGCCTTCCTGAATGTTATAGAAGCGAACAACCAGTCAACCATATTGGGAGAAGTGGGAAAGATGAGAGGAAAGTGTGTTCCATGGGGTCGTGCAAAGAATACTACCACAACCATCAAGTGTGGTACATGTGGGTTTTCACATGCAGAAACCATTCTAAATGTGTTGTAAATTGCGTCAACTGTGTGTAATACAATCTCAACGATCAAATGCAGTACTCGTGAGCTATCCACGTACAAATAGTATTCTGAATATATTGTGACATCCGTTATCTATTTATAAAACTGTTGGTGAGATATTAAACGTATATTTGAGATAAGATAAAAATTACATTTTTATTTTCCGTACCACAAATTTAAAAGAACAAACTGTTGCACTCAGTGCAACGCGCCCCCGCTAGCGTAACACAATGAGGCGTGCCCTCCGGAGAGTTAATTCAACTCATTCCGAACAGATTGCAGCCCACGCGCTTTTACGATCCTTGGACTTTGCGTCAAGGAAGAAATTTGTGAATTTGAATTATTTGTATTGTGTACTTGATGGTACGTGTTACGTCACCTCCTTTCTCCTCCGTACCCCTCCCTGCTTGCTCGCCACACGGGAGCTCTACGAGCTTGTAAGTCGTCTTAGTGCCGCCAGCAAAGCTACCAGAGCACTCTCCGAGGTGCAGTAGCCAAGCCCGACATTTTCTGACGGTCAAGTAAGTGCCACAGACTACAACGCCTGCTGCAATGCAATAATAGGTCACTCATTAGTTTAACTTAGCTATGGAGCTATTTTAATACTCGCAAGTATTCTAAGCTATTGAATTTTTGACTAGCTGGCTAGATCTCATTTTGTGATGACGAAGTATCATTTCGTGATGTTTGACAAAACATTTCGCCTTCGCGAGAGCTCATGCTAAATCTGAAATTATAACTATTGGTCGGGCGCAACGTGGGATTCACTTTCTTCATCTCTACTTTGTCAAATTCAAAACTGGACATCGTGGGAATTTTAAACATTACTCTGTCAAATGCTAATAATTGGGCAAATCGTGGGACTAACTCTGTACTCCATTTAATCCAGGCAAACTCTTCTCGAAAGTTCATCCAGTGTATTCGTCAGAAACAAAGTCCGTGATGGACATTTTGTGAAATCCTTTTAACTCCGTTTAATGGGTTAACTCTGCTCATGCCCTAAATTTTCACCTCAAGCAATTTCTTCAAAGTAGAAAACTGGTAATATTCCGAAAATATGCAAATTTTAGCCCGGAAATAATTAACCACGTTAATCATTGACATTTTTATGGAGAGGCTCTACCCTGGAACGCTTAAGTGCTTCGTGCCTGAAAATAGTCTGGCTTGCTGGTAACAGTCTTGCGCATACTTAAATACATGCATGAACAGACAGTGAATAAGCCCTAAATTCCCCCTTTGAACCCCACTAACAATCAACTCCATAATTTAGGAAATCTGTTTGTATTTTTTTGTAATTCAGAGGTTACACCCCAGTGATGCCCATTTGTTAGCCTATTTTCAATTTTGAAAGAAAAAAAAAAAGGCTTATGAGATCACCTTTTGTCCGTGTGTGTGTGTGTGTGTGTGTGTGTCCCTAATCACTTCTAAACGGCTGGAGCGATTTCAATGAAACTCGGTAAGTTCATAGCACTATTCAGGACGAAACCGACCGTGCCCTTCAAATTTGGTTACGTCTCACCAATCCAACATGGCGGCTGTGCGAAATATTTCACCAGCATTCAATATCTCCGAAACAATTCCCGATATCACCCTGGAATTTTTCACGGTGATAAAGGGAACTACTAGAAGTTCACTTATGTGACTTTTGAAAATTTGGTAACTACAAAACCAACATGGCGGCCACGCGAATTCGCGACTTTAAAATAGACGTTTCTCGCGATTTAACCAACCAAACGCAATAAAACTTGGTACAGTATATTTGTATACACATTGTAATGCACCGACATCTAACTTGGTTCAATTGTTTACATAACCACAAGATGGTGGATGTGCGAAATATTTCACCGGCATTCTGTATCTCAGAAACTATTAGCGGTATCATCCTGAAATGTTGTACGGAGATAAAGGGCACTACTGGAAGTTCATCCATAAGACTTCCAAAAACCGGTTAACTACAAAACGAACATGGCGGCCAAACGAATATGAAAATTTTAAATAGACCATTCTCGCGATTTGTTGTTCCAACCGCAATGAAATCTGGTACAGGAAATGTTTATACCCATTGTAATACACTGGTATCTAATTTAGTTCAATTGTTCACATAACCTCAAGATGGCGGCTTTGCGAATGTTAAAATTAAGTTTTTATTTCTTGTGTCGTAATCATGCGATCGAAGTGAAAGTTTGAATAATGAACCTACGCAATAGTTTTCTTTTAATGGTACATGACTCTATGGCCTATACAATTTACAATCCAACATGGGGACCATCCACAATATTTAGACGGCTCTGAATATCTACGAATCTATTATAGGAATAAAACTGAATTTTTCATGTTCATAGGGGCTCTGAACTTAAGTCTATAGGACTTTAAATAACCTGGTGATCACAAATCCAACATGGCGGCGACGCGAAGTATAAATATTCACATGGACGTTTCTCTCAATTTAACCATCCGAGTGCAGTGACACTTGGTACAGTAAATCCTTATACGAATGTTAATCCACTGCCATCTAATTTATTTCAATTGTTTCCATAACCACAAGATGGCAGCTGTGCGAAATTTTAAAATCTCATTATTTCTTGTGTCCTAATCATGCGATTGAAGTGTGAATGCTACACGTACACAATAATCTTCATGTAACAGTACATAACTCTACGACCTACATATATAAAATCCAACATGGCGACCATCCGAAATATTTAGTCGGTTCTCAATATCTACGAATCTATTACAGCAATCAAACTGAAATGCTGTATATAGATAGAGGCAATTAACATAAGGAGGATATATGAAAATAGGCTGTATAGTTCTTAACGGAACTACATGTTGGGTACTATTGTTGTAGATTGAGATGGCGAAGTATAAAATAATATCAAATTAAATGCATCATGTGACCATAAATTCATCAAGTGTATTAAACAAATGTTGTATGTGCCAACGAATTATTAGGGTGTTCAATTTTCTAATTATTTGTTTGTTTAATAATCTTATCTTATCTTTATATATAAAAGGATGTTCGTTTGTTCGTCTTTTATGCGTTCGTAAACCATTCATCCGATTGCGATCAAATTTTGGTGAGTTGTAAACAATTCCGGGATGGTTATAGGCATAGTTAATCCAATTTGCAATAGATAGCACGCGAGTAGTTAATCAAATGAGTGTTGGCGATGCGTTCATATAGGCTACAATTCATCCGATTACGATCAAATTTTGGTGAGTTGTTGTGCAAACATGCGGAAGAGTTATAAGCATAGTCAATCCAATTTACAATAGATGGCGCGCGAGTAGCTTCAACAAACTGGCGTGCGTTTGTTTCAACAAAGTACCACATGCGTATTTATACCTTTCATCCCATTGCCTTGAAACTTGGGTGAGATGTTGTTTACACTTCAGGGAAGGTTTCTGGCTTAGTAAATCCATGTTACAATAGGTAGCGCATGAGTAGATTGAACAAATGAGCGACGACGCGCGAAGCATTTCAACAAAGTCCCGTTTACGTTCATATACTATTCGTCCAACAGCGATGAAACTTCGGTGAGATGTTGTGCAAACTTCAGGGAAGGTTTCTGGCTTAGTAAATCCACTCCAATATGTATCGCACAAGTAGATTAAACGAGTGACGAAGCGCGAAGTGTTTCAACAAAGTCCCGTATGCACTCATATACTATTCGTCCGATAGCGATGAAACTTGGTGAGCTGTCGTGTACACTTACGGGAAGGTTGATGTCTTAGTAAATCCACTTCAAAATAGGTGGCGCACGAGTGGATTTAACAAATGAGCGACGGCACGTGAATCGTTTCAACAACGTCCCGTAAGTGTTCATATAACTTATCATTCATGCGATTGCGATGAAATTTTTGAAATGTTGTTTCCACTCCAACGAATATTTCTGATTTAGTAAATCCATTTTACAATTGGTAGCGCACGTGTAGATTAAACAAATGAGCGACAGCGCATGATCGTTTCAAGAAAGTCCAGTATGGGTTCATATAGTCTGCCATTCATCCGATTGTGATAAAACTTTGGTGAGTTGAGTACAGTCCTGCGAAGGTTTATAAATTAGTATATCCATTTTTCAATGGGTGCCGCATAAGTAGATTCAACAAATGAGTGATGGCGCGCAAATCGTTTAAACAAAATCCCATATGCATTCATATGCCATTCATCCGATTGCGATGAAACTTTGATGAGTTGTTGTGTACATGCAGGGAAGGTTTTCGACTTAGTAAATCCATTTTAGAATAGGTAGCGTACGAGTATATTCAACAAATGGGTGACGGCGCTTGAATCGTTTCAACAAAGTCCCGTATGCCTTCATATACCATTAATTTCATTGCGATGAAACTTTGGTGAGTGGTTGAGCACGCTCCCATGAATGTTTCTGAGATAGTAAATCAATTTTGCAATAGTTTAGAAGTGGTTAACGGAAAAAGAAAACAAATATTGGGAATCCAAAAGCACTTCAACAAACACAGTCACAACGCCAACAACTTCTTTGATTGGCATTACAAAGCATTCCGGGTACAGCTAGTATATATATATATATATATATATATATATATAAGAAAGTTCGTTTGTTCGTCTCTTATGCGTTCATAAACCATTCATCCGATTCCAATCAAATTTTGGTGAGTTGTTGTGCACACTTCCGGGATGATTATAGGCATAGTTAATCAAATTTACAATAGATAGCACGCGAGTAGTTTAAACAAATGAGTGCTGGCGATGGGTTCATATAGCCTAAATCCGATTGCGACCAAATTTTGGTGGGTTGTTGTGTACACTCCCGGAAAGTTATAGGCATAGTAAATACAATTTACAATAGATAGCGCGCGAGTAGCTTCAACAAAATGGCGTGCCATTCGTTTCAACAAAATCCTACATGCGTTTATATAACATTCAACCCATTGCGATGACACTCGGGTGAGATGTTGCGTACACATCAGAGAAGGTTCCTGGCTTAGTAAATCCACTTTGCAATAGGTAGCACACGAGTAGATTCAACAAGTGAGTGACGACGCACGAAGAGTTTCAAGAAAGTCCCGTGTTCGTTCACGTACCATTTGTCCGATAGCGATGAAACTTGGGTGAGATGTAATGCACACTCCAGGGAAGGTTTTGAGTTTGTTAAACCATTTTACAATAGGTAGAGTACTAGTAGATTCAACAAATGAGTGACGGCGCGCGAATCGTTTAAAGAAAATCCCGTATGCGTTCATATGCCATTCATCCGATTGCGATGGAACTTTTATGAATAGTTGTGTACACGCCAGGGAAGGTTTTGAGTTAGTAAATCCATTTTAAAATAGGTAGCGCACGAGTAGATTCAACAAATGAGCGACGGCACGCAAATCTTTTCAACAACGTCCCGTATGCGTTCATATACCATTCATCGATTGCTATGAAACTTTGATGAGTTATTGTGTACACTTACATGAAGGTTCCAAACTTAGTAAATCCATTTCACAGTTGGTAGCGCACGAGTAGACTCAACAAATGAGTGACAGCGTACGAATCGTTAAAAAAAATCCATATGCGTTCATAATGTCATTGATCCGATTGCGATGAAACTTTGATGAGTTGCTGTTTACACCTAGGTGAAGGTTTCTAACTTACTAAATCCATTTCACAGTAGGTAGCGCACGAATCGTTAAAACAAAATTCAATAGGCTATGTGTTCATATGCCACGCATCGGATTGCGCTGAAACAATGGTGATTTGTTCTGCACGCTCCCTCATTTGTTCCTAAATTAGTTAAACCATTTTACGATAGTTTAGAGGCTCTTAACGGAAATTGAAAATTAAGATACAAAATAACAACGCCTCCACTTTCTTTGATTGGCATTGCAACGCATGCCGGGTACAGCTTGTAAATATATATAAAAAGGATGTTCGTTTGTTCGTCTTTTATGCGTTCATAAACCATTCATCCGATTGCGATCAAATTTCGGTGAGTTGTTGTGCACACTTCTGGGATGGTTATAGGCATAGTTAATCCAATTTACACTAGATAGCGCACGAGTAGTTTAAACAAATGAGTGTTGGCGATGCGTTCATTCATAAACCATTCATCTGATTGCAATCAAATGTTGATGAGTTGTTGCGCACACTTCCAGGATGGATATAGGAATAGTTGATCCAATTTACAATAGATAGCGCACGAGTAGTTTAAACAAATGAGTGTTGGCAATACGTTCATTCATAAACCATTCATCCGATTGCGATCAAATTTTGATGAGGGTTTGTGCACACTCGGGAAGGTTATAGGCATAATTAATCAAATTTACAATAGATAGTGCACGAGTAGTTTAAGCAAATGAGTGTTGGCGATGCGTTCATATCGAATTCATCCCATTGCGATGAAACCTGGGTGGGATGTTGCGTACACAAGAGGCAAGGTTTCTGGCCTAGTAAATCCATGTTCCAATCGGCAGAGCAGGAGTAGATTCAACCAATGAGCGACTACGCACGAAGCGTTTCAACAATATCCCGTATCTGTTCATGTTGTTGTTTGAGTCTTCAGTCTTTTGACTGGTTTGATGCAGCTCTCCATGCCTCCCTGTCCTGAGCTAATCGTTTCATCTCTACAGAGCTACCAGACCCTACAATCTGTTTAACATATTCTAACCTTGGTCTACCCCTACAGTTCTTGTCCTCAATCCTTCCTTACATAACTAAGCTTGCTATTCCTGGGTGTCATAGTATGTGCCCTAGTAACCTATCTCTTCTCTCCATTAGCAGTCGCCAGAAACATCTCACCTCTCCCACTCGTCTTAATACTTCTTCGTTTGTCACCCTATCTACCCATCTGATCTTCATCATTCTCCTGTAACACCATATTTCAAATGCCTCAATTCTCCTCTTTTCTGCTGCACCAATAGTCCAAGTTTCACTTCCATAGAGCGCCACGCTCCAGACAAAGGCTTTCAAAAATGACTTCCTAATACCTAAATCTATATTCGATGTCAAAAGATTCCTTTTTTGTAGAAAGGCTTTCCTTGCCTGAGCCAACCTACTTTTTATATCCTCTTTGCTTCGTCCATCACTGGTTATTTTGCTTCCTAAGTAACAGAAGTCTCCTACTTCCTTCAGCTATTCACCTGCCAATTTGATGTCCATATAGGTTTCTGATTTATTTCGGCTGCATTCCAGTATTTTTGTTTTACATTTATTAATTTTCATCATGTATTCATTCCGTAAGACGGAGTCCATACCATTCAAAAACTCATTCAAATCCTCAGGCGTGTCGGCCAAGATGACGATGTCATCATCAAATCTCAGAGTTGAAATTACTTCTCCTTGAATCTTCCCTCCCACTTTAAATTTTTCTCCAATTTCCTTCATTGCGTGTTCAATGTAAAGATTGAAAAGTATGGGTGATAAGTTGCAGCCTTGCCTTACACCTTTCTGAATACCAGCTTCTCTCTCATGTCCTTCAGCTGGAATGACTGCTGTCTGATTTCTGTATATATTGTAGATCGCCTTCCTATCCCTGTTCCTTATTCCAATAGATTTCAAAATGTCAAACAATTTTGTCCAATCAACGTTATCAAAAGCCTTTTCTATGTCTACAAATGCCATGATCGTTCTCTTATTTTTCCTTATTCTACCTTCCAAAATCAGCCTAAGACTTAGTACAGCTTCCCTTGTTCCTACATTTCTCCTGAAACCAAACTGGTCTTCACCCAACTCCGTTTCTATCTGGCTTTCCATCGTCTTGTAAATTATTCTAGACAGGATTTTCGAAACATGAGTAATCAAGCTGATTGTACGGTAAACTTCACATCTGTCAGCTCCCACTTTCTTTGGTATAGGGATAATAACATTCTTCTTGAAATCAGGGGGTACCTCACCTGTCTCATAAATCCTACACACCAAGTGAAATAACCTGATCAGACCTTCATCGCCTATGCAGCGTAGCAACTCAATCGGTATATCATCTATTCCTGGTGCTTTGTTCCTGCTTAAGTCCTCCAATGCTCTGTCAAATTCTGATCTCAATATTAAATCTCCTTCTGCATCCTCATCAATGTCCTCCTCCCTTTCCATTACATGATTCTCAATCTCCTTTCCCTTATACAAACACTCTATGTAAGCTTTCCATCTCTCAACCTTTTCTTCCCTATCTGTTAGAGGCTTTCCATTTGTATCCTTAATATTACAGCACTTAGTCTTCTTTTCCCCAAAAGTGTTCTTAATCCTTCGATAAGCTGCGTCTACTTTTCCTAATTTCAGACAATTTTCTATACCTGCACATTTCTCTTTCAACCATTCTTCTTTCGCTTCCTTGCACTTCTTGTTAACCTCATTTCTCAGACGTCTGTATTCTGCTTTCCCCTTTTCATCTCTTACATTTTTGTGTTTCCGCCTTTCATCCATCAATTCTAGTATATCCTGAGTGATCCACGGATTTTTACCTATTCTTTCTTTCCTACCAATGTTTTCCTTAGCGGATGTTGTTATTTCTTTCTTCAAAAGTGCCCATTCACCTGCAATTGAAGTTGGTTTAGGGTTTTTCATTAGTCCTTCCTTTATACTCTTCTTGAATCTTTCGTTTACATCCTTCATTTTCAGTCTGTTTATTGCCCACCTTTTTGGCTTTTGACTTTTCTTCAGTTTCTTCAACTTTAATCTGCATTTCATAACAACCAGATTGTGGTCAGAGTTTATGTCAGCACCAGGATATGTTTTGCAATCCAAAATCTGGTTTCGAAACCTCTGCTTGACCATAATGAAGTCGATTTGGTAACGCCCTGTATCTTCTGGTCTCATCCATGTGTATATTCTTCTATTGTGGTTATTGAATAAGGTGTTAGCTATGACCAACTCATGCTCGGTGCAGAATTCCATCAGCCTGCTTCCTCGATCATTCCTTTCACCTAATCCGAAATCTCCCACTATCTTCCCTTCTCTGCCTTTTCCTACCTCAGCATTCCAATCTCCCATTACTATAACATTTTCATCACCATTGATATACCTCAGAATTTTATCTATTTCTTCGTAGACCATTTCAACATCTTCATCATCAGCTTGACTGGTAGGCATATAGACTTTTATCACTGTGGTGCACGTAGGTTTAGTATTGATTTTTGCTACAATAATCCGTTCACTATATTGCTCATAATATTCCACCCGCTGTCCAAGTTTCCTACTCAATATGAGACCAACCCCTGCTTGCCCATTGTTTGATTTAGTGCTAATGACCCTATAGTCACCTGACCAAAAGTCCTGTTCTTCCTGCCAGAGCATTTCACGAATCCCAACCAAATCCAACCTCAACCTATCAATTTCCCTTTCTAAGTTTTCTAACCTTCCATCTCCTAGCAGACTTCAAACATTCCACGCTCCGATCCGTAGAATGTCAGATTTCCTCTTTGTCAATTCTGTGGTGTTACCCCCTCTCGAGTAGTCCCCACCCGGAGATCCGAACGGGGGACTAGTTTACCTCCGGATCGAAATTTTACAAGGGAGGAGGCCATCATCACATGTAATTATGCATAGAGAGGTGCATATCCTCGGGAATAGCATTACGGCTGTAGTTTCCCGATGCTTTCAGCCGTGCAGCAGAACGCAGTATAACCATTAGTTGGCTTATATTATCAATATCTTAACCATCTATAAGACAAGTAAAGAACTGATTTATTCTGAAAGGCTGCTACTCCCTTTCAGAATAAGTAAAGAGAAATTCTACTAAAAAAATACTTACTTCTACTAAGAATTAAATACCAAAATTCTACTTACGAAAAATTACTTACTGTACGTTCCACCAACAACAAGTACTACCACTAAAACAGTCTGTCACCAGGCACACTCACATGCACCCTCACACATCACAGTCTAATGAAACAATGAACTATATCTAATAAACATGCAACTGCCACCAGACACACTCACACACCACAGTCTGTTCATATAGGCGTACTTTTCGTCCGATAGCGATGAACTTCGGTGAGAAGTTGTGTAAACCTCTGGAAAGGTTTCTGACTTAGTAAATCAACTTTTCAATAGGTATCGCACAAGTAGATTTAAAAAATGAACGGCGACGCGCGAAGTGTTTCAACAACGTCCCGTATGCGTTCATATACCATTCGTCCGATAGCGATGAAACTTGGGTGAGTTGTTGTGTACACTCCAGGGAAGGTTTCAGGCTAAGTAAATCCATTTTACAATAGGTAGCGCACGAGAAGATTAAACAAATGAGCGACAGCGCGTGAATCGATTAAACAAAGACCCGTATGCGTTCGTATACCATTCATCCGATTGCGATAAAACTATGGTGAGTTGAGTACAGACCTGCGAAGGTTTATGAATTAGTAAATCTGTTTTTCAACGGGTGGCGCACAAGTAGATTCAACAAATGTTTGACGGCGCACGAAGCGTTTAAACAAAATCCCGTAAGCGTGCATATGCCATTCATGCGATTGGGATGAAATCTTGATGAGTTGTTGTGTACACGCCTGGGAAGGTTTTCGCCTCAGTGAAGCCATTTGACAATAGGTAGCGTACGAGTATATTCAACAAATGGGTGACGGCGCTCGAATCATTTCAACAGAGACCCGTATGCGTTCATATACCATTCATTTCATTGCTATGAAACTTTGGTGAGTTGTTGGGCACGCTTCCATGAATGTTTCTGAGATAGTAAATCAATTGTTTTATACTTAAGAGGAGGTTAACGTAAAAAGAAAAAATATTGGGAATTAAATTAGCACAGGACAATCTGCAAGGTTTTTCTTCGTATACTGAAGAGACTCTGCATTTACGTTTCGATCCTAACTTAAGATCTTAAAACAACCAAGGAGAAAGCCGAATGCTTTTTTATGACATATCCTTATGCAAATTAAAGGTACATTTTAATTTGGATCATGGATTTGTATTTTTAGATGATTTACCACAGAATCAATTTAGCCCTAACTTGTGCCTTCTGAAAATGATTGTCCCATGCCACCAACCCACCAAACACGATAATGCCCCGTGGCATTTTGTCTCTTGCCGTAGGAGATATTTCTCTTTTATTGCCGACAAATTTACACATGCAACTAACTGATTGCTCCTCCATTGGCGAAGTGCGGTGTTTTAGCCAGGATGTTCCATCTCATCGAAGAAACGGGTACACTACCAACCATTTCCCTTAAATCTAGCAAGTATATATCGATTTCACATAAAAACCCAGTTCCTTAGAAAGGTTCTACAATTTTTATACCACAGCCAATGTCACTCAAAAAAGTAGCAAATTAGTGCCAATTTCATATCAGAACCCAGATTCTAAGTACCATGATATGGATAGATGTTTGCACTAAGTCTCAAATTATTTAAATGAGCCAAAATACAAATTGTGATGAGGAGTGAATTAGCCGCTGTGAGCGTTGTATAAAAGATGTAGATTCTTCACAACAGAGTCCTTATTTGAGAACTAATGTCCACAAATGTATATATAATGTTATGCGATGTAGCAATATAGATGAAATTGCCAAAGCTTTTCATGGGTGAACTTCCACTTGCAGACTCTGGAGTAATTAAGGCGGTGAAAAAAATTAAGTCTGTCAAATATAATGCTGCTTAGTTGTTAGCAAGTGTAATAACATAATACATTTCGAACTTTTTTGCTGACTATGTGAAAAGTTCGGATACAAAGTCTATTAATAGAACAAAGAGGTTCCTAAATCGACTCTCCTAGACGACATTTGAAAATACTTTCTGATGCTATCATCGCGAGGAGGAAAACATTTCAAGAGAAGGCGTTAGTCAATGTACTTTATTTAGAAATCGAAATTCGTGTATATATCCGTCTAGGAGATTCATCATAATCGTTTTACGGATATCGGACAATTTCGAAATGGAAATGGAATAATTGAGAAATGTTGATATCAGGCATGTTTCACCTGGGCGGTAATTTCGTCACTTTACAATCCCACGCATAATCGTCCCGTATTATTCTACGGATCTAAACTTAGATGGTATACAGTCACCCAGGAATTGAGGAGCATAATACGATTCGAAGAGCATTAGCGGTAATGTGTATAGAATTGACGAAACGAATGCAAAATATCCGTTATCCGTTAAGAGAGCTAGGCGTGTGAACGTTTTATATACCAACGTTAATTTATGTAGAGCGTGCCAGACACGTAAACACCCACTATTACTGGATGACAGATTTGAGTAGTCTTTTTCGACCATAGATAACGAAATATTCATAAAAGGTCTGGTACGATGAATGTTTCACGGATTTTCCATGTGAAGACTGGGTTGAGAAACACCAAAAGCTTGGTTATTATCATGTTTGCATGATAATACCTACAACCAAAATTAACATATACAATTTAGGGAGCATAAAAATCAACTCAAAGTGCGATTTGTTGTGTATAGCAACTTAAAGCGTTAAGCACTTTAGATACTTGTTCCCCAAATTCACCTGAACACATTACCTGAACTACTCAAATTCTTGAGGCTTATAGTTTTGGCAATTACATAAAATGTATAAGAACAATATAGATGACCTGGTGCACCTTAATATTTCTGGAGAAACTTAGCCACAGAATCCCATGATAATCTCATCTAGAAAATGGAGCATGGATATTATAACAGACACAAATGCTTTTGTCAGTCCGTCATGACATAAGGTTCAAAATATCATCAGATTTCGTCTTCAATGTTCTGATTTAATTACTGACAAACAAGGATACTCTCAATTACAAGCTTATTAGTATAATTTATGTAAAGAGGATTCCCCAATCTTACTTTCAAAACTTCTATCCTCGCAGAGTACATTTAAAACTAGTTATGATAATATTGGGCAGGTTAAGTAAAGATAATAATTTTTGAAATTTACTCTTCATAGGCTTCTGTATATCACTAACCTCACGTGTAACAGAATTATTTTTAAAATACTACACAAAAATGGAGCTAAAATCAAAATTGGGGAATATATTCAGTCGAGTTAGCTGCCGTTGAAACAAAAGGCAAAATACTCACTAATGTCAAATATGTACCATACGGATTTAATCTTATTCCAAATTTTGTCAGGAAGGCATCATCATGAGGTGAGTAATCGGTTAAAATACATAACAAGATGGCTGTTACATGCACACATTCAATTGATGACTCTAACATTCAGCGGCATTTACCGGCCGCGGTGGTCGAGAGCGCTATTGCGGTACCTCGTGCATCGCTGGCATCGGGAGAGCATGGGTTCAAATACCACCTGTCGTCCTGAAAATGGTTTTCGTGGTTTCCCATTTTTACCACCAGGCAAATGACGGGACGGTTCCTTTTAATAGGTCCACGGCCGATTTCATTACCAAATCCCTTCCCTGACCCGCCCTGAAAATAAAATAAATGGCCAATTGCTGCGTTAATGAAATTACAGAAATTGAGCAGCATAGCTTGAAGAATGTATTATTTTATAAATCAAATTTCAAGCAGAAACAATGCGTGGTTTGTTAGTTTTAGTGAACCACAAACAAGCTCACTGTTTGTAACAGCAATGTCACTAATACCACAATGTCACCTTGTTAGATGCGATGTAAAGTTGGGTCAGTTACAGTAAATATATAGCGGACTCAGTGGCGTAGTCGGTTGCATGCTGAATTTCTATGCCCAAGATTGCGGGTTCAAACCCGGCCGAAGTCGTCGGATTATTTAGAGCGTTACAATCCTCCAGTATGCTATCCTTCGGAGGGGAAATAAGCCAGCGGCCCAACGTCTTAGATTCAAGGCATGTAAATGAACTTATCACTACAATTGCTAGTGCGCAGCTAAATTTGTATGTTATTTAGATAGAAACGCTCTATCAAGTTCCAATGGTCGCCGCTAGGTGTCAATGACTGTGGCATCTCTGGTAGGCAAAGATGGAACTACCTGAGATTGAACATGATGGGAGCCTACGGTTCTTGAATTACAATTCCCCGCTATGGCCATTGGTTGTAATTCAAATATAAGTCAAGTAAATATAATGGACTAAACACATTCAAGGTGCACTTACAAATTGTACCCTTCACTACAAAATCAGTGCGAATTACATACAATACAATAGTATTGGTCCTCACAAAGGCTGATTTGTCCGGCTGGTTCAGTCTGATATGCCAACTGGGTCTTTCAACAGAACATCAACCGGCTGCCTGATGAAATGAAATGCCATGTCCCCTGGTTCGGATTCCACGTTAAAAGAGGTCCTGTGCCTCACGATTGCACGATTAACGGTCCCATAAAACTAAAAGCTCTCTTAAACATCTGAGAAGTGACAGGACGATCCTCAGTCGAACTAAGTTATAGGATTGTGTATTTAATGATGCATACTAAACACAATCTTATCATGGTTCTCACAGAAAACACTTTAATAATGTTATCTTAAAGACCAAAAACACTAATCACGAAACTCATAAATCGCCCCTGCAGCAATACTGCATGTAAGATATAATTTAAACCTCACAACACAAATTCTACCTGGGTGAAAAATTAGTCGCATTATTGGCCTTCAATATGGTTGCTACATGTGACACCAACCAATTTGGAGACATTTTTTTACGTTCAAAATTTAGGAACTTAGAACAAATACCTGGCGACAGGAACACAATAGGGGAGGTCCTAAGTAGTGGATATTCAGTTTAAAACTTACACCACAAATATGTTCACATTCGTGCTACAAGTAGGATGTGGTTTTAAGAACAGCGGTCGTCTTCTCATTAACATTCATACTGGATATAATTTACAGAGTAACACACTTTCCTTACATATCTCCAACAGTGAGAAGTCTGAATGAGAATGGATAGTTTTTGGACTGCTAAATATCAAAAGTGAATATCAATATCAACTCAAGAGAGGCAAAAATAAAAACATATGTGTACAATGACAGATATGAAAAGAGGACATCGGATTTTGCCAACAAACCATGTTCATATCCAACATTTTTAGTATGCATACATAAAACTGAAGGAAAGATTTTCCTTTTAATGTTGTCCACTTACTCATTTAGATGATTTCTACATCCGTCAATCTCTTCAACCTGGATTTCTTCTTTTATATCCTAGTGACAAGAATGAATCATTTACTTCATTGCTATCATCTTCAGCTTCTACACAAAAATTAACAAATAATGTAACTTTACAGCACATCTGAACTGAAAGTAAGGATACAGCAGATGAACAATTGACTAAGATTACTTTCATATTCTCCATCATATCTTACTGGATTATACAAGACTACCGTAATAATGAAACTTATCAAAGCCATCACTCCTTTATGGGTCAAGTAAATATTAGTTTGATAGCAAATGTGGAGAACAGAGCTAGAATTCATGGGTTCACAGGCATTATTAGTGAGGCAGTAGAGAAATAATATTTATATTGAAATTTCTAGCAGTAAATATGTAAAGGGATTTTACATCACTAGACCGACCACATATATGACAGAAAAACAATATTCTACAAGAATTTTTCACAAAACACTGCACAATCTTTGATTAAGGGGAGTACGTACCTCAATTTTCGCAAACATTGCGAAGTATTTTGATATTCCTTGACATTTGTACAACATGGTAACAGTTTTTATTTCGGCAAAATCGCATTCCAAGTACCCATAATTTGCATTTTTCATGGCCTCAGTCATCTTAAACTGCCACACCCCCTTCTGCACGCAAGATTTTAATTTTGATAACTTCCGAGGAAATTTAGGTGTATTAATGAGCATACGCACGTTTTGAAGGCAATTCGATGCTAAGCGATTGGTGCTACTGTCAACGACGTGTGATGCCGCTGTGATTATTTATGTTTGATTAGTTTGGTGAATGTGAGATATTGTTACGGTTAGGCCTATTAAAGTGTTTATTTTTAACATGCCCAGGATAAAGAAGTTCGCCAGAAGTAAGTTACGTGGGAATCAATTTAGAAATAAGAAGACATGCTTGCAGGCAGAGAAGGTTGACGCTGTTCCCATTACGAGCAGCGAGTATTTGCCCACCACTCCCATAACCTCAAACAATCGTGAGGAAGGTTCAATTAGTTCTCCCGTAAGTTCGTGTCATAAAATGCGGCCAGTTCCTGAAAATGTATAGGTATATAAGGAGTATGAATCATCTATCGGCTTTACTGGTGAAAATAGTGAACACATTTCAGTAGGATACCAGGTTATAGATGTTCAGCTCTAGTGTGATGCTGTGAAATCATTTGTGCAGTGCATTTTTTTTTTAAATATTGATTGTGTGGCAGTCTCTGAAGAGGCAGCATTTCGTGAGGGTCTCGCTTGCATCATAGTTCTTTCATGTAAAGGAAGTGGAAAAGATACAAAATTTTCCACCTCAAAATATGTGAATGGTGGACATGAGGTGAACCATCGATTTGTGTATGGCCTCAGGTCAATTGATAAGGGGAAGGCAGGGGGTGACATGCTATGCGCTATAATGAATTTGCCTAGTTCTCCTATTAGATTTCATGGGTTCACAGACATTATTAGTGAGTCATGAAGGTAGCCACTCAGGAGCCTATATCTGAAAATCAGGGGGTTCTAACCTAGATCTCAAGTAAGATTTTATGAGTTAATGTATAATGTTCATTCACTCAGATGTTGTTTTCTTTTGGTACGCTCAGTTAAAAACTCAAGTGTTTGGTATTTGGCTTCGTGATCTTCTCGGCATAACATCATTTCCCTCGTGTCCTTTTCACATAGCGGACTCGCCTCCGGGCTCGATATGTCCTCCTGTCCAGCGATGCTCCCCGATATGGTGGATGTCGGGCATCACAACCGTTAGGCATACAGCTCTCAGGCGTAGTCGACTCGCTAATTGGATTTCGAGCACAGTATATGCTAGATGTGTTATATTATCAATGCCTGTGCCATGCCTGAATACGTTGAACTAGAAACGAAATACAATGCATTCTAAGTTGCCTTATTCAAAAATATTTATGTTGATAATCGGGCTGCAGTGAGACTTGATGGTAGGATGGGTTCTTGGCAGGAGGAAGTAAATTGAAGCAGGTGGAACATTTAATGTGCTGGGGCTGTGTGTTCTCTCAGGATGGTAGTTGGGGAAGTAAATAGAATCGAGCTGTATAAAAGCCAATACAGTGAGATCTCAGTAGTGATCTTCAGTATTATACAAGAAATAAGTTATAGCGATTAAACTCTCCCTACATCGCTCAGTATGTAGAGAGACTTTGCTGTATGGAAGTGAGAGCTGTGATACATAAGCTGGAGGTAACTGATTATAGGGTAGCACGAATAGACGGGAGCAATGGCATGAAGGTGCTCGTAATGAATATATAAGGCCCAGTTCGAAATGATCACGCTAGTTGAAGCTGTCCGCATGAGCAGACTCAGATGGTGGGGCCATGTGAACAGAATGGGGGTTGAGAGATTACCTAAGAGGTCAATGACTGAGGCTGTAGAGGGTAAGAGAAGTAGAGGTAGTCCTACTTAGATTCAGTGTTGAACGATTCCAAAGTGAGAGGAGTAGAAGCAAAGAGGCTGCGATGCCAACTACTAATAGAGGATCATGGAAGCAACTACTAGGCAAACAGAGGCTTGCAGACTAGACTGGAGGCAAAACAGTCTCAAATGAAAATGTGTGTCTCTCTGTAACCGTTCAAAATTTCTGTCGACTGCGTTAATGGGGAAGATCACGAAGGGATCTCGTACCAGTCCCCTGTTTAGAATAAGGTAAGTTGGTTGACCCTAGACCATCAAAATACATAAAAATACCAACTTCACACCAGGAAACTGATACAACGTAATTGTGCTAAGGATATGCTGGCTTCACATAATATACCCATCGCCTAGGAGAATTAAGACCTATCCCCCATTAGCTAAGTGTAATCATATATCATCATATATATAACATCATATATAGATGGAGGTAATCGGTTTGAGTCCAACATTTGTCAGACATCATAATGCCACACCATCCATCAATACGGCTTGTACTTTATGTACAATACACAACCTAGTAGCCGACAGCTTCCATCTGTCAAGGGTAACGTCTGAATACACCGTTCTTCTGTTGAGAAGAAAATGACAATGAGGTATTCTATGAGATGGAACAAGTAGTAACACAATAAGCTACATACCTCTTCCAAATCTCCACCACTCACTGAACATGGTGTTTCTGTTTTGAGACTCGGAACAATCTCATGTATAGACAATTCTTCAATTTTAATATCATCAGTGAGATCAGCATCATCCTGCACAGAAATTACTTGTTTCAAAAATACATTACATAGGTAAAATTATATCTTACACACAAATTGTAAATATGCACAGACGTAATCAAAGAATAAGTTACCTTTCATCTGCCTTTCATTACCTTGATTTGCAATAGACAAGATCTGGATCAGAAAATGTGTACAGATTGGACATTTTGTGTACAGATTGGGCATTTTGTTTTCAGAGTTCAAAACCCAGACTTGGATGTTTAAACTTCATATTCTGCAACTAACCACGGGTACGCCAAGTTACATCCCAAATCAAAAATCTACGTGGCCACAATGCCCAGTATCAATATCTTTTAAATAAAAAAGTATAAATATATATTTATTGTTAGACCATTGTCCTCTGGCAATCCCAGAAATAACCCCCTACACAGCCTCCGAATGAACTTATGTAATTTTTCAATGGAATTGAAGGAGTAGGCTCAATGAAAATTGGTAGGCCCACTTTTCCAACTGATCAATGAACTTCATTCTTATTCTGGAATCATGGCAAACATTGAACATTTCGATGGCGTTCATTGTGGTGGTATCCTGAATTGAATCCCCTTTGGCCTCCAATATACTGTTTTCCAATTTCCCTTCCCAGTACCACGTAACTAAACTCTCTCAATTAGCCTCGCTCATCTCAATGTTACCAACATAACCTGCCCTCTAAGAGTGCATGATAATCGGCGCCAATGAGCCTCTCCTTCTCACACTGCAAAACCTTTGGATCGCATAGAATTGGGGGAGAACTTAACGCATATCACGAAGCCTGGGGATGAAGAAAACAGAAAAAGGTAGGCATGGATTAACAACATCTCATTTAGCACATTTCAGAGCACACATTTTGAGAGGTAGTGTTCAATATTCTTCCAGGATTTACATAAAATCGGTTATTTCACATAATCTTTTATTCGCACATATCTTGATAGATCTCATCTTAGTTTCTAAATTATCGAATCCCTTATTTCTGTCCCAGTCTTTCAGCCCAATTTTCGTATCTTGCATCATCATTGACATCCGCTCCTTATATATATTTTACAATAACTTCAAACGAAGTCTCCTAGAAGCTGCAAACTCC
Source organism: Meconema thalassinum (assembly GCA_946902985.2). Classification (NCBI taxonomy): domain Eukaryota; kingdom Metazoa; phylum Arthropoda; class Insecta; order Orthoptera; family Tettigoniidae; genus Meconema; species Meconema thalassinum. Next base: position 46,938,679 of record OX336395.1, read on the forward strand.
CAACACATATATTCGTCGACCCGTATTTGTTATTGGGTCAAGAGCCACTGCTGTGCCCTAAAATTGACGGGAAGAAAACACTGAAAACTGGCTTATAATTGTCTACAAAATAAGGAGAATTGCAGAGTATGCCTCAATGACTGAAGAATACCAAACTTAGAAGGAAGCAGGTGGGCACCTGAAATCTACAAGCCAAAAGCCCATGAAGGTGTATAAACTTTGCAAGGGAACTTCATCAATTCATGAAGATTACGGAATATAGAACCTACAAGTACTTCTAAGGATTATCATCCATGCGAGTCTTCTGATCTGGTCGAAATTATGTTGGTCAGACCTCAAGTAAATCTGTGATCGTATTTCATTCCCAAATTCACACGAACCATCCCTGGAGAGTACGTAAATGTACTCATTAGGAACGTACGCTAGACATGGAGCAGCCCATGTTAAAGAGCTTACCGCATCTCACGTCCTCCCCAACCTATTGCACTACTTCAACCATTCCCACAGCAGTCTATCAACACAACTACAAAACATACTGGGGAAAGTGCCTACAGCAGTGTTCTTGGTACAAGACCATAAGAGAACAAAAATAAATATACGAGCCATACAGTAGTCGCATATGATGTGTAACATCTGACATGTTATCCTACCGGTATACTACACAGCTTGGACATTCTTAAAATGTTCATTTACGCTCCATTTTCAGACTGGTACTATGATGAATGTATAGATTGAATTGGAGATATGCTACTGTCACACTTGTGGAGCAGCGGTCAAGCTGTTAGTCTCTCACCAAGGTACACCGGGTTTGATTCCCGGTCAATACATGTGAGTTTTTCGAATTGAAATGCCATGTCCTGTGGTTCGCATTCCACGTAAAAGGGAGGTACCGTGGATCATGTTTGTGAGATTAACGATCACGCAAAACTACAAGCTTCCTTCCTTCCTTAATAATTCATAATAACAAAGTGACACACAACGTCGACTTTACTCTCAAATACTGTGAGCACACTCCTCAGTAACTATGTCATTCATTATTCTCAAGACTCTCATACAATTCGTCGTAAGCAATCAAAACATGCCTTCCTACAATCATGAAATGACCTAGTCTCAGCTTTTATTCCACTCATATAACAACATTCTGTTATGCATTTAATATTTGACTAGCCTACTCAACCACAGCTTGACAATAATGCCGCTTACTTGAATGTCATTTGTCGTTTGTCCTACCCCATGTGATGATCAACCTTGAACGTGAAGCTTCATAAACTGCTCAATGACAAATGAAAGTCGGTGAAATATTTGCCACTGTGCTCGTCAAACCAGTGCCTGCTAATTGCACTGCCTACTGTATTACCATAATATTCTCGCACTAGAGAGCACACACTGCCTTGTTTCCAATACACACATTTTGAATTGTTATTGTAAAAGGGAGTGTTTTACAGATATTGTAGTTTATAATACGGAACTCATTTTATTAGATGATTTGAAGCTTCCACCAGCACTAGCCTAAATAAAGAATACGACATGGATCAACTAGATTAATAGACGCGACACCACTCATAACCTTAAATTCCTTATAAACAGGACCTCTTGATTCACAGACCAACACGTAATTTCATATGGATTCTGTTAAAATGAGTCATATTGATATGATAAATATAGTTTAAAATGATAATCTGGTAGCTGGATCGATCGATCGAGCGGGCAGTGCATCCTTCCGTTTTCCACCACTGCCAGCTAGTACACTTCCGTCCGATTGATCGAGCGGGCAGAGCATACTTCCGTTGTCCACCACTTCCAGCTATTACACTTCCGTTTCATCGATCGAGCGGGCAGTGCATACTTCCGTTGTCCACCACTGCCAGCTAGTACACTTCCGTTTGATCGATCGAGCGGGCAGTGCATACTTCCGTTGGATCCACCACTGCCAGCTCGATCGTTCCGATCCACTTCCGTCCCCAATTTTCAAAATCATTCCCACAAAAAAATCCAGCAACCGAGCGGAAAGATGTTACACATCAAAAACTTCCTCAAGTCCGCATTTAAGCATGTCACATATCACCCTGCGTAAAAATCACCCAAGTGTAATATTAAAATAAATAACAACACAGAAGTATTACATCGGATAAGTAGGTTATAAAAAAGGTTATGTCGGTAATAAGGAATCAGTAGTAAGAACAGCAGTCTATTGCGGTAAGAAAATGGATGAATCCTAGTAATATTCGGGTCGAAATTGGAGGTTAGTTGACCAATGGAGGTCAAAAGAAAAGATGGGAAAAAGGGCCCGGCACTAGCAAAGAGCTATATTAGGCTCTTTTTTCTATGATTGCTGTGGAACATTTTTTTTTTTTTTTGCCGGCACTTCAGTGGTGTGGTGGCCTTCATTCTTCCATATCAGGCTATTTTTAATGTACTCCCTAATACGGTAGTTTTTGGCAAGTTAATATTTAGATTGTACGGTATTTTAAAGAGTTTATAACAAGGATTTGTACAAATTATTCTAGAGCGCATGACACTCAACATACACTCACCGGCAAAAAAAATGCAACACTTGTATTTTTTTATAATTCTCATAATTTATTGCACTGAAATTATTCTTTTTTGTAAAAATTATCCATAATTTTGAATAATAGTACACATAGGCCTACAAAAAATACTTCAAATAAAAAATCCGTTTAATTTTCTAGAATACGATTAATATGATAAAAAGTCTTAAATTTTTGGGTAAATTACATATTCGTTTAAAAATGTATCCTCTACACAAAGGAAAATACCATGTGCGGCGTATTTGCCTGGAATGTAAGGTATTCTGTTTCAAGTTCCGATGGCGGTTCTGTTTCAAAAAGATGAAGAAAGAAGTGGCAATAATGATTATTCATGTGGTGATGACTATTCATTTAATATATAATTGCTGACGACCAAGTTAGAACCCAGACATTGTTCTTTTGACGATAAGAAGCTTGTTTGCCCTGACGGCATTTCTATTTCCCCACTAGCCTGTAAGCCATACGATACACTAACAGCACGGCAATCGTATCTGACTCACCGTACATAAGTGAGTTTTAATACGGCATGTGGTGTAGACATCACTTACAATAGGACCCAGGGTGCCAGCAGAGTGAAACTGCAGTATCAATGCAATAACATCAGCTACTGTTAGGTCTTCATATAGAAAACAAGGCTGAGTGATTGAAACCTACACATAACATATAATCTATAAGTAATTCGTATTATAATAAGAGAGGTAATGCAACCCCGATAATCACATGCATTTCATGTTCTTGTTTAATAGCTGTCCATTCATCTTCAAACACATCACCAGCCTCGTCCTGCAGTTTGTTAGAGGGCAACTGTTCATTCGTCTCCTGGGAAGTATTATTATACAAGTATGATGCAATGTAAGATATTCAGACACAATATGAGTTACGTGAAACAAAACAAAAAAAGTAAAACTCAGCAGAACCTGGTCAGCCTGTTTAGTGTAGAGTATTGCTTGTCACTCACATCACTTAGATTGCAATGTTACACCATATACGAATTAAAATGCAACTTACAATGTTGTGGAATTCATCTGAATAAGGCAAACAATCTGCCTCAGTCTTGATGAACGGATTTTCTGTCATTATGTTCAGGAAACTAGAACACAGAAAGAAAACTTACGGTAATAGTCAAAGACCATAATTACCCCAGGAAGCCAAATCAGTCTCTTAATTAGTAGGCGAATGTTTGTTAGTAGTCAACTCGTAATCCGAATAGATTCCTCCAGATGCACAGTGATAAGGAGAGCAAATGTTCGTCAACAGTAAAACTTATACGACATTGACGCACAACTAGCGAATTTTTGCTCTAAGTCGCATGTTTGTAATTAGGCTAGATGCTCATGGTCACGCATTTTTTTTATATTTTTTTATTCATCATTGCGGTTGACAACCTCTTTGCTGAAAAGGTATTGGGAGCAGAAGGATGGGGTAGCAGGAATGAAGAAGGGAGAAAGTTGCTGAATTTTTGCAAGAGAAACGGTTTAGTGGTAGGCAACTCCTGGTTCCGGAAGAAAGAAAGCCACAAGGTAACGTGGTACAGCAGTGATTTAACAAAGAAATCTTTGGTAGATCACATGCTGTACGACTGGGAAATGAAGAGAAGTGTCAGAGATATTAAGGTAATACCATCAGAGGCCATAGATAGCAACCACAGAATACTTGTAATGAACCTGGGAGTTGTTAAGGATAGCAAGAGGACAGAGTACCAGGAAAGGAGAATCAAAGTATGGAAACTCAAGGAAAAGGAAGTCAAGGAAGAATTCCAGAAGATAATAAGGGAAAGGATGCCAACAGACAATCCTAAAACAGGGGAAGAGGAATGGAAGCAATTCAAAAACGCAATGGTGGAAGCTGCAGTGGCAGTATGTGGAAGAACAAGCAACAGAAAGCGGTGTAAAGAGACACCATGGAGGAATGAGAGAGTAAAAGAAGCTGTGGGAAGGAAGAACAAGGCTTTCAGAGTGTGGTTCCAGGAAAGAACTGATCTGACAAGGGAAGATTATAAGATAAAAAAGAAAGAAGCAAACAAGATTGTCGCAGAGGAGAGGAAGAAGTGGATGGTAAAGTGGACAGAGATGATGGAGGAAGACAGCAGAGGAAATAAGAAAGTACTTTATGGGATGGTCAAAAGTAAGAGAAGAGGTCTGCGAGAGGATGTGGTAATGATGGACAAAAACGGAAATGAGGTACACAACAAAGAGGCACTCAAGACAGTGTGGAAAGAGTACTTTGAGGATTTGCTGAATCCAAATGGTCATAGGGAGGAAGACAATGTATTGGAAGATGGAGAAGATAACACAGGAATGGAAAAGGACCTGACTTGGAGAGAACTGGAAATGGTTATAGACAAGATGAAAGGAGGAAGGGCACCAGGTGTGGATGAAGTGAGTGTTGAAATGGTGAAGGCAGCAGGGGAGGTTGGGAAACAGTGGCTGTACCGTGTGATGAGGGTGATATGGAAGGAGAAAAAGACCCCAGAAGATTGGAAGAAAGGATTAATTGTCCCTATATTTAAGAAAGGAAGCAGAAAGGAGTGCAGAAATTACAGGGGAGTCACACTCATACCTCACTGTGCCAAGATATATGAAAATATATTAGAAAGTAGAATACGAGCCAAAGTGGAGAGAAAATTGAGAGAGGAGCAGTATGGATTCAGACCTGGGAGATCAACAGTGGATATCATATTTTCAGTGAGACAGCTCCAGGAACACCACTACGAATTTGGGGAGGATCTGTTGATGGCCTTCCTGGACATCGAAAAGGCCTATGATAGTGTGTGTAGGGAGGTTTGGAAAGCAATGGAAAACATGGGAGTGGAAAAAGAGACTGTAGGCAAAGTAAAGGAAATGTATTGTGGAAGTGTGAGTTGTGTGAAAGTTGGAGGAGAAAGAACAGACTGGTTCAGACAAATAAGTGGCCTGAAACAGGGTAGTGCACTGTCACCCCTTCTCTTTATTGTGGTTATGGACGAGGTAATGACACGGATAGCAGGAAAGATAGGAGAAGATAAGATGAAAGCAATGGTGTTTGCAGATGATCTCATGGTCTGGGGAAACAAGGAGGAGGAAATTCAGGAGCAACTGAAGGCTTGGGAAGAAACAGTGGGAGAGTACGGATGGAAGTTCAACATCAGTAAATGTGAGATCCTGTTAACGACCAGGAAAAAGGACAGACCAATGAGTGGGATAACACTTGGAGGTGGACAGCTGAAGAAGGTGGAAAGTCTCAAGTACTTGGGAAGTATAGTGGAGGAAAATGGGAGAAATGACAAAGAGATTACGGAACGTGGCAGACAGGCAGAAGCATTTCTGAGAAGCATTAGGAGCTTAGTGTGGAATAAAGATGTCCCACAAAAAAGCAAGGAAGTGTTATACAGAAGTTACTATATACCGATACTGACCTATGCTTCAGAAACGTGGACAATGAGGAAAAGAGACATAAGCAGAATACAGGCAGGTGAAATGAAGTTCCTGCGAAGTAGGATCGGAGTAACAAGAAGAGACAGGGTGAGGAATGAAAAGGTCAGGGAAATGGTGAGAGAAGAGCCATTGCAAGGTAGGATTGAGACATCAAGGCTGAGGTGGTATGGACACTTAAAGAGAATGGATGAGAAGAAGATTCCCAAGAAGATGCATGAGATGCAGATGCAGAAGAAACGACCAAGGGGAAGACCAAGAGATAGATGGCTGAAAGGAGTGGAGGAATGTTTCAAGAAGAGAGACGGGGACTGGACCAGAGTGACAGCGGAGAGGTGGTGGGAAGAAAGAACCAAGTGGCGAGGCTTATGTTCCAAACAGACCCAGCCTGGGGCTGGAAACTGTACAAGATGATGATGATGATTGCGGTTGACTAGACATAAAGAGAAATTAATGGTGCCTGCTTGAGCAGTGAGACAAAGCATCCTATATTCGGGTTTTCTATGCTTACGTACACACTAACCTGAGTTGGGGGCAGGCGAAAGAAATATAATATTGTCAAACGATAAAGTACATTACAAACTTATCAACACGTTTAACTAGACTATGTGAAACTGAACTTGAATTACTGCACTGGTATTAGAAATTGACATTGCTTGCCTTCAGACGCCACAATATAATATAATACTTCCTCCTTGTGTTACAAGTCGCAAAAATCAAACTAGAACCTTCATCGTCTCTTAGACTTTTGAAACATGGGATAAGATGTATATTGTCGTCATAAGGCTGTATTCTCGACAATCAGCTGTTGTAAATTGATAATCTGCACAGGGTGCCGAGCATTTATTACTGCGGTAAAACATGTTATAAATAGCGGTGCCGGTACCTAAAGTTTTTCATGTCCCTACAGAGCATTTCTTGTATTCCAACATGGACTTGTTACAGGTTTATTTTTAAAAACAATATAGGCTACCTGTACCTGAGGGCTTGATAAGATCCCACCCGCCCTTCCAGTAAAATGATGGTTCCTAAATTAAAAACATGGCTAGACTACCACCTTTCCAATCCTTCTCTCCCCTACAAATGCACGTAGGCTACGGTAGGGTAGATGTAGGCTACCATTTGGGCCACTTGAGGGAAATTTTACCGGAACGTAAAACCTTACCTTGTAGAGAAAGAACAATCATGTTATATGTTAGTCTATAAGGAATGTATTTCTCTACAACATTCATTCATCCGAAAATAAACTAGCCTTCTCTGATGTTTTTCCAAGTTACAGCCTTAATAAGAAAAACTGTTATTTTCACCAGTTGTGGCTTCCATTAATCGCACAAAACTCGAACTCCACTCCTTGCCTTACGCACTAAGCAGAACAACAATACTGGTATGCAAATGTGAGCAATCATAAACAAACATCAAGAAAATAGCCTACAGTACTTGGCCTAATATTGGGTTTCTAACAACAAAAATGAAATCAAAATGAGAATAATAATAGAAATAGGCAGATATAATATGAATGAAACATTTTGAACAGAAACTAAGAGAGAACAATAGATATCAAAAGCTACAGAAGTTCATACAGAAAATGATACCAGACAACACTTCATTGTGTATTTGGTTTACTGTAGCCTATCTTGCCATCTCAGGTAGGCTACTTCACACTCACACATTCCTCTAGAATTGATCACAGAAGGTGGTTTGATAATCTGAATAATATCATCTTCAGAGTACCACAACAAATCATCTTTTTGTGGCCATTTCCATCGTGTTGGACCACTCTTCTCCACGCTGCTCATTGTCCATTATTGTCATTTAGTACCAATCCAGGAAAAAATGCATGATCATAATAGACGACGACATAATTACCCACACCTAGACCACCACGTTCATCTTCTTCATCTGACTCGACTGCCTCACTGACAGAACTTTCAGACTCTGACGTCTCTTCTTGAACTTTTCTAGTTTTTCCTTTTATTCATCTTCCAACGGAAATTCTTTTGTTTCATTAATTTTGCTTCTTCCCTCCTTCGTTTTCTTCCTTCTCTCTCTTGTTCTTTGTCAAGTATTTCCTTTTCTTTCTACTCATGAAGCCTCATGTCAGTTGTTACGAAACTAGGGATGTAATCGTTTTGGCGTGATCGTTTGGTTGCACTGTCAGAGCTCTCCCTTGGGTATTTCAAAACGGTTTTGAATACTTCATTCAGTGACACTACTTGTGATGGTGGTTTTGGAGTCATGTTGCCGAAAGGACTTCTATCATGCCTTGGAGTAGCCTACTATGACAACTGAGCTGAGAATACTGGATGTTGCTTCCTCAGCATCATACCACTTGTACTTGGTCCAGCTGGAGTAGCCCATATGTAGGTGACGACACGGGACTGATACAATGTGCAGCTGATGTTACTAAGGTAGTAGGCCTAGCAGGACTCAAACACTCAACTACATGATTAAGAATAGGCCTACTGCCTCTTACAGGAGAAAGTTGGAATTTCTCTTCATCTGCAATGAAATCTCTCCAAACATCATACAGCATGCCCGCTGTTATTACCCCTCGTAGTCAGTTTTTTTTTGTCATGTGCTTCTCGAAAACCTTTGAGTATTTCTGATTGAATTTTATTTTCCAGGTACTCTCGATGTAACATGGGTCTGTGATCTGGCCAGGATCGGCCGATGGGGGGGTTATAGATACTCGAAGCGAAATTCTGCAAGCATTTCGTCCCACGGCGTAGCCGCGCTCGTCAAACGTGCGCTATGGCAGCGAGGGCAGCTGCAGTAAGTACGGATATCGTAGGTTCGAATCCCGGTGCTGACAGCGGTTATCCTGAGTGTGTTTTCCCGGTTTTTTCCACACTCCCTACAGGAAATTGCCGGGATTGTGTCTTACTTCAAGTCCTGGAGTATCTACCCCATCCTTGCCCCTGATTCACATGACTACAATCGTAGCAGCAATACTTCAACCAGTGGCGGATCCAGGCCTTGCGGGGCCCTGGGCGATATAAGGTGGAGCCTACAACAATAGGCCTTGCGGGGCCCTGGGCGATATAAGGTGGGGCCCACAACAATAGGCCTTGCGGGGCCCTGGGCGATATAAGGTGGGGCCCACAACAATAGGCCTTGCGGGGCCCTGGGCGATATAAGGTGGAGCCTACAACAATAGGCCTTGCGGGGCCCTGGGCGATATAAGGTGGGGCCCACAACAATAGGCCTTGCGGGGCCCTGGGCGATATGAGGCGGGGCCCACAACAATAGGCCTTGCGGGGCTCTGGGCGATATAAGGTGGAGCCTACAACAATAGGCCTTGCGGGACCCTGGGCGATATAAGGTGGAGCCTACAACAATAGGCCTTGCGGGGCCCTGGGCGATATAAGGTGGAGCCTACAACAATAGGCCTTGCGGGGCCCTGGGCGATATAAGGTGGAGCCTACAACAATAGGCCTTGCGGGGCCCTGGGCGATATAAGGTGGAGCCTACAACAATAGGCCTTGCGGGGCCCTGGGCGATATAAGGTGGAGCCTACAACAATAGGCCTTGCGGGACCCTGGGCGATATAAGGTGGAGCCTACAACAATAGGCCTTGCGGGGCCCTGGGCGATATAAGGTGGAGCCTACAACAATAGGAAATTTAAAAAAATATCAAATCAAATGGAAAGTAGTTATGTAATAATAATAATAAAATGAAGAATAGTTACAATATTTTGAATACACTACAGTACATTTTTTTTCCAATAATATCAAAGAAACCTTTAAGTTCCCTTGAAGAAGACTATGTAAACTATGAAATTTTAAAATATTTCTTTGCCACTTTTTTCCGGCTGAAATCTTATATTATTTCACTGAAATCTAAACTTGCTAAACGGTCAAGGGACGTCATAGCTGCACTGAAAATAATAATATAAATAAGTTCGAAAAGTTTGAAAAATATAATTAATTAACTTAATTTTGAAAAATCCATGGCGCGGGGTCATGGGCGGTCGCCCTCCTCGCCCTCCCCTAGATCCGCCCCTGACTTCAACACACACCCATCTATACGAGGCTGATGACCAAGATGTCTCAAGCCCCTCAAATAAATTAACAACAACTCGACAAATATTTCCATTTCTCAATGAGATCTTATTACACAAGAAAAGTTTCATGTATTTTGCTCCATAAGTTATCGAGTAATAGTTACAATATGCACAAAAGACAACAACAACAAAAACAGTTCTGTAAACAAATAAGTTAAATTTTGGCTGAAATGGTAAATCTAGAACATTTCGTTTCCCCTGACAGGAACAAAATAAACTCGAATCTATCTGAGCTACCAACATGAAGACTGCGTACCTTTCCACTTGAGAAAACATTTACAGAAGTCTCAGCAAAAGTGGGCAAGTCCTCTCACGGTGTATCATGTTGATTTATGAGTTATACAACAGGCTACACATTTTTATGTTTATTCAGATTTTTCAACAAGATCCTGTGCTTTATGTTGCAATTACCCCTGAACGCCTGAAATATTATTTTCGAAGATTTTTGTCACCTACTAAGTCCTTTTTACCTTACAAATGCTACTTGCAGTCGGAAAAGAGGTTGAGTTGCTAACACTACACATGCGACAAATTTCACTCATTCGTAACCGGGAGATAACCGTAATTCGGGGAATTGTTGGGCATACTGTATACTGTATTAACGTTATATGATGCAACTCTGCTGACGGCGTTCTCATGCTCAACAGTTAGTTACGATCCCACAAATAGTGTTAATGTACCCACAGAATTTTCAAAGTCCTTATTAAAACGCGTTATTTTTAATAAAAACTACATGAATGAACATATTACTTATCTCCCGCCAAGAAAGGAAATAAAAGCTAATATTGACCCGCTATGTGGGATTCAAAATTACTTGACGCTAGCCTCAGTTTGAAATAAGCTATATTTCGCGGGGGGGAGTTAGATTGGCAAACCTGGGAGGATGAAGTTGTATTACTACAGTCTAAAATACACACGTCACGAATCTCGCTGCGTTACGAAATTGCATCCTTTTGGTAGATGGAGCGACACTAGCGCAACTGCCTTGAGCGCGTTATTCGCGGAGGTGATGATCAGTTCTAATAATTCGTGCCATCACGTTGCCGTAATAGTTCAATTGCTTTTTAGGAATTCTCATTTCCTTAAAATTACTAGGCTACCTGTACCGGTACTGATTATTATTTCATTGGAACTAAAATATGACATCTGTAACTTGCAGGACCCCAATGCCCGTCCATGGGCACCAGCAGGATTCTTTTCAGCCCCCTCCCCTATTTCATTACCAAACCTTCCTGTCACCAGGCGATGATGAAACGTACGGCACCGTACCCCCTCCTCTGCAATTTCCGTTTAATTTCTTACTAGCTTCGTGATATTCTTTATTTTGCTTCTCTGAAACTGGTGGGTACGGTATGCTGCATTACCTTTATGGCTTGAATAGGCGAAGTTTTTTAGTGCAAAGCTTTGTCCATAAATGTTCACTTTTCATCGTGAATCATCGTCGTACGGTAATGCCCATTTCTTAACAACAGGTAGTTGTGAAACCATGTAGGCCCTACACACAAGAATGAAAATCAACAGTTCATTAAAATGGTACCGGTAATGTTAATCCAGTTCACCGATTTCCTGAATAACTTTTCATATTTTCAAATGGGCTAATCCCAAATTACTACGTTAACCCTCTCAGTGCCAAAGCCGATTCAATCGGCGCGCTGTTTATCTTATAGTTGTAGATATCTGTTCGCATATGTCCGTGATTATTTCATACTGTTGGAAAGGTGAGGTTTCAAGCTTGCCTGTACGATGTTTACTTTTCTCCTTCGAAGTCCGTTACGCGATAGGTTTGAGTATGTATTCACGCCCACCCTTTGCGCTCCCACAAACACGCGCGTTCCCGCCAAAATTACGGTGCAGTTGTATTCTTCTTGTTGAAGATTTCTGCCTACAGATATATCTAAGAACTTTCTACAGCTGGAAAAGTAGTGTTCCTTCGAATATGACTCTTAGGTGTGCTTAATGTATGCTCAAAACAGATTTAAAAAAATTAAAATGAAAAATTGAACAAATATCAGAATAACATCAATTAAAAAGGTTTAGATGCCGTATTTACTTTTATGAACATAATGTATAAAAGAAAAAGGTTATTGGTTATAATGCAAAGCAAAAATAATGATTCTATAGTTGGAAATGTGGTATTTATGATTTCTTTTCGAATAGTCTGCATGAGCATTGAAAATGGCTTGGCACTAAGAGGGTTAAATAAAACTGTGGAATTATTCATACTTCTAAAACAGTTAACTATCAGTAGGCCTAACTTCAATTTGTGGAATAAACTGGTGTGACCATGAACAATCGAAATCTTCTTGGGATTCCAGGAGCGGGGGGTGGGGGCAAGGCCCGTGTGTAGCCTACGTCCATCCAACTTGAACCAGCTCACATTGATGATTTGTTCTGAAACAGTCATTTGAATGCTCGCAACATCAGGCACCGGTACTTATGTTGTTCTTGACTAACCTTGACATGAACAGTGTCAGGAATATGCCAGTCGTCCTAGTTTCTCATCCGGTTGGCAGATTGTTTATAGAAGAGTTACAAGCCAAGGAAATTATAACATACAGTAAATGTAAAGAAATATGGTTCCATAGGCTACTACAACTACGATAATATTACGTAACATAGGCTACCAGTACGGTATCAAGATGAATATTTCGTTACCATAAAACAATATCAAATTGCAAACAATATGTGAGCATCAGGTCTGAAGTTTGATCATTCCAACATATCAGTGCCCTGGGACATTTTCTACAAAAGCCTCATGTACTTGGGTGAGTGTTGGATTCGTATAGCCTAAGTGTATAAGGTAGAGGATAGAGTGGGTGCCCCGGGATTCCCTCAAGGGAGTGTCACTCAAGAAAGCCTCTGTCCAAGCCAGGATTCAAACCAGCGAATCCAGGATTTGCTGCAGTTGCCCAATACGCCCGTGGTGCAAGACAACGCATCAGGATGCCATTCCAAAAGAATCGTACCGGAATCAGAACTTGAAAATATAAACATCTTTGTAAATTAGAACCCTTCTAAAAACTATCGTCCGCTATAAGAATATGTCTGCAATAAACTTTATAATTAAAGTTAAAAACCCCGGGAACACAGATTGTTATTGAACCTGAAATGGCGGTAGTATACATCGCGATACATTACACTACAAAATTCCCCTAGACACAAAAAGGTGGCATCCATGTTACATTCTGCGTTAATAGGTTTTTACATACAAACTGAAACCCAGATCTCCCTGTTTATATCACAAGCAGTAATTGTCGTCGAGACGATCGTCAACTTAGCAGCGACCAAGATTTACTCGTGTCGGCTTCCTCTCTTTCATCTACCTTGTGATTGCTGTTGTTTTAAAGGAATGGAACATCTAGCTCAGATGTCCCTCTTATCTACAATCAGTCTACGCTATCGAAGGAGAGAGGAAAACAATTAAGGTATGGGGAAAAGAAAAGTCAAAGGTGATCAAAGCATGGAAACTGAAGGACAGACTAGGCTTTCATACAACCATAACACTGCTGGGATTGGAAGAGAAAGCGAAATGACTGAGGTACAAGCCTGGCACAAGTAGGAAACAATGTTGGACTTGGCTAGCCCCGTGGTCAACTTCTGGTCTCATTCCAACGGTATTAGGCCTATATCCTCATACTTCGATGAGTCGGACCAATTCTCTCCCTTCAGATGGGAGATCGAATACAATCTCAGTGTCGTAAGAGGTGACAAAGTAGTTGAACAAGGGGCAAGTGAGCTGGGTCAGTTTCTTCCATCTTCTCGTTAATCTGGGCTTTCATGGCCCTGTTTAACTCAAAGTTCCTCATCTCTCATTCTTCCAGGTTAGTAATTGAGTCGTACAGTTGCAGAACTCGTTTAATCCAACTGTGAATAAGGATCATGTAGTAAAATTATGTATATAATTAGTTTATTATATTTTACTTCATTTGATTTTTGTTTGTTTAGTTTAATTTTATGTTGTATTGTTATGTTTAATTTTGTTTTGTTTTATTTTATTTCGTTTTATTTTGTTTTAAATAGTTATTATTCATTTTTTGTTTTGTTTTTTGTTTTGTTTTATTTTGATTTGCCAGAAAACAAACATAAAACCAAAATAAAACACGAAGCAAAAAGTGAAATTCAAAAAACAAACACAAAACCAAAACCAAGAAAGAAAAGCAAAAAGTACAATTCAAAAGCAAAAGCACAAAGCAAACACAAAAACAAAAAAAAATCCAAAAACACGAAGCAAAAAGAAAAAAGTAGATAGGCTACAACAAACACAAAAGATACGTGAGGCAAAGTTTCTCATGAAAATGATTCTTATTCACAAGTGGATTAAACGCGTTTTGTAACTGGACGACTCAATTGTTTAAAGGGATGGAACAGCAAGGTCATCTGCCCTATCTCTTCTTCCAAGTAGTTAATATAAAAAGAAGGATGCTTGTAATTTTACGCGACCGATTATCTCGAAATTATAAGCCACGGGAGCTCATTTTTGCAGGGAAAACGAACCTTTGACGAGACATTTCTCTTCTCTTCTAAAATCCCCCATCCAAGGCTCTAATTCCTTCCAAGTCCCTCAATCCTAGGTCTTCAAGGAATGATGGCATTTCTTCCCCTCGTCTTTGATTTTCCTCCTTTTGGTCAGTTTCTTCCTCTAGTGGGTCCCGTTTCGAAGAGGGTGGGGATGAGATGCGATGAAATTGTATGTGGCGGATGGTTTTTATGGCAGGATGCCCTTCCTGACGCCAACATCATGAGAGGAGTTAATGAAAGATGAATGAAACTGGGCAAGTTCAATTTCAAGTAGCTCCAACTTTGGCTACCAGACGGCACCGTCACTGACACCAAGCGGCGATCGCTGGAACTTGTTAGAGTGTTTCGAACCAAATAAACCTACCAATTTTAGTGGTAGGTTGTTTTACATGCCATAAATCTATGACATGGGTCCACCGGCTTTACTTCCCCTCCGAAGGAAGGCATAGCCTACTGAAATATTTTAACGCTCTTAAAATATCCGACGACTTCAGCCGTGTTTGATCCCACAATATTGGGCATAGCTGTTCTGCACGCTACCGCCACAGGAGTTTCTTCCTCAAGTAAGTCACATATAAATTAATAGTAAGCTCTAGTAATAATTCTCATAATTTTCATTATCCATATGGTTAAGGTCAGATGACCTAGATCGTTCACCCAAATCAGGAGTAGAACCCGGTCTGCCTTCGCGGTAGACAAGCTGCTTGACCACTGCGCCATCACAGCAAGGAAATATGGCTGAACACATCAAAAAAAGTTCGTAGAAAGATAACAAATATGTAAAACGAATGTGGCCACGTCTGTAGAGTCGTTGAGGTTTTAATTTCCATTAGGAGCTGATGACCTAGATGTTATCACTGTAACTGTAAATAAGTCAGCAGAAACAAGGCAGAAAGAATTTGAGCTCACGAACTACTTACTACGCTCCACTGCACTTTGTGATTGTTTGCGAGAATGAACAGACAAGAATCAGAGCGAATGGTCAACTAGAGAGACGCGCAGGAGTTAACCAGCAAGGGTTGACAGTGTTGCCAGACCTCAACAACACAATGTTAACTGGGGGCTAAGCGTACAGCCGACTGGATGCGAGCTAAGCTCTCTACAACCGGCCTAGACAATGAGGCTTTTTACATGAAATTTCGTTAGTTACTCAACTGTTCAAACAGCGCTGTCAACCCAGTATAGCATGACTAAGACTTATGACACTATTTTTCATTATAATTTCTGCAATATCAATATGTAAATTATATCACAAGATAATATAGCCTGGTATTAAATCTGATAGAAACCAGGCATACCTTGCACTTTATTAAAATAGAATTCCATTAGGTTCACTCGGTTTTTATAAAACTTCATGAACTTTCCTGCTGAGTGGTTAGTACAGAATTCATTTGGAAGCAACCGGTATTTCGGTTTGCACAATAATAACCGTCTTCGGTGATACAAATTTATGTGCAATAGCGCTGGCAAGTCCGCTGCTGTGGTAAAGTTAATGATTGGAGAGGAGTCAGAGTTCTGAGAAATGCAATCCAAACATACAAGTTTTTTCCATTGTGCATACAACGTAAGCTGGACTTGCAGTATTCATTGTCGGGAAAGGTATTGCTGAAATTGTAATTTGAAGACGATGCTAATTGATGTTAGAGAGCCCAACATCGAGGTTATCGGACTCAGACTTTTCTGCGTGGAAATGGAAAATGTTGATGAAGTGAACACTAACACTAAAGCTAACTACAACTTACGGTGTAGGAGAAGAAAAGGAAGGAATAAAGGAAATGAAATACAGGTAAGAGAAATGCCCTCAACCCTCGAAAAGAGAGAATTGTCAGATTTAGAAGGATGTAGAGCCATGAAAGGCACATAGGAAAGGGGAAATCGAAGAGGGTCCGCCCCAGAGTCACTGGAGAAAGGGAAAGCAGATCCAGCTCTGGTATCCTCGCGAACTCAACAGCCATGAGCCGTTGTGGGTGTAGCACTATCCAGGGTGCACCTAAAGTGAAAGGGCTACACACACCCTGCCCCCTCTATTTATTTATTTGATGTCTTGAGTAGTGGTGAAGTTAGGGCCCTCTCTTAAACTGAACCACGCAATATGCTACCAGACAATATTGGAAATAAAATAAAAGAATTATGATGATAATTATATAAGGAGTAAATTAATTAAGCTAATACTTATAATAATGAAAAAGGCACACGAATAATGATAATAACAATAATTATAACAATATTAATAATCACAATGTCACAGACCTTTCTATAATATAGGGGCAGATGACCTCGTTGTTCCAAAACCTCAAAAACTATCTAACTTTCTATAATGTTCTAGATATAATCCAACTTATTCATACGTCGTATCATCCATCATCATTCACTCTTGGCAATCAGCAGTAGCCTATTCAAAGGCAATCTCGGCATGGGGCCTTTAATTTCTTTATTGTTATAGAAATTCTGATATCGGCTGGAGTTGAATTCCATAATCGAGACTCAGCTACAGCAAAAGAGCGGTTGAACATGGATAACTGATTGATGGGGATGGTGAGGGAAGAACCAGATCGATTGCTTCGGACAAATAACTACATTTTGATGACAGGTACGTGGGGGTGTTTTCATGCAGAAATCGATAGAAGGATGTCGGCAAGTGAAATTTACGTCGTTCATCAGGTTTAAGCCAAGAAAAAGTATGATAGCTTGGGGTTAAGTGGGCATCGTATCTTAGATTGGAAGCAAACTGAAGAAAAGAATTCAATGCTTGTTGGAGTTTCATTGTTTGTCAATGAGTCGCGTCAACAAGAACGAAGTCACAGTAGTCTGGCCTTGTGCAGAAGGCAGGAGATATGATGAAAAGAAAACAAGAGGTCTGACTCTTCGAAGAATGAGGGTATCATGAAAGATGAGACAAGGGTCAATTTAGGCGGGGATTTGAAAGACTCCCTACTCTAATACCGACAGGTTAGGAAGCGAACAAGGGTTGATCAAGGGAGGTCGACCGGAAACATGCCTGAGAGGACCCCGGCACAAGTAAGTGGAAGCAAACGCAAACTCTGCTGGGGTCCCCTGGTGGCCAAGAAACGTCCCACAAGTTGTAAGCCCCTGAGGGAGGGGGAGTGCCGTAATGCCGTAAGTGAATGAGAGGTGACCATGGGTGGTCGACTGGAAAGATGACAAAAAGGAGCTCAGTACAAGTGGAAGAAATACCGGACTCAGCTGGGTTCCCGTGGTCACCAAACCCACGTCCCACTAGTCGCGAGTCCCTGGGGGATGTACTGAGGAATGATTCAACATAATCGCTATAGAATATTGATATTCAATTTGCAGATGATACCTTATGGGTATGGACTGGACGGATGAATCTGTAGTTAATTGGATAACTTCGTAGGTTTCAGAGCCAGGAAGTTACTAGCAGTGGTAGAGCACTACCCCAGCATTTGCATGGATGGAGTGTGGAAAAAGCACACTCAAGATAGTTTCTGTCGGCACTAGGTTTTGAACCTACGATCTCTGGACATGCAACAGCTGCCCTCGCAGCCGTGGTGCACGATGTAACGATCACGACTACGGCGCGGGAATCTTAAAATGAAGACTACACACAACAGACGAAGGAGACTTCATGTTCGGAAAAAGTTATCGCGGGAAATCACGTCAATCCAATCATCTCACCTATCTTTGTAACACGGAAACTCGTGAAATAAGAGGAGACCTCCACTTTTCTTCCTATCCGAAGCGCAAAATGGCATACACCAGTATGACATACTGGATTTGAGCTGCATTGTTCAAGTCATAGTTTATTATTTTACCCCAGTATTTTACAATTTCATCAGCAAGCACACCAAACAACTAAGGAATTCAGTATATTACCACCGACTACTTACAAAATTGAAACTGAAACCAAACTTCGTGTCACTGTCAGAAACACTTTTAATAACCTAATGAACATGTTAACCTTTAATTACTCCTATCCTTAGATGCGAGTGCGCTCTATCGGCAACAAGAGGACATTTTTAATTACACCTTATGCAAGGGTTCTAACTGGGAATGTCAAGGGCTCAGCTCGCATCCAGTCGGCCATGCTGAGCGTAACAGCCAGGGCCACCAACTCATGTTTACGGAGGGGCACTAAAACCTACCACTGTTGTAAAGTTAAGATATTCATGTATTAGCCGTTAGTAATATGATACATATGATTTAAGGAGACCTGGACATGAGACCAATTCACGGAATTGGTACACTTTTGAGAGCCATTTTCTGTGAAATAATTGGTATTCCATGACATTTCACACCCTTATTGCACATTTTACCTATGTCCTGTTCTTCAGGTAAATTTGTCTAACAGTTAATTTTGTATCCACTATATCAACGATTATTTTAGCATGTTCCTTAATTTAGAGTTCACGGATGATTCGGTAATAATAATAATAATAATATCGTATGGCTCGGGTGTCGGGTGCAAGCTTTGTAATTTGACACCCAGAGGGTAGCATGCATGTCGTGTCCCTTGAAGCACTATGAAAGTCAAGGAGGTTAGATATCTAAGCTCCTTGAACACAATTGCGCTTTCTAGTAGAGAATGGAGGAAATTTGTGTTGGCGGAAACTCCCGAGATTAATTTTTCCATCATGAACACGGCCTACTAAATTCAAATGAGTTCTTTGACATGCCAACATCGTATGACATGCGTGTCGTATTTCTGCCGCCTTTCAAAAATCACCACGGCTAGGAACGAACCTGCAAGCTTGGGCTTAGTAGACCGACACACTAACCACTCACCCACCGTGGCAAGATAGATGTTTCGGTAAAAGTATTCCATTAACGAACTGAAAACTATACTATAGTTTCTACTATCAGATGCACATCATGTTGTTTAGCCTGGTTTGGTTTGTCTAGAGTCGTGGATAGAGAAGAAATTTAAAAGTACTATAATATTTATTCTAAAATTAAGTTTTTCTTAAATGTGCAATAACTTGAACATACCTATAGCGCTGTCACCATAATTTTCACTGCCAGCACTGTAACAATATTATACTTTATTGTACAATATAGGTGCAAGGAAATTAACTGAAGTTACTTAATGTTACCTTTTTATTGTCCTTTGGAGGAGGAGGGCAGTTGCCCCAACTAAAAATCTATCTATTTTCAGGATTGATAGATTATAGAAGCATTTATTTTTGAAATTGTACAGTAATTGTACTCCTAAGCATAAGAGTTACCGTATGTTTAAAAAGTTTTAAGGCCTAAATTTCATGTTTGTTATGTTAGTGTTAGGTCGGACTTGATTCGTACCGTACCTTGGTAATGCCGAAAATTGATTGTATTTTCTAAAAAGTGACCCAATCTAGAAATAAATATTGGAAAGGTGACTTATGTGATTTGTATCTTTTTACGTTCCTTGTTATCCTAACACTAAGAGTTACAGAACTTATATACAAGATGCCACTTACCTATTTGCTTTTGATCCGCGAATTTCTGCAGCCACAAAACAGTCATTAGTTTTCAGGAATGATGCTACCATGATGGCATCCACACATGGTAGATTGGCAGACTGTGTTCTTTTAGTGCCTTCTTCTGTCATTTTGGATTCAATTTTTAAATTTCTCGCAATCACGAATAATGAATATTCGGCAGACTTTTAGCAGCAGCAGATGCACGATGGCTGGCGAAGCTACATGCGGTACTAGACGGTGACGTCACATCCCGCCGCTTACGTCACAGGACGTTTTACTCGCCTTGCGGAAAGGGACTTTTAAATATTTTTAATGGCGGAAAACAAAGCAACTTATCACAATGCAATATGCTTCCATACTAATTATTGGGTGTACTTTTCAAAAATTATTTTTTTGAAAATTACACAAGTTCCCAATTGGTACACTTTTGAGAGCCTCTTTCTGTCTAATAATTTGATTTCCATGACAATTCACACCCGTATTACACATTTCATCTATGCCCTGTTCTTCATGTAACATTGTCTAGCAGTTAATTATGTATCCACAATATCAACGATTGTTCTTGCATGCTTCTTAATTTAGAGTTCACGAATGTATCGGTAAACATTGGTTGGAAAGTATTATATTAACCAACAGTAAACTTTGTAGTTTATGCTATCAGATGCGCATCATGATATCTAGTCTGGATTTATTTCGAGTCGTGGATAAATTTAAAAATACTGTAATATTTATTCGAAAAATTAAGAATTTTTAATGTGCAATAATGTTTTAATATCTTATGACAAACTGATTCATGGTAGAAATTAAACATATAATATATAGGCCTGCCATATAAGATATATTTCTCTATTAGCTATACTTTATTGGATAATAATGTACCTTGGTTTGCAAATTACCACATAAACATAATAAAAATTAATTATAGAATTCATTCACCCTTGTGTGACTTAGTTCCCTTCTTTGATCGGGCCAGAGGTGAGTGACTTTTGTTGCACGTGGGGTGAACTAAACTCGTCATCACAATGAGTGCTTTCGTTATTTTCCATTATTACACCGTCTTGCAGTGGCCCTATATGTTGATTGTCACAAGATGTTTGCTTTGAATACAATATTTTCATATACGACATCTTACAGAAACAAATCAGATTACATTTATTTCCATAATAGCAAAGTAAGCATAAACTGATTTCAAAATATTCAGAGCGCGGGAAGGTTCTCTCTACACGTTCATGGCAATATTAAAATTAATTCGCAAACGTGGAGGGTCCAAATTTATAAACTGAGGTTACCTACCTACCAGGGTATGTTTTATTTAGTTTAAGGATTTAAACCTTGAAATAACACGGTAATATGGCCTAACGCTATATTTAAAAAAATATGATTTTTAACCATTACTAGCTATACCCGGCATGCGTTGAAAGGAAAGGATTGAAGCGTGTAGTTTAACGTGGCCATTAATCTCGCGATCATGATCCACGGGCGGCATGCGATGCAATGCCAATCAAAGACACATAAAGCTGACCTTATAAGCATTTATTGAAACTACTCATGTGCCATGTAATGTAAATGGATTTACTTATTCAGAAACAATGGTGAGAGTGCACACAACAACTCACCCAAGTTTCACCGCAATCGGTGATGGTATGTGAACGAATACAGGACTTTGTTGAAACGATTCGCAAGTCATTACACATTTGTTGAATCTACTCGTGCGCTACCCTTTGTAAAAGGTATTTACTAAGCCAGAAACCTTCCCTGGAGTGCACACAACAACTCACCCTAGATTCAACGCAATCGGTGATGGTATATGAAAGCATGAGGGACTAGAAAGTATTCGCGTGCCATAACCGTATTCGAACCGGTAGCCAAGCGTGAGTTCAGTTTTAAGAACCCCCGATCAAAAACCGTGGTGAGAACTGTATTAGAATAGACAGCAATACCAGATACCACGGTGGGCTGCTGGCAGTCCCTTCATGTCACCTCGCGATGAATCAGCAAGCCATTCTCACAACTTGCATATCGGTGTGATAAGTATACAGAATGAGCAATTGGGTTACTGTGGGATCTAAGTGTTCCTGTTAAGGCCCTCACCCTTTTGTGTTACATAAACAATTTGTAGCTAGAAACCGTCCCTGGAGTGCACACAACAACTCACCCAATCATCGCAGTCGGATGAATGGTATTTGAACGCATAGGATACATACGTACATACAGACAGACAAACTATCACGTTACATTGTTTTATGTAGCTTTCTAATTAAAACACAAAAATCAATCGGAATAAGAATACAAAAGAAAGACCATTTTTGTCATCTTCTAGCAAAAGACCCGAACACTGACTTACGTTAGCTTTAAACCGGCGATGAGAAATAATCGTTCCAAAATGCACTTTTCGATTTGTCGTGGTAAGGGGACAAAGCTCATAGCGTCTCAGCTAAGTTGGCGGCTCGGCGAGAAACGGGAGAGGGGGAAAACAGACTGTTTGTTCGATAAAATAAAGAAATTACGACTAAGCAAGGCAAGGTGGCTTTTCCGATTTTCTGCCTAAGCTAGTATTAAGTCATTTATAGAACAGATTCGGGTTATCTTACAACACTTTAAGGATACTTAAACATTTTGTTTTGCACCTAAAAATTGAGGGGGATATGACCCCTCTGCACTCACTGTGTTTTACGCCCCTGCTTCGCTCAGTCGTAGTTATCTCCTGTAACCGCTATTCCGTCTACTAGGAGTTTAGGTTCATCGTCTTGGTAACCTCGGAGAATCACGTGTTTGTTTATGCTTGAAAGACGTGTGTTGTTGTCCACAGAAGACTGGAACCTGGGTCATGTCTCGATATCACCTGTGAAAGGTTCAAGTCTGTTAGTAGGTAGCTTAATGTCTTGAGTGACCGTAGGTTGTGTAATTGAATTAACAGCGCCTTGAGAGGTGTCCTCAGGCTTCTATTTAAGGAGATTAGGGGCCTTCCGTACTTCACCCTTGGAGCCGTCAATATATTGCTAGCAAGCCTGTGCGACTGTCTCGTACTCCTCATCATTCAACACATCGTGTACTTGTTCGTCCAGGGTTAATAGTTTCAGTTCAGAATCTTGCAAACGGTCAAGAGCGTGAGCTATTTCACTCCATACCGTCGGGTCGGTAAATTCATTTAGAAAGGTAGATAAATGTGTAGCATTCGACCGGTCAGTAGTTCGCGTCCTTTAAAGTTTTTAAGAATTATTCATTATCCGTGTTCGCGAAGCTCAAGGGAAAGTTGACCCGGGGTGGGCTAGTATGTAGATAGCAGCAATGGACAATTAGTGACAGTGCGAGTTCTGCTACCAGGGGTTGCCGTCAGATGGCAGCATGTTCCTTACCGGTACGTGTGATACCTTCGTCCACCACCAGACTGCGTATGTATTGATATTCAAAATGGCTGCTCTCGAATTCTAGGTTATCATGCTCTTATTACGTTGTATTTGCGATGTTGTAAACTTGATCATATATCAATAGCCATGCTCCCCTTTACCACAACCTTCCTCATTCGGCATTCTTTCTTTTGCAATACCTTTCCTAGGTATTTCAGAACAAGTGGAATGTCGTCTACTCAGCTACCGTTCGCCGTGATGTTGATACTCTTGCGTGATGTTGATACTCTCGGCGTGAAAATTCCCGGAGATATCGATTCAATATAGTCGTCCTTAGTGGTGGCGGTGATGGTTCTCGTCTCAGAGTGTTCGACCCCAGTGTTATTTGTGGTTCTTCGCTTATAACGACTATTTGCAGATAAGCAATGAGCGATTCCCTTTTATTCTTGGTATTGTACCCATATTGAAGATGGTCACAGGTTCTTTTCTTTGCTGAAGGAGCGTTTGAGGAGCGCGCGGGGCTATGCTTGTAGTTTCATCTAGCTGACACCAGGAGGAGAGAGCATCGCCAGGAAGGAAGAAATAAGTTATGTGATAGAGTAATAATATGAAGAGGTTTAACCACCAAATCATCGTGGGAACACCCTGAATTCGTCTATAGGAAATATACTGAAGGAATCAAGCAAATCCATCAACAGAAACGGGAGATATTTGATGATGAATACTCCGCTGGCGCAGTAATTAGTTCTTCACGCGCGAGGGGTGATGAGGCGAGTCACGAGCAGCTGCTGCATGTGAAGGAGGAGACTACTTCCGCTTGAGACTTGATTAGCGCAAAGTCGAAGTACGCTTGGCGTATAGGGTCTGAGGATACCTGTCTTAAAAGAGCTGGAATTTAGCCAACGATATGGTGTGGAATAAAAAAATACTCCATTCACCAAGATAGCATGTAGGCAAGCCTGGTATCTATGTGTCCAGAGCCACGGAGAATAATATTCTGTACTTGCATATAGTACATTTAGACGACGCTGTGGGCCTAGTATCAGTGGGTGCAGAACTATGGAGAATAATATTCTTTACTCACTTAGGGATGAATAGCCTAGAAATTAAAATGGTACTAATGTACTCACAAAACCGCTCTAATGATCATAAGTGTATCGCTCCAGATTCCTAAAGACAAAACAAGTACGCGGGATTTCGAGCAAACGGTCGAGGCCACAAATTATACTTGAATTACGGAAGTGAATATCATAGTAACGTGAAGTGCATAGTCGAAATAGGTAATTTTCATGTAGCTCAAGCTACGAGTGTTAAAACTTGGAAGTCGAAACATTGACATTATGTTGCCGGATAAGCATCATACTTGTTATTACAAGATGAACCGAACCCTCATCATGAGTCGTTAAAAGAACAGTAGGTGAGATGTCAGGAGACATTTGGGAACGTTATCGGAAATAATGGAGACTGTACGTGGATCGCTACATGACACCTGTTCATGTGCCGTCGTGAATGCCATGCTGCAGACACAGGAACTCTACGTCAAAAGGATTCTGTCCACAAGAACTTCAGAACGTGAGCGACAATCTTTGTTATAAGTAGCTAGTAAACTGTTTCGCAATTTCGACTATTCTGTCCACTAAGTAGGTTTCTACGAAGTTATAGTATTTTGAGAAGCCACTGCAATATTTATGGAATTATCAGCGATTTATTTTCTATGGATCCTTATGACGGAAATATCAGTGTCCTTGGATATCTGCCAGACAAGTGAGCTATGACAATAGGCAATAGTGTGGACGATATTCAATCCATTCTATACCTAAACTTTATGTTTGGGAACCTTAAATAATTGGAGTTTGTTGAAATTATTTCTTTATAATAAATTGAATATTTAATATATATTTTCTTCTTGATCTGTTGATTAACAGTTTTTCTTATCGAGTTAAGCTAATTAAGGATGGAAGCGAACATCCACGTCTTGTTTAAATAGTTTCTCGTCAGGTGTTAGTTAAATCGGAACGTAATTTTGTGTGAATTTATTAAATTTCGATAGGCCTAGTTGGATTTTGAACAAATGTTGTAAAATATTATTGTAAGGGGTTTGATATATGACACCCGAATGAGTTACGACTGATAGTCGAGTTATGTTAATGATATGTGACGATCATAGACTTGGAACGTTTTCCAATAATAGTAATAATAATAATTATTAT
This sequence comes from Meconema thalassinum, assembly GCA_946902985.2. Classification (NCBI taxonomy): domain Eukaryota; kingdom Metazoa; phylum Arthropoda; class Insecta; order Orthoptera; family Tettigoniidae; genus Meconema; species Meconema thalassinum. The sequence goes on from OX336395.1 coordinate 46,964,215, forward strand.
ATTAATAATAATAATAATAATAATAATAAGATAGTGGAAACCTTTTCACAGGATGTGAAAATGGAATTCGGGCTGGAGAAATGTAAGACGCCGAACATTATGAAAGGCAAGCTGCAGGAAGGTGTATATGAAACAGCTCAGGGCCATCAGATTGCAACAATGCTCACTAGCGAGACCTACAAGTATCTGGGAATGAAGCAAGCCAGACACATAGAACACTCAGTAGTGAAACAAGATCTGACGAAGGAATTTGTCAGAAGAATTAAGCTTGTTTCTAACACCAGCCTCAACAGTAAAAACTTGGTTAAGGCAATCAACGCTTATGCTGTCCCTATTCTTAGTTACTCGTTTGGGGTCATCAAGTGGAGTAAAACTGACATTGCAAGCTTAGAACAGAAAATTAGAACATCACTGACCAAGTCACGAAAACACCATCCCAGGGCATCTGTGGAACGAGTCATGTTACCGAGACATATGGGTGGGAGAGGAATTGTTGATATAAACAACCAAGTAGCTCGACAGATCTATGAGCTAAGAAAATACTTCTGTTCTGTATCGAACCATTCGATGCTGCACAGGGCTGTCACAGAAGCAGATGATTCAACTCCACTACTCTTAAGTCAGCAAGAGACTCAAATTCAGGTGCGCAGTGATTTGGATAGATTCAATGCCTGGTTGTCCAAGCCACTACACGGAAGACATCCCAATGAAGTCATCCAAACTCACGTCGACAAGCTAGCGTCGAACTTTTGGTTGATTTCTGGGCAGATGTTTCCTGAAACAGAAGGCTTTATGATGGCTATTCAGGACCAGGTTGTCCCCACGAGGAACTACCTAAAGTTCATAACCAAGGATGCATCTGTGCAAGATGACCATTGCAGATACGGTTGCCCAACATCTGAGACTGTTCAGCATATTATATCGGGTTGTCGCCATTTTGCAGGGACAGAATATAGGAAGAGACATGATTTTGTTGCCAAGATAGTCCATCAAGAATTGGCTATACAACTTCAACTGCTGAGCCAAGAGAAAGTGCCGTACTACAAATATGCTCCTGAAAGTGTACTGGAAAATGACAGCTTTACGTTGTACTGGGATCGTACTGTATTGACAGACCAATCAGCTGTGCACAACAGACCTGATTTAGTTCTTGTTGACAAATGCATGAAGCACACCACCTTCATAGATGTGGCGATCCCAAACAGTGGCAACATACTAACAAAGCATGTTGAAAAGCTGTCAAAATACACAGAGCTTTCAGAACTGATAAGGAAGCAATGGCACATGGCACAAGTCAGGACAGTTCCTATTATTATCTCCAGCACTGGCGTGATTCCCAACAACTTAAAGGAATCGCTCACGGCGTTGAAATTAGACCCAGGCCTTTTCAAACTGATGCAGAAAACAGTCATACTTTCTACGTGTCGCGTAGTAAGGCTGTTCTTGGGCAATCAGGCCTGAAGCAATGAGGGGAATATGAAGCTACTACTCAATGCAGTCACCAAGAATTTGCTCCTTCTGATATGTACGGTATCTGGGATTGTAAATGTTTTCTTTCCAGCAAATGCTGAGAATGTGTAAGCGCATGCGCAAAATAAACAATAATAATAATATTTCCTGGTAATTACTACTGAAAAATAATTGGATGATTAATGGATCCTAGTTAAGAACATTGGAGTTTGTGTGTGAGGTCATGCCGAAAGCATTGTCATTTATTTGATTTTGGAAACGTAAGGGTTTTCACAATCGAGACTTGTGTAAACGTAGGAGGCCTACGTGTATGGAAGATAATGCCGCAATTAGATGGGAATGTATTTGAGAAGACATTAATATTTTATTACATCTACGTGATGGGCTTGGCGATAATATTTATGATAATGGTAATGAGATTGCATGTAGGTGACATGAAGCCATACGGTGGTTATAAAGAGCCTGTGTAGCTGAGGGGTAGTTATATATAATAATAATATAATGAACAAATGTATAAAAATTATGAATTGGTAAAATAAATTATGAGACCGAGTTTTGAGGGTCAAATAGTTGCCCCATGCTCAAATGAGGACAATTGAGTTGCTCACATAAGAAGCCATGGTCTGCCCATTATCAGTGGAATTCTACATTCTTAAATTGTAGTATAATCGCCTACATGGTGTAGATGTTTAAATAGGAAAGTGTTGGTAATCCAAGCCTATTTGATTATTTTAGATTTGCCGAAAACCTTATCGTGTCCCGTTCAACTGAATTGTATTTTCTTAAGAGGCATTTTACCTCGAGGTTGGATGGTGAATTTGAGAACCATGCCGACAGCTGATTATATTTGCGGTTCCATCAATATTCATATAATACCAGGTGGTCATAGTAAAAATATTTTCTATAGGGATTGAATTAAATTAAAGGATTTTGGATTAAATAAATATTGGTGAATAAAACGATTTGGATAATGATCCTTGAGGAAATCTGGAGTTCATGCAAGTCTTTGAAACTACTTAACGATGCGGAAATATGATGTTAGTGAGATACTCTTGAAAATAATAGAATCACGAAGTCAGAATGGACTAGAAATTTTCTGAATATCGGTGATAAATGTACAGTTTGGAATCAACGATTTTGGAGATGCTGAGATGGACTAACAATTTTCTCAGGCATCGAGTGAATAAGTTTTGCGCATAAAGTGTAACATCTTTCCGCTCGGTTGCTGGATAGTTTTGTGTGAGTGATTTTGAAAATTGGGGACGGAAGTGGATCGGAACGATCTAGCTGGCAGTATGCACTGCCCGCTCGATCGATCGAACGGAAGTACTAGCTGGCAGTGGTGAAAAACGGAAGTATGCACTGCCCGCTCGATCGATCGAACGGAAGTGTACTAGCTGGCAGTGGTGTAAAACGGAAGTATGCACTTCCCGCTCGACCGATCGAACGAAAGTACTAGCTGGCAGTGGTGAAAAACGGAAGTATGCACTGCCAGCTCGATCGATCGATCGATCCAGCGGGCGGTGGTAAGACCCAGCTGGCAGTGGTACGAGAAACAATGAGCGCACGGTGTCTGAAATTGATACCATGACATACTCTCGGCCATGTGGAATGTATATGACATACTGAACGGAAAATGCTCATGCGAACTCTGGTGTCAAGTGATTAAAACAAATGACATGCTACATGTTCGAAGTCTTCGTATCAGTATTTAAATGGTAAAATGCCTTAATATCAAACATTGTGGGTAGTAGGTATTGCCGGTATTATGTTTCTGCACAATGGCTATTAAAATATTAACCCACATAACGGTAATGCAGTCTTCAATATAATATAATCGTTGTGGTTTTACGAGAATTGAGCAAGCCTTCATGAACTATTACTGAATACATTCTCTTTACTCACAAGAGGGCCTATTCATAAGGCATTTTAAACTCAATTTCACGCAGGAATATTATCGAAGCAAATTATAAATGAAACTTAGTTCCGTAATGCAGTATTATTGGAACGTGGAAATAAGTCGCCATCTTGTGCACAAAATTTGTGTAGTCGAAATAGCCGTGGGGTTAGTGCTTATGACTGTGAATCTAGAGGACGGGGTAGATATTTTTGGTACTAGATTATCATTTTAAACGATAATTATCATATCAATATGACTCATTTTAACAGAATCCATATGAAATTACATGTTGGTCTGTGAATGAAGAGGACCTGTGTAAAAGGAATTTAAGGTTACGAGCGGTGTCGCGTCTATTAATCTAGTTGACCCATATCGTATTCTTTATTTAGGCTAGTGCTGGTGGAAGCTACAAACCATCTAATAAAATGAGTTCCGTATTATAAACTACAATATCTGTAAAACACTCCCTTTTACAATAGAGTAATATTTGTGCCAATAATAGTATAAAATACCGGTGTATCCACAATTTCACGTGTGGTTTCTTCTATGCCAGATGTTACACATCATATGCGACTACTGTAAGGCTCATAATTTTTTTTTCTGATTGATGGCTGATTGGTTAATTTATTTTGTGTAACATGGCAATTATAACTAGATGAGGGGCCCAGGGGGAGCGCAGGATGTTTTTATTTTCCAGGACTGGTGTTTTTAGATTTCTCCATGGGGGCCAATTGTAATTAAATAGGACATGTGGAAAGTTAAATTAATCTGAGGTGTTTTTAAGAAATTGGTGTCATTCACGAGTTATTTGTACTATCTTCCATTCTTTGAGGAGTGCGGCTAGTCTTGCTTTACTTTTCTGTTTAGCCCAGCTGGACCGCGAGTCTTTTGCTCGGCGGATATTGAAATTAGTGCTCTTGTGATTGTGGGACTTCAGTCAAACAGTCACAGTATATTGTACTCCCCGGTGGAATAGTTGGACAATACTCTACTAGGCTCAGTCACTAAATGATAAGCCGGAATATGGCATTTCAATCTTCACGACCCGTAACATTTTCTTGATTATAATGTAAAAATCGGTAATTATCATATTGGTTTCCACAAATTCCCACAGTGATATTTTCAATATTTTCAATGCAATTAACTTTATATCTCTCTATGCAGCCAACTAAAATAAAAATGAACTCAGGATATTATTTATGGGTTCAATTATTTATGATTAATTATTAGGTGAGTATACATAAGCATTGAATACTTTTATATTTCTCAAACGAAATGTTTATAATCTGATATTTAGGTTCAGCCACAAAACTATGATTATTAATTCAATAATTCTAATACGCAAGGAAATGTCTGACCTGAATAAACATTTAAGCAAATCTTCTATTCAAGTATTATTTGAATATAGCCCCTTCCCAGAATGAATTCATTCAAGTCTCCACACGAACAGACTTAACTGTATAATATACAGGTTTAACGAAGAGCTAACCTCCGGCCCTAGTGAAATGTGATTGGTTACAACTATACGAGTTACCCTTCTTGAAAATATATTTTTCTGTTTTCACCGTCAGCTTACCCTCCACGTAGGCTTTTTCCACGGACTCGAGAGGGATCCCACCTTTACCGTCATTACGGCCAGTTTCCTGGAGCTGGACATTGGGTGGTGGGATACAACTGAGGAGGCGGGACTAGCGCCTCGCCCAGACGGCCTCACCTGCAAAGCGAACAGGGGGCCTCATGGGGGATGGGACGGGTTGGGAAGAATGGGAGGGATATACATGGAAGAGGGAAGGAGGCGGCCGTGGCCTGACGGTGGGTACTGTACCAGTGTTTTGCTGAAGCTATTGGAGAAGAATAGCATCCTCCACTTAAGAAATGTTACGAATGTAAAATCTTGTTAGTGAGAGAAAGGAATTACGTGTTAAACAAATGTTACGAGACGGAAAATACCAGAAGTGTAGGCAACCCGCAATGTTACCCGGAATTCAGCTCTATTCAAGATCATTCTTGCCAGCGCACGCAGATCAGGGAAAGGTGTGAGGCCATCAGCTGATTGACTGACAGCATGTAGATCGAGAAAGCTGCAGAATGTATGATAAACACAGAGTAATTCAGAATTACAGTATATATACACGCTGTTATACACCAGAAATTACCAGAAAGTAAGCAGAAATGTGATTTCATTGAGATTTTGTTGAACGTGAAACTGTGTAAATGACGTAATGGAATTGTATGTTGGACATCGAGATACGTATATCGCGAGACCAGGTCAGCTACGGTGTGAGAAAGAGCTGAGAGGAGATAGTCAGAGGAGAAGAAGGGTCTTATTCTTTTGAACCGTGGAGAATGAACATCGTATTTTCAAGTCGCAACCATTTCGAGAAGTTACGAGAACATGTTTAGTGAGGAGATGTTACGAGAACATGGTTAGTGAGAATGAACATTCCAGCAGTAATTTACAGTGGAGATGTACTCCAAACGTATTCTTTTGAAACATAAACGAGCATTTTGAGAACTTGATAGAAGTATCAACTATATTTGAAGTTAAAGGAATATCCATTCTTATGGTAAAGCTTGCCAGTGAAAAAAGTCCACAATTTTATTTACTATGTTATACTACGTGAAGTCAGGAGGAATATTATCGCATTATACTAAATCTACGGCGATGAGTGGTTACATATAAAGTAGGAACACAACATATGAAGTAACTGAGAATGTCAAGAGTTATCAACAACGCTTACGAGTTCGATAACTACTTATTTCAAAATCATGGAGGACGTGCGGTCAAACCACAATCCAATTTAAAAAGGAAATGCTAACACAAAAATAAAAGATTCTTCAAACAAGAGAGATGGAGTCTACAATCTGGACGAACGACAACCCGGAATCTGACAGATGCAGTCCACAATCCAGGAAGGAGAGGGAGGATTTGATAACCCAGTTCGAGACCAGGAGAGGCAGATTGGCGAGCAGGACCACAGTTCCGTTTTGGAAGGGGCTTTTGTGTATTTTCTAATATGCAATTTCTACAAGACTCAGCACGAGGTAAAGAAGAAGATTTAATTTTAGTAGTAATAGTTGGAGGTATATTGGAGTGTACCATTTGCCATTTTTGTCTATTAAAATTGAAGTATGGTGTAGATAAACTACCCATGTCATGTTTCGTCACATTTTCGAGCAGGATTTTGATTCGTTTTCGAATGCATCCTCTATTTTGAATTTAATTTATTTTGGATCATGAATATTTTCGACTTGCTATTCGTTTGAAGATTTTTAGCCCACTTTTCACATTTTGCAAAAATGAGGAAAAGTATACTAATGAGATCGATCCGGGCAAATGTGTGTCTGTCTGTCCTTCTGTCTGTATGTCTGTCTGTCTGTGTGTTTCCCCTGTCAACTCCTAAACAGATGCAGCAATCAAGACCAAACCAAATTGGGTATGAGTAAAGATCTATACCTGACTAATTGAACCCTGTATTTGAAAATGTTGTCAAAGCTACCAACTGCTGAAAAACTGCTATTGAAAATTGAGCTCCATGTTGGATATCCTGGAAGTTATCCATGGGAGCTATTCCAAAATTCGCACACATATAGATAGTAATAATTCAGTTTAATTTCCAGGAGGCAATACATGGCAATGTTGCCAATAGGTTTATAAGCCTCCTGATAGGTCCAATATTTAAATGCATACAACTTCTACACTATCATTTGGATTTCAACCAAGTTTCGTATGCACCAGGGCTGCCAACGTTTAATAAATATTATTTCTATCCCTTTATCCAAATGCCGATAAGCCTATATCAGAAAGTATGCAAGCCGACAACTTTAAACTATGCACACGTATCTTACCTGACATTCTAGATTAATTTGGAGTAAAAAATGTACGTCCGTGCTACCAACGCGATTCTAAGCCTGCTGATAGGAATAATTTTTAAATACATGTAACTTCTATACTATCAATTGGACTTCAACTTAATTTCGCATGTGCTATGTGTACCCTAACAGATATGACTATGCGTATTCTTAAGAGCAACCAGGGCGGCCAAGTGTTAATACATGCTGTCTCTATTTTCTTACCCAAATATAAATATGTCAGAAAGTATGCCAGCTAACAGCTCTAAACTTTCCACACGTATAGTACCTGGCATTCTAGATTAATTTGGAGTAACTAATATACGTCAGTTCTGCCAACTTGATTCTAAGCCTGCTGATAGGTCCAATTTTAAAATACATGCAACTTCTATAAAAACGATTGGATATCAAGTAGTATAGCTAGGCCGATTATGGACCAATTTCAAGGTCATCCTTGGTTTCTTGTGATCACGTGATCCCAGGCGTCCCTGGGGGCTTGGGGGTGGCTGGGGGAGGGGGAGGGGCTGCGGTGGTGGCTAGAGGGAGGGGAGGGGTGGGGTTGGGGGCTGGGATGGGGTGTCTGGCCTGGGAATAGGCCCATGCTGGGGCCTGGTTTGGGAGCAGGTCCCCAGGTGTTGGTCGGCCAGTGCCGGCCGGCCAACTGGCAGAGCTGTTTTTTTTTATTCGGGGGGGGGGGGGGGGCGAAAGGTTTCCCGCACCCCCCGCGTGGCACCCGACCTTACTACTGGTGCCTCCGACATGCAGTTAGTATACATAGTAGAAGAGAAAGCATAGGGGATTAGGAATGAGAAGGATTGCCCTTTGAGGCTTTGCGCCTGTCCCATCGCGGTCGCGATCTACCAGGCATCATGGGTTGATATTAACATTGGTATATATTGTCATATATGTGCACATATAAATATGTACACATATACAACGGTAAGATTGTAGGGCCAGGGAAAACCGCATAGACAGAAAGGAAAGATTGTCTACACGTAAAACCTGGCGGCTTGGTTATTGCCACATGCAAGGATAATGTGGGTATGGAAATGAGTAGGTTTTGTTAGTACGGGAGGTGTATCATGCAACAGTTGCAAAATCCGTTTCCTCGCCGCGATTAGTATTTGTGGGAATCAGTTGGCTTGGCACTGCTGGGACTAGCGCGTCCGCAACGGCGGACGAGCTGCACTTCCGGGGTTAGGTTCGGAGCACAGTCCGCCCGCCTAGAGCGTCCTAGTACCAAGTCTCCGTGATCCGGAGAGGGGAGCCCCGCCTGCGAACAGGGGCTTCTTCTCTCGTGTCCTGGACATAGCTGATGGTTGTTATCAATCACTCCGCCGCTGCATACACTCGTCCTGAAACTATAAGCTAATGGTTATTAATAGTCCCTCCCTTGGCTATCCTTTTGGCAAGCCAGGGGAAGGGTTTTTTAAAACTAGATCTCTTTTTTTTCCCTTAACTAAACTTAAGCTGAAACAAAGAAACAAACTGAAACAGAGAGTCATTGGCAGAGCTAGCTAGTGTGTATTTGATATATAGTGTGGCGGAGGCCATGGGGGAGGGGGAGCCGGTTCGGCCGACTGGCGAAGGAAGCCGAGCGTGGCCGAGCTGAACTTGAAGTATGATTACACTGCCGGCCTCTCTCTGTCATGTTATCCACCGTCTCAAGGTGTGGAGGGCGATAGGTATCCATCACTAATGACCTAATAAGGATAATAATAATAATAATCTTAATAATAATAATAATAAATAATCCACGGTTATACGGCCAGTCTCTCCCTGTCATGTTATCGACGGTATCAGCGTGTGGCGGCCATCTTGTCCCTTAGCCTCTGGGTTAGTAGTAATTATTATTATCATAATTAATAATAATAATAATAAATAGGCCATTGAGCAACGACACGGCTGATCTCTCTCTGTGACGTCATCCACGGTCTCAGGGTTTGGCGGCCATCTTGTATCTTAGCCTCTGGCTTAGCAGTTAATAATAATAATAAATAGGCCATTGAGCAACGTTACACGGCCGGTCTCTCCCTGTCATGTTATCTACGGTCTCAGGATTTGGCGGCCATCTTGTCCCTTAGCCTCTGCCGCAGAAGGTAATAATCATAATAATAATAATAATAATAATAATAACCATAATAATGAATAGGCCATGGAGTAACGACACGACCGATCTCTCTCTGTGACATCATCAGCGGTCTCAGGGTGTGGTGACCATCTTGTCCCTTAGCCTCTGGCTCAGTAGTTAATAATAATAATAAATGTTCCACGGTTATACAGCCGGCCTCTCTCTGTCATATTATCGACGGTCTCAGTTAGTGGCGGCCTCCTTGCCCTTGGCTCAGTAGTGAATAATAATAATAATAAATAGGCCATTGAGCAACCACATGGCCGACCTCTCCCTGTGATGTCATTCACGGACTTAGGGTGTGGTGGCCATCTTACCTCTGACTCAGTAGTCAATGAGCAGGGAGAATGATAACGCACTAACCTGTGTTGTTATCGTGGCTGTACACACATGTGGCCCGACGCTAGCTGATATCTTGCAAACCCATGGTTGGATGGGGGCTTGTAGCATGTTGTAGGACTCGGGGTGACGCCCTCTTTTCTAGGGATAACTTATTCCCAAACCCCTAAACTAAGAACCAAAACTAATAGGTCATCGGCTTTTAAATTCTTCCTAACCAATAAAGCTAAAGACTTATATGAGATGTCCAAAAACTCGGGCTGATGCTCTCCCCTCTGCCATGGCTTAGTTAATGTAAGCAAAGAACTCAAAACTAATAGGTCATTGGATATTTAAAAACGTGTTAACTAAAGCACTTAAAATGTTAAATTAAACTAAGATCTTTTGTTTTTGATGAAAAATAGTAGGGGGTGAAAACTACCCCAAAATTGAAAAATCGATACCTTGAAATCTAATAATAATGATAATAATAATAACATCGTATGGCCACGGGTGCCGGGTGCAAACTTTGTAATTTGACACCCGGAGGGTAGCTTGCATGTCGAATTTCGTTGTTCCTTGAACCACTATGAAACTCAAGGAGGTTAGATAATAGATATCTAAGCTCCTTGAACAACAGAGAGCTTTCTAGTAGAGATATGAGGAACTTTATGTTGGTGGAAACTCCCGAGATTAATTTTGCCATTATGAACTCGGCCTACTGGATTCAAATGGGTTCTTTGACATGCCAACATCGTATGACATGCGTATCGTATTCCTGACGCCTTTCAAAACTCACTTACCATGGCCAGGGGTGAACCTGCAATCTTGGGGTTAGTAGACCGACACGCTATCCACTCACCACCCGCGGCAAGCTGCCTTGGAAACTAAGAACCCGAAAATCATGTGTTATAGCTCTAAAATAGGTAATCAAATACTCGTTTACCTTAATGGATGATTTCGCCCCTAAAACAGTACATATAGATTTTACAGGAGAAAACGTTGTTAAATATCTAAAAATGATAAATTAACCTAAGATATTTTGTTTTTGATAAAAAAAATTGATACCTTGGAAACTAAGAACCCTAAAATTATGTGCTATAGCTCAAAAAATTGGTAATTAAATACTCTTTTACCTTAATAGATGATGTCACCCCTAAAACAGTACATATAGATTTTACAGGAAAAAATGTGTTAAACACCTAAAAATGATAAATTAACCTAAGATCTTTTGTTTTTGATGACAAATAGTAGGGGGTTGAAAACTACCCCAAAATTGAAAAATTGATACTGTCCAAGATTAACAATTGGAACTCTAACTATGTGTTGGCTTATGTATTGGCTTATATATATTGACTTATGTATAGGCTTATCTATTGGCTTATGCATTGGCTTGTGTATTGGCTTATATATATATATATATATATATATACATTGGCTTATGTGTTGGCTTATATATTAGCTCATGTATTGGAGTTGTGTATTGGCTTATATATTGGTTTATATGTTGGCTTATATATTAGTTTGTGTTATCTTATATATTGCCTTATTCATATTGGCTTTATTGGGTTATGTATTGGCTTATATTTATATTGGCTTTTCCCCAGGTCCCCACCCCGCCCCGTCCTCCACCCCTACCCACTCCCCTCCCCGCCCCCATTCCCACCCCACCCCCTCCCCTCCCTCCATGCCCTCAGGCACACCAAGGGACCCACGCGAATCAGAGATGAAAGTGGATGACCTTGAAATTGGTCCAGAGGTTAGTTTGTGCGCGGCGCGCTCGACACAGGTGTGTAAGTGTGTGTGTGTGTACGTGTGCACATAGGTGTTTATCGGCAGTCTCCAGCAGTGTTCGGGTTAGTGGCCTTGAAAAGTAGTTGAAACTAGGGTAGTTGAAAGTTTAGTATGGCCAGTTTCTTACCTATATAAAGCTATTGAGACAAAATAGTCAATAGCCTCTCTTGCTCATATAGGTAACAAATGGGTCACACTATGCTTTCTGCTACCTAGTTTCAGCTACTTTACAAAGGCGCTCTCCCAAACATCAGCAGAGACTGCCAAGGGTTAACAAATCGAGGAGTGGGGAGCGCGTAACAATTAGGTATAACAAGCGGTACCCATGCAATATTTGTATTTATTTAAGTATATCTACCATTTTTACACATAATACATTCCTTAGTTTTCTTGTTGTAGTTTTATAATAGATGCACACTAATTACAACTCTCTATCTCTTTACCATTGCTTCTTATAGTTTTTAAACACAACACTTGTTGTAGATTTTTTTCCACGGCGAACAATAGGCATAAAAACGTTATCCCCTAGTTTTTCATCATTATCACGATCATCATCATCCTCATCTTTATCACTATCATTATAATCATCACCATCGAAATCATCACCTTCGAAATCATCACTATTACTATATAGTCCTTTTTGATCTTCTTGCAATACCACCTCTTGCATAGTCTGTGTTGACTTTGATAGTGTTGAAGGATTCTTGAACGTTGACAACATTCCTAACATGAATTTTTGAGGACATGATAAGTGCTTTTTGACAATCAATGCACTATTTTAAGCAGCAATTGCGTATTCTCGAACTTGATTTTTAGCATTTTGATGATTGTGAGTTAACAGCAACCGTGGTTCGTTCGGAGCACTACATTTATGAACACTCACACTTAAAACCTCACAATTTTTAGCCTAATTTTCACATTTTGCAAAAATGAGGAAAAAGTAGACTTATGAGATCGGGAAAATGTCTGTCTGTCCTTCTGTCTGTCTGTCTGACTGTCTGTCTATCGTGCTGTGTGTGTGTGTGTGTGTCCCTATCAACTCCTAAAAGGCTGGAGCAATCGAAACAAAATTTGGTAGGAGTAAAGATCTATATCCGAATATCTCACGGCCATATTTGAAAATGATATCAGTGCTACCAACTGCTGAAAAATCGCAATTGAAATTTGAGCTCCATGTAGGATATCATGGAAGGTATGATTGGGAGCTATTTCAAAATTGACACACGTATAGAAAATAATATTGCAGTTTAATATCCAGGACGCCATACATTACAGTGTTGCCAAAATGTTTATAAGCCTGCTGATAAGTCCAATTTTCAAATGCATATAACTTCTACACTATCAATTATATTTCAACCAAATTTCGTATGTGCTATGCGTACACAAATGGATATGACTGAGCTTATTCTTAAGAGCCTCCAGGGCTGCCAACTGTTAATAAATGCTCTCAATTTTTGATCCAAATACCCATATATCAGAAAGTATGCAAGCCGACAGCTTTAGACTATGCACACGTATAGTACCTGACATTCTACAGTATATTAATTTGGAGTAACATATATACATCAGTGCTACCAACATGATTCTAAGCCTGTTGAGAGGTCCAAATTTAAATACATGTAACTTCTATACTATCATTTGGATTTCAACCACATTTCGTGTGTGCTATGTGTATCATAACAGATATGACTATGCCGATTCTTAAGATTAACCAGGGCTGCCAACTGTTAATAAATGCTGTCTCTATCTTTGCACTCTAATATCAATATATCAGAAAGTGTGCAAGCCAATAGCTCTAAACCTTGCACACGTATAGTACCTGGCATTCTAGATTAATTTGGAGTAACTAAATTAGGCCTACGCCAGTGCTGCCAACATGAATCTAAGCCAGCTGATAAGTCGAATTTTAAAATGCATGTAATTTCTATACTAACTAATGGATTTCATTCTAAATTAACACAACAATAGATCATATTATTTCAGATTATTTCTGACCAATACATGTATGTCATTGTTGCCAACATGATTTTACGCACGTCGTTAGATCCCATGTTTAACTGCATGTAACGTCTAAGCTATCCATTGGACTTCAACCAAATTTTGTATTCTGTACGTTAAGAGATGGAACTAAGAATATATTCAGTCACCAGGGCTGCCAACTCTGGTTCTCTATTAGACTACATGATGCCATGTATACAGTATTTCGAACTTATTAGAAATGTCGATATTACCAACTTAATTTCGTCATTATTCTAGATTAGTCCATATAGATTAATCATTGGCATGAATCTTAAATTTTAAGAAAAGTAGGCTCTTTAGTTCGTCACGGAACTTCTTGTTACTTTTCAGATTACCTCGTCATTTTAGGGATCTCTCCTTGGAGCAACGCCAGAATATTATTCCATCCTTATTCTGTCGATTATAGTTATAAGAGTAGCCTTGATAGAGTGCACGTTGTTTACCTTTGTTGGTTGTAGTAAGTTCCATAGTAGTAATTGACCTGTCACTATGATTTACACATTACAAATGTTACAAATGTTCTGGTGATGGAGTCACCATAAGCATTTATATTGGCTTATGTGTTTTATTATGTTGGCTTATGTGTGTGTGTTTGCTTATGTATTGGCTTATACATTGGCTTATGTATTGGCTTATATATTGGCTTATGTGTTGGCTTATATATTTGTGTGTGTTAGCTTATATATTGCCTTATATATATTGGCTTTATTGGCTGATGTATTGGCTTATATATATTGGCTTATGTGTTGGCTTATGTATTGGCGTATGTATTGGCTTATGTATCTTGTGTAATGTATAAATCCATAAGATAGAACTCCTCAGTACCAAGCTGTTGCAATATACCTGAGAGTTCCAATTCTATTATAGATTATGACGTAACCTACAACACTTGTGGCCATAAAGCAGTACACACATAAATACACATTCTCTCGAACATTGCCCGAGACTGTCGAAGGTTAACAATTGGAACTCTAACTATGTGTTGGCTTATGTATTGGCTTATATATATTGACTTATGTATTGGCTTATATATTGGCTTATGTATTGGCTTGTGTATTGGCTTATATATATTGGCTTATGTGTTGGCTTATATATTAGCTTATGTATTGGCATATGTGTATTGGCTTATATATTGGTTTATATGTTGGTTTATGTATTAGTTTGTGTTAACTTATTTATTGCCTTATTTATATTGGCTTTATTTGCTTATGTATTGGCTTATATTTATATTGGCTTATGTATTGTCTCATGTATTGGCTTATGTGTATTGGCTTATATATTAGCTTATGTGTTGGCTTATATATTGGTTTGTGTGTTGGCTTATATATTAGTTTGTGTTAGCTTATATATTGCCTTATTTATATTGGCTTTATTGGCTTATGTATTGGATTATATTTATTGGCTTATGTATTGTCTTATGTGTTGGCTTATGTATTGGCTTATGTGTATTGGCTTATATATTGTCTTATGTGTTGGCTTAAATATGAGTCTGTGTTAGCTTATATATTGCCTTATTTATATTGGTTTTATTGGTTTAGGTATTGGCTTATATTTATTGGCTTATGTGTTGGCTTATTTTTATGGCCTATGTGTATTGGCTTATACATTGGCTTATGTGTTGGCTTCTGTATTGGCTTATATATTGGTTTATGTGTTGGCTTATATATTGGTTTATGTGTTGGCTTATATGTTAGTTTGTGTTAGCTTATACATTGCCTTATTTACATTGGCATTATTGACGTATGTATTGGCTTATATTTATTGGCTTATGTATTGGCTTATATTTATATTGGCTTATGTGTTGGCTTATGTATTGGCTTATGTGTATTGGCTTATATATTGGCTTATGTGTTGGCTTATATATTGGTTTAGGTGTTGGCTTATATATTGCCTTATTTAAATTGGCTTATATATTGGCTTATATTTATATTGGCTTATGTATTGGCTTATGTGTTGGCTTATATATTGGTTTGCGTGTTGGCTTATATATTAGTTTGTGTTACCTTATATATTGCCTTATTTATATTGGCTTTATTGGCTTATATTTATATTGGCTTGTGTGTTGGCTTATATATTGCCTTATGTGTTGGCTTATATATTGGTTTGTGTGTTGGCTTATATGTTAGTTTGTATTAGCTTATATATTGCCTTATTTATATTGGCTTTATTGGCTGATCTTAGGTTAATTTATCATTTTTCGGTGTTTAAGAGATTTTTTCCTGTAAAATCTATAATAAATGGTTTAGAGGTGCAATGATCCACTAAGGTAAAATAGTATTTGCTTACCTATTTTTAGAGCTATAACACATAATTTTAGGGTTCTAAGTTTCGAAGGTATCAAATTTTCAATTTTGGGGTATTGTTTCACCACCAACTATTTTTCATCAAAAACAAAAGATCTTAGGTTAATTTATCATTTTAGATGTTTGACACCTTTCTTCCCTGTAAAATCTATAATAACTGTTTTTGGGGTGAAATGATCCATTAAGGTAAACGAGTATTTGATTATCTATTTTTAGAGCTATAACACATCATCTTAGGGTACTTAGTTTCCACGGTATCAATTTTTCAATTTTGGGGTGTTTTTTCTCCCCCACACTATGTTTCATCAGAAACAAGAGATCTTGGGTTAATATATCTTTTTTAGATGTTTAACACCCTTTTTCCTTGTAAAATCTATAATAACTGTTTTAGAGGTGACATGATCCATTAAGGTAAAAGAGTATTTGATTACCTATTTTTAGAGCTATAACACATAATTTGAGGGTTCTTAGTTTCCAAGGTATGAATTTTTCATTTTTGGGGTAGTTTTCCACCCCCTACTATTTTTCATCAAAAACAAAAGATCTTAGGTTAATTCATCATTTTTAGATGGTTAATAGCTTTTTTCCCTGTAAGAACTATATTTATTGTTTTAGGGCTGAAATGATCCATTAAGGTAAAAGAGTATTTTAATTACCTATTTTTTGAGCTATAACATTTCAATTTTGGGATAGTTTTTCACCCCCCATTATTATTCATCAAAAACAAAAGATATTGGTTTAATTTATCATTTTTAGGAGTTTAAGAACCTTTTTCCCTGTAAAATCTATGTTTACGATTTTGGAGTGAAATGATCCATTAAGGAGAAAGAGCATTTAATTATCAATTTTTTGAGCTATTACACATAATTTTAGGGTTCTTAGTTTCCAAGGTATCAATTTTACAATTTTGGGGTAGTTCTTGTCCCTCTACTATTTTTCATCTAAAACAAAAGATCTTAGGTTAATTTTAATTTTGAGATGTTTAACACCTTTTTTTCCTGAAAAATGTATATTTACTGTTTTAGGGGTGAGATCATCCATTAAGGTAAAAGAGTATTTGATTACCTATTTTTAGAGCTATAACACATAATTTTAGGGTTCTTCGTTTCCAAGGTATCAGTTTTTCAATTTTGGGGTAGTTTTCACCCCCTACTATTTTTCATAAAAAACAAAAGATCTTAGGTTAATATACCATTTTTAGATTCGCAACACCTTTTTTCCTGTAAAATCTATATTTACTGTTTTAGGGGTGAAATGATCCTTTAAGGTGAAGGAGTATTTGATTACCTATTTTTAGAGCTATAACACATAATTTTAGGGTTCTTAGTTTCCAAGGTATCAATTTTGGGATAGTTTTCACCCCCCACTTTTTTCATAAAAAAAAGATCTTAGGTTAATTTATCATTTTTAGGTGTTTAACACCTTTTTCCCTGTAAAATCTATATGTACTGGTTTAGGGGTGACATCATCTATTAAGGTAAATGAGAATTTAATTACCAATTTTTTGAGCTATAGCACATAATTTTAGGGTTCTTAGTTTCCAAGGTATAAATTTTTCAATTTAGGGGTACTTTTCACCCCCTCCCTTTTTTCATCAAAAAACAAAAGATCTTTGGTTAATTTATCATTTTTAGATGTTTAACACCATTTTCCCCTGTAGAATCTATATGTACTGTTTTAGGGGTGTAATCATCCATTAAAGTTAACGAGTATCTGATTACCTATTTTTAAGAGCTATAACACACAATTTTAGGTTTCTTAGTTTCCAAGGTATCAATTTTGGGGTAGTTTTCACCCCCTACTATTTTTCATCAAAAACAAAAGTTCTTAGGTTAATTTAACATTTTAAGTGTTTTAGTTAACAAGTTTTTAAATATCCAGAGACCAATTTGTTTTGAGTTTTTGGTTACATTAACTAAGCTATGGAAAAGGGGAGAGCATCAGCCCGAGTTGTAGGACATCTGATACAAGTCTTTAGCTTTATTGGTTAGTTTTGGTTTCTTATTTTAGGGGTTAGGGAATAAGTTTTCCCTAGAAAAGAGGACGTCACCCCGAGACCTACAACATGCTACAAGCCCCCATCCAACCATGGGTTTGCAAGATATCAGCTAGCGTCGGGCCACATGTGTGTACAGCCCCGATAACAACACAGGTGATTGTGTTAGCATTCTCCCTGCTCATTGACTACTGAGCCAGAGGAAAGATAGCCACCACACCCTTAGTCCGTGAATGACATCACAGGGAGAGGTCGGCCGTGTGGTTGCTCAATGGCCTATTTATTATTATTATTATTCACTACTGAGCCAAGGGCAAGGAGGCCGCCACATCCTGAGACCGTCGATAACATGACAGGGAGAGGCCGGCCGTATAACCGTGGAACATTTTTTATTATTATTAACTACTGAGCCAGAGGCTAAGGGACAAGATGGCTACCTTACCCTGAGACCGTGGATGATGTCACGGAGAGAGATCGGTCGTGTCGTTACTCCATGGCCTATTCATTATTATGGTTATTATTATTATTATTATTATTATTATTATTACCTTCTGCGCCAGAGGCTAAGGGACAAGAAGGCCGCCAAACCCTGAGACCGTAGATAACTTGACAAGGAGAGACCGGCCGTGTAACGTTGCTCAATGGCCTATTTATTATTATTCTCATTATAATAATTTTTATTATTATTATTATTATTATTGGATTGTTGTGGTGGCCATGTTTGACATACAGTGTGCTTGTGTGGTAGTGTGGTACTGGTGTATTTATCGAAAAAAAATGTTAATTGTGAAAGTGAGAATTGTATTCCAGCTTGGGAACAGGTCAGTGTGTATCGTAGTTCATAGTTCAACATACGGTGTTCACAAAATTGTGTTCCTCAAATCAACTTCATCGAGTGTAGACTGGATTTGTTACGTGATTTTGGGGTTACGTTTTATCGTGTACTATTAGCCCATAGAGCATGAAGTTTCCTCTGTGACAAGAAGTGACGTAATCTAATCGTATTATCCAAAGCCATCTGAGCTTAGATTAGTAGTCTAGTCAGCAGAGCCTATTTTTTCCGTCTTCAAGGGGCAGTAAGAAAGTCTGGCCTACTTCGGCGGCCAATAGAGCCCCGCTACCTTGGGTATGAGCTTGATAATAGAGGGAGGGTCAGGACTCTTTCGAGTCAGCGCTATTTTCTTCCCACACCACTGGCCTTTACCAGTTTCGGAACATGAATCGTCTTCTAACGAACCAAGAAAGAGATGCGAACTGGAAAAATGTGGTATGGCCTCGATTGTCTAAGGTGAATATAACGGGAGAGTCATCGAGTGATGGGGCAGTTGCGGAAGATACAATACTTCTCCCATCCCAACATCTTGACAAACTGAGGAGAACGGAAATGCTATAATATTATTAAAAAGATGAAGCTTGCTGCGGCGAAACAGAAAATCATATCCAAGGATGTGGAGACGGAGAGGCCATTGACAGCATTGTCTTCTGTATGAATGCTAGGTACAAGGAAAAACATCAAGTCGACGAAACCACAATAACTGATCGAGCACAAGCATCAAACTCTCTTGATGACGAAAGAGAAATGGAAGAAAAGGAAAGAGGAGAAGTAGAGTCATGGACTAAGGTTGTGTCCAGGGAGAAACCACGAGAGAAAAGGAATCAAATGCAGGTTGAATTGCAGCGGGAAGATTCTCCAGGCAAGAGACAGAGTCAAATGCTCAAGAAGCAACTAACAAAGTCTCGACTGCCAGCTGTGTTAATTAAGCCAGCAGAAGGCAAGTCGTATGCCGATGTGTTACGGGAGATTCGGCAGAAGGCAAATCCTGCGGACAGAGGAACGGAAGTTAGTAATATAGAGCCGGTGAAGTTCTTGTTACTCTCGGGAAAAGCAATCGAGATAATGCGGCATTTAGCGACTCATTGAAGAATATTCTGGGACAATATGCGACAGTCCGTAGTCTTGAGCCGAAGGTGACAATTGAGATTAGAGATCTTGATGCTCTCACGACCAAAGATGAAGTTTTAGAGTCCATTAATGATACTATTAAAGAACCCCCGGATGGTCTGAGGATTATAGTAACGCAGACTAACAGTCGGAAACAGGGAATGGCTGTTATAACTCTACCAGAAAAAGCTGCAAATGATCTTCTAAGGGAAGGCTTGGTTCAAGTAGGATGGGTCAGTTGTAGAGTGAGGCGGAGAATATCAGTTCTTCGATGCTACCGATGCCTTAGTTATGGTCATATAGCCAAAATTTGTGAGGGCCCTGACAGAAGCAAGTCTTGCTTCTACTGTGGACAGAATGATCACAAAGTCAAGGATTGGATCAACCCAAAGAAGTGTGTCATATGCGAGGAGAGTGGCGTTACGCAGCAGGATTTGTGTCATGTGGCCGGATCGGCCCAATGTAAGGTGTTACGAGAGGCCCTGGAGAAAGAGACGTACCTGAAACGAAAATGATCCGAGTTCTACAAGGTAATATAGAAATGAGTAGAACGGCCCATCATCTGTTGCACCAGCTAGCTGCCGAGAAACAAGCTGATCTGCTGTTAATTAGTGAAAAGTACCAAGATAAGAAGTCACCTCTCTGGCTTAGAGATAAATTAGGCACCTCTGCTATTTGGATCTTAGACCCTGGTAAAATTCCAATTAAAGAACATGGGAGCGGGAACGGATTCGTTTGGTTAAAGAGTAGAGAAATCACCTATTTTAGTGTCTATCTTACTCCAAATGAAACAATGGGAAAATTTCGTCAGAAAGTCAACTCTCTGGAAGATGCCATTCTTAATACATCTGGAGCAGTCATTGTAGCTGGGGATTTCAATGCCAGAGCAGTGGAATGGGTTATGCCACATACCAATTCCCGAGGTAAGTTCATTCTGGAAATGGCATCAAGGACAGGGCTTTTGATCTTAAATGTAGGCGCAGCGTCAACCTTTCGGCGTCCGAGTTATACAGAGACCATTCCGGATATCTCCATGGCTTCTGAGACGTTAGTACCACACATCAAGGAATGGAAGGTTATAGAAGACTACACTGGTAGTGATCATCAGTATATTAATTTTGATGTGTGCAGTAATATAAGTGGGAAGAACTTATTTACTCAGAAACAACGGAGATGGAATTTGAATAAGATCCATCTTGATGCATTTAAGGAGGCGTTAGCCAGTGGTGTAGAACTAATTGAGGATATGGAGCCTGCCGGAGAGGCTGATGTTAAGAATCTCGTTTCCTCAACTATGAATCTTATTACATTGGCTTGTGATACCTCAATGCCAAGTTTAAGATCACGCCATCGGAAGAGCCCTGCATATTGGTGGACAAATGAAATTGCAGAATTGAGGCGGAATTGCCTTAGACTCCGACGTGCTTCACAACGGACAAGAAATCTGGATGATGCCAATGCCTTATCAGCCGAACATAGAGATGCAAAGAAGCTACTTCGGAAAACCATAAATCAAAGCAAAGCTGAGGGCTGGAGGAAGCTATGTGAGGATATTGACACTGATCCATGGGGATTGGGTTATAAAATTGTCAGAAAGAAGCTTGGGTCACAAAGAACACCGTGCGTCATGGATGCAAACAGTATGGCCATTATTGTCCAAACTCTTTTCCCAACACATCCAACAATCCCTGATAAGAATTTCGATGTAGATATTGAAATTCCTCTTTTTATTGACGATGAGTTGAGTAGGGCTACTCAGTCTCTGCGAAGCAAAAAATCCCCTGGTCCGGACGGCATCTCAAATGAGATTCTCAAATTAATAATCGAGTTACATCCACAATTAATATTACGAATGTTCAACGAGTGTCTAAAAGCAGGAGTGTTCAGCATCTGCTGGAAAGTCTGTCGTCTGGTGCTCATTAATAAGGGTAAGGGAGACCCGGATTTACCATCATCATACCGCCCTCTGTGTATGCTCGATACAACAGAGAAGCTCTTTGAGAAGCTTCTGAGGGTCAGGTTGCGCCAAGCGATAATGGCAGCGGGCGACTTATCACCAAGACAGTATGGATTTCGAACAGGAAGATCGACCCTGGATGTTATACAAGAAATTGTTGCAGCTGTCCAGCGGGCGGAGAATTACAATCACCATCCCCGTCGTGTGGTTCTCTTTGTTACTCTTGACGTAAGAAATGCATTCAACTCTGTCAAGAGGAGTGACATGCTGAATGCGTTGGAGAATACATTTCATGTTCCAAATTATCTCTTACGGATGATAAATTCCTACTTGAAAGATCCTTCGTTGATTTATAACACGGCAGAAGGACAACGCAGGGTACGGGTCTCAGCCGGAGCAGCACAGGGTTCGATTTTAGGACCAAATCTATGGAATATCACATATGATAGCCTGCTGAGATCTGAAGTCCCTGGTGAAACTATCCTAGTAGGTTATGCAGATGATGTTGCTGCTCTTGTAGCAGGAAGAAATGTCGAGCAGGCACAGTTGCGACTCAATATGGTAATGCATACAATCAATAGTTGGATGGAGGAACATGGTCTGTCTCTAGCACTTAGTAAGACAGAAATTGTAGTCCTAACAAAGAAGAGAATTCAGACAATACTCCCAATACGGGTAGGAGACATACAAGTAGGGACGCGGCCAGCAGCAAAATATCTGGGCCTCATGATCGACAATAAACTGAATTTTGGAGAACAAATTAGATGGACTGCGGATAAGGCGGCAAGAGGAGTTACGTCTCTCAGTCGGCTAATGGCCAATGTTGGTGGGCCAAAATCTAGTAAGAGGAGATTACTGATGACAGCCATCCATTCAGTTGTGCTGTATGGAGCGGAAATATGGGCGGATGCCCTGGATAAGGAAATTTATAGGAAGTCACTAGCACAAGTGTGTGACATCTGCTTATCGCACGGTCTCTGAAGAAGCATTTCTTGTTATTGCTGGGATAATTCCATTTTTTTTCCAGCGAAAGAACGCCAGTACATTTACTGGAGGAAATCGGAAGTAGGTTTACAAAATGCAAGACGAACAGCAAGAGCACAAACCTTTCACAATTGGCAGATCTAATGGGAGCAAGGACACCGAAGCCAGTGGACTAGGAGAATGATACCCCAGGAGCAGGTTTGGACAGAGAGGAAACATGGTGAGGTTGGTTATTATCTCACTCAGTTCTTGACTAGCCATGGATACTTCTGTTCTTATCTTAAGAAGATGGGGAAAGTGGACTCACCAGATTGTATCTACTGTGTTAATGAGGTAGATAGTGCTAATCACACCTTCTTCTCTTGTGGACGGTGGGTCCAAAGTAGGCATTCTCTTCAAAATCAAATTGATGTAGAGATATCTCCCGACAATATTGTTGCGGTAATGCTACAAAATGAAGAACATTGGAAACTTGTAGCAAGTTTTGTTGAAGATATCCTCCGAACAAAGAAGACGGATCTGGATCGCCACTGAAGATGATTCATTACGGAAGAGTGCCCTACGGGCCAATATAAAATGACTCTAGCCTGAAGTAATGTGCTAAACGGTTCCAGGCTAGTGTTCTGAAGTAACGGGGGAGTTTTAGTCGGTAGTCTGCTACTCAGGAGCAGGAGCCCGACACTCTGTGCGTAAATGCATTTCTTCCCCTAAAAATATATATATGTTATTATTATTAACTACTAAGCCAGAGTCTAAGAGACAAGATGGCCGCCAAACCCTGAGACCGTGGATGACGTCACAGAGAGAGATCGGCCGTGTCGTTGCTCAATGGCCTATTATTATTATTATTATTATTATTATTATTATTAATAATAACTACTAATCCAGAGGCTAAGGAACAAGATGACCGCCACACGCTGAGACGGTCGATAACATGACAGGGAGAGACCGGCCGTATAATCATGGATTATTATTTATTATTATTATTATTATCCTTATAAGGACATTAGTGATGGATACCTACCGCCCTCCACACCTTGAGACGGTGGATAACATGACAGAGAGGCCGGCCGTGTAATCATACTTAAAGTTCAGCTCGGCCACGCTCGGCTTCCTTCGCAAGCCGGCCGAACCAGTTCCCCCACTCCCAAGGCCTCCACCACACTATATAGCAAGTATACACTAGTCAGCTCTGCCAGAGGTTGTCTCTGAATCGTTAGAGGAAGGACACCTTGCCAGTGGCAGCAGCAGACCAGACTAAGTTGTGTAACAGCTCACCAGGATGGAGACTACGAGCAGCGGGACCATCGAGTGGAGGAAGCAGCTGAGGACCGGCGAGCCAGCCAAGGGTCAGGGCGGGCGCAGCCGCGCCCGGAGAGGTAGAGGGCCACGATCGGCAGGCTCCACAGGGCCCTCTCCTCCAGTCACGCGGGCACGCCAGCAGGCCCTTGGTGAGAAGACGTCAGCGGCGCAGAAGCCGCCAGCCGTTGAAGAGGTGCGGGTGCCTCACATCCCGGCTGGCGCACTCAACGCTGGAGTAGCTCCCGGCCCGGGGAGCACAGGTAGCCCGGACATAACGCAGGTGTCCCTGCGGTCCGAGCCAACCGACGCCTCCCCAGGGCCCTCTGAGCTAGCCGAGTCCGAGAAGAGTCGGACGCCAGGACAGGCTAGCTCCCCGCGACAGGAGAGCAGTAGCAGCCCGGACGCCATGTTCAGCTGGGCGAGCGATGTGAGCTCGGACACCGTGCATGGGCACCCTGGGGCCACTTCCCCAGGCTCCGAGCGAGCATGTGGCTACGACCCCAGCTCCTGGGCTTTCTTTGTTTATTACAGGCCAGGCTTCACCTAGGATGAAGAGAGGTACGACATCGAGGCCTACCTGGACCAGGCCCACTTGGCCACGACGGGAAAAGCCGAACGTTACCGCGAGGACATCGATGCCTTCCTCCCCACTGGGGTCTTGGTCAGGCCCTCTCTGCAGGACGTCGCCCAGACTTACCTCACAGCATTGGCCGAGATCTGGCAGGTCGCTGTGTTACCACCCTACGGGACAGGTGCCCCTCCGCAGATCCTCCGCTACGCGGTGGGCGATGCGGAGCATTCTACAACCAGGAAGGACGTCACGACGCATGCAGAGATCGGGACCCAGGCGGACCCCCTGACGTTCTCCAAGAGGACTCAGGCGCCACAATCAGCACCTCAGGCGGTGCCTTTAGCGGGGCAACTCGCGCCCGCCAACCAGGAGGAGGAGCGACTACCAGAGCCCCAGGTGGGGCCTTTAGCGGGGCAACTCGCGCCCACCACCACCGCCAGGAAGGGGACACCCGAGACGGCCGGGGCCACCAGGACGGCCCCAAAGCAGCGGAAGGTCAACCGCAGCAGCCCAGAGGACCGTCGCCCGCAGCGCCCCCAGGAGGGGGAGCCAGGACGCCGCGAGGCCACCAGCCGCAGCCAGGGACAGCAGCTACAGTCAGGTAGTATGAAGCCCCGCTCAGCTCAGCTTTTACAGTGTTTTCGCTGTCTGAGATGGGGCCACTCCCAGGGATCCTGCGGCTCTCCCGTCCGTTGTAACCGGTGCTCAGGTGGCCACCACCACACCGGCTGCACGGTGCCGCGGGACGCGCTGGTGTGCGCCAACTGCAAGGGTGACCATCCGTCATCCCATCGCAGTTGCCCTGTCTACAGGTCCATGGCAAGAGCAGAGAGTAAGGTGGGTCGTTCCGATGGACCGCCCACTAGGCCCCTGCTACGGCAGGCGAGGCCCCCCCTCCACTCCCCGTTGACGGAGGCTCGGTACCAGGGACCTCATGGAGATCGGGTGGTGGCGCAGGTTCTCCGGATACTTGCACCATTGCTCGGTAGACGGCAAGGCCCGCGCTGATCCCAGCAGTGCCGAGTTCTAACGGATTCCCCGGAGACGAACTGGCGAGAAGACGGACATGGATCTGGTGCATGATACCTTCTCCCAACTAACATACCTACTCATTTCCATACCCACATTATCCTTGCATGTGGCAATAACCAAGCCGCCAGGTTTTACGTGTAGGCAATTTTTCTTTCTGCCTATGCGGTTTTCCCTGGCCCTACAATCTTACCCTTATATATGAGTACATATTTATATGTGCTCATATATAATATATACCAATGCTAATATCCATTAATTATGCCTGGTAGATCGCGACCGCGATGGGACAGGCACTAAGTCCTAAAAGACATTCCTTTCTATCCAAACCCCTATGCTTTCTCTTCTACTATCGTAGATTAACTGCATGTCGGAGGCACCAGTAGTAAGGTCGGGTGCCACGCGAGGGGTGCGGGTACTCTTTCGCCCCCCCCCCCTCCAAAAAAAACCAGCTCTGCCAGTTGGCCGGCCGGCACAGGCCGACAAACACCTGGGGAACTACTCCCAGACCAGACCCCCCATCCCAGGCCCCTACCCCACCCCTCCCCTCCCCCTAGCCCCCACTCAAGCCCAACCCCCTCCCCCACCCTCCCCCAAGCCCCAGGGACGCCTGGGATCACGTGACCACAAGAAACCATTGATGACCATGAAATTGATCCAGGATCGGCCTAGCTATACTACTATTTCATCCAAAATTGACACAACAAGAGATCATAATTGATACGTACAAGGGCACGTCCCTACCATTTCAAACATGTATTTACGCTTGGATTGTAACATCTCGACCATTTGAAACGAACGCCTGGTGACTTGCTTCCCATTTTGAACACGAGATGGTAGAACCTGCCGGACTTTGGAAAGATTCAAATAGTTCCTGTCTCCCCACTAGGTAGTGTGGGCTGCGCCTTATAAAACTCTTTATACGCATTACATAATTGAAAGACAATTATATTCTTCGTCTTAAAACAAATGCCGGTGCATTCATGATACCGCCAAATTATGTACTTATTTATGACATTGTTGTATTGAGGTGTCACTCCGTGATTGGACAATATTATTTACACGTATACAGTTCGAAAATGACACGCAAAATTCTCCGCCATTTTGTGTAGGCCATTGGCATCGTGAAGAAAACACATCTAGCCGTCTGGTCGTGAAAGATGTCTCCACTAATGGGGGCTTTTAGCCCCCATTCTCTACAAAATATATGTATTCAAAAGAAAAAGGAATTGCCTGTTTTCTTCAGGCTGTGAATTTTCATCGTTCCGCCGTGAAGAGGAAATGTGCAAAATTAATCGCAACTGGATGCGATCGAGTGCTGTCTTCTATACGAGGCATGGTCGTGTTAGCCATTTTTTTGTGAAGCACTTGTAGTTACGTATAATTATGTGTTGATTACTTTATTATTATTGTGTCTCCACTGTGAAGAATTTAAGGTACGTTTTTTTTTTAATTTAATTTATCTAATTATTTTATTTTGGGAGCTCCAATTTTGGCCGTGTATAAATGTTGATCTTCTGTTATGTTTTGGCTTGTAGGCCTAAAATTTCTTTTACGTTTTAATAACGTTTCCTTGTATATATTATGTTTGTTATTATTTTTTTTTACCTTCTGGAGACACATTTATTAGTTTATTTTACGTTTAAATTATTATTTATTTTCATTTGGCAAGCTTGGGATTGTCATTGTTTTTTTTTAATCTATGTAAGATCCGTCCAGTTTTAAAACGACTTGCATTAATAGTTTTTAGATGTAATTGTTTTTTTTTTGCCGTTCATTTCCTTCTACTAATGTTTAAATTTATCTTATTAATTGTTTGCCGTAATTTCGATCTGGCATGTTTTTTGTGTGGCCATGTCTGTTTGCCGTGATGCATTATGGTCTCATGGTCAGTCCATTGGCGCGGGTCTCAAAAGCAAACGTGTTATGTGTTAGCTTAATCCTTTTTTTTAATGTAATCTTGTTGATGTTAATTTGTGTTTTTTGGTAATTGTCCTTGTGTTTTCCGCCTTCGTGCTTATCATTTATTTATTTTCTATCCCATTTAATTTTTTTTAAATTTAGTTTATTTCTTTTTTTTGGCGTGGCCTGAACATCTGCATGCCGGATCGCTATTGCATTCCATTGCAAATTATCAAGCCCTTTCTCATTGTGTTATGCATGTAATTTTTATTTTAACCTTTGGGCTTTTTAATTTTTTTTATTTTAAATTAAGTCTTTTCTCTTCTTGGCTTTGCAAGCAAGCATGTTAGGCGCTATCTGGCCTTCTTGTAAATTTGTGTTGGCTAATGCATGTTCCGTTTCTGGTGATGCTGCTCTTTTAAATTTTTAATATTAAACCCTCTATTCTTAAAATTTTAATCTTTTGTTGTGGCATTATTTCACCGACGGCAGTTCCTTTGGTTTTTGGGGGGTGTTTGTACGATAGCCTGTGGGTGTTGTCCCCTTCTCCATCTTCCTTCCACCCCTTTTGGAGCTCTTCTGTTGGGACTTGACTTCTGGAGGTGATTTTGCTGCGGAAGTGACCCGGACCCCTGAATACAGGTAAGTTGGCCCATCCACGCTCCCCGTCCTCGTCTCATTCTGGTGAAGCAGAGCGTTGGTTATCGAGTTACCGACGTGCTGCTGGCCAGTGCCGTTAATGTGGGGTTACATTATGGTAGCAGAGCATGGTTTCCTTTATCGTGTCCGGGGGCTGGACGAGTCCCTTGGCGACTATGTCAGTGACATTAAGGTGTATGCCCAGGTTTTTGCATCCCCTTTAACCGAGCGACAGTTGGTGTCATCAATTGTGAATGGGTTTTCGCCTCAATATAGGTCATACATGACTATGTGTACCAGGCCTTCGTCATTCGTCGAGCTGAAACAGGTCGTTATAGAGGCTATGGCTGTGAAGCATGCAGATTCCCTTCGTGTAGCTAATGTTCCTCCTCCTTCCTTGATGTCTCGTCCCCCTCCTAAGGTTATGTTTCATCCTCGACCCAACATTAAGTGCCACTCGTGCGGTGGAGTGGGACATGTCAAGAAGGTGTGTCCGAGTAACCAGGCTGTGTATCGCCAAAGACGGAACGTTGAGGAGACCAAATCGGGTGTTACTTCCAAGGATATTTCTGTGCGTAATAATTTGGGAAAACCCTGTGAAGTTTCTGGTCGCCCTACCAATGATAGTCTTGATAGCTCGTTGAAAGCTAAATCTTCAGGTGCTAATTCTGCTTATGTCGCTGACCTACCTAACCTGTCGGAGAGCAATGTCGTGGCAAGTCAGCCTAATTCTAAACGTTGTGTGAAACCTGTGGTGCGGGTGTCCTCGTCACCTGCCTGTAATCGTGTTGGAGTGAGTAATGATTTTGGAATTTCTCCTGTGGCTAAAGGAATATCCCCGTTTATTGAAATTTGTGTTAATGACGAGCCCGTTTCTGCATTGCTTGATTCTGGTAGTGTCGCATCCTTTATAAGCGAGGACTGGTTTTTATCTATGAAGAGTCAAGAGTTTAGTGCTTTTCAGTCGGTCAACACGAATGTACCCAAAAGAGATGGGTTATGCCCTAATCCTGAAATAAATTACATGAGATTAATAAAACACTAGGATGACCAGTTTCGATCGTCAAGCGATCATCATCAGATCCAATACACTTAGGCTATAAAATCTATGTTTGAAATACAGGTGAAAATATTTACAATATGTACAATTATTTAGTTGCAGTATTGGTACTGCAACTGTCAGTGTATGCTAAATGCAGTATATATGTTAGGTGAAATGCTAAATGGTGATGGCTATCCGGAGATTGTACAATGGAATTTCTCCTGTGGCTAAAGGAATATCCCCGTTTATTGAAATTTGTGTTAATGACGAGCCCGTTTCTGCATTGCTTGATTCTGGTAGTGTCGCATCCTTTATAAGCGAGGACTGGTTTTTATCTATGAAGAGTCAAGAGTTTAGTGCTTTTCAGTCGGTCAACACGAATGTACCCAAAAGAGATGGGTTATGCCCTAATCCTGAAATAAATTACATGAGATTAATAAAACACTAGGATGACCAGTTTCGATCGTCAAGCGATCATCATCAGATCCAATACACTTAGGCTATAAAATCTATGTTTGAAATACAGGTGAAAATATTTACAATATGTACAATTATTTAGTTGCAGTATTGGTACTGCAACTGTCAGTGTACCGGATAGCCATCACCATTTAGCATTTCACCTAACATATATACTGCATTTAGCATACACTGACAGTTGCAGTACCAATACTGCAACTAAATAATTGTACATATTGTAAATATTTTCACCTGTATTTCAAACATAGATTTTATAGCCTAAGTGTATTGGATCTGATGATGATCGCTTGACGATCGAAACTGGTCATCCTAGTGTTTTATTAATCTCATGTAATTTATTTCAGGATTAGGGCATAACCCATCTCTTTTGGGTACATTCGTGTTGACCGACTGAAAAGCACTAAACTCTTGTTTACTAAGGCAACACTGAAAATATGGCTTCAAACACCACAATGTCTATGAAGAGTGTTTGCAAATTTCCTGAGTTAGAGCCTAACAATGAATCTTTTATTTCGGCAAATTGTTCAAACTTAAATATTTTGGGTAGTATGACAGTCAAAATTCATATTCTAAATTTTTCTTGGAAATTTAAATTTTTGGTTGCCAGAAATCTTTCTTGTGCTGTGGTCATTGGAGCTAATTTCATGTCACACGTTGGTATGCTTCTTGATTTTGGTGCTCGCAACTTATGGTTTAAGTTTAATCCACAGAGTAAATTATCTTTTAACCCGGTTTTATCTTCTCCTGCTGTCAATTCTGTTAGTGAACCTATGACTATTGAGGATCTCGATCTGGAAAATTTAACAGGGAGGCCATTAAGAGGTTATGTCAGGAATATGGCGATGTATTTACTGACAAGCTGGGTGTAACCCATTTGATGGAGTACAAGATTGAGCTAACCGATTCTGTGCCGGTGCGTTCCAGCCCGTATCGCCTTGCCCCGCCCAAGATGGCTGAACTTCGTAAGATTATCGATAAGATGTTAGAAGAAGGTGTAATCCAACCCTCTATCTCTGCCTACTCATCCCGTGTATTTCTTGTGCCAAAACCTAACGGTGGTTTTCGGCCGGTGGTCGACTATAGGGCTCTTAATCAAAAAGTTGTTTTGCAGTCCATTCCTTTGCCGGACCTTCACACATGTTTTAGTTGGTTTCGCAACGCGAAGGTGTTCACGATCCTCGATTTAAATTCTTCCTACTTCCAAATTCCCCTCTCTCCTGAATCCAGGCATGTTACTGCTTTTTCCACTGACTGGAACCTGTTTGAATATGCCCGTGTCCCGTTTGGCCTATCCACCGGAGCCGCTGTGTTGAGTAGACTTCTGGACAAAGTATTTTCAGAAATTAAATTCAAGTTTGTGTACCACTACCTTGACGATGTGGTGATCTACTCCGAGTCCTTCGAGGAACACGTTGATCATCTGAAATTTGTACTTGATCGGTTGCGTGACGCTGGACTTACCGTCAAATTGTCCAAGGTTTCCTTTGCCAAGCCCAAAATTTCCTTCTTGGGACATATTGTTTCTGAATCTGGTATCTCTGTGGACCAGTCTCGTACGCAGGCCATCAGAGATTTTAAACCACCCAAGAACGCCAAGGGTGTTGCTCGCTACATTGGTATGGTCAACTTCTTCCGTAAGTTTATCAGTAACTTTGCCGACCGTGCTGCTCCTCTAAATCAATTACGCAAAAAGGCTGTGAAGTTCGAGTGGGGTCCCTCTCAACAAGCAGCCTTCGAAGACCTTAAGCTTGCGCTCTCTAACGCCCCTGTGTTAGCCATTCCGGATTTTGGGAAACAGTTCATTGTGCAGACTGATGCGTCTGGTCGTGGTGTTGGTTGTGTCCTACTGCAGGAATCTGATCTGGGTAGGCAACCCATTGCATACGCTTCTCGTACCTTAACGGACGCAGAGAGGAAGTATTCCATTTACGAACTTGAGGGTTTAGCTGTGTTGTTCGCTCTAGAAAAATTCCGTATGTATCTTGAGCACACCAAGTTTCTCCTTGAGACCGATAACCAAGCCTTGAGCTGGGTCTTAGGGAAACCCCGCAAAACTGGTAGAATTGCTAGGTGGGCAACTAGGATTCTGTCGTTCCAGTTCACTGTCCAACATATTCGTGGGTCCGATAATGCGGTAGCTGATTCGTTAAGCCGCATGTACGAGGAAACAGCTGAAGAGGATGTTCAGGAATGCGAACACGTAAACTTTGTATCTGCTGTAAATTGTGTCAATGCCGTCCTTAGCAATTCCCCTGTGCTTTTTGAAGATGTGAGACGATTCCAGAAAGAAGACCCCTCCTTATCTAGCCTTATTGACCGAATCAATTCTGGTGAAGTGATCAAGCCCTACTCTCTGAAGGACGGTGTATTGTGTTGTTCGTCTCGTCATGACCGCCTACCTAAAATTGTGCTCCCGTCGATCCTCATTCCGGAAATCTTTCGTTACTATCATGAATCTCCTATTGGTGGCCACCTAGGAGTATTCAAGACCCGAGCTAAAATCAGACAGTTTTTCATTTGGCAAGGTATGGATGGCGACATCAGGAGGCTCATTAGGAATTGTGCTGCATGCAGTATTAGCAAACCTCCGGTTTCTACTAAGCTTGGCCTGTTGTCATCTGAACCAGCATCTAGACCCATGGAGAGGCTTTTTATCGACCATGTTGGACCGTTCCCTCGCTCTGGTCGGGGAAACCAATTTGCGCTTGTTTGCACTGACGGTTTCGCCCGGTTTAGTTGGATTTTCCCCACCAGACAGGCTACGACCAGTTCCGTCATAAAGGGTCTTAATTCCATCTTCTCGTCTTTTGGGCCGTGTCAGTATCTGGTGTCAGATAATGCCAAGTGCTTTGTATCTCATCAGTTCCGTCAATTCTTATTTGATTATGCTATTTCGCACGTAACCACCACTCCCTATTTTCCTAACCCGTCTCTCACTGAGCGAGTCAATCGTAATCTCCGTTCTGCTCTGATTGCTTTCCACCACGACGACCATTCCAAGTGGGATTCTAATTTGCATTGGCTCAATTTTGCTTTCAACACCGCCGTGCATGAGAGCACGCAAGCTACCCCTTTTTCGTTAATGTTTTCCTTTATGGCTAATTCTCCGTTGTCCAACCTGTGGAACCTGCACGATCTCCTTCCTGACAGTTTCACGCCCGAGGATATGAGGGAGAAATTCGACAAGGCTAGAGAGAATATTAAGGTATCCCATGACCAACTTGCCAGGCGACACAATGCCTGTCGCAAGCCAGCTGATTTGGAAATTGGTGATGTTGTGTACGTCCGCAATTTCGAGCCCAAGGGCGTCAGTAATCTTGTCTCAAGCAAGTTAACCCCTCGTTTTAAGGGCCCATGTTATGTAGAGGCATTCTTGACTCCTGTTACTCTTCTTGTTCGAAACCCTAAGGCCAACAAAATTTCTAGAGTGCATCTATCACACATTAAGCGAGGTGGAGAGGTGTCTAATGAGGAAATGCTTCCGTAAATTTTGTAAAACAAATTTTGTATAATGTAGAGTATCCCTAACCTTCATTGAAGCCTTCAATCTGCTGTTCCTTGTGGAATTTTGAATTTAATTGGATTTGCAAACTCTGGTGGGATACAAAATGTAAATGTTGGGAAGTTCCCATTGTAATGGTAAATTGTAAAAGTGTACCTAATTTTGATGTTTCATAGGAGATGCTAACATGTAAGTTGGGCTCGGTGGGAGACCTAACTCATGGTAACCTTGTATTCCTGTTCCCTTTGGGAATTTTAGTGGTCATTCCTCTACCGTAGTCCCTTCGAAATGTATAGTCGTCTAACTCATGTAATCTTGTAATGTACTTCGAATCTGTAAAAAGGTAAACTTGTTAATGAAATTTTGTAAGCACGGATCTAGGGCATGGTCAAAAATTTTCTTATTTAAAGTCAACCTTGTTTCTCTTTGTAAAATGTAATAAGAATTAGTAATTCTGTAAACCTTTTTTGAAATTAGATTAACTTCTATTTTTGTAAATGGCTGCCCACGCGTCGAATGATATATGGCACATTGCTTCCACCTACTTCGTCTAAAACGTCCTACATTGGATTTATTGAAAATTTTCCTAACGTGTCTCGGACTCTGAAAGCACTGCTGGTGCTGGTGTACTGCGTTTCTGAAGATTTTTGGACACAGTGATGCTGTTGACTAAGTGGTTTGCGAGGTGATCAATTATCCCATCACTGATAATCTGACCCTGCATTCTTCCTAACCAAAACGATGCGGTTTCATCCATCAATTGGAGTTAACTGGTGAACATTATCTTCGGGAATCATCTCTGGTGAATCGACAAGTTAAGGAGTACTGTCTATGCCTTGGCATATTCGTGAACGGTGTTCACGCTTAAGGGAGGGAGACTGATACGTGCAAGGGCACGTCCCTACCATTTCAAACATGTATTTACGCTTGGATTGTAAAATCTCGACCATTTGAAACGACCGCCTGGTGACTTGCTTCCCATTTTGAACACGAGATGGTAGCACCTGCCGTACTTTGGAAAGATTCAAATAGTTCCTGTCTCCCCACTAGGTAGTGTGGGCTGCGCCTTATAAAACTCTTTATACGCATGACATAATTGAAAGACAATTATATTCTTCGTCTTAAAACACATGCCGGTGCATTCATGATACCGCCAAATTATGTACTTATTTATGACATTGTTGTATTGAGGTGTCACTCCGTGATTGGACAATATTATTTACACGTATACAGTTCGAAAATGACACGCAAAATTCGCCGCCATTTTGTGTAGGCCATTGGCATCGTGAAGAAAACACATCTAGCCGTCTGGTCGTGAAAGGTGTATCCACTAATGGGGGCTTTTAGCCCCCATTCTCTACAAAATATATGTATTCAAGAGAAAAAGGAATTGCCTGTTTTCTTCAGGCTGTGAATTTTCATCGTTCCGCCGTGAAGAGGAAATGTGCAAAATTAATCGCAACTGGATGCGATCGAGTGCTGTCTTCTACACGAGGCATGGTCGTGTTAGCCATTTTTTTGTGAAGCACTTGTAGTTACGTATAATTATGTGTTGATTACTTTATTATTATTGTGTCTCCACTGTGAAGAATTTAAGGTACGATTTTTTTAAATTTAATTTATCTAATTATTTTATTTTGGGAGCTCCAATTTTGGCCGTGTATAAATGTTGATCTTCTGTTATGTTTTGGCTTGTAGGCCTAACATTTCTTTTACGTTTTAATAACGTTTCCTTGTATATATTATGTTTGTTATTATTATTTTTTTTACCTTGTGGAGACACATTTATTAGTTTATTTTACGTTTAAATTATTATTTATTTTCATTTGGCAAGCTTGGGATTGTCATTGTTTTTTTTAAATCTATGTAAGATCCGTCCAGTTTTAAAACGACTTGCATTAATAGTTTTTAGATGTAATTGTTTTTTTTTGCCGTTCATTTCCTTCTACTAATGTTTAAATTTATCTTATTAATTGTTTGCCGTAATTTCGATCTGGCATGTTTTTTGTGTGGCCATGTCTGTTTGCCGTGATGCATTATGGTCTCATGGTCAGTCCATTGGCACGGGTCTCAAAAGCAAACGTGTTATGTGTTAGCTTAATCCTTTTTTTAAATGTAATCTTGTTGATGTTAATTTGTGTTTTTTTGGTAAATGTCCTTGTGTTTTCCGCCTTCGTGCTTATCATTTATTTATTTTCTATCCCATTTTTTTTTTAAATTTAATTTATTTCTTTTTTTTTTGGCGTGGTCTGAACATCTGCATGCCGGATCGCTATTGCATTCCATTGCAAATTATCAAGCCCTTTCTCATTGTGTTATGCATGTAATTTTTATTTTAACCTTTGGGCTTTTTAATTTTATTTATTTTAAATTAAGTCTTTTCTCTTCTTGGCTTTGCAAGCAAGCATGTTAGGCGCTATCTGGCCTTCTTGTAAATTTGTGTTGGCTGATGCATGTTCCGTTTCTGGTGATGATGCTCTTTTAAATTTTTAATATTAAACCCTCTATTCTTAAAATTTTAATCTTTTGTTGTGGCATTATTTCACCGACGGCAGTTCCTTTGGTTTTTGGGGGGTGTTTGTACGATAGCCTGTGTGTGTTGTCCCCTTCTCCATCTTCCTCCCACCCCTTTTGGAGCTCTTCTGTTGGGACTTGTCTTCTGGAGGTGATTTTGCTGCGGAAGTGACCCGGACCCCTGAATACAGGTAAGTTGGCCCATCCACGCTCCCCGTCCTCGTCTCATTCTGGTGAAGCAGAGCGTTGGTTATCGAGTTACCGACGTGCTGCTGGCCAGTGCCGTTAATGTGGGGTTACAATAATATTACAGATTTTTTCTGACGAACACATGCATGACATTGTTGCAAAACATGATTTTACGCGCCCTGATAGATCCCATGTCTAACTGCATGTAATGTCCATGTTATCCATTGGACTTCTACCAAATTTTGTATTCTGTACCTTAAGAGATGGAACTAAGAATGTATTCCATCACCAGGGCTGCCAACTGTAGTGCTCTATTAGGCTACATTATACCAGGTATATTTCGAACTAATTAGAAATTTCGATATTACCAACTTAATTTTGTCATTAATCTAGAAAGGTCCATATAGAATAATCATTGGCATGAAAAGTGGGCTCTTTATTTTGGCGCGAAACTTCTTGTTTTTGTTTTGAAAGTATGAGTTAAGAACAAGAATTTGTTAGGAAGAAGATTTATATTAGTAGGAAGGAGAATTATAGGATTAGGATTTTGATAGACATTATTGTATGAAGTTTAAGAATATTCTCGACAGTTATTTTACTTATATTATGATCAACGATGTAAGAAATTGCATGTATGGAAAGATTACTTTGTCAGCGTATTTAGGAGATTCTGTTGATGATCATATGAACTGTGAACAGTATTACAAATAATCTCAACTTTGAGATGTTCTATCAAGCTATATTTTAAAAGACATTTTGAGTCGAATATTCATTCATTTGAGTCAGAACCATCGCCATGCATTCATACATGTAGAATTTATTAAATACTAAAGAAAGTCATTTCAGTAAAATATTACCATGCTTTCATGTGTGTAGAATTTATTTACCTCTAAGGAAGGTTGGGATGCATTTTGAAACTGAGAATAATAAATTAAGAATTATTCTGATAATGTTGAAAACTTAAGGATGCTTGATATAATTTATAAGAAATAAGATATTGACTAAAATTAATTAACTGTATTATTATTAAATAATAATGAAAAGTATTATTAGACATTATAGCCATGAAAATCAACGAAATGATAATAGAACATGCATTGAACAAAATTAAAACTAAGTGAAGTATAAAATTGATGAGTAACATAAGAATTTACAGCATGTCTATTTAATGCATATTTGAAGGTATAATCAAGCTGTATCTGATACAAGAGTGGTGTTGAAATTAATGAAGCATATACATATTGTATTTATAAGATATTAAAAAGAGTGTTGATTATGTGATTATATTTCAAGGAATTAAGTCGTGATTTAGGACATTAAAATTTGTGGAGAATATGATGAGAAATTATTATGCTGCAAGAAATACATGATCATATATGGTAGTGAAAATTTAGATACTCGAAGATTAATTTTGAATCATGTTAAACATGTTAGTGTTTGGAAGAATTAATAACCAGAGCTCAAGGTAGTACTTTTTATTATCATCACTTACTATTTGACACGAAATCGTAAGATACGTTTGAACTTAGCTTAATTGCTCGAACAAATAGGCCAGATGATGACTTAGATTTTCTGTTTTATGAAACAGAATGTATGATAGATAATGACTATTGGTGATGATCTAAGAATGTTAAAATTAGTGATATTGATACCGATTATTTTGAAAGGATTATAATTATTTTGATGCTTAGAACGATTCATGAAATGTGATTATGAGAATTCTGTGTTAATAGTATTGGAATATGTCCACGTATACACCATATCTGAAACAACCGATTCACGATTTTTGTATGAATATTTATATAATTACAAGCACCATGATTGCCATGTCATGGAAATGTATGTATACATTTTAATTTGAGTGTTGTTTATTCTTAACAGAACGCTAATATCCACGAGTATTTGTGGTATTTTCAAATTAATTTTTTGCATTTTTACATTGCAAGCGTGAAACCTTATCGCGACGTAGCTCGTGTCGTGTAATATAAATTATTTTGATTCTATTGGCAGGGAAATTAAATATTTATAGTATCAGTCAACGACTCAATAAATCTAGTGTTGTTTACTGGAAAGTTGACCTTGTGATTCATAATAATTTGTGTAGGATTGTGTTATTAAGACCAGTGTTGGTTGTTATTCCCAGATAAGTCTTATTTCCTTGAGATTTTATTATTTATAATTCTCGATTTTAATCGTCTGAGCTACTACATTTTTTTCTTTTTTCCGTAACGCAATCTCCATAGGAGAGTTTTAGTCACACGTAGTACTTTTTGGTAGGATCTCGAGGGTATTTCTAGACGGGAACTTTTAGGGTCTATGATGCAGCATTTCAATCGGATTCGACAAGTACTGTCCATGTTTAATCGGGAGCAGTACTGTACCCGTATCACATGGTCTTACCTGATGAAATCCGATGGTACTGCTGGATCGTAAAATCTGGAAGTACCCGGCTGAAATATCCCCCAAAATTCTACCAACATGGATCAACCTGGGATAAGGACACTTCAAGTAAATAGAATGCGTTAAGAAAATCCTAGTGGTATAAGAACAAAGAAACACTAGTTCAAAGTGAACTTGAAAAACTCTAAAATTAATCTCAGGCACGTGGCTGACGTTGGAAATATTTCCCCCCTGGATCTCCTAACACATCCTGTTCTTAATATAAATTACTAAATCATTGAATATTTAACATGTATAACACAGTTTATTAACTGAAACGAAGTTGGTTGTAGATCAAACGTCTAACAACTGTACGACAAAATAATAAATTTTTCGTCTCACAATTGACGAATATGACAAGTTATTGCATCTATGTGCAATTTTGCTGTTCAGAGAAATTATCGACATATTATTTCATAATGTCGCATGATAAATACACATATGCCCTAAGAAAATATTAAATAGGAATATATACAAGAATATACAATAGTATCATTTCACCGAATCTCGCTATGATTCTTGTTGTCCATTGACATCATTCATATAACATTATTTTGTAATCATAAACGGTCTTATTTGACAATCAATAAAGTTCATCAAAAGTATTGTCACTTTAAGAAATTATTAATTAGGAATATATACAAGAATATACAGTAGTATCATTTCACCGAATCTCGCTATGATTCTTGTTGTCCATTGACATCGTTCATATAACATTAGTTTGTAATCATAAACGGTCTTATTTGACAATCAATAAAGTTCATCAAACGTATTGTCACTTTAAGAACATTTTAAATTGTAGCTCCATTTGAATTATAATATTATCATATTGTTTCCAAATATCGTTTCACACTGGCTACTCGTTAATTTTAACATTCTATTTCAAGATAAATAAATTTCCCTTCAATAACTTTTAAATGGTGTTTTTTTTTAGCGTATGGCTTTTAGTGCCGGGAGTGTCCGAGGATATGTTCGACTCGCCAGTTTTGTAGCTGCTTCGAGACGGCCACCCAAGGGGTGAGCTACAAGTACCGTGGGTAATTCTGAAATACAAGGATTGTGGCTTCAATGATCGTGCTCTATTCACGAATAATTCTGATAATTATAATTCAGCGACTGCTTATCAGCTCGCATAATCCACAAATGCCATCACAAAAATGGCAATCTCTCCACATTTGAGATTCCTCATACTAACTTCATACTATTTCCAGATATCTCCTGATATCGAATTATGCTTAAGCAACTTTATTAATACCTGTATTGTTTCATTCAATACGAAAAATAGCGTTCAATAGCTGTATGTAATTTTTCCACACCTTAAATTAAAGTTATATTAATTTCAATAAATTATCAAGAACTATCATGTTTCACTATTAACATATTTATCATAGTGTTAATCCACTCATGGAAAAGACTATCATAATAGCTTCATTATTATTCAGCTTAATTCATATCATTCATGAATTTCAACAATGTCATATTTATTCATGAGTGAATATACTCTACTTGATATCGAGATTCAATTCTCCATAATAATTCATTTCAACTATGAATTTCAACAATGACAACAATTTACAAGAGATTATATTTCAATTACTATCGAGATTTAATTCACATTCGCAAAGTAAATTCAAAATAGGTCCACCTCTCAAGAAAACTATGCAACTCTACACAATGGAAAACTGCCTAATATTAATAGGTTAACATGAAGACCATTAGAATTGCGAGAAATCAGAAAGGACAAAACCAAATCGAACCATCAAAAACGAAAACTGAACTTATTCTAACCCAATTACAAAAATCTCTACTCAGTTAACTATTATTCGAAGATTGGCTATAATTGCATACATCAAAAATGTTGCAATGATCCACTTCAAAAATGTTACTAGATTTCAATTCAAGCATCTAGATTCACGTGGAATAATACAGTCATTTGAAATGCAATACTGTATAAAATGACGAAATAATTCTGTTCTGTAATCCACGAAACAACAGAATAAATGTTGTAAAATGTTCATAATTTCGTTGTAAATATTCTTCTTCCTAATACATATTCTTATACAAAGATATCGTAGTCTTCCTCCTAATAACGCATTTTCTTGACTGTTGTTTTCTTCTCAACTAATTATCATGCTCGTATCTTATTCCAAAAATGTAATATGTACATTTCAAAAACTAAAGTACCACAAGTAACTATCTACACAAGAATTAACTCTGTAGGTGCATTCGTAATCGAATCAAAACCTAACATGGACTATCGGACAAAAATGACAGAAGCGTCAAGTTTTATCTTCAAGTCCCTGGTCAAAATGCTAAAGAAATATGGTGAAAAAGGCAATCCAAAGATATGACATGATTCCTACTGTCTACTGAAAAAGAATCTCACAGCAACCTTATGATGTCTTGAAGAAGATAAATGCGTGTCACAACACACGTTGTTCCTGGAATCGAACCGTCATCCTTGGTGTCGAGAGGTTGAGCCCTGGTCTGGAACTTAGCGGTTGAACCCATCTCCTCCTATGTCCGAACAGCTGTTCACGACTCAAGGACTGTCACACGTACATACCTGGATGGGCCTAAAGCGAAGAAATAGTCTATTCATGCACTCTTCTTGTAGATTCATTAAGTAGTAGAAGTAACTATCTCAGTATCATAGCTAAAGAATCCTTCAGTCTCTTCTTGTACAAACGTCTGCTTATGTTATCCACGATTCAAGCATTGGTCACAATTAGATTCTCAATTCTGCTCTGTGTTGCACTCCTACTGAATGTTTAACAAGTCATTACTGCACGTAGAAATGACTGGTTGATAGTTCCTCTCAACTCAGTTACGTATGACATGGCAGCGTGTTTTGTAAAAATCCCAATGATATTATATGTCCTCATGTTATAGTTTCAAACTTAATGAAAGTTCAGCAACAGCACTAAGTTCATTCGCGACACAATTATGCACGTATCACTTAGACACC
This sequence comes from Meconema thalassinum, assembly GCA_946902985.2. Taxonomy (NCBI): domain Eukaryota; kingdom Metazoa; phylum Arthropoda; class Insecta; order Orthoptera; family Tettigoniidae; genus Meconema; species Meconema thalassinum. The sequence goes on from OX336395.1 coordinate 47,005,455, forward strand.
GGGTTATGCGAACGACCCGTGCCTTCTCGGCTGTGTCTGCCTTGAAAGCAGTTAAACACCACTCCCGTACCGTACTCGATAAAACGCACTATATCAATAGTCAGATTCAGACTTGTTATACCAACAGTTTAAAGACGTGAGTGAGCTATTCGACACAGTGCTCCGGTCATCTCTACGGATTCTTCCCATGATGCATCGCGTTCCTATCGATAAGTATCGAAGCTGCATGCTAGTGCGATAAACACATATTAACCGTTGAAATGGATTATATATCTCCGTGGATGTCTTCAGAATACTCCTAAAAGTAATTCATTATGATCCCAAGTCGTAGATCCGATCTGTGATCTCTGTAAAAGTCAATATCCGTAGATTTTATATCGTGGTTGTACCGCATCCATCTTGTGAACAAGTTCGTTCTTCGAAAACATATGCGACCAGGGTCACTGTAGACGGACTGGGGCCGTATTGATTCTGCAAAGCAGGGTTGCATAAGCGATTTCCCCTAAGCTCGCGTCATGCTGGCTGTAATTTGCAACTGGAAGTTGAAAACTCCACATTAGAGTGTAATAATCGCTTCTTATAAATCCATGTTATCCATACCAAACAGAAAATACTGGTACAGTACTGCACCCGTATCCACGTGGTCTTACACGGTGAAATCCGAAGAAAATGCAGGATCGTAGAATCTGGAAGCCCCGGCTGAAAATAAACCCCAAGACACCACCACCAAGGATGGACTACGGATAGGAATACCACAAAAATTAAAAAGAATGTGATAAGAAGATGCCAGTGGTCTATAAAAAATAGCCCAAAGTGAGCTACCAAAACTCTTAAAGATAATTAAATTAATCTCTTCTCGGGCGCGTTAAAAAGCATCCTAGCTAATAACCCACTGGTTCTCGAAGCACATTCTAATTCGAATAGAAATCACTAAGTCATTCGTATGAATTACAAAAATTTAACAAAAGTTTATTAACTGAAACCGCAGTGTCGTGAAGTAGAAACTCCACTGAACAAAAGTTTATAATATTATGCCTCTGCCAAAGCATGAAAAATGTTTAAGTAACAACCGCCTTAATTAGGCCACACAAACTGCCTATCGTCTCATCGTTATTAACGAAGTTCCAAAAAAAAATTATACACAAAATATTCTGATATGATCGTAAACCCTTTTTGACATATTTATAAAAATATTCCATTCAATCGTAGCAATTAATATACACATATTTTACATAATTACATTTTATTTCTGAGATTTAGTTGCGCCTAGAATTATTCATCTCGTTAATTTCATGTATACATATACAGTTATTTGGTTTCAATTTCCAAGTCCGTGCCGTCCTAAATGACAAACAATTAAGCTAATCGGACGTCGTATTGTTAATTATAATGATTATATTTCAATTCACTTTCTCACAGATATTAGATTTTCTATCACTCAATATTTTAGTTATAAATAGCTCGAGTTTATACAAGTATTAATATTACTGTCTCTCCAATTAAACTCTATTCTAAAAACAATTGTTACTAAACCTTAACAAATATTAACGATGTTGATACAATACTTGGTTTCTTAAATGTTGGATTCAAAATTGTACATTAGCTTTCCACTAGCTAAAATCGTGACTCAATTTCACGTTCAAAATAATACACCGTAGTGCACTCAGTCATAGCTCTAAAGCTAATTCAGGGCTGAAAAAATTGATATTGACTATCCACATATGTCAAATATCTCCTAAATTGCAATTCAAATTCGCAGACAAAATTTCATTATTACTATATCATCGCTTAACAGCTCTTAAAAAATTCCAAACATTACGAATATTACACAAGTCATGGATAAATGTGTTGCTTCAAATTAGCCAAAAGCTAAAGTGTCAAGAATAATCTTTATCAGAACAGTGATAAAATATTGTATTCACAAGTGTAAATAACTGTGTGAGAATTCGAAGTCTGTCACCTCGATTATAACTTACATATATTTTAAACATTTCTCTCCTTACATTACATATCATTACTAATTACATTTTCTCAAACAAAGTATTTCTTTCGTGTATCTCAACCGACCACTGTGAAACGAACGATTCAGTTTTCGCACAATTGAAAATAATTCCACTGGAGATTCTCCTCAAAGGAAAACACGTCAAAACTACAGCATGGGAAAGAGCCTATCTTGAGAAGGTAGAAATTAACCATTAGATATGAACGCTAAACCAAGTTGGAGTTTCCCACAAGAATCCACAAAAATTTAAAAACTGAACGAGCTCACAAAGGGAGTCGAAATCAAAAGAATTTCAAAAATCTGGATTACCAGAAATGAATTCGCACAATCGCAAAGAATCATACTAGAAATCACTATGTTCCATGTCTATGCTCAATCTGCCAAAAATATAGACCTGAATGTCTATCCAATAACTTGCATGAGCTTTCAAAAAATATTCAAAGTCAAATTCAGAAAGTCCAGAGAATTTGTTCAAAGTCGAATTCACGTATACGACGGATTATGGGAAATCTGCTTGAGTTAGAATTATTCTTATATAATTTTAACGTCGTCTTCTCCCTACAAGTTTTCTCACGTTGTCTTCCCAACAAACTATATTCTTCTATTTCATTCCCAAATTACATCTTAATGAAAGCAAGGTAATGTTCAAAGTAACACTACAATAACTACTAAATTGAACTACAAAGTGAATTACATACTCGGACAGAAATGATTAAAGAATCACCCTAGCCCTCGTCTGTAATTCTTAACTACTCTAATCGAAATTGGTGAAAAGGAACATTCAAAAGCATGACAAATTCATACTGTCTACTAAAAGAAAACTTCCAGCTACCTTGTTGAAGTTCTAGTTGAATGAAATGTGAATGCTATAACACATACTCCTACCTGGGATCGAACCCTATCTGCTCAGCTGCACCGATCACGAAACGACTGGATATCAAGAAGGCCCGATTACCGTTCGCGAACGAGACGAAGCTAACAGGTGTTCGTTTGACAAAGTTCATAGTTCTTTCACTTGCTAGACAGCACGACAACATTGATGTAGTAAGCCAAGCTGGTTTCATTATGTAGTAGTACAAATTGTCATTCCGACTTTCATAATCTCTTCAATCTTCTCTTATAAAGCCTTAGACTGTAGTTGCTCATATTGGAATCAAGTAATCATCCTGAGTATTCAACGCTGCTATGTGTTACATTTCTTGTCTGTGTTTAGTCCATATTCTGCATCTTCATAACGTAGCAATATCTCTCTCTTCTCATATCATTTATGACAATCATGGCTAAAGCTGTTTATTCTGTACTGCAATGTAGAACACGTTGTTGTACCATTGGCTTAAGAAGAAGTTATCATACGTGAATGCAAGTTCACTGTGCTCAAATTGAAGGTTAACACTGTCAGAAACTATAATAAGATCAGACGAAAATCCTATCACGTTATACTGTAACACGTATATGTCGGATCAACTCCACGTTACCGAACAAACACGATTTCACGGCAACGCACGTACATGTGCTCAGACCAGACAGCTCTGTGACCCTCCTCGCTGAAATTGTATTCACTAATCAACTGTTCGTTTGCTCCCGCAAATCATACTGTCTCCAGGTGATCCACAATGCACCTTGTCCTCTGATCGACAGTAACTATCGATATATGTATCATTGCCGAGTTTGATAATCACATGATATAATACTGCATGCATTTATACTCATATAAAAGTTCTCAGTTATATTCCTTTATCCACAGGATGCATTTCCCATTGTTTGTTTCATACTGCATTGTGTATATTGCTCTACCACGGTATTCAAAATAACGACAGTGGTGCTGTGTCCATCTTGTATTGAATACAGGTATTAAAATGTCAAACATGTGGTCGTCGGTATGTACGGCGGGTTGCTGACATCTCCTAACCTTGCCACAGTACTACCGCGCACCTGCGTTTGAAAGAAATTTCGCAGTACTGCCATCAGTGTTATTGCCAACTTAACCTATATCCAACTAAATACAAAATATGGTCTCAGTACCATCTCGTCATTTGCCCGTAGACGAAGTATGAAACCGCGGAAAACCACTTCGAGGATGGCTTAGGTGGGAATCGAACCCCCTCTACTCATTTGGACCACCCACCAGTCCTCATACCACTTTTCAAATTTCGAGGCAGAGCCGGGAATTGAATCTGGGTTCCTACCTCAGCTCTAGACCTTCAGGCTGGGAACTTACTGTTGGAAACATGACTTGGGAATTAAGATTTTAGGACATTAAAAAGGGTAAAAATGCTTAATTTTGGATCAATTTAGTGAACTACATACGACAAACGAAGTGGTCTAACTCTTGGTGTACATGACTTCTCAGTCAAAACGGAAGTAGATATTTTGACTTTGATTTGACCATGTATGGGTGAATACTACTGTCGGGGAAATAAGTATAGATACTCGAGTTTAGAGGTCAATAAAACCTCTACCCTTCGTCTTACATGAGAACAACCTACACCAAAATTTTCCTTGTTTTATTTGTCGTTGAACGATATAGAGTAAATATTTGCATTGTATCTCGTTAAAATTTTATAGCAGATTGAACTAAAAAAGACCGGTTTTTCTTACCAAGTTTACGGAGCGCTCACTTAGAAAGATCGTTACGTTAAAAGTATTGATCTGATCGTAACGAAACTTTAATACGTCTTAAAGGAACTTATTGTTAACGCGTATATGAAGTTTTAATCTTATCTGACGTTTCTTAAAATAGTTGTTGTGAATTTTGTAAAACAACTTTTTCTCGGGCCTGGGTGGTCATAGCAGTATGAAATATGGCTTGTTATGAGGCTCATAGCAATGCAAGGCTTAACGTAAAACTACATTTTATCTACTTGTGATTATCGATTTTATATGGATTGATATTTAATCGGACCATTGAGGGCGGCGATAGTACCGCAGCAGCCTGCCAATGTTGCCAGTTGCTATGCGCTCGTTCCTACGCACACCAAACTCTGACCTTTGTTCTTCGTTGAGTCATTAGCAACAAGCAGCAACTATCACTGTCTACATTATCTAGTTTTTGCACATCGATCAATAAGCCAGCTAATCCGCAGTTAACGGAGGGAGAATTTGCCAAGATTATAAGTGCAATATGTTTTTTTAGATGCGAGAGAGAAAGTAATAATGATAAGAGGGTTTAGCAAAAAGTATCCAAGTGTATTGGAAGGTCGATAGCCACGGCGAAGAGATGTGCCGCTGCAATTAAAGATGTTACTCTTCCTCCCAGAATCCAAGAGTATGAAAGTATGACGAAAGCAGAGCTAATTGTTCACGCCAAACCTCACTTCAGGGCACCTAAAAAGAAGCTGGAACAGATAATCAAGAATGTTCGACCTGACGTCGAACTCGTCTGGTTGCCAGTTGCTCATTGTGATCTCAACCCCATAGAGCTGGTTTGGTCCTACGTGAAAAATAAGATAGCTAAAGTGAATATGAGTAACCAGGCGGAGAGAGGAAGATCAATGGAGGTGATGCGAGATCTCTGTAAAGAAGCCTTGAGGTCTGTAACACCGGAGCTATGGAAAAAATGCATCGAACTCACCAAAAAAGTAGAGAAACATTACTGGGAAAAGGATGGGCTAACAGAAGACGTCCCCGTTGTTGAGCCACTTGTTATAAACTTAAATGACAGTTCATCTGATTCATCGGGCAGTGATTTTTCAGACGGTTAATAAGGGAGCAGTTTTATAATCTTATAATCTCTAAGTGTAAATTACTTCAAACAATTAATCTTTTAATAACAGCTTTTCAGCTGACACACCATTTTTAAACCTGCCAATGCAGGTCCAAAGCCCTCATTTAAAAAGGTGTTGGGAAATGTTTAACTTCTTGCGGAAATGAAATAAGACACGTTTCTCTAACTTGTAGGTAAAATTAGCAGAGGATATCAGCACTGTACATAAGGGACGCATATTTCAGGATATAAAGAAGAATTAAATAGTTAAGTTAAATAGACGTGAATGATAGTGTATTTTTTAATATTTTTTTCTTAATCGTATTACCCTCCAGGGTTGGCTATTCCCTCGGACTCAGCGATGGATCCCACAGATACCGCCTCCATTTTGAAACTTCGGGATCAGGTATACAACTGGGGTGTGTGATCAGCACTTCGCCCAGGCGGCCTCACCTGCAAAGCGAACAGGGACCTTATGAGGGATGGGAAGATTGGGAGGGATAGGCAAGGAAGAGGGAATGAGGCGGCCGTGGCCTTACGTTAGGTATCATCCCGGCATTTGCCTGGAGACGAAGGGGGAAACCACGAAAACCACTTCAAGGATGGCTGAGATGGGAATCGAACCTTTCTCTACTCATTTGGAGCACCCGAGGCTGAGTAGACGCCGTTCCAATCCTCATACCAATTTTGAAATTTCGTGACAGAGCCGGGAATCGAACCACGGACCACCGGGGTGGCAGCTAAGCACGCTGACCACTACACCACGGAGGCGAATATATATTATAATTTTTGTATTATAATTCGTCAATTTCACTTATGGTTTTTAATTTATTTTAATTAATGTCATTTTTCAAGTCCTCGTACTGCAGCTCCTTCACCAAGATTTTACTCGTATAAAATAATATCTTCCTTGTCACGGGAGCGACCCATGGTTTAACCCATAGACATTCACTTTATCTTTCCGTTTCTTTTATATACCGGTATTGCCACCACAGAATCTCAACTACCATAATATAGTTAAGTGAACAGGGAACTGTCCTTCATCCATTTTTCTGAATTATGATAAAATACTTGATGTAGTGTAATGGTGTGATAATTGCTTTGTATAACTTTGATAAAAGTTAAGTTTTATAAAATATTTGATAAAATTTATTTGACACATTTCTTTGGTAGTGTAATACCGGCCTAACACAAATTACAAAACAACAACAACAGAAATATTCACAGACCTTACGGCTTGGAAAGCGCGCGTATTATGTTTCACAGGGCAACGTCGCAAGAGTTTCCTCGACCGAGCGCATTGTTCCCGTCGCCAGCTACGATACATTCTTCTCACATAACCACCTGATTAAATATCAATCGATATAAAAGCAATTATCAAAAGTAGATAAAATGTAGTTTTACGTTAAGCCTTGTATTGCTATGAGCCTCATAACAAGCCATATTTCATACTGCTATGACCATCCAGGCCCGAGAAAAAGATGTTTTACAAAATTCACAACTACTTAAAGAAACGTCAGATCAGATTAAAACTTCATTTATGCGTTAACAAAAAGTTCCTTTAAGACGTATTAGAGTTTCGTTACGATCCGATCAATACTTTTAACGTAATGATCCTTCTAAGTGAGCGCTCCGTGAACGTGGTAAGAAAAACCGGTACTTTTTTTATTCAATCTGCTATAAAATTTTAACGTGATACAATGAAAATATTAACTCAATATCGTTAAACGCCAAATAAAACAAGGAAAATTTTGGTGTAGGTTGTTCTTATGTAAGACTAAGGGTAAAGGTTTTATTGGCCTCTAAACTCGAGTATCTATACTTATTTCCCCGACAGTAGTGCTCGTAGTGATAGATTTAGTGAACTACATACTACAAAGAAAGTCGTCTAACACCTGATGATTATGCATTGTTTGAGCGAAACGATAAGAGTATCGCCTGTCTTCGACTTCTGTTGGCGATGTTTGCGTTTCTTTGAAGTAATTCGATTTGTAGTTGTTGACCGTTTATTGATTACAACGTCTTCATCTCGTTGCCGACCCGTTCCAAGTTCGTCGCTGATTCTTATTACTTTCTGCTTTTTAATTTTATTATTCCACTTTTGAATATTTTGTGTTTTAACCAAACGCCTCTTACGTGTTGGCGGCGTGATAACACACACTGAACTGACAAGTCATGGAGATCAAGAGTAAGGCCAAATCTTTTGTCGTATGTAGTTCAGTAAATCTATCACTTCGAGTGCTAGTGTTGAACCATAGAGGGTCAAATAAAAATCGAAATATCTACTTTCGTTTTGACTGGCAAATCATGCACACCAACAGTAAGACCACATCCTTTGTGGCCTAAATCTATGAAAAAGACCGCTAGTGTCGATCCATACAGGGTCAAATCAAAATATCTTCTTGCAATTTTAGGAGTTCAAAAATCTGCTAACCAAAAATTAAGATAATGAATTTAAAAAAATCAATCAAAATTTAATTTTATTAAGTTCCCTTTAAAAACAAGCGTTTTTAGCATTTCTTTCAAAATACAATTAAAGGGGGGAGGCACACCATTCAGGTTCAAAAAATGTTAACTTTTATTAATAAGTTATTTGAAAGACTAATCTTGTATTCATCATTTGGTGAAAACAAAATTCAAATATCTTGAAAACTTACAGAGATATGCCCCTAAATGTTAGATGCTTGCGCTTAAGTTGTCTCTTTAAATTCTACCCTTTGGAAAGTTTGAAGCTTGTTTCCCGAAAACTTTATTTTCACACAGCGTTTACATGACAACTCAAAGACTATGCAAGATACCTCAATGATATTTTTCATGATTGTGTATTGTACTAACATGAACATCATACGCCAAAACATTTTGTGTATGAAGCATACTTCCCATTTAAGAGAATATTTTTTACCCTAAAAAAACATTTAGATTCAGAAAATGAAAAAGTAATCCTGAATATTTGTATCAATTATTTTGGTGTATGTAGTAGACGTCAATGTGACCAACAGCCCAAAAGGACTTTCATGTAAATATTTTAAATTGTGGGGTACTTATCATGTAAACGATGTCCAACTGTACAAAAAGAATTAAAAGGTTGATGGTATAATAATGCATGACTACATACATATTATAAAATGTGTTTTGTGCATAATAATGAGTGAACTGTGTTTCATAATCCCGCAAAGGGTTATATATTTGTAACATATAGTTTATGAGATACACATTTTGTTAACTCGGAAGAAATTGTCATGCGAAAGGTGAACCTCCCCCAAGCCGGAAATAATATTCAAAATTTTATTCTTAAATATGATAGCCTCTTTCAGTCCATCTCCAGCGCATAACCTACAAGAGGTACCCCTGTTAGGCTGAGCAAACCCAGTGGAAGGTTGGGTAACTAATCCCAGTGGGAAGCAGGGTCGGTGAGCCGATTCGTACAGGGGGCTTTGCTTATAATCTTAATAGTCAACAACCCGTTACCTTCGGGTAACCAATACTACACACTTGTGTGATAAACTGTTAAACAAGAAGTACAAAACTAATAAAGATTGTACCCCAGGTGGTAACCAATCCATCCCCGCTCATGACGGGGCATGTAGGCCATCGGATTCTGGGGAGCCTACAACTATACCTTCGAATGACTAAGTTGGAACATAAAAGGAACTTCACATAATTAAGGATCAATATAAACTCGTTGGTAAAGACCGGAAAACTTAAACACACCCTTGAAGTCCTGAATGACAAAGACATCCGTATAGCAGCCCTACAAGAGACTAAGTTCCCAGGTGAAGATACTATGGAGGATAGAGTATATATAACGGCAAGCCAGGTAAGAAAGGTTTGGTCAATGTACCCTTCCTGGGGACTGGTTTCGCAGTTTACCACAGTTGGATTAAAAGTGTTCCTGGCTTCTTTTCACCTAACGACAGGACCTCAGTACTAGACATCAAATGCAATAATGGGAGATACCCCCTGGTTGACTTCCATGCTCCTACGAACGACTCTAACAGGAAAAACCCAGAGAACAGAGACCAATAATGGGATACTCTTGAAAAAAAAACCTAAATAAGATGCCGCATCACCACACGTATATACTGCTAGGAGATTTCAACGCCCAAATTGGGAAAGAACATAAATACCGGAAAATTATAGGACGATAACCTGCTCATAAAAGAACCAACAATAATGGGGAACGCTTAATCGGCTTGTGCACAAAGTATGGACAACTCTTGATGTCCACGGCATTCAAACATCTATCCAGCAAGGACGTGACGTGGCGCAGACCAAACAGCATCTTCGGTGAGTTCCAGATTGACCACATTGCAATGGACAGACAACACAACTGTGACATCATGAATGTCAAGGTGCTAAGGGGAGCCAACATCGACTCTTAACACTACCTATCCCTGATTACGACGAACCTGAAGCCGCCAAAAAAGACCAATGGTATGCCAGTGAAGAGCGAGAAGATCCCAAGATTTGATACTGAACCATTTTTATCTGCTTCATTATTTTTTTCATATTATTATTATTATTATTATTATTGTTATTATTATTATTATTATTATCATTCCTTTTTGTCATATTATTGTGACATAAGTTTCTCAGTCACTCTTATTGCGCTCAAACATTGTATTTTCCCTGTAACATTTCAACTTATGGTGAAACATGTCACCCTTCTATGTACGTAAATTTTACTCATGGCCAAAAGCATAACTTTTGTCAAACCTTGCTTTTGCCATTGGACCCCCACTCTCCATGTATAGAGAGAGGGGATGTTGGTCGTATTACGACTCATGTTTATGGGCACGTTTCTACGCTCTTTCAAAGAAGGCTTCGTTCTTCCAATTCTTACCGTCATGTGAGACGGATGCTTGTATCCAGCGGGCTGTCACCCTCGCTCCTGAGCAACTAAGTACGATTCAATCACCAAATGTATCTAATGTGAAGTCATTTTAAATATCTGTTTCGCCTTCTGCCTTTTTTAGGTGCCTCCTTTGATTTACTTATTTTTCTTTCTGATGATGGTGTGATGTCGTTCCTGTGAACCCAAGTCCTTTCGCCTTCGTTTACGTTAATTTAGTGAAGTCTCTGTGTTTATTTGTCTTCCCTGCTTTACATGTAGACGATCTTATTTTTTTAGCCTGTTTTCATTTTTGAAAAAAAAAAAAGGCTCATGAGATCACCTTTTGTCCGCGTGTCTGTGTGTGTGTGATGTGTGTGTGTGTGTGTCAGCTGATAAATTCTAAACGGCTGGAGCGATTTAAATCAAACTCGGTAAGTTCAAAGCACCATTCAGGGTGACCTCGACCGAGCCCTTAAAATTTTATTGTGTCTCACCAATCCAACATGGCGGCTGTGCGAAATTTCTCACCAGCATTCAGTATCTCCGGAACTATTACAGATATCACCCTGAAGTTGTGTACGGTGATAAAGGGCACTACTAGAAGTTCGCCTATGAGACTTTCAAAAACCTGGTAACTACAATACGAACATGGCGGCCAAGCGAAGTTGAGACATTTAAATAGACTTTTCTCGTGATTTAACCATCCAAACGTAATGAAACTTGGCACAGCAAATGATTATACATATAGTAATGCACTGGCGTCTAATTTAGTTCAATTGTTTACATAACCTCAAAATGGCGGCTGTGCGAAATATTTCACTGGCATTCCATTTCTCCGAAACTATTACAGATATTACCCTGAAATTTTGTACGCTAATAAAAGGAACTGGTAAAATGTTAACTATGTAATTTTCATAAACCTGCAAAGTAAAAAATGAACATGGCGGGCAAGCGAATTTGAAACATTTTAATAGACATTTCTTGTGATTTAACTCTGAGCGCAGTGAAATGTGGTACAGTAAATAATTATACATATTGTAATTCACTGGCATCTAATTTAGTCCAATTCTTTACAGAACCTTAAGATGGCGGCTGTGCGAAATTATAAAATCAAGTTTTTATTTCTTGAGTCGTAATCATGCGATCGAAGTGAAAGTTTGAGTAATGAACCTACGCAATAATTTTTCTTTGATGGTACATAACTCTATGGCCCATACATATAACAATCCAAAATGGCGTGCATCGGAAATATTTAGACGGTTCTCAATATCTACAAATCTTTTACAGCAATGAAGCTGAAATTTTTTATGTTCATAGAAGCTATGAACATAAGTTCACCTATAGGACTTTCAGTAACCTGGTGAGCACAAATGGACGTTTCTCGCGATTTAATCATCCGAGGGCAGTCGAACTTTGCACGTTATATGCTTATACAAATGTTAATCCACTGGCATCAATTTTATTTCAATTGTTTCCATAACCACAAGATGGCAGCTGTGTGAAATTTTTAAATCTCGTTTTTACTTCTTGTGTTCTAGTCATGCGATTGAAGTTTGAATACCACATGTACACAATAATCTTCATGTAACAGTACATAAAATCCAACCTGGCGACCATCTGAAATATTTAGACGGTTCACAATATCTACGAATCTATCACAACCTTCAAGCTTAAATTTTGTATGTTGATAGAGGCAATTAACATGAGTAGGAAATATAAAAATAGGTTGTATATTTCTTCACGGAACTACTTGTTTATTATACCTAAATCTCTCAGGTCTGTAATATATGCTATTTTTCATCGAGGCTTAATTTTGCTCTGCTTTACGTCACAAATTGGTGTGCACTCTTTCAAGGCATCTGTCATTTGATTTTCGTATCAGAATTTGTTTATTGGGATAAGCTATCATTGTAGTAACGGAGCTCAGTCTCATTCGTCTCCAAGTTGATCCTTCCCCCTGTTTTAGGAAATGTATGTGAGCAATGGTCTTTGTGTTAGTCACCGTCCATTCACCACGCCTTATTTCCTTTGTTTCTTCGTATGTCATTGTGTTTTCGACATTACTACCTCTACTTAAGCCTATTGTTTCCCTACAAAGCATATTTCTTAGCTGATTATTTTTTTCTTTCATTTCGTGTCCCGGTAATATCAAGTAAATTAATGTAATTTTCATATCCTTTATTTTGACGTGTTAATTTTGTGTTGCTTCCTCTGACTTCGCTATATTTCGTAATTCAGTGTCATCCCCCAACCCCCGTTTCCTAAATACGGACACTTCTACTTGCCACCCTTTTACCGCCCCCCCCCCTCCATGATTTCAAAACATCATAAACGCTGTAGTTCTGCTTTTATGCGGGAGTCCAAAACATGGCATCTCAGTAAGTACACATTCCTTTTATGCAGTTCCGTGAATTTCTTTGATTTCTTTAATTTTGCTTCATCTTTTTGAATTTTATTATTGAATCTTGTTTTCAATTAGTTGCTATTATGATTTAAATTTATCTCTAGATTCCTTTTATTTAAGTTACTCGTGTTTAACTTCTACTCCTAATTTGTAATCTGTACCCATGTGTTCATTTTGTTATTAATACATTTTTATTCAGTAAGTACATTATTTGCTTTAGTCTTATTATTTCTCATATCTGAGTTCCTAGTGTACCTTTCGTTCAAAGTCAGTCTTGGCTTCGCACTGTGGCAAAGTTACGAATCACACGACCTTTGGGACCTTTAAACAATTATTTAAATTTAATTTTTCTTTTGATTGTGTCTTAAACAATTTGTTTTGTTTACCTTTTGTGGAAGTCATCTTTCTTTCGATTCGGAATCTTGGGCCCAGCACGCATCGAAAGAGGTATTCCTTCCCCCGTCCCTTAGTGACCCTGTTTAGTGTTTTTGTTGTTTTTCTTTCATTTATGTTCCTCGTGTCTCTGTTATTTATCTAGAGCGAAAGCACAAGTGATGCAATACCACAGAACTTAAAAATGACAACACAAGCTACCAATAAATACTGAACTATCATACCAATACGAATATTACCACTACAAGGTGGGCCCCTCTTAGAGACGCCATACTAGAAACAGCGCAGGAGACAATCCCTAGAAGGCATAAGGCAAATAAGTACCCATTGTGGTCTAGCAAATGCGATGAGTCTATTGAGGCCAGACGACTGGCATGGGTCAAATGGACCCAGAATAAGAATGAAGCCAATTTGCACGACTTTATTACGCAAGGGAAGACCAGTGCAGCATAATTAGAGGGGCAAAGAAGAAGCACAACAATGAACTGATCAAGCAAGCAGAAGAGAATTTTCAAAGGAACAACTCCAGAGACCTATATTAGGGCCTCAAACAGCAAACGACCTCGTTTGCTCTCCCTACTTTACATATCCAGAGAACAGACAGATCAATGTGCCTCAACGATATTGAATCTACTAAAACCCTAGCTGACTACTTCCAGACACTGCTAAATGCCGAAGAACCTGCCGAACGACTCCCCGTTATGGAACCCACTAAGCCTCACACAGATTACATCCTTCCTCCAACATATGAAGAGATCATAAAAATCATCAAGAACAACAAAGCGTCTGGGGAAGATGGGATAGAAGCAGAAATGCTAAAACTAGCCGGCGTATCTACACTGTGATCCTGGACATATGGACGTGAGAGAGGCGTCCAGATGACTGGTGATTCACCCAATTCACAAGAAAGGCAACAAAACAGATCCTTCAAATTACAGAAGTATATCACTCTTAGCAGTTATTTATAAGATATTTTCCAAGATCTTACAACGGCATGTAACGAGACAATTAGACGAAGATAGGGATATACGAAGTTGATTTCAAATCATCAAGGTCTTGAACTGAACAAACACAAAAGCTTAAGACCATCCCCCAAAACAGCAAGAAACGAGCCAGAAAGTGGATAGTCACCTTCGTTGACAACCAGAAGGCATATGACTCTGTGGATAGAACCACTCTCTTCGGAATCCTAGGAGAACTGGTACTTAACGACATAGTCATGAGGTTGGTACTGTGCCCGTTTCGACCGAAGTCCAACGACCACATATGCATTTCACCAAAAATCAGTCAGCATGAGAATCTAAACATCCCAGGGCGCCATATGGGTTAAAGTGACAACAATAACACATAAAAATATTGTTTTACTGATTTTCGGCTCGATATAACAATAAGGATAGAAGGAGACTCTGAAAACAGCACAATTCGTAAAATAATCTTATTTGATTAAAATGTTAACATTGACTTGAAAGAAATACCAGAATAGCATTAAGAATGTATGACGAATCGTACATTTATGTACACAAAATATACAGGGTTACCAACACATGAACACTTAAATTTGAACGAAAGCCGGAATGTCAGTCCTATTGACTTTGTTCAAATTAAATTATTTACAGTCGTAGGTTCTTCAGGGCAAATTAAATTGCCCAGCCTGATTCCTAAATCATAAGCATTCATTTGTTGAAATTAAATGGTTTCACTCGATGTAGAAGAATCACTTTGTTTTTGGTTTGTTTCAAATTATTGCAAAAAATAACTATCACTTTCCAGGAATCAATATTCCAAAAATACGTTCAATTATTAAGTCATAACAATGGGTATAACACAACATCAATTTATATGGACATCTGAGCATGGATTTAAAGAACTTCGATATTGAACAGAAAATGTATTGAATCACCTGTTCTCGATCGAAAATAATTATTCTGAGTGCATGACTCGACTATCAATTCATGGTCAAAAATTATTATTAACAAAACATCAATTCTTTAAATAATTATTTAACCATCCAATCATTCAAAAATCATTTGAAAATAATATTCAGAAAATTGTTACAAAAATAGTAACTAATACTATTATCAAAAGTTGCAATTCTTTGAGAGAATAACAAATGTTAATCATTTCATTATTTTACATCATATTTATATTTTTAATAGGATCAAAAATATCCTTTAAATGGTAGTGGCTGTTCATGAAATAACAGTATTAATTTACTTTAGCATCGGCCCATTCGATTTAAATGTGTAAAAAATCACAAGATTATAATTAGCATTAGACAAACGGTAAAGTCTCCTCGTAATGAAAGGTTAATGTTAATAACAAAATCGGGTCAACAAGTACTAGGAAATATTTATAGAACACGAGAATCAACTGTGAATTAACTATGATGGTTTCATAAGATAATCCTTGGTTATAAATTCGACGAAAGTGTGGCTTGTAACAATATTTACAATTCCCAACATATTTATCAAAGTTATCCAACCCTCACAATGGTTGATGCTTTATTTAACAACAACATCATTCCTGCGACTTAATTGCACAATCAGAATGGCACATTTAACTATTTCTACACACAATACATTCTTCCCAAATTATACATAATAATCAAGACTTTACTTGTTATCAAAACTGGAAGATTTAGTAGCTAGTAAGCTCCTTCAATGAGTTTACTGTAATTTCACCATCATCTTAAACATTAATAATTTTACATCGTGTCTACTCATGGTCAAACGTTCTATCAAATGACGTCACCCAAATGATTTATATTTATATAAACTGTAGTATAACCCTGTTTTATACATTCTATTTGTTTCCCATGTCATCACTTTCCGTGTCGTCTACATGATTCGACTGCATAATGCAAGCGTAAAATGCTCCAATGAATTACTCTGTTAGCAAAATGTGGGCATGCGTTTAACCACTAACCTTCGGAAAAACAAGTATCCGATATAGTAAACTGTTTTAAATATCCAATTTATAAATTCACACTACATGATATGATTATTAGAAAATATAAATCATAATTATTATTATCTCAGAAAAAATGAAAATAATTATTATTATTATTAAATCATAATTATTATTATTATTATTAATTCCATAACTGGATTTAACTTCAATAAACTATTCGAGAAAAATCATACTCAAATTCTTAAACATGGAAAAATATCCATTCCTCAACTTAAATTTATCTTTAAATTTACAGTTACGACGGCTAATGACCGCGATTAGAAAAAAATCACAAAATAAAATCTAATGCTCGTGATGCTCGTCCTTTGATTCAAATCATTGAATCATCATGTCTGAATGTAGAAAATAGTCAGAACAAGGCTTCCCATGCCTCGCATAAACATTTGCAACAGCAAATTAACGAAGAAAAATGTTGTGTTGATAAGACTGTAGAAAAATGAGAATTCCAGCTAACTAAGCATAAAAATGGTGCAAATTGTAGCTTAAATCCTTGTAGATCTTGATGTCGAAGATAATCCGGTTAAAACCAGACCATTACAGTCTTTAATCCCCATTTGGACACGCACTTAAATTCAGGTATCAGCCTCCACTGTAAACCCGCAATTTGTCTACCAAGACATAGCAGTGATTATATTCGTCGCCTGTTAATCTTGATGAAAACTGTTCATATTGGCTGCTTTAACAGCTCTAGTTAAATTATTGACAGGGGTAAGATAATTGATCCATGATGAAAAATACCAGATGTAACAATACCCAATAGTGATGCATTCAGTACAGTTTAATACACTGACAAAGTATTTGTAAAAGTACTGATATATAATCTTGGTTGGTCAGTTAGATACCAAGACAAAAGCTTGCTTCTGGCAATTGGACATTAAAATAATCCAATAAGAAATATTTGTGGACTGTGGAAAATTTATAGACTAAGTCCGTTCTCAGTTTTATATTTACCAATGTTTCTGCCACAAAATGTCTATCACCTGAGTAATAACTGATGAAAAATATCCTAAGTTCACTGAAATAATTTCCAACATTTGAAGTTCCAGTAACCATGTACTGTTTCGTCGATTCGCAGTAAGTCCTAGCAACCATGTGCTATTTCTAAATATAATGTCGAATATATAACAATGTGCTCGTAGATATGTCTCATGATGTAACAGCGATGAACCAGCGACTGATCGCTTTGTAGAAGTAACATGCGATGTACTAGCGACTGAGAGCATCGGAGAAGTAACATAATGAGCCTTGGTTGGCGCCCGTTTTATCGTCTCCAGGCGGACTCCTGACGTCACTGCGAGATATGTCCCCAATCCTTAAACATCTCATATCTCGGCTTCCACTGGTTCGATTTTCTTGAAATATAGCACGTTCTTCTTCTCTTATTCGTGCCAGTAATATGGTATTAGTCCCAGGTCTCCAATCAATCGGGAAATATTTTATCAAAATATAGCCTCGCTTGTGACAACCTGCTACGTCACTGGCCGTTCTGTAGGCTGCACAAAGCTTCGATTTCCTTCTTAGAACATTGGGCGCCCGCTATTCAAATCCTCCGCTCGGGACTTTGCATATGTGCATGTGCTCTCAAATCTGGACAACTGGATTTGGGCTCAGTACAAGCCACCCTTTGCAATACTACTTCCTGAGTAAAGTTTCGAGGACAGCTCTTGGAGAGTTTCTCGATCAAAACAGGGGCGAGACATATAGATGGTATACCTTGCATATCATTTAACTGCGATCTGGAGAAAAATGTCAGGGAATGGACCAGAAACCTACCAGTCGACACCGGATTAAGGATGGATACCAAAGCAGATAACCTAAGGTTCCCCCGCCTAGCCTTCGTTGACGACCTGACTTTGCTGACAAACGACATGCAAGAGGCCACGACACAACACCAAACACTTTAATCAATAGCGGCGAAAACGGGTCTGTTGATCAACATCGGAAAGGCAAAGATCTTTACCAATATTCAAGAAGCCCCTAAAACCATGAGAGTCAGTGATACTAACCATTTCAAGATTGTGAAAGCAGTTAAATACCTTGGAAAATGGATCTCAGTGAGATAATAGCTCTTGAACTAAGGAGGATCAAACTACACAGGGCATACTATTGTTGCAGAAAACTGTAGGCCTCGAAACATCTGTGGATGAATGTCAAACTAGGACATTATAATGCAGTAGTCAATCAATCCGCTACGCAGCTGAGTGCCTGCTTCTAACTAAGGAGACCCTTCTAAGGGCCCTCGGGGTACAGAAAAGGAAATTCTTGCGGTAAATAGCGGGATCAAGAATCTTTCCTGATGATAGATGATGGTACAAACCAAATTGCGACCTCCACAAACACCAGGCAAACCTCACCGATGCCATCAGGACACGTCTGGGTTTTTACGGCCACCTGTATAGAATGGACCACCACAGACTGTCTTATAAAATCTTTAAGGTAGCCAAGAAGGGTAAAGAAACTGGGTCCTTGTGAATCATACAAATTGAGAATGATCATACTGAACGTAATATTCAGCAAGACACAATAAATGACAGGAATCGCTACCATATTGACAGTTCAATCCAGGCCTTTCGTCACATCCATCACAGAAGTTCACCACAACGCGTCCAGGAAATGGTCCGAGGTACGTAAGATACAGTTCAGCAAGAAAATGAGAGATTACTGGTCCAATAGAAAAGCTCAAGGTTTCAGCAAAAAAGCAGTCGTCAAACAATCCACCAAAAACATCAGAAGTGGCATATAACAGCTAAAGCACAAGCACCGTGGTCTATAGGTAGCCCAAACGACCGAAGAACAAGAAGATAGTGCTCTTCAAACACCCAGTCTGATCTCTTACGAGTCTTCTAGTTTTTCAACTTTCAGAACAAATGTTAAAATACCGTAGCTTAATTTAAGGTTTTTGCTAAACTAAACCTCTAGAGTCTGAGTGCCCTTACTGTATTTAAAAATGATTTAAACATTCAAATGTGACTCTTAAATACTCCTGTCACCTATTTGCATTCGCATTCGGGCAGTAAAACGTTAATATTTTTTTAATTCACCAACTCTCTGATAAATATTGATTTCCTACATAGGGCCTCCACGAGTTAAAATGGCACCGAAGCTTATGCGCAGCACACTTCCGGTCCACGAATCTCCATTTGATCTTCATTGGCAATTAATCGTCCGTGATTATTTTCATTATTTCGAATTTTGTTTTTGTTTTTAGGCGTTCAACTTATGAAATAAAAAGTAGAGGGTTGGCTTTTCTTGAATATTCCAGAGACTGTCTGTTAAGTAGTCAGCCTGAAGGCTGGTTGGATCCTCAAAAAGTACCACCGTTAGGTTATGTGGGTAGATACCCACGAAAACCCAAGGCAGCGCTATATTGAGGCGTACTAGGCAAGATGAGGAGTGAGGTAGTTTGCCATTGCTTTCCTCAATTCCAGAGACAATTGTCTCATTAAAGAGTAATTAGTATAACTTCGCAAAAGAAACGACCATTAGTATAAAAAAGTTAAATGTTCCGCCTGATCAATCCTTTTATTAAATATGATCACTGTGAGGTCATTAGTGGGACATGTTTCGAGGCCACATTATAAATTTTGGCCCCTTCATCAGCCGATATGAAAGAATCTTTAGATATTTAAATTTGTATCGTGCTATTTAGCTAAGTTAGCCTCACACGCTTCACTGACTCTAGAACTTAAAAGGTTCATTCTGGTTCCTTGTTGATAAACTAATTAGTATAAACAGTTCTAAAATTATTGAAGCGAGCCAGGCTAACTTAGCTAATAAAAAGAACCATACAAATTTAGAGATCTAAAGAGTCTTTCATATCGGCAGATAAAGGGCCAAAACTAATAATTAGGCTCGAAACATTTCCAATAATAACCACACAGTGATCATATTTAATATTAGTATTGGTCAGGCGAAACCTTTGACGAGTTTATACTAATTAGTTTACCAAAACGGAACCAGAATGAACCTTTTAAATTCTAAAATTACGAAACGACTCAAACAAACAGTTTGCCTAAAAAGTGTGCGATTTGCACATTTCAAACGCCAGTGGTCTAGCATACGTTAGACAACAATTGTATTAAACTGGTGCCAATTAAATATGTTATATGTATGCATATTATAATTATTTTCTATCCGTTTGTTATAATAGTATAGTATGCATTAACTTGACCCGTTTAAATGTTAAAACGTGAAGAAATGAGTTATGGGCGATTCGCCGTACCGGAGCAAACTCTCCTTCAAATCTGTTTTATCAAATTCCTTTCCTGGGAAATATTTCTTGGCATGGCTTTATAAGTATGCGTCCTTGCCGTTATACGATAACATGCGAGTCTTCGTAAGCCCCCTACAAGCAAATTTGGCCTCGCATGTGCTACAACAGTTTGGCTTCTCGCTGGTTTTCGTAAAAAGTTGAGATTTCAAATGTCCTGTTTGAGTAAAGATGCCTATAGATATGCTAAATAAATGCGGGGAAATTTGAGACTATATACGATTCGTCCATGAGAACTTAGCTAAACATAATACTGCATGCCTAAGGCACCTGGCCGGTATGTGTTAACAGGTGCGATTTTAAATGTTGTTTCCGGACAAACACTGCTTCACGTATGCCGCATGAGTAAAGAATTTCACCAGTATGCGTTAAGATGT
The DNA here is from genome assembly GCA_946902985.2 of Meconema thalassinum. Classification (NCBI taxonomy): domain Eukaryota; kingdom Metazoa; phylum Arthropoda; class Insecta; order Orthoptera; family Tettigoniidae; genus Meconema; species Meconema thalassinum. The sequence goes on from OX336395.1 coordinate 47,026,408, forward strand.
TAGACTTCTTTTGTTTTTCCCGAGTAAACTTGGTTTTACATATGCTGCATGAATAAGCTTTTCACAAGTATGCAGTAACATATGAGATCACAAATATCCACCCGGAGTATACCTCGCTTCACATATGCTACATGAATAAGGCTTCTCGCCAGTATGCAATAACATGTGCGGCATTAATTGCTCTTTCCGAGAAAACTTGGCTTCACTTAGCCACATGAAGAAGGCTTATCACTAGTGTTACGTGCAAGGGCCCGTCCCATCGTTTCAAACATGTATCTACCCCTGGATGGAATTCATGACATTTTGAATCGAGCGCCTGGTGACTTGATTCCGTTTGTGAACACGAGATAGCAGCTGCTGTCGGACTTCGGGGTTTATTCACGTGGTTCCTTCCTCTCCACTAGAGTATGTTGGTTGTGCCTTATTAAACTCATCCTATTCCAATCATGTATGAAGGCAATTATTATTATACGTATTGAAACAAAAGACTGTATATACCTCGTGTCGCCAAAACATATTAGTGGTGTCGTGTGAATATTATTTGGTTTTCACATTGTCGTAATATGTGGCTAAATTTAATTGGTCCAATTAAAATAAACCTGGTGCATGCTGGGTGGCCTTCTTCGCTTTTTGTCATCCATCTTGTGAATAATGACTTGTGACTGATTGCTGGGAGAAGAACTACGCTTATTGTGCATCTCGCCAGGGCGAGGGCTTTGCCCTCGTCCAAGCTAAATTGGGAATATATCCCAGTTTTTAAGGATACATGAAGTATTAGTGTGCTACTATCATCTATGATAATCGTGTAAATAGTTTCTTCGGCCTTAATATGGAAAGGCGATCTTTGGTGTGCATCTCTTCGACAGCGACTGGCAGCCATCTGCTATTTTAGTTTATTTTTGATTATATAAATCCTTTAAGGATATCATAGTAGTGTTAAAAAATTAATGTTTCCCCTAAAGGTATGTTTTGGCATGTTATTATTTTAAATTATTGGAGCTCCATGTTTTGCATTGTGTACTGAGTGTTTGTTTTGGTTCTGAAAGGTTGACCTTAGAATAGATATGTCACCTATGAAAATGTAAATTTTTGTTAAACTATATCTGTCCGGGGAACACTATTGTTTTTCTTCTTATTTTATTATTTGGCATCTGGCTAAGGCATTTTCTTCTTATAATATTATGGTACTGGCCAGACGAATCTATTAACACCAGGCCTAAATTGGTTCATTAGTTGGTCGGTTTTTAGTCTGATCCGTTGCCTTTAAAAACTATTTGAGCTCGTAATGTCTAGAGTTTGTTTATATCTAGCTGTTTTCTCACTGGAGAAGATTTAATTTTAAAACGTAAATTACGCGTTTAACGTTAATACGTACTGATGTACCTTCAACTGTTCTTGGTCGCCATGGTTACTTGTTGACAGAAGTGCATTATGGGTTTTGTTTTCTGGCGTGTTTTTGAAGTGCACGTTCTTGGATCATGGTGGTGTTGGTTAACTTATTTGTTTTAAATTTTCCTTTGGTTTTCCTTTTTTGGAGTTTTCTTGGTACTCCTACGTTATTCTTTCGTTACCTTGTTTATGGTAATTTTTTGCACTAGTTTTTTTTGATTCTCCAAGGCCCTCATGGTCCAGTTTGGGGAATATGTCTGGTGCTTATTTAGGGTTTATTTGGTTTGTAGCTTTTCATACTCTTACCTCAGGTAATTGTATATTGATACCGGCCTTAAAATATTTTTATTTTCTACAGTGAGAATTCTAGCTGAGATTTTATTTTATTTTTGAAATTTGTCCTGCCTGATGCATGTTCTGTATTCTGGTGGAGGTGTTTTGTAAAATTTTTTCATTAAATTTTTATTTTAATTTTTAAGCAGCTGTTGTGGCATTATTTCGTCGGCAGCAGTTCTGTCGGTTATTGGGGGGTGTCTGTAGAATAGCCTGTGCGTTCCCCTTCTCCACTTTCCTTCCACCACTTTGGAGCTCTTCTGTTGGGTCATGTCATCTGGAGGTGATTTTGGCTGTGGAAGCGACACGGACCTCTAAATAAACGGTAAGTAGGCCCATCCACCCTGGCCGTTCACCGGTGTCAACCAGTATGCGTTAACATGTGAGACTTAAATTATCCTCCCTGAGCAAACTTGGCTTCACATATACTACATGTTTAGCACTTCTCATCAGTATGCAGTAACAAGTGCGGCGTTAAAACATCTTTCAGAGCAAATTTGGCTTCACATATGCTACATGAAAAAAGGCTTCAACAGAATGAAATAACATATACAGCTTCAATAATTCTCTCCGCGAGAACGTGGCTACACATACAGTGCATGTCTAAGACTTCTGGCCGGTATGCGTAAACATGTGCGGCTTTCCTAGCAAACTTGGCTTTAAATATGTTGCATGAGTAAGGCTACTGTCCAGTATGCATTAATATGTGCGGTTCCAACTGTCCTTTCCACGCAAACTTGGCTTCACATATGCTGCATGAATAAGGCTTATCACCACTTTGTTTTAACATAAGAGTCTTTAAATGCCCTTTCTCAGTAAAATTACCTTCATATATGCTGCATGAATTAGGCTTATCACCAGTATGCGTAAGCATATGACTCTTCAAGTTTTCTACCTCAGCAAAGTTGGCTTTACATATGCTACACGGATAAGGCTCCTCATCAGTATGCCTCAACATATGAGTCTTCAAATATCCTTTCCGAGTAAACTTACTTTCACATATGTAGCATGAATAAGGTTAATCACCAGTATGCGTAAGCATATGACGCTTCAAGTGTTTCCCTGAGCAATTGGCTTCAAATACGCTGCATAAATAAGGCTTTTCACCAGTATGCGCAAGCATATGACGCTTCAAGTGTCTTCCCTGATCAAACTTGGCTTCACATACGCTGCATGAATAAGGCTTTTCACCAGTATGCGTAAGTTTGTGACGCTTCAACTTTCCTCCCTGTGCAAACTTGGCTTCACATATGCTACATGAAAAAGGCTTATCACCAGTATGCGTAAACATGTGACTTTTCAAGGATCCTCCCTAAGCAAATTTGGCTTCACATATGTTGCATGAATAAGGTTTATCACCAGTATGCGTAAGCATATGACGCTTCAAGTGTGTTCCCCAAGCAAACTTCGCTTCACATACGCTGCATGAATAAGGCTTTTCACCAGTATGCGTACGCATGTGACTCTTCAAGTGTCCTCCCCGAGCAAACTTCGCTTCACATACGCTACATGAATAAGGCTTTCCACCAGTATGCGTAAGCATGTGACTTTTCAGGGATCCTCCCTGAGCAAACTTGGCTTCACATAGGCTGCATGAATAAGGCTTTTCACCAGTATGCGTAAGCACGTGACGCTTCAAGCCTCCTTCCTTAGCAAACTTGGCTTCACATATGCTACATGAAAAAGGCTTCTCACCTTTATGCGTAAGCATGTGACCTTTCAAGTGCCTTACCTGAGCAAATTTGGCTTCACATATACTGCTTGAATGTGGCTTATCACCAGTATGCGTAAGCATATGACGCTTCAAGTGTGTTCCCTGAGCAAACTTGGCCTCACATACACTGCATGAATAAGGCTTCTCACCAGTATGCGTACGCATGTGACTCTTCAAGTGGCCTCCCCGAGCGAACTTCGCTTCGCATATGCTACATGAATAAGGCTTTTCACCAGTATGCGTAAGCATGTGACTTCAGGGATCCTCCCCGAGCAAAGTTGGCTTCACATATGCTACATGAATAAGGCTTCTCTCCAGTATGCGTAAGCACGTGACGCTTCAAGTCTCCTCCCAGGGTAAACTTGGCTTCACATATGCTGCATGAATAAGGCTTATCACCAGTAGGCGCAAGGATGTGACTATACAAGTGTCCGCCCCGAACAAACTTCGCTTCACTTTTGCTACATGAATGAGGCTTATCACCGGTATGCCTAAGCATGTGACTCTTCAAGTGTCCTCCAAGAGCAAACTTGGCTTCACATATGCAACGTGAGCAAGGCTTCATGTGTTGTGCGATTTTATTCCCTTTTCCAGATACAGTTGCAGTCGAAAGTCCTCCAGTATGACACAATGCGTAAATGTTCCCCACAACAGGATTTGAAGTATTTGGACATATTACCTGAAATCATTGGTATAAATGTATTGCACTGCGCTATTAATTCAATTGAATTATCTGAAAATAGCGAACGAAACTGTCAAGTTCCACAGATCTAACTAATGAAATGATGACACTGCCAACAATAAAAATGTTTCGGGCTCAAAAATAATTATTTTGTATTTCCACTCGCTTAGTTGAAATATCACCATTAAAATGACAGATTAGCTCTTGCTTGAAGATAAAATGACATTTCATATTTTAGAGTCATCATTTTCAGTTTGGGGGAAATTCGGGGGAAATTTTGTTTTGGGAGTTGTCACACCTGTTAAATAACAACAAACAAACTTTCTTCAGCTGTTTGTAAGTTATAAAAATAGATATTGTTGCTGTGACTGTGCATTTCATATTGTATCTGCTGTAATTAATACAGAAATTCAGGTTTAGCAGTGCTTTTAAAGTGTATATTTTCTCAACATGCCAGGAAAATGTCTAAATAAAGTGAATAATTTTTGTTAAATTTGTGGTGAAATAACATTTTCGTCACAGAAACGCAAACTGACTGCTCTGGTGAAGACTGCCTGTCACTAATATTTCGGTATGAAAGTAGGTGACCAGGAGAAGTCATGGGCTCCACATATATGTTGCAGCGCTTGTTCAGTTACACTGCGAGAATGGCTGAAAAATAAGAAACGATCGGTGGCTTTTGCAATGCCTATGTTTTGGCGGGAGCCTAGAAACCATACAGATGACTGCTATTTCTGCTTGACTCCACCTATAAAGGCAGGATTGTCTATGAAGAAAAGAAGAACAGTTCAGTACCCGAATATTCCATCTGCCATTCGATCCTTTCCACATTCAGATAGTTTACCAGTTCCTACTCCACCCAAAAATTGTGTATTTGAAGTAGACAATGAAGACAGTGTGGGACAAGAAGGAGAAGAAGAAGAATCCAACAAGCCTTTCACATCCCGTGACCCTGACTTTGTAGAATAAGATGATAAGCCGCACAAACTGAGTCAAGCGGAATTAAGTGATCTCATTAGTGACCTTGACTTGTCAGAAGAGAAGGCAGAAATTCTAGGTCTAGACTACAGCAATGGAATCCTTTGGAACATGATGTTAAGAGTCTCACAGTACAGAAAACGTCACAGGGATCTGCTTCCCTTTTTTTGAAAAGAAAAACAATCTTGTTGTTTGCTGCAACATTAATGGCTTGAAGAAATGTTTGAATTTGAACCATGATCCAACTGAATGGAGGCTATTCATAGACTCCTCAAAGCTTTCACCAGTATGCCAAACATGCCAAAATAGTGATACGGCGGTATATCTATTTAGCGTTTGGCATGGTACATCTAAATAATTACAAGCTAAGGAACACATTAAACATATAGTGTACATTAGCATTAAAAAAAACAATAAATATTAATATCAATTTTGTTGAGGAGACATATAAACAGATAAAATGTTCAGATTTTTTTTTCAGATTTAAGAAGTAATATATCAAATTGAAATCAAATCAAGAGCAGGCTGCGTTGCATCATGCAAGTCTTTCAGGTTTCCATTATGTGCTCGAAGGCTGCAGTCCTTCACAATATGTTGGATGGTCTGTTTTTTTAATCCACAGTCGCACTGAGGTAAGGAAGCCTTATTCCGCTTGTATAAGCTGCCAGTGCAGACCCCATGTCTCGTTCGAATTCTGTTGAGCGACTTCCATGTATGGCGTGGTAGTTCCATGCAAGCTGGTTTCTTGATAGAATCAATGAAGTTTATATATTTCTCACGGAATATATTGACGCATTTCTATTTTGCGCCTCGAGTAAAATCTAAGATGAGTGTCTGTTGGAGGTGCATGAGATCACTGATGTAATGGTTCTTAGTTTCACCGCTAGAGACCACCTGTGTACTGTTTCTGCAGTGGTGACCGATCGAAGCGCGACCTAGCTGTGACTGGTAAAATCTTCTCCTCGTGCTGGTATCTTGCGTTTTTGTTGTCATGAAGATGTGGTTTTGTACGGCATGAAAATGAAGGTCGTTAATTAATTTTGTATAAAAGCAACTTGGAGTTGGACTTTAACTGAGACAAGATGTATTATGTTACGACAGGGCAGCTCGTCGGAAAGCCAATAGACTGGGGCTTTTTGGTACTTCCAATCCTTACTTCGGAAATATGGCCTACTCCACTAAAAGTACGTTTGGAATAGCTTTGAAATATTAAGATAACTTCGGTTTGTAAAAGGCAAATCAGTGATTACTTTAACTTCGTGTGCTCTGAAATGGAAAAGGGGTTTATGACCAAGAAATATGAGGTTTGTCTGATATGTTTGTGTTCGTCGCAATTGGAGTGCCTTTATTATTAAATTTAATATGTAGTCCATGCTACTTAAAGGAACCTCTGATTAGTCGTCATGATTATGTTAGGCATGCTTCGAATATTGTGAGATGGTGCGAGTAAGTATTTTGCTCGGTATTGGTCAAGGTAATGTACTATGCCCTTGTTTTATTTATGTACACACGTGTTAGTAAGTTCTTAAATATTTCTATTTTGGTTCATCCTGTGAGTTTTCGAGCAGGGTTGCCATTCACGTTGTCTTTGTGGAATGGTTTTTTATGTATGTTTTGTTTGTAATTATCTCTCGGTCCCTTTTCTATGAAGTATGCCTTCGGGCCTGTAATTCTTTATTTTATTCGTATGGGAAGTTTTGTGATGAAATGATCTTTGCGTTGAGTTAGTCTTTTGTCTCCTTGTGGACGGTTTGTTGTTGCTTACAAGACTGAGTGCTTGTCAGCTGTTACGGAAACAGTAGAAGGAGTGACCTGCCATGAGAGTTCATGAGAGGTTTTTGATTTGATGTCGATCGGCTTCTGGATTCTGATTTTAAGGGAATAATTAGGGAACGATGAGCAATTTGTCCTATAGGACATTATCCCTATTTGTGGATATTATACGACATCGTGAAGAATTGATCCTACTAAATGATTGTTTTATGGATCAGATCTACGAATACTGTAATTGAGGGGTCCCTTCTAATATCGAGCTTCTTGTTGGCAACTACCTTGAAGGGTAAATAATATTGGAGAAAAATAGAATTACTGACGCTTAAGAAGGTTGATCATGACATTTCTAAAAACGTTTTAATGGTTAAAGCGAGAAAACCCACGTAAGAAGTAAGTAATGATATATTTGTCATATCCACACCTTTGCATGTTAATTTATATTGTATCTTTGAAATGTTTATGACTTGTAAGTGTTATGCATGATTAATAGAGGTTATATGTCATTCTTATACAGTGTATTATTTCTGGGCGCTGGGTTTCTCAATAGTTCCATGGTAGCAATCCTCTGGGGTATAAATAAGTGGCCTGGCCGTACACATTGTAAAAAGAGGGGTAAAAAAGTGGCGCATAAATAATTCCATACCTCAGACCACTTGTTGTCAACCTGAAAATTATTTAACTGTAGAGATACCGCTGTTAGGATTGGTGGTCGGCGGGATTTCAAGCGACTTATCTTTACTGTTGGTTTGCCAGAATGAATAGGAAGCTGTGAAGTGGAGAGTATCTTTTGATATTCCTCAGGAGAGAGTTTTGTCTATGCAAGTCAGGTGGTGCAATGTGACTTAGAGGTGAGAGCCAGTACAGAGGAGTGGTCCTGATGCAAGTTGATAATATCCTCATCTCCGAATTCAATTGGACATCAATCTGCTTCACACGTGGACTATTAAGCCACACCGGTGTACAGTATTCATCAGCTGAATAGACAAGTCTTAAAGCAGAAGATCGTAATGTTGTTGCAGTAGCTCGCCATGAGGTTCCACATAACTTCTGAAAGATGTCATTGCGTGATCTTAGTTTTGCTGTAGCGTTCTTCTTGAAGTGTGCTTCTTGAAGGACAAAGTTCTCTCGAGAGTAACGTCTAAATATTTTGAAACATTTTGTTGATGGGGGACTTTCTCATTAAAGATGACATTCAGCTTTGTATTTGCCAACCTGTTGATTATGTGGAAACAATGAGCTTCAGTCTTACTAGGATTCGGTGATAGTCTCCATTTCTGAAGTATTCATTCATAATGCTTAGATCTGAGGAAAGAATCTGTTTGCTCTTCGTAAGAGTTCTTTGTTGAGTTGTCAATGGCAGGTCATCCGCATAAATGAATTTTCTCGATTGCGTCATAGAGAGATTTGATGTGTACAAGTTAAAGAGCACTGGAGCTAAAAGGGATCCTTGTGGGAGTCCATTGTTCAGTTTCATATGGTTACTTATTTTGGTCCCAACAACCACTTGGAAATATCTTTCAGACAACATATGTTTATAAGATTGTTCATAGTTTGACATGATACGCATCAGTTTGTAGAGTAATCCATCCTTCCATACCATGTCATAGGCTGCTGTAAGGTCAACAAAAGCAACAGTTGTATTAAGTTGTTTTTGACACCCAGCTTCTATATGACTGGTGAGATTTAGTACGTTATCTGTGCAGCTTCTTGGTTTAAAGCCTGCTTGTTCACAGGTGTTACTTAATGAATAATCGAACCAATTCGGTTAAGGATGAGTCTTTCCAGAAGTTTGTAGCAACAGCTTAAGAGAGCTATCGGTCGATAGCTATCTGGTTTATCCTTTGGCTTACCAGGTTTCAATACAGCTATGACTTTCGTTTTCTTGAAAGCGTTTGGTAGTTTGCCAGTGATCATTATATAAGAAAAGAAAGCAACAAGCCATTTACGAGTCTTGTTCCCTCAATTGACAAGGAATTCAGGATGAATGCCATCAAACCCTGGTGATTTGCCTGTTTTAACATCCTAAAGTGCTGTATTAATCTCAGCTAGTGTGAAGCCATTGGAATATTCTGACCGGTAGATTGCATTTTGCTAGAGGTTGGTTAGTTCTTTCTTAATGTTTCTTGTATGTTGCTTATGCGATGGTGCCCTGGACAAATACATTATTCTACTGGCTATTTGATCTGGTGTTACATGTGGATCATCACGGTTAGGTGGGGAACATCCTCCCAATGTCCTCAGCAGGCTCCACGTTCCTCTGCTTGATCTTGTTAAGTCTAAGTTCTCTGTCTTTTGTAGCCAGGTCTCTCTGCGAGCTTTATCTAAGCTCTGTAACAATTCGGTAGCAATTTTATGATCATTGGTGGTTATTTAAGACTGGTATAGTTCTTCACAATCCGTGTTCCATCCTGGAATGTACTCTTTGCGAAATCCTCTTGGCGTGCACATTTTTGCCGTAGATAAGACAGCTTCTACAAATCTTTCATACTTTTCACTCACAGGGGGGATCCAGGTAATAACTTTATCAAGTTCACTGGATAACTTGCTCCAGTAAGATTTTCTAATTTTCTTGGTTTTGGAATGGATCTGATTATAGGTATTTGAATTCCTACTTTAACTAAAACTGGCCGATGTTGGCTATTTGGAATATTCCCAAGAACAGTCTTCACTGTGGCAAGAGGTTGACATTTGGAGTTCTGACTAACAAAAAGAAAGGTCAGGGTTTTAGTTTTTCTTCTAGGCCTTTTGTCCTTTGAGTGAAATACTAGACTAAGGTTGTTAGATTCAAGCCAATTAACAATTCTTTCATCATTCTCATCATCTTCATTGTAATTACACATAGTATGGTGGCTATTTAAGTCTTCGATGTATATGCTAGGATGAGGTGGGGTTGGGATCACTTCAGCAGACCAGTTTACTGCAGGTGGCTTGTAAACATTTGTTATCGTAATGTTGTCAATTTTTATCACGATAAGTGAACATTTTCTGAGGTGTCCACAGAAATCAAATTTGCATTTTCAATATTGTTGCGTATGTAAGTAGCACAGCCGTAAGTATGGTGATAAGTAGGAAGAATTCATATCCTGCAACACGCCCCCTTCATTTTAAATTTTCCTCATTATCTATATGTGTATCCAGTATAACAGCTACATCCACATAGTTTTCAAGGATATTCGGGAGAGAAATTGCCATTTAGATCAACTAAGTCCTTCAAAATTAATTTGCATGATTCGTAAGTTGTAACCAAGATGTCTTACTTGTTGTAGCTGATGCAGACCAATGTATGTAGACTGAAATTCGTTGTCATTGTTGTCTAAATAAACGACGTTATAGAAGAATGAAGACGTGCATTGTAAAAGTAAATGACGCCGATGTTTAACTACGATGATTGTTGACAATTACGTGTAAGTTAACAAGGCAAGTTTTGAGTAAATACACCAATTGCAATCAAGAATCAAAATGTTAGGAGATCAAAGAATAAACCATGTCCACTCTACCTGTGTCTGCAGTTAAATACCTGCATAAGTTTATATATAGTAACGAAGGCAATCGACAGAACCGTAAAAGGTAACGAGGGTTCAAAGAATTTCATTTTTCGGAAGGTTCCACTGAATATGATGATAAGGTTAAGTATGCTCTTGACAATTTTGCTGAACGTGATTTGAATACAGTATGCAATGTGCTTACGTTTGGGGTTTGAGGGAGATAAAGAGAAGCTAGTGAAGCGTATTTTAAGACATGTCATTAAAATAGAATTGCTATCAAACCTCGAATACAACGGGGATGATAAAGACGATGACAATGATTAGGATTAATAAAGTGACGACTGAGATGATGAATACGATGTCCAATGCAGTTCACGCTTGGGAGCTAGGGGGAATTCAAGTCAGCTCACTAGCAATAAGAAGAAAGTAATATACAAGACAGAAACATCAGCAGAAGACCATTCCTCATTTGAAAACGGGAAAATTCAGGCCGCAAATTTGCGCTAACATTTCGAGATGTGGAAGATTCTATTTGCACCACTGATGGTAAAGGAGATTGTACAGTCAGAAAATGAATTATGAAATTTGATGAAACAGCTATTCTGATGGGATGGGACGACATCACAAGTTGGTATTTGCTAAGAAAACATTGTCTGGTCCAGCAAAACTATTCATTCAAAGTGAAACTGGTTTAACAACATGGAAGAAATTAAAGGCCGCGTTAATAGAAGAGTTTGATGTCAAGATGAGCAGTTCAGAACTACATAGACTACTGACTAGGCGGAAGAAGTAGAAGAAGAAGAAACATTTCATGGGTACCTGCTTGTAATGAAAGAGATTGCACATCGAGGTGAAGTTGATGATGACTCCCTGGTACATTACATTATCGAAGTATGGTATAGAAGACGACTCTGAAAGTAAATTGATTTCGTATGGGGAAAAGAATTTCAAGACTTTTAAGGAAAAGCCGCGAGACTATGAGTTCATAGGTGAAAGACAGAACACAAGGGTTTTGAAGAAAGATGGAACACAGATACCTACTTCGATAGACAAGACTACTGGAGCTGTTGAAGAAAAGCATAAAGCACAGAGATGATTCAACTGCGGTGAAGCTGGCCATAAATCGTCGAGTTGCCGTTACAAAGACAGTCTGAAATGTTATAGATATAATAAATTTGGTCATAAGTCGGTGGAGTGCAAGACAATAGATGGTTGACATTTATCTTGTGACTCTTGATACAATGAAGATGCTGGCAATAATTGGAAGTGATGTTCTACAACCAGGATAATTAGTGATAAATTAAAATGGCATCGAATTTCCAAGCCAAAATCAGATATATTTCTCATGCAGAACGAAGTTGATGAAGAGCAGCCATAAGATGTAGGTGAGTCTACAAGTGATGACTACAAGCATCAAGTAGAAGATTTCCTCCCATGAACCTGCCAAAACGAAAAGTTAGGAAGTCGAGTTGATCATTACGCTTATGAATGAGCATCCAGTTTTCAGTAGACCACGACGACTCGCTCCTGCAGAAAAAGATGCTGTTGACGACCACGTGAAGAAATGGCTAATAGGCATCATTCAACCGAATTATTCAGAATACGCTAGTCCTGTAGTGGTTGTGCGTAAGAAAGGTGGCTCTTATCGTTTGTGTATTGACTATCGTAAAATAAATATGATCATCCTAAAGTGGGGTCTCAAAGTAGAAAATATACCGATTTTGTCACTCACGCCAGTCAATTCCAGTTCCGAAAAGCACAATTTGGTTTGTGCAACTCACCAGTAGTGATCCAACGTTTCATTGACTGTGTTTTACGATCATTGGTGATTCAAGGTATAGTACTTATGATAATGGACGACTTAATAACTCCAGCTAAAGATGAAATAGAGGCATTTCGCCGCTTGAATACGCGGCTAGAGGTAGCTAAAGATTATGGCGTTGAACTGAACAGAGAAAAATGCCATCGACTGAAGAAGAAGATTGATTTCTTGGGACAAGTGGTAGAGGATGGACGACTCTATCCGTCAGCAAAGAAAACTACTGCAGTAATGAAATTTTCGGAACCAAGAAATGTGAAACAAGTGCAATCTTTGCTTGGTTTAAATGGATATTTCAGGAAGTTCATACAAGAACACTCTGTTACTGCGAGACTAAGCAACTTGCTGAAGAAGGATGAAGCATTTCAATTTTCTAAAAAGCAGAGAATTTCCTTTGAGAAATTGAAGGAAGCTTTATCAATGAATCCTGTTTTAAGCATGCGAACTTCATGCTGATGCAAGTAAGCTTGGATATGGGACCGTGCTGAGGATGAGGATGATCAACTACATCCTGTACATTACATGAGCAAAAGGACAACACCACAATACGAAAACTATCACAGTTATGAGCTAGAAGTATTAGCCATCATTGTTGCATTGAAGAAGTTTCGAGTGTATCTTCTGGGAAAAGATTTCAAGATAATCACAGACTGTGTTTCTGTCCAAAAGACGATGCATAAGAAAGATCTAACACCTACGGTTGCCAGATTGGCTTTGATGTTGGAGGAGTACAGATATACCATCGAAGAAAGAAGTGGAATGAGGATGCGACATTTCGATGCTCTGAGTCACCATACTGTCTTATAAGCAGTTCTTGATTCTTTGGTTGTCCGAGTGAGGAAAGCACTCCAAGAAGATGACGGTCGTAACGCCATCAAGGAGATATGCCAGGAGCGATCTTACAAGGTTTTTACGATTCGAGAAGGCATATTTTTCAAATTCCGAAAAGGTCATGAAGTTTAAGTTGTACCTAAAGCGATGCAACATGAAATTATTAAAAGTGTCCACGAGAGAGGTCATTTCTCTGTGAGGAGAACAAAAGAAAATCGTAAGTGTCATATCAAATTGTGTTAATTGTCTCTTAATTAACAGAAAGACTGAAAACAGGCAAAGATGTCTGCATCCTTTGTGCAAGGAAAGTGTGCCGTTACATACATATCACGTAGATCATATTGGACCATTGGAATCAAGTTATAAAGGATATCGTCACATATTTCCGGTTGTTGATAGTGTAACAAAGTTTGACTGGCTTTACCCTACAAAGTTTATCACTGTGAAAGAAGTCACTGCCAGATTTAAAGCACATATGTAAATCTTTTAGAACCCTGTAGATATAATATCTGACCGAGGATCAGCCTTCACATCTCATGAGTTTGAAGATAATTGCAAAATTGAAAACATTAAACATGTGCTCATTACAACTTGATTACCACGATCGAATGTCCAAGTAGAGATAAATAACTCTGGGATTACTTCAGTTCTAGCAAAGCTTGCAATATCTGATCCGACAAGTAGGTACAAGCATGCTGAGGCTGTGCAACAGGCCATTAACTCCACATACAATCGAAGTATTAGAAGGACGCCATTTGAACTAGTGACTGAGTCAGAATGAGACACAAGACCGACTTAAGGAACGCTGAGTTCATTCATGAAGAACTACTACTAGAAGAATTTGAAGGGAAAAGAGAAAATCTGAGGAAAGATGAAAACAGCAGATTCTCTAAGTCTAGCAAGAAAATAAGAAGTCTATCAATAGACATCACCGATAGGCTAGACAGTACATGCTGGAGATCTGGTGGCCATAAAGCGTACCCAGACAGGACCCTCACTCAAAGTAAGACATTTCTTGGACCTTATCGTGTAACTAAAGCGAAACCCCAGGACGCTTATGACGTGTCAGGAAGGTGAACATGAGGGTCCCAAACAAACCTCAAGCTGTGCGGAATTCATGAAGCCATGGTCATGTGTCATCCAGGACAGATGACCAGTAGGATGGCCGAATATGGGAGTGTTTCAAGAAGGCAATGAGGAGAATAAGAAAAGAAGAAACAAGAGGGAAACGTTCGAGGAGTAGATGTTGTGTAGTAAAATTGGTTTTTTAAGTAAATAAATAAATATCTCCCTAAAATCCCACAAGAGCAGAGTGGTTCAACAACCAATTACTATTTAGTTTTATGACACCCGACTAACATTACAATTCTCCTAATGGTCGATATTTCTCTGCGGCCTGCCAGTGAGAGAGCAATGTAAACTAAACCATGGGCCAAGCACGGGAAAAGCGACCATCATCACTTCCGCGCCACATACTAAGGACCTGTGATGGCTCTGAAATGTGCAGGTGTTCGCTTAACCCACGGCTACCTCGATCACATCAGCTAGCCACGTGCGTTTCCACTGCATTGTGGGTAGCGGAAACATTACGTTATGTAACTATGAGAATTAGGAATATTGTCACGTTCTCGCGGTTATGGGCTGTTCTCAATGCACCGTGCATTCTTAACACTCACACTGGCATTTCATTGACATCTGTGGACTAATCAGTGAGGTGTTTACACTGGTATGATTAATATACCCTCATCCACAAATTGGTATTGATTTCAAGCTAAAAATTAAATTTTTAAGTAGCTACCATTGGCTGGAATTTACCCAGTTAAATGTTTCGCAAGTGTATTTTCACCATCGTTGCCAATTTTAGGGAAATAGTTGCCTCAAAGAACAACCAGTTACTATGTGGAAAAGAAAATTTAAAGTTTTCTTTAATTCAAATTCCATGTCAGTAGGACTAATAGTTCATCAGCCATGAGCCAATGCAAGTGAGAATTCATTTAGCTGTTCTCAGCGGCGTAAATATTTGAGGTTTCTTCTTAAACTTTAGGGGTTCGGAAATCATGATCATCACATTCTTGTGTTCTAATGTGTGATTAAATCTGTCTATTAACCTATGTTATTAGGGTGTCCGTAGTAGATTGTGTATATGTAGCTGAAGGCAGGAGTGTTAAGGAGGTGGCAGTGGTCTTAAATTTCGAAGCATTCAGCATTTTAGATGAAGTAAAAATGGGATGCCATGGAAAACCACTTCCAGGAAGAGTTATAGGTTGGTCTCGAGTAGATGATAAAGATTTGAAAATTAATACAACAAATATGCCAACACTCTTTATTTTGTATAAAATAATCCTACCTGAAAATTCATTCCGCAGGCGCTTATTCAGTTAGTAAATTTCGTTTCTGAGAATTTCAAATTCTCTCTTATCATATCTTTAGAAAGGAAAGTCATGTTAACAATGACATGAACTCAATACGATACGGGTTTCCTCATTAGTGGATCAATTAATACTGTTTTAAGTTTGTCAAACGTAAGAATGAGGAATGACGTAACAGAGGTCTTTGACGGGATACGTGCGGTGGCCTGAGTGAGTCTGATTATCCCTTTAAACCAAGGTGGTGACAGTTCGAACGCTTGATTTCCTGAATATACAGAGTAGCTTGCTTTCGTTCTACAGATCATTATGTCGTCGTCCAACCTGGCTACGTACCATTGGATAAAAATGGTCCTTTTACGGACCAAATAAAAAATTACTGGTTGGAACAGGTACGTAAGTGTAATCGGCTTTAAACAAAAAAACATGTACCAGCCACCAGGCAGCTTACCTGACGCAACACCAGAAATGCTTGAATTAGCCACCTTAGCTACTGATATTTATAATGAATTACTGGCACGTATTGAATCTATTCGTAGCCCCCATAGACACCTGTCCAAATGTAAGGTGTTCTTATTCGGAGCTGTGACTGTTTAAAACATGCATTATAGTTGGGATTATTGAAATAACACTACCGGTAATGATTTCTACTGCATTCGCGAGCATGAACTCCACGGCAAAGTTGTACTAAGGCCGTAAAGCAGCAGGAAGTAATATTTTTAGGATGACTATGATATACGCGTTAGTTCGGTTGCCTTTCCCCACCCAAAAAACAAAGGGCTGGTGAACCACTCTGTATGTGCAATCCACATCAATTTCAAAAGAATTGCTGATAATGGGCAAAGGGTAATTATTTCCACAGACCCATCTTATATAGCAAAAGTCAGCCTAGTCTTTAATCAGATCAATAACAGAAATTATTGAATGATAACGGATATTGTGTCCTGACTCACACTTCTTCGGCGAGTGTATAAGTTACTTTTCTCCCACATTATGTCGCTTTAACAGATTGGCTGCGCGAGGCTATAATGATTATTTAATGGAATCCGGGGAACTGAAGACCAGCTGGCTAACAAAATTACGTGCTCGTACATGCTATATTCCCTACCGAATAGTAATTTTGGATTTATGGATTATGGTGGACATTTTGGATATGCAGGCCTTGTGCTCCACAGTTGAATACATCGCAAATGAATGGTTACCACTATTTATGTTTAAAGAAATTGTGTGGAGATGAGTGGTTACTTTTATGTTCCAAGAAAAAGTTAGATACTTTAAATAACTGTGGCTGGTTATAATGTACAGAAAGTGGAAACCCATAAAGATTAACCACAAAACATAGCGCACATTTATCCAACTCTTGGCTCACAACTACATGACTCCCGTCTAACTTCGTACCGTACCAGGGAACATAAAATATACTTGAACCCACTCCTTCGAATAAATTTCATAATATCTCGACCTGTACTTAACCAACAAATTCACAAGTGGTGGATTTGTGTAAGAGATTTCAATTCATTCACAAACTGATCGGCTTGTTTATGTAAATTCGTACATGCTCGTGCAACGTTGAGGTGAGTTTTCACATAGGCGGTGTATATGCTGTGAGACAGAAATACATTAATTATTTATTTGATTCATCGGCCTTCAGAAAGGTTTTACGCCGCCCTTCTTGTAGCCCACTCCTGAGCTAATAATTCCATATCCACATAACTACCGCACCCTGCATCCGAAGCAACCCATTCACAATATTCCACATTGGTTATCGCTTGGAGTTCTTGTCGTTCACCCATCCTTCCTTAACAAGTGTAATTTTGCTATTCCTCTAACCTCAATATGCGCCATACAAAGCTGTATATTGTCTTCAACTTTCCTCCCTTACTCGTCTTAATACTCTTTATCAGGTACTTTACCTACCATTTCATTATGCATTACTCTCCTGCACCATACTCAAATATTTCTATTTTCCTCTTTGCTAGAGCACAAACAGTCCAAGTTTACTATCCGTTTAGCGCCACGCTCCAGACAAAGGCTTCAGGAATGACTTGTTATTACCTAGACCTATATTTCATGTCAACAAATGTCAAATAGGTTATGAATATTCCCGAATGGGAATATGATGTTATTTCCGTTTGAGCACATGAATTATCAATTAACATGATAATATTGGTATGTGCTAGCCACGCGTATTGGTGAGGTGTGTCTGTACCAACTGACGAGCCCAACGGCACACCGGGGCGAAACGCTGTCATTTTATGTTTGAGTTAACCGGACCAATATTATCATGTTAATTGATAACAGATGTCAACTCAAACATTATATCTCATTTGCTTTGTTCATATTGTTGTATCCCTAGGGTACGCTACCCCCAACCCCTAAATAAAATATCCAACAAATCAAAATTCCAAACATTTAATCTAAAAACCTACAAATTAGAACTACAAGATTACAAGACTAATAATTATCACCTACATGAGCCCAGGTAGCCTCATATCCCAGGCAACGACCCTAGAAAGGTTTACGACTTGGTAGGAATGCAAGGATTCCGCCGACCTAGCACAAGAAACCTATAAGAACCCCGGAGGTCATACACCCAGGATCACTCAGTTTATCTTAGTGCTACCGACGTGACGAACCTCTGCTGTTGGCTGAATGGGTAAGTGTCTCAAGCGATCAATACACTCACCATCACACTACACTCACATCCCCCTGTGCTTGGACTGTAATTAATATTATTTGCTATCTTTTGAACTGCTATTTGCCAGTGTACCTCTAAATCGAGGTACAGATTAAATTTAAAAGTACTAGAAGCCACTGGTCTTATTCTTTTATTTATTTAGCTAATAAGATCCTACCCTATTAGCTTCCCTTTTAGGTAGGCCCTAGAATTAGCCTTACTGTTTATTGTTTAATTGCTTCTTGACTTTAGCCGAGCGCTATTGCTCCACGCTGACACCAGCGGATTTCCCGTTAGCTCGCCTGCCTACGACTCGCCGCAGACCGCGTGACGCAGCTGTCGCGCACAGAGTAATAATTTAATTACCTTCCCCAAATACCCCCTCACTAGAACTACCCCGTCAAGCAGTACCTTGGGGAGTTCTCCTTGCTGATCGCACTGTCGATCTCAATTCACTAAGTACTCCCTACCTCTTACAGCAGTTGCCAAGCTCGCTCCCTATTTAGACTAATTTCATCCCTTAGGTTAATTATTTGTACAGGCCACCCTAACAGGAACCTTACAAATGGTAGAGGCGCCGAGTACCGCGACGTTGTATTAAAACAACGCCTAAGGGGGTGCAAACAACGCACCTTTGCGGAAAAGATCCCTAAAACCTCATACTAGCCAAGCAAACGCCACCCAAAATTGGGAATTCTTTTTGAAATAAGGGTCCAGTAAGATTTTTATACCCACCCAGACCCGCCCTAACAGAGATACGTTCATTAACGCCACCCTTATAAAATAATCAGCCACTTGAAATCCCAAATTTGCTACGCCCACACTATATAGTTCATAAAGGGTCACATTAATTAATTGCCCACCCAGTTCGATCCACAGTACCTTATATAGTAGTGTAAAAATAATATTTCATTTACTACCCCCTTTCTTACACCATGGCACCTCATGCCGAAACACCTACTTCACAAGGGAGGGTGTACCATAGTAATACAAATAGAAGTTCCGAGTTATTCTTTTTTCTTTTACGAAGCCGGCAGCGCCGAATGCTAAAGGTGCAATTCCGCATCCAAGCAATGCAGGCAAGGGTAAGTGCGGCACAGATTAAGTACATCCGCACCCCCACCGATAGGCGTAAAACACTCCTCGCCCGGGCACACCGGAATTTACACACGATCCACAGGGCGCTACAGGCAAAACACACGAAAACACTGAGGATACATACCAAAATGGATAGGGTCTATGGTCACCTCAATTATACAGCAAGCCTTCAACCCGTTAAGGCGCAATATGCGAGGCTGGATAACCACTTCACACGGATCATTGCCGAATATCGGCGGCTGAGCGCCCAGTTGCTACAGATATACCAAATTACTTCCCAGTACGAAATACAGCGGGCATAATCAGTAAAATTTTTGCCACACACAATAACATGCTCAGTATAAACCAATAGCGGCATACATTTCCACCCCTGTGGACAAATAATTAAATTCACGCAGCTATACTGCCCCTTCTCACACATCAAGGTGAATACTGCCACCGCGACAGTAACGGAACAGGCCAGGGAATTCACCCGGCAATACGCCGAGATATGGCAGCGTTTCCGTCAGCTCCAGGCATACTTTATTACATTTGAGCTGTTAACACACCCACCTACCCGAATGGAAGCGATCAATACAGACAATGCACCAAAAGTAGCTAACACATCCATTCCCCTAATGCCCACTCCTATTAGGAAGGAGAATGCCGTGGCCATGTCACACTCAAAGCTCGCCGTGGGGAACGAGACACACGCAGACACAGTCCCTATGCCGCGTAGTAACATTTCCATCCCCACGCTTCCATTAGGCCCTAGAACCTTAGCGCCTATTTCGGCCAGCCACAGTCCTAAGGTACGCCGAAAAGCCATACTAATTCACCGCACCATTCCGATCACGATCCCCAAAATAGAAGGTAGACTACACAAACCCAAGATCACCCTTCTCCAAACGCCTCGCACGGAGAATGCATCCCCTGAGTGGATACCAGGTGCGAAAGCCGCTTTGGCAATCCGAGGGAGACGATGCCATTATTTGAGATAGGTAAAAATTGAAATTCCCAATTCAGAACACATTATTTCTACATAATTAAAAGTACACTCAATTATAATACCAGTCAAACAGACCACGTAATAGCCTTACGCATAACATAACTCGCTTTCATAGCCAAACTTTCTTTCACACACAATATTTAGGTGTAAGTAGAGGATAAGAAATGTCGAGGTACGATCTGCTCGCAGCAGTCCCACGTAGGCTACCTCCACGTTTCCCCAGTCCCCAGAGCCATAGGAAACGAAAGCATTTAATCACCATTATTAGGGAGTAGAAATATATTTTTCCCACACGTAGTTCGAACCCAGAAACATATAAATTAAAACCAGCGCCCTACGCGATATGGCATTTAGAAGCCATGCTCACAACTGGAAGTCACCGACAGTTCCCAACACTGCATGATACGAAGCTTAATTATAAGTTGCATGTTTAGTTATAAATGTTATAATAATGTATACCAGGTTATATTTCTTGTGTACTATGTCTTTATAGAATAATGAATTTTGTTCACACACACTAGCTTCAGATAGAACACGGCTAGATATATATTTAGTAATACATATGCCTCACATTTCCCATAGGTCCCCATAGACAAGGTACGCCAAATAAACATTGGCAATAGCGCCAAGTGCAATATGGCATATAGTAACCACAATCTGATATAGTGGTCACTACCAATCCAGATTTGGCCCCACAACATAATTAGTCTTCAATTGTAAAATTCCACATAGGAGATACCTACGTAACATTCTTAATAATAGTTCCATATTTATAATATGTAAAGTACATAAATGTTTTTGCAGATAATATATTGTAGACAGGATCTTGCACATGTCATATACAGTGCACGGCAAACGAGGTCAATCCTCTATCCTAACATACGGAAGTAACAAGAGACGTATTGCTCAGTCAGCTATACACGATACCTTCCTAGCAACAGTCTTTTCCGCCCAGTCACGTAGACTACAACGCTCATACATGGCCGTGCGATGCAAAGGGTCATTCACATACATCGAGGCCACATGGCAAACCACAGAAGGATTCCTTTACCATAAGAAGATGTCTACACACTTCACATTCACAGAAACTTATACGTAGCGCACATTTTTACCTACGTAACCGCATTTAGATTTCCACACACGGTCACGAGCATTAGGCGGCCGATTGAAGATCACCTCACCTGTCATAAGGGATTATACAGTGACGTGCCCTTCCTCCACATATATACTCACAGAACACAGTTGAGGTACACCAATATATAACTTAATTGTTTATATATATATATATATATAGTGCACGGATTCCAACAGTCACCCCATATTAAGGCGGGATAACAAGCCGATACACTACATTATCACAGAATAGGCCAATAAGTTATTACATAGGGCCAAAAATAATACATTACGGAACATATAATACGATCTCTATAACGAACGCCATTACTACAGTAGTAGCGAAAGAATATACAGAGCTACAGACAACACAATAGCACAGGTTAGCCGCAGTGCATACACACAATGGAATAACACATACAGGAGCACAGGTTAGCGGCATTTCTGCAATGAAACACAATACTTACACACTCATGCAGATTAACGACCTTTCGCAAAGGCATAGCAGTAGACACACAACAACACAGGTTAGCGGATTTCACTATGGGTCAAAGCAGATTAATACTCATGACAGAGTATAGCGACACTTAGTAGCATTCCGCACACAATTGCGCTACCACACAGGTGGATTATTACCACCACAGCCAATAGGAGGTGGCACAATAACACAGGTTATCATACTGTCACAGCATCAGCATATATAGGTCAACTGAACACACAGTTAGGTAACACTGGGAATAAGGTTGACGTATACTTACACATAATACATATCCCATACACTGTAATCCATAAGATGTTTTTTTCATACATATAAATTCACTTCACATAGGCTACTAAGTAAGGCAGACTCCACACAGACAATGAATCGTGCTCTGCATGCAATGCCAGATGCTTGCGTACACAGATTATCGACACCCGAGACGCCAGTACTCCACGACTCACATGTTATACACAGCACTTATGACGTTAACACATACTCCGTTCCACATCTTTTTATCCTCACAGGGGATCTTTTAAATATTTATTTTCTAAATCACAGTGGAATTGACCACTAAGTACCGTCATAAATATAGACAAAATGAACAGTTTCCATACGAAGCGACTCTTCATCTTAGACAACGGAGCAGGGACCTCATTTAAATTACAGTTATAATTATAATCATCTCATCCTAGCCGACGACCGACTGGACAGCTAGACAACTCTAGATGATTGGGGCTATACCTCTCACAGTCGACCTAGGAACCCATTAATCATCCTCACGCTAAGTACAAGCTGTTCATAATGCTCTACTATATGACGAAATTATATTCGCAATTTTATAAATACTGTCATCATTTCATAAGTGCCACAAGGCTCCAACAGGACCACAAATCCTTACATAGATCCCCTTTAATTTACATCTACACAGTAGAAAAACACTTAGCATTACGATCATCAGTTGGCCACAGTAAACCTACATATTTTCGTTTTGAGGCAACGTGATACGACATGGCACATACATATATATATATATATATATATATATATATATGTCCATTAGTAGCACAATAACGCCATGACCCATAAATGTCCTACAGTAGACCTACGGCGTCAGAAAGCCAAAGGCAGGTTCAGTCCTACTTTCCTGGGTCAAAACACTATAGGATAGGTATCAGCCGTGAGCGTACCGATGTAAATATATTCAGCAACTCATACGTTCATGGTCCATAGCTATTCCACGTTTTCCTAAGGCGTAAATAGAGTCAAGAGCAGGTGTTAGCCTACCCTCCTGGGATCACGATAACGAATGAGTATCGACCATAGACATAATCATGCCGAATTTTATAGATAATGATTAATAACGGCCCGATGATTTTATTTAATATATATAACAACTAAATATCCACTTGATTTCACAAACAGCATATACGAAATAGGAATACATCATCTTCAAAAGAATACATCCGGTTAGGAGAATACACTGTAAAATTCTCACTGCCATACAGCAGAATGCCCGACAAAGGTAGTCCATTATGCTACTCCACGGACCATCCAACATGCGGAATGCAATATTCACTGTGAATATACATATTACTACACCCCGACTTATTTTTTCATTTTCCCGGAGTAGACAGGGGTAAACCACGGAAACACTTTTCCTACAGGGTTACACCCAACATTGCTACACTCACATGGAATCGCTACACGCGTCCACATATTCCCAGTACAAGTTAATACAATTTGTGAATTAAATACAGAATAAATAAATATATTTTATAGACACCATTTTCCATTTTCCCGCAGAAAGGGGAAGTAAAACATTGAAACATTGGTCTATAGATGGACACCCAGCATATTAATGCGCCCCGCATTATTTTTCATTTTCCCGGAGTAGACAGGGGTAAACCACGGAAACACTTTTCCTACAGGATGACACCCAACATTGCTACACTCACATGGAATCGCTACACGCGTCCACACATTCCCAGTACAAGTTAATACAATTTGTGAATTAAATACAGAATAAATAAGGATATTTTATAGACACCATTTTCCATTTTCCCGCAGGAAGGGGAAATAAAACACAGAAACATTTGTCTATAGATGGACACCCAGCATATTAATGCGCCCTGCATTATTTTTCATTTTCCCGGAGTAGACAAGTGCAAACCACTGAAACACTTTTGTACATAGTAGCACCTAGAATTTTTACAGCCACAGAAATTCGCCATATGCTTCCGGACATGTATAACACACTCCAGCATATTACATAAATATTATACAAAAAACACAATAGTTATATACATATCATTTGCCACATTCAGGTACGATATGATGACAGCGTAATCCCATTAGAATTCCTCAATAGAAGGACATGCGTAGCTTCCCAATATACAGACGGACAATTAATACCCTCCACCCAGATTACATAATACATCGGCTGTATAGCTTAAAACGATGTATAAATGATAACCGTTCCATTTACACACATAACACGGGCTTATGACAGTTCATCTACGGAACAATAACAAAGTCCTGTGCTTGACACCCACTCTTGAAGCTCAGGTCCAATCAGAGTGGCGCAGCGATAAACAGGAGCTACTACAGCCCGCCAGCCAATCAATGCTACAGGTAACGCCTCATAGTAGTGATAACTGATATCTCCCATACACACACGTTATCACCAGCCACGCCTCCCACGTTACGGGTAACTAGCAAGCAGCCATAATGAATACAGGCCTAATCTCGCGCACTGGATTCAAACGACACTAGGAGCGAGACATATAATTCTCGGAATACACTACACACAGTAGGGTAACCAAATATTTTTCTTTTAGTTCACCCCCCATCATCCCTCAATACTTAACACCGGGACAGCATATTTCACGGCAAAAAGCCAGTATTCTCGGTGATATTCACACAGCGCCGCGTCACACAAAATACACCATATTTTATCTCTCAGCGGGTTTTAATACACTTTTGCCCTCGGATACACCCTTATATAGACACGCCATCCAACATAGGAAAACACGAGCATGTCTCTGTGACCATATAAATATATAAATCCACTTCCCACTTAGGAGGTTTTAATTTATTTTATTCGCGGTACAGCGATATTATACAAAATATTCTCTTCCAGATTTGGACGAGCAAACCTATTTCAAGCGATAGCACGTTAATATCCCCCCCGTGCATTTTACCCCTCTTGAAATCTATAATTAAAACGCCACAATTAGTGGAATTTATAGCCTAGTTTAACATATAGATGGCATTTACATATACCATCCTCCCAACTAATAGAATGGCAATACACACTTATGAATCCCCTACATTTCCATAGGGTGGATATAATATTTTTTGCAGCGATCAGTCCCCTTTATAGGAAGGACTTACGCCACACATATAGTGCGATGCAATATAACCTGGTTTAGAATATCTATACATAGTATCTCTAGACAGTATCTCTAGTTAAGGGATTATATTATATAATAATCCTAGATGACCAGTTTTTAAATCTAGGCTTTATAGTATATAAGTCTAGTATATATATTACGAGTATGGACAGCAGTCTCATATTATTATTTTGGCTCCAGATGCCATATATTGCGACTAGAGCGTCCAAGCTTCGAAGGACATCGCCCTCCCATTATACATATTAACACTCTACAGATAAACACTTGTACAATTCTCCCTTATTAATGCACGGCACTTGGTAATCATGCAATTACCAGGGTGTACACCATGATTTATCGCTCGTGGCTATATGTTAATCAACATTCGGAACCTAGGAGCTAACAGCTTAGCGCTCCAGGCTTAACCCGCTAACACCAGTGCATGCAATGTTTGATTTTAATAACCAATATTTTTACCCTGCATGTCAATTCAGAGCATAAATGCTACCCTAACTCCTTCAGCACGGTACCTAACAACCACGCTGAACACCCAGATCCTAAACAATAAAATCCTCACCAACACCGGTCGAGAATTCCTACCACTTAACGTTTCCATACATCCCCATAGGACCACGATTCCTTGGACCTATCATACCATCCATTTACCACTACTTACAAATTTTAACATACTTACAACTGCCCATTAACACGGGAATGCCATTCACATCCTTCACATACCTACTAACATGTGAGAAGGAATAATACGCAGCTGACATTAGCTGGATATCCAACGAGCCAGGCGCAATTGAAGTGCACCGTGCCACCACAGTAATCATCCCCCCGTATAACTATGACACCATACACAACATAATACCGCTTGACACTTGCTTTTCATGGTTTGTGCACGGAGGTGCACTTTAATAGATGTGAACCTATTTTCCAAGGGAAAATAGATATTGATAAGTTGATAAGTTGTACCCAGGACTGACGGCAAGGATAGCCCAGGACCTGACATAATAGGACTTCAACGTTGACGACCGACGAGAGGTCATAGTGGTGACGTGTTAGGGCGGGCAAGCGCCAGTGTTAGAGGAAGTACATAACCTATCTTCCCTAGTATAGGGTTCGTTATACCCATTTTTTATGTCCTAACGTCATCTAAACTATACCTGCGGATGGAGGCTTCATGGTTCGATGAGGGAATAAAATACCCCCACATCGGACAGGATACTTCCTCCTTCCCAAGACGACCCCTATGACTTGACATTAGTTAGCATATAAGGCTAAGTAAATGCTCGACAGCGGGAGCAAAGTCCTGCAGCGGCAGGTGAAGATCAATAATAATGAATAATGATGAAATGGAATAATGAATTAAGGGAATACGGAAATAAGGAAATAGTGACAGAATATAATAATGAAAGGCTACAATGAAATAAGGGAATAGTGACAGAATATAACAATGAAATGATGGAACACTAACATGAAATAATGAATATATGATCCCCCGGGCCGAGGTATCTAACACCGATGATCTCTCTGTTGGTACCCCCGGAGGGTATCACCCATGATATACAATACTTGAATTATACGACGAATCTACGATTCTCTCCCTGGCCGAGGTTACAGCTATTATTGTGCCCCAGGGAGAGGAATATATTGATATTGCCTATGTGGCAATATATGAACGCCAAATGCGATCTAACGCAGATGCGTAAGCCCGACAGGAACGGTCCATACCGTTCACGAGATTGTCCTTCAAGTAAGGGACGATAGTATATAGGAAAGGTCCATACCGTTCACGAGATTGTCCTTCAAGGAAGGGACGATAAAGTATAGGAACGGTCCATACCTTTCACGTAATTGTCCTTCAAGGAAGGGACGATAATATATAGGAACGGTCCATACCGTTCACGAGATTGTCCTTCAAGGAAGGGACGATAGTATATAGGAACGGTCAATACCGTTCACACGAGTGTCCTTCAATGGGCCAATGGCACGATGAATTAATAAGGCATAGACAATATTGGATAAAGGAAATAGTAGAGCAATGATATAGGACAGAAATGAATAGGAATAAAGTAAAGCGAAGTTATAGGAAATAATGAGTATGAAAGAATAAAGAAATACAAAGGTGTATACAATGATGAATGAAGGATGAAGTAGAGCAATGATATAGGACAGAAATGAATAGGAGTAAAGTCATGTGACGTTATAGGAAAAAGTGAGCAAGAAGGAATAATGAGATACAAAGATATAGCCAATAAGAAATAAATAATGAAGTAGCACAATGATATAGGAAAAAAAGAATCGGAATACAGTAAGGTGAAGTTATAAAAAAAATAATGAGTAAGAAGGCATAAAGGAATACAAAGATATAAGCGGTAAGGAATAAAGGTTGAAGTAGTACAAGGATTTAGGAGAAAAATGAATAAGAATAAGGAAATGCGAAGATATAGAAAATAAGGACTAATGTATAAACCAAATAGAAAGGTATATGAAGGTATAAAGAAAGTAAATAATAAATGGCCAGTAATAAGTAAAGAAGTGGGCCTTACAATGAACCCGAAGAAAACGAAGCTGATGACCAATGCGTTAGAAGCCCCAATTAATGTGAACGGAGAAACGCTGGAATATGTTGAAGAATATGTATATCTCGGACAGAACATGTCATTTTCAAGTCGTTCAGAGAAAGAGGTCAAACGAAGAATAGGACAAGCATGGAAGAGCTTTTGGTCCCTAAAGTTTATACTGGTTGACAAGACCCAAAAACACACTTTAAAGACTGAAGTTCTGGAAAAATGCGTTATACCGGAGTTACTATATGGTTGCCAAACTTGGGCATTAACATCGAAACAAAGACAAATGATCCAGAGATGTCAACGGAAAATGGAAAGGAAGATACTTCATGTCTCATTGAGAGATAGAATACGGAACGAAGATTTAAGAAGGAGAACCGGCATGAAAGACGCTATGACATCAGCAGACCAGCTCAAATGGAGATGGGGTGGACATGTAGCGAGATTAGATCCTAACCGATGGACGTACAAAATGACGATGTGGGACCCAAGAACAGGAAGACGAAACGTTGGGAGACAAAGAATCAGATGGGCAGACTGGTTCGTAAAATGGGGAGGAAAACAATGGACAAGAACAGCGAAGATGAGGCAGGAGTGGAAAGACCTAGGGAGACTCGCATGCAGTGACCAATAAAACAATGGATCAACTAGAAAGACACCGTTCAGTGGGCATGCAACAAAGCGGTACATATCTCTGGTGTGCAATAAAGGCTTCTCACAGAGCGGTGACCTCAAGAAGCACACTGTTGTTCATACTGGAGTGAAGTAATACACTTGTAGCACATGTGAGAAGTCATTTGCATGGCGGACAGAACTAATGGAACATTGTCTCGCACTCTAATTTGAGGAAACATCATCGTGTTCACTAGGGATTATAACCTTACTGCATCACAAGGAATTCAAAAGGTTCAACTATCTTGCGAAACACTTGTTAATTCGTTCCGGGACCACATGTGCACAACATAGTGAATGATTTGTGGGATGTTAAAGAACGTGTATAGGTATCTGCATCCAAACTAGATGTTAAAACTCCACCGGTAAGGTTTTGTATTGCATTTTAAAAAGACCTATTTGAAACGGTTCAATATACGTAGATTTTACTGAAGAGTGAAGACTTGGCAGTTTCTGTCATTGTTCAAGTGCTTAGACAGGGTAAGCTATGTGCTTAGTGGCAATGGGAAGCTCCCAGATATTGGTTGATGGCTATTATGATTTCCGTAATACTAATGGATATTTGAGGCCTTGATATCGCCAGACTCAGAAATGAAGATTGTTGTAGCGAATGTTATGCCATCGTAATATAATTTACTTAATCTTTAATCAGCTGCACATCTATATAAAAGGCCCAATCAGAAAGAATAACCCCGAATGCTCCTCAGGACTTGCTCACCTGATGAGTTAAAACTGAGCAATTCCCTGCAAAGCAGGAGGCCATAGCCCTTATGGGAATACGTAAGACTATTTATTTATTTATTTATTTATTTATTTAATAAGTATAAATCTATGTTTTATGATTATATTTATGTATTTATTTTTCAGCGCAGGTTGAAAACCTGAGGCGCCAAAACCAGACACAGTGCACATAGAGGTGCATACTTTGCGCACATGCATCGGGAGTAGCTCCATTTTGGGCACTCGCCGAAATTAATAATGACAGTGACAAATGTGATATATTTGCCAAATGAAATGTTTCTCTATATACCTCCACAGGTTCACCCCACAGATGCCGAGGGTAAATACCCTCTAATATGATGATTTTATATGTGCCTTATGGATCCCCACAGATGACGACGAGTTATATGCATTAATAATATGTTTTTTGTACTACACAAATTTCCCGCCCCCACATTTCACACTCACACGGCCAACACAACCCCCCCCCCCCCACATAATACATCTTTCCAGGCGCACATCCGAACCACGGTGGAGATATACCTGTGGGATATCCCCCCCCTGGAGGTCGGATCAACAAACAATTTGACACCTATAATGAGAGGTGCACTACGGCCACACAACTCGCGCCTATTTCTGTAAAGGACGAGTTGTGATGCCAAGATGACTTCGCTCGCCCACAGGGAGCGAGTCATACAATAGCAATAATATAGACAGTTAGTATATAACCTGCAGGTCATAGCCAATAGTTTACGCTTAGGTATTAAGTTAGAGTGCACTCGCCGTAGTGTTAACATGCATAGAGTACAATATTGTGATAAATGAAAAGGGTTAACAGTGGTATAGTTGCGCAACGTTAGTATTGATAGAATATTAATATAATTAATGGAATTTTGTTTTACTATATAGAATATGGGTATAATTAATAGAGTTTTGTTTTTATAGAATATTGGTATCATTAGTAGAGTTTTGTTTTGTTTTAAATGATTACACATGGTATGATTGCATGGAAATTTTTGTGGAAAGTAGTTAAGATTAATGATATTGTTCAGATCAGATTGCGAATGTATGAAGATATATGGATTGTTTTATTTGTTCACATTGTTTTTCCTTTCTATTCTTTTAAACTCCCCATTGTAAAAATGTCGTATTTCTTCCCCACAATAAAACACTTCTAAATTTAACCCTTAAATTACACCCTGCGACATTTATTTCATTCTTTCTCTCCACTCTATCTCTTTTACACACGAGCAGGGCACGCGAGGGCAGTTTTTTATCCACACTGGAGGTACGTTACTTATATATATACTCCCCCCACCCCTCGGATGTTTTTTTTCTCTCGTTGTGTTCCTGCACCCCTTTAGTGGAATGGTTATTTATATTGAAAGAAGAAAAGAAGAGAAGAACAGAAGATAGAAGAATTACAAGACAGAAGAAGATGCCCTATTTTGCAAAAACCACCCCCACGTCTTCACCCAGTTATCGAGGACGATAACTAACCCTACAAAGGGGGTTGTTGTACCCCTAGGGTACGCTACCCCCATCCCCTAAATAAAATATCCAACAATATCCCAATTTGGAGTAACCAACTTCCTTTAGCGTTTCAACCGCCAAACTTTACCAATAGTTTTTATATCTTCCTGCTGAATTCCATTTACTATGTTCTACATAAAATGATTTTATAATGAATACTTTCCTCAGCATCTAGTACACAACGTTTAGCAACTCATTCAAATCCTCTGGTGAATAGGCTATAATGGCAATGTCGCCAGTAAATCACTGAGTCGAAAATACTTTACCTTGGTCCTCTAATGCTACGTTAACTTTCATTCTCTTATCATTCGTTACTTTCTCAATGTATAGATTAAAGATTACCAGTGATAAAATTCAGCCTTACTTTACATGTTTCTAACTACCAGTCTCACTTTCATGTCCATCGAATCTAATAACTAAGATTGCAGACAATCTACCATCCCTGGACTTTATGCCAATAATTTTCAAACTGTCAAACAATTTACTCCAATCAGCATCATCACCAGCTTTTTAAGAATAATTATTCCTTATACTCTCTACTAAGATAATTATAACTTTTAATACAGCTCTCCTTATTCCTAAGATTTTTTAAGCAAAGTTGCCTACATCTAACTTGACTTGACTTCTGTTTAGAAACTTTGAACGGTGTGGTATACTCATGGATTATATGCTTGGACGCATTTCGCACCCATGCTGGGGTTTCTTTAACTTTTCCGTCATTCTTCTCCTCTTATTTCGTGAAAACCACCAGCATAGATTTCTGTGTGATTTTGCTCTACTATTGTGGCATTGTCCATTCCTTGTTTTAGAATGTTACAGAGAACGGGACGTATTTTCCTCTGTTTAACAGAAACCTCAAGATTCTTCTTGTTTCGCCACCTTGCGGCGCCTTTCTGAACTCTCTCGTCCTGTGCAGCTGGCGTGGGAACTCGTTGTCAACAGCTACGGAAGAACGCTTATTAACCCTCCGGCGGGCGCACGCTGTAATGAAGTGCAACATCAACACTAGTTTGGTAGTTCCTTTGTTGACTTTCAGCGGGAAGACGCGTGCATCATATTATGTACAGCTTGAGAGATTGTGCTCCATATGGCCACAGTTCCATCATCGTCTATCGTTTCAACCAGTGCCAGCAGAGCAGTCGTCTGAATAGGTGCTTCTAACGTTGCACTCTGCTCACGCGCACCCAGTCATGTAAGTTTTTTTGTGCTGTTTTAATGTATTTTATGTATTTATGTATTTTCTCCCTTCAAAACTCTAGTTATTATCATTAACTGTTAATCTAGTGAATGTGTTTATTTTAGGTGATTGTTGTTGACCTTATTTATTGACGATTCATTGTTATTGCGTGCAGTTACAAGAGATGCGTTGTTTCAAACAAGTCCGATCCAAGACGTAGCATATCGCAGGGTCTAATTGAGTCACTTCTCTTTGAAGATGGAGATACAGATGACCAATTGGCACAGTGGATAAAAGATGATGACGACGATTCGTGTGAAGATGAGATTATCGAGTCAGTTAACATGATAGTGAATCTGAGCAGTATGTGTCTTCAAGTGATGGTGATAGCGAAGTAACAGAGGACCCAGTCAGTTCGAATAATTATTTTCTCGCCAATGAAGGCCAGTGCAAGTGGAAAAAGACGCCCATTTAAATAGTTTGAAAACCAGCAGTAAGGACATTATAAAAGTGTTAGCAGATGTGAAATTATGTTCCAAGGACGTGATGTATGAAATCTTAGCTTTACAGAAGTTCAATCGCAGACTTAGACATGATTGATAACATTGTGCTTTGTACAAATAAATACATCGATACTAAGAGAATGGGCGTGGGATGCTCAATAGAAAGAGACTGTCAGGATAAAATACGAACTGGAGTGTTAGGTTTGTTTGGTGTACTTTACCTAATAGGTACAAAAAAGGTCATCATACAAATGTTCTGGAGTTGCGGGCCCAAGATGGAAGTGGAATTCAATTACTGCGCACAGCATTTAGCTACAAAAGGTTCTTGTTCCTCTTACGTTCATTGAGATTTGACGACAAAGCCACCAGAAACAACAGCAAACCAATGGATAGACTAGCAGCTATTCGTGAAACAATGGAAGCTTTCATTGAAAACTGTAAACAGAATTATACCGTTAGTGAGTTTGCCGTCGTAGATGAGATGCTACAGTCATTTAGAGGCCGGTGTGGGTTTGTTCAGTACATGTCGAACAAACCTGCTAAGTACGGACTCAAAATGTATGCTCTGTGCTGTTCCAAAACATTTTACACTTGCAATGTTGAGGTATATTGCGGTCAGTAAAGAGGACAGTACATTAGATCCAATACCCTTAGTGAAATTGTGAAGAGACTCATCATTCCACTAGAGAACACGAACAGGATTATCACAACTGACAACTATTATACCAGTGTTCTACTAGCACAATACTTGCTGCAGAAAAAGCTGACTACAATTGGAACTCGAAGTAAAAATAAGAAAGAGATTCCTCAAAAATACTTGCCTGCTAAGAAACGATCAGAGAGATCATCAGTGTTCGGATTTCTGAAAGATATGACACTAGTTTCTTTTGTGCCAAAGAAGAACAAGGCAGTCATTCTACTTTCACAATGCATGATGCTCCTGATATTGACAATGATGCCGATAAACCTATCGTAATTCTAGATTACAACGACACGAAAGGTGGAGTGGACACTGTGGACCAAATGTGCGGCTCCTATACAGTTGCAAGGATAACTAAGCGTTGGCCATTTGCTTTTTTTTTTCGATTTCTGGATATTGCAGGAATAAATGCCCAGGAGTTGCTGTTAGCCAATAAACCAGAAACAGCTACATCGAGGAGAAAACGTCTGCATACGTTAGCTATGAGTCTGCTCGAGAATCACCTGAGAGTACGAGCTAACATATCGTCACTTCCAGCCGACGTATCTGGCTTCCTGAATGTGTATAGAAGCGAACAACTAGTCAACCATATTGGGGGAATTGGGAAAGATGAGAGCAAAGTGTGTTCGATGGGGTCGTGCAAACAATACGACCACAACCATCAAAGTGTGGCACATGTGGGTTTTCACATGCAGAAACCATTCTAAATGTGTTGTAACTTGTGTCAACTGTGTGTAATACAATCTCAACGATCAAATGCAGCACTCGTGAGCTATTCACGTACAAAAAGTATTCTAAATATATTGTAACATTCGTTAACTGTTTGTAAAACTGTTGGAGAGATATTAAGTGTACCATATTTTTCGTACGATACATTTAAAAGAACAAACTGTTGCACTGAGTGCAACGCGCCCCCGCTAGCCTAACACAATGAGGCGTGCCCGTCGGTGAGTTAATTCAACTCATTCCAAACAGATTGCAGCCCACACGCTTTTCGTTCCTTGGACTTGGCATCAGGAAAGAAATTAGTGAATTTGAATTATTTGTATTGTGTACCTGTTGGTACGCGTTACGTCACCTCCTTTCCCCTCCCTACCCCTCCATGCTTGCTCACAACTCGAGAGCTATACGAGCTTGTCAGTCGTCTTATTGCCACCAGCAAACCTACCAGACCACACTCCGAGGGTCAGTAGTTACGCCCGACATTTAGTGACGGTCATGTAAGTGACACGGACTACAACGCCTGCCGCAATGGAAAGATAGATCTCTCATCATTTTAACTTAGCTATGGAGCTGTTGTAATACTTGCAAGTATTCTGAACTATTACATTTTTAACTATACTAGTGCCATCCATACTTCCGACTTGAAGTTTCAGTGCCACGTCATAGCTACACTCTAACCAGCCAATCACAGGCAGCCATTCAAATTGATATATCGAGATAAATCGAGTTTCGCTGACGATGTTGCCAGCTAACATCTTGCGTTCACATGTTGTTGTCAGCTGTTTGCATTGCGCTCGGTAAGTTTCATTGGCGGTCTTTGTGTATTCTCGTATTTCTCATATATTTTTCTTTTTGATATTATTCTAGTCTGTTGTTATTTAATAGCTAAGTATTTGTTTGTCGTTTGACATAGTGCAGTATAATTACGTGTAGTTGTAGGTTAGCTTTAGGTCAGTGAGTGTTTGTGTTATTTCTGCTGTAGGTGCGTGTGTGATAGTGCCATGCCGGGGTCCAGCACGAGGAAGACAAGCGCCAAGAGAGGAAATGGTTTGAAGAAATATTGCTGTACAACGTGTCTGAGAAGAGCACAATTGCTATGGACAATGCCCCGTATTCACGACAAAGCTCCAACAATGGCAGCAAGAAAGAATGTACTCATTGAGTGGCTGACGAGCCACAACATGACTCCGTGTGTTCCCTTTATAGGTTTTATAATACATTTTCTCGAACTCTGACTATCTTCGACTCCAGACGCGAACGGTAATGGTGAGTAATTTATTTGTTACAATTTTTTTCTGCTTCATTATCAGAAATATTCTATTATCTGTAGTTCCTGCTACTATGTACTTATTCACGACTATGATGTGTGTAAACATGTCAGTTCACATTACGCGAGTTTTGTTAACTTGACGACAGCTGATTCGCGTTAGTGAACTGGCAACACTGTATCGCCAGCCGGTGAGCTGTCAAGTCGGAAGTAACGATGGCGGCACTATTGTCGGCTACATCTCTTTTTGTGATAACAGAGTATCATTTCGTGATGTTTGACAAAAAAAATCGCCATTGTGGGGGCTCATGCAAAATCTGAAATTATAACTATTGGTCGGGCGCAAAGAGGGATTTACTTTTTTTCATTTCTACCTTGTCAAATTCCAAACGGACATCGTGGGAGTTTTCAATTTTACTCTGTTAAATGCCAATAATTGGGCAAATCACGGGACTAACTATGTACTCCAATCTAGGAAAATCCTTCGCAAAAGTTCTCCCAATGTAATCGTCAGATTCAATGTCTGTGATTCACATTTTGAGAAATTCACTTAACTCCATTTAATGGGTTAACTCTGACCATGCCCTAGATTTTCACCTGAAACAATTTCTTCAATGTTGAAAACTGTAACTAAAACTATGCACATTTTCAACCCGGAAGTAATTCACCACGTTAATCAGTGACATATTTATGGAGAAGCTCTACCCACAAACGCTTAAGTGCATCGTGTTTGCAAATAGTCTGGTTTGCAAGTAACAGTGTTGCGCATACATAAATACATGCATGAACAGACAGTGAATAAACCCTAATTTCCCCCTTAGAACCCCACTAACAATGCGGTCTAGCTGTATGCCTCTCACCAAGGCGGTCCGGGTTCGATTCCCGGTCATTGCATGTGAGATTTTCGAAGTGAAATGCCATGTCCTGTGGTTCGGATTCCACGTAAAATAGAGGTCCCGTGGCTCATGATCTCAAGATTAATGGTCACGTTAAACTACAAGCTTCCTTTCTTTCCACTAACAATGAACAACATAATTTAAGTAATCTGCTTTGTATTCTTTTGTAATTCTTAGGTTACATCCGAGTGATGTCCTCCCCTATTTGAATTTATCACTCATAGGTCATTCGGCGTATATCCAGTGGTATTGACATCTACTGGAACTTTTTTTTTAAGCTAAAGGGCTTCAAATCTATTGTAATTTTACAAAGTTTGCAAGCTCGTGCCGTCTAGAAACTGTATCATTCTTGCGCCGCGTAGGCTCAATTTCATTATTCTTTGGCTGATAAGGCTCTCTTGCAAAAGCCTTTCACCCATTTTGTAATGGAAGATCAAATTTCTCAGCAAGTACTGCTGTTCCCAAGTAGCTAGGACCACCCCAGATTTTCTATCGTAACTCTAGTTATTTCTAATTGTGTTGTTGGGGCACTCTAATATGTGATATTCTTGCTCATTTAATCTAGTCTACGCAATAATTACAAGTTTATGTAAATTATATTTGAGTTTAAACTTGGTCTGAGTCCAACAATTTAGCAGCAACTTCTCTATTAAGTGCATAGCACTCTCTGCAATTTTATTGCTTTAAAGGTTGCATCAGTGGCATAGCTTTACATTTTTTAGCCACGGCCACCCCCTGATTGTATTCTTCCAACTATGTTAATTATTTAATCTTGAAGAGCTTACTCTCAATTATTGTCGAATTTACCTACTTTCTCCATATTCTTGCACTTGATCTTCACTTATGGCAGCAACTTGAGATGCGCCTCGTGAACTTTGTTAACTATTTCTTTCGCTTGTTGTGCTCTTATCAAAAATGATCAATATGAAAAATAACAGAAAAGAGCCTACTCAAGTAAGTGGGATTAAATGTGTTACATTCAGTTCTGTAAATGCTAACCTGTGTTACTGTTATATCTATAGTAACCAGTGAATTTTTAATTTAGGTGAGGTTTGGGAAGGAGGCAACCGTGGCCTGAGGTTAGGCATCATACCGACATTTGCCTGAAGTGGGAAACCAAGCAAATCCACATTTGTCTACATGAGGTGGGAATCGAATCTACCTCTTCTAGGTTTAGCCTCACGAGGCTCAGTGCGTCCCGTCAAGGTAAAGGCAAGAAATTAAAAACAAAAGCTTGTCATTCCCGTTGTTAACTAGGTCAGGGTTAATATGCAATAAAAGTCTATGTGTTGTGTGGTTTTTAAGGCTGATTGTCATTCCTAACGCCATCCTCACTAGAGGAGATTTTTGTTGTGTGGCCTCCTGAGAGGCTGAGTGCGGGTCTTTCTAGTCAACGCCCGTGGGCAACCTGCGCGTGGGAATAAGATAAACAGTGAATAAATAAAGATAAATGAAACTAAACAATAATGTAAGAGGAAGCTGCTGTGGCCTGTCAGAAGTTACCGTCCCTGTATTTGCCTAACGGTGAAAATGGGAAACCACAGAAATGTACTTCCACAATGGCCTAGCGCTTCGCATTAGTGAGCGTAGCCACCGCTGTTGGTTCTATAATTCACATGAGAATTGGGAAGGAAGCGGCCGTGGCCTTAAGTTACATGTTGTCTAAATATGTAAGTTGATTTGTAAAACAAAGCTGTAACATAATACAAGTAGGGCAAAGATAGTTAGAAGAGTCTGGGGTTAAACTCGAGGCCTTTCACTTGCAAAGCGAACACTCCACCACTAAGCTACTCCCCCCTGGCATAACGGTAACTCTTTGCAAACAAACATGTAATTATATCTACATCTAATGGGTAAGGACCAAATGTTTTCTCGTGATTTTGGTTACAACCTTCTAAAGGTAGTTAATAACCACAAATGGACTGTTTAGGTACGGCGCGTGTATTTGGAGGCTATCATTATTTGACCATGACAATGAATCACAAAACAAAGACAAAATACAAACTTAATCCAGCCATTCCGCCAGCCACCAACCCGACACACAGTCCACCGCCTTCCCAAGAAGGCGACATTCATGCCTGCCAAATCAGTCGAGACGGAACATCCCTTCTTAGTTTCGGTTAGGAGAATTAGACATAGGATTGGGAAAAGCGTCCATGGCCTTCAGTTATATTGTCTCAATATGTTAACTTAAATACATGCACCTGGAGGTGATAACA
The DNA here is from genome assembly GCA_946902985.2 of Meconema thalassinum. NCBI lineage: Eukaryota > Metazoa > Arthropoda > Insecta > Orthoptera > Tettigoniidae > Meconema > Meconema thalassinum. The sequence continues at coordinate 47,064,513 of OX336395.1, forward strand.
GGTCAATCGTAAAGGTAACCACTAGCTTGGGTCAGATTAGAAATAGGTTAAAGAGGCGACCGTGGCCCTAAGCTATGAACCATCCCAGTAACTACTTCCAGACTTCTTTTCAGTTTTACCTCTCGAAGCTGAGTGTACCCCGTTTCATGGCATAGTTGAGAATCAAACCTCTGCCTTCACGGTGAGAGGCAAACAGCTTGACCGCTGAGCTATCACGCTCTCTCTTTCTATAGAGTGGTCTGTTCTAGCCCCAGAGCCGGGAATCGAACCCGGAACTCCAGGACGAAAGCCGAGAATGCTAGCCACTATTCAAGGAAATGGTCAATCTTGGTTAGCTTGTAGGACATCATGGGCGGAATATTTCAGCTGACAAGTGCTTTCCGTCGTCTCGCTACTGGCAGGACATTGGCTGCGAGAGGGTTCCGTCTCGTTTGTTGTGAGTTGTAAAGGAAGATTTTAGTCATCAGTCTCGTGTGTATTTAAACAGTTGGGATAGCTTAGTCATCAGCACCGTGTACTTGCGAGTGCGTATTTCTTGTTGTGAAATAGCATTATTTTGATTATAAGACCTGTGTAGCTAAAATATATTGATATATAAAACATTATCCTCGTGTACTTGGGTGTACCTCAATCATATTATGAGGTTTGCAATATCAAATTCGTTATAGCCTTCTAGTAAGGTCATTTTCATATCATGGCTATTAGCCCCGTGTACTTAAGTGTGTGTGTGTGTAAAAAACACCTTGATCGTCACACCTGTATACTTAAGTGCGTGTGTTGAGGATTAGGGACACTTCGATCATTAGCACCATGTACTTGAGTGCGTTGTGAGATTAAAATATGATGATAATGTGTTCTTAAACTCGTATAGCAAAAATGTAGCGATATCGCAGTCATTAGTTCACTATAGTTGTGTGTCTCTAATTCATATTACGGATTCTAATCATGCCCGTGTGCTTGCGAGTGTACGTGTGTGTCAATAGGAAACTTCTGATATCGTTGTTATATGGCCCCGTGTAGTTGGTTCTTAATTTGAAAAATCACAGTAATCAGCTCCGTTTACTTGAGCGAAACAAAAAAAACAAGAGTTGCCTAAGAGATATACACAAGAGAGAGATATAATAGAGAGAAAATCCCGGTACAGGTGAGTGTTAACAATTCTATATTTTCGGGTAAATATGAGTAAAATTTTGAAATAAACCGTTCGGGTACCGGATAGTTTTTATGGCCGGATGACCTTTCAAATGCCTTCCACTTGCAAAACAAACACTCTACCACTAAGCTACTCCCCCCTGGCATAACGGTAACTCTTTGGAAACAAACATGTAATTATATCTAATTGGTAAGGACCAAATGTTTTCTTAGAATTCCAAAACCGTCCGTTTTGCAAATAAACACGAGTTAACCAAGAGAGAATCCTGGCTCAAGTAAGTGTTAACAATTCTCAACTTTGTTAACTTTTAGCCCTCTTTCGAATTTTGGAGAAATAAATAAATACTGTAATTAAATAATAGTACATTATGCAACGAGCCTATAAAGGCAATAATTAAGACACGAGTATGTTTATAAAACGAGCGTATGTGAGTATTTTAATTTCCATACGATTGTCTTAATTACCATTATAGGCGAGTTGCATACTACTGTTTATGTTCGACGATAATTATTATAACTATTTTATGTTCGAACATAAATATTCATAAATATCTGTCGAGATTTCGCCAGTTTTATGTACTGAACAGAGCGCATGAGACGCTGAGAATGCCTTGTATTTGACCATGGCCTCCTCGATTACCCTACTATGACACTAGGCCAGGTAGTGAAATTTAAATTAGAAGGCCGAGGAACTCAGCGCATCTAATTATCTAATTGGTCAAGTAACTGTTTCTTGAGCTCTGATTGGTGGGAGAAACTGTTTTATAATGAAAAATAGTGTTATAATGAGCCTCATTATAGTACAGTTTTCTGACATATAACAGTCGGGGTCGAACATAAATAAATATAAAATACCTCAGGTTACATTTTACATTCTGGAGGTTATTTTAATCAATGTCAGGAACCAGCATGGTCAACCAATTTTTATGTAGGCCTAAGCATCTGTTGTACAGAATCCAAAATGGCAAGCCGCTCTCTAGAACACTATCTACTGGTCAAAAAGAAACTTGGAAGTGACATTCTTATGCATATGATGGTGGTATGGAAGTAAGGTGAGTAATTATTAAGCAGTTGTGTGAGAAATTTGTTGGGTACTACTTTTGTAGATGGAGATGGTGATGTATAAATGTCAAATTAAAGTATCATGTGACCATAAATTCACCAAGTGTATTAAACAAATGTTGTATGTGCACACAAATTATTAGGGTGCTCAATTTTCTAAGTATTTGTTTGTTTAATAATCTTCTATAAATTTTATATTAGCACAGGAAAAACTGCAAGGTATTTTTGGTATACTGAAGAGACTCTACTTCTACGTTTCGATCCCAACTTAAGATCTTAAAACAACGTAGGAGAAAGCCGGGGTTTATTCGGCGATATCCTTAAGCAAATTAAAGGTAGATTTAATTCGGATAATGGATTTGTATTTTTAGATGTTTTACCTCAGAATCAATTTAGCCCTAATCTTGCCTTCTAAAAATGATTGTCCCATGCCACCAACCCGCCAAACGCGATAAAAAAAACCGTGACATTTTATCTCTTGCCATACGTGCTATTTTTCTTTTATTGCAGACAAATTTGCACATGCAAATAACTGATTGTTTCTCCATTAGCGAATTGCGGTGCTTTAGCCGGATAGTTTCATCTCATCGAAGAAACGGTTACACTACCAACCCATTTCCATAAAATCTAGTAATTATATATCGATGTCCACAAAAGTATATATAACAAGTAGGAGTCCACGCCGCTCGACCTGCTTTGGATGAGACGGTGGGGCTACCTAGTGGCGAGCAAGAGGGGTAATAATCTCAAACAACAACTTCGTTGGCGGCAAATTATAGAAATTATAAAATGTTATTCCAGGCAATGCTGACACCATCACGTTGTTATGAAAGCCTGACGTCCTCGGAAATGGAAAATATCTTACAGCTGTAAATACATTAGAGAATTCATAGGCAATGCTTAAACCATCACATAGTTATGAAATATCTGTAATAGTTTTCTAGCATCCGTCCGACTCGAATAGGCTGACCTACCCTGTATATTGTTTTACCCTAAAGTAAAGAACCCCTGGCTGCCATATGCTACAGGCCCCGCGCTGGCTTCATCCGGCACTGTATCAAGCTTTTTCCGTTTCGAGATGCCGAGATGTCGAAGAAGAAGAAGAAGAAGAAGAAGAAAGGTTTGTTTAACCTATTCGTATGGTAACCTTTAATAATAAATTGTATGTCAAAATTTGAGGCTCATTGTAATACGTGTATGCTTTTTCATTGCATACGGCTGTACAGGTTGGCGCCTTTTCGATGTATTTGACGTGTATCTTTGAAACGAATCAAGATAGAGCAAAACAGATTTCGCAATTCCGTGCCACTATTTTGTGAAACACACCGATGGTGTAATCGAAATCATCGAGCCCTCTTGGTTTTCGAACTACAGGGTGATTGTGAAAAGTCTGCATTTTGGGACCCCCCTTGTATTTCGAGCATTTTTAAACTTTTTGAAAAGGTGAAAACGGATTATTATAGAGAATTTTTTCGTAGCATTCAATTAGATCATCAGTTGAATTTGTACAAATTGTTATAAACATTTGGGCCCAAATTTGTTATTCAAAAAACAAAACATTTAATAATATCAAAATAAGATAAGAGGCAGAAAAGTTACTAATCACTGAGATCGTACACCTGAACATTTAACTTGGTTCGATACAACCAACCGTTTCCTAGATATAACGATTCGAAATAAAAGGAAAAAATTCAGGGCCCCAGAAAATGAAAACGGTGAGAGAAGTTCCGGCACCCCGGGTCTCTAAAAGTCGCAGTAGTTAAAAGGGACGTGAAACAAATAACATTATTATTATTATTATCAGTAGATCTTGGCTGTGCTTTATCAATAAATCATAAAGAGTAAAAAAAGATTCTAATCACTGCGATCTTACTGCTGTAAACTCAACTTGTTTCGATAAGACCAACCGTTTCCCAGATAAATCGATTCCAAAAAAATGGATAAAATTCAGAGCCCCCAAAAAAGAAAATGGTGACAAATATCAAAAAATCATCAGGGTTAAGAAAGTTGCTAATCACTGAGGTTTTACACCTGTTGATTTATCTTTGTTCGATATAACCAACAGTTTCCCAGATATAACGATTCAAAAAAAGAATGAATTTCAGGGCCCCAGAGAATAAAAACGGTGAGAGATATCAAAAAATCATAAGAGTTAAAAAAGTTGCTAAACACTGAGATATTAATTCTGTAAATTTAACTTCTTTCGATACGACCAACTGTTTCCGAGAAATGTCGATTCCAAAAAAGGGATAAAATTCAGGGCCCCAAAAACAAAAAATGGTGAGAGATATCAAAAATGCATATAGGTGAGAGATATCAAAAAATCATAAAGGGTAAAAAAAGATTCTAAGCACTGAGATCTTACACTTCTAGCTTTAACTTTGTTCGATGCTACCAACCGTTTCCCAGATATAACGATTCGAAAAAAAGGAAAAAATTCAGGGCCCCAGAAAATGAAAACGGAGACAGATCTCAAAAATTCATTAGAGTCAAAAAAGTTGCTAATCACTGAGATCTTACTTTTGTAAATTTAACTTCTTTCGATGCGACCAACCGTTTCCGAGAAATGTCGATTCCAAAAGAAGGGGATAAATTCAGGGCCCCAAAAAAAGAAAATGGTGAGAGATATCAAAAATTCATAAAGTTTAAAAAAGTTGCTAATCACTGAGATCTTACACTTGTAGCTTAAACTTTGTGCGATAAGACCAAACGTTTCCCAGATATAACAATTCGAAAAAACAGAAATAAATTCAGGGCCCCAGAAACAGAAAACGGTGAAAGATATCAACAAATCGTTACAGCTAAAAAAAATTTTCTTATCACTGAGATCTTACACCTGTAGATTTAACTTTTTACGATACGACCAACCGTTTCCGAGATATATCGATTCTAAAATAAAGCATGAAATTCAGTGCCCCAAAAGAAAGATCCGGCCCTGCACCGATTTTAACGCCCAACAATAGGGTTCGTCACAGACCCCATCTCTTTCACCGTACCAAATTTCAGCTCGATGTCATGAAAATTGCGATCTGTACTTTGCTAAACGGAAAAACGTCACGCACATACGTACGTACATACATACATACAGAAATACTTTTTTTTTTTAATCGACTCCGATTCGATTGGTATAGGTTTGAAAACTGGGCAACGCTTAGTTTCCGAGATCTCGAAAATCCTACCACGGCTATATGAAAGCCTATAGGATCATACAAGAAAGGTAGCAACACGAATCCAAACAATTATCGAGGGATCTCATCACTCTCGGTAACTTACAAAATGTTGTCCAAAGCCCTTTTGAACCGCTTTTGACTCGCTCAATCGTTGCGCATGAAGAGTTATTGGGCAAATATCAAGGCTAAGAAGTGTTGATTCCGCGTGGTCCTAGGAGACCCATTCGCGCAGAAGAAGTATAAGAACATTATAGATGACCTGGTGCACCTAAATATTTCTGGAGAAACATAGCCACAGAATCCCAAGATAATCTCATCCAGGAAATGGAGCATACCTATCATAACAGACACAAATGCTAAGGATACCAAACCAAAGGGATCTGCTTTTCAGTCCGTCATGTCATAAGTTTCACAATATCTTCCGATTTCGTCTTGAGTATGCTGTTTTCATTACTGTCAAACAAGGATACTCTCGATCACAAGCATATTTGTATACTTTACTAGCTTAAGTACCCGTGCTTCGCTACTGCTCATAAATAAATTGAATTGTGAAGGTGACAGTTAAAACAGGGGATAGGCGAGGTGCTGCGCGGAGGGAGAGTTAAGGATGGAACATTTTGTGCAGCTGCACCCCTGCAGCATTACCACATGTAAGATATAATTTCAACCTCACAAACCAAATTCTACCTGACTAAAAAATTAGTCGTAATATTGGCCTTTGATTTGGTTGCTACATGTGGCACCATCCAGTTTGGAGGAACTTTTTTACGTAAAAAAATGTGGAACTTACAACAAATACCTGGTGACAGGAACACAATAGGGGACGTCCTAAGTAGTGGATATTCCTTTAAAAACTTACACCACAATTATGTTCAGATCCGTGCTACAAATAGGATGTGGTTTCAGGTACAGCGGTCATCTTCTGATTAACATTCATAAAGGATACAATTTACAGAGTAACACACTTTCCTTACATACCGGTACCTCCAACTGTGAGAACTCTGAATGAGAATGGATAGCTTTGGGGCTGCTAATTATCAAAAGTGAATATCAATATCAACTAAAGACAGACAAAAATATAAATAAATGTGTGCAATGACAGATATGAAAAAAGGATATCTGATTTTGCCAACAAACCAGTTCATATCCAACATTTTTAGTGTGCATACATAAAACTGACAGAAAGCTTTTCCGTTTAATGTTGTTAACTTACTCATTTAGATGATTTCTACATCCGTCAAGCGCTTCAACCGGGATTTCTTCTTGTATACCCTAGTGACAAGAAAGAATCATTAACATCTTTGCTATCATCTTCAGTTTCAGCACAATAATTAACAAACAATGTAACTTTACAGCACATCAGCACTCAAAGTAAGGATACAGCAGTTGAACAACTGACTAAGATTACTTTCATATTCTCCACCATATCTTACTGGATTATACAAGTCTTCCCTAATAATGAAACTTATCAAAGCCTTCACTAATTTATAGGTCAAGTAAATATTAGTGTGATAGCAAATGTGGAGAACAGAGCTAGATTTCATGGGTTCACAGACATTATTAGTGAGGCAGTAGAGAAATAATATTTATATTGAAATATCTAGCAGTAAATATGTAAAGGGATTTTACATCACTAGACCGACCACATATATGCCAGAAAAACAATATTCTACACGAAATGTTTCACATAACACTGCACAATCTTTGATTAAGGGGAGTAGGCCTATGTACCTCAATTTTCGCAAACAGCGAAATCCGATATATCAAGTATTTTGATGTTCTTTGATACGTGTACGACATGACAACAGTTCTTATATCGGCAAAATCGCATTCCAAGTACCCATAATTTGTATTTTTCATGGCGTCTGTCATCTTCTAACTTTCGAGGGAATTTAGGAGTATTAATGAACATACCCTCGTTGCTAAGCGGTTGGTGCTACTGTCAACAACGTGTGATGCCGCTGTGATTGTTTATGTTTGATTAGTTAGGTGCATATTGTGAGATATTGTTACGGTTAGGCCTATTCCAAGTGTTTGTTTTCAACATGCCCAGGATAAAGAAGTTCGGCAGAAGCAAGTTACGTGGGAATCAATTTAGAAATAAGAAGACATGCTTGCAGACAGAGAAGGCTGACGCTGTTCCTATTACGAGCAGTGAGTATTTGCCCACCACTCCCAAAACCTCAAACAACAGAGAGGAAGGTTCAATTAGTTCTCCAATAAGATGTGTCATAAAAAGCTGGCAGTATCTGAAAATGTATAGGTACACTGACGAAAATGGAAATTGCAACACCCAGAAGGAGTGATGCTACATTGCTCCAATTGAACATGCAGGAGGAGTGTTTGGTTGTGATTCGATGATTACACTTTCAGGTCCCTCTGACCGCAAGTTTGGACAACAATCAACAGGATGTGCCCACCACTAGCTGCAATACATTGATGAATTCGTCGAGGCATGGAGTCAATAAGGCCCTGGATCGCTTCCTGAGGAATTGTGGCCCATGCTTGCTGCACTGCACGGGTCAGTTGTTCCAGAGTAGTGGGTGGCTGAGGACGGTTGGCCAGTTGTCGACCCATCTTGTCCCACACATGCTCAATAGGACTGAGGTCCGGGAATCTGCCGGGCCATTCTAAGGTTGTGATGTCGTGGAGAGCTTCTCTGGAGATGCGAGCAGAGTGAACCCGGGCATTGTCTTGCTGAAACATCCCATTAGCAATGTTCGCCATCATAGGGACAACCACTGGATTGTGTAGCCTATCAACGTACTGTCGAGCAGTCATAGTGTCCTCAACAAGCACTAATTGTGATTTCACATTAAAGCCAATAGCTCACAAGACCATAATACTTGGTGTTGGCCCTGTGTGCTTCTCGACAATAAGGTCTGGGCGGCCTATCTCCCCGGTACGTCAGCGCACATGATTCCGGCGATCACTGCGGGCAAGACAGAAGCGCGATTCATCACTAAAGACGACCCTACGCCATTCGTCGACCAACGTCGATCGTTCTCGACACCAGGCTAGCCATACACGTCACTGTTGTGGGGTCAATGGAACACCTTCTGCAGGGACACGGGATCGTAAGCCAGCTGCATGCAGACGATTACCAACTGTTTGTTGTGTAACGTGGGGTGCCACAGCTGCTCGAATTTGCGCTGCTGTTGCATGGGGTTCCATCTGGGCCATCCGAATGATGCGGCGATCCTCTCTCACAGTCGTCTGTCGCGCTGGGTCTGTGCCAGGTCTACGAGTGTGGGTACCTTCATTTGACCATTGCTGCCATGCGAGTTGTACCGTAGATGCCCGTCGGTCAACACGTGCAGCGAAGTCCTTAGCGATAATCCAGCCTCTCACAGACCAATTATCCGAGCTCTCTCAAACGGCGACAGTTGTTGATAGCGTGCTCCTCTCTGTCGTCGAGGCATGTTTGACGGGGAACACTTCAATGCACAGACTGCAAGTCAACTACGCTACACCAGAGTCCGTATACTGGAGTTGATTCCTCCGCGACCAATCACGTGGGGAGACCTGTAGCAACAATCCAATGGGTCTGAAATCTTGATCGTTTACATACCTACTGTGCGAGTCCAAGCTCTATGAACTTGCGGGGTGAGGAGAAAGAGCAGGGAAGGGTCAGGCGAGAAGAGAAGGGCCTGTCAACAGCCCGCAGTGTTACATGCTCATCTATTCCAATACTGCTAACATAGGGTCTTCTCTGAAACCAGTGTGGTGTTACGAATGAGTCAGTGAGTCACCGACCAATGTATTTGGTTCTGTACTATGCACGGACCGAGAAACCTCATCACTCGTCAACACCGTTTCTCATAGTCCGCGAAGCACATTCCTCTCAGGTTCACGCAGCTTAGACTCGAGCAGTACATGGCATCGTTCCATTTCTTGAAAATCAACACAAACGACCAATGCCTTCATGGTGTTGCAATTTCCATTTTCTTCAGTGTATATAAGGAGGTTGGCTCAGGTAGCGGCTTAACTGGTGCAAATGGTGAAAACATTTCAGTAGGATACCAGGTTATAGATGTTCATCTCTTGTGTGCTGCTGTGAAGTCGCTTGTGCAGTGCATATTTTGTAAAAATATTGATTGTGTGACAGTCTCTGAAAAGGCAGCATTTCGTAAGGGCCTCGCTTGCATCATGGTTCATTCATATGAAAGTTGTGGAAAAGAAACCAAGTTTTCCACCTCAAAATATGTGAATGGTGGACATGAGGTGAACCATCGATTTATGTATGGCCTGAGATCAATTGATAAGAGGAAGGCAGGGGGTGACATGCAATGTGCTATAATGAATTTGCCTAGTTCCCCTACTAGATTTCAAGGGTTCACAGACATTATTAGTGAGACAGTAGAGCAAGTCATTGAACACCGCATGAAGGTTGCCACTCAGGAGCCTACATCTGAAAATGAGGGAGTTCTAACCTAGATCTCAAGTAAGATTTTATGAGTTAATCTATAATATTCATTCCCTCAGATTTTGTTTTCTTTAGGTGTGCTCAGTTAAAAAACTGAAGTGTTTGGTGATTGGCTTCGTGTTCTTCACGTCATAACATAATTTCCCTCGTGTCCTTGTCACATAGCGGATTCGCCTCCAGGCTCGATATGTCTTCCTGTCCAGCGATCCTCCCCGATACGGTGGATGTCGGACATCACAACTGTTACGCATACAGCTCCCTTGTTGGCGTAGCTGATTCGCTACTTGGATTTCGGGCACAGTTTATACTAGGTGTGTTATATTATCAATGTCTGTGCCATGCCTGAATATGTTCAACTAGAAACAAAATACAATGCATTCCAAGTAGGCTTAATCAAAAATATTTATGTTGATAATCAGGCTGCAGTGAGGCTTGATGGTAGGATGGGTTCTTGGCAGGAGGAAGTAAATTGAAGCAGGTGGAACATTTAACCCTTTATAGGTCCTTGGGATACTATCTTCCCACCATGTATTTATAGAACGGTGTTAGGGAGAGAATCTTCCCACCCATTTCATTTCAAGCAGTTCCACATGCATCCACAAGCTAGATGCAGAGAAATATTGAAAACCCATTAATTTGATGTATACTGTCATCAGAAACCAAAGGTGGGAAGCATATATCCCAGTGGTCTCCACAGTGCACGTGCTCGCCAGTTCAGTTGTGTTGAGAGAAAGAAATGCATTGTTTTACAGAAGAAGGTATTTTTATTGAAGGTAAGAGAGCCTTCATAGGGAGGTTAAGGCTGCTTGAGTTTTAGTTCTCGTAGTCAAGTGGTGCAGTTGCACCTTATATAAAGGGAGGTGGCGCGCAGTTCGTCACTCCTGTGGGGGTCCGGGCGGGGACACCAAGAGCCCGCCGATGAGCCTAGCTTGGTGTCCTAGGCGAAACCCCACACAAGACACGGCACAAACCTAGAAGAATTGCTGAGTCTCATTATTTAGTGATAAACAGAGTATCATCATAATTTGAAGGTGGGAGATTATTACCCCATTGCTCATTTAAGAAGACAAACTGTCGGGTGTGGGCAGTGGGATAATAATTTTCCACCCCATATTTCATAAAATAGAATCCACACCCATAAAATGGTAGCATATTCCGACTCATCTATCACCCCCAATTACAAATGTGCAAAAAAATGCAACTATTTTATACCCCCAGTCTTTTGCCCTATAAAGGGTTAAAGTGCTTGGGCTGTGTATTCTCTGAGGATGGTAGGTGGGGAAGTAAATAGAATCGAGCTGTATAGAAGCCAATACAGTGAGATCTCAGTAGTGATCTGCAGTATTATGCAAGAAAGAAGTTATAGCGATTAAACTCTCCCTACATCGCTCAGTATGTAGAGCGACTGTGCTGTATGGAAGTGAGAACTGGGTAGATTCAGGATATGTGATACACAAGCTAGAGGTAACTGATTTTAGGGTAGCACGAATGCCTGCTGGGAAAAACAGACGGGAGCAATGGCAGGAAGGTGCTCGTAATGAATAGATAAAGGCCAAGTTCGAAATGATCGCGCTAGTTGAAGCTGTTCGTATGAGCAGAATCAGATGGTGGGGTCATGTGAAGAGAATGGGGGTGGAGAGATTACCTAAGAAGTTAATGACTGAGGCTGTAGAGGGTAAGAGAAGTAGAGGCGGACCTGGTTAGATTCAGTGTTGAACGATTCCAAGGTGAGAGGTGTAGAAGCAAAAGCGACTGCGATGCCAACTACTAATGGAGGATCATGGAAGCACCTTCATCGCAAACACAGCCTTGCAGACTAGACTGGAGGCAAAACAGTCTCAAACGAAAATGTGTGTATGTCTGTAACCATTCAAAATTTCGGTCGACTGCGATAATGGGGGAATATTACGTACAGATCTCGTACCAGTCCCCTGTTTAGAAGAAGGTAAGTTGGTTGACCCTGCATCATTTGGGATACCTAGACCATTAAAATACATACAAATACCAACTTCACACCGGGAAACTAATACAACGTGATTGTGCTAAGGATATGCTGGCTTCACATAATATACCCTTCGCCTATGAGAATTAAGACCTATCCTCCATTAGCTAAGTGTATTAGGCAACATCATATATAGAGGGAGGTAATCGGTTTGAGTCCAACATTTGTCAGACATAATGCCACACCATCCATCAACACGGCTTGTACTTTATGTACAATACACAACCTAGTGGCCGACAGCTTCCATCTGTCAAAGGTAATGTCTGAATACACCACTCTTCTGTTGAGAAGAAAATGACAATGAGGTATTTTATGAGATGGAACAAGTAGCGACACAATAAGGTACTTACCTCTACCAAATCTCCACCAATCACTGAAGATGGTGCTTCTAATTTGAGGCAAGGAACAATCTCAGGTATAGAAAATTCTTCAATTTTAATATCATCAGTGAGATCAGTATCATCCTGTACAGAAATTACTTGTTTCACAAATACATTACATAGGTAAAATTATATCTTACACACAAATTGTAAATATGCACAGACGTAATCAAAGAATAAGTTACCTTTCATCTGCCTTTCATTACCTTGATTTGCAATAGACAAGATCTGGATCAGAAACTGTGTACAGATTGGACATTTTGTTTTCAGAGTTCACAACCCAGACTTGGATGTTTAAACTTCATATTCTGCAACTAACCACGGGTATGCCACGTTACATCCGAAATCAAAAATCTACGTGACCACAATGCCCAGTATCAATATATTTTAAATAAAAAAGTATAAATATATATTTATTGTTAGACCATTGTCCTTTGGTGATCCCATAAATAACCCCCTACACAGCCTCCGAATGAACTTATGTAATTTTTCAATGGAATTGAAGGAGTATGCTCAATGAAAATTGGTAGGCCCACTTTTCCAACTGAACTTCATTCTTATTCTGGAATCATGGCAAACATTGAACATATCGATGGCGTTCATTGTGGTGGTATCCTGAATTTAATCCGCTTCGGGCTCCAATATACTGTTTTCCATTTTCCCTTCCCAGTTCCACGTACCTAAACTCTCTCAATTTGCCTTGCTCACCTGAATGTTACCAACATAAACTGCCCTGTAAGCGTGCATGATAATCGGCGCCAATGATTCTCTCCTTCTCACACTGCAAAACCTTTGGATCGCATACAATTGTGGGAGAACTTAACGCACATCACGAAGACTGGGGATGAATAAAACAGGAAAAGGTAGGCATGGATTAATAACATCTCATTTAGCACATTTCAGTGCAACCATTTTGAGAGGTAGTGTTCAATATTCTTCCTGGATTTACGTAAAATCGGTTATTTCACATAATCTTTTATTCCCACATATCTTGATACATCTCATCTTAGTTTCTAAATTATCGAATCCCTTATTTGTGTCCCAGTCTTTCAGCCCAGTTTTCTTATCTTGCATCATCATTGACATCCGCTCCTTATATATATTTTTACAATAACTTCAAACGAAGTCTCCCAGAAGCTGCAAACTCCCAACACGTCGATCCGTATTTGTTATTGGGTGCTGTGCCCTAAAATTGACGAGAAGAAAACACTGAAAACTGGCTTATAATTGTCTACAAAATAAGGAGAATTGCAGAGTATGCCTCAATGCCTGAAGAATACCAAACTTAGAAGGAAGCAGGTGGGCACCTGAAATCCACAAGCCAAAAGCCCATGAAGGTGCAGAAACCTTGCAAGGAAACGTCATCAATTGATGAAGAATACGGAATATAGAACCTACAAGTACTTCTAAGGATTATCATCCATGCGAATCTTCCGATTTGGTCGAAATTATGTTGGTCAGAACTCAAGTAAATCTGTGATCGTATTTCACTCCCAAATTCACACGAACCATCCCTGGAGAGTACGTAAATGTACTCATTAGGACCGTACGCTAGACATGGAGCAGCCCATGTTAAAGAGCTTCCCGCATCTCACGTCCTCCCCAACCTATTGCACTACTTCAACCTTTCCCACAGCAGTCTATCTACACAACTACAAAACATACTGGGGAAAGTGCCTACAGCAGTGTTTTTGGTACAAGACCATAAGAGAACAAAAAAAAAAGATACGAGCCTTACAGTAGTCGCATGTGATGTGTAACATCTGACATGTTATCCTACTGGTATACTACACAGCTTGGACATTCTTAAAGTTCATTTACGCTCCATTTTCAGACTGGTACTATGATGAATGTATAGATTGAATTGGAGATATGCTACTGTCACACTTGTGGCGCAGCGGTCAAGCTGTTAGTCTCTCACCAAGGTAGACCGGGTTTGATTCCCCGTCAATACATGTGAGATTTTCGAATTGAAATGCCATGTCCTGTGGTTCGCATTCCACGTAAAAGGGAGGTACCGTGGATCATGATTGTGTGATTAACGATCACGCAAAACTACAAGCTTCCTTCCTTCCTTAATAATTCATAATAACAAAGTGACACACAACGTCGACTGTACTCTCAAATACTGTGAGCACACTCCTCAGTAACTATATCCAACACCACCTAGAGAGAAAGCCTTGCGATATGAAGTTGACAAGCGCGTGACGTCACGGAAGACCGGCTGTGGACATTGAGACATAACATTCTAGTTTGCAGGTTATGGTGTGTTTTCCGCGTGTTGTGTGTCGTGTTTACAGTCCCAGTTACTGATTTGCTCAGATTTCCTACCCAGTTATACTTAATGGTTATCAGTGCAGTGTAAAGTTATGCCTAATAAGTGCAGCGTTCCAAATTGTAAAGGCAATTACGCCAATGGACCGAAAGTAAACGTTTTCTCTTTCCCTAATGATGAAGGTGAAAAGTCGAAATGGATAGGAGCCATTCACCGCAAGGATTTTATTCCTACGAAATATTCCATGGTACGTGTTAAATCAATACTTATGCTCCAATTCTCACAAGTTTAGTATAATGGGAGGAAGGAACTTTGTAACCAAGTCTCTTTTCTTGTAGGTCTGTGGCATCCATTTCAAGCCACATGAAATTCAATGGACCACTAGTATGTATGATGAAAAGAATGGAAAGCTAGTTACTGCTCCGTTGTATAAACCGAGACTGATTAAAGGTTAGTAAGCAAATAGTCCTACCCCTAAATTTTAGCATAGGCTAGCTCTTCTGTTCACGAAAATTCATTTAGATGTAGAAGTCAGAATTTTCTAACCTAAATTATGTTCTACAGGCTAATGTTGTAGGTTAGGTTTATTTGTTTTATGGGGCTATCAATTTCAAGTGGGAGGTATAAGTGGGTGTTAATATGGATAGTATTCATATTTATATTGCAAGCTAACTGCATGAGGTTAGAGACCGATAACCTGTAGCAGGCCCTGATTAATCTAGTTTTTTTTCTATTGCAGTAATCTAATTCATTAGGCTACATTTCTTATTGGGGGTGGGGGAAGAGGTGTGTGTGAATCAGGTTGGAGATTGAATAAATTTAGAATAAATAGAGTAATTAATGTAATGCAAGGTGATAAAATGATTGTATCGTAAGTTAATGTTCGAATTAAATTCCTAGGAGCAGTCCCGTCTCAGTTCCCCAACTGCCCAGAGTATTTAACTGACACTAGAACTGTCTGCCGAGAAGATCCAGATGATAGGAGGCGTAGGATTGATAATGAAAGTTTATCGAAGGCTCTCGCTGAAAGTATGCAGACATTGGCGGAGAATCTGGAAGCAGTTTCATTTAGAAACTTTCAGGAACTGAAGGTGAAGTTAAACAGTGTGAGTCTTCATCCTGAGTGGAATTGTATTAGAGAGGAATCTTGTATATATTTTATTTTAATGAAGGAAAATCCTAGTCCACACTTGCGTTGCTGCATTAAGATAACAGAAGGTTTGAGTGCCTCCTTGTATGTTTCGAATACAGAAGTGAAACATTGTAATAACATGTCTTTACCAAGACAGTTAGGTACAGTGCTAGAAATTTAAGAACTTATAAGGAATGCCCATTCAGTGTATGCTGATCCTGATGCATATAAACATCAAAGTGTTGAGGATACTGTATCTGTTATGGATGCGTTAGGCAGTAACTATTGTCAAAAACAATTGGATTAGAGAAAACGAAGGTTAGAATGGTCGGGTGTAGGTGCGACCTTGGCCGCGCGCAGCTAGTGGGACACGGTTGACACAAAACGCTCGGTGCGTTAGGCTGTAAACATTTTCAAAACCACAGTTGTTCGGGAAAAAAAAAACAAATATTTACTAAAGTTGATCATAGAATCGCTGATTGAAATTACAGACGTTATGAGGCAATTTCCACAATCCATGGTGAATAAACGATTCAATTCGGTGCACGATGTAATGAACTAAGTGGTGCGCACTAAAGATGCGCACTAGCGGCTGAACTGTCATCGTACTGTTTTGATGACTGTTTTGATGACGATTGATTTGAACAATAGCGCTGACAGCTGTAATTTTGGCTATATAAGTCGTGATCCTATTTGGGATGGCTGGGTGGGTCACAGACAGCGGAGGACGAAATATCTATTAAAACATCGCTCCTTGATTTATTTCTCATCGTTTCAAAAGGTATTTTGGCTAATTCATGTATTGTAGAGAATTTTATCGCGCGTTCTATCTTCATTCATAGCTACCGTTGATTTCAATTTGAATTGTCATTACTGAACCTCATATATGTGCTAAAGTTCGTAAATATGTGTTTTTATTTATAGCTATTTTAAAAACGGCTGCCATGTTTCTACAGCGCTTGCATCTCGTTCAACTGTCATCACGGCTCACTCTAGCTGCACGCACCGGTGCGCACACATTGTTCCCAACATGTGAGATACAAAATCACTGTTGATTAAAGAAATCATCGGGATGCATTAAGATGTAACCATTGTCAAAACTCATTGATCTGGGCGCGTTAGGCTGTAACCATTGCCAAAATACATTGGATTGGACAAATCGAAGGTTAGAATGGTCGTGTGCAGGTGCGACTTTGGCTGCACGCAGCTAGCGGGGCACGGTTGACACAAAATCCTTGATCTGGACACGTTAGGATGTAACCATTGTCAAAAACCGTTGGATACCACAAAACGAAGGTTAGAATGGTCGGTGTAGGAGCGGCTTTGGCCGAGCGCAGCATGCGGGTCACGGTTGACACAAAACCATTGATCTGGACGCGTCAAAAACCATTGGATTGGACAAATCGAAGGGTGTTGGTGCAGCATAGTACCGTAAGGGCGAGGTTGGCAATACCGGTTTGATGATGATTGATGTGGACAATGGTGGCCACAGCTGGAATTCTGCCTACATAAGTCGAGATCCTATTTGGGATGACTGGGTGGGTCACAGACAGCAGAGGAGGAAATATCTATTAAAACATCGCTAATTGATTTATTTCTCATCGTTTCAAAAGGTATTTTGGCTAATTCATGTATTGTAGAGAATTTTATCGCGCGTTCTATCTTCATTCATCGCTACCGTTGATTTCAATTTGAATTGTCACTACTGAACCTCATATATGTGCTTAAGTTCATAAATATGTGTTTTTATTTATTGCTATTTTAAAAACGGCTGCCATGTTTCTACAGCGCTTGCATCTCGTTCAACTGTCATCACGGCTCACTCTAGCTGCACGCACCGGTGCGCACACATTGTTCCCAACATGTGAGATACAAAATCACTGTTGATTAAAGAAATCATCGGGATGCATTAAGCTGTAACCATTGTCAAAACTCATTGATCTGGGCGCGTTAGGCTGTAACCATTGCCAAAATACATTGGATTGGACAAATCGAAGGTTAAAATGGTCGTGTGCAGGTTCGACTTTGGCTGCACGCAGCTAGCGGGGCACGGTTGACACAAAACCATTGATCTGGACGCGTCAAAAACCATTGGATTGGACAAATCGAAGGGTGTTGGTGCAGCATAGTACCGTAAGGGCGAGGTTGGCAATACCGGCTTGATGATGATTGATGTGGACAATGGTGGCCACAGCTGGAATTCTGCCTACATAAGTCGTGATCCTATTTGGGATGGCTGGGTGAGTCACAGACAGCGGAGGAGGAAACATCTATTAAAACATCATTCCCTGATTTATTTCTCATCGTTTGATGAGGTATTTTGGCTAATTCATGTACTATAGAGAATGTTATTGCTCGTTCTACTTTCATTCAGTGCTACCAATATAATAGGGAATACAACAATTTTGTATTGAAAAGTGGAAAGGATCTTTTGAAAAGGCTATATTTATTTAACTAGTGAAGGATAGATATGGTCATCTCTTAGTTTTTTTTTTTTTACAAAACAGCACAGTTTGTGTAACATAGAAAATATGAGAACAACATGTTTTTGCAGATGACTCACTGTATTCTGTTGAGAACAAAGTGCTAAGATCACTGGTAATTAGCATGTTTTATGTATTGTCGGATAAGCTTATGCCATGCCTGATATTGTAAACATTGCCATATGAAAACTGTTACTGTAGGATTACTCTATATCAAGTGTTTGTTTGTAAATTATTACATTATCATGCCCTTTTATGATTCAACAACAAGTTTCCTCTTTGGTAAATGTTCTCATGTGTCATGACTGCTGCTTTGTTCCATTTCAGTAGGTAACCTTTTCTGACATATGCATTCCATTGCTAGCCTGTTTTCTTATCACGGATGAATACTTTCTGTGGCTACTTGTTTTTTTTTTTTTTTTTTTTTTTTTTTTTTGTGAGTGGGTTAGGACATCACTGTCATCAGCCATGTGTACTTGGATATGGATATTTATTTAACTAGTGAAGGATACGTATGGTCATCTTTTAGTTATTATTATTATTTTTTACGATACAGCACAGTTTGTGTAACATACAAAATATGAGAACATGTTTTTGCAGATGACTCACTGTATTCTGTTGAGAACAAAGTGCCGGGGGCGTGGTGGCTCAGCGGTCTAGCTGTATGCCTCTCACCAAGGCGGTCCGGGCTCGATTCCCGGTCAATGCATGTGAGATTTTCGAAGTGAAATGCCATGTCCTGTGGTTCGGATTCCACGTAAAAAGGAGGTCCCGTGGCTCATGATCTCGAGATTAACGGTCACGTTAAACTACAAGCTTGCTTGCTTGAGAACAAAGTGCTAAGATCACTGGTAATTAGCATGTTTTATGTATTGTCGGGTAAGCTTATGCCATGCCTGATATTGTAAATATTGCCATATGAAAACTGTTACTGTAGGATTACTCTATATCAAGTGTTTGTTTCTAAATTATTACCACATCATCATGCCCCTATATGAATCATCAACAACAAAAAGTTTCCTCTTTTGTAAATGTTCTCATGTCTCATGACTGCTGCTCTGTTCCATTTCAGTAGGTAACCTTTTCTTTCATAGGCATGCCATTACTACCTGTTTTCATATCATGCATGAAAAGTGGCTAGTTGTTGTTGTTGTTGTTGTTGTTTTGTAAGTGGGTTATGGCATCACTGTCATCAGCCATGTATACTTGGATATGGGTAGAATTTGTATGTATGTATTGTGATGCTAGAATTGGGAAGGTTAGGTACGGTATTGTAGTTTTAAGGGGAGGAACTACGAGGTCATCTGCCCTTGGAAAGGAGGTGACCATGGTCTTCTGCTAGGAACAATCCCAGCATTTACCTGGAGGAGAAAGGAGAAATCGAACCCACTTCTTCTCAGTTCAGTTTTAACTCATGATGCTGAGTGAATTTCGTTTCACAATCAAATCAGAATTGTATTTTTAGGGGCAGATGACCTCGTAATTGCGCCCATTAAAACAACAATAATCAACAATAACTAACTAGAATTATATTTCTCGGCAGAGATGGGAATCAAACCTAGACCTTTGGGCAGATATGATTGACTATACTGTAGATATTAATTTCTGTTTTAACTGTTACAGATTAATTGGTTATTTGATGTTGTGTCTTTTCTTCTCGTTGTGTAGTTGACATCTCACGTTAAAATGGGGTGAATATTTGTCAAGTTTTTTAATGAATTCTTCTATATATCGCATTTATTGAGACATCAGTGTTTTCGGTCAAGTTCACACTCGCAAGGTTCGAAATTCATACTTATCGATTATGATCGAAAACGTCGATTTATTAGCTAGAGTAATGTATCGAACGCATCAACTTCTGACCATATGTTTAATTTATGGTTTCGTTATTTATTTATTCGCGTCTGTAGAACGTAATTTGATACATAAACACTCAGTCGCGTTTCCTCACAGGTTGTTCATAGCAGCAGCTCTGGATAGCGCGCTCGCTGACGGCCGGAAGGCTATGACGTCATAAATCGTATCGCAAGGCTTTCTCTCTAGGTGGCGTTGCTATATCATTCATTATTCTCAAGACTCTCATACAATTCGTCGTAAACAATCAAAACATGCCTTCCTACAATCATGAAATGACCTAGTCTCAGCTTTTATTCCACTCATATAACAAAATTCTGTTATGCATTTAATATTTGACTAGCCTACTCAACCACAGCTTGACAATAATGCCGCTTACTTGAATGTCATTTGTCGTCTTTGTCCTACCCCATGTGATGATCAACCTTGAACGTGAAGCTTCATAAACTGCTCAATGACAAATGAAAGTCGGTGAAATATTGGCCACTGTGCTCGTCAAACCAGTGCCTGCTAAATGCACTGCCTACTGTATTACCATAATATTCTCGCGCTACAGAGCACACACTGCCTTGTTTCCAATACACACATTTTGAATTGTTATTGTAAAAGGGAGTGTTTTACAGATATTGTAGTTTATAATACGGAACTCATTTTATTTGATGATTTGTAGCTTCCACCAGCACTAGCCTAAATAAAGAATACGACATGGATCAACTAGATTATTAGACGCGACACCACTCATAACCTTAAATTCCTTATAAACAGGACCTCGTGATTCACAGACCAACACATGATTTCATATGGATTCTCTTAAAATGAGTCATATTGATATGATAAATATCGTTTAAAATGATAATCTGGTATCTGGATCGATCGATCGGGCAGTGCATCCTTCCGTTTTCCACCACTGCCAGCTAGTACACTTCCGTCCGATTGATCGAGCGGGCAGTGCATACTTCCGTTGTCCACCACTGCCAGCTAGTACACTTCCGTTTGATCGATCGAGCGGGCAGTGCATACTTCCGTTGTCCACCACTGCCAGCTAGTACACTTCCGTATGATCGATCGAGCAGTGCATACTTCCGTTTGATCCACCACTGCCAGCTCGATCGTTCCGATCCACTTTCGTCCCCAATTTCCAAAATCACTCCCACAAAACTATCCAGTAACCGAGCGGAATGATGTTACACATCAAAAACTTCCTCAAGTCCGCATTTAAGCATGTCACATATCGCCCTGCGTAGAAATCACCCAAGTGTAATATTAAACTAAATAACAGCACAGATGTATTACATCGGATAAGTCCCTATATATATAATTGTGAAAATCTGTGTGTCCGTGTGTGTTAGTTTGTTACCTCTTGACACTAAAACGGCTGTATGGATTTGGGTGAAATTTGATATGGAGACAGCTTATACCCTGGGATAACATATAGGCTGCCTTTCATCCGGAAATAAATCATTGTTCCCGTGGAATGGGCAACATAACTGAAAAGTCACCAAAAATACTCAACTGGGACAAAATATCGAAGTTGTCGCATAAAGACCGGACAAAGCTCATTTTACGCCTCTCGGTGCGAGAAATAATACTCGGGGGACACCGAAAGCCACATTTTAAGGCCCTAAAACCAACAGTTTCAAAGATATTCGCAGAAAACTATATTCACTCCGATAAACTGATGAACTAATGGCAAGTCCGTTTCCATGGCAACTGAATCTGAAGGTATGACATCCGATTTTCTATATATCCCCGTAGGAGGCAATGCCAATCCATTTATTATCTTTTTCAAGATATATATAAACACAATAAGAACAGGATAGCGCGCCTGCCTCCCAACCGGAGGCCCCGGGTTCGATTCCCGGCTCCGTCAGAAATTTTAGACACTGACGTGAGGACTGCAACGGAGTTCACTCAGCTTCTTAAGGACAATTGAGTAGCTGTCTGATAGAGAGGCAGCGCGCCGGTCACGAAAAACAAGATTAACGGCCGAGGGGACACGATGCACTGACCACGCGTCACCACAATACCTGCAGGCCAAATGGCAGGGAAGCGGTCGCATGATAGGCCTAGGCCCTTCATGGTCTGTAAAGCCAGTGGTAAAAAAATTAGGTGTAGCGCCTTCCAATACCACTTTTAATTTTTAATCACTACAGTAGCGGCAACTAAATAAAGGTAGCGATATAGCTACGTTCAATTTAATAAACACTGGGCTTACAAATCCCAAATAGTTAAGTAGAAATATCAGTCTGGTCGTTATTTCAGTAGCAACGAAGCTCTGTGGCGGCTATTGCCGTTTCCGTAACACTTAAGGCATCCCGCCGTCACATACCTCAATGTGCACTTACAAAATTGTGAACCAGTCTATTTTACTGAAAAGAATTTCTACGAGCGAGTATCCACTCCGGCAAAATCCACACTCACCACCTTTTCCAAAATTTACACAAGACATGATTTTTAAAGCACTCTTCTGTATGTTTAGGTACAGACATATACCACATGGAAACATACAATAAAATGTTGGCAAATCTGAGTTCAAGGAACTGCCGTCCAGAATAGGCTTAGGGCAGGTTATGCGGCCCATGTTCGTAACATGGAATGTTTTCCTTTGACAATGCATCTACACCATGTGCGAGGGCAACGCATTTCAAAGATCTCTAAAAACACAATAATCAGAAAATTGGAGAAAATTTTAAAGTGGGAGCGAAGATTCAAGGAGAAATAATTTCATGTCTGAGATTTGCTGATGACATCGTCATCTTAGCCGATACGCCAGAGGATTTGAACGAGTTTTTGAATGGTAAGGACTCCGTCTTGAGGAAAGAATTCATGATGAAAATCAATAAATGTAAAACAAAATTTTTGGAATGCAGCCGAAATGAATCAGAAAACTCTATGGACCTCAAATTGGTAGGTGAAACGCTACGGGAAGTAGGAGACTTCTGTTACTTAGGAAGCAAGATAACTATTGATGGACGAAGCAAAGAGGATATAAAAAGCAGGTTGGCTCAGGCAAGGAAGCATTTCTACAGAAAAGGAATCTGTTGACATCGAATATACATTTAGGTATTAGGAAGTCATTTTTTAAAGCTTTTGTCTGGAGCGTGACACTATAACGAAGTGAAACTTGGACTAATGGTGCAGCAGAAAAGAGGACAATTGAGGCATTTGAAATGTGGTGTTAAAGGAGAATGATGAAGATCAGATGGGTAGATAGAGTTACAAACGAAGAGGTATTGATACTAGTGGGAGAGGAGAGATGTTTCTGGTGACTGCTAATGAAGAGAAGAGGTAGGTTGGTAGGACACATACTAAGACACCCAGGAATAGCAAGCTTAGTTATGGATGGGAGGGTCGAGGACAAGAACTGTAGGGGTAGACCAGGAAAGGGAGGCATGGAGGGCTGCATCAAACCTGTCAAAAAACTGAAGAATCAAACAACAACAATCTGGAATTTTAATTAATTAGAGAGGCATGTGAGGCAAAAGGGTTGTTGGAGAATTTCAATCCCTGGGATGTAACACTAGAAGAGACTGCATAATGTACATCAGCGTCCAAGGTGAGAGATATTTTACTATAGGTCTATTAATAGTGACATGTTGACGTTCAAATCATCAATAAGTGTGGCAAAATTACACCCAGAATAACTTAAGGAAATATACGCCTACTTTTAATTCTCCATATTCCGATAGATTTGCCATTCCAGTGTGCAAGAGTGCAGTTCCCTCTTCAAACAATATTCGCAATATCTATTAACAAACAGCAATGACACACACTTAAGAGCAGCAGGTGTACATTTAGACAAAACCATTTTTTCCCATGGGCAACTGTATGTGGCGTGCTCTCGAGTATCCGGACAAAAAAAGGTCAGCAGAAGATGGCAAAACCAAAATCGTAATTCTAAAATGCGTTCACATAATGTAACATCGTACCCTGCAGGCTTTCACAACTCTATAAAATTCCCACTTTGCTGCTCATATCAATATACTGTACTGTATGTATCAACATTTTCAGAATTACAATGGACCCACCTGTAACCGCCATTGCTGTAATAGAATAGACCAATTATCAGCAATGCTTGCCAGGTAGATGAGTGGATAGCGTGTCGGTGTACTAACCCCAAGATTGCAGGTTCACTCCTGGTCGTGGTAAGTGATTTTTGAAAGGCGGCAAAAATACGACACGCATGTCATTCGATGTTGGCATGTCAAAGAACCCATTTGAATTTAGTAGGCCGTGTTCATAATGGCAAAATTAATCTCGGGATTTTCCGCCAACACAAAGTTCCTCATTTCTCTACTAGAAAGCGCTATAGTGTTCAAGGAGCTTAGATATCTAACCTCCTTGACTTTTATAGTGATTCAAGGAACAACGAAATTCGACGCAAGCTACCCTCTGGGTGTCAAATTACAAAGCTTGCATCCGGCACCCGAGGCCATACGATATTATTATTATTATTATATCAGCAATAATGCATCGTCCTCATTGTCTTGATCGCGAGCGAAGCCGCGGGTACCTGCTAGTAGGTTATAAAAAATTTTATGTAGGTAATAAGGAATCAGTAGTAAGAAAAGCAGTCTATCACGGTAAGAAAATGGATGAATCCTAGTAATATTGGGGTCAAAATTGGAGGTTAGTTGACCAACCGAGGTCAAAAGAAAAGGGCCCGGCACTAGCAAAGAGCAATAGCAGGTTCTTTTTTCTATGATTGCTGCTGAACCTTTTTTTTTTTTTTTGCCGGCACTTCAGTGATGTGGTGGCCTTCATTCTTCCATATCAGGCTATTTTTAATGAACTCCCTAATACGGTAGTTTTTGGCAAGTTAATATTTAGATTGTACGGTATTTTAAAGAGTTTATAACAAGGATTTGTACAAATTATTCTAGAGCGCATGACAATCAACATACACTCACCGGCAAAAATGAACGCAACACTTGTATTTTTTAATAATTCTCATAATTTATTGCACTGAAATTATTCCTTTTTGTAAAAATTATGCATAATTTTTGAATAATAGTACACATACAAAAAATACTTCAAATAAAATTCCGTTTAATTTTCTAGAATACGATTAATATGATAAAATATCTTAAATTTTTGGGTAAATTACATAGTCGTTTAAAAATGTATCCTCTACATAAAGGAAAAGACCCTGTGCGGTGTATTTGCCTGGAATGTAAGGTATTCTGTTTCAAGTTCCGATGGCGGTTCTGTTTCAAAAAGATGAAGAAAGAAGTGGCAATAATGATTATTCATTTAAAATATGAAGAAAGATGTGGTGATGACTATTCATTTAATATATAATTGCTGACGACCAAGTTAGAACCCAGACATTGTTCTTTTGACGGTATGAAGCTTGTTTGCCCTGGCGGCCTTTCTATTTCCCCGCTAGTCTATAAGCCATATGGTACACAAACAGCACGGCAATCATATCTGACTCGCCGTATATAAGTGAGTTTTAATACGGTATGTGGTGTAGACTTCACTTACAATAGGACCCAGGGTGCCAGCAGAGTGAAACTGCAGTATCAATGCAATAACATCAGCTACTGTTAGGTCTTCATATAGATAACAAGGCTGAGTGATTGAAACCTACAAATAACATATAATCTATAAGTAGCCTAATTCGTATTATAATAAGGGAGGTAATGCAAAACCGATAATCACCTGTATTTCATGTTCTTGTTTAATAGCTGTCCATTCATCTTCAAACACATCACCAGCCTCGTCCTGCAGTTTATTAGAGGGCAACTGTTCATACGTGTCCTGGGAAGTATTATTATACACGTATGATGCAATGTAAGATATACAGACACAATATGAGTTACGTGAAACAAGAAAAGTAAAACTCAGCAGAACCTGGTCAGCCTGT
The DNA here is from genome assembly GCA_946902985.2 of Meconema thalassinum. Lineage (NCBI taxonomy): Eukaryota > Metazoa > Arthropoda > Insecta > Orthoptera > Tettigoniidae > Meconema > Meconema thalassinum. The sequence goes on from OX336395.1 coordinate 47,090,318, forward strand.
TTAGTATAGAGTATTGCTTGTCACGCACATCACTTAGATTGCTATGTTACACCATATACGAATTAAAATGCAACTTACAATGTTGTGGAATTCATGTGAATAAGACAAACAATCTGCCTCAGTCTTGATGAACGGATTTTCTTCCATTTTGTTCAGGAAACTAAAACACAGAAAGAAAACTTACGGTAATAGTCAAACACCATAATTACCCCAGGAAGCCAAATCAGTCTCTTAATTAATAGGTGAATGTTTGTTAGTAGCCAACTCGTTGTCCGAATACATTCCTCCAGAGCACAGTGATCAGAGCATATGTTCGTCAAGAACAGTAAAACTTATACGAGCATGAAGCACAACTTGCGAACATTTGCTCTACGTCACATGTTTGCAATTAAGCTATATGCTCATGGTCATGCATTTTTTTATTTTTTATCCCTGCGGTTGACAAGACATAAATATAAATTAATGGAGCCTGCTTGAGCAGTGAGACAAAGCATCCCATTCCCACATTCGGTTCCCTTGCTTATGTACACACTAACCTGATTTGGGGGCAGGCGGAGAAAATAGAATATTGTCAAACGTTAAACGACATTACGAACTTATCAACACGTTTAATTAGGCTACCGTATGTGAAAGTGAACTTGAATTACTGCACTGGGATTAGAAATTGATATTACTTCTTCAGACGCCAATATAACACTCTGTGTGTTACAAGTCGCACTGATCAAACTAGAAACTTTATAGTCTCTTAAGACTTTTGTAACATGGGGTAACATGTATATTGTCGCCATAAGGCTGTATTCTCGACAATTAGCCGTCATAAATTGATAAACTGATCATTTATTACTGCGGTAAGACATGTTATAAATACCGGTACCGTAGCCTACCTTTTCTCATGTCCCTACAGAATATTTCATGTACGGTATTCCAACATGGACTTGTTACTTTAGGCTACCGGTACCTGAGAGTGTGGTAAGATCCCACCAGCCCGATCCAGTAAAATGATGCTTCCTAAATTACAGTCTTGCCAAATCTTGTCTCCCCTACAAATGCATAGGTAGGCCTACGTACCTACACCGGTACCTTTTTAGACAACCTAGATACCGGTACCGGTACACACAAGTTATTGTGGCTAATAACGAGCCATTTATATTTCAACATGTAGGCCTAGTATTGATTGGGTTAGCGCAAACTTTCCAGTGAACTCGTACGATGAAATCACTGACCCTGTGAAAATCCACAGCCTGCTTCCAGTCTCCGACCGGGTCAGGAATGGAATGAATGAAGCTCCGAGCTAGCGGCGAGGATATGGACTGTGCCGGCTGCCGATGCCTGACGTACTCCTCTGGGGCAATGATGAAATGAAATGATGGTGGATAGTGTTGCTGGATTGAAATTTTGACAGGGAAAACCAGAGTACCCGGAGAAAAACCTGTCTGCCTCCCTTTTTTCCAGCACAGATCTCATATGAAGTGACCGGGATTTGAACCACGGACCCAGCGGTGAGAGGCCGGCGTGCTGCCGCCTAAACCACTGACCCTGTAAGAATTTCAATTAGCTACAACCAAATACCGAGAGCTGTAAATGTGTTACCCCTCATGGTTAGGCTACTGTAGCTAGAGGAAAGAGGGAGGGGGGGGGGGGGGGGGGGGGGCAAGATGAAAATGTGAACATTTCATATACGGGTAATAATGTCATTATGTTTCTAGAAACTACATTTTATTAAAGTACCGGTAATATCTTTATACAATACATGCATTCATTATTTAAAGAAGAAACGTTGCTGAAAATGTAGGCTATAAATAATCATGTCTGATATTTTCCATTTTGCCTGCTCATAGGGGGCAAGATGGAACGATAATGGGGGCAACGTGGAATTGCTTCAACTCATTGATATTACCGGTGTGAAGGAAAAATGGATCATGCTTTGCTATATTCGATGGCAAAATGCTCAGCCAAGTTTCTAAATAATTTCCTTTGATGATAGATGCAAAATACAAGCAAAGCATAGTTCCATGTGGCAATGCACTATCGGTAGTGATCACAATGTTGCTTTATATTATAGTCAGTGCACTGCTGAGGGGCCCACAGTTTGCAAAAATTACACTGTATCCACGTTTCTTTCAATTTACTGTTACAGTAGTCTTCACTGCATATGACACACAGCACAGGGTTATCAGTAGGTAGCTGTGTTAACTTCACTTGCTTCCTGTTCAATGTGTTTCTTGCTTCTGTAGACTTAGGCCTACCAGTTTTGTTAGAGCTTATATGTTCGAATTTGAGGGTTCTTTTCATGCTTTTATGCTTTAGATGAAGTTGATTTTTAAAGGGTGAACTTGTCAGTAACTCCGATTTTTGACAACGCTGACATCGTTTCTCGCTGATTTTCCTGGCCTTGGGAAATTGCAACACATCATTAGGCGAATCATAACATTGAGAGCTGGAAGATGTTGGATGCATGAACTCGGTGCAGATACGCCTAGGCCTACATGCTCTTTATGTGAACTGCTGGTAGGTCTAGGCTACTGGTATTGGAAGAAGAGTTTTCAGTGGATATACAACCTGAATGAAGAGGACCATCACATGCAGCAATAATCGCACCAACAAAATAACATGATTCTAATTGGTTCTCATTAGAGGAACTTAAGATATTCTCCCGTTCATCACATGGCAATGATGAATGCACATACGAGGGAGCAAAATCTTCTTCTGAAAAGATGTGTCTATTGAAGGGCCAGATTTCTGATTTCCTAAAGCCTGATGATACACTGCAAAGAGTTGTGCTCTTTAAGAAAGCACTTTTTACTAATCCAGGAATATCATACGCTGTGATTCTGCGCCCTGGATGCTGCTACTGATAGGTATCCACAGAAACTTCAAACCCATCTTTGAAAGATTTGAAAAAGCTGACGTCCAATGGCTGCAGCCTATGCGGAGGTACAGAAAGCATGACAACTCCATTCTCTCGAGCATAGTCAACTGCAGACAAGTTAACGTGAGCTGCATGATTACCAAGTATCAATAGCACAGGGTGGTCATAAGAAGATCTGACTGAATCTACAAAAAATTTCAACCCCTTAAGAAAAATATCTGAATTAATCCAGCCAGAGTCTGAACACCAAGCAACACTTCCATGAGGACCAGCATCCAGCATTCGTTCTCCTACCCTTTTCCTGTGCCAAATACAAAGCACGGTGGAAGAATTGCAGCAAGCAATAACTGGGGTCAGATGGCCCCTCCCTGCTGAACTGATAACACCTAATTGTCTTTTCCCTGTAACTGAAATAACTTTAGGCGGTCTGGATGTTGAATATTTCACACCTACTTCATCCATGTTGTACACATTGAGTGGCCTTTCTGAAAAGCCTTTTTTTTCATAGATTTCCCATAAGTTGTCAAAGAATTTGGAAACTATTTCTTTATTAAAACCTGCACATCTAGCTATACTTATTGGTTCAGATGTTCTGAACGACAGTTCAGAGTGTCTTGCCTTAAAAACCTCCATCCATGCTCTGCCTGCTTTCCCATACCTGAAAGGATAAGCTACGTGGTTTCGTTGAGCCAAGAGGTATGCCAGTTCTTTAAGAGATTCCTTCGTCAAACCAAAAAAATACTATCCAGTTCTTTGGCGTATCTTACAATTTCCAGCTCCAGCTCATGAAAAAACACTGGTTTGTACCTGACCAACACTTTCTTAGCAGTCCTCTTTTTTATATGTCTATGTAATGTTCCCAATGGAATGCTGTATCGTCTTGATGCCTCTGCTAGGCTCGAATGTTCTGTCCCTTCCAAAGCTCGCTCCATGTCCCACTCTGTCCAAATTGCAAGATTGGTTTTGCGCTTGTAATGATGAACCATCTAAAAAATGAAAAACTATTATATAATTTTTTAACTCTACAGCATGAAATGTTTCTTAAAATAATTTCCTTGTAATATCACTTACGCCCAACACAGAAAGTCTCTAAATATTAAAATTATCGAACCCCGGGGGCAAAATTGAAAGCTTTCCATTGACCGCGTTCACATATTTCCATTTTGCCCCCCCCCCCTAACCTATAACTTCAACCCACCCTAGGAAAATAATAACTGAAAAAAACTCCAATGTAACTGTTTAAAAATGTACATTCATTCCACAAGCTTAAGGATCACGCAATGTAATAACAAACACTAATGTTTAAAAACATGATACACGAATCAAGAATGAACAAAATATTACTTACTGCCCCCGGAAATTGAATTATTTTGGGACAAAATTAGAGTATTTACCGTCCCCATGATAAAATTTAACCAGCAAATATAATTTCTGGAAGTGTGACACAGGAGGGTAGTGTTACAAGCTCGAGGCTGTGGGAGGGCACGATCACGTGATATATTGCACAATAGACGCTTCTAGAAGGCTAAAATTAGCATAGCAACAGCGAGTTTGGAAATTAATATTATAAATATTGTTATAAATTATGCTGTTGGATCCCAGCCCAGAGCCAATGAGAAGAGGTCTTATTGAAGACGGGATCAACTTCAACTACATAATATGATGAAATTATGCATTTACTGTAGGCCCGTAGAAGAAGATTTTCTTATTTGGTAATGAAGAGAATATTAAAAGAAATTTTGTCTGATACTTTAAAAACCGCAGATCGGTTAATCTACGCAGTAATAAGCATTAGTAATCTACGCGCTAAAATTATGGTGGGAGATTTATATGGCCGCCAAAATTTCGACTTGGAGGGGGAGATCCAAGGATCGAGGTTCTTATTCCAGCAGTCTTTGAAGAGTGAGGAAGTGTTTTTACTGGGTTAACGGAGATCCCAAGGCTTTGTCCAAGTGCGACGACTGTCGACTTGTGGAGACGCGAGGATAGCTAGGTGGAACGTAGGAGATTACCGCACTTCTATTTTATGTGAAGTTGTGAGGAACATTGAATTAATTATATCTCTTATATAATTGAGATCTGAATTTAACTAAGCGAATATACATAAAGAACAGGTCAAAGACTACATTCTGTGAAAAGTCGAGCGTTCTAAAACTTACCGTTTCGAAAATATAAGCCTGTTAAGTCAGATTTTCAAATGTGTTGGAAATAAAGCTGAATATCATTTTAAATTGCGACGTGAAGTTGGCGAGCCCAGTTCAAGTGAACAATAGCGGAGAACTTTTAATATTGGCGCAACACATAAACATTAACATAATGACTATTATTATTCTTCAAGTGTTTTCATTCAACATAATTAACATTCTCGATATGATGAACGAAATAGTCATGCGCCAGAGACATATTCCATAACAGGAGTTAAGATACATCGATGGAGCTTCGTTAGACAGCGTATTCTTGAATACATACGTAGTGTACAGTCCATCTTGTACATTTTCGTCAGTCTACGAACACTAATGTAACATCAATTAGCAATGGAAATATTTCATTCACCATTTATATGAATATTTCTATAAATTATATTCCAATGATGAGGCTGATGCATATTTACGACGGAGAATGAAGATTCTACAGAAGAGATTTGTCAAGATGCTAGGGGTAGCCCAGCAACACAGAAAAAATTGCCAGAAGGATGTCGTTCGAGCCCAGGCGAAAGTTGGTGAATTCCAGAGAGGGACGTTTCCTATCTCTGAGGTTGTAGATCCGAGGTTCGAATGCAGATCCATCTCAGTATCTTGAACTGAGGAAACATCTAAAGTATTGTGGGAATACTTACATAGATCTTCAAGTTTTCGTCCAAATAAGGTAGCAGTGCATTCTCATTTGTAGTATAGAGCTTGATTAGTGACATCCTGAGCCAACGATCATACTCCATATTTTCATATTTCCATTTTTCCATATTTCCATATTTTCACATTTAATGAATTTCAGTGTTTTCATGTATTTTACACTTCAGATGTGGGTTAAGATTTTTATGCTTCAAGATTATTTAGGAGATGATTGTCTTTCATATGAGTATCGTGATTTTTGTCGTCTTCAAAAAAAACTTACCATGGCCAGGGGCGAACCTGCAATCTTGGGGTTGGTAGTCCGACATTATAACTACTCACCCACCCTGGCAAGCATTAGTTAACTAATTTAGTAGGATTTATTAATCAATTGTTTTGGAATAGCGTGGGTTTTATGAGTGGATGTTTTCGGTACGAATGATTATCCACTGTTAAGGGTAATTGTCGAACCGAATTGGTCATGAACAATTGCGGGGTGTGAATGAAAGAGTGTATAAAAATTTCCGTTGATTGTTAAAGAAACATAGAAGTTATGTGCACTTTTGTAAGAGCTAAATGTTAATTTTCGTGTTTTATAAACGCACACAAAAGCATTCTCGATGTGAGCTGGCTAGAATGATTCACCGTTAGAGTTGGAGAGCGATGTCATTATATGAACAGGTGGGAGACTCACCGCCTTGTATAAATTGTAAAACAGTTCCGAGTACTGCGTGGTGCTGGTGTTTCATTGATGAAACAAGGCCAGTGCACGTGCGTTCTACAAACGTATGCTTGAGAATGAAATCAAGTGTCAGGAATGCCACGAATGTAAGAGCCTTCATTAAACGGTTTTCTTTTTACGCTGTGTAGGCCTAAAACAAGCCAAGATTATATGCTCATATTTTTTAACACAGCATTGTAGTAAGATGTGGAGTAGAAAGGAAGTGTGAATGATTGCGTGTTTTTATTTAAATTTGATTGTTAAATTAGTTTATTGTTATTTTGTTTATACTAGGTTAGTTTACACCATTGTTATTAAATTTTATACAGTTCGTTATTTGTTGTTGTTGGCGTGTGATTCATTTTAAATATAAGAACTAGGGTATTGTGGATGTATTGTAGGCGAAGCTGAATTCCCCGAGAAGGTAAGTAAAGGTAGATGTGCCCCGTGTAGTTGGTTGTTGATCCACAATATTCTTGTAACTGCTATATGTTAATCCCTAAAGGCCACGTTGGGAGCGATTTCTAATGTAGTAATTTGCCGGTGCTGTTAGAAATAGGCAATCCAGCTGGGGCAATGGATATTCCAACAGGCTACTTTCGGATTTTCGGGTACATTACCTTGAAATCAATTCCATGCACACCTTCGAGTTTCACTACAGTTAACCGTCATCAGGTTGGCCAACATAACTTGATGTTCTGTTTATCTTTGACTCCTCTGTTCCCTTTGCAGTCTCAGATATCATATATTTATTATATATATCAAGGCAACTATAAATTTAAGATATAACACATTTCCGTTTTGCCCACTATTTCTATATTTTCCCCGTTTTCCCTAACTGATTAATATCCCTGACCAGATAACTTGAAACTTGTGATCAATTCTAATTGGTGTTATCACGATAATATCCTAGTTCGATTGTTTTTTAAGAAGATTCATTTCCTTAAAATTACTAGGCTTCCGTTACTGATTATTATTTTATTGGAAGTAAACTATGACATCTGTAACTTGCAGAAACCAATGTCAGTCCATGGGCGCCAGCAGGATTTTTTCCAAGGAAGCGACGTAACCCCTCCTCTGCATTCATCGTTTAATTTCTTAGAGGCTTCGTGATATGCCGATTCTTTATTTGACTTCTCTGAAACCGCTGGGTAGGCTACATTATCTTTATGGCATGAATAGGCGAAGTTCCTTTTTAGTTCAGAGTTTTGTCCATAAATGTTCGCTTTTCTTTGTGAATCATAGTCATAATGTCCATTTCTAACAGGTAAAAAGGACGGTACCGTAGTTGTGTAACCATATACTGTACAGACAAGAATAAAAATTAAGCAGTTCATTAAAACAGTAATATTAATCCAGTTCGCCGATTTTCTGAATACCGGTAACATTTCATATTTTCAAATAAGCTATTCCCAAGCTACCGTACTAAGTAAAATATAACAGTGGAATTATCCGTACATAGAAATCAGTTAACTATCAGTAGGCCTAACTTCAACTTGTGGAATAAACTGGTGTTACAATGGGCAATATCTTTATATTATAATTCTTCGACACGTGTGTATGTGACTGAACTCCTCCTAAATGGCTAGACCGATTTTGATGAAATTTTCAATGTAGGCCTATATTAGAGTGTGTCCCTGTATGGTGTAGATTCACAATTTGACCCAGTAGTTGGAATGAATACAATTTTAGAACCACAAATTACACACAATTTTAGAACCACAATATACAGTCAAAAACAGTTAGTCAACGCGAAGCCTTTGGACTGTTTGTCTCTGCCCGTTAGAGACACCTGGTTGCAACCTGTGCAAGTGCCGCCGTATCTTACACTCAGCACGTGGCGGAAAGTTATGTTCTGTACCATAGGTGGCGGTGATGTCGAATTCATCTGTATGTCTCTGCACGTTAGAGCGTTTCAAAAAAGCCCCGTATGAATTCATATACCATTCATCCGATTGCAATGAAACATAGGTGAGATGGGGAGTACACTCCATGGAAGGATTCTTACTTATTAAATCCATTTTACAATAGGTAGCGCACGAGTAGATTCAACAAATGTGTAACGACGCGCAAAAGGCTTCAACAAAGTCCCGAATGCGTTAATAAACCATTCGTCCGGTAGCGATGAAACTTGGGTGAGATATATTGTACACACCAGGGAAGGCCTCTGGATTAGTAAATCCATTTTACTTTAAGTAGCGCACGAGTAGATTCAACAAACGAGCGACGACGCGCGAAGCGTTTAAGAAAAGTCCCGTATGCGTTCATATACCATTCATCCGATTGCAATGAAACTTGGGTGAGATGTTGAGTACACACCAAGGAAGGCTTCTGGATTATTGAATCCATTTTACAGTAGGTAGCGCACGAATTGATTCAACAAATGAGCGACGACGCGAAGCGTTTCAACAAAATCATGTATGCGTTCATATACTATTCATCGATTGTGATGAAACTTTGATGAGTTGTTGTGTTCACTTATGTGTAGGTTTCTAACTTAGCAAATCCATTTCACAGTAGGTAGCGAACAAGTTGATTCAACAAATGAGTGACAGCGAACGAATCGTATAAACGAAATTCCGTATGCATTCATGCCATTCATCCGATTGCAATGACACTTTGGTGAGTTGTTATGGACGTTTCCATGAATGTTTCTAAATTAGTTAATCCATTTTACGATAGTTTGGAGGCACTTAACGAAAATTGAAAAAAAAGAATTGGGTATCCAAAAGCACTTCAAAAACAAAATTACAACGCCAACACTTTCTTTGATTGGCGTTGCAACGCATGCTGGGTATAGCTTGTGTAGGTATATATATATTTCGTATGACATACACAGGATACAGTAATACTACAGTATTATACTATGTATACAAGTAATAAATATCTAATAACATCCACTAACGAAACTAAAAGTCACAATCGGATGTCCAGAGCAGTAATCCACTAAAACTAACTACAACTTACGGTGTAGGAGAAGAAAGGACGAAAAGGAAGGAATAAAGGAAATGAAATACAGGTAAGAGAAATGCCCTCAACTCTCGAATAAAGAGAATTGTTGGATTTGGAAGGATGTAGAGCCACGAAAGGCACATAGGAAAGGAGAAATCGAAGAGGGCCCGCCCCAGAGTCACTGGAGAAAGGGAAAGCAGATCCAGCTCAGGTACCCTCACGAACTCAACAGCCGTGAGCCGTTGAGGGTGTAGCACTATCCAGGGTGCACCTGAAGTGAAAGGGCTACACACACCCTGCCCCCTCTATTTATTTATTTTATGTCTTCAGTAGTGGTGAAGTTAGGGCCTTAGAGCCCTCTCTTACACTGAACCAAGCAATATGGTACCAGTATATAAGAAAATTTTGGAAATACAAAAAAGAATTATGATGATAAGTATTGTACAGCCCATGGGCAGTAGCCCTAAGACCCACCCCTTCATCTTTTCACCAAAACCACCCTCATAGGCATACCATAAGCCTCACATACTTCATCAACACAAGCAGGCCCAGCAATATTGCTGATAAGCCATGCTTACATAACACATACATAAACACACTATCTGGGACAGCGACGGTGAGGAAACGCTGACCAAGCAGTGGGGGAAAGCCTTAAAAGCTTGACCCAGAGGAGCTCCATTATCTATTCGTGGCCAGCGGCTCTGCTCCTCCAAGGTCCGTTCCAGCTCTTCACCAGGTGAGAACTAGCCCTGTGCTCAGATTCCTAATTATTGTAACACCTACCCAGAACACTTTGTATTTTACACACCTTGTACTTTGCTTTATACCTGTCCACTACCTAAAGGGACAGTACATCATCGCTACTGACCAATAAATACTTGGTCAGTAAACACACACATCTATTACTCATTTCACCCAGTTTTACATCCTTACACCCAACATGACCTCAGTCCTAATTGCCTCTGACCGTGAAGGCCAGGAACTGCACCGTCAGGAATCCCATTGTACTCGAGCAAGTAGCCAGACTGCAGCGTGCCGAAGTGTCGACTCTGCACGTGAGCTCGCTAAACGCTCGCTCTACTTAATTGGCAGGCTAGGTTAGTAGCTCACTCCTAGACATTCATCCCCTAGCAGGTAAACGCATCCTGTAGGAACGCCCCCAATAGATCACGTACTCACACCAACACATTACACTAGTAGTCTTCCCCAAATACGGGAAATTACCCTTTTTCGGAAACATCCCTTAAATTAATATATCTACACTACCCTTGTTTATCCCACCTCTATCAGAGGGACAAAACAGATTGGTGGAGGCACCACTACCACGCAAAATAAGGGTAAGGGACTCAAACAACGAGCCCTCGTGGTAGAGCGATCCATACTGAAAGTAGCCAAGCGAGACTATTTTTTTTTTCAGATTACGCTCCACATTTTTCCCCTTTATTATACGAGGATTTGTATTATTACACCCACCCCCACCCACCCCGTAGTGCAAGGTCGGTGGAAATTAAATGACCACATTTACAACCACACTAAGGGACTTTGCGCACCATTTGTCGGCTAGCACAACTCCACTCCTACCGAAGTTGAAAATTAAGAACGGTGACTTAATAACTGAACACACTGCACCACGCTACCTTCAGGAACTCGAATTAAAGGCATTAGAAATCTGCGCTCAATACCCTGCAGCGGCAGCACAAGTCACACATTTTACACGATCCCAGGCCCAGACCGGTTCGCAGGGACAACAGTCGCCAGTATCCAGCGCTAGTGAGGCAGATTGCTTACCAACACTCCATCCCCTATTGTTACAACAACTGCAAATCACAGAGCAAAAGACTGAGAGTCTGCTCGCGCGCATTACACAATTATTGGATACAGACGCTGTTAAGGCAGACACCCACACGACAGAGGCGGTTCTAGATATACATACTATTCTAGAGACAGTAAAACAGGATTTAGACAGGACAGTGGAAGTAGTGAAGTCCACACAGTACATTACACCATCGATCAGTGACGACATATCAGGTGACGAGCCCCCTGGCAACGTAACACACGTTTCATACACAGGGAGCGAGGATAATTCCCGTCAGAACAACACAAATCCAAACACCTCATCACACGACAGAAGTGCGGGCAGCGTAAACGGACTAGAATCCTTACACAGCCAAGGAGAGGTAAACGAGCAGGATATGAATAGGCACACGGAATATCCAATGATCCACCCCACAAAGTTCACGGGGGAGGGCCAGGGTCCGGAGGAATACCTCAAGGCCTTCAATAGAACGGCTCGGATCAATGGCTGGAGCGACGAAGTCAGAAAACGGCTCCTACTTGCATACTTAACAAAATCGATCATGACATGGTACGAGCTCCATGAGGACAATCTAGAAAACGCCACATGGGACGAAATCACTTTGTTGCTGAAAAGTGAATTTCAGCTCACACCAGACGATGAGGACCTGTATGATCAAATTAGACAGAGGTCACAGGGGCCCACAGAGAGCGCACAGACGTATGAAAATGCGAATCAGCTGATGTGCGACAAATACAACGCAGCCATGCCTCATAAGCAAAAAGTTAAGCTGCTAATGTAGGGCCTTAGGCCATCCATCGTGGACAAATTATGTATCATGAACAATCCTACGGTCCAGCATATGCTCAACAACATAAAAACAATAGAGTCCGGGAGAAAGATCACGGAAAAAGCTACGGAGAAAACCGTGAATCTGCATTTTCATCCTGAAAAGGGGGATACCAGCCTAAAGATGGATGAGTTAGTGGACAGGATGGAGAAGCCAACAATAGCTGCCAGCCAGGCAGGCGGGCGACCACTCAGGAGTGAACACACTGATACAGAAGAAATATACTATCCCGAGAGGGAAAGGGGATACACGGAGAGGAGACACTACGAGTGGGAGAAAACATAATACCCTCCACAGCGGCCGACAACACCATATGCGCAGTACAGGCCAGATTACCCTCCACGATATTCACCGGTCTCATACACACATGTAGAGCCAACCTACCCCTCACGGCGACCGTCATCCCCATACACACCGGATTACTACCCTTCAGAGTTCGACCACAATACTCCCCGGCGAAGCAGCCCGCCACCGAGTAGACAAGGCTATGCTTCCCCACAATATAGGGGAAATGGGGACTATCGGGAAATCCCACCCCCAAGCAGGCAAGGCTATGCATCCCCACAGTACAGGGGAAACAGGGACTACCGGGAGAACCCAAATCCAGGCAGACAGGGATATGCATCCCCGCAGTACAGGGGAAAGGGGAATCGCCGGGAAAACCCGCCCCCGCAGCAACAGACGTACACCCCCCTGTCGAAGACAAGAAAACAGGCCACAGATCAGAAAACGCGGAACAACAACCCCACAGAAAGGACGGGAGGCCCGTGATACGTACACGAAGGGGCCGGAACACTATCCGCTCCCCGACGAACACCCGAGGGAGTTCAAGGACGAGGCACCCCAGCGAACAGACAGGAGGGCAATGCTTCCCACACCCGGTTACCCACCGCAAGCGGGGAGTTGGCGCAGCCACCCCGAGGGGGGACAGGCATACAACACGGGGAGACACACACCTACGTTATCAAAAAACTCCTAGACGGGGAGGTTCAGCCAGCTAAAAAAGCGGCGGAGGTTCCTCCCCTAACACAACACCAGAGAGGCTCCTCACCAAAACAGACTCGCAAGAGCAGGGGGGAGAAGCAGCCAAATAAAACAATGGCTGACGATCCGCCCTCGAACCGTTTCCAAACACACCCCGTAAAAGGGGACGGCAACTGTCTGTTCAGGGCCATTAGCTTTTTAGTCCGGCACAGCGAAACCCACCACAGAGATTACAGGCTGGAAACGGTTAAACACATCCTGCACAACTGGGAAGAGTACCGGGATTTCGTGGCGGACGAACAGGAAAACCCATTCCAGACCAGGACAGACTACGAACAATACATGAGTAGGGATGGTATCTATGCCAGCGCCGTAGAAGTGACCGCTCTCGGCAAGATACTTAAACTCAACATACATGTAAACACTGACATACACTCGCCGCCACTGTTCACCACCACGGGATTCGATAGGGCCCTGCACATACTATTCACAGGGAACCCTAGGGCGGGACACTATACGCCCCTCACAATCACGCGCGAACAAAACGCAGACAATAAGCCCACAACACCGCCGGACATGAATATACCGCCAGCAGGGAAACAGGGGAAAAAAGGCAAACCCACACCCTCCAGACGGGAAAACATACCCCCTACACCACAACACGGGGCGGGAAGTGACCCCACACCAGCGCAGGACGCGAACACACTTGGCATAGGAGAGCCAGCAACAGGAATCGAACTCGCAACCGCCTGGAACAAAAAACGAGGTCACACATGCAAACGAAGGGTTAGGTTTGCAGACACACCCTCACAGGAGGAGGAGAGGAACAACACACCCACACAGAAACTGGGAAGTGAAAACACATTAACCGCTCACAAGAATTCCTGTATATCAACAGCGCGGGCAATGAAGAGAGCATGCAATGTACAGACGGGGCACATTTCGCTGAGCGAGGCAAAGAACTTGAGCCAGGAAATGAGTCGCGCGGCCAAGCGTGCCAAGTACAATGAGCGGCCAGCGCCATGCCTCTTCGGCACAAATGTAACGCAGGGTGTAAACAGTGACGCACACAAGGACAAGGACACTAAGGCAGCAACAACAACAACATACACACTATATAATACATCTTTACAGGGGGAAGGACACCAATTAGCGGCACTGACAATACACGCCTGCATAAATGGACACTGGTGCAGCGGTAAGCTGCGTCAACAGCAAACACGTCACCGAAGGGCAGATACACAGTGTCACGGGTGACATCCGGCTGGTAGCGGCCAATGCTCAGACGCTAGAAAACTCGGGGGTGGCAAACATACACATCAGGCTAGACCATTTTGCGACAACACACCCCATGTTCGTGATAGAACATCTTTCTGCGTCAGCAATAATTGGCATGGATATCCTCGCTAAATACGAAGCTAGCAAAAATTTTGATAGCGGCAAGATACTTTTAATGCATAACCAGAGGCTCACTGCACATCCCATGGTATACACCAAGAACACAGATGGGATTCGAGCGGAGCGAGAAACCTACGAGCACCAGGCCTCCATATTGAACACAATCGACAAACATACAGGCACACACACAGATAAGACACTCAATCACACTCACAGACATGACCTAACACAGGAACAGGATAGGAGGCTCACGGAGCTTCTGGAAGAAAATAGAGATATCTTTGCCCACTCGCAGAGGGATCTCTCGGTGACAGACCTTATCGAGCATCATGTCACACTCACCAGTGACTGGCCAGTCCACCATCCCCCCTTCAGGGTGAGTCTGAAGGAAAGGCACGCTATCGACACTCAGATTAAAGAGATGCTCGAGGCGGGAGTAATCGAACCAGTGATCTCGAATTACAGTGATCCGGTCTTGCTGACCAGGAAGAAAGACGGTTCCCACAGGTTTTGTACAGATTACCGTAGGCTCAACAAATTAATAGAAAATGACAGCTATCCATTACCACGGGCCGACACCTCTTTGGATGCCCTCGGTGGGGCCAGCTTGTTTAGCTCGATGGATTGTTATAGTGGCATCTATTCAATCCCCATTTATGAACCGGACAGGCACAAGCTGGCGTTCGTTACAGAAAACGGCCTCTATTCCTATAAAAAGTTGCCAATGGGCCTCCGTAACGCCAGCCAGACCTTCCAAAAACTAGTGGATAAGGCATTTTCAGGGCTAAAATGGCGGCCGGTACTCGTCTACGTGGACGACATAACAGTCTTCTCCCAAACCTTTGACGAGCATCTCGTACACTTGGAGGAGGCTTTCGCAAGGATCAGAGAGGCCAAATGAAAGCTTAAACCTGCGAAGTGTCAATTTGCCAGACAGCAGATTAATATCCTGGGCCATATTGTTAACAGAGAAGGCATTATTCCCGACCCAGCGAAGACGGACGCAATAACGGGCATCCCGATGCCTACAAATCTGAAACAATGGCGTAGCTTCATGGGTCTGGCATCTTATTACAGGAAGTACATCTATAGGTTGGCACACATCGCCCACCCCCTAACCGGACTCACACGCGAAAAGGCGCCCTTCCACATCACGCAAGAACACATAGATGCATTCAACACACTTAAAAAACTATTGACCACCCCGCCATTACTGCAACACTTCCGTAGTGATAGGCCCACATTTCTACACGTGGACGCAAGCCAGTATGGACTGAGAGCTGCCCTATTACAGGAAGACACGGAGGGGCGCAAACGGCCAGTGGCTTATGCCAGCAGAAAATTAACGGCCGTTGAAACCAGATACTCTGCCACAGAGCGCGAAATGCTGGCATTTTCATGGGGAGTGAACTAATTCCGGGTATACCTCTATGGTATCCAGTTCACGGTAATGACTGACCACGCGAGCCTGCTTTTTTGGGACAAATTCAAAAACCCAAATTCGCGCCTCAATAGGTTTACATTCCGTCTTTACGAATATAACTTCGTGGTCAAGCATAAGAAAGGCGCTACACACCTAGATGCAGATGGGTTATCTAGGCTGCCAGTAGCCGATCCCCCAGATGACAGTAAGGACCTCGAGTGGGATGATATGCCGACTTTTGCCCTGCCGCTGGTAAACAAGAAGCAGGAGCAAGAGCGTGATCCATTCCTGAAACAGATTCTAATGGCACTAGAAAACATGGACAAGGTAGATTCCAAGACAGCATGGCTGTCTAGGCGATTTTTCCTAGACAAAGACGGGGTACTGAAATTTAAACCCACAGCCATGCACGATAATGCACCTATAGCGGTTCCGGACTCATTGAAAGAAAATATCATGACCGGACACCATAATAGCCCCATGGCAGGGGCACATTTGGGTACGCATAAAACATACCATAGAATCCGGGACAAATATTACTGGGTAAACATGAAGGGCGACATAGACACCTTCGTAAAGACATGTCACACCTGCCAGCGATTTAAAACAAGACCTGGCAAACCTCATGGATTACTCAACTCTATTCCAGTAGGAGAGCTATTCCACAGAATCGGGATAGATGTTAAAGGCCCCATCTCCACATCTGAAAAGGGTAATAAATACATACTTGTGGCTACAGAGTATCTTACCCGGTACATGATTACAAAGGCTGTTTCCAAAGCAGACACGAAGAGCATAGTGGAATTTCTATTCGAAATAATCACGCGATATGGCCTATTCCTAACCCTATTATCCGACAGAAGGACTACTTTCACCTCGAGAGTGCTCCAACAGTTTCTGGAGATACTAAGGATAAGGGCATACACAACTACGAGTTTTTTCCCACAAACCAATGGACTCACAGAAAGCATGAATAAAATTATCG
This sequence comes from Meconema thalassinum, assembly GCA_946902985.2. Taxonomy (NCBI): domain Eukaryota; kingdom Metazoa; phylum Arthropoda; class Insecta; order Orthoptera; family Tettigoniidae; genus Meconema; species Meconema thalassinum. Next base: position 47,107,123 of record OX336395.1, read on the forward strand.
GGACAGCGCTAGCCAAGTTCACGGGGGACACAGGGACAGACTGGAATAATTATCTACAACCCACCACATTCAGTTACAATACTTCGATATCCACGGCCACAAAACACTCTTCACACTTCCTGTTGCACGGCTACACACTCAGAAGTTCAATAGACAAAATATGCATCCCCCAGGACACTCTCACAGACAACGCGGCCCGGTTAGAGTATTTGCAGATTGCTCGCATGAACGCCCGAAAGAACATAACCGCGGCACAGAAGAAACAAAAAGAACGGTACGATCGTCAACTGAAGAGCGTGGAATACACACCCGGGCAATTGGTTATGGTTTCCAATTCCGCCCATAAAAAGAACGTGTCCGAGTTCCTCCTACCACGTTGGACAGGTCCCTCGAAAGTCTGCAGGAAGTTATCTGATCTAAACTATATAGTGAACGTGCGGCATGGACACAAACTCATTAAGGACACTATACACGCCCGCCGTATGAAGGCGTACCACACTCGGAAAACAACACTCACACGTAAGGGCGGGAACACTGCAAAAAGGAAAGGAAGTGATTCCACTGGCAGACAGGGCATGAAAGCCAAGAGATAGCCCTCGAACCCAGAGGACCTCACCAGGATACGATCCTGCCACAGACATCTAGCTGCCACACATGCAACCAGAGGTCAGGAGATACAATCACAAGAACAATTGAGCCATTCAAAGCACAGACATAAACACGGGGAGGTTCTTTTACAAGGTAGGTACACCGACACGGGAGTATACAGCAATAGCTTACTGCCCACAGTCAGCCTCAAGGGTGCGACATGGCAACTAAGGGCCAGGACACACAAGCACAAGAACGATTGAGCCACACAAGCATGAACACGGGAAGGTTCTTTTACATACGTGGAATACATGTACAAACACATAAATTACACAAGCCTGGCACAGATAGCGTCATCACGATAGTAGGGCCAAAAGATAAGGCACGGTCATTATGAAGAAACGTAGGTCCTCGTAGACAACATATTTTAAAAACGCTCAAAACATTTGTGGAAGGTCACAACATAACTGCTGTGCACTTCAAATGTTATTTGCCGGACAGGAAACACAGCCCCAACAGCGGCGTTATCACATATGGTAACCCAATAATTTGCACGCTCAGTGCGAATACATAACGCACTAGTCGGCTGGAGGCACTCACAGACATAGCAGTATTACGGCCGACAGAGTATCATTCACTAGGGATTCAAAACCACACTACGCCCACAAATTAAGACCAGGGCTAACCAAAATTCACACAGACGACATACACGGGACATACTTACAGGGGCGAAGGCACGTTCCAAGGTATTCGCTATAGTAACCTACTTAGGGCATTAGCGACCCCAGGACTATCAATAGGGGACGTAACGGGAACACCAGGCCTCGACGGAGACCACAAAATACTCTTTTGGACCATAGCGCCCGAAATCTGAATACGGGAGACGCCACGGGCACAAACAAACGCTCACACAAAGTAGGTAACACCACATCTCTACGGCCAAAAATCATGGCAATCCAATACAAGGGGCATGTATATTACCCCGGACATAAAATAATAGAGCAAGACACAAAGGGGAATTAATCATGGAAACAAATTCCCAAACAAGCTTAAGAACGAAAACATGACAAGTTAAAACGTTGGCCTTTCTAGAATGCAAACACATGTCGACACACGGACAGTGGCATAAGTCACGTTTTGTTGTCCTTCCTGTATATCATTGAAGACTTTCCGTACACAAGGACACTAAACACACATACAGGAAGCGTCGCGCTGCAAATAAGCGAATTCCAACGTGTCGCCATTCGCTGTTTGCGGAAGAAATGTTTGTAGCAGCGGAACGTGACAATGTCATACAGACATGATGACACTAACATAAAACAATAACAAAATGGTATACAATGACAACACGGATGTTGATACAGGAAGTGAGAGCGGCATTACATTAGGCTTCGCATCATATATTACACAAATATTGCAGACCAGATTGATCTGGGAAGACAGACTATTTTACGCCTATCAGTGACAGGACTAGGAACATGTATACGAAGGTGATAACAGACTGTACACGGCGCGTGACACGAGATAAGCACTCTCCGATAACAGCACACGCGCCGGCAGGCGTCAGCGGTAGGCGGCTCCATACACACAAGCGCGCATCAATTACAGCCACGGCCGCTTCCCTACCACACGCGCCCAACACTTAGGGGCAGACAGGCAATTACACGCGAATATACAAACTAATTAGGGGCGGATACAGACAGATTCCATGGAGGAACAAACCCCCCTAATAATTTCTTTTCTTGTTTTTTTTCCTAAAATCCATTACAGGCAATTATGCTATGCCGATTTATATTCGCAGCCACATGCTACCCCATCCCACATTATGAACAGGGGACCAGATAGGGCCGTGAACGGCACAGCATCACCACACTTGGACATCATAAGGGCAGCCAGAGGGTGGGGCCCACAGACATAAACATTTTACACGACGTGGGAATGACAGACCGACGGGCACTCCACAGAATAGTATTTTGGGAAACACTAGGTGCTATATGGCATCTCACCTCAGCTGGCGTAAATCCCCAAGAGCGGGAGGAAAACACATAACGACCAAGAGAGGATGACACACTAAAATAGGAGTAGAGGTGGATAATGCCATCAGGATGGCCATAGTACTAGCTACGGACTACCATCCCCATACCCTTCCTCCTACATACCCCATCATCTAAAACACTATCCAGCACAGACATACAGATACATAAAAACGCCTACACTGCAAATTATACATAGGGGTTGATAGACTTCATGCTTCTCACAAATTAAGGTTTGCTACACCTTGGACCCAAACGCCTACACCTGAGTATTAGAGGTGATTCGGAAACAAATATTAAGCGGCGATGCACATCTCTATATAGAGAGATGAGGCCATACTGATACTAACAAATATTTTATTAAATAATCCCGCATGCAAGGGACATAAACTTATTGTATCCTAGCACACGCCTAATCCTCAAATGAGAGCAGATACGACTCATATCCATCTCACTGCATGAGATATCCCACCCACACACCAGGGGTTGTATTACTATCACACCCGCATGTTATTCTCAAATTTTGGACACCTGGGAAAAACCCACCCCATCCACTCAGAGTAAATACCTCCTAACAGCATCATCGGCTCCCGGCCACCACAAACTTGGAGTCCAACGATGCACAACCCTCCCCCACCACGCTTTAACCCCACTCAGCAAATAACACCCTCGGATCCTAAAAACAAGGGACCAAACACCCTATAAACCTACTAATACCTCCAGGAAAGTACCAAGGCATCGGCGCTGGAAATCCGATACGGCAATAACAGGCCTAAAGTAGTCACTGCATTTCGAAGATTCTACAACCCCAGAACACTAGGAATTTTACATAATTACACAGTACACAAAAATATATTTACAAATCACACTAAACACTACAGTATACAGTATCACACTTATTTTCAAAGGAATCTGCTCACACTATATGGTGACGAAAAGGTAAACGGATGGGAGCAGAAGCGCCACACGAGGACAGAGCTGGAAAAGGCGGCGAGGAATCCTGATCCAGTTTAATGACAGATGGACGTAAGTTCGAAGCGCCGATGACTCAGTGCGGGCAAACTTCGGAATCCTGAGAGTACCTAGCCTATCCCTGGGACGAAGAAACTTACGCCCATTATGCACTGCGGTCGTCAAAGCCAGATCTGCAGGGGAGACTTTTGGCATCTAGTAGGAGAATTAGCCAGCTCCATATTAGACTCAGGAGACAAACCTAGAGACAACCAACTTGGACTAGACTGTTAGTTAGTTTGTAACATAAGTAGCGTTCCTAAGGCGGGGAACGAGTCTTCCATTCGTGTGAAGTGAAGATAGTGCTCCAAGGGTTCAGCGGGACAACCCCTGGCCACGCAAGACCTCATTCGGACATGGGGCGAAGAGGATTCCCGGACGCTAAATTCCCGGATAATATTATTTTATCGGATGATTTTTCCTGAACGATTTCCCGTGCCCAAGTACATGGAGGGCAGCGAGCCCCCAGAGCTTAAATGGTAACGCAGCGAGCGGCCAGTGATGTAAATGAGGAATGTGGCGAGCCCTCACAGCGGCCTGGGCAACTGATTAATAAAGATAAAATGGCGAATAATGCCAATATAAGCATATATAAATACAAATGAAAATGATATCCGCGCGAAGCGTTTGCTCCCTAGCAACGCAGTCACACAGGCCTATATTAGTTATTAATGGGGGAAGTCGACAGTTAGTTTATAGGAGGGGACTACGGGCTCCTGTTGGGTTCCGGTCCCAGCAGGATGTCGCAAGGGCACCTCGGAAGGGAGACCGACCGGGGGGATCCTCACGTCAAAATTTTAGTATATAAGATACAGTTGCATTTAGAAGGCAACTTAGATTTAAGCAAATTTAACAAGCACTTTTGTAAAACAGTAGCTACAACATATTTCGGCATTAGATTAAGGACTATTTCGGCGTGTATATACAAATATTTTTATAGCATTAATTAACATAATCTAGGTTAAGCACACTTTACTTATCATAGGGCGTTCGGCACCGTATAGGGTAAGACCGACACCATATAGATTTAATTGATGTTACTATGCGAACGCAATACAGGGCGTTCGGCACCGTATAGGGTAAGACCGAATAGGGTTAATTGAAACTGACATGCGAACGCGACACAGGGCGTTCGGCACCTTATAGAAATGTACATGCAACATAGCAGACATGAAGGGTATTTTGGTAGTTGATATGTGATCACGATAATCCACTATATATTTTTTCCAGATTAACAAGGAGGCGACATCGGTGGCACAATGCCACATGAAAGTGCACTAATGTATTTACTTTACAGAGAAAAGAAGACATATATGTGCACACCCCTTGTATATAATCCCCCAAACAAAAAATAAAATCAACACATAAATTAAATGTCACACAAACATATACACTTTTCAGAGATTTCAGTCGCGCCGATAAGGTGACGGCGACGCATCAGTAAGGTGAAGTTTCCGTGGGACACTGAACGCTACTGGCGCAAACAAAATTAGAAAACGCTTAAATAATGAGCCAGGGCCAGCGCAGAGTTTGTAAGCGCTCTCCCTCGCTTCCAAGGAGCAATTTTCTCACCCACGGGAGAAAATTCACGATAACATGGAATTAGCGGCACAGCCACTAAACCACAGCAAAGCGCCGAATAGAAAATGGCCAGGAATGGATGGAGAAGGTACGTACGAGGCGAGGTAAGAGAACGGCCAGGTGAAAGTGAGCGAGATAAGGTACCAGGCTCATGAGCGAGACGGAATAGTAATAAGTATATAGATTAGTATTTTATATTACAAGATAATTGTACAAATATTGTGAATTCAAGCCATATACACAATATCAACGCACAAGTGTATACATACTTACATGGCACACCATTTAACACGAAATATACTGTTTTTCTTTCATTTTCTTCCTACTAACGCTAAATTTTGTGAAGGTGTCCTGTTTCGTCCCGACAACAATAAATCATTCTGATATATACCTTTAACTTACACCCTGGGGCACCTGTTTTTCTATTTTTCTACCACCTTTTATGCAATACTTTGCCTATATTTATAGACACAAGGTACATGCAGGGAGCAATTTTTTCCCCACCCAGTGGCGGACGACACAACCACCCATCCAACCATGGTTTTTTTCCTGCCTGCATAGCACCAATATGCACATACCTATGTTTTTTTTCTTTTCTTCGTTTTTCTTACTAACAGCATCAACATCAAGATAATAATGTTAATCAAAATCAACTATGTATATGTACACAACCAAAACCCACCCTCTCTGAGTACACGCAAAACTCACATCACCAGAAGGACAACACGACATCTACACATCCACACGACACCGAAGAAGAAGAAGAGGGATGATAATAATAAGAAGAAGAATCACTACGCCGACACGCCTACTCTATTTACCGTTCGCGAGGCCGCGAGCAAAGGCCGAGGAGGTCTTGTACAGCCCATGGGCAGTAGCCCTAAGACACACCCCTTCATCTTTTCACCAAAACCACTCTCATAGGCATACCATAAGCCTCACATACTTCCTCAACACAAGCAGGCCCAGCAATATTGCTGACAAGCCACGCTTACATAACACATACATAAACACACTATCTGGGGCAGCGACGGTGAGGAAACGCCAACCAAGCAGTGTGGGAAAGCCTTAAAAGCTAGACCCAGAGGAGCCCCATTATCTATTCGTGGCCAGCGGCTCTGCTCATCCAAGGTCCGTTCCAGCTCTTCACCAGGTGAGAACTAGCCCTGTGCTTAGATTCCTAATTATTGTAACACCTACCCAGAACACTTTGTATTTTACACACCTTGTACTTTGCTTTATACCTGTCCACTACCTAAAGGGACAGTACATCACCGATACTGACCAATAAATACTTGGTCAGTAAACACACACATTAATTACTCATTTCTTGAGTGACCGTAGGTTGTGCAATTGAATTAGTGCCTTGAGAGGTGTCCTCAGGCTCCTATTTAAGGAGATTAGGGGCCTTCCGTACCCGTACCCGGCTTGATGGAGCGGAGAATGGATGGTCATGATGAGGGGCCTTCCGTACTTCACCCTTGGGCTGTCAATATATTGCTCGCAAGCCCTTTGTGCCTGTCTCGTATTACTCATCATTCAACACATCGTGTACTTGTTCGTCCAGGGTTAATAGTTTCAGTTGAGAATCTTGCAAACGGTCAAGAGCGTAAGATATTTCATTCTGTACCATCGAGTCGTTAAATTCATTTAGAAAGGTAGATAAATGTGTAGCATTAGATCGGTCAATCGCTTGTGTCCTTTAGAGTTTTTAAAAATTATTAATTATCCGTCTTCACGAAGCTCAAGGGAAAGTTGACCCGGGGTGGGCTAGCATGCAGATAGCAGCAGGGACTGCCGACAGATGGCAGCACTTGCTCCTTACCGGTACGTGTGATACCTTCGTCTACCACCAGACTGCGTATGTATTGATATTCAAACTGGCTGCTCTCGAATTCTAGGTTATCATGCTCTTATAACGTTGTATTTGCGGTGTTGTAAACTTGATCATATCTCAATAGCCATGCTCCCCTTTACCACAACCTTCCTTATTCGGCATTCTTTCTTTTGCAATACATTTTTTAGGTATTTCAGAATAAGTGGAATGTTGTCTACTCACCTACCGTTCGCCATGATGTTGATACTCTTGCGTGATGGTGGTACTCCCGGCGTGAAAATTCCCGGAGATATCTGTTCATTATACCTAGTATTACCTTATATACTGTCCCAACTTTTGAGGGTGGCTGTACTTCCGCCCGAAGGAGGGAGCGGCTAAAAAACCGGTATCGTGAGGCGTGAGTCATTGTTCGTTGAGCTGCAGACGTGTAAAGTTGTCAGTTTGAAGTTTTCAAGATGGAATGGGGGGAATATGAGAATCGTGTGGCCGTAATAGTGTTACACAAGGTAGGGCAATCGCTAGTGGAGATATTCAAAACCCTCCAGAAGCTGAAAATTAGCAAGAAATTTGTTTACCGCACTATAAATCGATTTGTAGAGGCTGAAACTGTGAGAGATCGCCCGCGGCAAGGAAGACCACGCACAGTACGAACGCCAGAACTTATCAAAGCAGTGGCGGCTCGTATGTGACGAAATCCAGTAAGGAGAGAGTCAGTGATGGCTCGTGAATTACAGATATCAAAAATGTCTATGTCTCGCACATTAATCACTGACCTGGGACTCAGTGTTTACAAACGACGCAAAGGACATCTCCTGAGAAAGGAACCGAAGCGCCAGAAGCTCCTAAAATCAAAGCGCTTACTTAAGCGTTACGCAGCTAATGGTCATCGTCGAATCCTGTTTACGGATGAAAAATTTTTCAGTGTTTAAGAGATTTTCAAAGTCCAAAACGACAGGGTATATGCCCATTCCTCTAGAGAAGCTGGTAAAAAGGCTCCAAGGATTCAGAGGGGTCATCATCCCTCATCAGTTATGGTGTGGTCGAGTGTGAGCTTCGAGGGCACAACGGAGCTCGGTTTCTGTGAAAAGGGAGTCAAAACGTCAGCTAAAGTGTACCAGGAGACAGTGCTTGAGGGACTGGTCAAGAATCTCAACAACACCTTCTTCCATGGACGGAACTGGAGCTTCCAGCAGGACTCAGCACCAGCGCAAGGGCACGGACAACTCAGCAGTGGTTGGAGGCAAATATTCCTGATTTCATTTCCACTTCAGATTGGCCGTCTGTAAGTCCAGATTTAAACCCTTTGGACTTCAAATTGTGGTCCAAGCTTCAGGAGATGGCTTGCTTAAAGAAGTCTCTTCAGATGGCAGTTGCAAATTTCCCAGTAGATGTGTTGCGTAATTCCATTGATGAGTGGCCACAAAGACTTAAGGAATGTGTGCGTGCAAATGGTGTCCATTTTGAATAATTATTTGCGGTTATAGTTCATAATGCATCTACGTAACACTTGTTATTAAGATATTAAAATATCTCTAACCATTTTGTCTCAATTTACTTAAACGTTTGGGACAGTATTTATGGTAAGACTAGGTAGTCATCCTTAGTGGTGGCGATGATGGTTCTTCGTCCGGCCCCCAGTGTTATGTGTGGTTCTTCGCTTATAACGACTATTTACAGATAAGCATTGAGAGATTCCCTTTTCCACTAACGACTTTTATTCCTGGTATAATATACTCCCTGGTGGAATAGTTGGATAAGACTCTACTTGACTCAGTCACTAAATAATAAGCCGGAATATGGCATTTCAATCCTCACGACCCGTAACATTTCCTTGATTATATTGTAAAAATTGGTAATTATCATATTGCGTTCAAGAAATTCCCACCATGATCTTTTCAATATTTTAATTGCAATTACCTTTATATCTCTCTATGCAGCTGGTAACTAAAATATAAATGATCTCAGGATATTTTTTATGGGTTCAATCATTTATGATTCATATTAGGTGAGCACACATAACCATTGAATACTTTTATATTTTTCAAACGAACATTTTACATTCTGATATTTAGGTTCAGCCTCAAAACTATGATTCTTAATTCAATAATTCTAATACGCAAGGAAAAGTCTGACCGGAATAACCATTTAAGCAAAAACTTATATTCAAGTATTATTTGAATATAGCCTCTTCCCAGGATGAATTAATTCAAGTCTCCACATGAACAGACTTATCTGTATAACATACAGGTTTAACGAAGAGTTAAACTTCCAGCCTTAGTGAAGTGTAATTGGTTTCAACTACACGAGTTACCCTTCTTGAAAATATATATTTATGTTTTCGCAGTTAGCTTACCCTCCACGTAGGCTTTTTCCACGGACTCAAGAGGGATCCCACCTTTACCGTCTTTACGGCCAGTGTCCTGGAGCTGGACATTGGGTGGTGGGATACAACTGAGGAGGCGGGACCAGCGCCTCGCCCAGGCGGTCTCACCTGCAAAGCGAACAGGGGACCTCATGAGGGATGGGACGGGATGGGAAGAATGGGAGGGATAGACAAGGAAGAGGGAAGGGGGCGACCGTGGCCAGACGGTGGGTAAAGTACCAGTGTTTTGCTGAAGCCATTGGAGAAGAATAGCATCCTCCGAGTAAGAAATTTTACGAATGTAAAATCCTGTTAGTGAGAGGAAGGAATAACGTGTTAAACATATGTTACGAGACGGAAAATACCAGAAGTAAAGGCTAACCCCAATGTTACTTGGAATTCAGCTCGATTCAAGGTCATTCTTGCCAGTGCACGCAGAACAGGAAAAGGTGTGAGGTCATCAGCTGATCGACTGACAGCATGTAGATCGAGAAAGCTGCAGAATGTATGATAAACACAGAGTAATTCAGAATTATATATACACGCTGTTATACACCAGAAATTACCAGAAAGTAAGCAGAAATGTGATTTCATTGAGATTTTGTTGAATGTGAAACTGTGCAAATGACGTAATCGAATTGTATGTTGGACATCGAGATACGTATATCGCGAGACCTGGTCAGCTATGGTGTGAGAAAGGGCCGAGAGGAGGTAATCAGAGGAGAAGAAGCGTCTTATTCTTTTGAACCGTGGAGAGTGAACATCGTATTTTCAAGTCGCAATCAGTCCGAGAAGTTACGAGAACATGGTTAGTGAGAATGAACATTCCAGCAGTAATTTACAGTGGAGATGTACTCCAAACGTATTCTTTTGAAACTTACACGAACATTTTGAGAACTTGCTAGAAGTATCAACTATATTTGAAGTTAAAAGAATATCCATTCTTATGGTAAAGCATGTCAGTGAAAAATGTCCACAACTTTATTTACTATGTTATACTACGTGAAGTCAGGAGGAATATTATCGCATTATTACTAAATCTACGGCGATGAGTGGTTACATATAAAGAAGGAACACAACAAATGAAGTAACTGAGAATGTAAAAGTGTAATCAACAACGCTTACGAGTTCGATAACTACTTATTTCAAAATCATGGAGGACGTGAGGTCAAACCACAATCCAATTTAAAAAGGAAATGCTAATACAAAATTTAAAGATTCTTCAAACAAGAGAGATGGAGTCTACAATCTGGACGAACGAGAATCCGAAATCTGACAGATGCAGTCCACAATCCAGGAAGGAAAGGGAGGTAACCCAGTTCGAGACCAGGAGAGGCAGATGGGTGAGCAGGAACACAGTTCCGTTTTGGAGGAGACGTTTGTGTATTTTCGAATACCGGTATGCAATTTCTACAAGATTTAATTTTAGTAGTTATAGTTTGAGGTATATTGGAGTGTACCATTTCACCATTTTGTCTATTAGAATTGAAGTATGGTGTAGACAAACTACCCATTTCATGTTTCGTCACATTTTCGAGCAGGATTTTGATTCGTTTTCGAATGCATCCCCTATTTTCTATTTAATTTATTTTGGATCATGATTATGTTCGACTTGCTATTCGTTTGAAGATTTTTAGTATACTCTTCACATTTTGCAAAAATGAGGAAAAGTATACTAATGAGATCGATCCAGGCAAAAGTGTGTGTGTCTGTCTGTCCTTCTGTTTGTCTGTCTGTGAGTGTGTGTGTTTCCCCCTATCAACTCCTAAACGGCTGTAGCAATCAAGACCAAGTTTGGTATGAGTAAAGATATATACCTGACTAATTGAAGCCCGTATTTGAAAATTATGTCAGTGCTTCCAGCTGCTGAAAAACCGCAATTAAAATTTGAGCTCCATGTTGGATATCTCGGAAGTTATCCATGTGAGCTATTCCAAAATTGGCACACCTATAGATAATAATAATTCAGTTTAATTTCCAGGAGGCGATACATGCCAGTGTAGCCTGATGATAGGTCCAATTTTTAAATGAATACGACTTCTACACTATCAATTGGATTTCAGCCAAATTATTCTAATCAATTTTAAATACATGCAACTTCTCTACTAACGAATGGACTTCAGCAAAAATTGACACCACAAGAGATCATAATATTTCAGATTTTTTCTGACGAACACATGCATGACATTGTTGCAAAACATGATTTTACGCGCGCTGATAGATCCCATGTCCAACTGCGTGTAATGTCGATCCTATCCATTGGACATCAACCAAATTTTGTATTCTGTACCTTAAGAGATGGAACTAAGAATATATTCCATCACCAGGGCTGCCAACCGTAGTGCTCGATTAGCCTGCTTTATACCAGGTATATTTCGAACTAATTACAAATGTTGATATTACCAACTTAATTTTGTCATTATTCTAGAAAGGTCCATATAGAATAATTATTGGCATGAAATGTCGGCTCTTTATTTCGGCACGAAACTTCTTGTTTTTTTTTGGTGAAAATATGAGTTAGGAAGAAGAATTTGTTAGGAAGATGAATTATAATAGTGTAATTGCTCATACCCTTAAATAAACTCTGTTGGGCGCCACTCATTACTATAATGAGAACAAAATAAAACACACAAGACTGTATTCCCGGGCAGCAGGACAATGAGCTTGCTTATGGCAATTCGCTCTTCCCCCCTTTCCTATAATTCAGATGTCTTAAAGATATTATTGAAAAAACTCATCTCACTCTAATTACAACATAACTTTATAATACTTCATGAATTGGACTATGTTTACTGATCGGAAAGCGCCGTACATTACTTTTCTATTATAGCTAACCTTGTCTTACTTGATCTTTGGGGCATAATCTTCCTATAGGTGTTCTTTATTTTCACCCAATACGCTTTCGCTGGTTCCTTTTTTTAAGAATCCAATTTACGGAAACTTCTCCGTAATATCACAGAATGTGAATCCTTCTAGTATACGATTCTATTCACAAATACTTGTAGCAGCTAGTAGTATTTTATATCAGAACGCATCAATTCGATGCCAAACAATCAACTAACCAAACTTTAACCCGAGTATCTATATCTCATCTCACCGCCACATAAATCCATATAAGTAGTGGAGTAATGACAGTTCCAAGCCGCTCTAGAACCCTCCTCTTACCACTACTAAGCCTCAGCCATGTTAAATATTTCTCGAACGCGTGGTCCGATTTTGACAAATGAGGTATTGTTGGACTCGGGCTGACGTCCTCTTTGCTATGGACCACTCGTTATATTTTTCAAATTTTTTTTGAAAATTTTTGTTTTCGAAACTATGTGATAGTTTGAAAACCAAACAGGATAGAACGTTGTGCCATGGCTCAAACGAACAGCCTTTATGACCTTTATTTTTTGTAATAAAACTTTTTTATTTTTTATATTTTTTTGAAAACACTTTAATTTTGAAAATCCTATATTTTGGAAACTAGGAACTCTACAAAAAAAATTGTTTAACGTAAATCAATGGTCCCTACCCCCTCTACCCCCAAAATAAATTTCAAGTCTCTAGAATGAAAACCTGCAGTAGTGGGATGGTGGGGGAGCTGCTTCCAAAAGCAAGTGGTGAGCCCCTGCGACCTTGGAATGGAAGGAGCCATGCTAGGAGGGCGTGCTTGGATTCGTTTTTTTCGTCTCGTCGTGCTCTTTACGGGAATGTCGGTGTCGAAAATGTGAAAATCTGGAAACACAGTCTTTTTGGGGTAAAAACGTGATTTTAGACTTTTTGCTATATCTCACGAACCAATAACGCTAGAGGCGTGTTCGACAGGTCCAAGGACTCGGGGTAACGTCCTCTCTCCTATGGACCACTCGTTATAATTTTTAATAAAATTGGAAACTCGATTTTGGGGTAAACACATGTTTTTTGTGATTTTGCCGATATCTCACGAAGCAATAACGCTAGAGGCATGTACGATGGGTCCAAGGATTCGGGAAGACGTCCTCTTTGCTATGGACCACTCGTTGTAATTTTAAAAAAATTGGGAAACGCGATTTTGGGGTAAACACGTGTTTTTTTTATAATTTTTGCCGATATGTCACGAACCAATAACGCTAGAGACGTGTACGAGGTGTCCTAGCACTCGGGCTAACGCCCCCTTTCAAATGTGGTAGATATTTTTTTCGAAAAAATAATTCGAAAGGGCCTAACGCCATACATGTTGAAAAAAAAATCATTACCGTTACCTGTTTATAATGTTTATAAAGCGTGGTGGTTGAGAGAGACGATACGGCTGGGTGTGTGTGTGTTTCAACGAACCTGTCGCTGACCACGGTGGCTGTGTTCAATAGATCAATCGCTATTTCGACGGGTCGGTGTATGACAGAGCGAGGGTACGTTTTTTCACACTTTTTACCTTTAACGTGTAAACGGTGATGAGAACTTGGTTCTATGTTGGTCGAAGTGAGTACAGAAAACACACTTGCCGAGGAGCAGGAGGTGAATGTCATTTGAGCTTATGGGAAGGCGTTGATCTGACTTGACAACAGGTGACGCTTGAAGGTGAAATAATCTGACCATTGTGCTGGCAGGGAAGTGCGAAAGGCGTGCACACATGTGTGAAACCACAGGCACGCTAAACCAGTGACATCCTGTCTCGCTTCGTACGTGACAAAATGCAAGTCCATGTGAAATTTGATCTACCGCAGGTGTTCACCTGGGACGTTATCTGTCCACGTGCGCGATAACTGTTAACAAGTTACATCCTGTTTTGCTTCGTACGTGACAAAATGCAAGTTCATGTGAAATTTGATCCGGCACAGGTGTTCGCCTGAGACGTTAGCTGCCCACGTGCACGATAAGAGAATGTTCAAAGCGTGGGAAAAAAAGATTATACATGCAATGTGATATATAAAGACACGTCGCTGACATTTCCACTCGCACTTATGTGACTACTTTTGAACACGCTACAGCGTTGTGTGAAACACTTGGCCTTGTTTAACAGTTTTGGTGTTGGTGGAAAATACTTATTCTTGTTGTGAGGTAGGTATATATTTATTCATTTATACATTTATTGATTTATATATAAATACATGCAATTATTTATTGATTAGGTAATTAATGATTTTATTTATTTATTTGTTTGCAGATAACCGGCATACCTTACATGTCAGAGGGAGAAGAAACTATTGCACTTTTGAGCCCACTAGAAGGGAAGAGTAACAAGTCACTGCAAGTAAAGGTGAGATGATTTTTTTAAAACTAACTTGTTTCATTTTTTTTGTTTTATGTTTTATTTTATGAAATGTATGTATTAACCTGAATTTAGGTATTTATAGCGGTTTATTTTATTTATTTTTAGAAACTTGGAAAGAATAGCCTTACCGCCGTAGCAGTCGCTGAAAAAAACCAGAAACGCACTAAAGCGAAACCACTGCCAAAGAGTGAACTGTTTAAAACTCAGGTAAGTCCAACTTAAAAATGCTATTCCATTTTACCACTACTGAAAACTCGTAGACAAAAAAAAATTCATTACCTGTACATGACTGGGACAATGATTGCTTTCTTGATTAATGGCTATGTTGTTGTTGTTGACTGGGAAAAGTACAAGGCCATGTTGGATTTTCTAAAAATAAAATAATAAATTTAATTTATGGGTGGTTCCCTATGGACTCAACGAATATCCACAGGTTTGAACATGATAATGTGAACAAAATGACATGACATTCATTTTTGTTTATATATTGGTTAAAGGGAGGGTGGGGGAATGTAAATGACTGTAGCTTTATAAAAAAAGAAAATAAGTACATGGGTTACTGTTTGTGCCAACATACAGTTTATTTTTAATGGTGTTTTGATATATTAATGCCAATTAACGTTAACGTTTTATTTACAAGTATTGATTGATTGATTGATTGATTGATTGAGTGATGGGTTATTTTGTTTGCTTTTAGGTGTCGTCATGTGCCATTAACGTAATGAACAGACAGTGAACAAGCATGCATTATGCTTTAAAGTACTCTGTGCAATGTTAATAACTTACAATAAGAAAACGTTTTATTATAACACATGGCGTTAGTACCAAATACAACAAGTGAGCAAGTTGGTTTACCACGTGGGTTAAATTTAAAATCAGAACATGATCGATGGTTAACATTTGAATCCTGGCCTGTAGGCTTTTTGTCGACGCATGAACTTGCAAAAGCCGTTTTTTTTTACTTGAACCGAGGAGATGTGGTGCGCTGTGTGTTTTGTCGTATTGAACTTTCACACTGGGAAGAAGGGGATGATCCCTTTAGAGACCATTTGCGATGGTCTCCTCACTGTCCTTACATGCTTGGAAAGCAAGTGGGTAACCTACCCGTGCATTCATTTTACCGAACCACAAGGCCTATGGCCGCTACTTACGTTGCTGAATCACAAATAAATAATAATAATGATGTATTACCAGCCAACGGTAGTGTCGATATATGTGGTCCATATGCCATAGACAGTGTTGAATTGGCGTGTGCTTTTGAAAAATTGGGAGTTTGCAAGACTAAAGCACTAGCACACCCAGAGTACAGCTCTGTTGAAAAACGTTTCGAATCTTATAAAAATGTTTGGCCATTAATATTAAAACACCTTACCAAACAGCTAAGTGAAGCTGGATTTTTTTATACTGGTGAAGGGGATAAAACAATATGTTTTTATTGTGGATTTGCTTTAAAGGATTGGCAAATGACTGATGACCCTTTTGTGCAACACGCTCGTTGGTTACCAAACTGTAAATACATGGTGTTGCTTAAAGGTCAGGAATTTGTGAACACTATTCGTAAAGAAAAAGTGATTGCAGCACAAGACATAAAAGTGCCTTTAGAGTTAGAGCACGTGGAGCAAATACATAAGGCTGAAAGAAAAGACTTGTCTCACGAACAGATACAAAAGTGTGACCAACAATTATGTAAAATTTGTTATCAAGATGAACTAGGTGTTGTATTTTTACCCTGTGGACACATGATAGCCTGTGTCAAGTGTGCATTAGAACTTAACACTTGTGCTATATGCAGAAAAGTAGTATCTGCAACAGTTAGGGCATTTCTTGCATAACTAGTATAATTTATTCGCCATGGATAGTGCAAAATCCCTAATTGCACAATATTATTAAAGCTGTTTTAGAGTGTAATAGATATGCTTTTGTTTTGTTTATAGACTACTACAATGAATGTTTTGAATGCTGTGGGACAATCATGTGGCTTAGAGACAAAGAAGCTCAGCGAATTGCCAATGCATATTCCATTCCGCATTATCAAGATTCGGAAATTGAAAACAGCATATGGTGATCGTGTACTTTGTGTATGTGAAAACTTTGAGACATTTCTGCCTATACGGTTTAATGATATGTCGGAGAGTGTTTTTGATGAAGTCAATAATGCTGTGCAACCTGTACACTTAATTTATGAAGGTTTTAAAAACAATAGGTGCATGGTTCGTTTTAATTAAATAAATAAATAATGTGAAATAATAATGGAAATTATAAGTAATGACAATATACTGAAAAAGAAAGAAAATATGTGCATAGAATAGTAATGTTTTAGTGTTTAGTGTTGTCTTTAAAAATATTATGATGAAACCAAAAAAAATGTATATAAAGTTTGTAAATAAATGCAAAATGATGTTACAATGCTGTTTTATTTTATACAAAGTTAGTATATTTAACATTGCAGAGTATACATGATTATGACAATAAATGCATACTGAATACAAGCCTTTCTCACATTACAATAGTCTGTTATAGTTTTAAACACAAGGCTTGTTGTAGATCATTTTATAGCAATGTCCCTTTAATGTTGTTTTCGAAAAGTGGGGAAGCCACAATGGTTGTATTGACATAAAAACCTTATGGTTATTACTATTTAGTCACTTTGATCCCCTTGCAGATCAACAGCAGATGACCTAGTTGTTCCACTCTTTAAAACGACAACAACAACACTACCTCTTGCATAGTTTGTGATGTTGATGGCTCTTGCGACGTGGAAGATGGATTAAAAATAACTTTGAGAACAGGGGTTAAACGTTGATCATTAAACAATGCACTATTTTGAGTAGCAATATGGTTTTCTTGATTTTTTGTCGACGGCAACTGTGTTTCATGCGGTACACTACATTGATGATCACTGACACTTAAAACCTCACTATTTTTACTTTTTAGGTCACCACGACAATGTTTGGAACGTTGCTTTGAACAACGCCAAATAACAGTTCCATTTTTATTGGTTCGTTTCACAATATATGAATATCCTTTATAGTATGCGTAAGGCTTACCATACCTAGTCACTGATACTTCCATATCAACTGTCGAGCATAGACTAAGCTCTAGTAAAGTCAACTTGGTAATAAGAATACTAGTTTAATGTGAGAGCAAATATGGATCCAAAGAGTTCAGGTAAAAGTGAAAGCAAATAAGCAAATATTAGAAACAAGAGTTGGGGTGAAAGTGGTCGCAAAGTGGTAGACCCATTACACAATAATTTCAGCACGACGAAGCTCTTGTTCAATTTCTTTGATTTCCCAATCGTGACCAGTATGGCCAGATTGACGTGAGGCATGCAACAACTGTAGCCGCTGGACGAGCTTATTGGGATTGTGCCAGTATACAAATTTAACAAATGGATTTTTAGGTGTAAACAAAGCATTACCATTATCATGATCATTATCATCATCGTCATTATCATCATCATGATCACCATTATCATCATGACCATCATCACTGTTACTATATAGTCCTTTTTGATCCTCTTGCAATACCACTTTATTTATAGTCTGAGTTGATTTTGACAGTGTTGAAGGTTTCTTGGACGTTGACAACTGTCCTAACATGACGTTTTGAGGACATGATAAGTCCTTTTGAACAAACACTGTACTATCTTTAGCCGCAATATCGTTTTCTTGAACTTGCTTTTTAGCATTTTGATAATTGTTTGTAAACAGTAAGCGTGGTTCGTTTCGAGCACTACATTGATGAACACTCACACTTAAAACCTTTCCATTTTTACTTTTCAGATTGCCTCGACATTTTGTTGACCTCTCTTTTGAGCATCGCCAGAATATTATTCCATTCACATTCTGGCGATTATAGTTATAGGAGTAGCCTTGATAGAGTGCACGTAGCCTACCTTTGTTGGTTGTAATAAGTTCCATAGTAGTAACTGACCTGTCAGTACGATGTTCACACTACAAAGGTTACAACTGTTTTGCTGATGGAGTGACCTACTATAAGCTTATATATTGGCTTATGTGTTGGCTTTTTGTGTTGGCTTTTCGTGTTGGCTTTTGTGTTGGCTTATGTGTTGGCTTTTTGTGTTGGCTTTTTGTGTTGGCTTTTCATGTTGGCTTTTCGTGTTGGCTTATGTGTTGGCTTTTTGTGTTGGCTTTTCGTGTTGGCTTTTGTGTTGGCTTATGTGTTGGCTTTTTGTGTTGGCTTTTTGTGTTGGCTTTTCATGTTGGCTTTTCGTGTTGGCTTATGTGTTGGCTTTTTGTGTTGGCTTTTTGTGTTGGCTTTTCGTGTTGGCTTTTGTGTTGGCTTATGTGTTGGCTTTTTGTGTTGGCTTTTTGTGTTGGCTTTTCATGTTGGCTTTTCGTGTTGGCTTTTCGTGTTGGCTTTTTGTGTTGGCTTTTCGTGTTGGCATTTCGTGTTGGCTTTTGTGTTGGCTTTTCGTGTTGGCTTTTTGTGTTGGCTTTTCGTGTTGGCATTTCGTGTTGGCTTTTCGTGTTGGCTTTTTTTGTATTGGCCTTTCGTGTTGGCTTTTTGTATTGGCTTTTCGTGTTGGCTTTTTGTGTTGGCTTTAGTATTGGTTTTGTATTGGCTTATTTGACAAGTTATTTGTGTCAATGTATTTAGTGGATTTTTTCTTGGTGTTGGAAAGTAGTTGAAAGAGAGGGAATATTTAAAGACTTAACCTCAGCTCACTAACCTAACCTAACCTTTCAACTCTCAGATGTTAATTAAATTCTGTGCATTGTCGAGTTGGAGCCCAAGACCTCAGGGGTAAAAAAAACAATTATTTTTGACGACTTATTTTGGTAACTTATTTTAATGGCTAACCTAACTTTACCTAACCTAACCTAACCTAACCTAACCTCAGCTCACTTTGGATATTACTAGTAAGTGTTCATATCCTCTGCTAGGTAGCATGCTAGTAGTACAGGTAGTGCTCATATTTACCGCTAGATAGCGGAAACATACTTTGCATGTTGCATGTGACACTTGTGAAGTTTAACCACATGCAAGACGTGCTTGTATAAGTTCTCTATTTAAACTCAATATACAATTAACCACTAAATGTTCAGAACTAACATGTATAGCCATGTTTAGGGTATATAGGAGACCCTTAGCAAGAAAGGCTGTCTAACCCACGAGTGTACAGCCTTGTCATACGCAGTAAGCCCCTGTTGGCAGAAAACAACAACAACAACAATTTGAGAAAGCCAACAGGGGCTTACTGCGTATGACAAGGCTGTACACTCGTGGGTTAGACAGCCTTTCTTGCTAAGGGTCTCCTATATACCCTAAACATGGCTATACATGTTAGTTCTGAACATTTAGTGGTTAATTGTATATTGAGTTTAAATAGAGAACTTATACAAGCACGTCTTGCATGTGGTTAAACTTCACAAGTGTCACATGCAACATGCAAAGTATGTTTCCGCTATCTAGCGGTAAATATGAGCACTACCTGTACTACTAGCATGCTACCTAGCAGAGGATATGAACACTTCCTAGTAATATCCAAAGTGAGCTGAGGTTAGGTTAGGTTAGGTTAGGTTAGGTAAAGTTAGGTTAGCCATTAAAATAAGTTACCAAAATAAGTCGTCAAAAATAATTGTTTTTTTTACCCCTGAGGTCTTGGGCTCCAACTCGACAATGCACAGAATTTAATTAACATCTGAGAGTTGAAAGGTTAGGTTAGGTTAGTGAGCTGAGGTTAAGTCTTTAAATATTCCCTCTCTTTCAACTACTTTCCAACACCAAGAAAAAATCCACTAAATACATTGACACAAATAACTTGTCAAATAAGCCAATACAAAAGCCAATACTAAAGCCAACACAAAAAGCCAACACGAAAAGCCAATACAAAAAGCCAACACGAAAGGCCAATACAAAAAAAGCCAACACGAAAAGCCAACACGAAATGCCAACACGAAAAGCCAACACAAAAAGCCAACACGAAAAGCCAACACAAAAGCCAACACGAAATGCCAACACGAAAAGCCAACACAAAAAGCCAACACGAAAAGCCAACACGAAAAGCCAACATGAAAAGCCAACACAAAAAGCCAACACAAAAAGCCAACACATAAGCCAACACAAAAGCCAACACGAAAAGCCAACACAAAAAGCCAACACAAAAAGCCAACACATAAGCCAACACGAAAAGCCAACATGAAAAGCCAACACAAAAAGCCAACACAAAAAGCCAACACATAAGCCAACACAAAAGCCAACTCGAAAAGCCAACACAAAAAGCCAACACATAAGCCAACACGAAAAGCCAACATGAAAAGCCAACACAAAAAGCCAACACAAAAAGCCAACACATAAGCCAACACAAAAGCCAACACGAAAAGCCAACACAAAAAGCCAACACATAAGCCAATATATAAGATTATAGTAGGTCACTCCATCAGCAAAACAGTTGTAACCTTTGTAGTGTGAACATCGTACTGACAGGTCAGTTACTACTATGGAACTTATTACAACCAACAAAGGTAGGCTACGTGCACTCTATCAAGGCTACTCCTATAACTATAATCGCCAGAATGTGAATGGAATAATATTCTGGCGATGCTCAAAAGAGAGGTCAACAAAATGTCGAGGCAATCTGAAAAGTAAAAATGGAAAGGTTTTAAGTGTGAGTGTTCATCAATGTAGTGCTCGAAACGAACCACGCTTACTGTTTACAAACAATTATCAAAATGCTAAAAAGCAAGTTCAAGAAAACGATATTGCGGCTAAAGATAGTACAGTGTTTGTTCAAAAGGACTTATCATGTCCTCAAAACGTCATGTTAGGACAGTTGTCAACGTCCAAGAAACCTTCAACACTGTCAAAATCAACTCAGACTATAAATAAAGTGGTATTGCAAGAGGATCAAAAAGGACTATATAGTAACAGTGATGATGGTCATGATGATAATGGTGATCATGAAGATGATAATGACGATGATGATAATGATCATGATAATGGTAATGCTTTGTTTACACCTAAAAATCCATTTGTTAAATTTGTATACTGGCACAATCCCAATAAGCTCGTCCAGCGGCTACAGTTGTTGCATGCCTCACGTCAATCTGGCCATACTGGTCACGATTGGGAAATCAAAGAAATTGAACAAGAGCTTCGTCGTGCTGAAATTATTGTGTAATGGGTCTACCACTTTGCGACCACTTTCACCCCAACTCTTGTTTCTAATATTTGCTTATTTGCTTTCACTTTTACCTGAACTCTTTGGATCCATATTTGCTCTCACATTAAACTAGTATTCTTATTACCAAGTTGACTTTACTAGAGCTTAGTCTATGCTCGACAGTTGATATGGAAGTATCAGTGACTAGGTATGGTAAGCCTTACGCATACTATAAAGGATATTCATATATTGTGAAACGAACCAATAAAAATGGAACTGTTATTTGGCGTTGTTCAAAGCAACGTTCCAAACATTGTCGTGGTGACCTAAAAAGTAAAAATAGTGAGGTTTTAAGTGTCAGTGATCATCAATGTAGTGTACCGCATGAAACACAGTTGCCGTCGACAAAAAATCAAGAAAACCATATTGCTACTCAAAATAGTGCATTGTTTAATGATCAACGTTTAACCCCTGTTCTCAAAGTTATTTTTAATCCATCTTCCACGTCGCAAGAGCCATCAACATCACAAACTATGCAAGAGGTAGTGTTGTTGTTGTCGTTTTAAAGAGTGGAACAACTAGGTCATCTGCTGTTGATCTGCAAGGGGATCAAAGTGACTAAATAGTAATAACCATAAGGTTTTTATGTCAATACAACCATTGTGGCTTCCCCACTTTTCGAAAACAACATTAAAGGGACATTGCTATAAAATGATCTACAACAAGCCTTGTGTTTAAAACTATAACAGACTATTGTAATGTGAGAAAGGCTTGTATTCAGTATGCATTTATTGTCATAATCATGTATACTCTGCAATGTTAAATATACTAACTTTGTATAAAATAAAACAGCATTGTAACATCATTTTGCATTTATTTACAAACTTTATATACATTTTTTTTGGTTTCATCATAATATTTTTAAAGACAACACTAAACACTAAAACATTACTATTCTATGCACATATTTTCTTTCTTTTTCAGTATATTGTCATTACTTATAATTTCCATTATTATTTCACATTATTTATTTATTTAATTAAAACGAACCATGCACCTATTGTTTTTAAAACCTTCATAAATTAAGTGTACAGGTTGCACAGCATTATTGACTTCATCAAAAACACTCTCCGACATATCATTAAACCGTATAGGCAGAAATGTCTCAAAGTTTTCACATACACAAAGTACACGATCACCATATGCTGTTTTCAATTTCCGAATCTTGATAATGCGGAATGGAATATGCATTGGCAATTCGCTGAGCTTCTTTGTCTCTAAGCCACATGATTGTCCCACAGCATTCAAAACATTCATTGTAGTAGTCTATAAACAAAACAAAAGCATATCTATTACACTCTAAAACAGCTTTAATAATATTGTGCAATTAGGGATTTTGCACTATCCATGGCGAATAAATTATACTAGTTATGCAAGAAATGCCCTAACTGTTGCAGATACTACTTTTCTGCATATAGCACAAGTGTTAAGTTCTAATGCACACTTGACACAGGCTATCATGTGTCCACAGGGTAAAAATACAACACCTAGTTCATCTTGATAACAAATTTTACATAATTGTTGGTCACACTTTTGTATCTGTTCGTGAGACAAGTCTTTTCTTTCAGCCTTATGTATTTGCTCCACGTGCTCTAACTCTAAAGGCACTTTTATGTCTTGTGCTGCAATCACTTTTTCTTTACGAATAGTGTTCACAAATTCCTGACCTTTAAGCAACACCATGTATTTACAGTTTGGTAACCAACGAGCGTGTTGCACAAAAGGGTCATCAGTCATTTGCCAATCCTTTAAAGCAAATCCACAATAAAAACATATTGTTTTATCCCCTTCACCAGTATAAAAAAATCCAGCTTCACTTAGCTGTTTGGTAAGGTGTTTTAATATTAATGGCCAAACATTTTTATAAGATTCGAAACGTTTTTCAACAGAGCTGTACTCTGGGTGTGCTAGTGCTTTAGTCTTGCAAACTCCCAATTTTTCAAAAGCACACGCCAATTCAACACTGTCTATGGCATATGGACCACATATATCGACACTACCGTTGGCTGGTAATACATCATTATTATTATTTATTTGTGATTCAGCAACGTAAGTAGCGGCCATAGGCCTTGTGGTTCGGTAAAATGAATGCACGGGTAGGTTACCCACTTGCTTTCCAAGCATGTAAGGACAGTGAGGAGACCATCGCAAATGGTCTCTAAAGGGATCATCCCCTTCTTCCCAGTGTGAAAGTTCAATACGACAAAACACACAGCGCACCACATCTCCTCGGTTCAAGTAAAAAAAAACGGCTTTTGCAAGTTCATGCGTCGACAAAAAGCCTACAGGCCAGGATTCAAATGTTAACCATCGATCATGTTCTGATTTTAAATTTAACCCACGTGGTAAACCAACTTGCTCACTTGTTGTATTTGGTACTAACGCCATGTGTTATAATAAAACGTTTTCTTATTGTAAGTTATTAACATTGCACAGAGTACTTTAAAGCATAATGCATGCTTGTTCACTGTCTGTTCATTACGTTAATGGCACATGACGACACCTAAAAGCAAACAAAATAACCCATCACTCAATCAATCAATCAATCAATCAATCAATACTTGTAAATAAAACGTTAACGTTAATTGGCATTAATATATCAAAACACCATTAAAAATAAACTGTATGTTGGCACAAACAGTAACCCATGTACTTATTTTCTTTTTTATAAAGCTACAGTCATTTACATTCCCCCACCCTCCCTTTAACCAATATATAAACAAAAATGAATGTCATGTCATTTTGTTCACATTATCATGTTCAAACCTGTGGATATTCGTTGAGTCCATAGGGAACCACCCATAAATTAAATTTATTATTTTATTTTTAGAAAATCCAACATGGCCTTGTACTTTTCCCAGTCAACAACAACAACATAGCCATTAATCAAGAAAGCAATCATTGTCCCAGTCATGTACAGGTAATGCATTTTTTTTTGTCTACGAGTTTTCAGTAGTGGTAAAATGGAATAGCATTTTTAAGTTGGACTTACCTGAGTTTTAAACAGTTCACTATTTGGCAGTGGTTTCGCTTTAGTGCGTTTCTGGTTTTTTTCAGTGACTGCTACGGCGGTAAGGCTATTCTTTCCAAGTTTCTAAAAATAAATAAAATAAACCGCTATAAATACCTAAATTCAGGTTAATACATACATTTCATAAAATAAAACATAAAACAAAAAAAATGAAACAAGTTAGTTTAAAAAAAATCATCTCACCTTTACTTGCAGTGACTTGTTACTCTTCCCTTCTAGTGGGCTCAAAAGTGCAATAGTTTCTTCTCCCTCTGACATGTAAGGTATGCCGGTTATCTGCAAACAAATAAATAAATAAAATCATTAATTACCTAATCAATAAATAATTGCATGTATTTATATATAAATCAATAAATGTATAAATGAATAAATATATACCTACCTCACAACAAGAATAAGTATTTTCCACCAACACCAAAACTGTTAAACAAGGCCAAGTGTTTCACACAACGCTGTAGCGTGTTCAAAAGTAGTCACATAAGTGCGAGTGGAAATGTCAGCGACGTGTCTTTATATATCACATTGCATGTATAATCTTTTTTTTTCCCACGCTTTGAACATTCTCTTATCGTGCACGTGGGCAGCTAACGTCTCAGGCGAACACCTGTGCCGGATCAAATTTCACATGAACTTGCATTTTGTCACGTACGAAGCAAAACAGGATGTAACTTGTTAACAGTTATCGCGCACGTGGACAGATAACGTCCCAGGTGAACACCTGCGGTAGATCAAATTTCACATGGACTTGCATTTTGTCACGTACGAAGCGAGACAGGATGTCACTGGTTTAGCGTGCCTGTGGTTTCACACATGTGTGCACGCCTTTCGCACTTCCCTGCCAGCACAATGGTCAGATTATTTCACCTTCAAGCGTCACCTGTTGTCAAGTCAGATCAACGCCTTCCCATAAGCTCAAATGGCATTCTCCTCCTGCTCCTCGGCAAGTGTGTTTTCTGTACTCACTTCGACCAACATAGAACCAAGTTCTCATCACCGTTTACACGTTAAAGGTAAAAAGTGTGAAAAAACGTACCCTCGCTCTGTCATACACCGACCCGTCGAAATAGCGATTGATCTATTGAACACAGCCACCGTGGTCAGCGACAGGTTCGTTGAAACACACACACACCCAGCCGTATCGTCTCTCTCAACCACCACGCTTTATAAACATTATAAACAGGTAACGGTAATGATTTTTTTTTCAACATGTATGGCGTTAGGCCCTTTGTGAATTATTTTTTCGAAAAAAATATCTACCACATTTGAAAGGGGGCGTTAGCCCGAGTGCTAGGACACCTCGTACACGTCTCTAGCGTTATTGGTTCGTGACATATCGGCAAAAATTATAAAAAAAAACACGTGTTTACCCCAAAATCGCGTTTCCCAATTTTTTTAAAATTACAACGAGTGGTCCATAGCAAAGAGGACGTCTTTCCGAATCCTTGGACCCATCGTACATGTCTCTAGCGTTATTGCTTCGTGAGATATCGGCAAAATCACAAAAAACATGTGTTTACCCCAAAATCGAGTTTCCAATTTTATTAAAAATTATAACGAGTGGTCCATAGGAGAGAGGACGTTACCCCGAGTCCTTGGACCTGTCGAACACGCCTCTAGCGTTATTGGTTCGTGAGATATAGCAAAAAGTCTAAAATCACGTTTTTACCCCAAAAAGACTGTGTTTCCAGATTTTCACATTTTCGACACCGACATTCCCGTAAAGAGCACGACGAGACGAAAAAAACGAATCCAAGCACGCCCTCCTAGCATGGCTCCTTCCATTCCAAGGTCGCAGGGGCTCACCACTTGCTTTTGGAAGCAGCTCCCCCACCATCCCACTACTGCAGGTTTTCATTCTAGAGACTTGAAATTTATTTTGGGGGTAGAGGGGGTAGGGACCATTGATTTACGTTAAACAATTTTTTTTGTAGAGTTCCTAGTTTCCAAAATATAGGATTTTCAAAATTAAAGTGTTTTCAAAAAAACATAAAAAATAAAAAAGTTTTATTATAGAAAATAAAGGTCATAAAGACTGTTCGTTTGAGCCATGGCACAACGTTCTATCCTGTTTGGTTTTCAAACTATCACCAACTTTCGAAAACAAAAATTTTCAAAAAAAAATTCAAAAATATAACAAGTAGTCCATAGCAAAGAGGACGTCAGCCCGAGTCCAACAATACCTCATTTGTCAAAATCGGACCACGCGTTCGAGAGATATTTAACATGGCTGAGGCTTAGTAGTGGTAAGAGGAGGGTTCTAGAGTGGCTTGGAACTGTCATTACTCCACTACTCATATAAGATTCAAACCAATCATAAAATCGACATTCTGCCGTGTCACTTCTAGTCAGTTTCACAACATATGACACAAGGCCATTGGGCAACAGCCTAGGTACTACTTCTACGCTATACATCTGGGCACTTGCCGATTGAATAAACATGAACTATAACTATATATTTATATATAGGGTCATTCACCTAAGATGTTACTCGCCAATATCTTCTAAACCGTTAAAGATATCAATTTTCTGTTTTCACTTTTAGAAATGGTGCTAAGGGGCTCAAACATTAACTTATACTGTTTTTTCCTTTCTTTGTGAATAGCTGAGATATTGGTACTGAACCCATGGGCTGTTGGTTCAAGCGCCGAATCCATCATTTTTTGGTAAAGAAGAGAGGAAAAATACAGTCTTTAGAATGACTTATAATGATTTTATGTAGAGGACTGTTACAACGTGGCGCAATATTAAGAGACCGCGAGTCACGAGGAAATGATATCATGCATGACGCATTGATAGGGAGTCGATCATGACTATTAATAGAACGATAAAAACTTTCCGCTGTGTGTAAGAGAGAGGAGGTTTCGGAAATTGACCTTACGCAGCAATAAAATGGCAACCTCGCAGTTGCTTAAGAAGATGAATAATTAGATTTAAGCTATTTGCGAGCATATAATTAATAAAAGAAATACATCATTGTGAATCATTTTGGAATAGAGATTTTGTGTGGAGAAAATGTTTATAATATTAGCACAGGAAAGAAGTGCCGACACAGCAATGACGTCGTTAGTAATTCCCCGAGACCAGAGTTGGTAGGGATAGCAAATAAACCGCAACACTCACGTATCTGGAGAGCAAAATTTATTTAATATCTTGGAATTGTACGATCGATTTTCATGTTCAAAGAAGTCAGTTGACGTTTAGAACAAGAGCGTTCCAGAGATATATTTTTCAAAATTATGTGACTATTATTTCAAAAGTTAGTGCTGAAGAAGACGAGGATTTTATCTTTTTGTCGCCGATTTGTATAAAAACCCTGGCAGAGCCAGGAAAATCATGCAGTTTAGTCCGTCTAGAAGACGTGACGCTACATCACATCGAATGCAGTCTTTCAGTCCGTTTGGACGGAGGTGCTACATCACCGTATATGCAGTTTACAACAGACCTCGTAAGGAGGTGCTGCATCGCAGCAAAGGCAGTTATTCAGACAGCCCAAGGCCGTCGCTGTACCGACAACCAACCAGTTCCGTGAGCGTCGAGACGCTGCACGATGAAGCATCAAGTATCGTCATTAGTATCGCCGTGTGAAGACATAGTAAAATCCTAGTATAGGATTAATCTCAGCAAACTTCAGACTTTGTCGTTAAAGTTCATTATTACAGTCAAAGTTAGGCTGAGAACGTGAAGAAATAACAGGCGATAGGTACTCGAATTATAGTTCAGTTAAAGACATAAAGCGTCGTAAAATTTCGAAGTACCAAAGGAAGTTAATGAACCCGATCAGGGTCGAACGAAATAAATAACGGCTTGTGTGCCGGAAAGGTAGGGACTAGAGCGCGGAACGATAAACATCAGGAATTAAAATTCAAGGCTTTATCTAAGTAGACAAACGAACGGTAAAAGCAATAAGCTACGAACTAAAGAAATAGCAGTTAATGCTAGGAAATATTAGGTCACCGATAAACTATTCGAGAGGCCGTAACCAGGACAGACTTTATCTAGACGAAATAGCTAGCGTCTAGTAGGAAACGACATCGTGCAAGTAAAGTAGAGAAGCCGATATTCAGAACCCGGATTTGAAGATTAGCCGTTCCAGTGAGGTGTAGATCGATCGAGACTTTCCATCATCTCCCCAGATTAGGGAGCCGGCGTTCTAAAAAGTGTCACCCTTGGAAACGGGGAAGAAAGAAATCACGTGTGTAAGGCAAAAATTAACGCCCTAGTGATTAAAAAGCTATGTAATGTAAATATAGTGAAAATTTTTAGTGTAATAATTTTAGTGAATTTATATTGTGTTAAGGCAAACGAATACAAAAATGGTATTCATTATGTTACAAGTGATTAATGTAAATAATGTATATGTGGATGAAGAAGTGTCATTGTGTGTAAGTGCATCCATGGAGATGGCTTAAAAAATAGTGAGTGGGCAAAAATGAAACATCGCTGGAGAATTCGGTCGCTGTCCGTACGATCATGTGAGTAAATATTTCATTATGTTATGTGTTGGGGAAGATTTGCGTATAATCCACGTGAGAAAGAAAGAATAGGGATGATTGAATAACAAATAAAAGAATAATAGCGCGATCTGAACGATTAATTTGAAAAATATACAATAAAAATGTGAAATGAAAAAGAATCCCTTGGGGAATGTATTAAGTAAAATATCAGTGTAATTGATAAATGATATAAAAATGAGAAAGCAAGCGTAATAATAATAATAATAATTAGATAAATGAACGAATATTATGATGAATTTTATATTGGAAGGTAGTAGCTTCCGAGCTCCTGTAAATGAATTAATACATGTTATGAACACATGTTCTTATGATAAAAATGATTATTGTCAAGGGAGAAGAGTAATATATAATTGAGATGTAGATCAAACGTTGGTTTTGAATTTATCAGTTCTTTGAAGGCAACTTGGCTAATTAATGTAGAAGCGCCATGTAGCGCATTGAAGTAATTTGTCACGCTAGGAATGCGTTGAAATGCTCGGCAAAACTAATTATGAGGGGCAGTTGGTCGTGGTAATTGAACTATGGTAAGTCCTCCAATGTAGTGATGTGATCACGAGGCCGTGTGTGAGTTGTATGGTAAAAAGGGTGCTAATTATGTTGTATTATGAGCGCTGGTATAAGGTGAGCCCTGCCCTAAGTCGCGAATGTTATAAGTCCTCCAGTGTGGGATATTGTTCCCGAGGCATTTGAAAGGATCGAACTCAGAGTCGTCCATGTTTAAGCCCCTAAATATTTGTTGTATTATTGAATTATTCTTACCCGCCAATGAGGACACTTCATAATTACTATGTACTGAAGTTAAGAGAATAGGTTTGTTGAGCCTAAATATGTTGTTATAAAAATTAGTATGAATGCCTTGCCATTCAGGGAACTGCATTTAAGAACAGCTGTATAAAAGCTGAGGGTAGCTCGTCTCTTGTGTAGTGAGACAGTGAAGTCTTTGCCTCCCTGCAATAAATCACGCTAAGTAGCCAAGGCCAGACCCTTACCATTGATGTGTTGTGGTAGGTCTGGGAACGGTTTGTTTGAGTTATAGTACACAACGTGTTTAGAGTTTGTTTTAACGACCCGGTCTTCGAATCGAGGTTCCTTTAGAAGAATGATTACCGCTTGCAGAGTTCAGATCGTAGCTTTCTTATGAGATAATGGTCTTTTAAGACGAATAATGATAAATCCCTAATGTTATGATTATATGATTCAATGATTCACGAGTTTTAGTGAAGCCAGTTAGATTCCGGGAGTGATCTTAATTTTTGACTTGTTCAAGTAGTCTTCTGTAGCTCGGGAGTACGCAAGTTTTTCCCAATCACAGTAGTGAGTTGTTGACTTGAGAGAGGTATGGTAACATATGAGCGTTGTGAAAGCCCAAAATTAAGTAATGAGTAACAATACTTTGGTAAATTTTGATATGTATGATTAAAAGATATAATCAGGTAATAGGAAGTGATGTGTTTTAAATGGATATCACGGTGTATATAAACATTATCGAGCCATTTGGAGCTCTTGATTTTAATGAATTTTAAAAGGACACTATATGGAAGTGAAATTTAATGGAAGTTTGTGGTTTATGGAAAGCCATTTATTATGATTAAATATTTGTTTAATATGAGTTCCTTGTTCAACTTTGAACAAGTATGATTTGAAGGGTAAGTATTTTATTTGTTTAAATTTTGTAGCGCCATATATTTGAATAATTAAATTTTTTTATAGTAGGAGTTGATTTTTGTTTATTATCGGAAGTGTATCCTATATTTAATCCAATGTCTGTAAGTCACAGAGTGGGAGAACATACCATGAACCCCGATACTCCCGATTGAGCGGTGCTGGCAAACTGTGATTTGCATATTCCATTGCTGAATGGGCACAGTACCAACTTCGTTTTTCTTAATGGAACTGTACTAATTTTTGCATTCTGGGTAAATGATTTCACTGAGACATATTCAACGGTGTTATTATTTCCCAAATCGGACGACTACTTTTTGAGAAATCGATGATATGATAATTGGGCTTGGCCACGCCTTCTTTCGGTGACGCGTTGTGTGAGAGCGAATGGCTAGTACATAGCTTGTTGGTGCGCTGAAATAGCGTCACAGGTGTAGTCTGTTTCAAGACAAAATGAATGTCCTCTAATCAGAATCGTAGTTGTTATTAACGAAGTTTTGGTATTTTGGGAAATGTAAATCAGTGATGAAAAGAAATAGAAGAATGAAGTTTCATTTGTTGCCTAATAAATTCTTCCGTCACTTAATGTTTGGAATAATGGGACGATTTAACAGATGGTTGCGTACATTTCTATTCATTTCCTATAACATGTATAATAAGTAGAGTAATTCACCTAAGATGTTACACGTAAATAACGTCCAAACCATTAAAGGAAGGAAGGAAGATTGTAGTTGTACGTGACCGTGAATCTTGTGATTATGAGCCACGGGACCTCCTTTTTCCGTGGAATCCGAACCACAGGGCATGGCATTTCACTTCGAAAAGCTCGCTTGCATTGACTGAGAATTGAACCCAATCCACCTTGGTGAGAGGCCAACAGCTTGACCTCTTGATCGTGGCAGAGCCGAAAATCGAACCTCGGACCTCCGGGATGGCAGCTAAGCATGCTGACCACTACACCACGCAGGCGAGCTCTCCAGACTAAAACACTGCAAGGGGTATAGAGAATAGCTATTGTTATTGTAACACCCCCTCCTAACAGCAGAGTACGACCGAGCCCATTTGCGATATAACCCAGATGAATGTACCGAGACTACAGTATCTAGTATAGGCCTAGAAATAATACACTGATACAAACTGCGGTAACAACTTCTATTAACAATAACACTTACATACATTACATGACATTTAAAAGACATGGAATAATACAACATTCTTTGGTACTTGCCTTATATTCTAAACGACAGATCGACATTCACAGTAATCCAAGTTTCCAACAAGCAATGACAACGGCGTATAATCTTTCACGACTTTCCTTCACTTGCATCGACTCGCCTTGTTACTAATATTCCTCAAATCGTCGGTAGTTCCAATATAATGCTCATTCATGTTCCAACGCATGTTAATAGGCCTGAAAACGTTTATCTCTTCCGATAATCCATGAGCCTTCAAAGCAAACATTATCAATCCAACGTCCACTCACTCTCATAAAATAGTCAACTTCTTCACAATATCAATATCAGCTGCTCGATACATATACATGCTTAAACCCATGTCAAGATGTCGTAATTCATATCTTTAAATATAATACTTGACTATCCCCGACAGCAAAAATTTATAAACGTCTAAGCCCTGTCATGGCTTCCTGAGAACTTCACTTGTTCACTCCTCGGCTGACGGAAGACTACTGTTACCGTTTGCCAACAGAAGATTCATAAAACGAAAACCAACAGCAACAATTCCAATACATCATCCAAGGTTAAGGCTACCAATACAACTTACCACATATATCTAGTCCTATTTTATCACTCCCGGCTAACATGATTCTTACCCGACAAATCATATTTAACATCTCAAAGTCAATGCAGATTGTACCACATAATACAGTACAGATATTTACTCTCGGAGACACGAACTATCACCGTATCTCAGGCCACTTTGATACATAACAGGCCTAGCAGCAAACTCAACTACTGTCTACTTCCATGGAGATCCAAGTCTATCCAAAATATTACAAGATCTCGGCACACTTCGTACTTGACATGCAACATAATAGTTAGACAAATGACAACTAACTCGGCGTTCTCTCACAGGACCGGAACATCAGCTGCATTCAGTAGAAAGACAAATATAAGTTCTTACCTTTCGGTGTAGCTCTCTAGCGGGAAAACAGAGAACCGAAGACATCACACCAGGCAATCAAAATTAAACATATCGAAAGACGTAGTAATCGTAAAAGAAAGACGTAATACCGGCACATCCTCCCTCTCCACAAGCCTTAACTCCGGTTTTTATTTAAACCGCGAAAACATATTCGGACAGTATATCAAGTCAACATGTAACATGCAAATCACAATACCCTGAAGTTTTTTTCTCACAATTACTTCCAAAATTCCATAAGGTAAACTCTTCAAGGCATACAAGTTCTTTCTCATTCCAAACTCTTTGTCGCTCACGCTAGTCGTTCCAAGATTTGACATCACGTCAAAGACAATATCAGTTGACATCATGTCTATACAAAATTTTACAAAGATGCTTTACATAAAGAGATCCAATATAAATACATTCAACCAAATCATAGTAGATTTCTTGCAAATGAGGAGAAAGCTTCATTCCGATTCCATCCCACGATGCTTGTTCAATATCCGGGCCCTGGATAACTTCACATTAACATCGAAGCCACAATCATCGTCGAAGCAACCACTCCCACAATTAAACTGAAAGCATACATACTAGAGGCAGTTCCATGTAAGGTGTAACAACCTACACGATAACATAATACTTACAACCAACATTACTCATCCTTACAAGAAAATCAGGCAAGATATCAAACCGAATAATCACATAATAGATAAATTTCCATGTCCTTCACAACCAAAATTAAGTTTGACAAATCATACATCACACGTTTACCATATAGAAGTTGCTACTATCCAAGCAATAATTAGATTCACAATTAAAAATTCAAAGATACAGAAAATAACAGACAGAAGTTACCCCTTAAAAATGAAATCTGAGTTCCTTGCCTCAAAAAAACTAGAGAAAATTGGATGTCGGCATTAGTCCTCCATAGTCCATCTATACTCACACTTAAGAAAACATAAACCAAAAAAACACCTCCCAAAAAATTTACAAAACGAAGACAGACCCAAAGAAAATCCAAAGAAAAAAAACCGAAGTTTACCTCAACACCAAGAAAATATAGCACAGACAGTACAAATGAACAGATCAACAACATACAACATCCATAATCATTCATCCAAATCACACAACTTCACGTCACACTAAATATAATAATAACAAGTTACTACCCACAAATCTTCCCCAAAATTGCCTGAGTATAAATAGAGTCCGTTAAAACATCTTCTCACAAAACATAAAAAAAACCTTAAATAAAATCCGTAATTCATCATTTCATACTCACCGCATTATTCCCTGGTGTAGCATGAATACCCGTCACCTCATAACAAATTCGGCCAGTACTTACTTTCCAACATCAACAAGCCACCAAAAATGAACAAGTCACCACTTGGAGACACAAAGGAACGATTTGTAAATACTCACCACAAAATATAAGAACACCTTATGTCACCAAGTCAAGTCCCATACCTTGACAACAAGTTAGGATCGTCAGACGAACTAAGATATCCTAATGCAAACCCAATTTATGTATTCGGCTTTACCCTTTATTTTATTTTTAACCCCATAATATGAATAATACCTAACCTTTTTTATTAACCCAATACAACAACAAGAACACCCACCCTATTACAAGAACAAAGCTAAATAACAATCACTCACACTCACACACTCAAATACATTTATACAAGTTTGACACTTTAGACCTAACACAAACAAGACGAACCATTACTGATTTACACGATTCAGAAGAAAGTGCATCACCTGTGCTCAGAAATAAAAATTTCTCAAACACAATTAAGAAAAAACATCAACATACAATAAAGTACATCAACAGAAACGATTATCCGGTGCATCACACCAACGACGAAGATGATCGTATGATCCACACCGATCACACCTCTTACCTTTATAGTAGTTACCCCTAAAATCTCTCTGAAGTTCACGCCCCTGAAACATATTCTGCTGAGAATCAGCAGGCATGATAGCACGTTTCTCCTGAACAACATCTCCCTGAAATACATGACTACCTGGAACAGCATCATTATAGTTTCCAGTAGGTAGTACAGCTTCACGCCACTGAAAATTGTTAGAAGTACAAGCTTGCACAGGTGGACCATAAATAGAAGTGCAAAACTTCGACGAATCATGCATGCGTCTCAAATCAGCTTTCTTTACCTTCTCAGCCTCCAAGATGATGTCATTAAACTCTTTGTAAGACTGGGGTTTGGCATTCTTAGACAGGAATGACCTATAAATGGGGTTAATGCCTTCTACCATAGAAGTAACAATTTGTTTTTCAGTTAATTGGACAGCGAAAACCTTGGCATACCATTTAACATCTATAAAATACTGATTGAGAGTTTCGTCCATCCTCTGTACTCTAAATAAGTGATCACGATGCAAGTCAGATAGGGTTCTAGGAGTAAAGAAAAAATCTAAAACTTCAAGATGAAAGAACGTCAAGGAACGATGGTTACTCATACTCTCCACTAATCTCTCACGAAGTAACCCACTAGTGCACGGGCACACAATCCGATAAATGTGCAGCTCAGATAATCCAAAAACAGTTCCACTTTCTTTAAGCTCAATGAATTTCCTAAGAAATGTGATTAATAAATCATTATCCGTACCATCACACACATTAAAGTCCCTTAAAATTACATTCAACGGATTGGGCACGGTAGAGAACTTTACATCATACTCAGACATGTTACGACCCAATCTGTCACCCCTGAAGCAATGCACTATTATTCTCACCCAAATCAAATGCGTTCCCCCTTACCACATCATTTTCGTCAAATAAACTGCCCCCCCCCCCTGTCTGCACAGATTTAGGCACCAGAGACAAATTAGATTTTAGATTCGTTTGAGAACACATCGTATCACTATTCTGAACGGATTTAGTAGAGATAATACATCTTTCAGTGGAACTACTCCGATTAACAGTTTTAGACCTGACCGCACACAACATATTACGAGGTAAATCCGTAGATGACCCTATATAGCTACTCTCTTTCGAAGGATTTCTATTTTCACTAACCCTTGCACTATCCTGACGATTATCTGCCAACGTAGTTTCCAAATTGTCAACTAAATTCACACGATCACTCAATTCACACGCAAAATCACCAATCAAACTATCACAATGCGAACCTTCAATGGATTCAGCCATATCACAATTACTTACCTCAGGAAACTTCAGATCAAATAATTCGACAAGTTTGGAACGTAGGCCTAATAACTCATTCGCAAAACTCACATCACTCAAAGACCAAACACCAATTAAATCCTGTAGCCGATGTACCCAATGAATAGACCTATACTTCATTCGTTTCCGTTGAGAAGTAGCCGTTTTCCCCAGAACATTCACAACATTTAAAGAATCAATTAAATTAGAAACAGTGGACACTATGGTGGACTTACCGGCGCTCCAATAAGGATGTTCATGGTCAGGAATAATAATAGGTTTATCCTTTACTCTCTTCAGTACAGCAATATCCAACTCCCTATGATAATTAGGCTTTTCACTTCTGACCATCAATTCATGGACCACCTCATCTTTGGTCAGATAATAACAAGTAGGCAAAGGTCTCACTTCCATTTGTGACAATATTAAACATGAAACAAAACAACATACATATATTAGAAGTTATAAACATATGCATAATCGTACTTCACGTAAGTTAAGGTTAAGTGCATACCTCCACGCCCACACACAACACTGCAATCTCGATACATTAAGGAAATGTGGTAAAATACCGTTAACCACTCTCTAGCTACAAATGTAACACACCCCTCCTCCTAACAGCAGAGTACGA
The DNA here is from genome assembly GCA_946902985.2 of Meconema thalassinum. Lineage (NCBI taxonomy): Eukaryota > Metazoa > Arthropoda > Insecta > Orthoptera > Tettigoniidae > Meconema > Meconema thalassinum. Next base: position 47,144,127 of record OX336395.1, read on the forward strand.
CCGAGCCCATTTGCGATATAACCCAGATGAATGTTCCGAGACTACAGTATCTAGTATAGGCCTAGAAATAATACACTGATACAAACTGCGGTAACAACTTATATTAACAATAACACTTACATACATTACATGACATTTAAAAGACATGGAATAATACAACATTCTTTGGTACTTGCCTTATATTCTAAACGACAGATCGACATTCACAGTAATCCAAGTTTCCAACAAGCAATGACAACGGCGTATAATCTTTCATAACTTTCCTTCACTTGCATCGACTCGCCTTGTTACTAATATTCCTCAAATCGCCGGTAGTTCCAATATAATGCTCATTCATGTTCCAACGCATGTCAATAGGCCTGAAAACGTTTATCTCTTCCGATAATCCAAGAGCCTTCAAAGCAAACATTATCAATCCAACGTCCACTCACTCTCATAAAATACTCAACTTCTTCACAAAATCAAGATCAGCTGCTCGATACATATACATGCTTAAACCCATGTCAAGATGTCGTAATTCATATCTTTAAATATAATACTTGACTATCCTCGGCAGCAAAAATTTATAAACGTCTAAGCCCTGTAGTAGGAAATAAAGAGCGGATCTGGCACAGGGGCTAATGCGCAAGATGGCGGCCGCGCGCAACCAGCCCTATGTTATTCTTTGGAGGGGTCAGTCAGAGCTGGCACAGGGGCTAATGCGCAAGATGGCCGCCTTACTCTGAGACCGTGAATGACGTCACAGGTGGAGGTCGGCCGTGTAGTTACTAAATGGAATATTTATTATTATTATTATCATTATTATTATTATGTAATTATTGATTAATCATGTACAATTAAGACCAGCCTTATATAATCCACTTTATGATTAAGTGGCAGAATTCTTGGATGTCACTGTGGAGTCCCCGGTCTGAGTCCTGGTTTTGCCAAGAAATTTAATTTCTGGTCTGATAGTTGGAATGGGGTACACTCAGCCTTGTGAGGCAAAACTAAGAAGAGTGGGATTAATTCATACTCAGCCATTTTGCCTAACCTAACATAACCTTAGTTCACCGAACCAAGCATTTCCTCACTTAACTTCACCTAACCTAACCTAACCTAACCTTTAAAGCTAAGCCAAAGGCTAATCAACACACTCAAACTATATAAGGGCACATGCAACTATCTTTTTTTGCTAGTCTTATAGAGAGTAAGGTAAAGCTAACAATTGCACTGTGGCTACTGTGCAAAATGTTCGCTACACACAACCTGCTTAGGATTACAAAGTCAGTTAAGTTTTAAAAAGGAAAAGCATTTATTCATTTTTTTCTTTTCATTTTCATATTTCACACATTGCAATTTGTCAAATTCCAATTTACAGTTTTTAAAATTTTAGTTTTAAGTTTTTTGAATTTTGTCAGTATGGAAACATGGATTTTTCAATTTTGTTGTTTACATGTTTTTGATTTAGTCCATGTCTAATGTTCATATTCGCCAAACACGATTTTTTCATTACATATAACAAGGCTGTATACCTTATCCCAAAGCATATAGGTAATACATGGGATATACTATACTTTTGAGTACCTAGTTTAGCTAACTAAAGCAATTTCTTTATTTGTTTATTTCGTGTACACGCTCTTTCTTTTATCTTAAATACATTTTTATATTTTAAGTGATTTTGCTCTCATATCATTTCATTTCTTATATTTAAGTCCCCCCTTGATCCTTATCTCGATTTCGTCAATTTTGTCTTTGTGATGTAACAAAGGCACGATTAACATGCCTCTGGGATTTCTTTAATTAATTTCATGAGATTCTTTTTTCACTTTTGATTATTGCATTAAGCAATTATTTGTTTCCATTTGTTTTTTTGGAAATCATCTTTTGCTCGCTCCGAAAACCTTGGGCCCAGCACTGGGTCGACCAAGACGTCTTTTCCCCCATCCATTTGCGACCTTGTTGATTTTATCTTCCTCTGCTACTCTGAAGCGCATTATTATTATTATTATTACTAGACATATAGTGGCGCACTTTTAATATCCTCTTTGCTTCGTCCATCACTGGTTATTTTGCTTCCTAAGTAACAGAAGTCTCCTACTTCCCGTAGCGTTTCTCCTGCCAATTGGATGTCCATAGAGGTTTCTGATTTATTTTGGCTGCATTCCAATAATTTTGTTTTATATTTATTGATTTTCATCATGAATTCTTTCCTCAAGACGGAGTCCATACCATTAAAAAACTCGTTCAAATCCTCTGGCGTATCGGCCAAGATTACGATGTCGTCAGCAAATCTCAAAGTATAAATTATTTCTCTTTGAATCTTCGCTCCCACTTTAAATGTTTCTCCAATTTCCTGATTATTGTGTTTTTAGAGATCTTTGAAATGCGTTGCCCTTGCACATGGTGTAGATGCATTGTTAAAGGAAAACATTCCATGTTACGAACATGGGCCGCATAACCTGTACCGAAAGCCTATTCTGAACAGCAGTTCCTTGAACTCAGGTTTGCCAACATTTTATTGTATCTTTCCACATGGTATATCTCTGTACCTCAACATACATAAGAGTGCTTTTAAAAATCACGTCTTGTGTAAATTTTGGAAAAGGTAGTGAGTGTGGGTTTCGCCGGAGTTAATACTCGCTCGTAGCAATTCTTTTTAGTAAAATAGACTGGTTCACAATTTTGTAAGTGCACATTGAGGTACGTGACGGCGGAATGCCTTAAGTGTTACGGAAACGGCAATAGCCTCCAGAGAGCTTCGTTGCTACTGAAATAACGACAAGACTGATATTTGTACTTAACTATACGGAATTTGTGAGCCCAGTGTTTATGAAATTGAACGTAGCTGTATCGCTACCTTCATTTAGTAGCCGCTACTCTAGTGTTTAAAAATTAAAAATGGTATTAGAAGGCGCTTCCCTAATTTTTTTACCCCTGGAACTACAGACCATGAAGGGCCTAGGCCTATCATGCGATCGCTTCCCAGCCATTTGGCCTGCAGATATTTTGGTGATGCGTGGTGAGAGCATCGTGTCCCCTCAGCCGTTAATCTTGTTCTTCGTGACCGGGCCGCTGCCTCTCTACCAGACAGCTACTGAATTGTCCTCACGAAGCTGAGTGCACTCCATTGCAGCCCTCACGTCACTGTCTAAAATCTCTGACGATTCCGGGAATCGAACCCGGGTCCTCGGGATGAGAGGCAGGCGCGCTAACCTGTTCTTATTGTGTTTATATATATCTTGAAAAAGATAATAAATGGATTGGCATTGCCTCCTACAGGGATATATAGAAAATCGGATGTCATACCTTGATGTACTGTTGCCATGGAAACGGACTTGCCATTAGATCATCAGTTTATCAGAGTGAATATAGTTTTCTGCGAATATCTTTGACACTGTTAGTTTTAGGGCCTTAAAATGTGGTTTTCGGTGCCGTAGGGATATACTGAATATAATTTCTTGCATCGAGGGGCGTAAAATGAGCTGTGTCCGGTCTTTATGCGACAACTTCGATATTTTGTCTCGGTTGAGTATTTTTGGTGACTTTTCAGTTATGTTGCCCGTTCCACGGGAACAATGATTTATTTCCGGATGAAAGGCTGCCTATATGTTATCCCAGGGTATAAGCTGTCTCCATTTCAGATTTCATCCAAATCCGACTAGCCATTTTAGTGTCAAGAGGTAACAAACTAACACACACAGATTTTCACAATTATAATATATATAGGGATATAGGGATTACTATCGAGATTTAATTCAGATTCGCAAAATAAATTCAAAATACCGCCTCTCAAGAAAACCAGGCAACTCTATACCATGGAAAACTGCCTAATATTAATAGGTTAAAGTAAAAACCATTAGAATTGCGCGAAATCAGAAAAGACTACACCAAATCGAACCGTCAAAAACGAAAACTGAACTTACTCTAACCCTATAAAAAGATCTCTACTCAGTTAACTATTATTCGAAGATTGGCTATAATTGCCTAAACCAAAAATGTTGCAATGATCCACTTCAAAAATGTTACTGGATTTCAATTCAAGCATCTAGATTCACGTGGAATAATACAGTCATTTGAAATGCAATACTGTATAAAATGACGAAATAATTCTGTTCTGTAATCCACGAAACAACAGAAAAAATGTTGTAAAATGTTCATAATTTCGTTGTAAATATTCTTCTACCTAATACATATTCTTATACAAAGATATCGTAGTCTTCCTCCTAATAACGCATATTCTTGACTAATTATAATGCGCGTATCTTATTCCAAAAATTCAACATCTGCATTGCAAAAAGTAAAGTACTACAAGTAACTATCTACACAAGAATTAACTCTGTAGGTGCATTCTAATCAAATCAAAACCTAACATGGACTATCGGACAAAAATGACAGAAGCCTCAAGTTCAATCTTCAAGTCCCTGTTCAAAATACTAAATAAATATGGTGAAAAAGGCAATCCAAAGACATGACATGATTCATACTGTCTACTAAAAAAGAATCTCGCAGCTACCTTATGATGTCTTGAAGAAGATAAATGCGTGTCAGAACACACATTGTTCCTGGAATCGAACCGTCATCCTGGGTGTCGAGAAGTTGAGGCCTCGTCTGGAACTTAGTGGTCGAACCCATCTCTTCCTATGTCCGAACAGCTGTTCACGACTCAAGGACTGTTTCACGTACATACCTGGATGGGCGTAAAACGAAGAAATAGTCCAATCATGCACCCTTCTTGTAGATTCATTATGTAGTAGAAGTAATTATCTCAGTATCATAGCTAAAGAATCCTTCTGTCTCTTCTTGTACAAACGTCTGCTTATGTTATCCATGATTCAAGCATTGGTCACAATTAGATTCTCAATTCTGCTCTGTGTTGCACTCCTTCTGAATGTTTAACAAGTCATTACTGCACGTAGAAATGACTGGTTGATAGTTCCTCTCAACTCAGTTACGTATAACATGGCAGCGTGTTTTGCAGAAATCCCAATGATATTATATGTCCACATGTTATATTTTCAAACTTACTGAAAGTTCAGCAAAAGCACTAAGCTCATTCGCGACACAATTATGCACGTATCACGCAGACACCGGGTTATGCGAACGACCCGCGTCTTCTCGGCTGTGTCTGCCTTGAAAGCAGTTAAACACCACTCCCGTACCGTAGTCGTAAAAACGCACTATATCAATATTCAGATTCAGACTTGTTATACCAACAGTTTCAAGACGTGAGTGAGCTATTCCGCACAGTGCTCCGGTCATCTCTACGGATTCTTACTATGATGCATCGCGTTCCGATTGATAAAAATCGAAGCTGCATACCGTTAGTGCGATAAACACATATTAACCGTTATAATGGATTATATATCCCCGTGAATGTCTTCAGAATACTCTTAAATATAATTCATTATGATTCCATGTCGTAGATCCTCTCTGTGATCTCTGTAAAAGTCAATATCCGTAGATTTTATATCGTGGTCGTACCGCATCCATCTTGGGAACAAGTTCGTCCTTCAAAAACATATGCGGCCAGGGTCACTGTAGACGGACTAGAGCCGTATTGCTTCTGCAAAGCAGGGTTGCATAAGCGATTTCCCCTAAGCTCGCGTCATGCTGGCTGTAATTTGCAACTGGAAGTTGAAAACTCCACATTAGAGTGTAATAATCGCTTCTTATAAATCCATGTTATCTATAGATACATAAAATACTGGTACAGTACTGTACCAGTATTTTATGTAGCAACAGATCACATGTGTGTATAAGAAGCGTATATTTCACTTTTATGTGGACATTCCAACTTCCAGTTGAGAATTACAGCATGCAACATGCGAGCTTAGGAGATTGTATAGGCAACCCATCTTCACATACGCGTTGACGTGCTAGTCTGTCACTGAGACACACCGCACATAGGTTTTCGGAGAACGAGGTCCTTCACAAGATGGCTACTCTACAACTGCGACATGACACATGCAAATATTAACATTTACAGAGATCACAGAGGGGATCTACGACATGGGATTACAATTATATATAATGAGGAGTATTTTACAGACATTTACGAAGTTACAATTGCATTTATAACGTTAACATGTGTTTATCGCATTAACGGTGTGCAGCTTCGATTTTTATCGACCAGAAAGCAGTGGATTATGGGAGAATCCAGGACAGCTGAGTCAAGCTCGGTATTAAGACAGACACTCATATCTTGATTCTGTCACGACAACATTCTCAAATACGATTGAGATTGTGTGTTTTGTTAAGTCCGCACGGGAACAGTGGATTACTGCATTCAGGCAGGCACGACCCCGAAGTACACGGGACGTTAGCATATCCCAGTGTTAGCGCAGTTCGGTCTAGAAAAGTGTCGCGAATGAACATTGTACTTCTGATAAATTTTTCGTTAGCGTGTACGCTGCTTCGAATGAACTTGTATTATTATCCAGTTATCAAGGAACTATACAGTACTGCGTTAAGGGGAATAATCAACCAGTATAATTTGAGTGTAGTAATGAATTGCTAAAGCATTCATAAGGAATGCAACACATAAAGCAGGATTGAAATTTCTAATAGTGACCGATGCTTGATAATGGATTACAAAAGCATACGTCTATATAAGAGAAGACTGAAGGAATTTATGGAATGATACTGAGATAATTGCTACTACTATTATGGATCTTCAAAACAACAGTGGAGGTGTCAATTACTTCATCGCTATAGACCTATTCTAGGCGATTAACGTGAGAAGGGTTTTGAGTCACGGACAGCTGTTTCGAACGAGGAGATGACGCGGGTTCGAACACCTGAATTACAGACCAATACTTCAACTTCTCAACGCCAAGGATGACGGTTCGGTATCTATAGTGATGTATGTTCTTACATGCATCTACTCACATCAAGACAACATAAGGTAGCTGGGAGAATTCCTTATTAGTAAACGGTATGAATCATATCATAACTGTAGATTGCCCTTTTCACCATATTTTCTTTCTAGTATGTTGAAAATGGACTTGAAGATTAGACTTAACGTTTCTGTAAATTCTGTTTGATAGTCTATTTTAAGTTTTGATCCAACAACGGATGCACTTTTGTAGTCAATTTTTATGTAGATAATCTCTTTGTAATTTAATTTTGCAACTTTGCTATTAAATGTTGGTAATAAATTACGAGCATTATAATTAGTTGAGAAGAAATACTTATGAAGAAGAAGCATTTTAGGAAGAAGACTACGATATCTTTGTAAAAGAATGGGAATTAGTAAGATGATGACCTACTACGATATTATGAAAATTTTACAACATTAATTCTGTTATTTCGTGAACTTCGAATCAGAATTACTTCGACTTGTTATACAGTATTAAATTTTTATGACTGTTTACATACATTGCAATCTAATAACATTTTTGAAGTGAACCTTTGACACATTTATGAATTAGGTAATATTATAGCCAGTTTTTGAGTCAAGTTCTTGAGTAGGATTAGAGTAAATTCAGTTTTTCGAGTTTAGGTAGATTTCATTAGAAAGCTAACTATTGCAATGGGTACCATGTTTCGACTTCGGGAAAATTTCGACATATCTTCGCGTTTCACATCCCCTAGACCCCAAAACCACAGTCAGTTCAAAAGTTTATATATAATTTAGATATGCATGTATATATATATCAGTTTCTTGTGGACACGATAACTGCCGTAATTTTGCACCAATAATATGTATCCCTATAAAATCTCGGTCGAGTTCGTTAATGGGCAAAATCGGTCGAAGGGGGTAAAAATGGGAGGATTTTTTCGAGAAAGTGAAATATCACTATAACTCTCTTAATATGTGAAATATCGAATCCCTTCCAAGTTCACATTATGTGTCGGATAAATGCCAAAAATTTATGTTTAAATTTTTTTTTGATAGCACCAACCATTGACCAATGGGGTGGAAAAAATTGGGTTTTTCGGGAAACATTAATCATATCTCTCTTAATAGGCACAATGTCAAAACCGTACAAAATGGACGATAATCCCCTAATAATTACCTAAAACTTTTGTCTGAAAGAATTTTCGATACAAGCCACCATTGCGCCAAGGGATGAGAAAAATGATATCGGAATTAGAAGAAAATGCCAAGAGCCATCAGAGGTTACCATGCCAACGCTTCTAAATTGATGAGGGATGAGCTATCAGAGGTTGCCATGACAACGACATCACATTCAGTTTTCTATCTGACTGTGTGGGAGTGGCTTCGGTGACGTAGCCTAGCTTGTAGCATGCTGAACTTCTATGCCCAAGATCGCGGGTTCAAAGCCGGCCGAAGTCGTCGGATTTTCAAAGAGCGCTGAAAATCCCTCAGTATGCTTTCCTTCAGAGGGGTAGTCCAACGTTCGTTGCAAGTTACTGGTTGCGGTGGCATTTGGTAGCCAAGTTCGCAGCTAGGTGTCGTTGACGGTATATTTGGTACCAACATTAGGAACTACTACTTGAAATTGACCGTTTGCAGTCCTTACCTGAATTACAGACTAATACAGCCATCACAATTAACACCGTTTATCAGACAGATTCTACACACACCCAAAGTACACGGGGTTACATGACGGTGTTTTCGCAGCCCTAAACTGAGGAATCAACCAACATCTCTGCGGGAGATAAAATTTGACGTGAAGAATTAACAGAGTGTTAGATAGTTACACATCAGTTCCAAACCTTGCATAAGAACGGTGTGTGACCACAAGTATAAAAATGGACCCCAAATAACAAGAAGGTTACCTTCCCCCTAAGACAATAAAATGCTAAAAATATGCATAGTAAGAAGAAAGAAAAGTTAATTGAGCTCCAATTACATTGTAAAATACTTTCTCGCAATAAATGAGGTCTGATCCTTCTACGAAAACGTGCATATTTTGCCTAATATAGCTTATCCCCTAGTTTGAACGGTGAAATCTACCTCCGCCTTCCGGCGTGGCAAGAGGATTTTTTTAATAATTCATTTTGGTTCAGTCCATTTCTGATGTCGTATGATTCTAATGGTTTATATCGCAACCTATTTACATTAGGCATTTTCCATTGTGTAGGAATGTACGATTTTATTAAGAGGCAGACCTATTTTGAATTGTTTTAGCGAATCTGAATTAAATCTCGACTTCAATTAAATTGTAATCTCTTGTAAAATATTTTTGTAATTGTGGTAATTCATAATGAAATGAATAATAATTGAGAAGTAGATCTCAATATTTAGTAAAGTATATTCGGTCATGAATAGATATGACATTGTTGGAATTTACAGATGTAATGAATTAAATTGTAGAACATAGAACTATAATGATAGTTTTTCCAAGAGTGGATTAACACTTTGATAGTCATGTTAATTATGAAACATGATATTTCTTGATGGTTAATTGAAAATTTAATAACTTTATTTAGGTGTGGAAAAATTATATACATCTATTATTCGTATTGAATTAAGCAATACAGGTATTAATGAAATAATTTGGATACATTTCGATATCAGTGGATATTACGAAATAGTAATGAAGTTTGTATTAGGAATCTTGAGTGTGGAGAGATTGCCACTTATGTAATGAAGTTTTGAGAATTACGCGAGCTAATAAGCAGTCGCTGAATTGTATAAGATGATGAATTTTATTCGTGAATAGAACACGATTATTCAAGACACAATGCTGAAATTAAATATAACCCACCATTTAAATGTTAATTAAAGAGAAAGTTATTTGTCAGCATTAATTTTTTTAATTAACGTATGTGTAGTGTGAAATAATAATTGGAACCCACACCTTAATGTTGTAATGTATTGAAAATACGATTGAAATTTACTTAAGAAACACTACGTTCGACGAACTTTACTGATTGTTGAAAAAGACAGAACATGGTTAATAATAATGTCAAAATAATAATGTCAATGGATAAAAAGAGAATCATAGCAAGATTCGGTGAACGAATAAGACTGTAGAATTTCGTATATAAATCATAATTAATATTTTCTAGGGTATTTGCGTATATTTAATTGACGATATTGTTAAATCGTGCATGAAAGTTTTCATGGACAAGAAACATTGCATGTCGATGCACTTCCATGATATTCGTCAGTATTAAAGACGAACCATTTATGTTTTGTTATGCTGATAGTAGATTCTGATCTACATTATTCTTGGTGGATTCTGATCTGCAATATTCTACGTTTACAGTCAATAAACGGAGTAATTGATTATAAAATATCAAATGATTTCGTGATTTATAATAGGAACAGGATGTGTTAGGAGAACCAGTGGGGCAATATTTCCTACGTTCAGTCATATGCCCGACATTAATTTTAGAGGCTTTCGAGTTGACTTTGAGCTAGTTTTTATTTGTACTTTGACCACTGGGACTTTCTTAACACATTCTTTTATAGTGATGTGTCCTTATCCCAGGTTGATCCATGTTGGTAGAATTTTGGGGGGTTTATTTCAGCCGGGTACTTCGAGATTCTACGATCCAGTTGTTCCATCGGATTTCAACAGGTAAGACTAAGAGGATACGGGTACAGTACCATCCCGCCATTTTCCCGTAGTCGAAGAATTATACCACGGAAAACCACTTCGAGGATAGATTAGGTGGGAATCGAACCCCCTCTACTCATTTGGACCACCCGAGGCTGAGAAGACCCCGCTCCAGTCTTCATACCACTTTTCAAATTTCGAGGCAGAGCCGGGAATTGAATCTCGGACCTCCGGGGTGGCAGCTAAGCTCGCTGACCACTACACAACGGAGGCGACTCTTGAAAATATGATATACTAAAATGTGATCAACATTCCATATGTCAATAATGTTCTATGATGCACAAGAATATGGCATCCTACCCTTCAGGCTGTTGAACACATGAGTTGGGAATTAAGATTTTAGGACATAAAGAAAAAGAAAAATGCTTAATTTTGGATCAATTTAGAGAACTACATACGAAAAAGGATGAGGTCTAACTCTTGGTGTGCATGACTTCTCAGTCAAAACGGAAGTAGATATTTCGACTTTGATTTGACCATGTACGGGTGAACACTAGTGCTCGTAGTGATAGATTTAGTGAACTACATACTACAAAGAAAGTGGTCTAACGCCTGATGATCATGCATTGTTTGAGCGAAACGATAAGAGTATCTTCTGTCTTCGACTTCTGTTGGCGATGTTTGCGTTTCTTTGAAGTAATTTGATTTGTAGTTAATGACCGTTTATTGATTACAACGTCATCATCTCGTTGCCGACCCGTTCCAAGTTCGTCGCTGATTCTTACTACTTTCTGCTTTTTAATTTTATTATTCCACTTTTGAATATTTTGTGTTCTAACCAAACGCCTCTTACGTGTTGGCGGCGTGATAACACACACTGAACTGACAAGTCGTGGAGATCAAGAGTAAGGCCAAATCTTTTGTCGTATATAGTTCCCTAAATCTATCACTACGAGTGCTAGTGTTGACCCATACATGGTCAAATAAAAATATCGTCTTGTATTTTTAAGAGTTCATAACTCTGCTAACCAAAAATTAAGATAATGAATAAAAAAAACAATCAAAATTTAATTACATTAAGTTCCATTTAAAAAACAAGCGTTTTTAACATTTCTTTCAAAATATATAAGGTGCGTTCAAAAAGTAACGAGCAGGAGGCATAATTACAGAAACCAGTACCTGTATGTTAGAAGTATTGGCCCTGGCTGTTGAGGCACTTGTCCCACTGTGACACGAGGGGGTGAATGGCTATCTCATAAAATTCCCTGGGCTGCGATATGAACCAGGTCCGCACATAAAGCTGGACTTCGACATCCAAGGTGAATCATTGGCCCCGCAGAGCCCTTTTCAGGGGACCAAACATGGCGCAATCACAGGGAGAGAGGTCTGGACTGTATGGAGGGTGGCCGAGAACCTCCCGTTTGAATTGCTGCAGGAGTGCCGCGATTGTGCAGTCGTTCCTTCATGAAGTTGTGCACACTTCCGACGCTCAATCCGACCACGGCGGGTATGGGTTTCACTGTCACTCGGCGGTCCTGGGTAATGAGTGCATCAACCAGCTGGACGTTGTCACCGGTAATGCAGGGGGGTGCCCCAGACCGGGCATCATCGGCTAATGACACCCGTCCTTCTCTGAAGCGCTTGTGCCACGCCTTGACACTTCCAAGGGACATGCAGTGTTTGCCGTACACTTGTGACATTCTGCGATGAATGTCCGTTCCCCCTGCTCCTTCCGCTGTCAGAAACCGAACAAGACCTCTTTGCTCTTCGTTTGATGCCTCCTTGTCACTGTTTGCAATGCGACTGGCAGCGATGGACGATTGATGCATGCTGCTGCTCGCTTTGTATCGTTAAGTGACGTGCACGCGTGCCCTCTGGCGATGGGCTGTGAGCTTCCACGCTCTGGTTGGAACCACACCTCGTTACACACGCCACGATTAGCCGATGTCGTCACCGGTTTGCGCATTCCAGCCTCCAGCTCGTTACGTTTTGAACGCACCTTATAATTATAGGGGGGAGGCACACCATTCAGGTTCTAAAAATGTTAAATTTTATTAATACGTTATTTAAAAGACTAATCGTGTATCTTTCATTTGGTGAAAACAAAATGCAAATATCTTGAAAATTTACAGAGTTATGCCCCTAAATGTTAGATGATTGCGCTTAAGTTGTCTCTTTAATTTCTACCCTTAGGAAAGTTTGAAACTTGTTTCCCGAAAACTTTGTTTTCACACAGCGTTTGTATGAAAACTCAAATACTATACAAGATATCCCAATGATATTTTCCATGATTGTGTATTGTACTAACATGAACAGCATACGCCAAAACATTTTGTGTATGAAGCATACTTCCCATTTAAGAGAATATTTTTACCCTAAAATGTAAAATAAAATAAAAAACAGAATATGAAAACGTAATCCTGAATATTTGTATCAATTATTTTGGTGTATGTAGTAGACGTCAATGTGACCAACAGCTCAAAAGGACTTTCATGTAAATATTTTAAATTGTGGGGTACTTATCATGTAAACGATGTCCATCTGTACAAAAAGAATTAAAAGGTTGATGGTATAATAATGCATGACTACATTCATATTATAAAATGTGTTTTGTGCATAATAATGAGTGAACTGTTTTTGATAATCCTGCAACATATAGTTTATGAGACACACATTTTGTTAACTCAGAAGACATTGTCATGCGAAAGGTGTACCTCCCCCCAAGCCGGAAATAATATTCAAAATTGTATTCTTAAATATGATAGCCTCTTTCAATCTAACTCCAGCGCATAACCTACAAGAGGTACCCCTGTTAGGCTGAGCAAACCCAGTGGAGGGTTGGGTAACTAATCCCAGTGGGAAGCAGTGTCGGTGAGCCGATTCGTACAGGGGGCTTCAAGGCTTAGAATCTTAATAGTCAACAACCTGTTACCTTCGGGTAACCAATACTACACACTTGTGTGGTAAACTGTTAAACATGAAGAACAAAACTAATAAAGATTGTACCCCAGGTGGTAACCAATCCATCCCCGCTCATGACGGGGCATGTAGGCCATCGGATTCTGGGGAGCCTATAACTATACCTTCGTGTGACTGAGTTGGAACATAAAAGGAACTTCACATATTTAAGGATCTTTGCCCCTATAAAGTTATAGTGAAGACAAACAATATATTTGTATTGAAACTGAAGCAGCTCACCATAGCAGCAACATATTTTCAACCAGAATTCACAGAAATTGACATTATAGACGAATTAAGCAATGCTCTCGAGGCAATAAACACAAATGCTCCATTCATCCTGATCTGAACTGCAGGGTCGATAAAGGGGAACTCAAATCTAGGATAGTTCTTGAATACTTAGAAGGCGAGGGTCTTACACTCGCAAATAAAGCCACAGAAATGACTTACATTGCCCACAATGGGGCAAGCGCAATCGACCTGGTATTTACGAATCACAACAACACAGAGGTATTACGATCCACCGTGAGGGACAACCTACCCGTAAGGAAACACCTGCCGGTGGAAGCTGCCTTCAAGATATTTGGTCAGTCAGAAAACTCCACACCACCACAAACTATGCTATCCAGGAGATTGAATGTCGCAAGTATGGAAAGAAGGAGGATGGATATCCAAAATATCGGGAATCACACCGACCCAAACCCAGATGGAACGCTCCTCCAAATAGAGACATTCCTACATGACGCTATAGAACCCGTTAAACCCAATATGAGAAGATCAAAACCATGGTTCAATTCAATCTGCTATAAGGCCAGAAAATTAGCATTGGAAGCACTACATGAAACCTTAAAGTTCAGCACAGAAGAATCAAGAGCGGATTACGCAGCAAAGAAAAGGACTTATAAAGAAATACTCCGGGAGAGGGTCAAGTATATCAAGGCACAGGCGGCGCTGGTGGAACAAGCTAAGGAAAACCCGTACAAGGCCCTTAACCCGAGAATACCCAAATTCTCGAGGGAAATACCAATGGACAGATGGACAACACACTTCACGACCATATTGCAGGCTAAGGACATGCCCTTAATGGACCTCTCCATACCGAGTGACACAGTAGGAATTGAACCTTTCACAGCCGATGAAGTCCAGGAGGCAATAAAACGTACAAAAAGCGGCCCAGATGGCATCTTCAACGAACACCTGAAAGAGAGCAGTCCACTCCTTACAGAAGCCTGGACAACTTTATTCAACCAGTGCCTTCAGAAAGGTACGATACCAGAGAAATGGAGATATTCCATTATCAAATTGTTGTATAAGGGCAAGGGCAGGACTGAAGATCCTAACTCTTATCGAGGAATAGCCCTAGAGAATGCCGGCCTCAAAGTGTTGTCCACCCTGTTACTGAGCAGACTAACGACCTTGACAAACGCAATGATACCTGAAGAGCAATTTGGCTTCCGGAAAGGGCGCTCAACCACTCAGGCTATTCAGTGCTTAATGGAAAACATAACCGAAGCTCTTCGCGTCCCCAGAGGAAAGCTATACGTACTGTTCATTGACTATGCCAAAGCTTTTGATTCAGTGGAGCGGTCTATATTGTTAGAGAAACTAAATCAACGTATAGTAGAGAGCACTACCTGAGCAAGATGATTCAGGCCATACTGTCAAGAAACTTTGTCTACATTGATGACAACCTCTCAAGATCAGAGGCAATACATCAGACGACTGGGGTGTTACAAGGAGATCCCTTAAGTCCAATGCTATTCAATATCGCTAAAAGGGACGTTGTCGAAACCATAGCAAATACGGAAGTCTTCATTTACATGTATGCTGATGACATGACATTAGCTTCACAATCGTACTAACAGCTCCAAGAAGCGTTTGACAAACTGATCACCTGGGCGGACAGGAACAGCCTGTGTTTGAATGCACAGAAAACAGTCCAGATGACATTTCGCAGAGGAGGGAAGCCTCCTGCGGCAGCACTCATCAAATACCAAGACAAGGAGCTTGTTAGGGTCAACTCCTACAAATATCTTGGCGTGACCCTGCAAACGAATGGGAAAATTTTCACAAACCACATTAGAGAAAGAGCATCTGCAGCGATCATAGCGATGAACCAAATTAAAAGTATTCGTGAGCTGTCCTTAGAGACGGCCATAGCCCTTTTCCACATCAAAATCTCTCCCATCATGACTTACGCAATATACATTATTTGGGAGCATCTCTCAAAGAGTGATCTAGCTTTGGTGGAAAGTGTGAAAGCAACATACCTCAAAAAGATTCTATGTATAGCCAAAAACACTCCATCGCGGTTAACATACGAACTGACACGACAGCCGTTCTACATAGAGGAACTACGCCTGAGAGTGGCAGTGCCTTCTACACCTCAATATCAAGCCTTGCTTCACGAGCTGTACGAGAAGAAAGCAAATATATGGCCAGACTTCTATCGTACTGACGCCATGATCAACCAAGAATGGGTGGATTCAAGCTATGAACTGCGCCATACCATGACACGCTTCGCAGTTCATGGATTCCACCACAAGCTGTGCTACAGGAGGGCGTTCCATGAACCAGACGCAAACTGTATATGTGTACTGTGCGGGAAAAGTGTGAACGCTATCACGCGGAGATATGCGTCAAAAGAACAATAACTCTTTCGGACCCGTGTACTCAACACTAGGATTTTTATGTATGCACATTGTGCGATATTCCGTTATAATATTTAAGGATCAATATAAACTCGTTGGTAAAGACCGGGAAACTAAAACACACACTTGAAGTCCTGAATGACAAGTACATCCATATAGCAGCCCTACAAGAGACTAAGTTCCCAGATGAAGATACTATGGAGGATAGAGGATATATAACGGCAAGCCAGGTAAGAGAGTTTGGGCAATGTACCCTTCCTGGGGACTGGTTTCGCAGTTCACCACAGTTGGATTAAAAGTGTCCCTGGCTTCTTTTCACCTAACGACAGGACCTCAGTACTAGCCATCAAATGCAATAATGGGGGATACCCCCTGGTTGACTTCCATGCTCCTACGAACGACTCTAACAGGAAAAACCCAGAGAACAGAGACCAGTAAAGGGATACACTTGAAGAAACCCTAAATAAGATGCCTAATCACCACACGTATATACTGCAAGGAGATTTCAACGCCAAAATTGGGAACGAACATAAATACCGGAAAATTGTAGGACGATACCTTGATCATAAAAGAACCAACAATAATGGGGAACGCTTAATCAGCTTGTGCACAAAATATGGACAACTCTTGATGTCCACGGCATTCAAACATCTATCCAGCAAGGACATGACGTGGCGCAGACCAAACAGCATCTTCGGTGAGTTCCAGATTGAACACATTGCAATAGACAGACAACACAACTGTGACATCATGAATGTCAAGGTGCTAAGGGGAGCCAACATTGACTCTTAACACTACATATCCCTGGTTACGACGAACCTGAAGCCGCCAAAAAAGACCAATGGTATGCCAGTGAAGAGCAAGAAGATCCCAAGATTTGATACTGAACCATTTTTATCTGGTTCATTATTTTTTTCATATTATTATTATTGTTATTATTATTATTGTTATAATTATTATTATTATCATTCCTTTATGTCATATTATTGTGACATACGTTTCTCAGTCACTCTTATTGTGCTCAAACATTGTATTTTCCCTGTAACATTTCAACTTATGGTGAAACATGTCACCCTTCTATGTACGTAAATTTTACTCATGGCCAAAAGCATAACATTTGTCAAACCTTGCTTTTGCCCTTGGACCCCCACTTTCCATGTATACAGAGAGGGGATGTTGGTCGTATTACGACTCATGTTTATGGACGCGTTTCTACGTTCTTTCAAGAAAGGCTTCGTTCTTCCAATTCTTACCGTCATGTGAGACGTATGCTTGTATCCAGCGAGCTGTCGCCCTCGCTCCTGAGCAACTAAGTAAGTACGATTCAATCACCAAATGTATCTAATGTGAAGTCATTTTAAATATCTGTTTCGCCTTCTGCCTTTTTTAGGTGCCTCCTTTGATTTACTTATTTTTCTTTCTGATGATGGTGTGATGTCGTTCCTGTGAACCCAAGTCCTTTCACCTTCGTTTACGTTAATTTAGTGAAGTCTCTGTGTTTATTTGTCTTCCCTGCTTTACATGTAGACGATCTTTTCTTTTTTAGCCTATTTTCATTTTTGAAAAAAAAAAAGGCTCATGAGATCACCTTTTGTCCGCGTGTCTGTGTGTGCGTGTGTCCCCAGATAAATTCTAAACGGCTGGAGCGATTTAAATGGAACTCGGTAAGTTCAAAGCACCATTCTGGGTGACCTCGACCGTGCCCTTAAAATTTTATTGTGTCTCACCAATCCAACATGGCGGCTGTGCGAAATTTCTCACCAGCATTCAGTATCTCCGAAACTATTACCGATATCACCCTGAAGTTGTGTACGGTGATAAAGGGCACTACTAGAAGTTCGCCTATGAAATTTTCAAAAACCTGGTAACTACAAAACGAACATGGCGGCCAAGCGAAGTTGAGACATTTAAATAGACTTTTCTTGTGATTTAACCATCCAAACGTAATGAAACTTGGCACAGCAAATGATTATAAATTTAGTAATGCACTGGCGTCTAATTTAGTTCAATTGTTTACATAACCTCAAAATGGCGGCTGTGCGAAATATTTCACTGGCATTCCATTTCTCCGAAACTATTACAGATATTACCCTGAAATTTTGTACGGTAATAAAGGGAACTGGTAAAATTTTATCTATGTAATTTTTATAAACCTGCAAAGTAAAAAATGAACATGGCGGGCAAGTGATTTTGAAACATTGTAATAGACATTTCTTGTGATTTAACTCTCTGAGCGCAGTGAAATGTGGTACAGTAAATAATTATACATATTGTAATTCACTGGCATCTAATTTAGTCCAATTCTTTACATAACCTTAAGAAGGCGGCTGTGCAAAATTATAAAATTAAGTTTTCATTTGTTGAGTCGTAATCATGCGATCGAAGTGAAAGTATGAGTAATGAACCTACGTAATAATTTTCTTTTAATGGTACTGCCCCCGTAATTGAATTATATAGAGACCACGGTGGCTATATTGGAAATTATAAAGAAAGTTATGGCTGTCATAGTTATGACGTGGGTAGTCATGACGTAAGCACGGATGACGCAGACGTTATGCCAGCAGGCTACTTGAGCTGAGATTCTCAGTGACGTCAGCATTTATTCGAGAAAGATCCAAGATGTACGACGCAGTCGCAGGAAACGTGGAATTCTGCTGAGGAAGAAGTTATGCTATTGGAGGGGAAGCTTGAACCAATGAACGATAGTCTGAAGGAAGACGGAGATTGCTGAAACTATGGTATTTTTATTACTTTTTGGAATGCAGAATTGTGGAAATCCATTTGCAGTAGAGGCATTGTTCTGGAATTTTGGTGAAATTTATTTTCAGTTTTTGAATTTTGAAAAGCCGTCATGTATTGACGAAGTTGGAACTTCTAGCGATGACGCAGTAACACGCACTATGGAAGGGATAGATACGCCCCTCATGAAGTTCATAAAAGGCCTTGCGCAGAAGAGAGGAGCCTCATTCCCAATCGTCAGATCTCAAATAGTCATTTCGGTGAAACGTCGAGTGAGATTATTAGTGAAAAAGTCGTCTTTATAACGCGTGGTGAATCCACTGCATTACACGAGAGTCGAACTTACAAGCAGTGCAGGTTTACTGTGTGTAAATCTAGGTGAAGTTGAAACGCACATTATAACGCGCCTACAAGGTTAGCTGTGAACAGTTAGCGGTCGCCTATAAGCTAATTCTCTGGTGCATCGCTACAGTAAGGAGTGTAGAAAAGTTGAACAATTTCGAGTAATTATTTTGGAAGTTATTGACAATTTTAGACGACTGACAAAAGTGATTTTCTCGCCACAGGAGAAACACTTTGTATAGCCAGAATCTACGCTACGGCTGACACGGCTAGTGAAATAGGGAGACTTCAGATTGCTTTTGTGACACAACGCTACAGTATTATGGAACAGTTTAATATGCCAGTTTGTTCTTCTATTACTATAACCGAAGAGAAGATGGAAGGCTAAAGGACTTTATGCAATTGGGACATATTTCAACGGAGTAAGATAGCAGCATGGAACTTCGATAATTGCTATTCCACACAAGCGAACATGTGGTGAACAGACATCTACACCCATGTTTCGTGATTAAAGGCTGAATACTATCAAACAGCAATAGAAATGATTTCATACTTTCTGAATATGAATATTTCTTCGGAAATTTCTACAAAAACTTCATGGCGATTTTCAACTGGAACTTCAGGGATTTTTCAAGAGAGGTCAGGGTTGTCCCGACTCACAAAGAAGATTATTGCCGGAAGGATGTCGTTCGTCTTCGTGAAGCAGTTCGATTCTCCGAGGGTGCTGTTTCTTGTTTCGAGGATGGAGCTCAGCTTTAACTTGGTGAAATGGATCCATCAACAGTCTTCTTTGGGGAATTTTCCTCTGGAAAGTCAATCGGCAGATAAGGTAGTCGTGAACGTTTATTGTATTTGAGTTTCTTAGCAATATTTGAGCAACCATTTTCCCGTATTTTTGTCCTCATGTATTTTGCCCGATATTCTTGTTGAGATTCCTATTCTCAGTACACCTTGATGTGTTATGCCTTTTTCGACGATTTTTAAGACATTGTTATGTCATGGGCATAGTTAAATGATTTTGGATCAGTTGAGACTGATATTTAGATTTTTCAGTAATTTGCTTATTTTTTTTGTAGTCACGATTTGACTGTAAGTTAATGATTTTTATGGCAGATTTAAATTCAGACAGCGTGTCATTTTATTAAAGTAATTCTACCCCAGTTTAATTACTTTGACCAATTTTCTGTCATCATCAAGAAGGAAGAACATTTAAATGATTTTAGAGCGTTAAAATCCAGTACGTTGTCGACGATCTTGGAAATACTAGTCGGTATTTGAATTGATTGCAACACAGACATTTATCGTCAGTTATGAACGATCATTGCATCATAGACAATTTTGTGAAAGATGAACTTTAATTATGAATTATTGAATGCATTAAATTCGTGAAACTTGTGTTAGGAATTTTTTCTCAATAAGAGATTTATATAATGATGTTTGCATTCCCCAGTCTAATTGGATTCTATTCGACTATTTTGCAGTTAGTCGCACTTAGTTTGATGATAGTATTTTTATACTACAATTCTTTGAAGATGTTAATCTTAAATTCTGATAGACCAGTCAGGCGTATATAAGCGTATTCACTATTAAATTTGTTTGTGATTGGCAAGTCTTTACTTCAATTCGATTCCTGAATGAAATCCACGAAGGTTAAATGACAACAGTTTTGAAACAATTAATGATTATAAGAATTTTTAAGTGGAACTATGAATGTATAATCGCTAGTGCAGCGGACATGTTGAAAGTCGCTGATGTATAATGCCCTGAAATAAATGAAGGAGATTCCCACAGTAATTAATGATGATAAAGATTGTGTTAGTGGAGGTTTTTGTAAAGTCTGTGGAAGATTTTGATGCCACATATTTTAATATATGATGAATTTTGGGCTATTTTGAATGCAGTTTGTGCATTATTTTGTAAGCGAAGTAATTTCCGCTAGAGTGTATTGTCATAGTTCGTTGAAAATTAATCAAGTGAATTTGCTGTTATAATTAACAAGAGTTTTGAAAGAATTTGAGATAAGATTTTGAATGAAGATTACCGTCACAAATAATTATAATTATTACAACCTTTATTAAACCAGATTGTGACATTAACATGTATAACTAACCTTCATTGGTCGATTATATTAACACGATTATGAAATTAACAACCGGATGAATATGTGGTTCAATGTATTTCTTAAATTAATAATTTAAATAATTTAAATGTTGATATTGTAAATAATAAATGTATATATCTTTGACAATGATGTGGAACGAAAGTAATGTTAAAGGCGTGTTTAAAATTTTTGTAATTATCTTCGACAATATTATAAACAATTTCTAATTGTTATAAATAATTTATGTGATTTTGTTATAAACATTTAAGAGTGTGTTTCATACTCTAAACTATGCTTATTAAACATTTGGATGATAACTTAACAAGTTTAGGGATTGTCAGAATAATCCAGTGGTATGTGAGTTAAGCATTTGAAAGATTTGCGTCAATATATATGAGTTGTCTTGTAGACATTTAAAGCTTTGAGAGGAGCTGAATTCTTAAGCAGTGTGGCGTGACGAGTGAGCCCCATTTGACAGGCATGCGCCAGGTTGAAGGGTAGACCAGCTGGCTCGACATCTGGTTATCAGCGGGTGAGGTCGATACTCTGGCCTTGCGCCTATTAATACAAGTGTGATGTTTATTAAAAGAAACCAAATGCTCTATATGTGTCGCATCCTGACTTCCTCATCCAATCCAAATGTGTTTTGAATGTTACGTTATTTTGAGCTCATGGGAGCTAACATATTGTTTGATAACTTTGCAAGTCCTTCAAGTGGACGTAGTCAGATTGACATGGGCTACTGATAGCCACATTTATTTTGTTGAGTTGTTAAAATCATTCACTTTATTTGAATTAAAGCTTTTGTACAGTTCAAAGTTCTTGCTTTCGTTTTGGTTCATTTTTAAATGTCATGGTCAAGATTATTGTGGGAGCATACTTTAGAGATCCTGTTGTCAACCCAATCCCCGAGATAATTTTTAAGAGGTAAGTAAATGTAAGTATGAACCCCCGTCTATTTTGGTGTGTTCCACAATAATTTTCTTGGTAACTTCTGTGTTCAAACCTCGGTAGTATCTGTCAGTGCCATTTTCATTGATGTAGCTGAGCCGGTGCGATTGATTGTTGGCAATCCGATTGAGGGGGCGGATATCTGACAGCCTACTATCCGGGTAAACGGGGACAGAAGGATTGGCGCAGTCAACGTATGGGGCTAGTTCAACATAAGTGGATCATCAGGTTGAACGCCAGTAGGATTGGCAAACCTAAAACGTGTGGCTCGATTAGACTCAAATAAAGAGGTTGATTCTTTGTTCGATGTCTAGGCCAATTGTAGAATTTAAGAGTGTGATTATATAGGAATTAAATGTTGTATTGTATTAGGAAAATTACACTCAGAAAAGATCAGATCTTATACAACTTGAGAAAGGTTAAATAGGCTGGAAACTTAGGAAAATCGCCTATGATCTGGAATCTTATTTTATTTGACCGGCTTATGACATTTTAGTCATATTAAAAATAAAAATAAATTATTTGGATTGTAAATGTAAATTATTTGTGTTAGGATATTTTAAAATGGGCCAGGGAAATTTGAACATGTGCTTGAGTTTGTTTCAACATGAAGGGTCTTCGAAAGTTAATTATAAGGTAGTTATAAGTTAGATTTAAGACAGAAAATTGATCAAATTCATATATGGTGAAAAGTGTTGCTCAAATGTTGTTATTTTGCTCTTTTGATGTATGTCCCTACAGCAGTCTAATTTTTGAATAATATTGTAATGGCAGATGAAAGTTTGAGGATAATGTTAGAGGAAATGTCTGCTAACATGAAGCAGATGATGGAGGAGAATGCTAACTTGAAAGTAAGCATGAATAGTAACATGAAGCAGATGATGGAGGAGAATGCTAGTAATTTGAAAGCAAGAATGGAGGAGAATGCTAGTAATTTATCTGCCAATTTGAAAGCTTGCATGGATGAAAGTTTGAAAGCTATTCAGACTAGTGCTGCTAACTTAGAGGATAATATGTCGCGTTTACAGATTAATACCCAAGGAATTGAGAATACTGTAACTGACATCCGCACAGACGTGTCCAATGTTAAAATAGATGTGTCTAATATGCATAAAGATCTTACAATGTTGAATTTAGATGTTGCTAATGACCGAAGTGATATTTCTTGTGCTAGGGCTGAGGTAGTTGTTGTCAAAAATGACGTTGCGACTGTCCAAGACAAGGTTGAGGAAGTCCAAAGAGGAATCCAAAATGTTAGAACTGATGTGTCCAATGTTCAGGTTGATATTAATAACATTCATTCGGATGTAAACGAGATGCAAAGTGACATAAATAAAATTCAAGTAGAGGTCAACACAGTTTTCGTAGATGTTGCTAAAGTCCAAACTGATGTAAATAAAGTCAGGGAAGAGATAGAAAATTCGAAAACCCTTTGTACACGTAATATAAGTGCATTAACGACTAGGCTAGTTGATGAGTCAGTTAGAACGACAGCGTCTTTAGAAGGTTTAAAGTTTGATGTAGAGGTCATGAGAACCCAAGTATTAGACCATAATAAAGTATTGAAAGAGGATATCGAAATAGACATAGCAGAAATGTTAACGGCAAATGTAGCAATATGGAAAGACGAGTGGAATAGGTCAAGTGGGGAACATGTAACCCAAATTCAGGATCGTATTGAAAGGAAACTTGCCAGTACTCAAATTGATATTAACAATGAAGTAGTACAGATTAGGAAAGATTTAAGCGTCAGGATGGATTCGCTATCCGAAAGACAAGTTGAAGATAGAACACAATTAGATCGGGATGTGCAAACATTAAAATCTGCATTAGAGGAACAGATTCATAAAGTGGTCTCTGATGTGAATGAAACGTCGAGCAAACTGCAGAATTTGAAGCTAGGAGAAGCTAGTTTAATGGAGACCTACAAAGAAGAGTTAATCAAGAAAGTCTTAACGGAAATCACTAACAAGGATACAGAAGGCTTGGCTTGCGAAACCAATAGGAATTATGCCAGAGGATATAACGTAGATCCAGAAGAGAGAGACGTGACTCCTGAAGAACGTATATCCAGATTCAGGGAGGAAGATGACGAGAGGAATATGGAACCTGAGTGGAACTATCGAGATAGTGGGAAAAACTACCCGGATTCATATCCGAGGAATGTCACGGTCATCAGGAATTTTGAAGACAAACCACAAAAGTTCAGCAACACTGATAGTTTGACACCTATAGAATATGTAAGGAACCTCAAAGATTATTTCATCGAAGCTCACATTCCCAGAGAGAGAGAGATGAAGATAGTGGAGAGATATTTGATTGGAGGACCCCTCGAATGGTTTCGCGCATTTAGATACACATTCAGTAACTTTGACGAGTTTGCAGAGGCATTAATCAAACGATTTTGGTCCATAGAAGCGCAGAATTCGTTAAGAGCGGAGGTGTATTCAAGAAAATACTCAGGTACTCTTCCAACGCGGTACGCTGATTTCTTTACGAGTCAATTATCCCGCTTGAGATTTTTGCAACCCCCATTGTCAACGGAGCAACTAATTGACGCGATTTCTCGTATGCTACCTGTGGAGGTGAGGAGACTAATTATTTCATCAAACATCAGGGATTTAACCAGCATAGATGAATTACTGAGGAGGTTAGACTACACAAGTCCAATGCCTAACGTGGTACAGAAAGGTCAAAGGCATGACTTTAAAGAAATAAATACTGTATATATGGACCAAGTCCAACAAACTGACAAGCCAGATGAGGAGAAAACTGACAATGTAGGTCCTCACAGGAATAATCAGTTTCGAAATAACAGATCGCAAGGTTACCGACCGTATCAACAGAGAAGAGGCTGGAACTATAGTCGAGGAAATTACAATGGAAGAGGCAGATATTACACCAATAATGGTTATAACAGGAATTATAATAGGAATAACCAGAGCCAAAACAGAAATCAGAATCCTCAAGGTCAGGTTATGACACCCGATCAGTATCAGGAAAGAGAGAAGGAAAGCCAGCAATACCTAAAAGAATTACGGGAAAAAGAAGCCAACAACCAAAAGAAAAGGCAGGATGTTGTAATCGATCCTGGGCCTTCTACGAGCCAGCAGAATTTTGAGGTCGGTAACACAAAAAAAAAACGCCGATTTCTCAACGACAGTGAGAACTTGTAAATACATTGCCACACCACACCTGATTACGATTAATGAGATATATGAAGTGACTGATGAAGATTTGCTAGAAGAGAGGGGTATCGTTAAAGAGGAAAGACCATGTGCCTTACCTATTATTTCTGTACGGATAGATGGCCAACAGTATAAAGCCCTGATGGATACTGGTGCAATTATCTCCATCATTTCAGAGGATTGTTATCAAAGTCTGCTAAGAGGAGAGAACATGACAGTTCTACCTGTTTCTACCGTCAAAGTGAGAGGGATATTCCAAGATAAGGCAGTGAAGTGCAAGATTCAAGTGTTATTGAACTTTGAGATCAATGGAAGGAATTATGAACAGATCTGCATTGTGGTGAGCAAGATCAATTTTGATATGGTGCTTGGAATCGATTTTATATCGAAGGTCGGAGCTATTATTGACATGAAGAACAGAAGTATTAGCTTTAATGATGGGTACATGATCACAGAAGAGATAGAAAAACAGGACGTGAAAAACAGTCTGGAAATAGACCTTAGGGAAGAAATTTTGAATACTATAATTAATGAAGTGGAGAATTCAGCAGAAATACCCAGTAGAAAAACTGAAGGATTTGAAGAAATTCAGGGGGAATTTGAAGATCTGATAAAGGAATTCCAAGATATTTTTGATGAAAAGCCTGGATTGATTAAGGATTATAAATACAAGATAAGGCTGACAGATGAAACCCCTTACCAGAAGAGAATATACCCCATTCCTGAGAAATACTATCAAGAAGTACGAGGGTTAATCAGAAAAATGGAGGTAGACGGGATTATTAAAAAACAGGCGTCGTCTTATATAAACCCCATCACAGTAGTGAAGAAAAGTAATGGTCAGATACGTCTTTGTCTCGATGCCAGGACCATCAACTTGAAGATTCTTCCAGAAAATGACCGACCACCCAAGATTAGAGATCTGCTTCGAAAATTCAAAGGGAGAGCATGTTTCAGCGTTCTTGACTTGACGTCTTCATTTTATCAAGTTCAGCTAGAAGAAGATAGTATGCAGTACACTGGATTCCTATTTGACCAGACGTCATGGGTCTTTGTCAGAATGCCTTTTGGTATGGTTAACAGTGGACCAGCACTTATTCGAGCACTTGATAGTAAGCTCACTGACGAAGTGAAAGAAAATGTAATCTGCTACATTGACGATTTAATCGTATCTTCACCCAGCGCCGCAGAACATTTAGTGCACTTGAGAAAGTTGTTCGAGAATTTAAGGGAGGCCAATATCAAGGTCAATTTTGGAAAATGTCAAATCTTGAAGCAGGAGATAAATTACTTGGGGCATACTATTGATAAAGATGGATATCATCCAAACTTGAAAAAAGTAGATGCGATCACGAGATTTCCAAAGCCAACTAAGGTGAAACAAGTCAGAGAATTTGTAGGAGCATGCCAATTTATTAGCAGCCACTGTCCAAGATACTCTGAAATTATGGCTCCTCTGTATGACTTACTCAAGAAGAATAACAGATGGAAATGGAGTACCGCTGCAGACGAGGCTTTTGAGAAAGCAAAAGAGATGCTCAGAAATAATGAGAAACTGGAGTACCCAGACTTTGAGAAGGTGTTCTATATTGAGTCTGATGCATCAAGAATAGGCATTAGTGCAGTCTTATACCAGAAAGACGAGGCAGGCAACAAGCACTACATTGCGTTCACTAGTCGGAAGTTGAAGAAACACGAGGAAAACTACTTCACGACAGAACTTGAAGCGTTAGCTTTTGTAACAGCATTGCAAGCCTGGAAGAAAATCCTGCTGGGACATAAGGTCATCATTATTACTGACCATAGAGCACTACAGTTTATGCTGCAAACTGACATGTCAAGTGATAGATTGACACGTTGGGCTTTGTTCACCCAACAGTTTAACGCCACTATCGTCCACCAGCCTGGGAAAGATAACTTACTGGCTGATGCTCTATCACGTAACCCTATTAAAAATGTGCAGATACACCATGTACAATTGGAGCAAGAACATCAAGAAACCGTTAGGAGATTAGCCCGAATCGGTGTGTCACAGAAGAGACACGCTCCAATAAGGAAAATGTACAGGTTCCTCAAGGGTTACATGGACAATACGGATGTTGACTATGCAGTTACACGGAGAAATTCACGACACTTTGTCTTGAGTGGAGACATCGTATGCAAGTATGCTGACTCTGCGCATACAAAACTCCGAATAGTCGTGCCACCTAAACTTGTTGTCAATTTAGTGTGGGTAGCTCATCACGCAACTGGACATGCCAGTTTAGATAAAACTCTTAATACTCTTAAAGAGAGATTTATCTGGACTAACATGCGTTCCAGCATTGCCAAGGTCATTCGATCATGTGACAAATGTCAAAGAGCAAAGTATGCTTCTGCTTTATTAAAAGGAAAACCGAAGGCTATGATTCCTTCTAAGCCAAACGAACTAATGGCGACGGACATATTTGGCCCCTGTCCGAAGGGATATCAGGGTAACCAGTTCCTGTTGGTTACCGTGGATGTTTTCTCAAAATTTGTTACAATGAGTCCCATGCAGAAAGCTAACACGAGGAACGTAGTAAGCAGACTGGAAAATGCTGTATTTCCTAAAGCTGGTATACCAGAATATCTACTGTCAGATCATGGAACGCAGTTTACATCTGTGGAATTTGCAGCGGATATGGAAAGGCTTGGCATTAAGCACTTATTTTCAAGCGTGCGTTACCCAGAATCGAATTCCTCAGAAAGATATATGGCTGAATTTTCGAAATTCTGTCGAATTTTCTGTCCAAATGATCATTCTGGTTGGGAGAGATTTGTACCCCTTATTGAGGAATGTCTGAACTCTACAGTGCAGGAGAGCACAGGAGAAGTGCCAATGCGACTTCATCTAGGAAGAAACCCAGAAAGGCCGTGGGATAATCTTTTCAACCACATTCCTAGAGATCCCGACCTAGGAAGGCAGCAGAGGATTGACAAGGTGAAGGAACAACTCCAGAAAGCAGCAGAGAAACGATCGAAAAGAGTAGCTGGAAAACGTTTTGGTACACCCTTACAAGTTGGAAATCTTGTATTATTACGCAGACCTGTCAAGGCTGATATGAGCAAGAAAATATACCCCAAATTTGGAAATGTATTCATGGGGCCGTTTAGGATTACAAACGCCTATGGGAACAACTGCTATGAACTCTACGATGATGAGAATAATGTCATTTACGGCAAGTTCAATGCTGGAAATTTGAAAAGATACTATACTAGAGTAAGCCAGTAATAATTCAATTTCGTGTTCAAGAGAGTTGAGGTACTTGTAACACTGAGTTTAAAAACAATTTGCAACTGTTTTTAAAACGTGGTGAGAGGAGAATGCCCCCGTAATTGAATTATATAGAGACCACGGTGGCTATATTGGAAATTATAAAGAAAGTTATGGCTGTCATAGTTATGACGTGGGTAGTCATGACGTAAGCACGGATGACGCAGACGTTATGCCAGCAGGCTACTTGAGCTGAGATTCTCAGTGACGTCAGCATTTATTCGAGAAAGATCCAAGATGTACGACGCAGTCGCAGGAAACGTGGAATTCTGCTGAGGAAGAAGTTATGCTATTGGAGGGGAAGCTTGAACCAAGGAACGATAGTCTGAAGGAAGACGGAGATTGCTGAAACTATGGTATTTTTATTACTTTCTGGAATGCAGAATTGTGGAAATCCATTTGCAGTAGAGGCATTGTTCTGGAATTTTGGTGAAATTTATTTTCAGTTTTTGAATTTTGAAAATCCGTCATGTTTTGACGAAGTTGGAACTTCTAGCGATGACGCAGTAACACGCACTATGGAAGGGATAGATACGCCCCTCATGAAGTTCATAAAAGGCCTTGCGCAGAAGAGAGGAGCCTCATTCCCAATCGTCAGATCTCAAATAGTCATTTCGGTGAAACGTCGAGTGAGATTATTAGTGAAAAAGTCGTCTTTATAACGCGTGGTGAATCCACTGCATTAAACGAGAGTCGAACTTACAAGCAGTGCAGGTTTACAGTGTGTAAATCTAGGTGAAGTTGAAACGCACATTATAACGCGCCTACAAGTTTAGCTGTGAACAGTTAGCGGTCGCCTATAAGCTAATTCTCTGGTGCATCGCTACAGTAAGGAGTGTAGAAAAGTTGAACAATTTCGAGTAATTATTTTGGAAGTTATTGACAATTTTAGACGACTGACAAAAGTGATTTTCTCGCCACAGGAGAAACACTTTGTATAGCCAGAATCTACGCTACGGCTGACACGGCTAGTGAAATAGGGAGACTTCAGATTGCTTTTGTGACACAACGCTACAGTATTATGGAACAGTTTAATATGCCAGTTTGTTCTTCTATTACTATAACCGAAGAGAAGATGGAAGGCTAAAGGACTTTATGCAATTGGGACATATTTCAACGGAGTAAGATAGCAGCATGGAACTTCGCTAATTGCTATTCCACACAAGCGAACATGTGGTGAACAGACATCTACACCCATGTTTCGTGATTAAAGGCTGAATACTATCAAACAGCAATAGAAATGATTTCATACTTTCTGAATATGAATATTTCTTCGGAAATTTCTACAAAAACTTCATGGCGATTTTCAACTGGAACTTCAGGGATTTTTCAAGAGAGGTCAGGGTTGTCCCGACTCACAAAGACGATTATTGCCGGAAGGATGTCGTTCGTCTTCGTGAAGCAGTTCGATTCTCCGAGGGTGCTGTTTCTTGTTTCGAGGATGGAGCTCAGCTTTAACTTGGTGAAATGGATCCATCAACAGTCTTCTTTGGGGAATTTTCCTCTGGAACGTCAATCGGCAGATAAGGTAGTCGTGAACGTTTATTGTATTTGAGTTTCTTAGCAATATTTGAGCAACCATTTTCCCGTATTTTTGTCCTCATGTATTTTGCCCGATATTCTTGTTGAGATACCTATTCTCAGTACACCTTGATGTGTTATGCCTTTTTCGACGATTTTTAAGACATTGTTATGTCATGGGCATAGTTAAACGATTTTGGATCAGTTGAGACTGATATTTAGATTTTTCAGTAATTTGCTTATTTTTTTGTAGTCACGATTTGACTGTAAGTTAATGATTTTTATGGCAGATTTAAATTCAGACAGCGTGTTATTTTATTAAAGTAATTCTACCCCAGTTTAATTACTTTGACCAATTTTCTGTCACCATCAAGAAGGAAGAACATTTAAATGATTTTATAGCGTTAAAATCCAGTACGTTGTCGACGATCTTGGAAATACTAGTCGGTATTTGAATTGATTGCAACACAGACATTTATCGTCAGTTATGAACGATCATTGCATCATAGACAATTTTGTGAAAGATGAACTTTAATTATGAATTATTGAATGCATTAAATTCGTGAAACTTGTGTTAGGAATTTTTTCTCAATAAGAGATTTATATAATGATGTTTGCATTCCCCAGTCTAATTGGATTCTATTCGACTATTTTGCAGTTAGTCGCACTTTGTTTGATGATAGTATTTTTATACTACAATTCTTTGAAGATGTTAATCTTAAATTTTGATAGACCAGTCAGGCGTATATAAGCGTATTCACTATTAAATTTGTTTGTGATTGGCAAGTCTTTACTTCAATTCGATTCCTGAATGAAATCCACGAAGGTTAAATGACAACAGTTTTGAAACAATTAATGATTATAAGAATTTTTAAGTGGAACTATGAATGTATAATCGCTAGTGCAGCGGACATGTTGAAAGTCGCTGATGTATAATGCCCTTAAATAAATGAAGGAGATTCCCACAGTAATTAATGATGATAAAGATTGTGTTAGTGGAGGTTTTTGTAAAGTCTGTGGAAGATTTTGATGCCACATATTTTAATATATGATGAATTTTGGGCTATTTTGAATGCAGTTTGTGCATTATTTTGTAAGCGAAGTAATTTCCGCTAGAGTGTATTGTCATAGTTCGTTG
This sequence comes from Meconema thalassinum, assembly GCA_946902985.2. Classification (NCBI taxonomy): domain Eukaryota; kingdom Metazoa; phylum Arthropoda; class Insecta; order Orthoptera; family Tettigoniidae; genus Meconema; species Meconema thalassinum. The sequence continues at coordinate 47,175,468 of OX336395.1, forward strand.
AAAATTAATCAAGTGAATTTGCTGTTATAATTAACAAGAGTTTTGAAAGAATTTGAGATAAGATTTTGAATGAAGATTACCGTCACAAATAATTATAATTATTACAACCTTTATTAAACCAGATTGTGACATTAACATGTATAACTAACCTTCATTGGTCGATTATATTAACACGATTATGAAATTAACAACCGGATGAATATGTGGTTCAATGTATTTCTTAAATTAATAATTTAAATAATTTAAATGTTGATATTGTAAATAATAAATGTATATATCTTTGACAATAATGTGGAACGAAAGTAATGTTAAAGGCGTGTTTAAAATTTTTGTAATTATCTTCGACAATATTATAAACAATTTCTAATTGTTATAAATAATTTATGTGATTTTGTTATAAACATTTAAGAGTGTGTTTCATACTCTAAACTATGCTTATTAAACATTTGGATGATAACTTAACAAGTTTAGGGATTGTCAGAATAATCCAGTGGTATGTGAGTTAAGCATTTGAAAGATTTGCGTCAATATATATGAGTTGTCTTGTAGACATTTAAAGCTTTGAGAGGAGCTGAATTCTTACGCAGTGTGGCGTGACGAGTGAGCCCCATTTGACAGGCATGCGCCAGGTTGAAGGGTAGACCAGCTGGCTCGACATCTGGTTATCAGCGGGTGAGGTCGATACTCTGGCCTTGCGCCTATTAATACAAGTGTGATGTTTATTAAAAGAAACCAAATGCTCTATATGTGTCGCATCCTGACTTCCTCATCCAATCCAAATGTGTTTTGAATGTTACGTTATTTTGAGCTCATGGGAGCTAACATATTGTTTGATAACTTTGCAAGTCCTTCAAGTGGACATAGTCAGATTGACATGGGCTACTGATAGCCACATTTATTTTGTTGAGTTGTTAAAATCATTCCCTTTATTTGAATTAAAGCCTTTGTACAGTTCAAAGTTCTTGCTTTCGTTTTGGTTCATTTTTAAATGTCATGGTCAAGATTATTGTGGGAGCATACTTTAGAGATCCTGTAGTCAACCCAATCCCCGAGATAATTTTTAAGAGGTAAGTAAATGTAAGTATGAACCCCCGTCTATTTTGGTGTGTTCCACAATAATTTTCTTGGTAACTTCTGCGTTCAAACCTCGGTAGTATCTGTCAGTGCCATTTTCATTGATGTAGCTGAGCCGGTGCGATTGATTGTTGGCAATCCGATTGAGGGGGCGGATATCTGACAGCCTACTATCCGGGTAAACGGGGACAGTACATAACTCTATGGCCTATACATATAACAATCCTAAATGGCGAGCATCGGAAATATTTAGACGGTTCTCAACATCTACGAATCTTTTACAGCAATCAAGCTGAAATTTATTATGTTCATAGAAGCTATGATCATAGGTTCACCTATAGGATTTTCAGTAACCTGGTGAGCACAAATCAAACATGGCGATGACGCGATATATAAATATTTAAATGGACGTTCCTCGCGATTTAATCATTCGAGGGCAGTGGAACTTTGCACGTTATATGCTTATACAAATCTTAATCCACTGGTATCTATTTTATTTCAATTGTTTCCATAACTACAACATGGCAGCTGTGTGAAATTTTTAAATCTCGTTTTTACTTCTTGTGTTCTAATCATGCGACTGAAGTTTGAATACCACATGTACACAATAATCTTCATGTAACAGTACATAAAATCCAACCTGGCGACTATCTGAAATATTTAGACGGTTCACAATATCTACGAATCTATCACAACCTTCAAACTTAAATTTTGTATGTTGATAGAGGCAATTAACATGAGTAGGATATATAAAAATAGGCTGTATATTTCTTCACGGAACTACTTGTTTATTATACCTAAATCTCTCAGGTCTGTATTATATGCTATTTTTCTTCGAGGCTTAATTACGCTCTGCTTTACGTCACAAATTGATGTGCACTCTTTCAAGGCATCTGTCATTTGATTTTCGTATCAGAGTTTGTTTATTGGGATAAGCTATCATTGTAGTAACGGACCTCAGTCTCATTCGTCTCCAAGTTGATCCTTCCTCCTGTTTTAGGAAATGTATGTGAACAATGGTCTTTGTGTTAGTCACCGTCCATTCACCACGCCTTATTTCCTTTGTTTCTTCGTATGCCATTGTGTTTTCGACATTACTACCTCTACTTAAGCCTATTGTTTCCCTACAAAGCATATTTCTTAGCTGATTAATTTTTTCTTTCATTTCGTGTCCCGGCAATTTCAAGTAAATTAATGTAATTTTCATATCCTTTATTTTGACGTGTTAATTTTGTGTTGCTTCCTCTGACTTCGCTATATTTCGTAATTCAGTGTCATCCCTCAACCCCCGTTTCCTAAATACGGACACTTCCATTCCCCACCCTTTTACCCCCCCCCCCCATGATTTCACAACATCATAAACGCTGTAGTTCTGCTTTTATGCGGGAGTCCAGATCATGGCATCTCAGTAAGTACACGTTCCTTTTATGCAGTTCCGTGAATTTCTTTAATTTTGCTTCCATCTTTTTGAATTTTATTATTGAATTTTGTTTTCAATTAGTTGCTATTATGATTTAAATTTATCTCTAGATTCCTGTTATTTATGTTACTCGTGTTTAACTTCTACTCCTAATTTGTAATCTGTACCCATGTGTTCATTTTGTTATTAATACATTTTTATTCAGTAAGTACATTATTTGCTTTAGTCTTATTATTTCTCATATTTGAGTTCTTAGTGTACCTTTCGTTCAAAGTCAGTCTTGGCTTCGCACTGTGGCAAAGTTATGAATCACACGACCATTGGGACCTTTAATCAATTATTTAATTTTTCTTTTGATTTTGTCTTAAACAATTTGTTTTGTTTAACTTTTGTGGAAGGCATCTTTCTTTCGATTCGGAATCTTGGGCCCAGCACGCATCGAAAGAGGAATTCCTTCCCCCGTCCCTTAGTGACCCTGTTTAGTGTTTATTGTTGTTTTTGCTTTCATTTATGTTCCTCGTGTCTCTGCTATTAATCTAGAGCGAACGCACAAGCCATGCATTACCTCAGAAATTTAAAAATGACAGCACAAGCTACAAAGAAATACTGAACTATCATACCAATACGAATAATACCACTACAAGGTGGGCCCCTCTTAGAGACGCCATAATATAAACAGCGCAGGAGACAATCCCTAGAAGGCATAAGGCAAATAAGTACCCATTGTGGTCTAGCAAATGCGATGAGTCTATTGAGGCCAGACGACTGGCATGGGTCAAATAGACCCAGAATAAGAATGAAGCCAATTTGCACGACTTTATTACGCAAGGGAAGACCAGTGCAGCATAATTAGAGGGGCAAAGAAAAAGCACAACAATGAACTGATCAAGCAAGCAGAAGAGAATTTTCAGAGGAACAACTCCAGAGACCTATATTAGGGCCTCAAACAGCAAACGACCTCGTTTGCGCTCCCTACTTTACATATCCAGAGAACAGACGGATCAATGTGCCTCAACGATATTGAATCTACTAAAACCCTAGCTGACTACTTCCAGACACTGCTAAATGCCGAAGAACCTGCCGAACGACTCCCCGTTATGGAACCCACTAAGCCTCACACAGATTACATCCTTCCTCCAACATATGAAGAGATCATAAAAATCATCAAGAACAACAAAGCGTCTGGGGAAGATGGGATAGAAGCAGAAATGCTAAAACTAGTCGGCGTATCTACACTGTGATCCTGGACATATGGACGTGTGAGAGGCGTCCAGATGACTGGACGTCAGCCGTGATTCACCCAATTCACAAGAAAGGCAACAAAACAGATCCTTCAAATTACAGAAGTATATCACTCTTAGCAGTTATTTATAAGATATTTTCCAAGATCTTACAACGGCATGTAATGAGACAATTAGACAAAGATAGGGATATACGAAGTTGGTTTCAAATCATCAAGGTCTTGAACTGAACAAACACAACAGCTTAAGACCATCCCCCAAAACTGCAAGAAACGAGCCAGAAAGTGGATAGTCACCTTCGTTGACGTCCAGAAGGCATATGACTCTGTGGATAGAACCACTCTCTTCGGATTCCTAGGAGAACTGGTACTTATCGACATAGTCATGAGGTTGGTACTGTGCCCGTTTCGACCGAAGTCCAACGACCACATATGCATTTCACCAAAAATCAGTCAGCATGAGAATCTAAACATCCCAGGGCGCCATATGGGTTAAAGTGACAACAATAACACATAAAAATATTGTTTTACTGATTTTCGGCTCGATATAACAATAAGGATAGAAGGAGACTCTGAAAACAGCACAATTCGTAAAATAATCTTATTTGATTAAAATGTTAACATTGACTTGAAAGAAATACCAGAATAGCATTAAGAATGTATGACGAATCGTACATTTATGTACACAAAATATACAGGGTTACCAACACATGAACACTTAAATTTGAACGAAAGCCGGAATGTCAGTCCTATTGACTTTGTTCAAATTAAATTATTTACAGTCGTAGGTTCTTCAGGGCAAATTAAATTGTCCAGCCTGATTCCTAAATCATAAGCATTCATTTGTTGAAATTAAATGGTTTCACTCGATGTAGAAGAATCACTTTGTTTTTGGTTTGTTTCAAATTATTGCAAAAAATAACTATCACTTTCCAGGAATCAATATTCCAACAAGAAGTTCCATGAAGAACTATACAGCCTATTTTCATATATCCTACTTATGTTAACTGCCACTATCAACATACAAAATTTCAGTTTGATTGCTGTAATAGATTCGTAGATGTTGAAAACCGACTAAATATTGCGGATGGTTGCCATGTTGGATTTAATATATGTAGGTCCTAGAGTTATGTACTGTTACATGACGATTATTGTGTACGTGTAGCACTCACACTTCAATCGCATGATTAGGACAATACAAAGAGGTTTTCAAATTTCGCACAGCTGCCATCTTGTGGTTATGGAAACAAATGAAATAAATTAGATGCCAGTGGATTAACATTCGTATAAGGATTTACTGTACCAAGTTTCACTGCACTCGGATGGTTAAATTGCGAGAAACTTCCGTGTGCATATTTATACTTCTCGTCGCCGCCATGTTGGATTTGTGATCACCAGGTTATTTAAGGTCCTATAGGTGAACATAAGTTCATAGCCCCTATGAACATAACAAATTCAGTTTGATTGCTATAATAGATTCGTAGATATTCAGAGCCGTCTAAATATTTCTGATGGCCACCATGTTGGATTGTTAAATGTATAGGCCATAGAGGCATGAACCATTAAAAGGAAAATTATTGCGTAGGTTCATTATTCAAACTTTCACTTCGATCGCGTGATTACGACACAACAAATAAAAACTTAATTTTAAAATTCGCACAGTCGCCATCTTGAGATTATGTAAACAATTGAACTAAATTAGATACCAGTGCATTACAATGTGTATAAACATTTTCTGTAACTTATTTCATTGCGTTTGGATCATTAAATCGCGAGAAAGGTTTATTTAAAATTTTCAAATTCGCTTGGCCGCCATGATCGTTTTGTAGTTAACCAGTTTTTGAGAGTCTTATAAATGAACTTCCAGTAGTGCCCTTTATCGCTGTACGAAATTTCAGGGTGATACCGCTAATAGTTTCAGAGATATATAATGCCGGTGAAATATTTCGCACATCCGCCATCTTGTGGTTATGTAAACAATTTAACGAAGTTAGATGCCGGTGCATCAGAATGTGTATAAACATATACTGTACCAAGTTTTATTGCGTTTGGTAGGTTAAATCGCGAGAAATGTCTATTTAAAAGTCGCGAATTCGCGTGGCCGCTATGTTGGTTTTATAGTTACCAGATTTTCAAAAGTCACATAAGTGAACTTCTAGTAGTTCCCTTTATCACCGTAATAAATTCCAGAGTGATATCGGGAATAGTTTCGGAGATATTGATTGTTGGTGAAATTTTTCGCACAGCCGCCATGTTTGATTGGTGAGTTGTCACAAAATTTGAAGGGCACGGTCGGGGTCGCCCGAAATAGTGCTATGAACTTACCGAGTTTCATTGAAATCGCTCCAGCCGTTTAGAATTTAGTAGGGGGACACACACAAACACCTCACACACACACACGCGCGCACACACACACGGACAAAAGGTGATCTCATAAGCCTATTTTTTCAAAATTGAAAATAGGCTAAAAATACGTTCAATTATTAAGTTATAACAATGGGTATAACACAACATCAATTTATATGGACATCTGAGCATGGATTTAAAGAACTTCGATATTGAACAGAAAATGTATTGAATCACCTGTTCTCGATCCAAAATAATTATTCTGAGTGCATGACTCGACTATCAATTCATGGTCAAAAATTATTATTAACAAAACATCAATTCTTTAAATATTAATTTAACCATCCAATATTTCAAATATCATTTGAAAATATTATTCAGAAAATTGTTACAAAAATAGTAACAAATACTATTATCAAAAGTTGCAATTCTTTGAGAGAATATAAAAATGTTAATCATTTCATTATTTTACATCATATTTATATTTTTAATAGGCTCAAAAATATCCTTTAAATGGTAGTGGCCGTTCATGAAATAACAGTATTAATTTTTACTTATAGCATCGGCCCATTCGATTTAAATTTGTAAAAAATCACAAGATTATAATTAGCATTAGACAAACGGTAAAGTCTCTTCGTAATGAAAGGTTAATGTTAATAACAAAATCGGGTCAACAAGTACTAGGAAATATTTATAGAACACGAGAATCAACTGTGAATTTACTATGATGGTTTCATAAGATAACCCTTGGTTATAAATTCGACGAAAGTGTGACTTGTAACAATATTTACAATTCCCAACATATTTATCAAAGTTATCCAACCCTCACAATGGTTGATGCTTTATTTAACAACAACAACATTCCTGCGACTTAATTGCACAATCAGAATGGCACATTTAACTATTTCTACACACAATAAATTCTTCCCAAATTATACATAATAATCAAGACTTTGTTTGTTATCCAAACTGGAAGATTTAGAAGCTAGTAAGCTCCTTCAATGAGTTTACTGTAATTTCACCATCATCTTAAACATTAATAATTTCACATCGTGTCTACTCATGGTCAAACGTTCTATCAAATGACGTCACCCAAATGATTTATATTTATATAAACTCTAGTATAACCCTGTTTTATACATTCTATTTGTTTCCCATATCATCACTTTCCGTGTCTTCTACATGATTCGACTGCATAATGAAAGCGTGAAATGCTCCAATGAATTACTCTGTTAGCAAAATTTGGGCATGCGTTTAACCACTAACATTCGGAAAAACAAGTATCCGATATAGTAAACTGTTTTAAATATCCAATTTATAAATTCACACTACATGATATGATTATTAGAAAATATAAATCATAATTATTATTATCTCAGAAAAATTGAAAATAATAATAATAATTATTATTAAATCATCATTATTATTATTATTATTATTAATTCCATAACTGGATTGAACTTCAATAAACTATTCGAGAAAGACCATACTCAACTTCTTAAACATGGAAAAATATCCATTCCTCAACTTAAATTTATCTTTAAATTTACAGTTTGACGGCTGATGACCGTGATTAGAAAAAAAAATCACAAAATCAAATCTAATGCTCGTGATGCTCGTCCTTTGATTCAAATCATTGAATCATCATGTCTGAATGTAGAAAATAGTCAGAACAAGGCTTCCCATGCCTCGCATAAACATTTGCAACAGCAAATTAACGAAGAAAAATGTTGTGTTGATAAGACTGGGTAGAAAAATGAGAATTCCAGCTAACTAAGCATAAAAATGGTGCAAATTGTAGCTTAAATCCTTGTAGATCTTGATTTCGAAGATAATCTGGTTAAAACCAGACCATTACAGTTTTTAATCCCCATTTGGACACGCACTTAAATTCTGGTATCGGCCTCCATTCTATACCCGCAATTTGTCTACCAAGACATAGCGGTGATTATAGTCGTTGCCTGATAATCTTGATGAAAACTGTTCATATTGGCTGCTTTAACAGCTCTAGTTAAATTCTTGACAGAGGTAAGATCTAATTGATCCATGATGAAAAATACCAGATGTAAGATGTATAATCTTGGTTGGTCAGTTAGTTACCAAGACAAAAGCTTGCTTCTGGCAATTGGACATGAAAATAATCCAATAAGAAATATTTGAGGACTGTGGAAAATGTATAGACTAAGTCCGTTAGCAGTTTTATATTTACCAATGTTTCTGCCACAAAATGTCTATCACCTGAGTAATAACTGATGAAAAATATCCTAAGTTCACTGAAATAATTTCCAACACTGGAAGTTCCAGTAACCATGTACTGTTTCGTCGATTCGCACAAAGTCCTAGCAACCATGTGCTTTTTCTAAACGTAACGTCGAATATATAACAATGTGCTCGTAGACATGTCTCACGAAGTAACAGCGATGTACCAGCGACTGATCGCTTTGTGGAAGTAACATGCGATGCACTAGGGACTGAGCGCATCAGAGAAGTAACATAATGAGCCTTGGTCGGCGCCCGTTTTATAGTCTCCAGGTGGACTCCTGATGTCACTGCGAGATATGTCCCCAATCCTTAAACTTCTCATATCTCGGCTTCCGCTGGTACGATTTTCTTGAAATATAGCACATTCTTCTTCCCTTATTTGTGCCAGTAATATGGCATTAGTCCCATGTTTCCAATCAATCGGGAAATATTTTATCAAAATATAGCCTCGCTAGTGACAACCTGCTACGTCACTAGCCGTTCTGTAGGCTGCACAAATCTTCGATGTCCTTCTTAGAACATTGGGCGCCCGCTATTCAAATCCTCTGCTCGGGACTTTGCATATGTGCCTGTGCACTCAAATCTGGACAACAGGATTTGGGCACAGTACAAGCCAACCTTTGCAATTCTACTTCCTGAGTAAAGTTTCGAGGACAGCTCTTGGGGAGTTTCTCAATCAAAACAGGGGCGAGGCAAAGAGATGGTATATCTTGCACGTCATTTAACTGCGATCTGGAGAAAAATGTCAGGAAATGGACCAGAAACCTACCAGTCGACACCGGATTAAGGATGGGTACCAAAGCAGATAACCTAGGGTTCGCCCGCCTTGCCTTCGCTGATGACCTGACCTTGCTGGCAAACGACATGCAAGAAGCCGTGACACAACACCAAACACTTTACTCAATAGCGGTGATAACGGGTCTGTTGATCAACATCGGAAGGGCAAAGTTCTTTGCCAATATTTAAGAAGCCCCTAAAACCATGAGAGTCAGTGATACTAAACATTTCAAGAGAGTGAAAGCAGTAAAATACCTTGGAAAATGGATCTCAGACGATCTCAGTGAGATAATAGCTCTCGAACTAAGGAGGATCAAACTACACAGGGCATACTATTGTTGCAGAAAACTGTAAGCCTCGAAACAACTGTGGATGAATGTCAAACTAGGACATTATAATGCAGTAGTCAATCAATCCTCTACGCAGCTGAGTGCCTGCTTCTAACTAAGGAGACCCCTCTAAGGGCCCTCGGGGTAGAGAAACGGAAATTGTTGCGGTAAATAGTGGGACCAAGAATCTTCTCAGATGATAGATGATGGTACAAACCAAATTGCGACCTACACAAACACCAGGCAAACCTCACCGATGCCATCAGGACACGTCTGGGATTCTACGGCCACCTGCACAGAATGGACCACCACAGACTGTCTTATAAAATCTTTAAGGTAGCCAAGAAGGGTAAAGCAACTGGGTCCTTGTGAATCACACAAATCGAGAATGATCATACTGAACGTAATATTCAGCAAGACACAATAAATGAAAGGAATCGCTACCATATTGACAGTTCAATCCAGGCCTTTCCCCACATCCATTACAGAAGTTCACCACAACGCGTCCAGGAAATGGTCCGAGGTACGTAAGATACAGTTCAGCAAGGAAATGAGAGATTACTGGTCCAATAGAAAAGCTCAAGGTCTCAGCAAAACAGCAGTCGCTAAACAATCCCCCAAAAATATCAGAAGTGGCATATAACAGCTAAAGCACAAGCACCGTGGTCTATAGGTAGCCCAAACGACCGGAGAGTCTTCTAGGTTTTCAACTTTCGGAACAAATGTTAAAATACCGTAGCTTAATTTAAAGTTTTTGCTAAACTAAACCTCTAGAGTCTGAGTGCCCTTACTGTATTTAAAAAATGTTTTAATCATTCAAATGTGACTCTTAATTACCCCTCTGTACCCTATTTGCATTCGCATATGCTACATGGACATGGCTTCGGGCCGTAAAAAGTTAATATTTTGGAAATTCACCAACTCTCTGATAAATATTGATTTCCTACATCGGGCCTCCACGAGTTAAAATGGCACCGAAGCTTATGCACAGCACACTTCCGGTCCACGGATCTCCATTTGATCTTCATTGGCAATGAATCGTCCGTGATTATTTTCATTGTTTCGAATTTTTTTTAGTCGTTCAACTTACGAAATAAGAAGTAGAGGGTTGGCTTTTCTTGAATATTCCAGAGACAAGTGTCTCATTAAAGAGTAATTAGTATAACTTCGCAAAAGAAAAGACCACTAATATAAACAGGTTAAAGGTACCGCCTGATCAATCCTTTTATTAAATATGATCACTGTGAGGTCATTAGTGGGACATGTTTCGAGGCCGATATGAAAGAATCTTTAGATATTTAAATTTGTATTGTGCTATTTAGCTAAGTTACCCTCACACGCTTCATTGACTTTAGAACTTAAAAGGTTCATTCTGGTTCCTTGTTGATAAACTAATTAGTATGAACAGTTCTAAATCAATGAAGCGAGCCAGGCTAACTTAGTTAAAAAAGAACCATACAAATTTAGAGATCTAAAGAGTCTTTCATATCGGCAGATAAAGGGCCAAAACTAATAATTAGGATCGAAACATGTCCCACTAATAACCACACCGTGATCATATTTAATATAAGTATTGGTCAGGAGGAACATTTAACGTGCTTATACTAATTAGTTTACCAAAACGGAACCAGAAAGAACCTTTTAAGTTGTAAAATTACGAACCGACTCTAACAAACAGTTTGCCTTAAAGTGTGCGATTTGCACATTTCAAACGCCAGTAGTCTAACATACGTTAGACAACAATTGTATTAAACTGGTGCCAATTAAATATGTAATATGTGAGCATATTATAATTATTTGCTATCCGTTTGTTATATTGGTATATTATGCATTAACTTGACCCGTTTAAATGTTAAAACGTGATGAAATGAGTTATGGGCCATTCGCCGTACCGGAGCAAACAGTCCATCACATTTGTTTTATCCAATTCCTTCCCTGGGAAATATTTCTTGGCATGGCTTTATAAGTATGCGTCTTTGCCGTTAAGTGATAACATGCGAGACTTCGTAAGCCCCCTACAAACAAATTTGGCCTCGCATGTGCTACATCAGTTTGGCTTCTCGCAAATATTCGTAAAAAGGTGAGATTTCAAATGCCCTGTTTGAGTAAAGATGCCTATACATGTGCTAAAAGACTGCGTGAATATTTGAGACTGTAAACGATTCGTCCGTGAAAACTTAGCTAAACATAATACTACATGTCTAAGGCTCCTGGCCGGTATGCGTTAACAGGTGCGATTTTAAATGTTGTTTCAGGACAAACACTGCTTCACATATGCCGCAATAGTAATGAATTTCACCAGTATGCGTTAACATGTGAGTCTTCAATTATCCTCCCTGAGCAAACTTGGCTTAATATATACTACATGACAAGCACTTCTCATCAGTACGCAGTAACATGTGCGGCGTTAATACATCTTTCCGAATAAATTTGGATTCACAAAAAGTCTTCTCACCAGTATGCAATAACACGTACGGCTTCAATTATTCATTCCCTGAAAACGTGGCTACACATACAGTGCATATCAAAGACTTCTGGCCGGCATGCGTAAACATGTGCGGCTTCAATTGTCCTTTCCACGAAAACTTGGCTTCACATATGCTACATGAATGAGGCTGATCACCAGTTTGCTTTAACATATGAGTCTTCAAATATCCTTTCCGAGTAAACTTAGCTTCATATATGTTGCATGATTAAGGCTTATCACCAGTATGCGTAAGTATATGACTCTTCAAGTTTCCTCCCTCAGCAAAGTTGGTTTCACATATGCTACATAGATAATGCTCCTCACCAGTATGCGTAAGCACATGACTCTTCAAGTGTCCTTCCTGAGCAAACTTGGCTTCACAAATATTGGATGAATACGGCTTATCATCAGTATGCGTAAGCACGTGCCTGTTCACTTGTCCTCCCTGAGCAAACTTAGCTTCACATATGCTGCATATGGCTTATCACCAGTATGTCTTAACATATGAGACTTCAAATGTCCTTTCTGAGTAAAATTAGCTTCACATATGTCGCATGAATAAGGCTTATCCCCAGTATGCCTTAACATATGAGTCTTCAAAGTTCCTTTTCGAGTAAACTTAGCTTCACATATGTGGCATGAATAAGGCTTATCACCAGTATGCGTAAGCATGTGACGTTTCAAGTCTCCTCCCTGAGCAAACTTGGCTTCACATATGCTACATGAATAACGCTTCTCACCAGTATGCGTACGCATGTGACTCTTCAAGTGTCCTCCCCGAGCAAACTTGGCTTCACACATACCGCATGAATAAAGCTTCTCACCAGTATGCGTAAGCACGTGACGATTCAAGACACTTTTCAGAGCAAACTTGGCTTCACATATGCTACATGAATAAGGCTTCTCACCAGTATGCGTACGCATGTGACTCTTCAAGTGTCCTCCCTGAGCAAACCTGGCTTCACACATACCGCATGAATAAGGCTTCTCACCAGTATGCGTAAGCATGTGACGCTTCAAGTCTCTTCCCTGAGCAAACTTGGCTTCACATATGCTACATGAATTAGGCTTATCACCAGTATGCGTAAGCACGTGACGCTTCAAGGCACTTCCGTGAGCAAACTTGGCTTCACATATGCTACATGAATAGGGCTTCTCACCAGTATGCGTATGCATGTGGCTCTTCAAGTTTCCTCCCTGAGCAAACTCGGCTTCACATATGCTACATGAATAAGGCTTATCACCACTATGCGTACGCAGGTGACTCTTCAAGTGTCCTCCCCGAGTAAACTTGGCTTCACATAAGCTACATGAATAAGGCTTATCATCAGCATGCGTACGCACGTGACGCTTCAAGTGTCCTCGCCGAGCAAACTTATCACCAGTATGCGTAAGCACGTGACGCTTCAAGGCACTTCCCTGAGCAAACTTGGCTTCACATATGCTACATGAATAAGGCTTCTCACCAGTATGCGTAAGCATGTGACGCTTCAAGTCTTTTCCCTGAACAAAGTTGGCTTCACATATGCTACATGAATACGGCTTATTACCAGTATGCGTAATCATCTGACTCTTCAAATGTCCTCCACGATTATACTTGGCTTTACATAGGCTACGTGAACAAGGCTTTTCACCAGTATGCGTTAACAAGTGCCGCTTGAATTGTCCTTTAAGAGCAAACTTAGCTTCACATATGCTACATGACTTACGACCCTCATCAGTATGAGTTAGCATGTGTTTCTTCAAAAGCACCATGGATGCAAATTTGATTTTGCATAAGTCACAAGAGAATAGCTTCTGATCGATGTGGGTTAACACCACCTCAATAGAATTTGCTTTCAAGGCACCATTGGCGCCACATGTGCTACGTGAGTATGCTTTCTTGCCGGTATGCGTAGAGTTGGGTGTGTTCGAATTTCCGGAACCAACAAACTTGGCTTCACATATGCAACGTGAGCAAGGCTTCGCGCCGCTGTCGATTTGCAGGTGGGTCTTCATGTGTTGTGTGATTTTATTCCCTTTTCTAGATACAGTTGGAGTAGAATGTCCTCCAGTATTACATAATGCGTAAATGTTCCCCAAAACTGGTTTCGAAGTATTTGGACATATTACCCTGAAATTATTGGTATAAATGTATTGCACTGTGCTATTAATTCTATTGAATTATCTGTAAATAGCGAATAAAACTTTCAATTTCCACGGATCTAACTTATGAAATGATGACACTGGCAACAATGAAAATGTTTCGGGCTCAAAAATAGTTAATTCTTTTGTATTGCCACTCGCTGAGTTCAAATATCACCATTAAAATGACAGATTAGCTCTTGCTTGAAGATAAAATGATACTTCATTTTTTAGAGTCAACATTTTCAGTTTGGGGAAAATTCGGGGGAAATTTTGTTTTGGGAGTTGGCACACCTGTTAAATAACAACAAACAAACTTTCTTCAGCTGTTTGTAAGTTATAAACATAGATATTGTTGCTGTGACTGTGCATTTCATATTGTATCTGCTGTAATGAATACAGAAATTCAGGTTTAGCAGTGCTTTTAAAGTGAAAATTTTGTCAAAATGCCACGAAAATGTCTAAATAAAGTGAATAATTTTTGTTACATTTGTGGTGAAATAACATTTTCGTCACAGAAGCTGACTGCTCTTGTGAAGACTGCCTGTCACTATTATTTCGGTATGAAGGTAGGTGACCAGGAAAAGTCATGGGCTCCACATATATGTTGCAACGCTTGTTCAGTTACACTGCGAGAATGGCTGAAAAATAAGAAACGATCGCTGGCTTTTGCAATGCCTATGGTTTGGCGGGAGCCTAGAAACCATACAGATGACTGCTATTTCTGCTTGACTCCACCTATAAAGGCAGGATTGGATTATTTTCTTCTACTTCCATTGTGAAGTTGATGTTCGGATGTCTGGAGCACATGAAGTCTAGAAAGTCCTGAAGAGTGGTGCGTCCATGTTCCCATAACAAAAGACGTCGTCTACGTATCTGAACCAACACTTAGGCTTCAATGGGCTCTCCTTGATCGCTTCTTCGAAGTTAGCCATAAACACGTTAGCCAGTAGTGGGGAGAGGGGGGAACCCATGGCTGCTCCCTCCGTTTGCTGAAACATCTGCCCATTGAATACGTAGACTGTGGAGTTAACGCAGCTAACTCCACTAAGTCCGTTGGACCTCCTGTGGCTGTAAGTTTTTCCCTGATTAACTGTATGGCGTCAGGTACAGGCACCCTGGTAAATAGGGACTCTACATCAAAGCTTGCCAATAGATCACCGTCACTCAGGCTTATACTCGCTATATCAGTAAAGTGCTGCGATTTTTCACGTGGGAGGCTGGCGGAGGGAATAATGGCTGCAGTACCTGGTTCAAATATTTAGCCAGAGCGTGAGTTCGAGACGCACTTTTAATCAGCTGATTTATAAACAGACGGAAGGTTTGGCTATGGGCTCTCCAATTTCTGGCATTCTGGCCAATATATATTTAGACTACTTAGAATCCAATAAAATTCAAGGCATAGCATTCTGGGGTAGATATGTCGACGATGTTTTCCTCATTGTTGACAACTATTCCCAGAACATTAATGGCATCTTAACAGAACTCAATCTTTTGGATACCAACATTAAATTCACTGCCGAATCCGAAATTAATGGAACTATCAATTACCTGGACCTCAACGTCTCTAAAATGAACCGTAAACTCCAATACAGCATTTATAGAAAACCTACTCAAACTGTTTCTACCATACAGAGATCGTCTAACCATCCGGAGAGCCATAAAACAGCGGCATTTATAAGCTTTGTCAATAGAGCCCTTAACGTACCCATGTCTGAACTAAAATACAAAGAAGAAATCGCCACTATTCACCAAATTGCCAAGGCTAATGGCTATGAGAAGACGTATATCAACAATATTATCAACAAAATTAAAAACAAACCTAGAACCACTCTGCTACCGCTTAAGAAAGGAAAATCCCAGTTTGCCATATTCTCCTATACGAACTCGCTCACCCATAACATCACCAACATATTCAAAAAACAGAATATGAGAATTGCCTACAGGACTACCAATACCACTCAAGTCCACTTATTCAATTCAAATTTGGTCAATCAGGTTAGCAAATACTACAGATCAAGCATCTACAAAATGCAATGCAACGATTTTAATGCAGATTATGTGGGCCAAACAGGCAGGAATTTCAAAATTAGATACCATGAGCACTTGAACGCTGTCAGACAGAGAAAATTTTCAGCCATGGGCAATCATATGTCTGAAATGGGGCATAAATTCACAAGTATTGACCGCGATCTCAAAATTCTACATCATGGAAGTAAAGGCACTATGCTAAACATTCTGGAGCAGATTGAAATAGATAAGGCTCAAAAATTAAATCCGTGTGCCAACCTCAACGATATTAATTTTGACAGCGACATACTTTATGACACGCTGACCAGGAACACCATTAACATCCCCTTAAACGAACCCCCATAAATTTTCTATTTCTTTCGGGTTGCACTCATCTGAGCTTCCCACATGATAGCCACACCCTTGCTCTCCTTGGCACTCACTCTCCACGCAGCCCTCCCCCCGCCCCTCCGTCCCCCTCCCTTGCCTTGCTTCGCCTCTCTTGACCAGTTCAGCTCATTCCACCGTACCAGTGTTTCCTGTGCTCTCCCAGGCTACGTTCGCACGTGGGTCCCTCCTCAGTTATGTTCTTCGCTGGTTTTCTACACGATCCGGTTAGCCTTCCCTGTTTCTTCAATTCTCACTTTAATTGTTGGCCTTTCTTTCTGTTTCTCTTTAAGATTTTGGTTCTCCTTGTTTCACTTGTGGACCATCAGCTTCTTCGCTTGAGCTAACTTGACCACGTTTTTTTGGGATCCATTTTTCGTCCGTTTCGACCGCACATTATCACAACCTGACACTTCAGGCATCCATGTCAAGAAATGTCCCAACTCCTTTTAGCCACATTGATATCAAGAAAATAATGAACAGTGACTGTCTGACTTCATACAGTGCAATATTTCATGTGAACTTACTCACTTCCAAGAACTCATGGCCGGAGAGCCTTCTTTGTGATATTTTAACGATGTGCACATACTTTTTATTCCCTGTTTGTTGACCTGTTTTTACCAAGTTTTATGCATGTTTTTAATGTTGTTACAATGTCTTTGATGCTATGTGAATGATTCTTTGTATTCGATAAATTGTGGCTGAGGAAGGGCTATTTAATGGCCCAAAACATGTACCACTTTTAAACTATATGTAACCTATTGTATTGATCGACGGACTAATATTGTTGCTATAAATAGTTCCCTTTATCACCGTAAAAATCCAGGGTGATATCGGGAATAGTTTCAGAGATATTGAATGCTGGTGAAATAATTCGCACAGCCGCCATGTTGGATTGGTGAGACGTAACAAAATTTGAAGGGCACGGTCGGGGTCGCCCGGAATAATGCTATGAACTTACCGAGTTTCATTGAAATCGCTCCAGTCGTATAGAAGTTATTAGGACACACACACACACATCTCACACACACGCGCGCACACACACACAAAAGGTGATCTCATAAGACTATTTTTTCAAAATTGAAAATAGGCTAAAAACTTTATTCACGAAAATCATTAATCACCCCTGCAGCATTACCGCATATAAGATATAATTTAATCCTCACAAAACAAATTCTAACTGACTAAATAATTAGTCGTAATATTGGACTTTGATATGGTTGCTACATGTGGCACCATCCGGTTTGGAGGAACTTTTTTACGTTAATAATTTTGGAACTTAGAACAAATACCTGGTGAGAGGAACACAATAGGGGACGTCCTAAGTAGAGGATATTCCTTTAAAAACTTACACCACAATTATGTTCAGATCCGTGCTACAAATAGGATGTGGTTTTAGGTACAGCGGTCATCTTCTGATTAACATTCATAAAGGATGCAATTTACAGAGTAACACACTTTCCTTACATACCGGTACCTCCAACAGTGAGAACTCTGAATGAGAATGGATAGCTTTGGGGCTGCTAATTATCAAAAGTGAATATCAATATCAACTCAAGACAGACAAAAATACAAATAAATATGCACAATGACAAATACGAAAATAGGATATCTGATTTTGCCAACAAACCAGTTCATATCCCACATTTTTAGCATGCATACATAGTGATGTGGGACGGGTAAATACCAGTGGGAAGGTAAATATAAATTGGGTATTTACCCGGGGGTCTTTTAAATATCCAAAATGAGGCTATTTTCAGTTTTTGAGCTTTGTACAACACTTTTTGATGTGTTGATTAAGTGTTGGCCAGACAAGGACTGAAACACAGGTATTTGATGCCTGAAATTGAAATCAGGAACAATATTGATCCTTCAAAACTAAAAAAAGGAAAATGGATGTCCAGGTATTTTTGGGTATTTATATGTTATGTTTTGACACTGTAACCTTGTCTTTAATTAGTTTTTTTCCTTAAACTAAAGTAAAATATTGAATAAAACCTTTTGGTTGTTTTGTGTTTTAAATTTTTAATAAATACCAAGATATTGAGAAGGTCGAGTTTTATTACGATACTAGAAATTAGCAAAAATGATGTGGGAGGGATAAGCTACTTTTGTAGTAATAAGAGTAAGCTATTTGCATATTAATTGAAAGTGTATGCCAAAACTCAAAAGGTAATAAAATATATTCAATAGAAAGGACATTTGAAAAAAAAAGAAGCTTAGTAAAAGTGCTATTAAGTTATTTTTCATTCAATTTTAAATATTAAAGAAATATTAATTTTTTAAATCATACTCTAAATAACACAAATGCATGTCAGGACGTTTTTGTAGTATGTGGGCTCTATAATGGGTGAAGATGTACTGTATGCCAGCAAGCATATGGGTTGGCAACACTGCTTAGCTCATACTACCCTGAATTCAAACTGGCACTGTACTTCCCTCTCATTTTCTATTTTTTGTTTGATTTTCTATTTACTATTTACTAGCCTTTTTGGTTATTTATTTTATATATGAACTAGCAACCCACCCCGGCTTCGCCTGGGAACAGTTATGAATGCAAGGTGATAGGCTACTTCTAACGGAGGTCTTATAAGATATCCTTGTATACGACATTAGTCGTTTTCCCTCCAGCAGTGAACACGAAAAGATTTTGATGTAACAAGCGATAGAGCCACGTAAAGCTGCCCATGAGAAAAACATTCTCCATTAAGATCAACTCCAGTCACGCTAAGTGCCTGATCCTGTGCTTTGTTTATAGTCATGCCAAAGCAGACTCTTACTGGAAATTGTACTCGTTTGAAACGATAAGGCAAATCTGAAGGAATCATAGATATTCTGGGTACTAAGACCGTTTCTTCTGTACCACAGCTAATTAAGATAGTTGATTCAATGAAACAGTTTTTTAAAGTTTTCACTACCAATCGTGTCCCATTGCATAACTTTGGTGGTTGTAAATTACGTAACAATACAATAGGCACTCCTACTTTTAAAATAAGCTTGTGTGGTGGCAAGGCAGAGGGAAAATAATAAAGAATTTAGGAATTCTGTGGGCTAATGAACAGCTTCTTCACTATCGACTACTGCGTCTAGCCTACTGAGTAATATATTAGAGTCTGGGCAGTGAATTTGGAGAACACCAAGTCATTAGTTTTCACAACTTGTTCGTGTGTCGGCGATAATATTGCTCTTTCTTTAAACCATGAATGAGACTTGTTCGATAGGCCATGGATTTGAGGATGAACGCTATCAATCAATTCTTGAATACTGCTTACTAAAGCACTGAAATCGTCACTGAGGGTAATTTTCCCGCCAATGACCGGTAAATCTCCATTTCCGACTCTAAGTAACAAATTAGCAAACAAACTATTATCTTCTGAAGATAAGAGTAGCCTACTCTCATGTTAGTTTCGAGTGCCAATTTGTTATATCTGGCCAGATGTAAGATCTTTTTAGTGTTATAAGCTTGTTTCTGATCGTGGTTCAGACGGTGTTCTTCTTGAGCAACAGTTTGAATGTGCCGAGAACGAAGTCTTTCTTTCTCTTGTGGCAATCTAGAAATTATTTGTTGCTCTGTTTCATTGTTACGTGATTTCATTAGAAAGCTAACTATTGCAATGGGTCCCATGTTTCGACTTCCGGAAAATTACGACATATCTTCGCGTTTCACATCCCCCAGACCCCAAAACCACCGTCAATTCAAAAGTTTATATATAATGTATGTATGTATATAATATGTATATATATATTGTACCCAACTGTCATCATGTGGACCATGTGTTCGTATCCCAGCTAACTCACGGTCTTTCGAGGTATGGGACGTTCCTGCCCACCATACGACCACATGCTCAGGATTTGAGTCTACCAGGTAACTACTCTACATGAAATGCACAACATATTCCTAAAATAAAATATTTACTGGTCTAAATCATGCCTATACAACAAATACAAATAAAGGACAAATTATATTTAATTCCCACAAATAAAAATTGGGTTATTCTGTGAGTTTTCTTCTTAAAATAGTGCTACACTGCACTCAAATCTAATTCTAGCCTCCTGTCAATGATACTTTCAGATTTCCATGGGTTTCCATAGTGTTCATCATGTGACACAATTTTAGTTAACTGGAGCATCATAACACAAAAATCACATATCGCATCAAAATGACATTAATAAAACATTACTCCGTTTCTTAAGGCATTTACTTTGATTAGCATAAATTCATTATTTTCTGCATTAATTAACAATTATTTGTTGTGTCGTGTGAATCCTCCTCCTTCTTTCCATCAATATGAACGCTTTAAGAAAAGTGGTACTTATCCCTTCCAAAATAAACATGGATAGAATATTTTATAGTTTCACCATACAACGATTTTCTGGGTCTTGTCGGGCTTATATCGTTACAAACGTGTCATGTTCTTAGAAATCACATACCCGTCTGCATAAATTAGCGTGAACTGGCAAAAAGCACTCCAAAAGAAGATGCCTACATTATTTTGGTTCAGTTTTCCTCCTCAGAGAATAACTGAGCCAAATATTATCTGATTTCTATGATCCAACAACGTATGTGTGTTGCAACACACCATTCAATTCAATTGGCATCATCATAATAATCATATCTTAATTGCATATTGAAATATCGAGATTCTTCAGTGTCCTACTATGACTCTAATTTACAAGGGACTGGTCGACCGACCTTCTCCCCACTTAGCAGGCAATAAAATTCGTTCCAGCTGGCTAGTCAAGATGGCTGCCGCAGAAGTGGTCTAATACCCCACCTCCTCTCATCTGCTGTCAAGGTCAGGTTTGTTTACAATTGCAGTACTGGAGTTACGCTATTTGTGGTTCCTAAGTAATTGAGTCATTTAATTATTTAACACCTATCTTTATAGTGTATTGGGCTCAACTCGGCTCCTTAATTAACATTCATGGCTGGGGATGGAATTCCTGTGATAGCCTTGCCGTTCTATGGTGAATACTAGTGGCTTTTGGACGCGCATCATAGTGAAAATCCAACGATTTTCACCAGCAGCTGTCAATAAAATATAAGGAAATCTGCGTTTCCTAAACGACGAATATGATCCTTACCTCGCAGGGTAGATCATTTATACACATGCTCACTGCGTCTCGACGGACGTCATTCGTGGCCATAATTCATGCAAGCGTTGGATACAGACAGGATCTGTCCAATTCGCTGCGAATAATACAGTATGCTCAAACGGCGATACTAACTCGTAGATTTAGCCAACTTCTCACCTAACGCGCAAGCTATACTAGTTGGTCCCCGCAATTATTTATTTACGTAAATCACTGGATTCTACGTTATTTCTGCACGCAATATGCGGCTTCAAACAATACTTCACATAGATGACTCAATTATTAAGGCACCCGCGTTCTCTCTGTCATACCACTTAAGCCAAAGCTTTAAATAGCTCCTAACAACAAGGTATAAATTTACTGGCTTACTTTACTTTAATGGTCCTCAAACATAATCCTAAGGATTGACCATATCAAATATTCATTCCACACTTCACTGACACTGAAAAAGCTCTCGTATTTCGCTATATTCCACGTTACTTTCTTACTGTTTACTAAAATACAGTATCTCTATATTAGACATGACACACCTTGAACGTTATTTAGGCCAAAAGTGCCTATTACTTTACTGTTGCCGACCCCAGATTATTATTATTATTCATTTAACGTTACCGTTACATCCATCACTATTTTCGACCTGAATGGCCCTAAACAAATCACCTTCCAAGCCATATTTTATTCAAGACGAGTGGTGAAAACTCGTTCAGTAAGTGACTGTTACATCTTATTCTCAAAGTGATAAATCGTTACATGGTGAACTATTTAGTTATAATAACATTGTAAATTGGTACTCACTTTTTCCTTTTCGCTGGATAGTGCCAGTATTTCAGCTTTGGCGCTACCATGACGCTTGATTTAAGCCATCATGTTATATTTTACACAACACTTAAATTCACACATTTTCCACCTGATAAACATACTTTTATCAGTGGCCTCTTTCACTTCTACACAATGCATATTAATCACTATACACATGAACACTTTTAAATCACTATTACACAATTTATGTACACTTATTCACTACTTCACAGGTTGATCCTTAAATCGGACTTCTCCTACGCCTGATCTCAGAGATGCGATGCAATTACGCCAACCGCTGGTCTACGTGAAAATCTAACAGCGTTTACGGACGTTCGATCCTCGTCACCTGCAATATCGTTCAGCTCACTGTCCAGATGAAGTGGCAATGCTTCCCAAGCTCCCATCATTGTAGTGATCCTGATGATAATGCCATATACACTTCTGACAATACCTCCTGGTATGTGTAATGTTCAAAAACATTATAAGTTCCTCTTTCGCTGTGGCGAATTTATATTTGCGTCAGATAATAGGTAAATATCTGTGTTAAATTACTTCGACGCACTTCATGATTACTTATGAAGCTTTATGACTTGCTTCTATTGTTCTTCGACGACGGAGCGTTGATACTTTAACATTTGGCGCGCTACTGGCAGCGTCTTAGTTACGTGTATACAGACTGAAGACAACAAGACAACTGGAGAAGAACTGGCTTGGTCTGCCCTACTCTCCCTTATAAAGGTTTCTCGTACAAAATAGTCCACTGGACACATGAGAGCGACTCCTTCCTTGAAATAATACCTCTTCAGCCGAAATGACATACACTTCTTGTTCATTTATGTGTGGAGGTTTCATAACCGTTCGCGTGCACGCGATCGCTTCGGCCAATTAATTCCAATTAATTGCCTTAGTTCAGCGCGTCAGGACGCCATCGTGGTGGTTCCCCTTTGGCTGGTCACAAAATCACTGCTCTCGAGCGTAGGCTAGGTTGTAACGCGTTCATTTGGAGATATAAGCATTAATTTAGGTGAAAAACCACTCCTAAATTACCTCTCCGTGAATATATTCACCTGGGTGTATATTTCACTCCATTTCAATGCTCCACTTGGCTGTAATTAATTAATTTCCGTGGGCCATCATCCCTACTCCCGATTCCATCGTTGTCAAGCGGTGAATACCCGAGTCATTAATTTTGGGCTGTCTCCTCGGTCCAGACGTAAATAGTGCGCTCGGCGCCAAAGGTCTCCACCCACTTGCTAAGTGTAATTTGTAAAACTTCAAACTGGCCTCCTCTCATTCTCGTATGCTAAGAAAACGTATATTTCCTTGCATTTGGCTACAATTCTTCACCTTAAACTGCTATGATATTCATATATAGGTCGTGAAATCATGCTACAATATTATATGTCAGTATACCTCTCATTGCTCTTTGGGTTCCCTGTAATTGCTCCCCCTCAGAGATCAATGGTTCGACTCTAGGCATACCCATGTGCCTGGTCTTCTCTGATAAGACCCGAGTTCGATGCCAGACTGCCGTGACTGATCGGGCACAATATATATATGTATATCATATTCTTGTGGACACGATAACTGCCGTAATTTTGCACCAATCACTTTGAATTTTTTACCGAATATGTATACCTATAAAATCTCGGTCAACTTCGTTACTGGGCTAAATCGGTCGAAGGGGGAGAAAATGGGGGGCATTTTTTCGAAAAAGTGAAATATTGCTATAACTCTCTTAATATGTGAAATATCGAGTCCGTTCAACGTTCATACTATATGTCGGATAAAGCCCAAAAATTTATGTTTGAAGAGTTTTTTTATAGCACCAACCATTGACCAAAGGGGAGGGAAAAAGTGGGTTTTTCGGGAAACATTAATCATATCACTCTTAATAGGCACAATATCAAAACCGTACAAAATGGACAACATTCCCCTAATAATTACCTAAAACTTTTGTCTGAAAGAATTTTTGATATGACCCACCACTACGCCAAGGGACGAGAAAAATGATTTCGGAATTATAAGAAAATGCCAAGAGCTATCAGTGGTTGCCATGGCAACACTACTAAATTGATGAGGCATGAGCCATCAGACGTTGCCATGACAACGCACTTGCACAAGATCAGATTCAGTATTTCCTTCTGACTAAGTGGTTGGTTGGTTGGTTCTTAAGTTTAGGGGCTGCGACAACGCGGTCATGTAGCCCCGTGTACTTTGGGTGTGAGTAGAATCTGTCTGATAACCGGTGTTAATTGTGATGACTGCATTAGTGTGTGTTTCCTGTTTGTTAATTTAAGTACTGCAACTAACAATTTTTCAGATAGTTCCTACTTTTGCCGCCAAGCGCCACTGTCAACGACTACGAGGCCAAGTTCAGAACTGAGCTACTAGACGCCCCCGCAGTCGGCTCTTGGCAACGAACATAGAAACCTAAGAGCGTTGTATACATTCTTAACCTATCCAATTTAGCTTCACACAGGTGCAATTAGTGGAAGGATCTTTAACATGCCATAAATCTATGACATGGGACCGCCGGCTTTACTTCCCCTCCGAAGGAAGGCATACTGAGGGATTTTTAACGCTCTTAAAAAATCCGACGGCTTCGGCCGGGTTTTAACCCGTTATCTTGGGCATAGAAGCTCAGCATGCTACCGACTACGCCACCGAAGCCGCCTGACAAAGTGGGAAGCGGCTTCGGTGACGTAACTGGTAGCATGCTGAACTTCTATGCCCAATGTTGCGGTTTCAAAGCCGGCCGAAGTCGTCGGATTTTCTAAGAGCGCTAGAATCCCTCAGTATGCTTTCCTTTGGAGGGGAAGTTCCAACGTTCGTTACGAGTTGCTGGTTGGGGTGGCATCTAGTAGCCAAGTTCACAGCTAGGTGTCGTTGACGGTAGTACCTGGTAGCAACATTAGGAACTACTGCTTGAAATTGACCGTCTGCAGTCCTTGCCTGAATTAAGACTAATACAGCCATTACAATTCACACCGTGTATCAGACAGATTTTACACTCACCCAAAGTACACGGGGTTAGATGACCGCGTTGTCGCAGCCCCTAAACTGAGGAACCAACCAGAGGTAGATTTCATTAGAAAGCTAACTATTGCAATGGGTACCATGTTTCGACTTCCGGAAAATTTCGACATATCTTCGCGTTTCACATCCCCCAGACCCCAAAACCACCGTCAGTTCAAAAGTTATATATAATGTATGTATGTATGTATATGTATATATATATGTATATCAGTTTATTGTGGACACGATAACTGCCGTAATTTTGCACCAATCACTTTGAATTTTTTACCGAATATGTATACCTATAAAATCTCGGTCGAGTTCGTTACTGGGCTAAATCGGTCGAAGGGGGTGAAAATGGGGGGCTTTTTTTCGAAAAAGTGAAATATTGCTATAACTCTCTTAATATGTGAAATATCGAATCCGTTCAACGTTCATACTATGTGTCGGATAAAGCCCACAAATTTATGTTTGAAGAATTTTTTTATAGCACCAACCATTGACCAAACGGGTGGGAAAAAGTGGGTTTTTCGGGAAACATTAATCATATCTCTCTTAATAGGCCCAATATCAAAACCGCACAAAATGGACAATATTCCCCTAATAATTACCTAAAACCTTTGTCTGAAAGAATTGTTGATATAACCCACCATTATGCCAAGGGATGAGAAAAATAATTTCGGAATTATAAGAAAATGTCAAGACCTATCAGTGGTTGCCATGGCAACATTACTAAATTGATGAGGGATGAGCCATCAGACGTTGCCAAGATAACGCACTTGCACGCGATCAGATTCAGATTTCCATCTAAGTGTGAAGCGGCTTCGGTGACGTAACTGGTAGCATGCTGAATGTCTATGCCCAAGGTCGCGAGTTCAAAGCCGGCCGAAGTCGTCGGATTTTCTAAGAGCGCTAAAAATCCCTCAGTATGCTTTCCTTTGGAGGGGAAGTTCCAACGTTCGTTGCGAGTTGCTGGTTGCGGTGGCATCTAGTAGCCAAGTTCACAGCTAGGTGTCGTTGACGGTAGTACCTGGTAGCAACATTAGGAACTACTGCTTGAAATTGACCGTCTGCAGTCCTTACCTGAATTACAGACTAATACAGCCATCCCAAAGTACACGGGGTTACATGACCGCGTTGTCGCAGCCCCTAAACTGAGGAACCAACCAAAATCTCTGCGGGAGATATAATTTTGCGTGAAGAAGTAACAGACCGTTACATAGTTACACATCAGTGTCGAAACCTTGCATAAGGATAGTGTGACCACAAGTATAAAAATGGACCCCAAATGACAAGAAGGTTACCGTTCCCATAAGACAATAAAATGTTTAAAATAAGCATAAAATGACGAAAAACAAAGTTAATTAAGCTCCAATTATAAAATACCTTCTCGCAATAAATGAGGTCTGATCCTTCTACGAAAATCCGCATATTCTGCCTATTTTCGCCTATCCCCAAGTTTGTCCGGTGAAATCTACCTCCGCCATCCGGCGTGCCGAGAGGACTTTTTTTATTTTGCGATATCAATGATCTATGACCTATATCCGTTTTACATCTCGGCATGATGGCTTAACATCACTGACTGGACTATTAATTATAACGAATTCTTGTCGGACGTAATTTAAGAATGGCGAGGTGCATGAAACACAAATCCCCCTTCCGTCCAATCTTAAATTGACTGTGTACTTTGCGGAACGGAAAGTTTACAGGCGAAATGAAGAAAAACCGAGTTGAACTTCCAGGGAAACTCCAAACACAACCAGCCTTCTCTGAAGTCTTAACTCAACACGACTCGACGGTTTGCTGCTGGCTGTATCTGGGGTAATAGGTTCGCCCGCTAGTTAGGCTGTAACAGGGGTGATAAGACTCGCCCTTAGCTAGCTCGTAAACTGTCGCCTCAATATTAGAATGGGTATGGTTGGAAGAAAGGAAAACGTAAAAATACTTATCGTGGGCGATGTATTGAAGATAAGAGATATGCTCTCCTGGATTTTATGCAGAACTGTTCATGCTGAACAATTCTTACACTCATAGTATTTTGATATGTTTAACGGTTTGCCCAAAATAAACTTATAAAGCGCTCGGACGCCAGGTTTTTTTGTTTATTTTTTCAGTGAAATCGTTACTGCTCTGCTTCCTATTTTCCACAGAAATCATCCTCCAGATATCCTTTACAGAACTGTGAGACCCGCATCAAAATATATCCAGAGGTTCTCGAGATTACCCGTGACATCCAAGAATCGGGGACTTTGTTTTATACTAAGTAGAGATGATTTTACAAATTGTTCTGAAAAACTGTACATTACACCTTTTGTAGAACTTGGCCAATGCTCTGAATAAATTTCCCCCAACTTTTATCTCAATGTTTGCAAAAAAGCCTAGTTCAATTCTAACCCTGAGTTTTTTAGGTTTTAACTATTGAATTTTATCTCCTGATCTAATTCCCAATTCTAATTCTGATTTTAAGTCCCAATTCTAATTAAATTTAATTTTATTAACTATCTAATGTTGTTTCATTTCTAAAAAGTTAATGTAGAATAGTTGGGCATAGTTTAAGTTTCAACTTACCATGACACAGGATTTTTAATGAAAAATCTAAAATACCCGGGTATTTACCCAAATTGGATATTTACCCGGGTATATACCCTGGGTATTTACCCCGGTTTATAAATGGGTATTTTACATCACTATGCATACATAAAACTGAAAGAAAGCTTTTCCGTTTAATGTTGTTTTTAACTTACTCATTTAGATGATTTCTACTTCCGTCAATCACTTCAACCGGGATTTCTTCTTGTATATCCTAGTGACAAGAAAGAATCATTAAGTTCTTTGCTATCATCTTCAGCTTCTACACAATAATTAACAAACAATGTAACTTTACAGCACATCTGCACTTAAAGTAAGGATATAGCAGTTGAACAACTTATATCTTATCTTACTCATATCTTACTGGATTATATAAGTCTTCCCTAATAATGAAACATATCAAAGCCATCACTCCTTTCTAAGTCAATTAAATCTAAGTGTGATAGCAAATGTGGAGAACAGAGCTAGTTTTCATGGGTTCACAGACATTATTAGTGAGGCAGTAGAGAAATGCTATTTATATTGAAATTCCTAGCAGAAAGTATGTAACGGGATTTTACATCGCCAGACCGACCACATATATGCCAGAAAAACAATATTCTACAAGACGTTATTCACAAAATACTGCACAATCTTTGATTAAGGGGAGTATGTACCTCAATTTTCGCAAAACTTGCGAAATTCATTTTAAAGTATTTTGGTGTTCTTTGACATTACATATTTCAGCAAAATCGCATTCCAAGTACCCATAATTTGTATTTTCCATAGCCTCTGTCATTTAAAGTGCCACACCCCCTTCTGCAGGCAATACTTTAATCATTGATAACTTTCGAGGATATCTAGGTGTATTAATGAACATACCCTCGTTGCTAAGCGATTGGTGCTGCTGTCAACAACGTGTGATGCCGCTGTGATTGTTTAGGTTTGATTAGTTAGGTGCATTTTGTGAGATATTGTTACGGTTAGGCCTATTCCAAGTGTTTTTTTTTCAACATGCCCAGGATAATGAAGTTCGGCAGAAGTAAGTTACGTGGGAATCAATTTAGAAATAAGAAGACATGCTTGCAAACAGAGAAGGTTGACGCTGTTCCTATTACGAGCAGTGACTATTTGCTCACTACTCCCAAAACCTCAAACAACAGCGAAGAAGGTTCAATTAGTTCTCCCATAAGTTCGTGTCATAAAAAGCTGGCAGTTTCTGAAAATGTATAGGTATATAAGGAGTATGATTCAGGTAGCGGCTTTACTGTGCAAATAGTGAAAACATTTCAGTAGGAAACCAGGTTATAGATGTTCAGCTCTAGTGGTGAAATCGTTTGTGCAGTCAAAATATTATAAAAATATTGTCTCTAAAGAGGCAGCATTTCGTAAGGGCCTCGCATGCCTCATAGTTCTTTCATGTGAAATTTGTTTTCCACCTCAAAATACGTGAACGGTGGACATGAGGTGAACCATCGATTTGTGTATGGCCTCAGGTCAATTGATAAGGGGAAGGCAGGGGGTGATATGCTATGCGCTATAATGAATTTGCCTAGTTCTCCTACTAGATTTCATGGGATCACATACATTATTAGTGAGGCAGTAGAGAAAGTCAATGAACACCGCATGAAGGTAGCCTCTCAGGAGCCTATATGAGGGGGTTCTAACCTAGATCTCAAGTAAGATTTTATGAATTAATCTATAATGTGAATTCTCACAGATTTTGTTTTCTTTAGGTGTGCTCAGTTAAAAACTCAAGTGTTTGGTGATTGGCTTCGTGATCTTCACATCATAACATAATTTCCCTCGTGTCCTTGTCACATAGCGGACTCGCCTCCAGGCTCCATATGTTTTCTTGTCCAGCGATCCTCCCCGATATGGTGGAGGTCGGACATCACAACTGGTTCGCATACAGCTCCCTCGGTGGCGTAGCCAATTCCCTACTTGGATTTCGAGCACAGTGTATATGACATGTATTATATTATCAATGTCTGTGCCAGACCTGAATACGTTAAACTAGAAACAAAATACACTGCATTCTAAGTAGGCTTAATAAAAAATGTTTATGTTGATAATCAGTCTGCAGTGAGCCTTGATGGTAGGATACGTTCTTGGCAGGAGGAAGTAAATTGAAGCAGGTGGAACATTTAATGTGCTTGGGCTGTGTAATCTCTCAGGATGGTAGTTGGGGAAGTAAATAGAATCGAGCTGTATAAAAGCCAATAGAGTGAAATCTCAGTAGTGATCAACAGTATTAAGCAAGAAAGAAGTTATAGCGATTAAACTCTCCCTACATCACTCAGATGGTGGGGTCATGTGGAGAGAATGGGGGTGGAGAGATTACCTAAAAAGTTAATGACTGAGGCTGTAGATGGTAAGAGAATGGGGGTGGAGAGATTACCTAAGAAGTTAATGACTGAGGCTGTAGAGAGTAAGAGAAGTACAGGTAGACCTGGTTAGATTCAATGTTGAACGATTCCAAAGTGAAGCAAAGAGGCTGCAATGCCAACTACTAATAGAGGATCATGGAAGCAACTACTTGGTAAACAGAGGCTTAGAGACTAGACTGGAGGCAAAACAGTCTTAAATGAAAATGTGGGTCTGTCTGTAGCCTTTCAACATTTCGGTCGACTGCGTTAATGGGGGAATATCACGAAGGGATCTCGTGCCAGTCTCCTGTTTAGAATAAGGTAAGTTGGTTTGCCCTTCATCATTTGGGATACCTAGACCATTAAAATACATGAAAATACCAACTTCACACCGAGAAACAAATACAACGTGATTGTGCTAAGGATATGCTGGCTTCACACAATATACCCATTGCCTAAGAGAATTAAGACCTATTCTCAATTAGCTAAGTGTATTAGGCAACAGCATGTATAGAGGGAGGTAATCGGTTTGAGTCCAACATTTGCCAGATATCATAATGCCACACTATCCATCAACACGGCTTGCACTTTATGTACAATACACAACCTAGTAGCCGACAGCTTCCATCTGTCAACGGTAACGTCTGAATACACCATTCTTCTGTTGAGAAGAAAATGACAATGAGGTATTCTATGTGATGGAACAAGTAGTAACAAAATAAGGTACTTACCTCTTCCAAATCTCCACCACTCACTGAACATGGTGTTTCTATTTTGAGACTCGGAACAATCTCAGGTATAGACAATTCTTCAATTTTAATATCATCAGTGAGATCAGCATCATCCTGCACAGAAATTACTTGTTTCACAAATACATTACATAGGTATATTACAATACATTACAAATTGTAAACGAGCACTCACGTAATCAAAGAATAAGTTACCTTTCATCTGCCTTTCATTACCTTGATTTGCAATAGACAAGATCTGGATCAGAAACTGTGTTCAAATAGGACGTTCTGTTTTCAGAGTTCACATCCCAGACTTGGGTGTTTAAACTTCATATTGTGCTACTAACCACGGGTACGCCACGTGATATCACATATCCTAAATCTACTTGGCCACAATGCCCAGTGTCAATATCTTTTAAATTAGAAGGTATATATATATATAAATGTTGGAACATTGTTCTTCTGATCTAAGGCAATTCCAGAAATAACCCCCTCCACAGCCTCCGAATGAACTTAGGTAATTCCTCAATGGAATTGAAGAAGTATACTCAATGAAAATTGGTAGGCCTACATTTCCAACTGATCAATGAAATTCATTCTTTTTCAGGAATCACGGCCTACGTTGAACATATCAATGGCGTTCATGTTGTGGTATCCTGATTTTAATCCGTTTCGGGCTCCAATATACTGTTCTGCCTTTTCCTTTACCAATTCCACGTACCTAAACTCTCTCAATTTGCCTTGCTCACCTCAATGTTACCAACATAAACTGCCCTGTAAGAGTGCATAATAATCGGCGCCAATGATCCTCTCTTTCTCACACTGCAAAACCTTTGGATCACATACAATTGAGGGAGAACTTCACGGACATAACGAAGACTGGGGAAAAGGAAACAGAAGAAGGTAGACATATATTAATAACATCTCATTTATCACAATTCAGTGCAAACATTTTGAGAGATAGTGTTCAATATTCTTCCAGGATTTACGTAAAATCGGTTATTTTACATAATCTTTTATTTCCCACATATCTTGATACATCTCATCTTAGTTTCTAAATTATCGAATCCCTTATTTGTGCCCCAGCCTTTCAGCCCAGTTTTCTTATCTTGCATCATCATTGACATCCGCTCCTTATATATTTACAATAACTTCAAACGAAGTCCCACAGAAGATGCAAACTCCCAACACGTCGACCCGTATTTGTTATTGGGTCAAGAGCCACTGCTGTGCTCTAAAATTGACGAGAAGAAAGAAGAGGAGAAAACACTGACAACTGGTTTATAATTGTCTACAAAATAAAGAGAATTTCAAAGAAAGCCTCAATGCCTGAAGAATACCAAACTTAGAAGGACGCAGGTGGGCACCTGAAAGGCACAAGCCAAAAGCCCATGAAGGTGTAGAAACCTTGCAAGGGAACGTCATCAATCCCTGAAGAATACAGAACATAGAACCTACAAGAACTTATTAGAGAATATCATCAATGCGAATCTTCCGGTTTGGCCGAAATTATGTTGGTCAGATCTCAAGTAAATCTGTGATCGTATTTCATTCTCAAATTCATATGAACCTTCCCTGGAGAGTGTAAATGTACTCATTAGCAACATACGCTAGACATGGAGCAGCTCTTGTGAAAGAGCTTACCGCGTCTCACGTCCTTCCCAACCTATTGCACTACTTCAACCATTTCCACAGCAGTCTATCTACACAACTACAAAAACAAACTGGGGAATGTGCCTACAGCAGTGTTCTTGGTACAAGACCATAAGAGAACAAAAAAAAACCTTTCCTCAAGTCCTCATTTAAGCATGTCACATATCGCCCTGCGTAAAAATCACCCGAGTGTAATATTAAACTAAATAACAGCACAGATGTATTA
The DNA here is from genome assembly GCA_946902985.2 of Meconema thalassinum. Lineage (NCBI taxonomy): Eukaryota > Metazoa > Arthropoda > Insecta > Orthoptera > Tettigoniidae > Meconema > Meconema thalassinum. The sequence continues at coordinate 47,208,364 of OX336395.1, forward strand.
CAACGCATAAATAGGTTATAAAAAAGGTTATGTAGGTAATAAGGAACCAGTAGTAATAAAAGGACTCTATTACGGTAAGAAAATTGATGAATTCTAGTAATATTGGGGTCAAAATTAGAGGTTAGTTGACCAACCGAGGTCAAAAGAAAAGGGCCCGGCACTAGAAAGGAGCAATATCAGGCTCTTTTTTGTATGATTGCTCCTGATTTTTTTTGCCGGTACTTCAGTGATGTGGTGGCCTTCATTCTTCCATATCAGGCTATTGATAATGTACTCCCTAATACGGTAGTTTTTGACAAGTTAATATTTAGATTGTACTGTATTTTAATGAGTTTATAACAAGGATTTGTACAAATTATTCTAGAGCGCATGACACTCAACATACACTCACCGGCAAAAAAACGCAACCGTTGTATTTTTTAATAATTCTCATAATTTATTGCACTGAAATTATTTTTATGTAAAAATTATGCATAATTAAAAAAAATACAAAAAAATACTTAAAATAAAAAATCTGTTTAATTTTCTAGAATAAGAAAAATATGAGAAAATGTTTAAATTTAAACTAATGAAACATTCGTTTAAAAATTTATCCTCTACATAAAGAAAGAGACCATGTGCGGTGTATTTGCCTGGAACGTAATGTATTCTGTTTCAAGTTCCGATGGCGGTTCTGTTTCAAAAAGATGAAGTGGCAATGAAGATTATTCATTTAAAACATGAAGAAAGATGCGATGATGATGATGATTATTCATTTAATATATAATTGCTGAAGACCAAGTTAGAACCCAGACATAGGTCTTTTGATGGTAGGAAGCTTGTTTGCCCTATTCTACTTCCCCACTAGTCTATAAGCCATATGGTACACAAACAGCACGGCAATCATATCTGACTCGCCCTATATAAGTGAGTTTTAATACGGCATGTGGTGTAGACTTCACTTACAATAGGACCCAGGGGGCCAGCAGAGTGAAACTGCAGTATCAATGCAATAACATCTGCTACTGTTAGGTCTTCATATAGAAAACAAGGCTGAGTGATTGAAACCTACAAATAACATATAATCTATAAGTAATTCGTATTATAATAAGAGAGGTAATGCAACCCCGATAATCACCTGTATTTCATGTTCTTGTTTAATTGCTGTCCAATTATCTTCAAACACATCACCAGCTTCGTCCTGCAGTTTGTTAGAGGGCAACTGTTCATTCGTCTCCTGGAAAGTATTATTATACAAGTATGATGCAATGTAAGATATTCGGACACAATATGAGTTACGTGTAACAAAAAAAGTAAAACTCAGCAGATCCTGGTCAGCCTGTTTAGTGTAGAGTATTGCTTGTCACTCACATCACTTAGATTGCAATGTTACACCATATACGAATTAAAATGCAACTTACAATGTTGTGGAATTCACCTGAATAAGGCAAACAATCTGCCTCAGTCTTGATGAACGGATTATCTTCCATTATAGTCAGGAAACTAGAACACAGAAAGAAAACTTACGGTAACTTCAAAGTCAAAGACAATTATTTCCCCTGGAAGCCAAATCAGTCTCTTAATTAATAGGCGAATGTTTGTTAGTAGCCAACTCGTAATCCGATTAGATTCCTCCAGATGCACAGTGATAAGAAGAGCACATTATGTTCGTCAACAACGGTGAAACTACGACCATGACGCACAACTTGCGAACATTCTAAGACGCATGTTTGCAATTAGGCTATAGAGCTTCCACGAGTTAAGATGGCACCGGAGCTTAAGCATAGCGGATTTCCGGTCCGTGAATCTCCATTTGATTTTCATTGCCAATGAATTGTCCGTGATTATTTTCATTATTATTTCGAATTGCGGTTTTGTTTTAGGCGTTCAACTTATGAAATAAACACTAGAGGGTTGGCCTTTCTTGAATATTCCAAAGACAAGTGTCTCCTAAAAGAGTAATTAGTAAAAATTCGCAACAGAAACGACCATAACAAACAGCTTGGTTAAAAATGTGCGATCTGCACATATCAAACGGCAGTGGTGTATCATATCTTAGACTACGATTGTATTAAATAGGTGCCAATTAAATATGTTATATGGAAGAATATTATAACCATTTGCTAACCGGTTGCTTTATTGGTATATTATGCATTAATTTGACCCGTTTAAATGTTAAAACGTGACGAAACGAGTTATAGGCTATTCGCCATACCGGTAGGCCTAATATTTACTAACAACTCGTTGTTTCTTCTTTAACCTTTAATTTATCCTTATAATTATAATAGCCTAGGTATCTATTAACACGTATTTAACCAATAATCATTTTATAATTACATACCGGTACATATTCTTCGTAGGTTACTTAGTCCTATTACAAGAAAGCGATATTTGATAGCACATTCAGTTTCACCTTAAAATCCAACCGTGCCTAGTTTTCAGTATGGAAAATATCACCGTAAGTTAATAGACCAAACAACAAGCGACAAACTTTTTAAAGAAATGACTACGTAAAGTAGGCTACGGTACGCTACCATACGGTAATCATTGAAAAGGTAAATTTCAAAAACGAACGAACTTCATTTTGCATGGATTATTGAACCCGAAACCTTCTAATGGAGGCATGGATTGTCTGTCTTTACAAATGTGTTAGTCAATAATTTAAAACAAGTTGCCTGAACACTAAATACAAAGAGCTGCGTGCCTACTACGGTGTCAAGTTGCTCTGTGAGAAAAACAACCTTGCCAAGAGTTAAATACAATCATGCAAACTTTCTTCGTCACCATCTATTTTAAAAATTTCAAACATAATCTGTTGTAAATTGACGGGAAAATATGCAACATTTAGAGACTGCGAGTGTTGTAAGCGGCACAACGTTAGCCGACATTTCGCATCATTAATACATAAGAAATAAACACATGCAGAGCTTCCTCATTGTATACAGCGGAAGATCAATTCGCTCTTGGTGCATTATACAGCTTTTATTTCTCCTAACAACAATAATTTGCTTAGTTACTTGCAAGGAAAATTGTAGTACACAGTTCCCATCGCTTCCATTACCTGACTACTAAACCGGAAGCTGGTAATGCTTAACCATACGCCGGTGGCGCGTCCTATGGCAAGTGAAAGAACGAAAGAAAGTGTAAGCTCTATATGCTCATGGTCAGGCTTTTTTTTTTATTATTTATCCTTGCGGTTGACAAGACATAAAGAGAAATTAATGGTGCCTGCTTGAGCAGTGGGACAAAGCATCCTATATTCGGTTTTTCTATGCTTACGTACACACTAACCTGATTTGGGGGCAGGCGAAGGAAATGTAATATTGTCAAACGATAAAGTTCATTACAAACTTATCAACACGTTTAACTAGACTATGTGAAAGTGAACTTGAATTACTGCACTAGTACCGGTATTAGAAATTGAGTTTACTTGCTTTCAGACGCCACAATAAAATATAACACTTCCTCTGTGTGTTACAAGCCGCACGGATCAAACAAGAACCTTTAACGTCTCCAAATAGACTTTTGAAACATGGGGGTAAGATATATATTGTCGTCATAAGGCTGTTTTCTCGACAATCAGCTGTTGTAAATTGATAATCTGCACAGGGTGCCGAGCATCTATTACTGCGGTAAAACATGTTATAAATACCGGTACCGGTACCCAAAGTTTTTCATGTCCCTACAGAGGATTTCTTGTATTCCTACATGGACTTGTTGCAGGTTTATTTTTAAAAACAATATAGGCCAGTGGCGGCCGGTAATAAATTTGCAGTGTTGCACAACGACCAGATTAATTCATGAAAAACAATTAATTCCGTAATCATATTTTTAGTACTAGAAGTTGAATGTTTCCTTCTATATGTATAGACTCGCTTTGCTCGTTGGGGGCTCCACCCCCAAGCCCCCGGAACGTTTGACGAATCGTGTATTTATATGGAAATTAATGGGTTGAAGTGCTTAAAACATATCATTCTGAATTTAGGGTTTTTATGTTTGCTGTAACTTTGTAATAAAAATAAAGACGAATATGTTGCATGGAGATTTTCCTTTGATGTAAATCTTTTAGTTGATTCGTAGATGTCACCTACCAAAATAAATTATGCTAATGGTCTGAATAAAATTTTAGTTTTGCTTTGTTATAATTTTTCCATAAGTTTATAGTGTCTTCAGTGTACGAAGTGTACACAATTGTTGCGTGTCATATTTTCGGATTTTTTGGCACTTGCCCTCAATACATTACTTATTTTCTGATAATGTTTGGTTAAGAGTCCAGATTTTAATTCTCAATAGTGTTATTGCCTCTTTTTGACATCTCTTTCCCTCTTTTTAAATTGATTCCCAATTGAAGAAGGAATGTGCGCACTGCTATGTTTTAAGTCTGTTAGGACATTGCTGGTCCTCTAGTTTTACTTCTAGTTACGTATAATAAAATTGTGTGGAGTTTTGCCGAGGCATAGCAGTTATATCATGACAGAAATTTCGTTAACGCAGATCCCATAGCCTACCAGTAATACCGATTTCAGGAACTTTATTATGAAAGATCTTTTAGCCTACTGCCGGTTACTCTATATCATGGCGGGAAGATTTGATAAAGCAGGTCCCCTATGAAAACAGTCTGTTTTAGAGTGTGTGGTGTGGCTAACGGGTTCCCAAAATGCCGATGCGCTGCTGTTCAGAACATGTAATATAACAACCCAGTAACAAATCCCAGAAACTGTAAATTTCTTGGAACTAAGAAACGTACACGAACGCATAACCTCAGTAATTAGTTTACAACATTACGCATATTTGCAAAGATAGATTCTATTCCCCATTCAGTTCTATAAGTGGTTGGTAATAACATTTGACTTTCTATTACGATTATTGTTATTATTATTATGGGGGCGTGGTGGTTCTGAAGTCACGCCTCTTGCCTCTTACCAAGGCTGACTGGGTTCAATTCTCGTCGAATGCATGCGAGACTTACCAACTGAATTATCAAGTAGAGTGGTTGGGAATCCACACAAAAGGAGGAGGTCCCGTGTCTCATGTTCAAGAGATTAACGGTCATATCAAATTACAAACTTCCTTCCATTTTCACTAATATGATGTGTAGACTATATGGTTCTTTTAGTCACCAGATTATTAATCACAGGAAGAAAAATAAGTCTATATATTGAATATCAGTTTCTATATGATAAAATGTAAATAAACTATCTACAATATTGACCCCCCCCCCTAAATATGCCCCTCGATTAACATCCTAATATGATAATTTAAAAGCATACAGCAGAATGCTTAGAATATATGAAAAGAAGTAGCAATTTCATATCCGCAGTGAATATTATCAAGTATTAAGTACGTAAAATGTATCATTTCATGGCTTAGAGTTAGGCCTACAGAACCAAAACCAACTTTAATCATTCTAAGTTATAATACCAAACCACTTATATTAAATAAGTTTGTGCAATACAACCGTAAAGTTAATGCAGAAAAATAAAAGAAATACACTGAATGTCGGTAGGATTCGTCACAATAATCTGTGAATTTAAGTTGCTGTTCCTTTCAAAAAACGGCTAAGAGCAGTCAAGTACTGGCAAACGGAGTAATTCAATTGACGAAAAATAAAACCCTTTATCAGAATTAAAGCACACCTTTAACAAGAAGTTCCGTGACGAACTATAGAGCCTACTTTTCTTAAAATTTAAGATTCGTGCCAATTATTAATCTATATGGATCTATCCAGAATAATGACGAAATTAAGTTGGTAAAATCGAAATTTATAATTAGTTCGAAATACTGTAGCCTAATAGAGCACTACAGTTGGCAGCCCTGGTGACGGAATATATTCTTAGTTGCATCTCTTAAGGTACAGAATACATAATTTCGTTGGAGTCCAATGAATAGCATGGATGTTACATGCAGTTGAACATTGGATCTAACAGCGCGCGTAAAATCATGTTGGCAACAATGTCATGCATGTATTGGTCAGAAATAATATGATCTAATGTTTTGTCAAATTTGAATGTAATCCATTAGTTAGTTTAGAAGTTACATGCATTTTAAAATTGGACCTAACAGCAGACTTAGAATCATGTTGGCAGCACTGACGTATATTAGTTACTCCAAATTCATCTAGAATGCCAGGTAATAGCTTATACGTGTGCAAAGTTTAGAGCTATTGGCTTGCATACTTTCTGATATATTGATATTAGGGTAACAAAAAGAAAGACAGCACATATTAACTGTTGGCAGCCCTGGTTGCTCTTAAGAATACGCATAGTCGTATCTGTTTTGGTACACATAGCACATACGAAATTTGATTGAAATCCAAATGATAGTACGGAAGTTACATATATTTAAAGTTGGACCTCTCAGCAGGCTTAGAATCAAGAATATAGAATGTCAGCTACTATACGTATGCATAGTTTAAAGCTGTCGGCTTGCATACTTTCTGATATATTGGTATTTGGATAAAAATAAATTAAGAGCATTTATTAACAGTTGGCAGCCCTGGTGGTTCTTAAGAATACGCCCAGTCATATCTGGGTATGTACACATACAACATACGAAATTTGGTTGAATTCTAATTGATAGTGTAGAAGTTATATGCATTTAAAAATTGGACCTATCAGCAGGCTTATAATCATTTTGACAACACTGCCATGTATGGCCTCCTGGAAATTAAACTGCAATATTATTATCTATACGTGTGCCAATTTTGAAAGAGCTCCCATTCATACCTTCCAAGATATCCAACATGGAGCTCAAATTTCAATTGCGATTTTTCAGCAGTTGGTAGCACTGACATCATTTTCAAATATGGCCGTGAGATATTCAGGTATAGATCTTTACTCCTACCAAATTTTGTTTCGATTGCTGCAGCCGTTTAGGAGTTGATAGGGGGGGACACACACACAGCCAGACAGACAGACAGACACACATTTGACCGATCTCATTAGTCTACTTTTTCCTCATTTTTGCAAAATGTGAAAAGTAGGCTAAAAATATTAGGTATTATACCTTCTTAAAAACGCATTCAGAGACAGCAACTCACATTATACAAACGGCACGAAGAGTTTAAATACGACACAAAATCACGTATTGTTTCGACCCTAACAAACCCTCTATACATATTATTACAATACATAATCAGAACATACTGGAAATAAACCAATAAACAACAAACAAAGGGCAAAATAACGTTACGTTTCTCGACCCAAATAGACCTAATAAATCCTATATAATTATTCCTAAAATACACAAATCTGAAAATTCATTCTGCTCACTTTCGATAACAGTTCGATAAACTCTAAAATATTACGGCCAAAAATATAAAATCGTAATTATCTCCATTATTCCAGGTCGGATAATACAATCTAAAATCGTAAATATCTCTAATATGAATTTCAAGAGCTCCATTCTGTCAACTGTTTATTAACCAGAGCCTTACAATGCATGTATATAATGAGTATCAAGATCCTGGGTCTTAAAATGTAAATTTTGAAATTTGTGTTGCTATATTGAGCCCCTTTAATATATTCCCAAATGCAAAATTTTGATTTTTCGGAATTTTCCCTTCGGTTGCTACCTACCTTCCACCATCATGACAAATTTCAGCTTTATACGTGTTCAGGAATACCATTAGAATTTTGATTCTCATTATGATGAGTACATGTGGTTTTATTTATATAGAAGGAGGCTTGAGATCATACTTGAAAAATTCTATCACCGAAACCAAAATAAAACAGTTGGTAAAGATGCAAAATAAAATTACGGTTCTCGACCTAAAAAGACCTAATAAATCGAATGAAAGTATTCCTAATTCATAAATTTTGAAAATTTATTCGGTTAAAACTGCTCGAGAACTTAGAAAAAAATCGGCCAGAAATCTAAAATCGTAAATATCTCTAATATGAATTTCAAGAGCTCCATTCTGTCAACTGATTATTAACCAGAGCCTTACAATGCATGTATATAATGAATATCAAGATCGTAGGTCTTAAAATATAAATTTTGAAATTTGTTTAGCTATATAATTTAATAAGTGCAGCTAACTGCCAAAAGGAATATATACATGACCGTGCATACAATAACCTAAATAAAAACCACACATTCAGTCATTGCAGAAATCTGTCAACGAGACTTTCCGTTTGGTGCACAAAAGCAGGTGATAACGGTCACAGGTTGACCCACACAGTTTACACCTGCAGTTATCGTCCGGGTCGTGGAAATTCTCAGTCTGGCATATCCGGTGGTGGAAACCATGCACGGCGTATCGCGTCACTACATGCCGTAGTTCATATCCAACTTGAGTCCATTCTCTGTAAATCATGGCATCTGTTGAAAAGAACGTTGGCCATATGTCTTGCTGTTTTGCATTGAGTTCTTGTAAAAGTTCTGTGTAGGCGACGGTTGATGGTAGTAATAGGTTAAGGCGAAGATCTTCGATGAAAAATTGCTCTCTTGCTAGCACGTAGGTGAGGCGAGACCGTGTGAATTTCGACAGGCACAATGTTCTCTTCAGGAAAGTGGCTTTGACTCTTTCTATTTCTTCCAAATTTCTCTTCGTCAGTTGTAGCCAAATTGTCTCTAGACCATAAGTTATTATTGGTGTAATTTTAAGGCGAAACAGGGTGATGGCTGTGGCTAAAGATAGCTGTCTCAGATTCCTTATAGTGTGAACAGCAATCTTTGCCGCGGCGACTCTTTCCTTGACGTGTTGGCTATAGACATCTCCTCTTGTCTGAAAAGTGATTCCCAAGTATTTGAAGTGTGATACATTCTGTAGCGGGACATTCTTATACCTAATGAAGTCATTTGTTGAAAGTCTACCTCCTTTTCTGAATGTCATTTTCACAGTTTTAGTACCGTTTAGTGTTAATTCATTGTTTTCGGCCCATGTTGAGAGTTTATCAAAAGCAGATTGAATGCAGTCTAAGTTTCGAGAAGTGAGGACCATGTCATCTGCGTAAGCGTATATTTTAACGTTTTCAACTGCAATTTCTCCAGGTAGTTCCGCAGTGGCTATGATGAAAAGCAGTGTTTAGCTATATTGAGCTCCCTTAATATATTCCCAAATGCAAAATTTTGACATTTCAGAATTTTCCCTTCGGTTGCTACCTACCTTCCACCATCATGGCAAATTTCAGCTTTCTCCGTGTTCGGGAATACCATTAGAATTTTGATTCTCATTATGATGTGTACATGTGGTTTATATATAGAAATAGGAATTCATTATTCTGTTCTTTAATAATTCAGGAAATCATATAGCAAGTTACTGTCAACTGACTGAAAAAGCGAGGCGCGCCAGCGGTCTAGGAGCGCTTGTCCGTTTGGTCGTAGCCAAGCCCAAGCACCGACCAGATCTCAATAGTAAAGGGTATGGCAGAGATGCTAGACCGGGTAAGCCCTATCCCAAAGGTTAACACGACTGGACGTTGCCCACAGATTGCAACAAGGAGCCTAGGCACAGGCGCGGACGGAGACATCCGAGATGCTTCGTCAACTGCCGAAACCATGTCTTGCAATCTTGCGCGTGAACTCGTGACACTCGCAGTTCTCGCCCTCATATATAACTTACGTTGTTTTGTTCACTTGAAGGTTTTCATGAAGACGAACTTTTATTTCAATTTTAATCCGATGAAATTGTGATGTCTCTGACCTGCGGCATTCGTTATGAATGAGGTACATCCGTTTTACCGCGCAATTGAATACAGTTTTCTCTGATATCAAGCAGTCTTTTACCATATCACCTCAAGGGTGGGGGAGGAGAGGGGGGGCAAGGAGGGGCCGTGTCCCCACCCCCTGAAATCCCGAGAATATTTCGACGTTCATTGTCACACCAGTTTATTTCATAAAGTGATGTTACTGATGGTTAACTTATTTAGATGTAGGGATAATTCCACAGTTTTATTTAACTTAGTAATTTGGGATTATTTGAGAAAATCTTCAGTTATTTAAAAAATCGGTGAATTGGATTAACATTACTATTTTAATGAACTGCTGATTTTTAATTTTGTCCATACATGGTGATACAACTACTTTTTGCCTGTTTCTAAAGAATGAACATTTTGACGATGATTCACAAAGAAAAGCGAACTCCTATGGACAAAAACTCTGAACTAAAAAGGTTTAAGAGCAGCCAAATAATGTCCCGAAGCAAGTAAGAAATGAAACGAAAATTGCGGGGGGGGGGGGAGGGGGTGTAAGTCTCAATATCACCTAGTGACATGTAGGTAACAAAATAAAAAATACATGCCCCCCTCACCTAGAAAAAATCCTGCGGGTGACCATGAACCACGTTAATGAAAATAGTGCAACACCCAGGAAAAAATCCGCCAGCCGCCACTGGATTTGATTTTCGCGAATTTGGCTCTGGCAACTTATGTATGTACGAAAAGTAAGCTAATGTGAAGACGAAGGATGTCCGATGAAGGATAATATAATTTGTAACATTTCTACCCTGATACCTAGGCCTACCGAACTTATATTTCTGGTCCACCCTTTAAAACAATTAAGGAAAGATTGCAGTTTAACGTGACCGCTAATCTCGAGATCATAAGCTACGGGCCTCCTTTTACGTGGAATCTGAACCACAGGTCATGACATTTCACTTTGAAAATCTCACATGCATTGACCGGGAATCGATCCCGGTCCGCCGTGGTGAGAGGCCAACAGCTTGACCGCAACGCCACCAAGCCCCCTTAAAACAATTAACAATACCTACTATTGCAGTGTACAGTTTAATAATGAATCCTATATTTATGTCTTAACATTATACTGCTATAAAATAAAATGCGGTTCAATCAATATTATTAATGGCGTAAATATTATTATAATATTAAGACCGGTTTATGTTTCATGTCTCGGATAATGGTCTCCTTTGCAACTCCTTTGACTCCCCTCCTGAAAATATCTTACCTTCTATTGGTGGGGGCTTTGCTATATTGGTGGACAGAAGTGTGTTCCTCCTCTAGGCAGGGAGTGTAATGGTTATTGGTGGGGGCTTTGCTATATTGGTGGACAGAAGTGTGTTCCTCCTCCAGGCAGGGAGTGTAATGGTTATTGGTGGGGGCTTTGCTATATTGATGGACAGAAGTGTGTTCCTCCTCTGGGCAGGGAGTGTAATGGTTATTGGTCGGAGCTTTGTTATATTGGTGGACAGAAGTGTGTTCCTCCTCTGGGCAGGGAGTGTAATGGTTATTGGTGCGAGCTTTGCTAAATTGGGTTACAGAAGTGTGTTCCTCCTCTAGGCAGGGAGTGTAATGGTTATTGGTGGGAGCTTTGTTATATTGGTGGACAGAAGTGTGTTCCTCCTCTAGGCAGGGAGTGTAATGGTTATTGGTGGGGGCTTTGCTATAATGGTGGACAGATGTGTGTTCCTCCTCTAGGCAGGGAGTGTAATGGCTATTGGTGGGGGCTTTGCTATATTGGTGGAGAGAAGTGTGTTCCTCCTCTGGGCAGGGAGTGTAATGGTTATTGGTAGGGGCTTTGCTATATTGGTGGACAGAAGTGTGTTCTTCCTCTGGGCAGGGAGTGTAATGGTTATTGGTGGGGGCTTTGCTATATTGGTGGACAGAAGTGTGTTCCTCCTCTCGGCAGGGAGTGTAATGGTTATTGGTGGGGGCTTAGCTATATTGGTGGACAGAAGTGTGTTCCTCCTCTGAGCAGGGAGTGTAATGATTATTGGTGGGGGCTTTGCTATATTGGTGGACAGAAATGTGTTCCTCCTCTAGGCAGGGAGTGTAATGGATATTGGAGGGGGATTTGCTATATTGGTGGACAGAAGTGTGTTCCTCCTCTAGGCAGGCAGTGTAATGGTTATTGGTGGGGGCTTTGCTATATTGGTGGACTGAAGTGTGTTCCTCCACTGGGCAGGGAGTGTAATGGTTAATGGTGGGGGCTTTGCTATATTGGTGGACAGAAGTGTGTTCCTCCTCTAGGCAGGGAGTGTGATGGTTATTGGTGGGAGCTTTGCTATAATGGTGGACAGAAGTGTGTTCCTCCTCTAGGCAGGCAGTGTAATGGTTATTGGTGGGGGCTTTGCTATAATGGTGGACAGAAGAGTGTTCCTCCTCTAGGCAGGGAGTGTAATGGTTATTGGTGGGGGCTTTGCTTTATTGATGGACAGAAGTGTGTTCCTCCTCTGGGCAGGGAGTGTAATGGTTATTGGTCGGAGCTTTGTTATATTGGTGGACAGAAGTGTGTTCCTCCTCTGGGCAGGGAGTGTAATGGTTATTGGTGCGAGCTTTGCTAAATTGGTGGACAGAAGTGTGTTCCTCCTCTAGGCAGGGAGTGTAATGGTTATTGGTGGGAGCTTTGTTATATTGGTGGACAGAAGTGTGTTCCTCCTCTAGGCAGGGAGTGTAATGGTTATTGGTGGTAGCTTTGCTATATTGGTGGACAGAAGTGTGTTCCTCCTCTAGGCAGGGAGTGTAATGGTTATTGGTGGGAGCTTTGCTATAATGGTGGACAGATGTGTGTTCCTTCTCTAGGCAGGGGGTGTAATGGCTATTGGTGGGGGCTTTGCTATAATGGTGGACAGATGTGTGTTCCTCCTCTAGGCAGGGAGTGTAATGGCTATTGGTGGGGGCTTTGCTATATTGGCGGACAGAAGTGTGTTCCTCCTCTGGGCAGGGAGTGTAATGGTTATTGGTGGGGGCTTTGCTATATTGGTGGACAGAAGTGTGTTCTTCCTCTGGGCAGGGAGTGTAATGGTTATTGGTGGGGGCTCTGCTATATTGGTGGACAGAAGTGTGTTCCTCCTCTCGGCAGGGAGTGTAATGGTTATTGGTGGGGGCTTAGCTATATTGGTGGACAGAATTGTGTTCCTCCTCTGAGCAGGGAGTGTAATGATTATTGGTGGGGGTTTTGCTATATTGGTGGACAGAAGTGTGTTCCTCCTCTAGGCAAGGAGTGTAATGGATATTGGAGGGGGCTTTGCTATATTGGTAGACAGAAGTGTGTTCCTCCTCTAGGCAGGCAGTGTAATGGTTATTGGTGGGGGCTTTGCTATATTGGTGGACAGATGTGTGTTCCTCCTCTAGGCAGGGAGTGTAATGGTTATTGGTGGGGGCTTTTCTATATTGGTGGACAGAAGTGAGTTCCTCCTCTAGGCAGGGAGTGTAATAGTTATTGGTGGGGGCTTTGCTATATTGGTGGACAAAATTGTGTTCCTCCTCTGGGCAGGTAGTGTAATGGTTATTGGTGGGGGCTTTGCTATATTGGTGGACAGAAGTGTGTTCCTCCTCTAGGCAGGGAGTGTGATGGTTATTGGTGGGAGTTTTGCTATAATGGTGGACAGAATTGTGTGCCTCCTCTGGCAGGCAGTGTAATGTTTATTGGTGGGGGCTTTGCTATAATGGTGGACAGAAATGTGTTCCTCCTCTAGGCAGGGAGTGTAATGGTTATTGGTGCGGGCTTTGCTATTTTGGTGGACAGTAGTGTGTTCCTCCTCTGGGCAGGCAGTGTAATAGTTATTGGTGGGGGCTTTGCTATATTGGTGGACAGAAGTGTGTTCCTCCTCTAGGCAGGGAGTGTGTTGGTTATTGGTGGGAGCTTTGCTATAATGGTGGACAGAAGTGTGTTCCTCCTCTAGACAGGCAGTGTAATGGTTATTGGTGGGGGCTTTGCTTAATGGTGGACAGAAGTGTGTTCCTACTCTAGGCAAGCAGTGTAATGGTTGTTGGTGGGGGCTTTGCTATATTGGTGGACAGAAGTGTGGTCCTCCGCTAGGCAGGGAGTGTAATGGTTATTGGTGGGGGCTTTGCTATAATGGTGGACAGAAGTGTGTTCCTCCTCTAGGCAGGGAGTGTAATGGTTATTGGTGGGGGCTTTGCTATATTGGTAGACAGAAGTGTTTTCCTTCGCTAGGCAGGGAGTGTAATGGTTATTGGTGGGGGCTTTGCTATATTGGTGGACAGAAGTGTGTTCCTCTTCTAGGCAGGGAGTGTAATGGTTATTGATGGGGGCTTTGCTATATTGGTGGACAGAGGTGTGTTCCTCCTCTGGGCAGGCAGTGTAATGGTTATTGGTGGGGGCTTTGCTATATTGGTGGAAAGAAGTGTGTTCCTGCTCTAGGCAGGCAGTGTAATGGTTATTGGTGGGGGCTTTGCTATATTGGTGGACTGAAGTGTGTTCCTCCTCTGGGCAGGGAGTGTAATGGTTATTGAAGGGGGCTTTGCTATATTGGTGGACGTAAGTGTGTTCCTCCTCTAGGCAGGCAGTGTAATGGTTATTGTTGGGAGCTTTGCTATATTGGTGGACTGAAGTGTGTTCCTCCTCTAGGCAGGGAGTGTAATGGTTATTGGTAGGGGCTTTGCTATATTGGTAGACAGAAGTGTTTTCCTTCGCTAGGCAGGGAGTGTAATGGTTATTGGTGGGGGATTTGCTATATTGGTGTACAGAAGTGTGTTCCTCTTCTAGGCAGGGAGTGTAATGGTTATTGATGGGGGCTTTGCTATATTGGTGGACAGAGGTGTGTTCCTCCTCTGGGCAGGCAGTGTAATGGTTATTGGTGGGGGCTTTGCTATATTGGTGGAAAGAAGTGTGTTCCTGCTCTAGGCAGGCAGTGTAATGGTTATTGGTGGGGGCTTTGCTATATTGGTGGACTGAAGTGTGTTCCTCCTCTGGGCAGGGAGTGTAATGGTTATTGAAGGGGGCTTTGCTATATTGGTGGACTTAAGTGTGTTCCTCCTCTAGGCAGGCAGTGTAATGGTTATTGTTGGGAGCTTTGCTATATTGGTGGACTGAAGTGTGTTCCTCCTCTAGGCAGGGAGTGTAATGGTTATTGGTGGGGCTTTGCTATATTGGTGGACAGAAATGTGTTCCTCCTCTAGGCAGGCAGTGTAATGGTTATTAGAGGGGGCTTTGCTATATTGCTGGACAGAAGTGTGTTCCTCCTCTAGGCAGGCAGTGTTATGTTTATTGGTGGGGGCTTTGCTATATTGGTGGACAGAAGTGTGTCCCTCCTCTTGGCAGGCAGTGTAATGGTTATTGGTGGGGGCTTTGCTATATTGCTAGACAGAAGTGTGTTCCTCCTCTAGGCAGGCAGTGTTATGTTTATTGGTGGGGGCTTTGCTATATTGGTGGACTGAAGTGTGTTCCTCCTCTAGGCAGGCAGTTAAATGGTTATTGATGGGGGCTTTGCTATATTGGTAGACAGAAGTTTGTTCCTCCACTGGGCAGGGAGTGTAATGGTTTTTGGTGGGGGCTTTGCTATATTGGTGGACAGAAGTGTGTTCCTCCTCTAGGCAGGGAGTGTAATGGATATTGGTGGGGGCTTTGCTATATTGGTGGACTGAAGTGTGTTCCTCCACTGGGCAGGGAGTGTAATGGTTATTGGTGGGGGCTTTGCTATATTGGTGGACAGAAGTGTGTTCCTCCTCTAGGCAGGGGAGTGTAATGGTTATTGGTGGGGGCTTTGCTACATTGGTGGACAGAAGTGTGTTCCTCCTCTGGGCAGGGAGTGTAATGGTTATTGGTGGGAGCTTTGCTATATTGGTGGACAGAAGTGTGTTCCTCCACTAGGCAGGGTGTGTAATGGTTATTGGTGGGGGCTTTGCTATATTGGTGGACAGAAGTGTGTTCCTCCTCTGGGCAGGGAGTGTAATGGTTATTGGTGGGGGCTTTGCTATATTTGTGGACAGAAGTGTGTTCGTCCTCTAGGTAGGCAGTGTAATGGTTATTGGTGGGGGCTTTGCTATATTGGTGGACTGAAGTGTGTTCCTCCACTGGGCAGGGAGTGTAATGGTTATTGGTGGGGGCTTTGCTATATTGGTGGACAGAAGTGTGTTCCTCCACTAGGCAGGGTGTGTAATGGTTATTGGTGGGGGCTTTGCTATATTGGTGGACAGAAGTGTGTTCCTCCTCTAGGTAGGCAGTGTAATGGTTATTGGTGGGGGCTTTGCTATATTGGTGGACTGAAGTGTGTTCCTCCACTAGGCAGGGTGTGTAATGGTTATTGGTGGGGGCTTTGCTATATTGGTGGACAGAAGTGTGTTCCTCCTCTGGGCAGGGAGTGTAATGGTTATTTTTGGGGGCTTTGCTATATTGGTGGACAGAAGTGTGTTCCTCCTCTAGGCAGGGAGTGTAATGGTTATTGGTGGGGGCTTTGCTATATTGGTGGACAGAAGTGTGTTCGTCCTCTAGGTAGGCAGTGTAATGGTTATTGGTGGGGGCTTTGCTATATTGGTGGACTGAAGTGTGTTCCTCCACTGGGCAGGCAGTGTAATGGTTATTTTAAACTTGCCCACCAGTTCGACGTAACCAATGCAAGATTATAGAAGAATATTTCTATCTCTGGCCAAGTTTTGATACATTTATCTGATGTTTTATATGCATTCAAAGGCTGAAAATATTCCCAACATTTTGGTGTTATTTAAAGTTTTGAGAATAATTTCATTATCTAACAGTGCCGATTGTACAGGTGATTATTCTGCTGGAGCGGGGCCAGCGGCCAGCTACAGTTCACGCAGTGGCGTAACCATGAGGGGGTTAGAGGGGGTTAGAGGGGGTTAGACCCCCCCCCCCCCCCCATTGGAAAAACGGCAGGTTGTGATTTGTGTCTGTGGGGATGTACTGTTGTCGCCTTTTGGCCCGGGTCCTCATTTGTGGCTACACACGTTTTCATGACAACTTATAACCACAGTCTACCTACAGATCGCGAAGCTTGGCTCACATGTTTCTACAGCTAGACAATAATGCTCTCATGCAGCCAGCAAGAATGAGCCGACTGCGCTATGTTGGTGTATGTTATTGTTGCTGGATTTACTGTATGTGAGCATTGTGAAAAGGCTATATCTTTAATTTAACATGTTCTTTGCAAGAGGAGATGTGCAGTTCAATAAACAGATCTAACATTAGAAGAAATATTTCAGTGTTACTAAGTAACCTATATGATCGCTTTTCAGTATGTCAGCACGAGTGTACGGTACTCAATTAGATTAGGTGGACAGTGACAATTTATCTCCTAATGCCTGAAATGAAAAATACATGAATCGTTTATACACTTAATAAAACACTTCTCACATAAGGGGGGGGGGGGATGAGAAGCGTTTTATTAAATGTATAAATTATTATTGTATTATGAATTACACAGGGAAATCAATTGTTACTCCTCGTCCAATCTAATTGGGTGTATTCGTGTTGACCGACTGTTCAAATAGCAAGACGACACCCGAGTTTCGAAAGGACCCTAGAAGGTAAGATTTATCTATGGATTTTAGGCTAGTATTATAAAGCTTTTCAAGGGGAGCGTGATGATGCAGTGGCATAGCTGCTCGTCAATCACCAGGACGGCCAGAGTTCCAATCCCGGTGACAGTGGGGTGGAATATTCACCTGATAATTTACGTGGCGTCAGGAAGGGCATCTGGCCTTAAGTCCCCGGCCAAAACCAAAATAAGCCTGATTGGTTCTGGCAGCCACCATTAATTGGGATATGCAGTAGAAAGTATTATAAAGCTTTTCAATCAAACAACGGAACTAGGTCTTTAACTGGTTATAAATCAATAATAATGTTATTGGTTTTAGGTCCCTTTTAATTACTGTGGATTTAAGAGACACCGGGGTGCCGGAATTTTGCCCTGAGGGGGATCTTTAACGTGCCAGTAAATCTACAGACACGGTTCCCTCGCATTTATGCACCCTTAGATGCCAGCTGACTGCCTCAGGATTAGATCCTGCAACCTTGGGCACAGCAGGGAGAACGTTACCGCTGAGTCACGGAGCCAGTCGTTTATAAATCAGTAGCATGTCTCGGAAGGATATCTAAGCATGGCTCTGGTGGCGTAGTCGGTAGCATGCTGAACTGCTATGCCAAGTTCGCGGGTTCAAACCCAGTCGAAGTCGTCGGGCCCATGTCATAGATTTATGGCACGTAAAGGAACTTACAACTACAATTGGCAGTGTGTAGCCAAAATGTGTAGGCTATTGGGTTAGACACGCTCTATCAAGTTCAAACGTACGCCGTTGGGTCTCAGTGACAGTGGCGTCTGGTAGCTAAAATTGGAACTACTTGACATTGAAATTGGTGAACCTACTGGCGTTCATGTGAAATGCCCTGCTATGGCCATTGGCTGAAAATCAAATATAATATCTATGCATTTTGAAAATCAAGCATACGGTAGGCTAAGTAAACGTAAAAGATGTCATCTTAAACGCGTGCCGACGTTTCAATTTTCAGATGTAGAAAATGGCTTTTTAATAGTCAGAGAGCTGATTTAATGAATAAATATTTTGTACAATAATATAAACTTATTCTCGAATCCTTTGGAAGCAAGCCAATTTATGTCGCCAGGATAATGCTCACAAACTTAGATGTAAATTATGTAATACCTGGTCTCCCACATGGCTGCTGTGAAGGTACGGTACACAATTGTTATTGCCGATATTTTGTAAAATTGGCATTGTATTATTTTTTCAAATTCAGGAATGAAAGGTTTCAAACCTACAGAAAAAATACGAAGTACCTACAATTGAGCCATTTAAGACCTTAATACCTTTTTATACTTTTCGTTTCACAAATCACACTGGTATTTTTACTAATTAACTATAATGTTAAAGGAATAACTAGCTTTTGATATGGTTAAGAATTTGATATTTTATTATACCCATACTATCAACCCGCCCTGGCTTCACTTGGTATCTTAAAGTGGTCACTCAGCGTAAGCTTAAATGGCTCACGGACAGTATGCCTCGGACGCAATTCAGAAAAGCCGAGGTGAACAGCGAAACTCCAAACAGTTATAGTCTACTCTTCTTTGAAGTCTTAACTCGTCACGAATCGACAGTTAATGCTGGCCGAAGCTGGGGTGATGGGCTCGCTCGCTAGCTCGCTAACTCGCTCCGAAACTATAAATTTAAATTTCCACTGAATGGAGATTGTTTGAAGAAATTAACACGTAAAATCACTTGGCGATGTATTGAAAATAAGGATATGCTGTCGCGGACTTCCTTGTAGAACTTTCCATGCTGACCAATTCTTACACTCATAGTATATGGATATTTGTAATGGTTTAGCCAGCGTACGCTTGAAAGGCGCTTGGGCGGCAGGTTTTCCTTCGACACTGCTCGGCTTCCTTTGGTCATAAATGAATGTTGTCCTACAGAAACCTTCCTCGAGAAATTCTTTACTGAATGGTGAAAACCGCATCAAAATCCATTCAGTGGATTTAGAGATTACCCGTTACATCCTGGAACCATGGACTTGGTTTTATGTAGAGATGCCAACGACTATCATTAAAACAAATACATGAATTTATAACTAGTATGGACTGTGAATTCTACGT
Source organism: Meconema thalassinum (assembly GCA_946902985.2). Lineage (NCBI taxonomy): Eukaryota > Metazoa > Arthropoda > Insecta > Orthoptera > Tettigoniidae > Meconema > Meconema thalassinum. The sequence goes on from OX336395.1 coordinate 47,227,616, forward strand.
AAGAATCATTAAATACGTCATACAACTGTACCTAGGGATACTCATAGAGGACTGAACTAATAAAAACAAAGCATTCTTTTTATGTTTCTATGAATTAAAAGTGTACAGTATATCAACATTGTGGCTTTTTTCTGTAGTAGTTGGTGATTTAATGTGACTTAAGTTTACAATGGACATAATCACTCGGGTAAGTTAACATTCAAAAAACCCTTGCAATAGTGAAATCATCTGTTCCGCAAATAACCTGCTCAAGGCAGTACCCAGCTTGCTGGCCGCCACGAGCGCTAGTGTCGCTTCACTCACAAGAGGATGCAATATCGTAGCGCAGCGAGCTTCGCGACTGTGTATTTTAGACTGTGGTAATACAACTCCGTCCTTCCAGGGTTGCCAATCTAACTTTTCCCTCGCGAAATAACTTATAGCTTATTTCAAACTGAGGCTAGCGCCAAATAATTTTGAATCCCACACAGCGGGACAATATTAGCCTTTTTTTTCTTTTCTTGTCGGGAGAGAGGTTATATGTAAATTAATCTAGTTTTTATTAAAAATAACGCGATTAAATAAAGAATTAGAACATTCTATGGGTACATTAACACTTATTTTTGGATCATTATTAACATCTTGAGCATGAGATAAGCGTCAGCCGATTTGATTCATATTAAGTAAATATATATGTCCAGCAATTCCCCGAATAACTATTATCTCCCAGTTACGAATGAGTGAAATTTGTCGCCTGAGTACTGAAAGCAATTAAACCTCTTTCCGGCTGCATGTAGCATTTGTAAGGACCTAGGTAGGTGACAAAAATCTTCGAAAATGATAGTTTAGGCTTTCAGGGCTAATTGCAATATAAAGCACAGGATCTTGTTGGAAAAACTGAATAAACATGAAAATAGTACCGGTATTGAATTACTCATAAATCAGCATGATACATCATGAGAGGACATGCGCACTTTTGCTGGGACCTCTGTAAATAATTTCTCTTGTTGAGAGATACGCAGTCTTCATGTTGGTAGCACAGATATATTTGAGTTTATTTTGTTCCTGTCAGGGGAACAGGAATGTTCTAGATTTACCATTGAGGTGAGACATTTTAGTCAAAAATTAACATAATTTTTTAAGAACTGATTTGCTTTTGCTTTTGAACATATTACACGAACATTTGGGGATCAAATTACATGAAACGTTTCATAGAGAAATGGAAATACTTGTAGATTTGTTGATAAATCAATTGAGGGGCTTGAGACACTTTGCTCATCAGCCCCATGTAGTTGGGAGTGTGTTGAAGCTGTCTGGCAACCTGTATTCCTGTGATGATTGCAGTTGTGTGTGTAAATGTATCTGGGACAGGGATGGAGTAGACGCTCCGGGATTTGAGCCAGGTAATATCCCGGCAATTTCCTGTAGGGAGTGTGTCAAAACCCGGGCAAAAACACACTCAGGATAATCGCTGTCAGCACCGGGATTCGAACCTACGATATCCGTACTTACCACAGCTGCCCTCGCGGCCATGGTGCACGTGCTTGAGTACCTATATCCCCCCCATTGGCCGATCCTGGCTAGGCTACTGAGTTCACGCCACGAATTTTGGCCGGTGATCCCCGGTTTTACAGTCTTACAGAGGACAGGTGGCGAACCTCAGGCAAGTGCAATTGATATGTGAGTTGCTTTCCGCACAACTGAAAACTCACGTATCAATTACACATGTCTGAGGCTCACCGACTGTCCTTTGTTCCACTGTGAAACCGGGACTGACCGGCCAAAAACCGTGGCATGAAGTGTACCAGGCGCGTGAACGCCTTCCGCCAGTTTACCGAACTCGTTCCGCCGATTGCGCGGAGGAAGAAACCGTAAGATAATACATTGCAATAAATTCTCCAGCAAATCATGATTATAGAACTTACATTTTCACAGATGAAGCTCAAAATGTTCTCCTTCAGCTGACAGACAGGCGTTGTACCGTGTAAATAAATTAGCGTTTATGCGTTGTAATTCCCTTCGATCGTGAGAGATATCTGCTGCTCTCCAGCTCCACTGGAATACGGGTAATTGATCTGTACACCCTCAATTAAACATCAAACGGGCTTAGGACCGTGCATCGATTTTTTCAGTAAACACGCGGGGTGCTATTAGGAGTAGCTACATAATGAAACGATGTAACATCCAAAGATTTAAAATTCAAGTGTTGAGGAATTTTGGCTATTGTCATTCGTCAGCCGAGAATCTAGGCTTTATTTTTATATTGTGCATTTCGTTTGAGCGCAGCCAATTAGTCCGGCCACCTGGAGTGGAAAGCGACGACAGATACAGACCAGTAGGTGTGCTTGCTGCAACATCTGCGAACAGCTGGGAAAGGTCAGTTGTTATCTAGCCACACACAAGTATGGCTGCGATGTTACGGTTTCTAACTCCGCGCAATATGCGACCCGAGTTCAGTTGGCTGGCGGTGGCCTCACTCCAGCAAAAGATCACCCTGTATGTTTTCGATATATTAAGGACCAGGACGAACACATTCCAATTCTCGACAGCTGCTACTGTATCAGTTTTTTTTTTGCTTAGTGACCAATGGCCAGTTTCTACATAGTTAATGTTCGCTAACACCTAGACTCCCTAAACCAAAAATAGTGTATATAAAATATTACTAGGATGTACTCCTGTAATTCAACAGAGGATTTGCGCACAAAATGTATGGAGTTTGTATTTTTTTTTGCTATCGCTACGAAATAGCATCTTAGTTGGAAACATATTTCCCGTTTGATTTATGGCATGTTGTAATAGCCTACGACTATAGAACAGAAGGTCTAGTGTAGTCTTCCCTGGAACTGGGTAAGTGATCAATAATATTTAATAAAACCCCCAAGAAATACTGTGATTTCTCATTAAGCTGCCAGTGTTTCACCTTAGTGTCCCATCTCACCAAGTGTTCTGGCACATCTCACCACGACACTGACCAGTAGACTATATAATTAACTAGTCATAGATCACTTTGATTTTAATATCACAATTCTGCAAACTGACCCTCTTTGCTCTTTACGATAAAATGATTCAACTAATCATTCGAGAGAATTCCTGCTTTTGCTCTTGAATGTAAAGGATACTGTTAGAGAAATTTTAAATCTTCAGAAATGCCACCAAAGACAACAGTTCATCAAAAACACCAAAATAATAACATTACCTCTGGTTTTAAAAACAAAACTCTTGAAGTGCAATAATGCTCACTGAAAAAGGAGAGTCATAATATCTTTTAGCCACCTGCCTAGAATCTGTTATATATTTAGGTACCGGTAATTCATAATTTTATTGTGATGTTACTGTATGATAGCTTAGTGTTCTAGATGCTTGTTCCTCACCTAGGCTAACCAGGTTCAATTCCTGATTACCCTGGATGGGTTCTGCAAAATGTCAGTAAATATACAGACCCAGGCCTCCTGCATGCCAGGATCCAATCCCGCAACTTGCATATAGTAGACAAGGGCCTTAAGATGGGTCAGGTATTTGATGCAGTCAGTGGCTTGATGCTTTTCTTCTCGGATCGCACTACATGTAGCAGTGGTTTCAGGATTAGACAGATGGCTGACTGAATACTTTCCTATGCTGTTACAAGGCCCTTGGGCCAATATTTCAGAATACTAATTGTTTAAGAAATTACCAATTTAGCCTATTTTCATTTATGAAACAAGTTTCGTGAAGAACTTAATATCCTACTTATATTAATTGCCTTCATTAACATACATATTGTCAGTTTGATTGCTGTAATTGATTCATAGACAGTGTGTCCCAATCATGCGATTGAATTTTTGAATAATACACCTACACAATAATATTCATGTAATAGAATAGAACATAATACTAAGGCCTATATATAGTGATCATCCGAAATATTTAGATAAAACTGAAATATTAACATTTAACATAAGTAGGATATATGAAAATAGGCTCTATAATTCTTCACGGAACTACTTGTTGACTTAATATTCTTCAGATCTGACCGATTCAATTATTAGATACGACAAAGGCAGCTAAGTCACAAGTCTGGTGTGTTGTTCAAGTGCAATGCGAGCTTTCAATTCGCCCTAGAAAAGGAAGCTTTTATATCTATTTGAAATCGTGCAGAATGCATTGACATTCTGGCATGGTAAGTTGCATCCTTCTCCCAACTTCCGATTAACTGCATTCTGACATGCTCCTAGCACCAAAGATGGCAAATCTGTGCAAATGAAGTACAGCCCTTAGGGTGAGCGATGCATTGAGACACTGACTGACTCGTATACACACGGGAGTTTTTCTATTAACGCCATTGTCCTAGAACAATGTAACCAAACAGGTTTTGTAAAAGTATTTTTTCAAAAGGAATGGAGTAACTTACATCCATCATTAGACAGCTTCTAACAATAGATATCTCCACCCCTCAACACAGAAAACTATTCTAGTGTTTTGTTTAAAAGAAATCGTTCTACAGTAGTAAACCGTAGTGGGACAGTCATGCTGCATTCTTGGAACATTCGTATTCATATAATAATAATAATGTTATTGTTTTAACGTCCCTTCCAACTACTGCAGTTATTAGAGACGCCAGGGTACCAGAATATTACCCCGAAGGGGAATCTTCCACATCTCAGTAAATCAGTAACAACACTCCTTCTCGTTCCTGCGTCTTCAAATACCAACTGACTGAGCTAGGATTCGATCTTGCAACCTTGGGCACAGCAGACACCACGCAGCCAGACATCATCCTAAATTCGGCAGCAGCACATCCTGCTGTATAAGAACAGGCAGGCTTATTGTGCAAAATTATGATGTACCACATGCAGTTAAGTCTATAATGTTTAAATTTTTATAGTTCATAAATACTTTCAGGAATAAAAGGTTGAAACACATTAAATTAATATAAACTGTTCAGATGTGATTTTGAAATTGAATGTTATTTCTTTTAGGTACACCGTTTAACATCATATTACATATTTTTGGTTTTCTTTTTATGTATATTGCAGAAATTCTGAAATGGAGGTCTCCCAGTTCTTCAGTCTTAGTGTAGATCCTATCCTGGAGGCAGATGACACCGACAGGGTTGCTGGATGGAAGGGAGGGAATGTATGTTGTCAAGGAGTTGAAAGTATAATGGGGCTTAATATAAGCTTCCTTGACAAATTTTACATTGCGCTCCTCACCTGCCAATGTAAAGACGGTGATCAGCTTCAATTAGGCCATTAAAAAAAAATATACAGTTACAACATAAGGAGTAATTGTTATACCGGATCATACCCCTCCGATACCAATCAAGGCGCGGCAAGCTCTTGCACTGACACCCGCTCGCTGGTCGGAAAAAAATTGCGAAACATCTCCCCGCTACCTGGCGTCAACATACAGTAGTTTCATAGCAAGTTCTAGTGAAAATAATTTACAAACGGCCTGAGACCGTGTGGCTTATATTGGTGATAACTTCTAGGAGCATGAGTTGGTAATATATCCAACAATGGATAGAACGCACCGTGGAAGCTTTGAGCTAGCTCCTACCCTTGTTTCGACTCTGGTATTGCATTCCAATCTTCTGACTGGGAGGATGTAATTCGTATTTTCAACTTTGTTATTCTGCAATTTCTACAACGTCATTCTGCATATATCACCATATCATGATGGGTTCATGGATTTATAAAGACGCTGGAACTTAATCTCCTCAAGATGTGCGAACGAGGGTGATAAGTCGCTGCACGACTTATTAGGTGCTTTCATGAACCCCAGACCTTGTAAAACTGACGTCTCAACCGAGTCTGCTTGAATATTGTGCAGACGCACTGTCGGGAGAGTTTCTTTGTGAATTTCGATTTAAAGCATATAAGTGTGAGTTACATTTAATAATATCGCTAATACTATACCGCAACGACGTACCGTCCGTATGGGGTGCGAAAGAAGCACGTCGAAACTGTGAAGACGTGCTCTATGTCAAGCACATTGCAATTTGAGGGACCGCATGGTAGGATTTCTTAAGCGTGGTTAAGCCACGAGTTGCCAGCAATATATTAGGGGAACTGTGTGAGTATCCTAAAACAATTTGTTAAAATGTTTGACTGAAACTGCGCAGGAACTATTTTTATGAAATTGTATTTGTGCGTGAATGCAACGATTTGCAACGATATTGATCGCAGTAATGGCGTCAGCGAGTTCATCACCACCCATGTGTTCGTTACAGCCAATGACAGACAAGGAGCCAATTTAATACAATAGTGCAGAGCCAGTGCTTGGTTAAATTTCAGTACAAGTTATGGAAAGTTCTGTGTCACGATTATTCTACGAGGCGCCAATATGAAATGTTTTAATCACCACGTGGACGAGATTTTTATCAGATTTAACATTACGTCCAGGATGGAGTATATTACCCTGTGAGGGGGATGCTTGTAGCAGATATCCAATGATGAGGAGGAAGAAGACAGTACACCAACTATCAAGGGTCACAGAATATTGTATTGCCCTGGAGGGTTGATAGCTCGAGTTAGGGTGGTTTTGTCTAAATGACGATGTGCTTGTCTGCAGGGCAATGACTAGAGTGTAGTGAAGAGAGTGAGAATGGAGCAAGCAATCGGCAGGCGGCCCGTGCTTACTGAGCTAATGCTTACTCATGTTTACAAGGTTAAATACCATACAAGTAAGACAGCAAGCGTGGCACAGCTCAGCAGAGCTTGCTGGCAGAGGGCCAGAGTTCAGGGGGTTCAAGAAATACAACAAGGCGGTTTAAGAGAGTGAGAATGGTTTTAATTACTATAAGTGTGAAAACGTGTGCATAGAATGAATGTGATCAATACAAGTATTAGGATAGGAAAAGATAGGATTCACTATGGTTAACCTTTTGAGTACACTCACCGGACTGCAGAGCGGTCGAACGGGCCTAGGACAGCAACTCAGCTTATGAAAGACGATCAGTTCCAGGTGTGGCTTGTATTTAAGTGACTTGTCCATGTTTGTGTAATTTAGTCAGCAGATTCCTGTGCTACATAGCAGGAAGCTACCTGTTTAGACTTATGTTTTAAGAGTTACCACATATGTGTTTGGTTGGCCTTCCTGGCCGAGTGTACTTTCGATGGCTAGATGTTTGCTGTTGTTGGTTTCTCTAGGGGTTGTGGCGTAAAAATGGGGAGAAGGGTGACGAAAGGGGACGATAGAGGTTGGCCTTACCCTGTGGGAACCCCAAGGTATAACAATATCAATATATCACACACGGGTTTCAACACAATCAAGGAACACTATCCATATTCCCAGATTATAAACAAGCATTCGACAGAGTCATACACAACACACTTATACACAAACTGATCACTTTAACATTCCTCCCTCACACATCAAACTCATAAAACACTACCTCACATTCTACGTTAACATATTGAAGACCATCTCCACACCCCTAAATATATCAGCAGGGCAGTATATCAGGGCCAATCCTGTTCCTGCCGACATAAATGACATACCAAGATCACAAAACCAAAACAGCAATATTCGCAGACGACACAGCAATCATGGCCAAATCCAGGAACCCAATTATAGCTAAACGACACCTACAAGCACACGTCACACAACTTGAACCCTGGCTCACCCGAAACCAAATACAAGTAATATTTTCTGAGGGAAAGTATTGCTACAATAGTGAATACACTCCCTCGTTCTCTAAATTTTACGTAATGGTGCACGATCAGGCTCAATTTCCTGGCAGATCCCTTTTGCAAAAACAGCAAATGTGTAGGAGGGCCATTGACAACTGGCTGATATGGACCTGAATGGCATGTGGAAAGAGGTTACTAATGAATGGTGGAAGTAGCTTCGCCCCCGCGAATGACGAATATGAGATAAGAATTAACTCGTGTGCCTGTCAGATCAGATGCACCCACCGGAAGGTTAGGCAGGTAGGTAATGAAATGAAAAATGTTACTGGTACTGTGCCCGAATTTACCAGTGATGTGAGAGCCAGAATCCTCAAGATGACAATGGATCGATGTAAACAGCAGAACCCCGACTGAAAATACTTACCGTCACAGCTAGCATATCACACTCTGAAAACTAGGAACATATAAGGGTGAATCTATAAATAAATTAATATTGTGGTCTGTCCTCCCAGGGACCATAAGCACCTAATCAGAAAGGAGAGCTAGAGAACTCTATAATCTCGGATCACATAGGAAAATGGAGTAGGTAAATAGGCATTGCTTCAATATCTTGACCATAATATTTACATTTAACTCCCAGTACGATAAATCATAACGGCAAATTCTTAAAAAACATTGCAAGCATTCGTAAACACGTGCCCGCATTTATTAACTAAACTCCACCCATCTGTCTCTACAGATTGCTTGTAACAACACAGATAAGTAACAAACGTTATGACTTAGTCCTACTCCAAAATGTCAATAGACATTTTATCTATGCCTATATAGGCGAAACAAACTAACGTAATCTGGCATTAACCTGCTAAGGCCAGGTGTTCAGGATCGACGGTAATAAAAATGCAAATTAAATGAATCGATGAAAATGACTCTAATAACGATGGCCTGTCGACATTACAACCGCAATTTTGAACTCTATACATGCTTGGATCCTGAAACCTGTCATCATCTCCAATTGAACCAATAAATCTGAATATTAATTAAATAAACAATGAAAATATAATATCTACTATGTACAATCATAAACATGTTCTACCAAAAAGGTTATCGCTTAAATGCCATTATTAAGGTGTTATGAAATGACTCAATAATATTTAATAACCTTCCACTAACATTGTTGTCAAAATCATGTGTTTTACTGTTAAAATAAGGGTCAATAGTCCAGACTAAGGTAATATTTACTCCTTACTAGTCTCAACTCCGTTAATAAATATACTAATATACAATAAAGCTTTCATAAGATACCAAGAACCTCGCTTATGACACATACTATACTCACTACGGTACCGCACAGCTGACCACTCAGGCCTACCAAAAGAGGCGCGATCAAATTACATTCTTCAACCAACATCTCGTTTCAATACTTCCTGCGTATACAGCTTCTGTTTCAAACTACATCACCATACTAGTAGCCTCCCTTAATACGAAGTAATATCATTTCTACATTTCTTTGATTCAACAAGCGGAACTTTCCACAGACATCGTCAGCCCGTTCAAGCCGAACATCGCTGCATTGCCATATTTCTCCTGGCCTATAATACTCCATTAATACATCATGGGAGTTATCCATCATGAAACAATGTTACACCAATACATAGGACAAGGCATCAGCCCTCGCCTCCATGAACTGACCAAAGTCAAGTTTCATGTTCGTCCTAATACCCCCTCTCAATAATATCAGCTGGCTTCCTACTGACAGGGGCAAAAAATCAAAACTCTCAACACCGTACCGTTTTACACCCATAATAGAAAATGGAAGGACTGAACCTAATTGCTACCATACCAGAGGTATCTACTTTGAAATGTCACCGATATGTTGAACTCGGAAATAAGACAAGTATTCCAAATAACATGCATCTAATTTAAAAATTCAATTACAAACACAAACTAAATATTTATAAAATAACATGCACATAAATAAAATATACTACTCAAACCCGACCCACTAATATCATGGCAGCTAGAGATTCTCTACTTACCGAACAGCTGATCATTACAGTCGTTGACTTTAATAATGTCTCCATGACAGGTATACAAGGATAAATAAAATCTTTATAACGTTGCAAGAAATAAATAAATAAGTAAATTCAGATCTATATGAGATATGCTTCCGTAGTTTAAAGTGGGTTAAATAACATCAAAACAAATACGTAGGTAAACTTTAATCTGCATACCAACTGGAGTTGCCAACATCTTCGGACAGATTCACGAAGTGGCACGTAAGAATAAAATCAGGGACCTGTCCACACTCAAAGAGATGTTCAAAACATGTTACTTACTTTACCGTCATCACCATACTTACTCCTTGATCGGCAACTAAAACTTGCCCTTTCATTTCCACAACACAAAACATATATTCCGTAAAATAGACCGACGCAACCAATAATCTCCAAGATTATCAAAGGATTATCATACTTAGTCCAAACACCATCCAGTACACATGCAGTAACCTTAACCTATGAGAACAGTTCCCGTCTACTGATGCCATTCACAAAACTAAGTTATTTAATAACCGAATCCAAATTTACTCGCCGTCAAACATTTATACAGAAGATCACGTAGATGGTTAAGTGGACTATGGGGGCACTGGTTAGAGAGCACCAAGGCTCTCCAATCCCCTTAATTTCTCAAAATATGTGGAGCTACATCTTGTCACCTCCAATTTCGTTTCACAAAATCCTACAACTATTAGTTTTAAACAGAGGTTGCCATCCCAATAGATTGGACAAAAGAAGCACTAAGTGCGTGACAACAGAAGGAGTAGCGCGTTACCGCGCTCTGGCGAAGCGACCAAGCAGTTATGTTCTCGCACTCACTGTACAGAGCTACACTCTGTCGGCCGCGAGGTCAACTATTTGCCACTAATACGGAAGTATAGTCAAGACAGGTTACAATTTTCCATTTCGGGCCCAGATGTAGTGAAATATCGGCTCACCTACGTCGCTCTCAGGTTCCAAATAAATAACCGGTATCGTTACAATAAATTATAATACAATAGCTTCTGTACTAAAGCACGATGTAAAGAATAGCTATAACAAGCTTCCATCCTTATATCCCAAAATATTTGCTTTAATAACATCAAAATATATTATTCCTCCACTAGGAATAATTCCTGTTCATCAGTCTCAACTCCATGAAAACGTAATACTGACTATCTTAGTCTCCAATAACTATCGACAAGGATAAGGATTCTTTAAAGAATATCAACAGCTGATTTGAAACTCACATCTGAAAATCCAACTATATGGAATCGAAACTCGACTTCAAAGTTGAAAATAACATCCAATATAAATATTAAATATCCGAGAATACTCAAATCCGATTAAAAATAAAATAATATTAACAAAGTCAAACTCAAAATCATAATCCTGGGATTATATGAAAATCCTAAATACTAAAATGCGATTATCCAAAATCCTTAAATCCATCGAATGAAAATAAATTCGATGTTCAGTAAAATCTGAAATAGAAAAACTCCTAAACAAGAAAATCCTTAAAATCCTTAAATAGGATTCAATCCCATCTTCATGACAATGTCATCCTTGAAAATCCTTAATCCTTGGCGTATAATCAATCTTACGGAGTGTTGTTGTCAAAATCGATGTTATCTGTAGTCGTGAAAATCCTTCCATGAATCGAAAACGTGAAAAATAAATCATCAACTAAAATTTCTAATGATCCGACAATCCATAAATAAGAACTGGCATAATTCATTATCAAGTCAAATCGACATTCAAGATAATACTGAAAGAGTAGATATCCAATCCCAATAAGCATTAACTTCGAAGTTCTAATGCAATTTCCAATTGACTTTCCAAATATATGGTAATACAGAGAAGATTCACAATGACAATTGGTCCTACAGGCATGCTCCAAACATCAAGCAACTACTGAACTGATAATATAAATGAACTTTCCATCTTACTTTGTGTAGGCTTCATGTTGATTCAACGGAGCACTTAGCTTGTAACACCACGCTATGAAGAATGAACTACGGACTCCCGTTCGGGTCCGGCTCTGCTGTCTCGAACAAGATCCCCTCATCAAGCGCTGGTCGTCTGTAAATCAGCCCCTATTGAAGGTTCACCCGGCCGCACCTCTCGGCTCCCGCAAGACCTCGTTCGCCTCCCTGGGTCCCGCTGGATCGAGTCCCGACATCTTCTTGGCTCTTGAGAGTCTCCTCGTTCCACTCTTCTGATCTTGGCCCATCGACGTTCTGGTTGTGTGGTTGATTCCGTTCATATTATTGATATTCTATCATTCAGTTCGTGCAATTTATGTAGTCTTTCTTCCTTCTAAATTTTCATGGCCACATCGTGCCTCCGTTCTTAGTGTCTTGATATTGTTCAACCATGAACACTCCTGCAGCATAATTTAGACTACATTTCCGCTCGGCATATTTTGTACGCACTCATCTCACTCGTAGCTAAGTCACATGTCCCAATCATATACTGAAACCTTATTATACATGCTGTATAATATTGTTTCATGTTATTTTTATTCATCATATTTGGAAGACAAATTTGGTGCAGTTGACAATGCTAGTGGACCTGGATATGTTGCAAGTCATTCGGAGCGAAGAAGCAGTTGACGCAAGCGAGGTATTAATAGCCAGTTCCTGGAAGTAGGGTGCTTGAACTTTACGCGTGGCTTGGAGTCTTTGTTAGGACAGATCATGAGAGAGAAGGGAAACTCGGAAGGATGAGAGATGGAGATACTCTGTGACGTCAAGAAGGCGTGGCGAGGTGGTTACATGCAACGTGCGATGCTTGAAATTAGCGAATCACAGAGAGACGCCAGGCTGTGACGCGAAATTGTGCGTGGGTTGAGAAAGCACACGAACTGTGTTCTGATTAATTGGCCGATCGAATTGAGATCCGCTGGGCAGGAATGTGACCTGCATGAGAAATAATGAAGAATGATTCCTTATCCGAGCCGGTAGCTCATCTGCTTCGATTTATAATATTTGTATTGTCCCTCCACCGAATTTACGCAAGTTTTGTATAAATGTGTCCATGATGCCAGTTTGAAACACACTTTTTCGAAGTCTTTGAGGAGACGAAGTGCTGCCCGACTTGAAGTAATTAGCGACGAAGTAATGTCTGTTCGAGTCTCAGTGGAAGCTAAGTTGTGAAGTCTTGGGAACTTAAATATTTCGAGTTAGACCGTGGGTCTAATCTGTATTAACTTTGTAACTATTTTTCATACTGTAATTATGAAGAGTGCGTGTGTAAATGCGAGTGTAAATAGGATTATATGTAATTAGGGAAAGTCGACGGTATATATTGTAAGCGGATTGTGATTGAAGCTAGTAGCTCATATTACAATTTTAGCAGGATATTTAGCACATATTAGCATTTGAACATTTCATCTTTCAAGAAGGCCAAGATGTCGACGACGTGAACCAGCATTGGGATGGTGACCATGGAATCATCTGTCCAGATGGTTATGGAGGAGTAGAGAGGCCCTGTGGGACCATGTCATGTGACGTGAGCTGAATCGAGTTGCAGAAGGAATAAGTACCGAATTGAATTATTTCAATCATGTAGTTAGAATTTGGACTGGGAAATGTAAATAGCTTAATTTAGATTTTGTTCGCGTTTGTTTCGATTTTTTCTGTTGATAGGGTTTGTACCGACACTCATATTATAAATGTAGAATGTTGCGTGACTATTGTTTATTTTGATTGTGTAAATATTCGGTGTAATGTTAATCCAAGTGCCGCGAGCATTTGAGTGTAAAATTTGTTTCTTTTGCGAACATGATTTACGGGCCATGTGACAAGTGAGACTTTTATAGATCTGATATAAGAATAGAATGGAAGGAACCTTGATATTTTTGGTAGCCGTTTGGATTAAACAGGCGTAATTTTATTTCACTAAATCTTGTGTTTGCCTTTGCAATCTATTTGAAGGGAACCGTCTGTTCTCTAGTCCTGATAAGTAAATTAATTTTCTGTTTGATATTTTCTTCGGTGGAATCTAAGATCTGATGCGCTGCGTGTGGGTGAAATTTATGATGTATTTTATTTCAGGGATTGTCAAACCTGGTGGTGCGTGTGTGCTAATGTGTCATGTGTCAAAGCGTGTGATTTTCTGCGCGGAAGAATTTGCTATAACTTTCCTTGTCTGGTGCTGTTTTGGCGTCAGATGGTGTTCATTGTGAGACTCTGCTCGACTCCGACGAGTCTCATTGATTCCGTGGGAATTAATGGAACTGATTGGTATTTTGTGACACACATGATATTCCTTCGATTCTTGGCGCTATGCGATAGGCTAGCCTGGGATATTTATGACACACACATTATTTTACTGCGGTACAGTAAAGGATCTGCGTTCTTGGTGAATGCCTCAGCGCTGCATTGGGATATTTCTGTTTTCGCACTGGGTTGTTGACACTGGCCGGCGAGACATCCACCAGCCGAAGATCTAGATAAGACACGTTAATGAGTTGAGAGGCTGGGTTTCTCGTGACCTAGTTATTGAGTGTGCCTGTTAAGTTGAAGCTTTGATAAATTTAAAGGGATAGTTTCTCACCCACGGACGGTTATCTCATGTTTAGTTAAGAATGAATTCTTGTTTGTTGTATATAATTGCTACTGAGCAATGTGATTGTGTTTGATTTTTCATGTAATATTTGATTGGTTTGTCACCTGGTTGTGTGTCCTTGTAAGGTGACAACGGTCATCGGGTGATATCAGTTGAGTATAGTCACGCGCGTTCATACTTATTTTGATTTATGTGAAGTCCTGTTTAGGCAATTGATCGTGTCCTTGACACTTCATAATGATTCCGAGCGGGAATCTCAGTTTTAATTCGTAAGGCTAGCGAGTGTCAGGTATTTGTAAATATTTATTTAGTTGTAGTCGTGTTCCCAGTAACATGTCTACCTTCTCTTATACGGACCCCCAGCTTGTCGAGCTGTTGCCTATGGTCGCGGGTCGCGTATAAAAAGTACTTATTCTCTTTTCTGTGTCCTCGTCACATCGCCACACATCATTTGAAGTGATAACAGTACCAATGATGGCCTGAAAACTTGTATAATCTCGTCAGAGAGATTTTGCTTGATTTGTTAATTAATTAACTTGTGGGTGTAATTATGGGAGTTGTTGATTTGTTTATTGTTAATTTGATCTGAAATTAAATTCATATAGTTAAATCTTGGCTTAAATTCCTTTCTTTTGTAATATATTTACCTATGTTCCTTGTTATGATAAGAAGCAAATATTTTAACAGCAACGGTATGGACCGAAACACTTCCTTGAAAAGAGTCTCCTTACGCCTCTTTACAAGGGTGCAATACATTTCTATATCGTTTGCCATGTTCATAAGATTTCACTCAAAATGAATATCTACAATTCACACGTTTCTTCTGCATACAGTTTTCAACAATATATTTTTCAATGCACTGTTCCCTCAATATAACGCACTTGTGTTGACTTTAAATCTTTCTCAATTTGTCTTTCACATATCTCCACGACAAAATGGATGTCCTTTGTCCTTCACACGACAATCAGATTCGCGTAACATATCATTATATCACTTCAAACTTTCTCAAATCTTTTGAATTTCATATACTTTACTTGCGCGTGAACTTACTTGCATTTACCGCCATTATTCACTCGTTCCTTATCACTTTTCATCAATGCACAATGGGTCTCTGTCTTTCATGGATCACGCGCTCGACACGTCCATCCCCCTTGCAAGTCGTGATCAGAGTCACCTCAAAATGGCCACTTCTTCTACTCCTTCCCTCTAAATTCAGCGTGGCAAACACCTTTGCACGCGCGATCATGGCTTATATCGAATTACCATCGAACTGAAGCAAATCTTTACTTATTTTTTAACATGGTAATTCACCAAATTAATAATGCAATTTTTCCAGAGTCCCAAAAATGATAAAGCCAAAATATCATTTTGCTCAAATAAAATATAATTTTGGGAAATCTTCCATTGGCTATTTCCATCACGTGACCTCGGCCTAGCAACAAGACTTCTCCTATGGATACCATTTTTCGTATAGCGGGTAGTCTACCTTCCCAGGCGTCCAATCAGATAATCCTTATATCTGATCGCCGTACATCCAACCATCTATTTTCTCATTGGGCAACACCTTTTCTTCACCGTCTCTCGCTACTAAACTGGATTCATGACCACTTTCCAGGCCTTGTTAATTTTCAAAACTCTATGGTAAAATTTTGCATGGGTCTCACCATCATTATAAATCGAATTCCGGGGACAGTAACCCCTCTGGAAAAAATCCTGCGGGCGTCCATACTACAAATACCTAGGCATTACACTCGACAACAACCTCATTCTCAACAAACACCTGAAAGACATAATACAGACAGCAAAAGCAGCAGTAATATCACTATACCCCTCATACACCCTAAAGAGCTCCTAAACACCAAAAAAATAAAGCTCACATACACAGCACTCATTCATCCAGTCCTCACATACGCCTACTCTGCTATAGGCTTCCAACCAGCCAGCCACATACAAAGGCTTTAATACACACAAAGCTGGCTCATAAGGCTAGCAGTCAAACACACCACAAATGACACACCCATTCCAGAAAGACACAAAGAACTTAAAATTCCATTCCTCCTAGACTACCTCACGCAAACTTTTACAACAAAGCATACCTACACGAAAACTCACTCATCAGACAACCAGGCAGATACAACCCTGATCCACACCTTACACGAATACGCCGGACCAAGGTCATTCTCGTCATCAGAGAAATACTTGAAAACCCACCATATATCCCGGCAATAGCCAAGAAACATCCAACAAGGTCAACACCTCGCCCGATGACCACAACAAACACGAGCAAGCACTCACCGCATAAACAAACATTAAAACCACAATATGACACACGAACACTCCACACTTGACAGTAAAAGCGAACCACTAAACCAAGCAACACCAGATAAATTCATACCCTGGGATGATGACCACATATCTCCCAAACACGAAACAGCCACACAAGTCTTATCCTCCCCACTGAAACTCAAATACTGAATAACTCCCGACCACCTCCCTTCCCTCTGTCCCCACTCACCCCCATACCAAAACGCACATCGACAAACACGGTTCGGTGGCTAACGCAGAGTCTGGTCCTCACATGTCTTACCACTGACCACACCACAATAACAAAAGGGCCGTCTTTACTAATGCGGCAACCCCTAAAGGACTTAACGTAACAATACCACCTCGCTAACCATAGGGGATCCCGCAGGAGACTTCAAGGTACATCAGGTACACCAAACAGCTTCCACCACCACCTATATTGAGCATAAAGCCATGGCAAGGGACGAGCAACAGAGCTACTAATCTCACACACACCCAAGTACACACCTCACAAAAAACGACACATCATCCACCAAACTAACACTGAATCTCCGGCAGTGCAGGCTCGAATACAAAGGACCTGCACTGTCCAACACACGTCCAGCAATAAACATAAACACCTCTACAAACAGGGTAAAAGGAGTACCTGACCCTACACACACAGGTCCATCTTATGGATGACCTCCAGCCCGAGATTAGTAGTAGTCGCAAGGCCATACCAACACCAACTACAATATCTCAGACCGTAACATCAAAACAAAGATGGCGGTAATCGTAGGGGAGCAGTTATTGTCGCTGGCAGACATAGTACAAGGTGATAGTGGTAAATCCAAAGGCAGACTTTCGAATAATTGATTAAATTACACCAAAAATACAGACATAACTTAAGGATAAGACAAATATGTCGATTTTATATAAAATATAGAATACTTTTAAACGGCGGTACAAGGATGCAAAATAGGATTACTAAAGTATATATAAACCTTACTTTACCTGATTGTCTTGCTGCTGAGAATATATACATGCCAAACTATGGTACTGTCCCCGTTTACCTGGATAGTAGGCTGTCAGATATCCGCCCCCTTAATCGGATTGCCAATTATCAATCGCACCGGCATAGCTACATCAATGAAAATGGCACTGACAGATACTATCGAGATAAGAGCACAGAAGTTCACAGGAAATCATTGTGGAACACACCAAAAAGGACGGGGGTTCATACTTACCGTTACTTACCTCTTAATTATCTCGGGGTTTGAGTTGACAACAGGATCACTAAAGTCTGTTCACACAATAACCTCCACCATGACATTTAAAAATGAACCAAAACGAAGACGAGAACTTTGAACTGTACAAAAGCTTTATTTCAAATAAAGGGCATGATTTTGATAACACAACAAAATCAACGTGGCTATCCGAAGCCCAAGTCAATCTGACTACGTCCTCCTATAGGACTTGCAAAATTATTATACAACATGATATAAAACATATTAGCTCCCAAGAGCTCCAAATAACGTAATATTCATAACACTATTGGATTGGAAAAGGACGTCATGGTGTGACATATATAGAGCATTTGGTTTCCTTTTAATAAACATGAGAATGGTATTTATAGTCGCAAGGCCAGAGTGCGGACGACCTCACACTGATAACCAGATGTTGGCACAGCTGCGGGCTACCCTCCAGCCTGTTGCATACTGGTCAAATGCACTCCCTTCTCACATGCTATGTTACGTAAGAATACAGCTTGTTCTCTCAAGCTTTTAAATGTCTATAAGACAACTCACATTATTTACGCAAATCTTTCAAGTATTTTGCTCACATCCTATTGGATCATTATGTTAATTCCATAAACTTGTTAAGTTCAATCCAAATGTTTAATTAGCTCTTAAATGTTTATAACAAAATCACATAAATTATTTATAACAATTAGAAATTGTTTATAATATTTGTCAAAGACAATAAAAATATTATAAGCACGCCTTTCACATCACTCTCGTTTCACATTATTTTCAAAATATTTACAGCAATTATTTACAATATTAACATTTAAATTGTTTAAATTATTAATTTAAGAAATACATTAACCACAGGTTCATCCGGTTGATAATTTTCATAATCGTGTTTAATATAATCGACCAATGAAGGTTAGTTATACATGTTAATGTCACAATCTGGTTTAATAAAGGTTTTAATAATGATTTGTGACGGCAACCTTCATTCAAAATCTTATCTCAAATTCTTTCAAAACTCGTGTTAATTATAACAGTTATTCACTTGATTAATTTTCAACGAACTATGACAATCTTACTCCAGCGGAAAATCCTTCGCTAACAAGTTAATGCACCAACTGCATTAAAAATATGCCCAAAATCATCATATATTAATCTATATGGCATTAAACTTCCACATAACTTACAAAACTTCCACAAATAATTCTTTAACATTAATTCCTGTGGGAACTTCCTTCATATTCAAGGGCATTATACCTCAGCGACTTTCAACACGCGCTGCACTAACGATTATACATTCATAGTTCCACTTAAAAAATTTTATAATCATTAATTGTTTCAAAACTGTTTTTTATTTAACCTTCGTGGATTTCATTCATGAACCGAAATGAAGTCAAAACTTGCCAATCACAAACAAATTTAATAGTGAATACGCTTATATACGCCTGTCTGGTCTATCAAAATTTAAGATTAACATCTTAGAAGAAATTGTAGTATGAAAATACTATCATCAAATAAAGTGCGACTAAAATGCAAAGTAGTCGAATAGAATCCAATTAGACTGGGGAATGCAAACATCGTTATATAACTCTCTAATTGAGAAAAACTCCTAACAAAAGTTCTCGACTTTAATGCATTCAATAATTCATTATTAAAGTTAATCTTTCACAAAAGTGTCTATGATGCAATGTTCATTCATAACTGACGGTAAATGTCTGTGTTGCAATCAATACAAATAACGACTAGTATTTCCAAGATCGTCGACAACGTAAGAGATTTTAACGCTCTAAAATCATTTAAATGTTCTTCCTTCTTGATGATGACAGAAAATTGGTCAAAGTAATTAAACTGGGGTAGAATTACTTTAATAAAAAGACCCGCTGTCTGAATTTAAATCTGCCATAAAAATCATTAACTTACAGTCAAATCGTGACTACAAAAATATTAATTACTGAAAATTCTAAATATCAGTCTCAACTGATTCAAAATCGTTAACTATGCCCATGACATAACAATGTCTTAATAAATCGTCGAAAAAGGCAAAACTCAACAAGGTGTACTGAGAATAAGAATCTCAACAAGAAAATAGGGCAAAAAACATGAGGATAAAAATATGGGAAAAAAATGGTTGCTCAAACATCATTAATAAACTCAAATACAATAAACGTTCACGACTACCTTATCTGCCGATTGACGTTCCAGAGGAAAATTCCCCAAAGAAGACTGCTGATGGATCCATTTCACCAAGTTAAAGTTGAGCTCCATCCTCGAAATAGGAAATAGCACCCTTGGAAAATCGAACTGCTTCCTTCTCCGTGAATCGCTCTGCTCCTTGAAGACGAATAGACATCCTTCCGGCAATAATCTTCTTTGTGAGTCGGGACATCCCTGACCTCTCTTGAAAAATTCCCTGAAGTTCCAGTAGACAATCGTCATGAAGTTTTGTAGAAATTTCCGAAGAAATTATTCATATTCAGAGTATGAAATTGTTTCTATGGCTGTTCGATGGTATTCAGCCTTTAATTACGAAACATGGGTGTAGATGGTATTCACCGCATGTTCGCTTGTGTGGAATAGCAATTAGCGAAGTTCCATGTCGCTATCTTACTCCGTTGAAATATGTCCCAATTGCAATAAGCCCTTTAGCCTTCCATCTGCTCTTCGGTTGTAGTATTAGAAGAACAAACTGCCGTATTAAATTGCTCCATTATACTGTAGCGTTGTGTAACCAAGCAATCTGAAGTCTTTCTATTCCACTCGCAGCGTCAGCCGTTGCGTTGATTCTGGCTATACAAAAGTGCTTCTCTTGTGGCGAGATAATCACTTTTGTCAGTCGTATAAAACTGCTAATATCTTTTAAACTAATCGGTCGAAATTGTTCAGCTTTTCTCTATTACTTTATGAAGCACAGCACAATACAATTAGCTTATCGGTGACCGCTAACTGTTCGAAGCTAAACTTGTAGAAGCTTTCTAAGGTCCGTTTCAACTTCACCTAGTTTGACTTGGATCTCGTTAATATAGTGGCCTCGCCACGCGTTATAAAGACGATTCTTTTCACTGCTGTTCACTTCGACGTCTCACTATAATGAATGTATAAGAAAAGAACTTTCACAATTGTACTTCGATGATCTGAGAATGAGATCTGAGAATAATCGGAGAATGAAAGAGACTCCTCTCTTCTGCGCAAGCCCTTTTATTAACTTCACGAGGGGCGTTTCCATCCCTTCCAAAGCGAGATACTGCGTCATCGCTAAAAGTTCCAACTTCGTTAATATATGACGGATTTTCAAAATTCAAAAACTGAAAATAAATTTCACCAAAATTCCAAATCAATGCTTTTACTGCAAATGGATTTCCACAATTCTGCATTCCAAAAGTAATAAAAATACCATAGTTTCAGCAATCTCCGTCTTCCTTTAAACTATCGTTGATTGGTTCAAGCCTCCCCTCCAATAGCATAGTTTCTTCCTCAGCAGAATTCCTCGTTTCCTGCGACTGCGTCGTAAATCTTGGAACATTCTCGACTAAATGCTGACGTCACTGAGAATCTCAGCTCAAGTAGCTTGCTGGCATAACATTTACGTCATCCGTGCTTACGTCATGACTACCCACGTCATAACTATGACAACCATAACTCTCCTAATAATTTCAAATATAGCCACCGTGGTCTCTACATAATTCAATTACGGGGGCATTCTCCTCTCACCACGTTTTAAAAACAGTTGCAAATTGTTTTTCAACTCAGTGTTGCAAGTACTTCAACTCTCTTGAACACGAAATTGAATTATAACTGGCTTACTCTAGTATGATATTTCCTCTATGTTCCTTAATCATATATTTCTTCTACTCTGGGTTGTGTGTGGTTAATGTATTCTTTCCTCTCTAATTTCTCTTCTGACCAGTATTTCTATTTTCAAAGTTCTGCTGGCTCGTAGAAGGTCCAGGATCGATTACAACATCCTGCCTTTTCTTTTGATTGTCAGCTTCTTTATCCCTTAATTCTTTTATGTATTGCTGGCTTTCCTTCTCTCTTTGCTGATACTGATCGGGTGTCATAACCTGACCTTGAGTATTCTGGTTTCTATTTTGGTTTTGGTTATTCCTATTATAGTTACGGTTATACCCATTATTGTTGTAATATCTGCCTCTTCCATTGTAGTTTCCTCGGTTGTAGTTCCAACCTCTTCTCTGTTGATACGGTCGGTAACCTTGTGATCTGTAATTTCTAAACTGATTATTCCTGTGAGGACCTACATTGTCAGTTTTCTCCTGCTCTGGCTTGTCAGTTTGTTGGACTTGGTCCATATATACCGTATTGATTTCTTTAAACTCCTGCCTTTGACCTTTCTGGACTACGTTAGGCATTGGGCTTGTGTAGTCTAACCTTCTCAGTAATTCATCCATGCTGGATAAATCCCTGATGTTGGACGAAATTATAAGTCTCCTCACCTCAACTGGCAGCATACGAGAAATCGCATCAATTAGTTGCTCCGTGGACAATGGGGGTTGCAAAAATCTCAAGCGGGACAACTGACTCGTAAAGAAATCAGCGTACCTCGTTGGAAGAGTACCTGAGTATTTTCTTGAATACACCTCCGCTCTTAACGAATTCTGCGCTTCTATAGACCAAAATCGTTTGATTAATGCCTCTGCAAACTCGTCAAAGTTACTGAATGTGTATCTAAATGCGCGAAACCATTCAAGGGGTCCTCAAATCAGATATCTCTCTACTATCTTCATCTCTCTCTCTCTGGGAATGTGAGCTTCGATGAAATAATCTTTGAGATTCCTTACATACTCTATAGGTGTCAAACTATAAGTGTTACTGAATTTTTGTGGTTTGTCTTTGAAATTCCTGATGACCGTCACGTTCCTCGGATATGAATCCGGATAGTTTTTCCCACTATCTCGATAGTTCCACTCAGGTTCCATATTCCTCTCGTCATCCTCCTCTCTGAATCTGGATACACGTTCTTCAGGAGTCACGTCTCTCTCTTCTGGCTCTAGGTTATGTCTTCTAGCATAATTCCTATTCAATTCGCAAGCTAAGCCTTCTGTATCCTTGTCGGTGATTTCTGTTAAGACTTTCTTGATTATCTCTTCTTTATAGTCCTGCATTAAACTAGCCTCTCCTAACTTCAAATTTTTCAGTTTACTCGTCGTTTCATTTACGTCAGAGACAACTTTATGCATTTGTTCCTCTAATGTAGATTTTAAAGTTTGCATATCCTGATCTAGTTGTGTTCTATCGTCAACTTGTTTTTCGGATAGCGAATTTATCCTGACGCTTAAATCTTTCCTAATCTGTACTACTTCATTGTTAATTTCTATCTGCGTACTGGCAAGTTTTCTTTCAATCCTTTCCTGAATTTGGGTTACATGTTCCCCACTTGACTTATTCCACTCGTCTTTCCATACCGCTACGTTTGCTGTTAACATTTCTGCTATGTCTACTTCGATATCCTCTTTTAGTACTCTATTGTGGTCTAATACCTGGGTTCTCATGACCTCTACATCATACTTCAACTCTGCTAAAGACGTTGTTGTTCTAACTGATTCATCGACTAACCTAGTCGCTAATGCAGTTATATTACGCGTACAAAGAGTTTTTGAGTTTTCGATTTCTTCCCTGACTTTATTTACATCAGTTTGGACTTTAGTCATATCTACGAAAACTGTGTTGACCTCTACCTGAATCTTAGTTATGTCACTTTGCACCTCAGTTATATCCGCACGAATGTTATTAATGTCTACCTGAACATTGGATACATCAGTTCTAGCTTTTTGAATTTCTTTTTGGACTTCCTCGACCTTGTCTTGGACAGTCGCAACATCATTTTTGACAACAACAACTTCGGCTCTAGCACAAGAAATATCCCCTCGGACATTAGCTACATCTAGATTTAACATTGTAAGGTCTCTCTGTACCTTAGACACATCAAATTTAACATCATCAACATTTTTATGCACATTAGATACATCTGTGCGGATGTCAGTTACAGTATTTTCAATTCCTAGGGTATTAATCTGTAAACGCGACATATTATCCTCCAAATTAGCAGCACTAGTTTGGATAACCTTCAAACTTTCACCCATGCTAGCTTTCAAATTACTAGCATTCTCCTCCATTCGACTAGTATTCCTAGCTTCCATCTCCTTCATACTACTATTCAAATTAGCAGACATATTACTAGCATTCTCCTCCATCCTTGCATTCAAATTAGCAGACAAATTACTAACATTCTCCTCCATTCGACTATTATTCTCCTTCATGCTTTCATTCAGCATCTGCTTCATACTGCGATTCATGTTAGCAGACATCTCCTCTAACATTTTCTTCAAACTTTCATCTGCCATTACAATATTATTCAAAAATGGATTGCTGTAGGGACATACATCAAAAGAGCAAAATAACAACATTTGAGCAACACTTTTCACCATATATAATTTTGATAAATTTTCTGTCTTAAATCTAACTTATAACTACCTTATAATTAACCTTCGAAGATACTTCATGTTGAAACAAACTCAAGCACATGTTCAAATTTCTCTGGCTCATTTTAAAATATCCTAACACAAATAATTTACATTTACAATCCAAATAATTTAAATTTATCTTTAATATGACTAAAATGTCATAAGCCGGTCAAATAAAATAAGATTCCAGATTATAGGCGATTTTTCTAAGTTTCCTGCCCATTTAACCTTTCTCAAGTTGTATAAGATCTGATCTTTTCTGAGTGTAATTTTCCTAATACAATACAATATTTAATTCCTATATAATCACACTCTTAAATACTACAATTGGCCTAGACATCTAACAAAGAATCAACCTCTTTATTTGAGTCTAATCGAACCCTACGTTTTAGGTTTGCCACTCTTACTGGCGTTCAACCTGGTAATCCAGTTTTGTCGAATCGAGCCCCAACGTTTTAGGTGCGCCAATCTTTCTGGCGTTCAACCTGGTGATCCAGTTTTGTCGAACAGGCCCCACGTTTTAGGGTCGCCAATCTTTCTGTCCCCGTTTACCTGGATAGTAGGCTGTCAGATATCCGCCCCCTTAATCGGATTGCCAATTATCAATCGCACCGGCATAGCTACATCAATGAAAATGGCACTGACAGATACTATCGAGATAAGAGCACAGAAGTTCACAGGAAATCATTGTGGAACACACCAAAAAGGACGGGGGTTCATACTTACCGTTACTTACCTCTTAATTATCTCGGGGTTTGAGTTGACAACAGGATCACTAAAGTCTGTTCACACAATAACCTCCACCATGACATTTAAAAATGAACCAAAACGAAGACGAGAACTTTGAACTGTACAAAAGCTTTATTTCAAATAAAGGGCATGATTTTGATAACACAACAAAATCAACGTGGCTATCAGAAGCCCAAGTCAATCTGACTACGTCCTCCTATAGGACTTGCAAAATTATTATACAACATGATATAAAACATATTAGCTCCCAAGAGCTCCAAATAACGTAATATTCATAACACGAGGGGCCGATAACCTAGATGTTAGGCCCCTTAAAACAACAATTATCATCATCATCATATTCATAACACTATTGGATTGGAAAAGGACGTCAGGGTGTGACATATATAGAGCATTTGGTTTCCTTTTAATAAACATGAGAATGGTATTTATAGTCGCAAGGCCAGAGTGCGGACGACCTCACACTGATAACCAGATGTTGGCACAGCTGCGGGCTACCCTCCAGCCTGTTGCATACTGGTCAAATGCACTCCCTTCTCACATGCTATGTTACGTAAGAATACAGCTTGTTCTCTCAAGCTTTTAAATGTCTATAAGACAACTCACATTATTTACGCAAATCTTTCAAGTATTTTGCTCACATCCTATTGGATCATTATGTTAATTCCATAAACTTGTTAAGTTCAATCCAAATGTTTAATTAGCTCTTAAATGTTTATAACAAAATCACATAAATTATTTATAACAATTAGAAATTGTTTATAATATTTGTCAAAGACAATAAAAATATTATAAGCACGCCTTTCACATCACTCTCGTTTCACATTATTTTCAAAATATTTACAGCAATTATTTACAATATTAACATTTAAATTGTTTAAATTATTAATTTAAGAAATACATTAACCACAGTTTCATCCGGTTGATAATTTTCATAATCGTGTTTAATATAATCGACCAATGAAGGTTAGTTATACATGTTAATGTCACAATCTGGTTTAATAAAGGTTTTAATAATGATTTGTGACGGCAACCTTCATTCAAAATCTTATCTCAAATTCTTTCAAAACTCGTGATAATTATAACAGTTATTCACTTGATTAATTTTCAACGAACTATGACAATCTTACTCCAGCGGAAAATCCTTCGCTAACAAGTTAATGCACCAACTGCATTAAAAATATGCCCAAAATCATCATATATTAATCTATATGGCATTAAACTTCCACATAACTTACAAAACTTCCACAAATAATTCTTTAACATTAATTCCTGTGGGAACTTCCTTCATATTCAAGGGCATTATACCTCAGCGACTTTCAACACGCGCTGCACTAACGATTATACATTCATAGTTCCACTTAAAAATTTTTATAATCATTAATTGTTTCAAAACTGTTTTTTATTTAACCTTCGTGGATTTCATTCATGAACCGAAATGAAGTCAAAACTTGCCAATCACAAACAAATTTAATAGTGAATACGCTTATATACGCCTGTCTGGTCTATCAAAATTTAAGATTAACATCTTAGAAGAAATTGTAGTATGAAAATACTATCATCAAATAAAGTGCGACTAAAATGCAAAGTAGTCGAATAGAATCCAATTAGACTGGGGAATGCAAACATCGTTATATAACTCTCTAATTGAGAAAAACTCCTAACAAAAGTTCTCGACTTTAATGCATTCAATAATTCATTATTAAAGTTAATCTTTCACAAAAGTGTCTATGATGCAATGTTCATTCATAACTGACGGTAAATGTCTGTGTTGCAATCAATACAAATAACGACTAGTATTTCCAAGATCGTCGACAACGTAAGAGATTTTAACGCTCTAAAATCATTTAAATGTTCTTCCTTCTTGATGATGACAGAAAATTGGTCAAAGTAATTAAACTGGGGTAGAATTACTTTAATAAAAAGACCCGCTGTCTGAATTTAAATCTGCCATAAAAATCATTAACTTACAGTCAAATCGTGACTACAAAAATATTAATTACTGAAAATTCTAAATATCAGTCTCAACTGATTCAAAATCGTTAACTATGCCCATGACATAACAATGTCTTAATAAATCGTCGAAAAAGGCAAAACTCAACAAGGTGTACTGAGAATAAGAATCTCAACAAGAAAATAGGGCAAAAAACATGAGGATAAAAATATGGGGAAAAAATGGTTGCTCAAACATCATTAATAAACTCAAATACAATAAACGTTCACGACTACCTTATCTGCCGATTGACGTTCCAGAGGAAAATTCCCCAAAGAAGACTGCTGATGGATCCATTTCACCAAGTTAAAGTTGAGCTCCATCCTCGAAATAGGAAATAGCACCCTTGGAAAATCGAACTGCTTCCTTCTCCGTGAATCGCTCTGCTCCTTGAAGACGAATAGACATCCTTCCGGCAATAATCTTCTTTGTGAGTCGGGACATCCCTGACCTCTCTTGAAAAATTCCCTGAAGTTCCAGTAGACAATCGTCATGAAGTTTTGTAGAAATTTCCGAAGAAATTATTCATATTCAGAGTATGAAATTGTTTCTATGGCTGTTCGATGGTATTCAGCCTTTAATTACGAAACATGGGTGTAGATGGTATTCACCGCATGTTCGCTTGTGTGGAATAGCAATTAGCGAAGTTCCATGTCGCTATCTTACTCCGTTGAAATATGTCCCAATTGCAATAAGCCCTTTAGCCTTCCATCTGCTCTTCGGTTGTAGTATTAGAAGAACAAACTGCCGTATTAAATTGCTCCATTATACTGTAGCGTTGTGTAACCAAGCAATCTGAAGTCTTTCTATTCCACTCGCAGCGTCAGCCGTTGCGTTGATTCTGGCTATACAAAAGTGCTTCTCTTGTGGCGAGATAATCACTTTTGTCAGTCGTATAAAACTGCTAATATCTTTTAAACTAATCGGTCGAAATTGTTCAGCTTTTCTCTATTACTTTATGAAGCACAGCACAATACAATTAGCTTATCGGTGACCGCTAACTGTTCGAAGCTAAACTTGTAGAAGCTTTCTAAGGTCCGTTTCAACTTCACCTAGTTTGACTTGGATCTCGTTAATATAGTGGCCTCGCCACGCGTTATAAAGACGATTCTTTTCACTGCTGTTCACTTCGACGTCTCACTATAATGAATGTATAAGAAAAGAACTTTCACAATTGTACTTCGATGATCTGAGAATGAGATCTGAGAATAATCGGAGAATGAAAGAGACTCCTCTCTTCTGCGCAAGCCCTTTTATTAACTTCACGAGGGGCGTTTCCATCCCTTCCAAAGCGAGATACTGCGTCATCGCTAAAAGTTCCAACTTCGTTAATATATGACGGATTTTCGAAATTCAAAAACTGAAAATAAATTTCACCAAAATTCCAAATCAATGCTTTTACTGCAAATGGATTTCCACAATTCTGCATTCCAAAAGTAATAAAAATACCATAGTTTCAGCAATCTCCGTCTTCCTTTAAACTATCGTTGATTGGTTCAAGCCTCCCCTCCAATAGCATAGTTTCTTCCTCAGCAGAATTCCTCGTTTCCTGCGACTGCGTCGTAAATCTTGGAACATTCTCGACTAAATGCTGACGTCACTGAGAATCTCAGCTCAAGTAGCTTGCTGGCATAACATTTACGTCATCCGTGCTTACGTCATGACTACCCACGTCATAACTATGACAACCATAACTCTCCTAATAATTTCAAATATAGCCACCGTGGTCTCTACATAATTCAATTACGGGGGCAGTACACAGTGGGAAAAATCGAAGGCATGGCTGAAAATGAATCAGAGTTGACGGCAACTAGTATGTAGGCTTCATATTTATAATCAATACGTAGGGTTATAGGGTTCTCTCCCGGTCTCTAGTGAAATATATATATGCTGAAACACTACTGAACGAAACCTCCTTAAACGTATGAGTGGACTCCACTTTTATGTAGTCTGTTTGCCGTCAGATACCTACCGAACGAATAGAAATGTTTGAGCTGTTGAGTGTTCATCATCATCATCATCGTTGACCAACACCAGTTTCCCGGGTGCGGTATATGAGCCCCTCCATCTCCGTCGATCCATGAACCAATCTTCATTCACAATCCTCTCCCAATCCTTGCATCTCTCCTGTACTTCCTTCTTCGCCAGATCTGTCCATTGTTTTCTAGGTCTGCCAACTGGCATCGTCCCTCCTAGGTCTCTTTCATACTCCCTTCTTGCAGTTTTATTGGCACTCATTCTCTGTTAAGTGTTATGTCCTGTCCCTAACCCAGCTGACCTTTCTAAGCCCCTCTTTCTTCTCTTCGATAATGAGCATTTGTTTAAGTGTGGTAGAAATACTCGTAATAGATTAAACAGGTCTGATGAAGTGCTTGTCATACCTGATACTAAACAGACATTCACTGGCATTGAGAACGTGTTAAACAATTCTGAAGTTCAAATAACATGCTAATACACTATCGTTAGGGTTAAATTATGAGACGCGAGAGTTATTTCATTCTGATAACTTGTTGAAATCAGCTTCTATTCTGTCCAGGAAAAACATGTATCCCACAAACTTTGAAAAACTGGATGTTCGTCCACCTATAAGTATTATTGATTAAAAGAACATAGTGGCTTTAAAAACATAGCTTAAACAGGGAATGACTCAGTCTTAATGTGATCCCCGAGACCATATAATGCGGAACATACTGTCACAAACTTATCATAATGGTAGTGTTTACATTTTGCCATTAAGAATGATATTTAAGAAATCCCTATACCTCATCCTCTTAGATACAGATGATGATCTTATTTCTTTGCCTTGACTGATAGGCCTCTTAAGAATAGCCCATATTAAAAGCACTAACGAATGGTGGATTTGAGTTGCAAGAAAACTTAATTTCCACTGTAGCAGTGTCACAAACGAAACATAAGGTTTGCCTTACCAACATTTGCATTGTATGAAATACGTTATTGTAATTTGAAAGATGACTCACCAAATTGTCCTGCTTGGTCCACCTGTGACTGCAGTACCCATTTACATTTCTCCACATGCACATAGATGTTCTTATAGAATGCATTAGACACTTTAAACCTCACACTGACGGCGTGCCCACTGTCATCATGTATCAGTGTAACTGCGATAAGATCCACCAAGCTATTATCACGCTTATTTCCAAAGAGATCGAAAGTAGAAACCCCATCCTGTCCACACCACACTGTGAAATTCTCCTCATAACCTAATAACACACGTTGCAAACGTGCTCCTGGATGTTTTCGGTCTTTGGGAAGTGTAATTGTACGGTAAGACAGTTGATTAGGGAAAGTTGTCGGAATGGCACCAAATGTTAATTTGAGAATTTTCCTGGGAATGCGAATAGGTTCACCATTTTCAGTTGGGGAAGACCTTCTCTAACCATAACTGTACTCTATGTTCAAACTGTCAAAACACACATGGCTATTGGCGCTTAACTTCGAAATGATCCCTGTGCATATTTCTTATCCACTTCTCCTTAACAGTTTGGTCTTTATGAAATTTAAATATTGAAATAACCTGTAACAATATAATTCGACCCGTTTCATGACATATGACAACACTTCTCACATTATATGTTAACGGTACCGGTATTTATTATTATTATTCACAGCGTACTACACTACCTACGGTACACCATTGGCATGATAAACAGTTCGAGATCACTTGAAATAGATATCATTTATATGAATTCTTGGCAGTAGAAGGCATTCTTCTATGATGGATCAACAAACGTAAACAAACCGCCGTTCCTCGAAAGCTTCCCTTACGATTATTACTGCTTTTTCTCGATCGATTGTCATATTATGGTATCATATATTGTAGTCAGTTTTGGCCATACCTCTGTATCCTCAACAATTAAAATATTGTAAATTGAGGGTCACTTACGTAATCTGAACTGATAAATTATTTCCGCTGTTGAACACGTCATCATAACCCAAGTTTTGTCATGTCCCTACAGAACATCTCTTTCAAGTGTTACAACATGGATAAATTCTAATTTTTTAATTCCTAGACTAATATGTCGGAAAAATGTATAACAAAGGTACTAATTTCACTGACAGAATTGCTATATGGTACACGCCAATTACTGGTATCGATGATACATGAGCGTTAAGAGAAAATTATAAGACTAGAAACAGTTCACACTAAGCGCTCAACAAGACAATGGTCGTAATATTCGCTATAATCATTAGTACCGTTTGAAAATACGTAAGTAATAGCTATTTTACCTGGCGTTGCCCAAGTGGTGTCCTTTAAAACATACGTGCCAAGTAAGTAACTTTAGAACAGACGCCTAGTCCTCCTTGCGTCAGATATGACTCAAGTGCAATATTTACTCACTGTAAATCTAATTGAAAAGTATTGTAGAGAGCACTAACTTCGCAGTTAACAGGTTTGTACAAACACAATTCCTCATGGACCTAGGGCTGTTTCTCAAATGATGAACACTCGCACTCCACACTCTCATGTACACTTACACCCGCTCTGTTCACACTCGGTCTCGTTCACTCGCTGTTTTGGAACATAAAGTACCTGCACTTACTCTACCTGGGCGCGGCACGCGAAGTATGAGTACTGGCGCCGCGAACAGCTGACCGTTTCATGATTGCATACGTCGCGATGTGATGGTACTTCGTGGATTTGGCTCTGGCAACTAAAGTGTGAGAAAAGTAAGATATTGCGTAGCCGTGGGATGTAAAGGCTTCCATCTCTTATGTAAGATAATATAATTTGTAGCATTTTACCCTGCTACTGTCTCTGCTCCGCCTCTTGAAACAATACCAATACATACTACCGCAGTGTATTGATGAAGAATAAATCCTACATCTATTTCTTATGCCTTTTACTGCCGTTTAGTCCAATGAGATAGTTCTCAATCAATTGTTAATGGCGTAAGATTTAATATAAGATTAAGACAGTTTTACTTTTCCTGTCTCGGCGAACTCCTTTGACACCCCTCCTAAAAATATCTTACCTTTAATTGGTGGGGGATTTGCTATATTGGTAGACAGAAGGGTGTTCCTCCACTAGGCAGGCTGCGTAATGGTTATTTAAAACTTGCCCACCAGTTCTACGTAACAAATGCAAGATCATAGAAGAATTATGAACAACACTTAGCACGTGAGCTTACGTGGTAATACAACTTAGAGCACACACCCCGTGTTGCTAATTCTACCAACAGCACGGCTCGAGTATTATAGACGGTGATAGAAACACCTTATAGACTATATTAGTCATGGCCTGAGGTGACTTTTGTTGCACGTGGGAATGAACTTATCTCGAAAACAGAATGGGTATTTTAACTGTCATTTTCCATTATTAGGCCTTCTTGCTGTGACATTAGGTCTATGTGTCGATTGTCACGAAATGCAAACTTTGACTTGAAGTTCTTCATATGCAATATCTTAACCCTGGTCGCGCACCCTGAAGGAACATTTCCAGTCAGCGTGACTGGAAATGTTCCTTCAGGGTGCGCGGCTCACTTCTTTATTTTGTAAAAGATCTTCTAAATTTAGCGACAAATCTTTATTAATTTGATGCCTTTTAAAAATGATTGTGTGTATCTTTGTGGTTTTAGGTACGACCGTTATGGTTTTTAGTCGGTCAACGCGATTGCACCTAAATATATTGCGTGTTATGCCCTATCCCTGCCAAAAATTATTAAATGAGATTAATAGATTCATATATTTTGTTTCAGAGTTAGGGCATGACGCCCAATATAATTGGGTAAAATCGTGTTAACCGACTGAAAAGCATAAATTCCGTATAATAAGGCAACACTAAAAATGACTTCCAACACGATAATGGTTTTATTCCCATCTTAAATTACGATCAGCAAACATTTGTTTAGTAAATACTATCCTTTTCATGAGAGAAGGAAAATAGATGGAATTAATGTAAGCCTATCGTATTTATAGGTAAATTTAAATTAAGTATTTCCGCTTCTCATATGTTATAACTGAAAAGAAGTCATAGAGATACAATAAATGTAAGACACATTTCTACAAAGTTGTGAAGAGGCTTATTGAAGTTACAATATTGATAAGTGAGGCAGGGACAATTGTAAAACAGAACAATAATGAGACCTACCTGAGTTACAAAATAGGTCACGCCGAGACTCACAGGCGCACAGTAATTTCAACTCGACACAACAACGACCAGTACGGAACTGAGTGTTGCAATTCGAATGTTAATGTGATTAGGAAGGGGGGATGGGAAGGTGCTGGAGCTCTGCGAGTTCATGGAAAATCCGCTTCTTTTAACCCTAAACCGGGCGCGCATTCACCAACCCGCGCATTTCATCTGTAGTTGTTAGTTCCTAAGAGCTACAGCCATGGCGCTTCTAGCACCTTTCGGCGAAGGTACTCTCAGTGTAGCGGTACTTGTTCAGGAAGTTGTACGTGTCACACTATTCGACATTGACTCGCAAGTTCCGTCATTTGGTGAACTTTCTTCACTACGCACCCGGAAATGTAAGTAAAATTGTACCTTATACGTTCTTGGAGTTTCATTATTTTAAAATATAGACTCTAGAGGATACAACAGTAACTATCTATTTTTATTGTAGGGCGAAGTTTGTGAAGGATGAAGACATACAAACGCTGTTACAGGAATTATCTGATGAGGAGGAAGGATCTGAGGGAGCTGAAGTTTGCGATTTTTCTGATGGTGAAGATGAAGTGGTAAATTATTCAGACATTACTTATGACAGTGAGAGTGAACAAGAAGGTGATGTACTGATATCGCGTCAGGAGATGGCAGTCCAACACGCTGTGACGGGGTGCGGGGGGTCTTGCAGTACGCATGCGCGGCCCTCATATTCCAAACTTAAATATATCGGCTTCGCGCATGCCAATCGCTGTTATTGCAGCACACGACACGCAGCCAGTGAAAGAAGGAATGTGCTGAGTGAGTGAAACAAGTAGTGACTAAATGTTTTTGGAATGCGCGATACGCAGTAAGCGGGAAGAAATCAGCAGTTCAAACCCAACTGCCAACTCCCGGCGCGATATCAGTAGGCCTAGTTGATAGCTATGAACACGAACTAGAGAGGGATTTTTCTTCGGGAAAGACGAAACAATGTGGTGCACCAATAGCTTTTCAAGGGCTGCCTCTAAGATTAAATCAAAAAATATAATAAAAATATTTCCATGTCCAAAAGGAGATGCGAAAACAGTGTCGTGTGAAATGGAGGCTTTCTTACACATAATTGATTCTGAAATGATTGATGAAATAGTTTCTTTTACTAACATTTATATTGCAAGGCATGGCGAAGAAGTGACTTACAGTCGTGAGCGCGATGCCAAACCTACATGCCATGAAGAAATAATTGCTTTGATTGGTTTATTGTTCCTCAATGGTTTGAAAGGTGAACAGTACATATATGTGGAAGAAATCTGGGCAAAAGATGAAACTGGGATGGGAATAGCAAGATCATGCATGTCTTCAAAGAGGTTTCTATTTTTATCGAGTCTTCGTTTTGACGACAAAACTACTCGTAACGATAGCCTGCGAATAGATAAACTAGCAGCAGTTCGCACAAAGTTGGATTCGTTTGTAGTGAACTGTAAAAAGAGCTACACACAGAGTGAGTTTGTAACAATAGATGAGAAGCTAGTGCCTTTTCGAGGGAGATGTGCAGTTTATGCCAAGTAAGCCCGCAAAGTATGGGTTAAAATTCTACGCCCTGAATGATGCTAAAACTTTTTATATTTCATCCCTGGAGTTATACTGTGGCAGGCAATCTCCTGGCCGCTATGAACACTCTAATAAACCATATGATATAGTGAAACGTCTAATAGACCACGTGAAGGGAAGAAATCGTAATCTAACAATCGACAACTGGTAAACCAGCTATGACCTACTCCTTGATCTTGGCACTCTCAGGTAGAATAAAAGAGAAATTCCACAGCAGTTTCTTCTTCATAAAGATAGGCCAGTTGGTTCAACAACGTTTGGGTTTCAGTATGAAATCATGCTCATTTCTCATTTCCTGAAGGGAAAAAAGCAGTTATCTTACTTGGATACCAACAGTTCAAAGCCCCATGCTATACTGGATTATAATCTAACTAAAAGCGTAGTCGATAATTCCGACCAAATGGAAGGCAAGTACTCGGTAGCCCGGAAAACCCTACGGTGGACAATGTGTGTCTTTTTTGCTCTACTCAACATTGCCGGAATAAATAGTCAGGTACTTTACAAAGGGAATCCGAAGAACCAACCAGTAAAGAGACGCGAGTTTTTGAAGAAACCTTTCGTTTCAACTCATGAATAAGTGGTTGGTTGAACGAGCTATGATAGGAACACTGCCTCCAGATATCCGAGCAGTGTTATCTCCATACCATCAGGAAGGAACATCAGAAGAAATAAAAGTGCCAACGAAGAGAGGACGATGCATTCACTGTAAGCGAAAATAAAATGAAATGTATTGAGTGTCATATCTTTGTGTGTCACGCTCTAGGAGATGCATTAGATGTGAAAGTTGTGAGAATAATGATAATGATTAATGAAGATTGTTAGAAGTGTTTCATTTTAAGTTCTCATGAGTGAAGTATTCATCGGTTTCAATTGTATTTTCAGTCTTCAACCCATGAACCCTTTATTATTATATGTATGTACTGTCACTTGTAATTTGTGTTGTAATTATTATATCTTAAGTTTATAAAGCACATAAGGAGTAACAATATCAATCGTGTAAGAGTAAGTACTTTTTAACCAGTTGCTAAGACTAAGAAAAATGAATGGTGAACAAAATTCACCACGCACCCGGAAATGTAATATTTATAGGTGCGCCCGCTCTAGGGTTAAACAAAAGAAAAAGAAAGAAGTGAGCATGGTAGGCTCACCGCGACCGGTCAAGATTCAACAACCATTAAAGTTAATTACAAACATTTCAGATCGCGAAAGGATCACTCCAAACAATTATGGCAATACCACATTTTGACATTTTAGGTCATATTTTGACCTCCTTATACATGTTCAGAATTTCAGCCTGAAAGTTCCATGATGTACCTAAGATTAATAGGAAGGATGGGAGTAAATTCGCTTGTGAAATATTTAGGAAACAATTTTCACATTGACCATGTATGCAGTGGCCGCGCTGGCCATTGCGGGGC
Source organism: Meconema thalassinum (assembly GCA_946902985.2). Lineage (NCBI taxonomy): Eukaryota > Metazoa > Arthropoda > Insecta > Orthoptera > Tettigoniidae > Meconema > Meconema thalassinum. The sequence continues at coordinate 47,263,703 of OX336395.1, forward strand.
CCTGTGCGGTACAAGATTTGCGAGGCCCTTATTTCCGGGGGGACTTACAGTAACAATGTAGCGGCGCTACCCATTGCGGTGCCCTGTGCGGTACAAGATTTGCGAGGCCCTTACTTCCGGGGGGACTTACAGTAACAAAGTGGCCGCGCTAGACATTACGGGGCCCTGTCCTGTACAAGATTTGCGAGGCCCTTACTTCGGGGGGACTTACAGTAACAAAGTGGTGTCGCTAGCCATTGTGGGGCCCTGTGCGGTACAAGATTTGCGAGGCCCTTACTTCCGGGGGGACTTACAGTAACAAAGTGGTGTCGCTAGCCATTGCGGGGCCCTGTCCTGTACAAGATTTGCGAGGCCCTTACTTCGGGGGGACTTACAGTAACAAAGTGGTGTCGCTAGCCATTGTGGGGCCCTGTGCGGTACAAGATTTGCGAGGCCCTTACTTCCGGGGGGACTTACAGTAACAAAGTGGTGTCGCTAGCCATTGCGGGGCCCTGTGCGGTACAAGATTTGCGAGGCCCTTACTTCCGGGGGGACTTACAGTTACAAAGTGGTGGCGCTAGCCATTACGGGGCCCTGTGCGGTACAAGATTTGCGAGGCCGTTACTTCCGGGGGGACTTACAGTAACAAAGTGGTGTCGCTAGCCATTGCGGGGCCCTGTGCGGTACAAGATTTGCGAGGCCCTTACTTCCGGGGGGACTTACAGTTACAAAGTGGTGGCGCTAGCCATTACGGGGCCCTGTGCGGTACAAGATTTTCGAGGCCGTTACTTCCGGAGGGACTTACAGTAACAAAGTAGCGGCGCTACCCATTGCGGTGCCCTGTGCGGAACAAGATTTGCGAGGCCCTTACTTCCGGGGGGACTTACAGTAACAAAGTGGTGGCGCTAGCCATTGCGGGCCCCTGTGCGGTACAAGATTTGCGAGGCCCTTACTTCGGGGGGAATTACAGTAACAAAGTGGTGGCGCTAGCCATTGTGGGGCCCTGTGCGGTACAAGATTTGCGAGGCCCTTACTTCCGTGGGGACTTACAGTAACAAAGTGGTGGCGCTAGTCATTGCCGGGCCCTGTGCGGTACAAGATTTGCGAGGCCCTTACTTCCGGGGGGAATTACAGTAACAAAGTGGCGGCGCTAGACATTGCGGGGCCCTGTGCGGTACAGGATTTGCGAGGCCCTTACTTACGGGGGGACTTACAGTAACAAAGTAGCGGCGCTAGTCATTGCCGGGCCCTGTGCGGTACAAGATTTGCGAGGCCCTTACTTACGGGGGGACTTACAGTAACAAAGTAGCGGCGCTAGTCATTGCCGGGCCCTGTGCGGTACAAGATTTGCGAGGCCCTTACTTACGGGGGGACTTACAGTAACAAAGTAGCTGCGCTAGTCATTGCCGGGCCCTGTGCGCTACAAGATTTGCGAGGCCCTTACTTACGGGGGGACTTACAGTAACAAAGTGGAGGCGTTAGTCATTGCGGGGCCCTGTGCGGTACAGGATTTGCGAGGCCCTTACTTACGGGGGGACTTACAGTAACAAAGTAGCGGCGCTAGTCATTTCCGGGCCCTGTGCGGTACAAGATTTGCGAGGCCCTTACTTACGGGGGGACTTACAGTAACAAAGAAGCGGCGCTAGTCATTGCCGGGCCCTGTGCGGTACAAGATTTGCGAGGCCCTTACTTCCGGGGGGACTTACAGTAACAAAGTGGAGGCGCTAGATATTGCGTGGCCCTGTGCGGTACAAGATTTGCGAGGCCCTTACTTACGGGGGGACTTACAGTAACAAAGTGGAGGCGTTAGTCATTGCGGGGCCCTGTGCGGTACAGGATTTGCGAGGCCCTTACTTACGGGGGGACTTACAGTAACAAAGTAGCGGCGCTAGTCATTGCCGGGCCCTGTGCGGTACAAGATTTGCGAGGCCCTTACTTACGGGGGGACTTACAGTAACAAAGTGGCGGCGCTAGACATTGCGGGGCCCTGTGCGGTACAAGATTTGCGAGGCCCTTACTTACGGGGGGACTTACAGTAACAAAGTGGCGGCGCTAGACATTGCGGGGCCCTGTGTGGTACAGGATTTTCGAGGCCCTTACTTACGGGGGGACTTACAGTAACAAAGTAGCGGCGCTAGCTATTGCGGGGCCCTGTGCGGTACAAGATTTGCGAGGCCCTTACTTCCGGGGGGACTTACAGTAACAAAGTGGCGGCGCTAGACATTGCCGGGCCCCGTGCGGTACAGGATTTGCGAGGCCCTTACTTACGGGGGACTTACAGTAACAAAGTAGCGGCGCTAGCTATTGCGGGACCCTCTGCGGTACAAGATTTGCGAGGCCCTTACTTACGGGGGGAATTACATTAACAAAGTGGAGGCGCTAGACATTGCCGGGCCCTGTGCGGTACAGGATTTGCGAGGCCCTTACTTACGGGGGGACTTACAGTAACAAAGTAGTGGCGCTAGCTATTGCGGGGCCCTGTGCGGTACAAGATTTGCTAGGCCCTTACTTCCGGGGGGACTTACAGTAACAAAGTGGCGGCGCTAGACAATGCGGGGCCCTGTACGGTACAAGATTTGCGAGGCCCTTACTTCCGGGGGGACTTAGAGCAACAAAGTGGCGGCGCTAGACATTGCGGGGCCCTGTGCGGTACAAGATTTGCGAGGCCCTTACTTCCGCGGGGACTTACAGTAACAAAGAATGCTAAAAATGAACTCCTCTGCTCTTTTTTATGTGGCTGAAGTCTTTTATTGAATCTCTATAGTCCAAACTAGACGCCAGTTCCATCTTCATAGACAAGATTGCGAGTGCTGAGAGTCTGTCTAGGTTTATGGTGTTCCTGAGGTAGGTCTTAATTAATTTTAATTTTGAAAGACATCTCTCGGCAGCCGCAACTGTGCAATACTTGTATTTGTATTTGGATAATTTCACTCATATTTTCTTCACATTGTACTTCAAAGCCGTTATAATTCCACTTTATTCATTTTTTTTCTTCTTTCTCGATCGTTTCCGTCTCGAGGCTCTCTGGCCTAGAGCCTCATCGTGCCTCCCTGCAAGGTCCTGTGCAGCCACAAACTTTGCACGCCCCTGGCACTGCCACTGCACATGTGATTTGGTCCCCAAAATGTGTTTATTCAACTCACTTTTTCTGATTCCTTCATTAATTGAAACATTTCTTTTAATGATGTGAAGTCATAGTTTGGGTTGTCAAGCTTATCAGGGTTTGCTGCAAGCGTAGTTTTATTTTTTGCTGCGTATTTTAGGGACTGCGACATCGTGGTCATATAGCCTCGTGTATTTCGGTGTGTATGGAGTTGTGTGTGTTAATCTGTGGCATTGTGATAGCTGGAATAGTGTGTGTATTTGTAAACTTGTAAGGGGCGGCCATGGCCATACGTTAGGAACTATCCCACCATGCCTGTAGTAGAAGTAGAAGATACTCGGTAAACCACTTCCAGGATAGCTGAGGCGGGAATTGAACCCCGCTTTGCTCGGTTTTGTCTCACGAGGCAGAATTGAAATTTCTTGGCAGAGCCGGCAATAGAACCCAGACCTGTGGCGCAACACTCAAGAATGTTAGCCGCTAAGACACGAGGTGGTCTGCTACAAGGGTTTCCGTGCTAAGCCAGGCTAATTACTGTACGTGGGAGTCATGTTAAATTAATAATTGAGTAAGTCGTGAAACAGAAATGTTAGTCTCTATGTTAATCCGAAACTTCTGCACTCCAAGGGTTGGCAACATAATACAGTTCCAATATTCGGGTTAAACCTTTCAGAAACCCTCTGTAGCTACATACCCTGCCAGGGTCGAAGTGAAAGTTTTTAGCCTACTTTTCACATTTTGCAAAAATGAGGAAAAAGTAGACTTATGAGATCGGGCAAATGTGTGACGGTCTGTCCTTCTGTCTGTCTGTCCTTTTGTCTGTCTGTCTGTGTGTGTGCCCCCCCCCCCTATCAACTCCTAAACGGTTGCAGCAATAGAAACAAAATTTGGTGGGAGTAAAGATCTATACCTGAATATGTCAGTGCTACCAACTGCTGAAAAATCGCAATTGAAATTTGAGCTCCATGTTGGATATCTTGGGAGGTATGAATGGGAGCTATTTCAAAGTTGGCGCACGTATAGATAATAATATTGCAGTTTAATTTCCAGGAGGCCATACATGGCAGTGTTGCCACAATGATTATAAGACTGCTGATAGGTCTAAATTTTAAATGCATATAACTTCTACACTATCAATTGGATTTCAACCAAATTTCGTAAGTGCTAGGCATACAAAAACAGATATGACTGAGCATAATCCTAAGAGCCACCAGGGCTGCCAACTGTTAGTAAATGCTCTCAATTTTTTAAAATCCAAATACCCATATATCAGAAAGTGTACAAGCCGACAGCTTTAAACTATGCACACGTATAGTGCCTGACATTCTATATTAATTTGGAGTAACTTAAATATGTCAGTGCTACCAACATGATTCTAAGCCTGCTGAGAGGTCCAACTTTAAATACATGTAACTTCTATACTATCATTTGGATTTCAACCAAATTTCGTGTGTGCTATGTGTACCATTACTGATATGACTATGCCGATTCTTAAGAGTAACCAGGGCTGCCAACTGTTAATAAATACTGTCTCTTTTTTGTTACCGTAATATCAATATATCAGAAAGTATGCAAGCCAATAGCTCTAAACTTTGCGCACGTATAGTACCTGGCATTCGAGATTAATTTGAAGTAACTAATATAGGCCTACGCCAGTGCTGCCAACATGATTCTGAGCCTGCTGATAGATTCAATTTTAAAATGCAAGTAACTTCTATACTAATGGATTTCATCCAAAATTTACACAACAATAGACCATATTATTTTAGATTATTTCTAACCAACACATGTACGTCATTGTTGCCAACATGATTTTACGCGCGCTGTTGGATCCAATGTTTAACTGCATGTAACGTCCATGCTATCCATTGCACTTCAACCAATTTTTGTATTCTGTACCTTAAGAGATGGAACTAAGAATATATTCAGTCACCAGGGCTGCCAAATATAGTTCTCTATTAGGCTACATTATGCCAGTTATACAGTATTTCGAACTAATTAGAAATTTCGATGTTACCAACTTAATTTCGTCATTATTCTAGATAGATCCATATAGATTAATCATTGACATGAATCTTAAATTTTAAGAAAAGTTGGCTCTTTAGTTCGTCACGGAACTTCTTGTTTCTTGTAACATAGCTTTTTGCTTCAGCTGGTCTATATTAATTCTAATGTATGAACTTGGCAGTGAAATGAACGCAGTCTGATATATTAACGAATTCTAGTTTTAGTTTGCTTAGCAACATAGTAGCGGAATGAACTGGCAACGTGGTGATTAGTTGACACCCTCTAGCCAATAACAATCGATCAGCGACCTTTGTAAATCATACTCGCCGAATCATTCACGATCAATCTTTGGTGGGTTTACTAATATTCATAACAATATCATTTTGGCGGGCAGCTTCCTACGCCCCCTCTGGGTATGCCTTTGATCTCAGTATTGCCATTGTGATAATTATAATTGAATATCATGGATTTGAAACAGTTCTTCCCTTTATTCATTACACATTGCGCTTGGTCCTAAGTTGTATGACAGTCTCTGGGTTATTGATTCGATATGCGCATTATGGCAATGGTGACCCTGAGATGAGAACGTGAATCGTGTCGGTTTGGGGTCTATATTTTATTACATTTTGGAATTCTTAAAACAAGAAACATACCGGGTCTAGGTATATGTTTCATTATACACACAGTAATAATGTCTAAGGGTTGTCGAGATCAAGGAACATGCAGGAGTCATAATGGTTTGATAACTGACGTACATCGACTCCGTCGACACAATTTCGCACCGTCACGAGAAATACATTATGGCGAATGAATTATCTGAATAAGGTATTTTTTCTCATGCAAACAAAAACGGTGTATTTTGACCCAGGAACTATCAACTTAGAGTATAACTACATTTCACTGTAGATCAGTGTGACAACACTTTGGACTATGAAGCCTGGTATCCAGACACAGAAGTAGATTTTGTTTGAATGCTACCGTATGAATACTATTCTGTGGTTTCTATACAAATCCTCGGACGGTACGTTCTAACCGGTTACTGATTGCAAACATTTGTCTATGCGTGACCACTTGCTCAGTTATACCAAAAAGCCTTCCCACCAAGTACCAGATACTTGTCCAGACATTTTGAATAGCCAACACTAAAAGAATGGCTTTAAAAATTAAATTGCGTGTCTAACTAACCTCTGTCGGGATATCAGCATGAGTAGTAGTTTGTCCAAATTAACTCTTTTTTTTAACTCTAATAACCAGGCGTCGGGAAAGGGACCCGGCCGTCCTTTTGCCTTTTCTCCGAACCCAGAGAAATATGAATGTGGGTTTAATACACTCCTCCCATCAGTTGGTGGATATTGGTCGAAAATATTCAGGCTAGCTCACCTTCCTTTTCGACATGTCTAACACATCTTAATATATAAGGGCATACAGTGAGCGGTCCTGAGGGCATTAAAGTCGTGTCATGTGGCAACGTGATAAAGAGTTAAAGTATACACAAAATCACGAACAACTACTGTAAACCAATAAACATGCACATTTTCATTTCCTTCATTCAAATGTTTAAAATGCCTGTACTCTTGGTGCCAAAAACGTATTTGTTAATCATAATCTACATGCAAAGTGACGCTTCATAAATAGAAATATATCCTACACTGATTGATCAGAAATCTGCTTTTCATATTTCAAATATTAAACTTCGTTTTTCATGCTACGAGTTGTCGGAAAATATGCTAATGTGTTTGTCCTCAATGTCTTTATGAGCACGCATTTAAAGATAGCTTGGAAACCAATTATCAGTGTTGCCATATTTACAAACTTATATTGTATCTTTCAGTCGGTCAACACGAATATCATCCACATAGCGGAATAAGTAAATAAAACTAAAATATATAACGGATTAAGAATGATATATAATATTAGGGACTGTTGAAGAAGAAACCTAAGGGATGATGTGTTTCACTCCTCAAGCGAGCATCGTCAGATCCAAATGGTGTGAAAGACAAACAGCTCTACAAAACGCCACCGAACCTACAGTGACATCCTCACAGTCACCACCTTCTAAAATCAAAATTCAAAAGAAGTTATTACGGGTAATAATTATTTCTGAAAAATATTGAGGCATTAAGCTGAAAAAAGGACTATTTATTTTAATCTTGCAAAACATAGTTATGACTATCCCATCAACAAAATGGTCTTTTTTTTCGCAAAGCTAATCTATCTTAATAGTTTATAGATTCTCGCTGCTATGGACTAGCCGTATGGTGCGACGGGACCGATATATCGAAGGAAGGAACTTCCGCTTAAAAGGCCACCGGCTGATCCATCGGCCCAATTTTTCCTTTTTCTTAGTGTTATCTCCAGTCACGCAGCACTAATACTGTTGTAACGAAGACAAGCCATGAACCATTCTTTCACAGAATATATCGGTAAGTTTAAGATCCGTGAATAACTCTACTTATAATATGTATTCATTCACCATGCAGCAGTCAGCTGACATCCCACGTGTGTTATCGTTTGAAGTAGTTTATGTTTATGATCTTGCTTGGAGCTAATATACATGGTGAAAAATATGGCTAGCATTTTCAACGAGGAGATATAAAACAAGATTTAAGGTTGAGTGAAGTGTGTGAGAGTGAATATTCAACTGATGACGACTTTGATTGTACTCACGACAATCCACCTATTCCGCAGGACTATTTACGAATATTTTTTTCACAATTCTTCGCACTGGAAAATTATTTGATAGAAATACTCTACATTTGGGATATTTATACTAAATTTAATAAGTATTAGCATATATATGACAAAAGATATTATTTAGATTGTGTAGGGTTTCAAATGCACATTAAGATCTCCAATTTGTATAAATAAATATTTTTTTAGATTATGTTATTATACAAATGATTCAAAATATTGGTTATTTAGCATAAAGTACGTAAACAATATGATTGACTGCTAGAAGTAATAATATCAAAACTCTTTCTGGAAAAATATAAGTGGGATATAATTTGGATCGAAGACTTGTAATTTCTCATAAAATGGCTAATAAATTTAAGCATATTCAGTCATTAATTGCTTGGCATTAAAAGGGATAAGATGTCTCTGATGAAATCCCAACCTTTTTGATACCAAGTAATTAATTAATGCCTGAACTGAATACATTTTGCTGCCTATATGTTACACGAGGAAGACTTTTTACCCCTATGTGTAAGGCACGGCGCACATGTGCCTTGAAAAAAACCTTTGATAGTAAATTAAGTTTCTAGCCACTATGGTTTAACGTGTGTTTCTTCAAATTCTCTTCCCGGGTTACTTGGCTGTGCATAGGCAACTCGAGTATGGCATCTCACCACTATGGGTTTGGATCTGTGTTCTTCGAATTCGTTTTATGATAAAATATGGGTTCGAATATGCTGCATGAGTGTGGTTTCTAGCCACTATGAGTTATCATCTGTGTTCAAAGCAAACTTCCGATAATATTTCGCTACGCACGTGCTAGAGGAGTGATAATTCCCACCACTATGGGTAACCACTTGTTGTTTTCAAATGACCTTTGACACACAACTTGGCTCCGCAAGTGCAGCACGAGTTTTTTTTCTCACTTCTTTGGATATACATGAGTGTCCTCAAATGAACTTTCTGATAAAATATGGCATCGCATGTGTTATGAGTAAGGTTCCTCGGCACAATGAGTCAACATATGTGTTTTGAAACAACTTTTCAGTTAAAATTTAGCTTCTCAACTGCTTCATGCTTATGGATTCTCACCACTATGGGTAAGAATGTGTAACTTCAAAAGAACTTTCGAAGCAAATTTCGCTTCACAGGTGCTAGATGAGTGTCGCTCCTCACCAGTATGGGTAAGCATGTGTGTGTGTCTAAATTACCTTCCTTGGCAAATTTTGCTTCGCACGTGCTACATGACCGTAGCTTCTCACCAGTATGGGTTAACATGTGATCCTTCAGATGTGACCTCTCATCACTATGGGTAAAGGCCGATAGCCTAGATGTTAGGCCCCTTAAAACAACAATTATCATCATTATTATTACTATGGGTAAACATGTGTGTCTGCAAAATGCCCTTTTCATTAAATTTTCCATCGCAAGTATCACTGGTATGGTCTATCACCACTACGGGTTAACATGTGTCTCTTCAAACTACCCTTTTCAGTAAATTTGGCATCGCAAGAGCTACATTGGTATGGTCTATAACCACTATGGGTTAACATGTGTGTCGTCAGATGGCCCTTCTGATAAAATTTAGCTTCGCAAGAGCTACATGGGTATGGCCTCTTATCACTATGGGTTAATATGTGTGTCTTCAAATGGCTCTTCATACGAAATTTCGATTCGCAACTGCTACATGAATATGGCCTGTCACCACTATGGGTTAACATGTGTGTCTTCAAATTGCACTTCTGATGAAATTTGGCTCCACATGTGCTGAATGAGTATGGCTTCTCATTATTATGGATTAACATGTGTCTCTTCAAAGAGCTTAACGAAAAAAATTTGGAGTCACATATCCTACATGTATAATACTTCTCACCACGATGGTTTGGCAGGTTCGTCTTCAAATTCTTTTCGATTATACATTTTCTTAAAGATACAGTGCCGGAACTAATATTATGTCCTCCAGCATTACATAAAGAGGTTATCGTCCTTACAGCAGGGTTCCAAGTATCACGATATATCGGCCTAAAATCATTGATATTAATATATTACAGTGCGCTCTTAATTAAGTTGAATTATCTAAGAATGGTGAATAATAGTTTCCAGATCTAGAGGTCGAACTTACAAAATGATAACCGCAAAAACTTTCATTTTTATGACTACCAGGAAAACTGTCCTTATCAAGTACCTGGAACTCATTATAATGTTATTGGTTTTACGTCACTGTTAACAACTGCGTATTTTGGAGACACTGCGTAACCAGAATCGTGCCCCAAAGTGGATCTATAACGTGCCAGCAAATCTACTGATGCGTCCAAGGGGTTACTTAGATTAAGCGTGTTTTCATCAGGGGCAAATTCAGAAGCTAATTTCGTGTGTATACAGTGATGGTGTAAACTTTATTATAGTATATGCGAATTGAATAACGTGTCCACTTTTCATATATGAGAGAGTGAAGGGTTCCTCGCACGATTTATTATAAAATAATAGTATATTTTCTATGTTTTGACTTTGGGACAAGTGCTGCCATATTAGAAATCGTTATAGAAAAATCAAGAGTTTACAAAGTACATAATTAAACAACAAATCATCGAGAACGCCCTATCCAAAAAGAACATAAAACCGTCATCTCTGGCGCATGACAGTGACACATACTCATCAAAAATCAGCCATCTGTCACAAGTGAATAAGGCGTTCGTGACTCATACTCGCTTAAGCCTTACCACACAGTGATTAATTTCGAACTAAGACGAACTCTCTGTCGCATGTGCAACAAAACCTTTTAAACAAACCGCATACATCGAAGTACCTGCAAAGAAGACGGGACCTATAAGAAGCAAACCAATCTCAATAAAAACCACACCCACGCTGAAACAGACTCAAGACATTCCGAACCTTACGAACATCACTACAAACAATGCTAGCCACAATGGACTACAGAAGATGCACTAATTTGATTCGGACACGCCACTAGAAGACACAACAGTGAGTTCCGACGGAGGTTGCAACCAATGGTACCACCAAGAGTGCACCTCTATGACTACAACGGAATATAACGCCCTCCACTCAAAAAAGAGATCTTTACTATGGATGTGAGGGACCTGTAGACTACGCCTGAAATCGAATGGTTTGGCCCCAATGGCGACAAGCAACCAAGAAGTAAATAAAGAAGTAAGAGAGATAGCCTTGGAAAGTAAAACTTCCTGTGAAAACATCAAATAAATGCTTGAAGAACTGTCTGAAATCCTCATGAAAAAACGACCCTAATTCTCGAGACGCAACGTCAACAAGCAGACATACTAGTAAAACAACAAGAATTAGACTACCCCAAAATCCAAGACCTCACCGAAACACCAAAAACAGCAACGCTGCAGAACCCACCAACCACCAAACCACTGCTGCAAATTAGGGATACAAACAAAAATAAATATAGAGAGAGCCCCCCCACTACTCCCAATGCGAGCCGTTAACTCCCGAACCCGTGGTCGGAGATTCACGAATGAGGTGTCTTTGGACTCGAGCCGACGGGGGCATTGCTATGGACCATTCGTTATATTTTTGAAAATTGTTGTTTTTGAAAATAGACGATAGTTTCCAAACCAAACATGATAGAACGTTGTGCCAGGGTTCAAACCAATGGTTTTTATGTCCTTTATTTTTATAATAAAAGTTTTTTAATTTTGATGTTTTTTTTGAAAAAAAGATCAATTTTTTTTTTCATTTTGGCAAATAAAGAGTTTACAAAAAATATCGTTTCCCATAAATGAATGGTCCTGACACCCTCTACCCGCAAAATAAAGTTCAAGTCTCTAGGACTAAAAATGTGCAATAGTGTGGTAAGGCCGGTTCTGCTTAGTCGCCTACTTTCATATAAACTTTGGCGATATCTCCCGAACGCATGGTCGAATTTTAACGAACGAAGTATTGTTGGCGTTGGGATGACGTTCTCTTAGCTACGAATGTGTGGTGGTATTTTTTATTAAACTTTTTTTGAAAATTCTTGTTTTTTGGATTGGCGCTATTTTGGAAACGGTGAATTTTATGAAAAAGTTTGTTTGACGTTAATGAAAGGCAGGTATGCCCTTTAGGTGGGCAGCAAGTTTTAAGGGTGTAGAAGGAAAAAAATGATAGCCTACTTTCTCGCAAACATTGGCGATAATTGGCGAACGGATGGTTGGATTTTAACAAATGAGGTGTTGTTGGATTAAGCTGACGGGGGCTTTACTCTGGAGCATGTATTATATTAAAAAAATAGATTTTTTATTTTAAACGTAGACTTTAGTTTGAAAACGAAACTTGATAGAACATTATTCAATAGTTCAAACAAATGGTCTCTATGGCCTTGATTTTTTATGATAATACTTTTTTTTAGATTTTTTGAAAACACTGAAATTTTGAATTTTAACTATTTTGGAAAACTGACAAGTTTACAAATAAGTTAGTTTGACATAAATGAAAATAAATGTCAAGTCTCTAGGACAAAAAAAAACTATGCATTTTAATTATTTTTTTTTGTAAAAGAGTGTTTGTAGACAGAGAGCCGGTAGCGCTTGACACATGTTACAACGAGGCTATGACTGACCATGGTAGATACAGGAAATGGCTATTTCGACGGGGCGATGTATGGAAAAACGAGGGGTCGCTTTTCCATATATTTTTTTCCTATGACGAATGAATGAAGGCGAATATTTTGAAATGTGACAAGCATGCTAAGATTTTTTTACCCCTGAAGGGGATCTTTAACGTTTTAGTTAACGGTGAAGAGCGAGATCACTCTCTGACACAACAGACGATTGTAGGATATGACCAAGTGATTCTTAGACGTTGGCGATCTCGGTGACCGTGCCCGGAAGAAATGAATTGCTATTTAGGTGGGATGGCGGGGGCAGCTTATGGCGGTTGGTTTTGTGATATTTCCTATGACGGATGTAGGCGAATATTTGAAAATGTGTTAAGTGTGCTATGATTTTTTTTTACCCCTGAAGGGGATCTTTAGCATGCTAGTAAACGGTAATAAGCGAGACTGCTGTCTGGCACAGTAAATGGTTTTAGAATATGGAAACCTATAACATTTGCTTGACCAAGTCAAGTGCATGTATGCAAAGAGCCAAAATGGTAAGGTCATTGGCCTGAAATGTTATAAACTAAATACTGAACTGGGTAAAGTCATGTGTTTTAGGGTGAACGTATGTGGTTAACATGACCATGTATTGAGGATGGCCGCTTGCTAGTAATTATTATTATTACAGTAAAATGTTTAATAATAATAATAATAATAAGACACACATCTTTTCAATGCTTACACACACACACACACACACACACACACACAGTCCTGCTCACTGGAGACTGAATATTGTACCTAGCCAGAGGACACGTGAGAGAGACTGCTGATAAGACAAAAATGTCTACGTCAGCCGACAGTGTGATATCAGCTTACTTGCCTCGTGGTGGCTAGCAGGTCTGCTGTTTAAGCAGAGACCGCCATTTTGGTTCTGAGACACTAGGACTACCGATGTATAAGAGGCAGACATTTTGGTTCCTTATTAAAAACATGAAACTAGTATAAGGTACACGAATCTTATTCAGATTGAGGAATGTGAAGAGGCGTGGGAACACGTGTGAAAGAACATATCAAGGTCAAAACGCTGAGAAAATGCAACTCTCCCTGTTGCTAGGCTAACTGATAACGATTGCGTTAGTCATGCACTTGCCATTTCAGCACACGGCCGTATAGAGTAGAGCTCTGAACTGAACTTTGGAAGATAAATCCTCTTATTTTTTTTGGAAAGTACCTATGAATGGTTATTTTAATTATGTCATGCTAATGAACCTTGCATTTGTAGTTATTGATTAGGTAATTAATGATTTTTATTTATTTATTTATTTGTTTGCAGATAACCGGTATACCTTACATGTCAGAGATACAAGAAACCATTGCGCATTTGGGCCCACTAGAAGGAAACAGTAACAAGCCACTGCAAGTGAAGGTGAGATTATTTTTTAAAACTAACTTGTTTCAATTTTTTGTTTGATATTATTTTATTTTAATTTATGAAATGTATGTATTAACCTGAATTTAGGTATTTATAGCGGTTTATTTTATTTATTATTAGAAACTTGGATTGAAAAGCCTTACCAACCTAGCAGTTGCTGAAAACCCAACACGCAGTAGAGTGCAACCATTGTTTCCAGGCAGTGAACTATTGAAAACCCAGGTAAGTCTAACTTAAAAATGCTATTCCATTTTACCACTAATGAAAAAACCATGGACAAAAAAAATATTCATTACCTGTACATGACTGGTACAATGATTGCTTTCTTGAATAATGGTCATGTATTGACAAACGGTACAAGACTATATTGGTTGTTGACTGGGAAAAGTACAAGGCCATATTGGATTTTCTAAAAAACAAAAAACAAATTAAATTTAATTGATGGGTGGGTCCCTATGGACTCAACAAATATCCACAGGTTTGAACAGGATAATCTGAACAAACTGACATGACATTCATTTTTGTTTATATATTGGTAAAAGGGGATGTAAATGACTAAAGCTTTATAAAAAGAAAATAAGTGCATGGGTTACTGTTAGTGCCAACATACAGTTTATTTTTAATGATGTTTTGATATATTAATGTCAATTAACGTTAAAGTTTAATTACAAGTATTGATTGATTGATTGATTGATTGATTGAGTGATGGGTTATTTTGTTTCTGGGCGTGGTGGCTCAGCGGTCTAGCTGTATGCCGCTCACCAAGGCGGTCCGGGTTCGATTCCCGGTCAATGCATGTGAGATTTTCGAAGTGAAATGCCAAGTCCTGTGGTTCAGATTCCACGTAAAAAGGAGGTCCCGTGGCTCATGATCTCGCGATTAACGGTCACGTTAAACTACAAGCTTGCTTTTTGCTTTATTTTGTTTGTTTTTAGGTGTGGTCATGCCCAATTAACGTAGTGAAAAGACAGTGAACAAGCATACATTATGCTTTAAAGTACTCAGTGCTCTTGTGCAACGTTAATAACTTGCAATAAAAAAGTTTTATTATAACACATGGCGTTAGTACCAAATGCAACAAGTGAGCAAGTTGGTTTACCACGTGGGTTAAATTTAAAATCAGAACATGATCGTTGGTTAACATTTGAATCCTGGCCTGTAGGCTTTTTGTCGACACATAAACTTGCAAAAGCATTTTTTTTTTACTTCAACCGAGAAGAAGGGGTGCGCTGTGTGTTTTGTCGTATTGAACTTTCACACTGGGAAGAAGGGGATGATCCCTTTAGAGACCATTTGCGATGGTCTCCTTGTTGTCCTTACATGCTTGGAAAACAAGTGGGTAACATACCCATGTATTCATTTTACCGAACCGCAAGGCCATTGGCCGCTACTTACGTAGCTGAATCACAAATAATTAATAATAATAATGTATTACCAGCCAACAACGGTAGTGTCGATATATGTGGTCCATATGCCATAGACAGTGTTGAATTGGCATGTGCTTTTGAAAAATTGGGAGTATGCAAGACTAAAGCACTAACACACCCAGAGTACAGCTCTGTTGAAAAACGTTTAGAATCTTATAAAAATGTTTGGCCATTAATATTAAAACACCTTACCAAACAGCTAAGTGAAGCAGGACTTTTTTATACTGGTGAAGGGGATAAAACAATATGTTTTTATTGTGGATTTGCTTTAAAGGATTGGCAAATGAATGATGACCCTTTCGTGCAACACGCTCGTTGGTTACCTAACTGTAAATACATGGTGTTTCTTAAAAGTCAGGAATTTGTGAACACTATTCGTAAAGAAAACGTGATTGTAGCACAAGACATAAAAGTGCCTTGAGAGTGGGAACACGCGGAGCAAATACATGAGGCTGAAAAAAAAAGACTTGTCTTACGAACAGATACAAAAGTGTGACCAACAATTATGTAACATTTGTTATCAAGATGAACTAGGTGTTGTATATTTGCCTTGTGGACACATTATAGCCTGTGTCAAGTGTGCATTAGAACTCAACACTTGTACTATATGCAGAAAAGTAGTATCTGCTACAGTTAGGGCATTTCTTGCATAAATAGTATACTTTTTAGCCATGCATAGTGCAAAATCTCTAAATGCACAATATTACTAAAGCTGTTTTAGAGTGTAATAGATATGCTTTTCTTTTGTTTACAGACTGCTACAATGAATGTTTTGAATGCTGTGGGTCAAGCATGTGGCTTAGAGACAAAGAAGCTCAGTGAATTGCCAGCGGATATTCCATTCCGCTTTATCAAGATTCGGAAATTGAAAACAGCATATGGTGATCGTGTACTTTGTGAATGTGAAAACTTTGAGACATTTCTGCCTACACGGTTTAATGATATGTCGGAGAGTGTTTTTGATGAAGTGAATAATGCTGTACAACCTGTACACTTAATTTATGAAGGTTTTAAAAACAATAGGTGCATGGTTCGTTTTAATTAAATAATAAAACAACAAATGTCAAATAATAATGGAAGATATAAGTCATGGCAATGGAAGTCAGAATATTTAACATTGCAGAGTATACATGATTATGACAATAAAAAGCACACTTAATACAAGTCTTTGCGTTTACGATAGTGTGTTATAGTTTTAAAAACAAAGCTTGTTGTAGATCTTTATTCTTCCACGTAGAACAATAGGCATGAAAACGTTATTGTCTTGTTTCGGATCATTATCACTATCATAATCATAAGCAGCATGATCTATATCACTATTATTATAATCACCATAATTATCCTCAACATTATCCTCAACATCACTAAAACCAGTTAAATCTTCATGTTCCTCTTCCTCTACAGTGTCCGCACGTAGAATCTGCGTGGCTTTTGATAATGTTAAGGGTTTTTTAAACATTGAATTTTTTATAGTAGTATTGTTTTGTAGCACTTGCTTTTTAGCATTTTTATGATTTTCTATTGACAGCAACAATGTTTCATGTAGTACACTACATTGATGATCATTGACCCTTAAAACCTCACAATTTTTACTTTTAGCTCACTGCGACATTGTTTTGAACGTTGTTTTGAACAACGCCAAATAACAGTTCCATTTTTATTGGTTCGTTTCACAATATATGAATATCCTTTATAGAATGCATGAGGCTTACCATAAAAAGTCACTGATACTTCCATGTCAACTGTCAAGCATGGACTAAGCTCTAGTAAAGACAACTTGACAATAAGAACAATAGTTTAATGTGGGAGCATAAATGGATGCAAATGTGGGAAGTAAAAAAAAAGTGGTAGCAAATGTGTGAGCAATAAGTGGAAGCAAAAAGTGGGAGCACAAATAATAAACTTAGTTATAACCTATCCTAACCTAACGTAACTTAACCTAACCTAACCTAACTTCACCTAACCTAACATAACCTACCTTGAAAGTGGGGGCAAATGTGGAACACACATAATAAACTTAGTTATAACCTAACCTAAATACACCTAACCTAACCTCACCTAACCTAACCTAACTTCACCTAACCTAACCTAACTTAGCCTAACTTGAAAGTGAGAGCAGATGTGGAAGCAAAAAAAAGTGGGAGCAAATAAGGGAGCACAAGAGGGAGCAATTGTGGGAGCCAAAAAGGGGGAGCAAAAAGTAGGAGCAAAAAATTGGGAGCAAAAAGAGGGAGCAAATGTGGGAGCAAAAACTGGAAAGCAAAATGTGGGAGCAAAGAGTGGGAGCAAATGCGGGAGCAAATGTGTGAGCAACAAGAGGGAGCATATGTGGGAGCAAAAAAAGTGGGGAGCAACATTTGTGAGTAAAAAAGTGGGAGGAATTATGGTAGCAAAAAAGTGGATGCAAAAAGTAGGAGCAAAAAATTGAGAGCAAAAAGTGGGAGCAAAAATTGGGAGCAAATGAGGGAGTAAATGTGGGAGCAAATGTGGGAGGAAAAAAAAGTGGGAGCAAAAATTGGGGAGAAAAAGTGGGAGCAAAAACTAGGAGCAAATGTGTGAGCAACAAGAGGGAGCAAATGTGGGAGCAAAAACTAGGAGCAAATGTGTGAGCAACAAGAGGAAGCAAAAGTGGGAGCAAAAACTAGGAGCAAATGTGTGAGCAACAAGAGGGAGCAAATGTGGGAGCAAAAAAGTGGGCGCAAAAAGAGGGGAGCAAAAAGTGGGAGCAAATGTGGGAGCAACAAGAGAGAGCTAATGTGGGAGCATAAAACAGTGGGAGCAAAAAGTAGGAGCAAATGCGGGAGCAACAAGAGAGAGCTAATGTGGGAGCATAAAAAAGTGGGAGCAAAAAGTGGGAGCAAATGTGAGAGCAAATATGTGGGAGCAAAAAAGTGGGAACAAAAGAGGGAGCAAAAAGTGGGAGCAACCAAGACTGGTTGTTAAGACTTTTATTTCAACCAATGCACATGATTTAAATTTTGGTAGAGTAATCTGAGTAATAATAATATTATTATTAATAATAATAAAAATAATAAAATTAAAAAAAATTAATTGTAATTATATTTTTCAAGGTTGAATTTTCAAAGTACTGTCAAGAATAATTCTTTAAGTTTAATCATTGGCTAGGAGTGATATATAGCTAGCTAACCTAACTTAACCCCAGCTCACCTAATTTAACCTAACTTCACCTAAGCTAATGTTATACAAGTTGTGACTTGCTTTAAGACTGGTTATGACGTCACAGATGAATGGTGGTGGGAGGATGGACATAACCTTTTATTAAACAAAAAATATTTACCTTTTTTCCGGCCTCCCACCACTATTCATCTGTGAGGCAAAAAAGGTAAATATTTTTGGTTTAATAAAAAGTTATGTCCAGCCTCCCTCCACCATTCATCTCTGACGTCATAGACAGTCTTAAAGCAAGTCACAACTTGTATAACATTAGCTTAGGTGAAGTTAGGTTAAATAAGATGAGCTGGGGTTAAGTTAGGTTAGCTAGCTCTATATCACTCCTAGCCAATGATTAAACTTAAAGTACTCTAGAATTCTCTAAATCTGTTTCATGTAGTTATTATTCTTGACAGTACTTTGAAAATTCAACCTTGAAAAATATATTTACATTTTTTTTAAATTTTATTATTTTTATTATTATTAATAATAGTATTATTACTCAGATAACTCTACCAAAATTTAAATCATGTGCATTGGTAGAAATAAAAGACTTAACAACCAGTCATGGTTGCTCCCACTTTTTGCTCCCGCTTTTTCTCCCACATTTGTTCCCACTTTTTTGCTCCCACATATTTGCTCTCACATTTGTTCCCAATTTTAGCTCCCAATTTTTTTTGCTCCCCACTTTTTGCTCCCGCATTTGCTCCCTCTTGTTGCTCACACATTTGCTACCACTTTTTGATCCCACTTTTTACTCCCCAATTTTGGCTCCCACTTTTTTTTGCTCCCACATTTGCTCCCAATTTTTGCTCCCACTTTTTGCTCTCAATATGTTGGTCCTACTTTTTGCTCCCACTTTTTTGCTCCCACAATTCCTCCCACATGTCGCTCCCCACTTTTTTTGCTCTCTCATTTACTCCCTCTTGTTGCTCACACATTTGCTCCCACATTTGCTCCCACTTTTTGCTCCCCAATTTTTGCTCCCACTTTTTTTTGCTCCCACATTTGCTCCCGCATTTGCTCCCACTTTTTGCTCCCAATTTTTTGCTCCTACTTTTGGCTACCACTTTTTTGCTCGCACAATTGCTCCTTCTTGTTGCTCCCATACTTGCTCCCACTTTTTTTGCTTCCACATTTGCTCTCACTTTCAAGTTAGGCTAAGTTAGGTTAGGTTAGGTGAAGTTAGGTTAGGTTAGGTGAGGTTAGGTTAGGTGAAGTTAGGTTAGGTTATAACTAAGTTTATTACTTGTGCTCCCACATTTGTCCCCACTTTCAAGTATTGTTAGGTTAGGTTAGGTGAAGTTAGGTTAAGTTAAGTTAGGTTAGGTAAATGTTATAACTAAGTTTAATATTTGTGCTCCCACATTTTGCTTCCACCTTTTGCTCACACATTTGCTCCCACATTTTTTTGCTTCCCACATTTGCATCCATATATGCTCCCACATTAAACTATTGTTCATATTGTCAACTTGTCTTTACTAGAGCTTAGTCTATGCTTGACAGTTGACATGGAAGTATCAGTGAACAAGTATGGTAAGCCTCATGCATTCTATAAAGGATATTCATATATTGTGAAACGAACCAATAAAAATGGAACTGTTATTTGGCGTTGTTCAAAACAACGTTCAAAACAATGTCGCAGTGAGCTAAAAAGTAAAAATAGAGAGGTTTTAGGTGTCTGTGATCATCAATGTAGTGTACTACATGAAACATTCCTGCTGTCAACAGAAAATCATAAAAAATGCTAAAAAGCAAGTGCTACAAAACAATACTACTATCGAAAACAATTCAATGATCAAAAAACCCTTAACATTATCAAAAGCCACGCAGACTCTACGTGAGGACACTGTAGAGGAAGAGGAAGAGGAACATGAAGATTTAACTGGTTTTAGTGAAGGTGAGGATAATGTTGTGGATAATTATGGTGATTATAATAGTGATATTGATCACCGTGGAAGAAAAAAGATCTACAACAAGCTTTGTTTTTAAAACTATAACACACTATCGTAAAGGCAAAGACTTGTATTAAGTGTACTTTATATTGTCATAATCATGTATACTCTGCAATGTTAAATATTCTGACTTCTGTAGAAAATAAAACAACATTGTACCATTATTTTCATTTATTTACAAACTTTATATACATTTTTTTGGTTTCATGATAAAAAAAATTAAGACAATACTAAACACTAAAACATTATTAATCTATACACATATTTTCCTTTCAGTCCATTGCCATGACTTATATCTTCCATTATTATTTGACATTTTTTTATTATTTAATTGAAACGAACCCTGCACCTATTGTTCTTAAAACCTTCATAAATTAAGGGTACAGGTTGTACAGCATAATTCAATTCATCAAAAACCCTCTCCGACATATCATTAAACCGTGTAGGCAAAAATGTCTCAAAGTTTTCAAATAAACAAAGTACACGATCACCATATGCTGTTTTCAATTTCCGAACCTTGATAAGGCGGAATGGAATATGCGTTGGCAATTCGCTGAGCTTCTTTGTCCCTAAGCCACATGCTTGACCCACATCATTCAAAACATTCACTGTAGTAGTCTATAAACAAAAGAAAAGCATATCTATTACACTCTAAAACAGCTTTAATAATATTGTGCAATTAGGGATTTTGCACTATATATGGCTGATAAATTATACTATTTATGCAAGAAATGCCCTAACTGTAGCAGATACTGCTTTTCTGCATATAGCACAAGTGTTGAGTTCTAATGCACACTTGACACAGGCTATCATGTTTCCACAAGGCAAAAATACAACACCTAGTTCATCTAAATAACAAATTTTACATAATTGTTGGTCACACTTTTGTATCTGTTCGTAAGACAAGTCTTTTTTCTTCAGCCTCATGTATTTGCTCCACGTGTTCTAACTCTAAAGGCACTTTTATGTCTTGTGCTACAATCACGTTTCCTTTACGAATAGTGTTCACAAATACCTGACCTTTAAGTAACACCATGTATTTACAGTTAGGTAACCAACGAGCGTGTTGCACAAAAGGGTCATCAGTCATTTGCCAATCCTTTAAAGCAAATCCACAATAAAGACATATTGTTTTATCCCCTTCACCAGTATGAAAAATCCAGCTTCACTTAGCTGTTTGGTAAGGTGTTTTAATATTAATGGCCAAACATTTTTATAAGATTCTAAACGTTTTTCAACAGAGCTGTACTCTGGGTGTGTTAGTGCTTTAGTCTTGCATACTCCCAATTTTTCAAAAGCACATGCCAATTCAACACTCTCTATGGCATATGGACCACATATATCGACACTACCGTTGTTGGCTGGTAATACATTATTATTATTAATTATTTGTGATTCAGCTACGTAAGTAGCGGCCAATGGCCTTGCGGTTCGGTAAAATGAATACATGGGTATGTTACCCACTTGTTTTCCAAGCATGTAAGGACAACAAGGAGACCATCGCAAATGGTCTCTAAAGGGATCATCCCCTTCTTCCCAGTGTGAAAGTTCAATACGGCAAAACACACAGCGCACCACTTCTTCTCGGTTGAAGTAAAAAAAAGGGCTTTTGCAAGTTTATGTGTCGACAAAAAGCCTACAGGCCAGGATTCAAATGTTAACCAACGATCATGTTCTGATTTTAAATTTAACCCACGTGGTAAACCAACTTGCTCACTTGTTGTATTTGGTACTAACGCCATGTGTTATAATAAAACTTTTTTATTGCAAGTTATTAACGTTGCAGAAGAGCACAGAGTACATTAAAGCATAATGTATGCTTGTTCACTGTCTGTTCACTACGTTAATGGCGCGTGACCACTCCTAAAAACAAACAAAATAACCCATCAATCAATCAATCAATCAATACTTGTAATTAAACTTTAACGTTAATTGACATTAATATATCAAAACTCCATTAAAAATAAACTGTATGTTGGCACTAACAGTTACCCATGCACTTAATTTCTTTTTATAAAGCTGTAGTCATTTACATCCCCTTTTAACCAATATATAAACAAAAATGAATGTCATGTCAGTTTGTTCAGATTATCTTGTTCAAACCTGTGGATATTTGTTGAGTCCATAGGGACCCACCCATCAATTAAATTTAATTTGTTTTTTAGAAAATCCAATATGGCCTTGTACTTTTCCCAGTCAACAACCAATATAGTCTTGTACCGTTTGTCAATACATGGCCATTATTCAACAGAGCAATCATTGTACCAGTCATGTACAGGTAATGAATATTTTTTTGTCTATGGTTTTTCATTAGTGGTAAAATGGAATAGCATTTTTAAGTTAGACTTACCTGAGTTTTCAGTAGTTCACTGCCTGGAAACAATGGTTGCACTCTACTGCGTCTTGGGTTTTCAGCAACTGCTACGGTGGTAAAGCTTTTCTTTCCAAGTTCCTAAAAATAAATAAAATAAACCGCTATACATACCTAAATTCAGGTTAATACATACATTTTATAAAATAAAATAAAATCAAACAAAAAAAAATGAAACAAGTTAGTTTAAAAAAATAATCTCACCTTCACTTGCAGTGGCTTGTTACTGTTTCCTTCCAGTGGGCCCAAAAGCGCAATTGTTACTTGTATCTCTGACATGTAAGATATACCGGTTATCTGCAAACAAATAAATAAATAAAAATCATTAATTACCTGATCAATAACTACAAATTTAAGGTTCATTAGCATGACATTATTAAAAAATCATTCATAAGTACTTACCAAAAAATAAAAGGATTTTTCTTCCAAAGTTCAGTTCAGAGCTCTACTGTATACGTCCGTGTTCTAAAATGGCAAGTGCATGACTAACGCAATCGTTATCAGTTAGCCTAGCAGCAGAGAGAGTTGCATTTTCTCAGCGTTTTGACCTTGAAATGTTGTCTCTTTCACACGGGTTCCCACGCCTCTTCACATTCCTCAATCTGAATAAGATTCGTGTACCTTATACTAGTTTCATGGTTTTAATAAGAAACCAAAATGGCTGCCTCTTATACATCGGTAGTCCTACTGTCTCAGAACCAAAATGGAGGTCTCTGCTTAAACAGCACACCTGCTAGCCACCACGAGGCAAGTAAGCTGATATCACACTTCCTGATGACGTAGACATTTTTCGTCTTATCAGCAGTCTCACTCACGAGTTCTCTGGCTAGGTACAATATTCGGTCTCCAGTGAGAAGGACTGTGTGGGTGTAAGCATTGAAAACATGTGTGTCTTCTTCTTATTATTATTATTCTTAAACATTTTACTGTAATAATAATAATTACTAGCAAGCGGCCATCCTCAATACATGATCATGTTAACCACATACTTTCACCCTAAAACACATGACTTTACCCAGTTCAATATTTAGTTTATAACATTTCAGGCCAATGACCTTACCATTTTGGCTCTTTGCATACATGGTCGAGAAAATGTTATAAGTTTCCATATTCTAAAACCATTTACTGTGCTAGAGAGCAGTCTCGCTTATTGCCGTTTACTAGCATGCTAATGATCCCCTTCAGGGGTAAAAAAATTCTAGCACACTTAACACATTTTCAAATATTCGCCTCCATCCGTCATAGGAAATGTCACAAAACCAACCGCCATAAGCTGCCCCCGCCATCCCACCAAAATAGCAATTCATTTCTTCCGGGCACGGTCACCGAGATCGCCAACGTCTAAGAATCACTTGGTCATATCCTACAACCGTCTGTTGTGTCAGAGAGCGATCTCGCTCATCACCGTTAACTAAAACGTTAAAGATCCCCTTTCAGGGGTAAAAAATCTTAGCATGCTTGTCACATTTCAAAATATTCGCCTTCATTCATTCGTCATAGAAAAAAAAATATCGAAAAGCGACCCCTCGTTTTGCCATACATCGCTCCGTCGAAATAGCCATTTCCTGTATCCACCATGGTCAGTCATAGCCTCGTTGTAACATCTGTCAAGCGCTACCAGCTCTCTGTCTACAATCATTCTTTTACTGGAAATATCTGTTCCCGAAGGAAACAGGATGTAAATTGTCCGATTGAGCTATGTACATTAACAAATTCACAAAGAAAATTTGATAAAATGGTCCGGCTAGCTCAAAAGAGTTGCCAGCGTTTCGCCCCAGTGTACCAATGGGCTCTTCAGTTGGTTATGGTACACCTCACCAAGACGCGTGGCTAGTACATACTGTGAAGGCCGCTGCAAGGCACAAAATGTCGCCACAAGCAACGCCAATGTACTACGGAAGTCAAAACTTCCTTTCAAAAATAATGTTAGCTTGCCTTGCTAATCCATACTGGAAATATCTGTTCCCGAAGGAAACAGGATGTAAATTGTCCGATTGAGCAATGTACATTAACAAATTCACAAAAAAAAATTGATAAAATGGTCCGACTAGCTCAAAACAGTTGCCAGCGTTTCGACCCAGTGTACCAATGGGCTCTTCAGTTGGTTATGGTACACCTCACCAAGACGCGTGGTTAGTACATACTGTGAAGGCCGCTGCAAGGCACAAAATGTCGCCACAAGCAACGCCAATGTAGTACGGAAGTCAAAACTTCCTTTCAAAAATAATGTTAGCTTACCTTGCTAATCCATACTGGAAATATCTGTTCCCGAAGGAAACAGGATGTAAATTGTCCGATTGAGCTATGTACATTAACAAATTCACAAAGAAAATTTGATAAAATGGTCCGGCTAGCTCAAAACAGTTGCCAGCGTTTCGCCCCAGTGTACCAATGGGCTCTTCAGTTGGTTATGGTACACCTCACCAAGACGCGTGGCTAGTACATACTGTGAAGGCCGCTGCAAGGCACAAAATGTCGCCACAAGCAACGCCAATGTACTACGGAAGTCAAAACTTCCTTTCAAAAATAATGGTAGCTTACCTTGCTAATCCATACTGGAAATATCTGTTCCCGAAGGAAACAAAACAACTGTTTTGAGCTAGCCGGACCATTTTATCAAATTTTCTTTGTGAATTTGTTAATGTACATAGCTCAATCGGACAATTTACATCCTGTTTCCTTCGGGAACAGATGTTTCCAGTATGGATTAGCAAGGTAAGCTAACATTATTTTTGAAAGGAAGTTTTGACTTCCGTAGTACATTGGCGTTGCTTGTGGCGACATTTTGTGCCTTGCAGCAGCCTTCACAGTATGTACTAGCCACGCGTCTTGGTGAGGTGTACCATAACCAACTGAAGAGCCCATTGGTACACTGGGGCGAAACGCTGGCAACTGTTTTGAGCTAGCCGGACCATTTTATCAAATTTTCTTTGTGAATTTGTTAATCATCCTTTTATTTAAAAAAAATAATTAAAATGCATAGTTTTTGTCCTAGAGACTTTACATTTATTTTCATTTATGTCAAGAAAACTTATTTGTAAACTTGTCAGTTTTCCAAAATAGTAAAAATTCAAATTTCAGTGTTTTCAAAAAAAACTCAAAAATAAAAAAAGTATTATTATAAAAAATAAAGGTCATAGAGACCTTTTGTTTGAACTATTGAACAACGTTCTATCAAGTTTCGTTTTCAAACTATAGTATACGTTTAAAATCAAAAATTGTATATATTTTTTAAATATAATACATGCTCCAGAGCAAAGCGCCCGTCAACTCGAGGCCAACAACACCTCATTTGTTAAAATCCGACCATCCGTTCGCCAATTATCGCCAATGTTTGCGAGAAAGTACGCTATCATTTTTTTCCCTCCTACACCCTTAAAACTTGCTGCCCTCCTAAAGGGCATACCCAACTTTCATTAACGTCAAACTTTTTCATGAAATTCACCGTTTCCAAAATAGCGCCAATCCAAAAAACAAGAATTTTCAAAAAAAAATGATTAAAAAATACCACCACACATTCATAGCCAAGAGAACGTCATCCCAAAGCCGACAATACCTCGTTCGTTAAAATCCGACCATGCGTTCGGGAGATATCGCCAAAGGTTATATGAAAGTAGGCGATTAAGCAGAACCGGCCCTACCACACTACTGCACAGTTTTAATCCTAGAGGCTTGAAGTTTATTTTGGGGGTAGAGGGGGTCAGGACCATTCATTTATGTCAAACATTTTTTTTTGTTAAAGTCTTTAGTTTCCAAAATATAAAAATTTCAAAATTGAACTTTTTTCAAAAAAAACATCAAAAATAAAATAGGTTTATTATTAAATATAAAGGACATAAAAACCATTGGTTTGAACCTTGGCACAACGTTCTATCATGTTTGGTTTTGAAACTATCGTCTATTTTCACAAAGAAAATTTTTCAATTTTTTTTTATAAAATATAACGAGTGGTCCATAGCAAAGCCCCCGTCAGATCGAGTCTAACGACACCTCATTCGTGAATCTCCGACCACTGGTTCGGGAGTTATCGGCTCGCATTTGGAGTAAGGTGGGGGGGGGGGGGGGGCAGAAACCACCTCACTCCCCTACTAGTGGCCAGATCTGCCTTGCAAACGTACAAACGAAGACACCTCAATAAACATAAACACAAGAAAACAAGACGACACGATGAGATAACCCCCACAACATGGCACGGGAGGCTCCGAAATCGGCAGGCTAAGAGCAGCTCCACGAACCGCTTGGATATTCATAGGGAGACTGGACACCGACGTAACCGAATAAGACATAAAAGAACACCTTACTCAAAATGGCATCTCTAAGGTAACCAGCTGCGAACAGCTCCCATTCCGTGGCACCAGCAAATCCTTTAAAATAGGGGTACCCATGGAAGAAAGGGACTCCGTTATGCAAACAAGTCTCTGGCCGGATAGGGTAATATATCGTACCTTTCGATTTCGAAGGCAATAACCCTAACGGAAGCGCCAAACTGAAAACGCCAAAAGAAATCTGGAAAAAGTATTGTGGAATGTAGAGGGTCTGAGAGGCTAAATCTGCACAGCACCTGAAGATATCTGGATAAAGAGCGACATCATGGTGGCCACTGAATCCTTCCTGACAGAACCTCTGAACCTCACGAGCCACTACGCAATTCAGCCTCTCGCCCAGTCAAACCCAAGAGGCAGACAAGAGGGAGGGGTCCTCCATAATTTTCAAACCATCCATAGGGAAAATTGCAGGCTCGATAAAGGAAGAGAACCTAGTAGTAATGAAAACCCCAAATCTAACAATAATAGGCATATATATCACATACGGATCTTCCCTAGAAGACACAATAGATATAATAGCAGGGGCGATTGCCCGAACAAAGACAGGCAAAAACGTCATCCTGGCAGGAGACTTCAACTGCAGAATAGACAAGCCCAACAACAAGAGCTATGTTGGTTATGCTACAAGTAGAAGGCTACTCTCTTAAAAACAAAGCAAATTAAATAACGTACATAGCCCACAATGGCACAAGTACCATCTACCTAGTTTCTTACAAAGGAAGCAACATCTCCATCAAAAACCAACAGGGACTCTGGAAGTCATCCTGCACCACACTGGCAAAACATATACCCGTCAGGACCAATATTATACTCGGATATACTGAAGAGGAAATACCGAACCTACAAACCCACAAGAGCTCCAGAAAGATAGACGCAAATGCCCTAAGCAACGACGCACAAGCAATGGGGGCAATAAAACAATGCCTTAACCAAAACAATCTAAACCAAGCCCTGACAACAATTCAAGAAGCCATACGAGCACCAACAATTCCAATCAACCAAAGAAGAGCAAAACCATGGTTCGATACGGAACGAAGTCCTCCTAAAACTACACATGGCCAAACTCCACAACACAAAAAGTCTTCTAGAAGAATGTGCTGCTCGAAGAAAGGATTATAAAACGCTCCGAAAAATAAAAAAAAGGCTCAATACATAGAAAATCAAGCCTTAATGGAGGCAGAAGAAGCACTAAAAGACCTTTTCATGGCCATCAGAAGAAAGACTGGCCAAATACAGATGGACATATGGGAAAATCACTTCTCACAAGTACTGAACCTAACTCAGTCACAAGCGGCGTATAACGCAACCTATCACACAAACATAGAATTTGGCACCCCCAACACAACAGAAGGAGTAATTGCGACAATCAGCAAGACAAACAACAAGAAAGAGACAGGCCCAGACGGCATCTCCAATGAGATTCTGAAAGACTCAGCTGAAATTCCAAGTGAACTATGGTCAGATCTGTTTAACAAATGCCTAGCAACATTGGAAATACCCAACGAATGGAGAAAATACATCATTAAGGTTCTATATAAAGGCAAAGGAGAAGACAACGACCCAAACTCATACCGAGGAATCGCTCTAGAGAACAACATATTCAAAGTATTTTCAAACATTCTCCTCAAAATGCTCACCCCGACAGTAGATCAACTGATTCCCGATCAACAATTCGGGTTCAGGAAAGGATGATCCAACCTACAAGCCATCAACAATCTATTGAATGACATAGAACAAGCGCTTAGTCACCCTAAAGGAATTTCCCATGCAATATTTGTCGACTTCTCGAAGGCCTTCGATCTACTAAACAGATCGAAGCTCATTATAAAACTGGGGCAAATGATGGACGCAAAATCCGAAATCACGTATCGGATAAACAACATCCTGGATTTCAACAAAGTAGAGATAAACGATGGGATATCAACCTCAAGAGAGATCACCCAAACCAACGGAGTACTACAAGGCGACCCACTGAGTCCCACTCTGTTCAACGTCGCGACTGCGGATGTTATAAAGACTATTGAAAAAACAAAATCAGTATCCATTTACCAGTACACAGATGACATGGTTCTGGGGTCTACAAACAGGCAGGAGCTACAAGAAGTGCTCAACAAATTGCAGGACTGGGCGGAGGAAAATGAGCTCAGTATAAATGAAAAGAAGGCAGTGTATATGGCCTTCCGAAAAGGAGGAAAACTAACCGCCAAAAACAAAATGATCTTGGGAGACACTGAACTCGAGACAGTCAATTCCTACAAATACCTCGGCCTCACCCTACAAACAACGTGCCAATCCTTTAGACTGCATATAGAGGAACGAGCAGCAGCAGCCATTAGAGTAATGTACGATTTGAACAACATTTCGAACAGCAATGATTCCCATCCACGCGAAAATTACCCCCGTCATTACATATGGTCTAGAACTGATATGTGAAAGGCTAACCATGACAGACCTAATCACAATTGAAAAAGTAAAGAGGCTTCTTTCCTGAATAGAGGGCTTGGAATTGCAAGAACGTCCCCGTCCAGGCTGGCATATGTCCTAACAAACGAAACACACTACATCGAAGATCTCTGATAAAGACTACAACTGCCATCTACCAAGCTTATGAAGAAACTCTTTGAGATAGGACATCAGAATCAGAACGAAATCCCACTCGAATTCTACGCAACAGAAGCAATGGTGGACAGAAGATGGACAAACGAGAACCAGGAGTGGAGACATGTGATAACATGACTCGCCATCCACGGTTTCCACCACAAGATTTGTAGAAATGTTAAATACCATGAACCGAATGAAGAATACATATGTTCTCTGAGCAATAAACCCCGCGACAAATACCACATAATATCATGCAGCAAACGGACAAAGAGCATAGTTGAATACAGTCAAGATTAATCTACCTGTAATAATTATTTGTAAGCACATCTTGTAACCGTCCACTGTGGCCACATGACTGCAATACATATTTATTAAATCTACTGATCTCGTTTGCAATTTTCAATTCTATGTTTTTAATTCCGTCTGAATACTCTAAAATTAATTATATATTATGCAAACAAAATTTTGTTTAATGTCGGAGTATTTGGAATCAGAACTTTCCTTGATAAATATGTAATCCGTTATATTTGATTACAAAACTGAGTATACATGTGTGTCCATTTGAAAATATTTGCCAGTATCCATGATGAGCAGGATCTCAGAATCGTCATGGCCCCCAGCTACAAAAACTACTGGAAGAAATGTCTGACAAACATGAAGAAAAGAGACTAGTTCTACAATTGTGCTATGGACTACACTACTGGGTAAAATATCAAATTCTAATAGGAAAGTGAGAAACTTGCGCTTATAGGGTGGAAAAAGTGTTGGGTGCCTATAATTACCTCCATAGTACAACTAATTAATATAAATCAAAATCCTGCATTTATAAAAATATGTTGCGGACAAACGAAACCCTCGTGTCCAACGGTTCATTAGCTAGTGACGATACAGCAATTTAAACAGGACGTTCCCATTCGTAAACGAAGACAAAATAAAATACTAAAACTCGAAATAAATAAAAAACACTCTCAAAAATAAAATAAATTCATCTAGAAAGCCATCAGCATTTCCAAAGCCGAGGACTTATACTTCCTCTGCGGAGTTCATAACAATAATTAAGAAACCTATATTAAATTCATAAACCAGATTTGGTTTATCAAAACTGAGCACTTTTATCTTTTAATCTATACTGTGTAGAAACTCAGTTCCCTCTCCAATAAAAAAATATTTACACCTATCCTGATTGAACAATAGTCAGCCGATACTATTGTCGATTCACCTAAAATATTGACATCTGTTGACAACATTCTTACGACATCGTCATCGTAATATTCGATATTTGCGAGTTTTCACTACCATAACTCGTATTGGCAATTTATCAAAAGAAACTACCAACCATTAACTACTGTTCTTGCTTATATCTCATTCGTGATTGTCATGGCCGTTCAATGAAGCCTAGCTCATGCTTAACTTGTTATCTTCAGGTTAAATAGAGCAATACTCCTAAAAAAGATAATGATAAAACTTTGCTTCAAAACAATTACTTCATTCGTGCGTTTTCCTACGATACGTTACCTTTTATAGTTGCTTCCAAACATGAATTAGCGCATCTTTCGTCTTATACAACTTTCTCATACGTAAAACAATCATGTGGAATGAAAATTCACATTTCATTTCATATTTATTTATCAGTGCCTTGCACTATATTTACAGTACAATGAAGAGAGTCTCTGAAAAGAGCAAAGCCCCACTTCGCATTCGGGATGCGTCAGAGCCCCCATAACATCGTAAAACATCGTAAAACAACTGATCCTTACAAGACTCAGTTCCAAGAGAGATCTCTCATAAACCTTGCACGAATATTCTCAAATAAACAACTTCCAACTATTTACTGCCGTTATTAATATTCCCAAAGTCGACATGACCAATTGGAATACAATTCCCTCATCAAAATACCATCTTTCGTGCTTCTTAGTTACAACAATGCGTTCCTCCAACATTTAACATATGCGGACTGTCTCCCTCCCATGTTTCACATACTTGCAGTATTTCAAAGAATTAAAACCACAACATTCATCATCATAAGTTAATAATAATACATTGTCTGTCCTCCTGCTCATCGTTCATGATTGTTGCATTCAACAATGCTTAAATTCTCTCTTTAAAAGCCAATGCTATCACATTATTGCAGCCAACAATGCTTAAATTGTTCTTTTAAAACCAATGCAATCTTTACCATTCATTTTATAATCGAGGTAACAAAACTTTGTCGAGTCACAACTCAATCCTGTGTCATATCTGGTGATGATGAACTGTTATCGTCTGATCTTCTTCTTCTTTCCTAGCGTTTATCCCAGTACGGGGTCCGCTGCTCGACTACATCTTCTCCACTTTTTCCTGTCGTTGACATCTGCAGGTTATAAGCCAACATCGTGCATATCCGTCTTAATGTTGTCCATCCAACGCTTCGCAGGTCGTCCACGTGGTCGCATTCCACCTGGGTCCAGGTTGAAAGCTACTTTGGTGACAGAGTCGCCAGGCATTCTCATAACATGACCCTGCCAACGGAGAAGAGCTTCCCTCACTTTCTCCGTAATTGGTGTGACACCTAACTGTTGTCGAACATCTGTATTTCTGACATGGTCATATCTAGTCAGTCCAAGTGTCCAACGGAGCATCTTCATCTCCATCGTATGCAGAGCCTGTTCATGTTTTCTTGGCATTGGGCGGGATTCTGCCCCATAAATTGCTGCCACGTACAACTGTCTTATAAATATTTGCCTTTAGGTATTTAGGCATCTTTTTGTCGCAGAGGACACCAGTGACCTGTTTCCATTTGAGCCAGGCCGCATTAACCCTCGCCCGTGTATCTAAAGTGACATCACCATTTGACGTGATAACCGACCCTAGGTATTTAAAGTTATTTGTCTTGGGCAGATCTTGAATGCTAATTTGGACAATGCCGTCGGTTTTCGGGACATAATCAAGATATTCTGTCTTCTGGATGTTAAGGCGCAGTCCATAGGCAGCCAGTCTTTCCATCGATATTTGCGCTAGATTCTGGAGTTCAAGGCGTGTTTCTTGTACAAATATAATATCGTCAGTGAAAAGAAGGGCCCAAGGGTGTGGTGTTTGTATGACAGCCGTAACCGTATCCAAGCAGAGGATAAACAACAGTGGCGACAGTGCAGAACCTTGATGAACACCGACGGTGATATCGAAAGGTGAGGAGATTCCCGCTGGGGCAGCGTATTACACTAGTTACATTGCAATAAAGAACTTGCACCCATTTTATATAGGTTTCAGGAACCCCATGAGGACGAAGAGCACACCAGATAAGGTCATGTGGCACTCTGTCAAAGGCCTTTTCTAGATCTAGGAAGGCCATGTGTAAACTCTTCTGTCTGTCTCTGTGCTTTCCCAACAATTGGGGTGTGGCATAGATTGCATTAGTTGTGCTGCAACCTTGAACAAAACCGCATTGATTTGGTGTGACAGTGACAATATTTCTGAGCCTCCTATCCTGCACTCTTTGAAATACTTTCAATGTATCACAGAGGAGTCTAATAGGTCGATAAGTCGAGCAACTGGGAATGTTTCACTTCCTCTTTAGATACAAAGATGAGTACAATCAGTCCCATACCAGAGGCATATGATCAATTTATTGATGCCATTAGATCGTGTTCTAAAGAAGCCATTCCAAGAGGATGCAGAACTAATTACATACAAGGTCTTTCCCAGGAAACATCTGCCTTACTGACAAACTACTTCAATTTGTATGAAAGGGATCCTTTTAGTGCTGAAACTATTGCAAGCGGACAACAACTTATCTCTGCTATTTCAGAGTCTAAACGAGAACAGTGGTTAAAATTGATGGAAGAAGTTAACATGGATAGGAGTAGCCATAAGGCCTGGAGGCTACTCAGGCGTCTCAGTAATGATCCTAATAAATCATCTTCTCTTTATAACGTATCTGCAAACCAAATTGCTCACCAACTCGTCCAAAATGGCAAGTTTATAAACTCCAGTTCTAGAACAAAAGTGGATACCAGGCCAAAATTCAGACCAGAGACCAGTATACTTTCTAATCCCTTTACCTTGGCAGAACTAAATGACGCTATAAATATCAGCAAAAATGGAAAGGCTCCTGGTGTAGATGAAATCTGTATTCAACAAATCAAGAATTTTGGACCTGTTACTAGAGAATGGGTACTCAATCTATTTAACAATTGCATTCGAACCTGCAGAATACCCAAAATCTGGAGGAAATCTAGAGTTATAGCATTCCTCAAACCAGGAAAAGATCCCCATGATCCTAAAAATTACAGACCAATATCCTTGCTCTGTCATTTATTCAAGATCTTAGAACGAATGGTTCTGGTAAGGCTTGCAAAAATAGTTGAACCACTTTTGATCCCCGAGCAAGCTGGTTTTAGAAGAGGGAAGAATTGTACATCACAAATACTCCATTTGACCCAATATATCGAAGATGGTTTTGAAAATCGGAAAATAACTGGGGCAGTCTTCATCGACCTAACTGCGGCCTATGACACAGTTAACCACCAAATTCTGTTGAGTAAATTTCATAAGATGACCAAGGACAACAAGCTGACTGAATTTCTTCGATGTC
The DNA here is from genome assembly GCA_946902985.2 of Meconema thalassinum. NCBI lineage: Eukaryota > Metazoa > Arthropoda > Insecta > Orthoptera > Tettigoniidae > Meconema > Meconema thalassinum. The sequence goes on from OX336395.1 coordinate 47,297,878, forward strand.
TTCTTGAAAATCGAAGATTCTTTGTAGATTTCCAAGGGCGACATAGTCGTTGGAAGAATCTCCGGAATGGCCTACCTCAAGGTAGTGTTTTGTCTCCAATATTATTTAATATTTACACGAATGATCAACCCTTGCCAGAAGGAACTAAAAGCTTCATCTATGCAGATGATCGAGCTATTCTCACCCAGGGTGATCAGTTTGAGAGTGTTGAACGGAGATTAATGGCAGCCTTAGATGAACTGAGTCCATACTACAGAGAAAACCTTCTAAAGCCTAACACCTCAAAGACGCAAGTTTGCGCTTTTCACTTAAAGAATATGCAGGCAAGAAGAAAACTGAAGATTTTCTGGGAGGGTGCTCTTTTGGATCATTGCTCTACACCTAAATATCTAGGGGTAACTCTGGATCGTGCACTCACGTATGAACAACATTGTGTTAACACGAAGCTCAAAGTATCTACGCGAAATTCCATTCTTCGCAAGTTATGTGGTACCAACTGGGGATTGCAAGCTCAAACAATGAGAACTACTGCTTTAGCACTGAGCTACTCTGCAGCTGAATATGCATGCCCTGTTTGGTATAGATCATGTCATGCCAAACAGGTAGATATTGCTTTAAATGAAACTTGTCGGCTTATAACTGGTTGCCTAAGATCTACACCTTGTGACAAGTTATATTGCTTGGCTGGCATTGCTCCCCCAGATCTTAGACGTGAAGTAGCTGCCAAACATGAAAAATTTAAAGTAGAAGTTTCCCAGACACATCCTCTACATAATTATCAACCTGCTCAACAACGATTGAAATCTAGGCGAAGTTTCTTACACTCTACTGAGTGCCTGTCGGATTCACCTCAATCATCAAGGCTAACTTCCTGGAGATGCAGAAACCATAATCTCAACGGATGGATGGTTCCATCTGAAACTCTTCCTGCCGGTTATGAAGAGTCGTGGCCTACATGGAAGAGTCTGAACAGGCTGCGGTCTGGGGTCGGTCGATCTAAGACCAATATGAAGAAGTGGGGCCTTTCAGATGAGTCAACCTTTTGCGCCTGCGGAGAAGAACAAACCATGGTGCACCTTCTCCATTGCAACTCCTGCCCTCTCATTTGCACTATGCAGGATGTAGTTCAGGCCACACCAAATGGACGAGATCTTGCCAAATTTTGGTGCGATGTAATTTAATTGTTATTTTGAAAGTACCTTTAGTGTGTTTTTTATTTTTTTAAAGTTATCTATGCTAATTTTACATGATGTATTGCTTCTGATACGAATAAATAAAGTCGAGCAATCATTAACATCACCTTGACGCTTCCAGGTTGGGACTGTAATGCTTGTTGTCCACGCATGTGGGAGTTTATTTTCGGTGACAATCTGCTGGAAAGCTTGCCACGGTAGATGAGTGGTTAACGTGTCCGTCTATTAACCCCCAAGCTTGCAGGTTCGCTCCTGTCCATGGTACGTGATTTTTGAAAGGTGGCAAAAATTACGATGTTGGCATGTTAAAGAACCAATTTGTATTCAGTAGGCCGTGTTCATAGAGGCAAAATTGATCTCGGGAGTTTCCGCCAAAACAAAATTCCCCATTTCTCTACTAGAAAGCGCTATAGTGTTCAAGAAGCTTAGATATCTAACCTCCTTGTCTTTAAAAGTGCTTCAAGGAACAACGAAATTCGACATGCAAGCTGCCCTCTGGTGGTCAAATAACAAAGCTTGCACCCGGCACCCGAGGCCATACGATATTATTATTATTAGTATCTGCTGGAAGAGCATGGCAAGGAATTCTGCAGCAGGCTTCCCAAGCATTTTCCAGATTTCCGCTGGGATGTCATCTGGGCCTGCGGCTTTCCCATTTTTAATTTTTGTTATGGCTGTTTGTACCTCGTCAGCTGTAATTTGGGGCACTGGTCTGAAGGTGGGATCAGGGCTTAAATATAGGAGGATGTGGAAAATCTTTATTGCTTATATTAGAAAAATATGCTGACCATCGTTGAAGGATAGCTGTTTGGTCTCGCAGTATTTTGTTGTCTGAGCCTTTAATGTGCATGACGTGTCCAATATCCTGAGTTGAGCGGTGACGAGATTTGGCAATGCGATAAATGTTGTTCTCTCCAGATGATGTTTCAAGTTGGTCGTACATATTTTGGTAACAATGGTCTTTTGCAGCAGCCACTGCTCGTTTTGCTGCTAAATTGTGCCCACGGTATCGCTGAAGGTCTATATCTAGACGGGAGTTCCACCAGGTTCTATATGCTACCTTTTTCTCCTTGATTACCTGCTGGACGTGTTCATCCCACCACCAGGTCTGTTGGTCAATGTAGCGTGGATTAGGTATGGTCTTCCACAGAGTCTCTGTTGCACAGCATCATTCCATATGTCGTTCACCGATTGATTGGAGTTAACTGAGAAGTTGGTTAAAGCTGTCAGTAAGCGGGCTTGTTGTGCTTGCAGTCTCCACCATCTAATTCGTGCTGGTCTAGTCGTAGAAATTTTGGGTTGCTTGTTATATTTCCGAAAATCTAGAACAAGCTAACGGTGTTGGGGTGCGATACTGTTATATGGAATCACTTTGGTGTCTGTCACCAACTTCAGATCTAGTTGTCGGGTCATCCAGTAGTCAATCTGCGTATCATGTCCTCCACTCGTGAACGTAGCTAGGTGTGTTGGCCTCTTGTTGAGTATGTGTTTGTGATAGCAAGGTCATGAGCCTCTGCACAATCAAGTATGCGACAGCCATCATCGTTTCGCACACCTAATCCGTGTCTGTCATACCCGTCTCGTTGCAACCCAACATGCCCATTTAAATTTCCTCCCAGGAAGATGGACTCACCTGGTGGAACTGCTCGAAGAAGACCGTCAAGACTGTTCCATAATTCATCTTTTTCATCTTCTGTACATCCTGTTTGAGGTACATAGCAAGATATTATGTGGGCAGTAATGGACGGCAAATCTATCACGATAGACATGAGCCTAACTGACACTGTTCCTACATTTGTGATATTGTTGCGGTAGTACTCGTCAACCACTATTGCTACACCATTTCGCACGGAGCTGGCGCTGACTTTACCTAATGTTCTAGAAGTGCTTTTCTCTCGTTGCAATTTTGTAGAGTGGCATTTATATTACTCCTGAACTTTTCATTAGATTGGCTTCATGTCAGCTGGTTATTCTCAGGTTCTCCATGTTCCTCATGGTAGTGTTCTCCTCTGCATGTTTACTCAGCAATTTCAACTTCCATATTAATAACGAATGCCGTTCCTCGTGCTACGTTGATGATTCTTTTTCAAAAATGAATTGGCAAAATCTTGGTGAAATTTCGTCGTACTTCCGCTGAAATATTTACGTCGTAGAATATTTGCTTTGCAAAAGAGTATGCAAAATTGTAGAATAATAATAGTTCGTAAATGTTGGAACTATCGCCGTTTGAAAATTAGGGAATTTTTCAATGTTCTAATAGTATACCACAAGTAATATAGCTCGTAAATTTTCATAAACGTCGTTCACTTGATAATGCTTCACTATCGTAAAAATGTTTCTTTAAGACCACTTCATAATTGTAGCTGATTTCCTTGTAGTTATAAAATACACAAGACCGCCCTCTGCGTGATGATAGTACGTCTCTGTATTGTGCTTAGCCAAAGATGCGGCTGCATTTGCCGTCAAAAATACTGACGCCCTCACTATGCACGGGACTCAAACTGTGAAAAAGCCGACCGCTTCAAATGTCAAGAAAATTATAACGCGCTGAAAATCGTTCGTTGTCCCACCTCGAGATTTCGATAGCGTCGTTTTCCAAATGCGAGGGAAAAATGGCGCTCATACTTCGTAAAATAATTCCTCCCGATTTACTGGATCTCTTAAAATGATTTCAAAAACAACAACAATTAACCTAATAATATTCCGCCATTCTCAGTGTACTCAAGTAACTTCTGTTTCTTCTCTAACAATTGTAATTACTGATTTACAGCTTCTTTGAATTTCCGAAATATTAATTGCAGATTCGGGTCACCTGGACTTTTACTCCTTCTTTATCAATTCAGGCGCGCCTTTGGCTCGTGACAAAAGTCATACTCTTTTTTGTACCAGGCTGCGGGTGTATTCTGTTCGCTTGAATGTCTAGCTCCCTCGTCTCTTTCTATATGACTGTGTCATTTAGTTGGCACCCTTTTTTAACACAATGTCTCATTTCTAGCTCAATAAATCTCGACTGTTTCAATGCTATAAAAATATTCACCTTTATAATTTCTTACGGGAATAAAGGGGGCACATGGAAAAGGTTAATCATTTCCACAGACTCATGTTGTTTGCCAAACGACAACATGGTCATTCATATGATAATTTATTGACATTTTTGAATGGTTGCGGAAAGTATGTGCCGATTCATACTGCCAGTTCGAGAGTTCAACTTATTTTCACACCACGTTGTGTCGTTTTAACAACATGGCTGTAAGAGTATATAAGGACTATATAACTGAAATCCAGCTAAATTAGAAAGTGCGTGATCGTACAGTTGGCAGAATAATCCATTTCATATTCCCAACAGAATAGCCATTCTGGCTTATGGATTACGATTGGAAATTTGGATATGCAGATCATGTGATTTCGAGACCATATGGTCTATGATGCTTCACTGTTAAATACATCGCAGATGAAAGGTTACCACTATTTAGGGCTACATAAATAGTTTGGAGGTGAGTGGTTAGAGTTAAATCCATGAAAATATCAGATACTATATACATAACAGTGGCTTGTTATAATGTACAGAAAGTGGTAACTCTTTATGATCAAACACACTACATAGCGCACATTTATCTACCTCGTTGTTCGCCACTGGGGGATGGTGATACTTGCGTACGCAGCATTCCTTCAGCTGTACTTGTCCCCTGTGTGGTGCTAAACTAGTATCAAATCTGGCAGCCAGACCTCTCTATTACAGATCTCCTGGCTTAAACATGAATACACAACTTCATTACGACGGCCCTTTTCAGGGCCATTCAACCAGACGTCTGGATCATAACATACGGATTTTACATCTCAATATTGAAGGGCTTTGCAGATATAATCTCAACACCTCTCTCGTATGCTTCTTGAAAACAATGTAGATGTGGCAGAGATACAGGAGATGCATGTAGATTCTGAGGAGATCTTGAAATCAAGAGGATATATAGCTGGTTGCGAAATCCAGGGTGCTACATTTCATCGGTCCTGTGGTTGTGCTACTTACATACGAAATGACATCGAAAATGCTCATCTGATATCCGCAGAAAATGTTCAAAATATCGAGACCATCTCGGTCTAAGTTGAGGATATTATTATAACAAATGTCTATAAACCTCCAGTAGTGAACTGGCCAACTCAGGTTATTTGTGTTTCTTCACATTCATGTATATACGTCGGTGATTTCAACAGCTACCACACTCTTTGGAAATATTGCAATAATGATGAAAATGGTGAGAACCTTGTAAACTGGGCTGAATATAACAACCTTAGTCTCATTTTTGATTCAAATGATAAGAGGACATTTAAGTCTGCAGCTTGGAATAAGGAATACAACTCAGATCTATGTTTCGTAACCCAGGAGTCCATGGGCCATCCTCTAAATGCAGTGGGAACGGTCCTTGGAGGATTCCCAAACAGCCAACATCGGCCAGTTATTCTTGATATAGGCATTCAAATTCCTATAATTCGATCCGTCCCTAGACCAAGATGGAACTTTAGGAAAGCTGATTGGTCTAATTTCTCAAAAGAACTCGATAAGGTGATTAGATGGATTCCCCCACTCAGTGAAAACTTCAACAGATTTGTTGGAGCAGTTTTATCAACAGCAAAAAAGTACATGCTCAGGGGATTTAGGAAAGAGTATATTCCAGGCTGGAATAATGATTGTGAACAGCTAAACCAGTCCTATTTAACCACCAATGACAGTAAAACTGCAAAGGATTTGTTAAAACATCTTGATGAAGCCCGTAAAGTATGCTGGAAACAAAAAACAGAGGGTTTGGATTTCAAGAGGTCAAGCAGAGAGGCTTGGAGTCTCTTAAGGAAACTTGGAGGGAGTCGACCACTTATCCGCAGAGATCCTAAAGTAACACCAAATCAGATTGCAAACAGAATATCTTTCCTTTCTAGAGCTGCCTCATATAAGCCACATACAAGAATTATTAGGAAATCACTTAGCAACCTTAAGCAGACTTAATCAGAATTTTCTGTTGACTTCACCTTAGCTGAGATCAATACAGCGCTAAAAGAAATGAAAGCAGGCAAAGTCCCAGGATTTGATGAAATACACCCTGAGTTCCTCATCAATTGTGGAAACAGAACACGTAAATGGCTTGCAGGTTTCTTTACTAACATTATGTCATCGGGTGATTTACCAAAACCTTTTAAAAGGAAAACATTCTTTGCAATATTGAAGCCTGGTAAACCTGCAAATAAAGCTGATAGCTATCACCCAATTTCCCTTCTGAGCTGCTGCTATAAGCTTTTTGAAAGGTTAATCCTTAATAGAATTGGTCCAAAGATCCATGAAGTTACAGCAATTGAGCAAGCAGGTTTCTGGCCTAACAGAAGCTGTACAGATCAACAACTTAGCTTAGCTACATATATAGAAGCTGGGTTCCAACAACGACTTAAAACATCTGCGGCTTTCGTCGACCTTACAGCTGCCTACGATACGGTATGGAAAGAAGGGCTATTGTATAAATTCGCAAGTATTATTCCTTGTCAAACCATTTTAAGGCTTCTAAACAACATGTTATCTCAGAGATATTTTCAAGTGGTTCTTGGCAATCAATTAAGCAGTCAGAAAAAACTTAACAATGGTCTTCCTCAGGGTTCAGTTTTGGCCCCAGTTCTATTCAACTTATATACATCTGACCTACCTGCAACAGAGTCAAGAAAATTCATATATGCAGATGATGTGGCTTTATTAACACAACATAGAAGCCTTGAAGCTGGTGAAGAGATACTTACTGCAGATCTAAATATTTTGCATGATTACTTCAAGAAATGGAGATTGACACCAAATCCAACGAAGACCGAAGTTATCTGTTTTCATCTTAGCAATAGACTGGCTAATTCAAAGCCCAACGTAACCTTCAACGGTCAAGTCCTTCACCATCAAGTCTACACAAAATATTTAGGTGTTACTCTTGATAGAACTTTGTCCTACAAGAAACACATAGAAAACATCGCTGCAAAGTTGAGCTCACGTAATAACATCAAACAGAAGTTGAGTGAAAGGTCATGGGGTGCAACAGCTACAACTTCACGATGCTCTTCCTTAGGTCTTGTCTACTCTGCTGCTGAGTATTGCGCCCCAGTGTGGCTTAATAGCCCTCATATGAGGAAAATTTATGTTCAACTACATACAGCAATGAGGCCAATAACAGGATGCATTAGATCTACTCCTCTACAATGGCTAGCAACTTTAAGTCATATTGCTCCACCAGATTTGAGAAGACAGAATGCCCTTCTCAAGAAATATGAAAAATTGATTAAAATTCCATAGCTCCCAATGCACTCTGACGTTCCTATGCTTAAAAGGAGTAGATTAAAATCTAGGCGGCCATCCATAATATTGGCAGAATCGTTGCAAGAAATGGGCTTTAACATGAACAAGAAGTGGTCGGAAATGTGGAGTAGAACTAATAACGACGACCATCGGACTCTAATAAGAACCGCCACAAAGCCACCAGGCATGAAACTCCCGCGACATGCAAGCAGGATTCGGACAGGCCATGGCACCTGCGCAGAGAGTCTTCACCGCCGGGGAAAGGTCCCATCTCCCCAATGTGATTGTGGCAGTGAACATCAGACCATTATATCAACTAGCAGCCCTAGAGCGTACCCTGGAAATCTTAACGATTTCTATGAAGTGACAGAGACAGCCCTTAAATGGATAGAGAATTTAGATATTAAGTTATAAATTTAATGATCTATTTAAATTAATTTTGTATATTTATTATAAAAAAAGATTGGTGCTTTTCAGTCAGTCAACAAGAATGTACCCAAATAGAGCTGGTTATGCCCTAATCCTGAAATAAATTACATGAGATTAATAAATACACTAGGATGACCAGTTTCCATCGTCAAGCGATCATCATCAGATACATTACACTTTGGCTATAACATCTATGTTTGATAATACAGGTGAAAAAATATATACGATATGCACAATTATTTGGTTGCAGTGTTGGTAATGCAACTGTCGGTGTATGCTAAATGTAGTATATCTAATGTTAGGTGAACTTCTAATATGGTGATAAAAATCCGGAATTTGTCTGTTTGGGGTGATTATATGATTATACAAAATCAACTATGGTTATACTGTAATAATACAGGCTGATACATACCCGGTTTGTCTCCCTAACCGGAAGTTAAAGCAGTTTCGTGTTCACTCTGGCACCAGTTATGTTCGATTAACCCGGGTGTTAACTGGGCGGAACTGGTTTTTCCCTTTCTCCCCCTTTTGTTCCTATGTTCGTTCTGAGGTCAGTGCCATGTTTATTTGTGTGACGTTACCAAATCTAGATAAGAATGCATGTTATTGAATACAGGAAGATCTACAACTATTGAAGACCGTGGAAATATCTTCACCACGCGTGGACTAAAAAGCCATTCAACTAAGCGGTACACGGTCTATTGAAGATGTTCCGGCACCTTAAATACTGCCGCGCATACCGGCCTAGGTTTTTTGCAGAAAAAAGTACATATTGCACCTGATCCAAATTACATTTACCTATAACCACCGCTATTTTCCCCCCTTTTTTATCTAGCTTGGATGTATCGCTAAGTTCTGTCTTGTTATCGACAGGGTGTGTTCTTTAGTAGAGTGAAAAGGGCTGAACTCTCCATAAAAGTGTGTTCATTTAGATTGTTGGGATTGTTTTGTTTGGCTAGGAGAATCTCGATTGCTTCCTTTATGTCGAGAGCTCTGCCTTTCGATTCGTGATGAATTATTTTTAAGTCAGTCTCGATTTTAGTAAAGCTGTACCCCGTGTCACACATATGTTCGCATACGGCTGAATGGGTTCCGTATCTTATCGCATTCCTATGTTCATTATAACGTGTATCTACTCGTATTCCAGTCTGTCCGATGTAATTAGCTTGACAACCAATGTCTTGGCATGTAATAGAATATACCCCTGACTTTGAATACGGGTCTTGTTTATTTAGATTACTATTTTGCAGGTGCCTCCCGGTCGTATTATTCGTTGTGAATGCTATTTTTATACCTTGCTTTTTGAATAGATTAGTGATTTTATATGTGGTCGCATTCACATAGTTGAAGCGTGCGAATTTTTTCTCATTAATGTCCGGTTTTGGAATCATTTAATCTTTGTTTTTATGTTAGGCTACAATTTGGTCTATTTTGCTTGGCGGGAAATTGTTTTCCTTTGCAAATTGTTTAATGGTTCTTATTTCCTTATTATAATTGTCTTTTGACATGGCTTTAAACGTACCCATGTCAAAAGACAATTACAATAAGGAAATAAGAACCATTAAACCATTAGCAAAGGAAAAGAATTTCCCACCAAGCAAAATAGACCAAATTGTAGAGTAGGTAATACAGGGTGGTTCTGGGGCAGGGGCTAATGGGTAAGATGGCCGCCACGCGCATCCAGCCCTATGTTTTTCTCATGGAGGGGAGTGTTATAGCTGGGACAGGGGCTAATGTGCAACATGGCCGCCACGCGCAACCGCACTCTTAAATGGCGGGCTTTTCAAATCAATATTTATCTGTTATTAACTATGCATTTTGTATTATTTATTATTTATTTTTCATTTAATTTATTATTTATATAATTTTTTAATCATTAATTTTTATTTTAATATTTATTGTATCATTTATCATTATTTTATTATTTGTTGTTGTGTCTAAGCACTAAACTTTAAGGTCATTAACCCAACAATTCTCTAACCCACAGAAACCTCATTAAAAAATTTAAATTAACGTCATATAAGATTTTCTATTTTTATATATTTTTTATACTCAGATTTTACTTTTAAAGATTTTTGATTTAAGTTTTTGATGTTTATATTTTTAAATTTGACATTTTATGATTTTAGATTTTTAGATTTTACATTTTAATATTTTAGATTTTTTAATTTTACATTTTTTACAATTCACATTTTCCATAACCAGTAAACTACAAGGTCACATACCTAACCTAACCTAACTTCACCTAACCTAACCTAACCTCACCTAACCTGACCTAACCTAACTTCACCTAACCTAACCACAAAGTGCGAGCAAAAAAAGTGAGAGCAAAAAGTGTGAGCCAAAAATGTGAGAGTAAATGTGAGAGCACAAATACGATACTTAGTTATAACCTAACCTAACTTCACCCAACCTAAACTAACCTAACATTACCTATCCTAACCTAACTTGAAAGTGTGAGTAAATATAGAGCAAAAAGTGGTAGCAAAAAGAAAAAGTAAGAGCAAAAAGTGAGAGCAAAAAGTGTCAGCAAAAAAGTGAGAGGAAATGTGAGAGCACAAATAATAAACTTAGTTATAACCTAACCTAACCTAACTTCACCTAACCTACAGACACCTCGTTTAAAGATTTAAATTAATGCATGAAAGATCTTTTATTTTTATATTTTACATTTTTGATTATTTTTTTGATTTTACATTTTTACATTTTAGTTTTTTACATCTTAGATTTTACATTTTAGATTTTATATTTTCAAAGAGAAAATCAGTAAACTACAAGGTCACATACCTAACCTCAGTTCACCTAACCTCAACTAACATAACCTTAGTTCACCTAACCAAACATGTCGTCATCCAACTTTACCTAACCTAACTTAAGCTAATTCAAAAGCTAATGCACATACGCAGAGTTTTGTTGTTCACACGTTTGTCAATTCCTCAATTTCCAATTAGCATTATTTTATTTTTTTAAATTTCAGTTTAAAGGTTTTTGAATTTTTGTCAATATGGAAACATGGAATTTTCAATTTGTTGTTTACACATTTGTCTATTTCCCAATTTCCCATTTACAGTGTTTAAAATGTCAGTTTTAAGTTTTCGGATTTCATGATATGGAAACATGGATTTTCCATTTTTGCTGTTTACACATTTGCCAATTTTCCAATTTCCCATTTACAGTTTTTAAAATGTCAGTTTTAAGTTTTTCAATTTCATAATATGGAAACATGGATGGATTTTGTTGTTTACACATTTATCAATTTCACAATTTCCCATTTACTGTTTTTAAAATGTCAGTTCTAAGTTTTCGAATTTCATGATATGGAAACATGGATTTTCCATATTTGCTTTTTACACATTTGTCAATTTTACAATTTCACATTTACAGTTTTTAAATTTTCAGTTTAATGTTTTTCTATTTTGTCAATATGGAAACATGGATTTCCCAATTTGTGTTTTACATGTTTTTGATTTAGACCACGTACAAAGTTCATTTTGCATTAGGAGTGGTGAGAATTGGGTAGTAATTAAAATGTACAAACAGTGTTCATACAATATTTTTTTATTAGCCTATTTTCAATTTTGAAAAAATGGGCTTATGAGATCACCTTTTGTCCGTGTGTGTGTGCGTGTGTGTGTGATTCGTGTGTGTGTCCCCCCCTAATAAAATCTAAACGGCTGGAGCGATTTCAATGAAACTCGGAAAGTTCATAGCACTATTCCCGGCGACCTCGACCGTGCCCTTCAAATTTTGTTACGACTCACCAATCCAACATGGCGGCTGTGCGAAATATTTCACCAGCATTCAATATCTCCGAAACTATTACCGATATTACCCTGACATTTTCTATGGTGATAGAAGGAACTACTATAAGTTCACTTATGTGACTTTTGAAAATCTGGTAACTACAAAACCAACATGGCGGCCAAGCGAATTTGCGACTTTTAAATAGACGTTTCTCGCGATTTGACCAACCAAACGCAATGAAACTTGGTACAGTATATGTTTATATACATTGTAATGCACCGACATCTAACTTCGTTCAATTGTTTACATAATCACAAGATGGCGGATGTGCGAAATATTTCACCGGCATTCTATATCTTTGAAACTATTAGCGGTAAAACCCTGAAATTTTGTACGGAGATAAAGGGCTTTACTGGAAGTCCATCTATAAGACATTCAAAAACCGGTTAACTACAAGTCGAACATGGCGGCCAAGCGAATTTGAAAATTTTAAATAGACCTTTCTCGCGATTTAATGTTCCAAGCGCACTGAAACCTGGCACAGGAAATATTTATACACATTGTAATCCACTGGTATCTAATTTAGTTCAATTGTTTACATAACCTCAAGATGGCGGCAGTGCGAATTTTAAAATTAAGATTTTATTTATTGTGATGTAGTCATGCGATCGAAGTGAAAGTTTGAATAATGAACCTACGCAATAATTTTCCTTTAATGGTACATGACTCTATGGCCTATACATTTAACAATCCAACATGGCGACCATCCGAAATATTTAGACGATACTGCATATCTACGAATCAATTTAGCAATCAAACTGCATTTTTTAATGTTCATAGGGGCTATGAACTTAAGTTCACCTATAGGACTTTAAATAACCTGGTGATCACAAATCCAACATGGCGGTGACGCGAATTATAAATATTCACATGGACCTTTCTCGCAATTTAACCATCCGCGTGCAGTGAAACTTGGTACAGTAAATCCTTATACGAATGTTAATCCACTGGCATATAATTTATTTCAATTGTTTCCTTAACCTCAAGATGGCAGCTGTGAAAAATTTTAAAATCTCCTTGTTTTTTCTTGTGTCCTAATTATGCGATTGAAGTTTGAATACTACACGTTCACAATAATCTGCATGTAACAGTACATAACTCTAGGACCTACATATATAAAATCCAACATGGCAACCATCCGAAATATTTAGTCGGTTCTCAATATCTACGAATCTATTACAGCAATCAAACTGAAATTGTGTATGTTGATAGTGGCAATTAACATAAGTAGGATATATGAAAATAGGCTGTATAGTTCTTCACGGAACTGCTTGTTTTTTATTCATTTTCATATTTCATACATTGCTAATTGCCAATTTCCCATTCACAGTTTTTAAAATTTCAGATTAAGTTTCTGAATTTTGTCAGTATGGAAATATGGATTTCATTTTTTTTGTTTACATGTTTTTCATTTAGTCCATGTCGAAAGTTCATATTTGCGAAAAACGATTTTTCATTGCATATAACAAGACTGTATACCTTATCCCAAAGCATATAGGTAACATATGGGTGATATTTACTTTTGGTTACCTAGTTTTAGCTACCTAAGGACAATTTCTTAACATTACTAGAGGTTAACAGTTTGGATTAGGAGTAATTAAAAGGTACAAGCAGTGTCCATACAATATTTTGTAGCCAACTTATCACATTTTGCAAAAATGAGGAAAAAGTAGACCTATGAGATCGATCCGGGAAAAAGTGTGTCTGTCTGTCTGTCCTTCTGTCTGTCTGTCTGACTGTGTGTGTGTCCCCCCTATCAACTCCTAAACGGCTGCAGCAACCGAAACCAAATTTAGTGTGAGCGAAGATGTATACCGGAATATCTCAAGCCCATATTTGAAAATGATGTCAGTGCTACCAACTGCTGAAAAAACGCAATAGAAATTTGAGCTCCATGTTAGATATCATGGAAGGTATGCATGGGAACTATTCGAAAATTGGCTCATACGTAGATAATACTATTTCAGTTTAATTTCCAGGAGGCCATACATGACAGTGTTGCCAAAATAATTTTAAGCCTTCTGATAGGTCCGATTTTTAAATGCATATAACTTCTACACTATTAATTGGATTTCAACCAAATTTTGTATGTACTATGTGTATATAATAAGATATGACTGAGTGTATTCTTAAGAGCCACCAGGGCTCCCAACTGTTAATAATTGCTCTCTCTATTTTCTTCGTCCAAATACCAATATATCTGAAAGTATGCAAGCCGACAGCTTTAAACTATGCACACGTATGGTACCTGACATTTTAGAATAATTTGGAGTAACTTACATACTTCAGTTCTACCAACATGAATCTAAGCCTGCTGATAGGACCAATATTTAATTACATGTAACTCCTATACTATCAATTGGATTTCAACCAAATTTCGTATGTGCTATGTGTAACATAAAAGATATGACTATAAGTATTCTTAAGAGCAATCAGGGCTGGCATCATAGTGGTGGGAATACATTAGAGTTTTTGACATATCCAGTATACACATTCAAATATATATATATAGGCTTATTGAATACAATGTTACATTTGGCCATGAGGAAAGCAGCTAAGTTAGGACCATAAATTGTTCTGTCAATAAATGTCGGCTTTGCTATTAGCTTTTCCGCCTTTTTGCCGTCGGTCACAAGACGTATGTCTATTCTTTTACGAATATTTTCCATTGTATTTCCAAAAATTGCATTGTTAAGTACTTTGTACAGATTTTTCTCTAAATCATTTTTGGGTTGTTTTCGAAGATTGTTATTAAAATCAACGTATGCCTTTCGCCAAGGTCTTTGTTTAAACTTTAACACACGATGTATTTTTGTCAATTTTATTCCACGATCTAAAATCTGTTTTAATGCCATGTAGTGAACAACATATCGCCTTCGATTTCCAAGATGAGGAATTAGTTTTTTTTTTCAGAGACGAATTCTTAGGTTGTGTACACTCTGGTAGGAAAGGTAAATCGCTGTGTAGATCATGAAGGTCAGATGGGTAATCAACATCAACGTCTAGAATGTATCCCACAGGATCGTCTTCCTTTAGATTTTCATGATCAACAGTATCTGGAGAAACCCACAGAAATCCACCATAAGGAAGGGAGTGGCACATTGCCCACCAGTATTGGTTGTTGGCATCATCTTAGGTAATAAACTGCGATGGTTTCTCAGAATCATAGGTTTCCATGTATTTATTGTTAGCTCCAGCATACCGATGAGACACCTGGCATATGCCTCCACGTATTCCAGACTCGATTAGAAGAATCTGATCTTAATCCTGTAGCGATTCCAGTTCAATTCCTGTGTAATGGAGCATTGCCTCGAAACTTAAACCAGGCGAAGTAAAAAAGTGTGCAGCATCCACTCGGTGTGTTTCTAGTGTTTTGTTTCTAAACGTTTCAAAGCTGTCTGCAAGAAGGAGTAGATCTGAAGTTAGGTAGAGGTCACTATATTCCCCTAGAGTTTTAATGTTGAACTGTTTCCAGACATTTTTGGCATATTCATAGTCTTCTTTACTAACATTTTCTTGACTTAATTTGTTAAAGAATGCCTATTTTGGAGGTAAACACGTTTCACTTAACTTTTCCCATGAGTCACTGTAGTCATAACAAAATACCCCTTTACGAGTCATGAGCATTGCATTTTCTTTTCCAAAGTAATTGTCTGTTTCAGGGTATGATGTTAAGTTGGAAACTAAGTACTCCAAAGTACTTGGCATTAACCGAAACGTGTCCACAAATCTAAGCTTAACATTTCCTACGTATTTGGTAAAGGAAATGTACTTTTCTTTGGAGCTAGCGATAACATCCACTCTCTCAGTACTACATCCCAATTGCTTTACAATTAAATTTGCGTCGTAGCCACTCATATTATGTAGAAACACAGGAACGGGGTTACGTGTTTTACACCTCAAATTACAGTTATTGTGAGCACTTCCACGGTATTCCCCTGTAATATGGCAGTGGTCTCGAACTTTCCAGTCCTTTTTGGCAAATGGTTTTTAACACAAATAACAGGTTTCAGAACATTGGAACACTGATTCTTGATCCTGAGTTAAGGCCGTTGGAACATTTAATCTGTAAAGGCGATCGATTTCATTACCTATTGAGATCAAACAATCCATAAACTTTTCTGCAGCGTCAGGACCACGATAAATAACAGGTTGGCTTCGAAGGTTTGTCGTTATGTGTTCCACAGCTGGTGAGGGTTTAACATATATACCAATGCTCATAGGAACAAGACTCTGGTATGGCACTGTATAACTTGTCTCATGATTAGGTATACAAGTTTGATAGGTTAAGAGTATACTTTCAAAATATGCATAGATAACGTAAGGTATTCTCAGCATTTTTTCAACATTTAAGAATTTGACAATGGGGTTATTAATAGGCTTTTCAACCCTAGCAATGTCATGCTGGACACACAAAGTTCTATGGTCTTTCAATTTTTCCATTCCTCGTGGACCATATCGATTATCGAAGTGAGTAAAACACCGTTTACACGTATATATCTTATGTTCATGGTGGGTAATCTGATGTCTTACTAGTTTATCAAAATCTTTGATAAAGACGTAGTGGTTCTGGCCGGAGGAAGAACTCAGCAGAAGAAGGTTGCGATGGTCTTGTAGCTCATAATCCGCAACATTTAGAGGAAACAATTTATTGTCTTTTTCTAGTCCAAATACTTTTATGGATATGTCGTTGGCTTTCTCAAATTTGGGAATGTCAGCTAGCGATGTAGGAAACGATATTACTGAAAAATCATACTTATTTTCCAGATCCTTGTATTTACTAACGCGTTTAGCATCAGTTTTAACCAGTTTTGCTAAAATGGCATGCATAAACACCTTTTGTCCTTAAAGTTTAGAGGATTAATGCAGGACTTTCTTGCTTGTATAGCTGCTGGTAATGGAATATATGTGCTTCCACGCAAGGGATTGTACTTATTTATTTTCAATCGTACTCCTTCCACTGTTAACAATGCCCAGCCTTTTAGCTCAGATTCTTCCATTTCTGTAGTTAACTTTGTAAATTGTTTTTCCAAGAAACTACTTAAGTCTGTTTCCAAAAATAGGGCCTGATTTCGTGATTAAAATGCACGATCTGTAATTTCGTTAGTGGACGTATGAATGAATCTACATTCAGCCACTAGATTAAATTTTATTGACTTGTGAATTGCTAGTTCTTTCTGCATAGCTTGTATTATTTGCTGTTTGAACTCTTTAAGGTATGAATTTAAATCCTTACACGTATTACACCGTATGAAATAGGATTTAAGTCGACCTTCAAAATATGTCTCATATTCAATAAGTCCATTTTTGTCAGGGACCAATGCCAGTAGGTACTGTTTTGTCGGCCCCGCTTTTTGTCTTTTAGCTGTCGAAACAACATTAAAACATTCTTCATGACGACGTCCGTTGTACACATTGTTGAATGTACTACCACAGGTCTTGCACTTATGGAATTCACCACACGATACTTCATGTCGCTTCCTATGATAGTCTCGAAGAAAAGTTTTTCCCCACTCTTTGTACTTATAGCTAGGAATGGGTTCTTCCATCGTGATGTTGTTTTCTGCAAAACAGCTGCTTACTGTGTAGTACAACGCTGTACAATGGTTGTTTCAACAGTCTTTCACGATGTGAACACCGTGAGAGGTAGTAGTCAACTGGTGATATTCTTGTAAAGGGTCCTCTAATATACCATAGTCTAGACCAACAGCTCTTTACAGCGTATGACAAGGCTGTAAAGTGGACAGTGAGACGTTCTTTCACGATGTGAACACTGTAACAAGGAGTAGTAAACTGATTGTATTCTTGCTAAGGGTTCTATAATATATCATAATCAAGACCAACAGCTACTTACTGTGTAGTACAGTTTTGACAGTCTTTCACGATTTGGTCACTGTGAGTGGTGGCAGTCAACTGATGATATTCTTGCTAAGGGTCCTCTAATATACCCCTAGTTAAGGGTAACAGCTGCTTACTGCTTATGACAAGGCTAAAGACTGGTTGTTTCAACAGTCTTTCACAATGTAAACACTGTGGCAGGTACTAGTCAACTGAAAATATTCTTATACCCTACTCAAAGTTATCAGGTACTTACTGCATATCAAAAGGCTGTACACTCATGTGTGTTAGGCACACTTTCTTGCTATGGACCCCAATATTCCCTACACAAGGCTATACATGTTAGTTATGAACACTTAGTAGTTAATTTCCTATTCAATTTATATACAAAGCTTGTATAAGCACGTTTTTAATGAGGCAAAACTTTGTTAAATAGCCGCATGCGACACGAAAAGTATGTTTCCGCTAGCTAGCGGCTACTATGAGAACTACCTGAACGAGCAGCAGACTATCTAGCGCTCTATATCTACACTCACGCACTGAACGACCAGCATGCAATCTGGCGGTCGATATCAATACTCACTCTACTACCAGCATGCTACCTATCAGTCAATATGACAACTCGCTCAACTATTAGCATGCTACAAGGCTCTTTTTGTTGGCTTATTTTTTTTGGCTTCGAAAACAACACAAAAATGATTTTGAGAAAAATCTGTACCAATTATTTAACAATGCCATTTTTGGAAAACAATGGAAAATATTCATAAAAGAATAGACATACGTCTTGTGACCGACAGCAAAAATGCGGAAAAGCTAATACCAAAGCCGACATTTAATGACAGAACAATTATGGTCCTAACCTAGCTGCTTTCCACATGGCTAAACGTAACATTGTATTCAATAAGCCTATATATATTGGAATGTGTATACTGGATATTTCAAACACTCAAATGTATTCCCACCACTATGATGTCCTGCTACCCTATTATTGAATGAAAAATCGTAAACTCATGTATATGGATACGGACTCGTTTATTTACTTGGTTAACACCCAAGATGTATATCAAGGCAAGTTGGATTTCCTAGAACACCTGGACACATCTGATTATCCTACTAGTCATGTGTGTTACTCTACATCAAGCAAGAAAACGTTAGGAAAATTTAAATACGAGGCTTGTGGACAAATTATTAAAGCATTTGTTGGACTTAGAGCTAAAATGTATGCATTAGATATAAATGGTAAAGAAATCAAAAATATTAAAGGTAATAGCAGAGGAGTTGTCAGAAACTGTATAAGCTTGCAAGATTATAAGGATTGTGTTATGAAAAACGAGGTAAAAAGAATACCAATGGACATTATCGCTTCTAAGCAACATGACATATCTTCTATAAGACTAAACAATATTGCTTTGTGCCCTAGTGATGATAAAAGAGGGAGTGATTCGAATGGTATAGGTACACATGAAAATGAAAATCCACTGCCTGCTTCCAGTCTCCGACCGGGTCAGGAATGGAATGAATGAAGCCCCCATCTAGTGGCGAGGATACGAAGTGTACCGGCTGCCGAAGCCTGTCGCACTCCTCTGGGGCAATGAATAAATGAATGACAGATGAAATGAAATGATAGTGGAGAGTGTTGCTGGAATGAAATTGTGACAGGGAAAACCGGAGTACCCGGAGAAAAACCTGTCTGCCTCCGTTTTGTCCAGCACAGATCTCACATGGAGTGACCGGGATTTGAACCACGGACTCAGCGGTGAGAGGCCGGCGGGCTGCCGCCTAAGCCACGGAGGCTGGTATAGGTACACATGCCTATGGTCATTACCCAATTATTGACCATGCTTAAAGAGTTACGTTATGGATATGAACATACTTTACCTGCATGTAGCAAATACTTAAAAGAAAAACAATTTAGGAAATAAAACAATAATACTACAAAATAGAAAACCTCACCTATCAAGCAACAAAAGAAAAAAATGGTATTCATACTTAACAATAAAAAATAAAAAACAAATATAACCAACTGTACAATTTATAACAACAACAAAAATGTATTATGTGAAAATATTGTAAATGTATTTAAAATATTGTATGGACACTGCTTGTACAATTTAATTACTACCCACCTCCCACTCCTAATCCAAACTGTGAACCTCTAGTAATGTTAAGAAATTGCCCTTAGGTAGCTAAAACTAGGTAGCCAAAAGTAAAGTATAACCCATATATTACCTATATGCTTTGGGATAAGGTGTACAGCCTTGTTATATGTAATGAAAAATCGTGTTTCGGAAATAAGAACTTTCGACATGGACTAAATGAAAAACATGTAAACAACAACATTGAAAAATCCATGTTTCCATATTGACAAAATTCCAAAACTTAAAACTGAAATTTTAAAAACGTAAATGGGAAATTGGCAAATTGCAATGTGTGAAATATGAAAATGAATAAAACAATATTATAGGAACACTGTTTGTACATTTTAATTACTCCCCACTTCTCCCCACTCTTAAAGCAAAATGAACTTTGTACATGGACTAAATCAAAAACATGTAAAACACAAATTGGAAAATCCATCTTTCCATATTGACAAAATAGAAAATCATTAACCTGAAATTTTAAAAACTGTAAATGTGAAATTGTAAAATTGACAAATGTGTAAATAGCAAAAAAGAGAAATCCATGTTTCCATATCATGAAATTCGAAAACTTAAAACTGACATTTCAAAAACTGTAAATGGAAAATTGTGAAATTGATAAATGTGTAAACAACAAAATGCAAAATCCATGTTTCCATTTTTTTTCGTGTGGCCTCCTCAGAGGCCAAGTGCAAGTCTTTCTATTCGACGCCCGTGGGCGACCTGCGCGTCGGGATGAGAGATGGAATGGATGAAGATGAATGAAACAGGGCAAGGATGTGGAAGGAAGCGGCCGTGACCTATCAGAAGGTACCGTTCCAGCATTTGCCTGGTGTTGAAGATGGGAAACCACGGAAAACCATTTCAAGGACAGCCAACGATGGGGCTCGAACCCACGCGTCTACCGAGTCAGCAGAGAGCTTGGCCCCATGATCTAACGCTGCGCTTTAGCCCGCGTAGCCACTGCTGTCGGTTGTTTCCATATGAAATTGAAAAACATAAAACTGACATTTTAAAAACTTGATATGGGAAATTGGGAAATTGACAAATGTGTAAACAGCAAAAATGGAAAATGCATGTTTCCATATCATGAAATCCGAAAACTTAAAACTGACATTTTAAACACTGTAAATGGGAAATTGACAAATGTGTAAACAACAAATTGAAAAATCCATGTTTCCATATTGATAAAAATTCAAAAACTTTAAACTGATATTTAAAAAAATTAAATAATGCTAATTGGAAATTGAGGAATTGACAAATGTGTGAACAACAAAACTCTGCGTATATGCATTAGCTTTTGGATTAGCTAAAGTTAGGTTAGGTAAAGTTAGACGAGGACATGTTAGGTTAGGTGAACTAAGGTTATGTTAGGTGAGGTTGGGTGAACTGAGGTTAGGTATGTGACCTTGTAGTTTAATGGGTTTTTTTATATAAAATCTAAAATGTAAAATCTAAAATGTAAAAATCTAAAATGTTAAAATGTAAAATCAAAAAATCATCAAAAATGTAAAATGTAAAAATAAAAATCTTACATGCATTAATTTAAATCTTTAAACGAGGTTTCTGTAGGTTAGGTGAAGTTAGGTTAGGTTAGGTTATAACTAAGTTTATTATTTGTGCTCTCACATTTGCTCTCACATTTTTGCTCACACTTTTTGCTCTCTCTTTATTTGCTCGCACTTCGAAGTTAGGTTAGGTTAAGTTAGGTTAGGTTAGGTGAGGTGAGGTTAGGTTAGGTTAGGTTAGGTGAAATTAAGTTAGGTTAGGTATGTGACCTTGTAGTTTACTGTTTTTGGAAAATGTAAAACAAATGTAAAATTATAAGTCTAAAATCTTAAAATGTAAAATCTAAATATATTTAAAAAATGTAAAAATAGAAAATCTTATATGACATTAATTAAAATTTTTAAATGAGGTTTCTGTGGGTTAGAGAATTGTTGGGTTAATGAACTTAGAGTTTAGTGCTTAGACACAGCAACAAATAATAAAATAATGATAAATGATGAATAAAAAATTAAAATTAATGATTAAAAAATATATAAATAATAAATTAAATAAAAAATAAATAATATATAAATAATAAACAATGTATAGTTAATAAGAAATAAATAATGATTTGAAAAGCCCACCATTTAAGAGTGTGTTACCCATTAGCCCCTGCCCCAGCTATGACACTCCCCTCCATAAAAATGGCATAGGGCTAGATGCGCGCGGCAGCCATCTTGCCCATTAGCCCCTGCCCCAGAACCGCCCTATATTACCTACTTTGTAGCACAAAAAAAATGATTCCAAAACCGGACATTAATGAGAAAAAATTCGCACGCTTCAACTATGTGATTGCGAACACACAAAAAAGCACTAATCTATTCAAAAAGAAAGGCATAAAAATAGCATTCACAACGAATAATACGACCGGGAGGCACCTGCAAAATAGTAATCTAAATAAACAAGACCCGTATTCAAAGTCAGGGGTATATTCTATTATATGCCAAGACACTGGATGTCAAGCTAATTACATTGGACAGAGCGGAAGACGAGACATACACGTTATAATGAACATAGGAATGCGATATGATACGGAACTCATTCAGCCGTAAGCGAACATATGTGTGACACGGGGCACAGCTTTACTAAAATCGAGACTGGCCTAAAAATAATTCATCACGAATCGAAAGGCAGAGCTCTCGACATAAAGGAAGCAATCGAGATTCACCTAGCCAAACGAAACAATCCCAACAATCTAAATGAACACACTTTTATGGAGGGTTCACCCCCTTTTCACTCTACTAAAAAACACACCCTGTCGAAAACAAGACACAACTTAGCGATACATCCAAGCTAGATTAAAAAGGGGGGAAAATAGCAGTGGTTATAGGTAAATGATATTTGGATCAGGTGTACTGTGTACTTTTTTCTGCAATAAACCTAGGCCGGTAGGCGCGGCAGTATTAAAGGTGCCAGGACGTCGTCAATAGACCGTGTACCGCTTAGGTGAATGGCTTTTTAGTCCACGCGTGGCGAAGCTAGTTCCACGGTCTTTATTAGTTGTAGATCTTTCTGTATTCAATAACATACATTCTTATCTAGATTTGGCAACGTCACACAAACAAACATGGCACTGACCTCAGAAAGAACATAAGAACAGAAAGGGGGAGAAAGGGAAAAACCAGTTCCGCCCAGTTAACACCCGGGTTAATCGAACATAACTGGTGCCAGAGTGAACACGAAACTGCTTTAACTTCCGGTTAGGGAGACAAACCGTGCAAGTATCAGCCTGTATTATTGCAGTATAACCATAGTTGATTTTGTATAACCATATAATCACCTCAATCAGACACATTCCGGATTTGTATCACCATTTTAGAAGATCACCTAACATTAGATATACTGCATTTAGCATACACTGACAGTTGCGTCACCATCACTGCAACTAAATAATTGTACATTTTGTACATATGTTTCACCTGTATTCTCAAACAAAGATGTTATAGCCTAAGTGTAATGGATCTGATGATGATCGCTTGACGATCGAAACTGGTCATCCTAGTGTAATAATTAAACTCATGTAATTTATTTCAGGATTAGGGCATAACCATCTCAATTTGGGTACATTCGTGTTGACCGACTGAAAAGCACCAAACTTATGTTAACTTAGGCAACACTGAAAAATGGCTTCAAACCTCACAATGTTCACGGCTAGTCAGGCAAATCGTGAAGCCAAGAGGTTTAAAACACTCAGGCTTAAACTCATGAACATAGACAAGTCAATTTGGTTCAACAAAAATGTATAGAACAAAATTAACCCCTAAATACGAACCAATTAAAACCGTACCGATTACACCAGCCTCAATCATTTCAACCAAACAAGCCAAAGTGCTTTGGATAAAAAACGAACTAAGATTTGCATACAAAAGAAAGCAAAAATCAACCAACAACTATACGATATTCAATTGCAACTAAGTAACTTCTGGCACGCATCCCAATGGGACAGTCTTATCGAGCACCAACATGACACCATCGAAATCAGAGCAACGAGGAAGCACGAAACGCTAGAATATAAACTAAGAAAACTAGAAGAAACACAGATTAATCAATCTAATGAACAACACACGAATAACAATGAATTCAATTTCCACAGCAGGGTAAACAACAGAACGAACGTAACCTTCTCTCAAAATGAAATGAATATGTTAGACAGAGGTTTGAAATACAACTGCACAGACGCACACACGAACCATAATATAAAACAGTTAATCACTGATATTGAGATAGCCAGTCACAAGCTCCCTGCAGAAGACAGGGAATTAACCAAAAATCTTGCCACCAACCAAGCCAAAAAAATCCTCAAACGAGAGGGCGAAAACAATAACACTCAAAACAACAAACAACTAAAAGAAATAAAGACATTGAAACAAAAAATAAAAGAACATGACTTAATCATCAGAAAAGCAGATAAGGGAAATACCACAGTAATTTTGAACAAAACAGAATACATTGAAAAAACAGTCGAATTCCTAAACAACAACAGAATCAAGGAATTAGCAAAAGACCCCACCAACAAATTCCAAAAACAAACAAAAAGTGTATTAAAAGAAACAGAATACATATTGACCAAAGATGAAAAGTCAACACTAATAAACATGAACCCGAAAATACCGTCATCGAGGGGACAACCAAAAATACACAAAAAAGGAGTGCCCAATGAGACCAATAGTCAATTGTAGAAATGCGCCTAATTACAAAATCAGCAAAGAGTTATTAAAATCTCCCATCGACAAAAAAAACTCTGTAAAGAACACAACGGAATTAGTAACAGCATTGAACACCCTACAAATGAAACCTAGCAAGAGGCTTGTATCTCTCGATGTAACTAACATGTACACCTATATTCCTATTAATGATGCAATCAACAATATCGAAAATAACTTAAAATCCAACAATTCGGAAAAAGAAACTGAAGAGATCGTGTGACTACTGAGGGTCGTCCTCGGCAAAAACGCGTTTCAATTCGACAATAAAAATGTACACACAAACAGAAGGCTTAGCGATGGGATCACCACTAAGCGGACTAATCGCTGACATCTTCATTAATGCAGTAGAAAATGAGTTTTTAGAAAAGACTTCAACCAAGGGAATGGTAATATGGAAAAGATACGTAGATGATGTAATTTGCATCTACGATACTGAATTAAAAAGCGAAGAAACAATTCTCCAATCCATTAATAGCCTACACCAATCAATCAAATTCCGTAAGGAATCCGAAACAGATCGAAAAATAAATTATCTCGACATAACTATTGAACGTAAAGACAACGAGCTTTCATATTCCATATTCCGAAAAGCCTCACAAACCTCTCATGCAATCGACAATCAGTCTAATCACCCCAGTACGCATAAATTAGCGGGGTTCAATTCAATGGTGCACAGGGCTTTAAACATACCCATGTCAAAAGACAATTATAATAAGGAAATAAGAACCATTAAATAAATAGCAAACGAAAATAAATTCCCGCCAAGAAAATAGACCAAATTGTAGCCAAACATAAAAATAACGATAAAATTATTCCAAAACCGGACATTAATGTGAAAAAATCGCACGGTTCAACTATGTGAATGCGAACAAACAAAAAATCACTAATCTATTCAAAGAGCAAGGCATAACAATAGCATTCACAACGAATAATACGACCGGGAGGCTCCTGCAAAATAGTAATCTAAATAAACAAGACCCGTATTCAAAGTCAGGGGTATAATCTATTACATGCCAAGACACTGGTTGCCAAGCTAACTACATTGAACAGAGCGGAAGACGAGTAGATACACGTTATAATGAACATAGGAATGCGATAAAATACGGAACACATTCAGCCGTAT
This sequence comes from Meconema thalassinum, assembly GCA_946902985.2. Classification (NCBI taxonomy): domain Eukaryota; kingdom Metazoa; phylum Arthropoda; class Insecta; order Orthoptera; family Tettigoniidae; genus Meconema; species Meconema thalassinum. The sequence goes on from OX336395.1 coordinate 47,323,473, forward strand.
GCGAACATATGTGTGACGCGGGGCACAGCTTTACTAAAATCGAGACTGACCTAAAAATAATTCATCACGAATCGAAAGGCAGAGCTCTCGACATAAAGGAAGCAATCGAGATTCACCTAGCCAAACAAAACAATCCCAACAATCTAAATGAACACTTTTATGGAGAGTTCACCCCATTTTCACTCTACTAAAAACACACACCCTGTCGAAAACAAGACAGAACTTAGCGATACATCCAAGCTAGATAAAAAAGGGGGGAAAATAGCGGTGGTTATAGGTAATTGATATTTGGGTCAGGTGTACTGTGTACTTTTTTCTGCAATAAACCTAGGCCGGTATTCGCGGCAGTATTAAAGGTGCCGGGACGTCGTCAATAGACCGTGTACCGCTTAGTTGAATGGCTTTTTAGTCCACGCGTGGCGAAGCTAGTTCCACGGTCTTTAAAGTTGTAGATCTTCCTGTATTCAATAACATACATTCTTATCTAGATTTGGCAACGTCACACAAATAAACATGGCACAGACCTCAGAAAGAACATAGGAACAGAAAGGGGGAGAAAGGGAAAAGCCAGTTCCGCCCATTTAACACCCGGGTTAGTCGACCATAACTGGTGTCAGAGTGAACACGAAACTGCTTGAAGTTCCAGTTAGGGAGACAAACAAGATAAGTATCAGCCTGTATTATTACAGTACTAGCAGAAGTACCCGTTCTTCGAACGGTGTTCGTTGTTAACACCAGTCATTATCAATTGAGCTACTGTTGCAATGGTTAGCGGTTTGTCATTCCTTCAAGTTTATCAGAACGAAGTTAGTTTTCTGGGAATATCACACACATTGTTAATTTAAGGCCCTTAAAATGTAGTTTTCGGAGACCTTTTATAGATTCCCGGATTTTGTGTCTCACATTGAGAAGCGCAACATATGCTTCGGTCGCCCTTCTAGGATAATTTTTATATTTCGCCTATTTTAGCATGTATTGAGAAGTTTTTCTCTATATCCACCCTTCTACTGTATGAAAAGTACGGTGAAGAGTTTTATAAATGATTGGTGTATTGACTCTCATGGTTACCATACCTAATTTTACGATGCACCAATCATCCGAACACGAGTTATAGGCGTAGGCTACATAAAGATACACAGAAAGACAGACAGACAATTCTATTGTCTACAACATATTACCCAGATATCCAAATATGGGTGTATCTACCACACAGTATCAAACAAAATCATCCTTACGATGAAGCCGTTTGTCGACAAAAAAAAAAAAAAAAAGTTAAAATGTGCTCTCTGACTAAATTCACCTAACGTGTTTTTCCTGACGTGAAATAGAATGTATGCCATCAAAAGTTTGCTATTTCTTAGCGTTCTCTTTTTATTTGAAATGGAAATATGAAATTTTGAAACCAAAGGGTGCAGTGACGTCACAAATGTCGGTTTTACTCGCTAACCGTTGGAGATACACGAAAAGTGATAAGGACCTTTCGGATAGGAAATTAAATTTCAAAGCTCGGGCGTGCCATCAAAAGTTTGCTATTTCCTACCGTTCTCTTTTTATTTGATATGGAAATATGAAATTTTGAAACCAAAGGGTGTAGTGACGTCACTAAAATAGTCACCATTTTTTAACAGTGCCACATTTCGAAATAAAAAGTATTATATATGTAAACCTGGTAAATCAGCTACATCCATGCAAAATTTCATTTAAATCGAACCAGTGGTTCTTGCGTTATTGAGTAACACACAGACAGACAGACAGACAGAAAGACAGACACACACCATCTCATTTTTATATATTAGTATGATAACCATAGTTGATTTTGTATAACCATATAATCACCCCAAACAGACAAATTTCGGATTTTTATCACCATTTTAGAAGTTCATCTAACATTAGATATACTACATTTAGCGTGCACCGACAGTTGCATTACCAACACTGCAACTAAATAATTGTAAATATTGTATATATTTTTCACCTGTATTCTCAAACATAGATGTTATAGCCTAAGTGTAATGGATCTGATGATGATCACTTGACGATCGAAACTGGTCATCCTAGTGTATTTATTAATCTCATGTAATTTATTTCTGGATTAGGGCATAACCCAGCTCTATTTGTGTACATTCGTGTTGACTGACTGAAAAGCACCAAAATTTTCTTTACTTAGGCAACACAGAAAAATGGCTTCAAACCTCACAATATATTTATTATGTTGTAATTCACTTTTGTTATTGCCATACGATAAATAAATAAATAATGCTCGCCACTATGTGACTCCGGTCTAACCTCACACTGTAGCTGGGAACATTTAATAAGCAATTTCCCACCCAACGACTTAATGTCACGACCTCTACTTGAGGTCAACACATTCAAAGTTTGTATGCTGTTATTCTAAATTAATAATCGATATGTTACATTCAATGTTTGAATATATCTGACCGAAATATCACAGAGGTTTGTTAAACCTAGCACAATATTCTGAAAGTGATGAAATAAAGTACGGGATTTCATTTAATGCACAAATCAATGCACTTGCTTGAGTAAATGAGTATACGCTCGTGCAAAATTGAGATGCGCTTTTGCACAATGATGCTGAGTGACAGGAATACATTGTTGCTATTGTTAGAATCATCAGTCTTATGACTGGTTTAGTGCTGTCCTTTACGTCACTCATTCTTGAGGTAATCAATAACTCTCCACAGAACTACCACACGCTACATCCGAAGCTATCCGTTCAAAACAGTCTAGCCTTGGTTAACCACGAGAGGTCTTGTTCCCGAGCCGTCCTTCCGTAACAAGTTTGCAATTCCTGTTGCCTCAGTATGAGCCATACCAAGCTATTCTCTTCTAATCATTACCACTCAACAGATTCGTCTTCCCTCCACCACTCGTCGCAATGCCCTGTATTAAGTGCTGTACCTAATCTTTCAATCTTCACTATTTTCCTGCAACACCGCAATCTAATAATTCTATTTCCCTATATTCTGCAGCACAAACAGTCCAAGTTTCACATCCATATTGCGCCATGCTCAGACAATATCTTCAGAAATTATTTTTAATACTTAGATCTATATTTCATTTGAACAGATGTCAAACCTATCTTTATATATTACTAGCAGTAGTACCCGGCTTCGCCCGGTTGAATGATGATAATGTTTTAAGGTCTCCTTAGAAATATAATGGACTTAAAATCTAAGTCATTTGCCCCCAAATACAATGAGGGAGTAATATCTAGGTCATTTGCCCTTTTTATAAGGATGATAATAAAAACTACTGTTGAATTGACACGTCAAACTTACAAACTACCGTAATAGAAATACATATTTCAAAATTCACAGGCGAGGAAGACTTATTGTGTGTGGTGATTAATGGTGTAATGGGCGTAACATCTACTGTAGGTCATTTGCTCTTATGATGAGGATGATAGGGAAACTACTACCGGTATTGAATTGACACTTCAACGTATAATGTACACAATGTACTGTAATAAAAATAACTATAAGGCGGCTTCGGTGGCGTAGTCGGTAGCATGCTGAGCTTCTATGCCCAAGATAGCGGGTTCAAACCCGGCCGAAACCGTCGGATATTTTAAGAGCGTTTAAAATCCGTCAGTATGCCTTTCTTCGGAGGGGAAGTAAAGCCGGCGGTCCCATGTCAGATTTATGGCGTGTTAAAGAACCTTCCACTAATTAAACCTGTGTGAAGCTAAATTGGATAGGTAAACAACGCTCATAGATGTCTACGTCAGTTGCCAAGAGCCGACTGCAGTGGCGTCTAGTAGCTAAGTTCCGAACTTGGCCTAGTAGTCGTTGACGGTGGCGCTTGGCGGCAAAAGTACGAACTATTTGAAGAATTCTAAGTTGCAGTTTGTACTTAAATTAAAAAACAGATAACACACACTAATACAGTCATCACAATTAACACCGGTTATCAGACAGATTCTACACACACCCAAAGTACACGGGGCTACATGACCGCGTTGTCCCAGCCCCTAAACTTAAGAACCAACCAACCAAAAATAAATATTTTAAAAATCACAGTCGAGAAAGACTTTATGCGGTGGTGATTATTGGTATGATGCGCGTAACATCTAGGTCATTTGCACTTATGATGATAATAATAAGGTAATGAAAAAATGACTACTAAACGAACATGGTGTTATTTTAAAACTGATATAGGTAATTCAGGTGTCTAGCTTCGATGTCTTCCAAAGTCTCAACCTTATTTTCTGGCTTAGGCCTGTACTGGATGCGTCAAGTGAAAGAGCGTACTGCTCGGCAAAGACAAAGAATATAGGTCCAAGCTGCACGAACCTGAGATGATCGCAGATGATGACGAAATATGATGACACACGTTCGGGGTTCCCCGTCCTATACAGATTGACCGGGAATCACTCACTGTTTCGCAACGTCCCTGTGCTGGCATCAGCATAGACAGCAGGAAATAACACGGAGGGCTATGGAAAGTACTCTCAAGTCACCTCGCGATGAATCAGCAAGCTATTCTCACAACTGACCCCCCCCCCCAAGGATCTCACAACTTGTGGGACGTGGGTTGGCGACCACGGAAGCCTAGCTGAGTCTGGCATCGCTTCTACTTCCTGGTGCCGGGCTCATTTCAGTTCTCTTACCTGTCGGCCTCCCTTGGTCAACTCTTGTTCTCTTCCGACCCAGACGGTATTAGGGTATCCGAGGGCTAGGGTGTCATTCAATTTCCCGCATTAATTGGCTTTGTCTCATCTTTCCTGATACCCTCATTCTTCGAGGGGTCTGCCTTCTTTTCCTTTTCATAATATCTCCTGTCTTCTCCTCAAGGCCCTCAAAGAGGCAGGGTGTGTGTAGACCCACCACTTCTGGTACACCCTCAAGGGCTCATGACTGGTGAGTTAGGAAGCTGGCAACCCCGAGGAATTCCTGAGCTACATGCAGGGAATGGAGTGGTATGTCATAAATTTCAAGTGGACAGTGTTACGCATCGGGTTCCAAAGGGTGAGTATACACACTTTGTTTTCGATCGGTGAACGATGTAGATTTGTACCAAAGGGCCTTAATGCGGGAAATGGAGTGGTCTGTCCGAAATTTCGAGTGGACAGTGTTACTCGTCGAGTTCCAAACGGTAATTATGTAAAATCTGGTTGAGATCGGCGAAACGGTGTAGTTTTGTGCCAAGGGCCAAAATGCAGGGAATGGAGTGGCCTGTCCAAATTTTAAAGTGGACAGTTTAACTCATCGGGTTCCAAAGGGTAAGTATACACATTTTGTTTTCGATCGGTGAACGATGTAGATTTGTGCCAAAGGGCCTACATGCGTGGAATGGAGTGGTCTGTCCGAAATTTCGAGTGGACAGTGTTACTCGTCGAGTTCCAAAGGGTAATTCTGTAAAATCTGGTTGAGATCGGTGAAACGGTGTAGTTTTCTGCCAAAGGGCCAAAAAGCAGGGAATAGTGTGGTCTGTCCGAAATTTAAAGTGAACAGTGTTACTTGTCGGGTTCTACGGGTAAGTATATAAAATAGGGGTCAGATCGGTGAAACGGAGTAGATTTGTGCCAAACAACCTAAATGCAAGGGATAGAGTGGCCTCGCCGCAATTTCAAGCAGACAGTGTTAGGCGCAGTGTTCCAAAGGGTAAATATACAAATTTTGGTTGAGATCGGTGAAACGGTGTAGATTTGGGACAAAGGGCCTAAATGCAGGGAATGGAGTGGTCTGTCCGCAATTTCAAGCAGACAGTGTTACTCGCTGGGTACCAAAGGGTAAGTTTCCGAATATTGGTTCTGATCGGTGAAACGGTGTAGATTTGTGCCGAAGTGCCTAAATGCAGGGAATGGGGTGGTCTGTCCGAAATTTTAAGTGGACAGTGTTACTCGCAGGGTTCCAAAGGGTAAGTATACAAAGTTTGGTTCAGATCGGTGAAACGGTGTAGATTTGTGCCAAAGGGCCTAAATACAGGGGATGGAGTAGCCTCTCTGCAATTTCAAGCAGACAGTGTTAGTCGCAGTGTTCCAAAGGGTAAATATACAAATTTTGGTTGAGATCGGTGGAATGGTGTAGATTTGGGCCAAAGGGCCTAAATGCAGGGAATGGAGTAGCCTCTCCGCAATTTCAAGCAGACAGTGTTAGTCGCAGTGTTCCAAAGGGTAAGTATACACATTTTGGTTCAGATCGGTGAAACGGTGTATATTTGTGCAAAAAGGGCCTAAATGCAGGGAATGGCGTGGTCTGTCCGAAATTTCAAGCAGACAGTGTTAGTCGCAGTGTTCCATAGGGTAAATATACAAATTTTGGTTGAGATCGGTGAAACGGTGTAGATTTTGGCAAAGGGCCTAAATGCAGGGAAAGGAGTGGTCTGTCCCCAATTTCAAGCAGACAGTGTTACTCGCAGGGCACCAAAGGGTAAGAATACGAATTTTGGTTCTGATCGGTGAAACGGTGTAGATTTGGACTAAAGGGCCTAAATGCAGGGAATGGGGTGGTCTGTCCGAAATTTTAAGTGGTCAGTGTTACTCGCAAGGTTCCAAAGGGTAAATATACAAATTTTGGTTGAGATCGGTGAAACGGTGTGGATTTGGACCAAAGGGCCTAAATGCAGGGAATGGGGTGGTCTGTCCGAAATTTCAAGTGGACAGTATTACTCGCAGGGTTCCAAAGGTTAAATATACAACTTTTGGTTCAGATCGGTGAAACGGTGTAGATTTGTGCAAAAGGGCCTAAATGCAGGGCATGGGGTGGTCTGTCCGAAATTTAATGTTGACAGGGTTACCCGCAGGGTTCCAAAGGGTAAGTATACAAATTTTGGTTCAGATCGGTGAAACGGTGTAGATTTGTATACATAACAGACAGACAGACAGACAGACAGACAGACAAACTTTGTGCTTTATATATATAGATAAGTGTCGTGCCTCTGATGGATATCTGTACCAAATTTTACGTTGATACACCCAGCTGTTCTCGACTTATAAGGGAACAAATTTGTCCACAGACGAACAAACAAACAAATAAACAAACAAACAGACAGATAGACAGACAAAAAAATATTTTCGCGCGCATCCATCATAAAACAGTCTGAAACGCGTCATCAACTCAAATTTCCGTAGACATTCTGAGAAAAACAGACAAACTTTCATTTTTATATCCAGAGAGATATACTGCACCGCTCGGTGTTGACCGTGTTTTATTGCACAAATTTAGGTTTCACTCGCTAACCGTTGGAGATATACGAAAAGTGATAAGTACCTTTCGGATAGAAAATTAAATGTTTAAGCTCATGTATGCCATCAAAAGTTTGCTATTTCTTAGCGTTCTCTTTTTATTTGAAATGGAAATATGAAATTTTGAAACCAAAGGGTGCAGTGACGTCACAAATGTCGGTTTTACTCGCTAACCGTTGGAGATACACGAAAAGTGATAAGGACCTTTCGGATAGGAAATTAAATTTCAAAGCTCGGGCGTGCCATCAAAAGTTTGCTATTTCCTACCGTTCTCTTTTTATTTGATATGGAAATATGAAATTTTGAAACCAAAGGGTGTAGTGACGTCACTAAAATAGTCACCATTTTTTAACAGTGCCACATTTCGAAATAAAAAGTATTATATATGTAAACCTGGTAAATCTGCTACATCCATGCAAAATTTCATTTAAATCGAACCAGTGGTTCTTGCGTTATTGAGTAACACACAGACAGACAGACAGACAGAAAGACAGACACACACCATCTCATTTTTATATATTAGTATGATAACCATAGTTGATTTTGTATAACCATATAATCACCCCAAACAGACAAATTCCGGATTTTTATCACCATTTTAGAAGTTCATCTAACATTAGATATACTACATTTAGCGTGCACCGACAGTTGCATTACAAACACTGCAACTAAATAATTGTAAATATTGTATATATTTTTCACCTGTATTCTCAAACATAGATGTTATAGCCTAAGTGTAATGGATCTGATGATGATCGCTTGACGATCGAAACTGGTCATCCTAGTGTATTTATTAATCTCATGTAATTTATTTCTGGATTAGGGCATAACCCAGCTCTATTTGTGTACATTCGTGTTGACTGACTGAAAAGCACCAAAATTTTCTTTACTTAGGCAACACTGAAAAATGGCTTCAAACCTCACAATATATTTATTATGTTGTAATTCACTTTTGTTATTGCCATACGATAAATAAATAAATAATGCTCGCCACTATGTGACTCCGGTCTAACCTCACACTGTAGCTGGGAACATTTAATAAGCAATTTCCCACCCAACGACTTAATGTCACGACCTCTACTTGAGGTCAACACATTCAAAGTTTGTATGCTGTTATTCTAAATTAATAATCGATATGTTACATTCAATGTTTGAATATATCTGACCGAAATATCACAGAGGTTTGTTAAACCTAGCACAATGTTCTGAAAGTGATGAAATAAAGTACGGGATTTCATTTAATGCACAAATCAATGCACTTGCTTGAGTAAATGAGTATACGCTCGTGCAAAATTGAGATGCGCTTTTGCACAATGATGCTGAGTGACAGGAATACATTGTTGCTATTGTTAGAATCATCAGTCTTATGACTGGTTTAGTGCTGTCCTTTACGTCACTCATTCTTGAGGTAATCAATAACTCTCCACAGAACTACCACACGCTACATCCGAAGCTATCCGTTCAAAACAGTCTAGCCTTGGTTAACCACGAGAGGTCTTGTTCCCGAGCCGTCCTTCCGTAACAAGTTTGCAATTCCTGTTGCCTCAGTATGAGCCATACCAAGCTATTCTCTTCTAATCATTACCACTCAACAGATTCGTCTTCCCTCCACCACTCGTCGCAATGCCCTGTATTAAGTGCTGTACCTAATCTTTCAATCTTCACTATTTTCCTGCAACACCGCAATCTAATAATTCTATTTCCCTATATTCTGCAGCACAAACAGTCCAAGTTTCACATCCATATTGCGCCATGCTCAGACAATATCTTCAGAAATTATTTTTAATACTTAGATCTATATTTCATTTGAACAGATGTCAAACCTATCTTTATATATTACTAGCAGTAGTACCCGGCTTCGCCCGGTTGAATGATGATAATGTTTTAAGGTCTCCTTAGAAATATAATGGACTTAAAATCTAAGTCATTTGCCCCCAAAGACAATGAGGGAGTAATATCTAGGTCATTTGCCCTTTTTATAAGGATGATAATAAAAACTACTGTTGAATTGACACGTCAAACTTACAAACTACCGTAATAGAAATACATATTTCAAAATTCACAGGCGAGGAAGACTTATTGTGTGTGGTGATTAATGGTGTAATGGGCGTGACATCTACTGTAGGTCATTTGCACTTATGATGAGGATGATAGGGAAACTACTACCGGTATTGAATTGACACTTCAACGTATAATGTACACAATGTACTGTAATAAAAATAACTATAAGGCGGCTTCGGTGGCGTAGTCGGTAGCATGCTGAGCTTCTATGTCCAAGATAGCGGGTTCAAACCCGGCCGAAACCGTCGGATATTTTAAGAGCGTTTAAAATCCGTCAGTATGCCTTTCTTCGGAGGGGAAGTAAAGCCGGCGGTCCCATGTCAGATTTATGGCGTGTTAAAGAACCTTCCACTAATTAAACCTGTGTGAAGCTAAATTGGATAGGTAAACAACGCTCATAGATGTCTACGTCAGTTGCCAAGAGCCGACTGCAGTGGCGTCTAGTAGCTAAGTTCCGAACTTGGCCTAGTAGTCGTTGACGGTGGCGCTTGGCGGCAAAAGTACGAACTATTTGAAGAATTCTAAGTTGCAGTTTGTACTTAAATTAAAAAGAGATAACACACACTAATACAGTCATCACAATTAACACCGGTTATCAGACAGATTCTACACACACCCAAAGTACACGGGGCTACATGACCGCGTTGTCGCAGCCCCTAAACTTAAGAACCAACCAATCAAAAATAAATATTTTAAAAATCACAGTCGAGAAAGACTTTATGCGGCGGTGATTATTGGTATGATGCGCGTAACATCTAGGTCATTTGCACTTATGATGATAATAATAAGGTAATGAAAAAATGACTACAAAACGAACATGGTGTTATTTTAAAACTGATATACGTAATTCAGGTGTCTAGCTTCGATGTCTTCCAAAGTCTCAACCTTATTTTCTGGCTTAGGCCTGTACTGGATGCGTCAAGTGAAAGAGCGTACTGCTCGGCAAAGACAAAGAATATAGGTCCAAGCTGCACGAACCTGAGATGATCGCAGATGATGACGAAATATGATGACACACGTTCGGGGTTCCCCGTCCTATACAGATTGACCGGGAATCACTCACTGTTTCGCAACGTCCCTGTGCTGGCATCAGCATAGACAGCAGGAAATAACACGGCGGGCTATGGAAAGTACTCTCAAGTCACCTCGCGATGAATCAGCAAGCTATTCTCACAACTGACCTCCCCCCCCCCCAAGGATCTCACAACTTGTGGGACGTGGGTTGGCGACCACGGAACCCCAGCTGAGTCTGGCATCGCTTCTACTTCCTGGTGCCGGGCTCATTTCAGTTCTCTTACCTGTCGGCCTCCCTTGGTCAACTCTTGTTCTCTTCCGACCCAGACTGTATTAGGGTATCAGAGGGCTAGGGTGTCATTCAATTTCCCGCCTTAATTGGCTTTGTCTCATCTTTCCTGATACCCTCATTCTTCGAGGGGTCTGCCTTCTTTTCCTTTTCATAATATCTCCTGTCTTCTCCTCAAGGCCCTCAAAGAGGCAGGGTGTGTGTAGACCCACCACTTCTGGTACACCCTCAAGGGCTCATGACTGGTGAGTTAGGAAGCTGGCAACCCCGAGGAATTCCTGAGCTACATGCAGGGAATGGAGTGGTATGTCATAAATTTCAAGTGGACAGTGTTACGCATCGGGTTCCAAAGGGTAAGTATACACACTTTGTTTTCGATCGGTGAACGATGTAGATTTGTACCAAAGGGCCTTAATGCGGGAAATGGAGTGGTCTGTCCGAAATTTCGAGTGGACAGTGTTACTCGTCGAGTTCCAAACGGTAATTATGTAAAATCTGGTTGAGATCGGCGAAACGGTGTAGATTTGTGCCAAGGGCCAAAATGCAGGGAATGGAGTGGCCTGTCCAAATTTTAAAGTGGACAGTTTAACTCATCGGGTTCCAAAGGGTAAGTATACACATTTTGTTTTCGATCGGTGAACGATGTAGATTTGCGCCAAAGGGCCTACATGCGTGGAATGGAGTGGTCTGTCCGAAATTTCGAGTGGACAGTGTTACTCGTCGAGTTCCAAAGGGTAATTCTGTAAAATCTGGTTGAGATCGGTGAAACGGTGTAGTTTTCTGCCAAAGGGCCAAAAAGCAGGGAATAGTGTGGTCTGTCCGAAATTTAAAGTGAACAGTGTTACTTGTCGGGTTCTACGGGTAAGTATATAAAATTGGTGTCAGATCGGTGAAACGGAGTAGATTTGTGCCAAACAACCTAAATGCAAGGGATAGAGTGGCCTCGCCGCAATTTCAAGCAGACAGTGTTAGTCGCAGTGTTCCAAAGGGTAAATATACAAATTTTGGTTGAGATCGGTGAAACGGTGTAGATTTGGGACAAAGGGCCTAAATGCAGGGAATGGAGTGGTCTGTCCACAATTTCAAGCAGACAGTGTTACTCGCTGGGTACCAAAGGGTAAGTTTCCGAATATTGGTTCTGATCGGTGAAACGGTGTAGATTTGTGCCGAAGTGCCTAAATGCAGGGAATGGGGTGGTCTGTCCGAAATTTTAAGTGGACAGTGTTACTCGCAGGGTTGCAAAGGGTAAGTATACAAAGTTTGGTTCAGATCGGTGAAACGGTGTAGATTTTTGCCAAAGGGCCTAAATACAGGGGATGGGGTAGCCTCTCTGCAATTTCAAGCAGACAGTGTTAGTCGCAGTGTTCCAAAGGGTAAATATACAAATTTTCGTTGAGATCGGTGGAATGGTGTAGATTTGGGCCAAAGGGCCTAAATGCAGGGAATGGAGTAGCCTCTCCGCAATTTCAAGCAGGCAGTGTTAGTCGCAGTGTTCCAAAGGGTAAGTATACACATTTTGGTTCAGATCGGTGAAACGGTGTATATTTGTGCAAAAAGGGCCTAAATGCAGGGAATGGCGTGGTCTGTCCGAAATTTCAAGCAGACAGTGTTAGTCGCAGTGTTCCATAGGGTAAATATACAAATTTTGGTTGAGATCGGTGAAACGGTGTAGATTTTGGCCAAAGGGACTAAATGCAGGGAATGGAGTGGTCTGTCCCCAATTTCAAGCAGACAGTGTTACTCGCAGGGCACCAAAGGGTAAGAATACGAATTTTGGTTCTGATCGGTGAAACGGTGTAGATTTGGACTAAAGGGCCTAAATGCAGGGAATGGGGTGGTCTGTCCGAAATTTTAAGTGGTCAGTGTTACTCGCAAGGTTCCAAAGGGTAAATATACAAATTTTGGTTGAGATCGGTGAAACGGTGTGGATTTGGACCAAAGGGCCTAAATGCAGGGAATGGGATGGTCTGTCCGAAATTTCAAGAGGACAGTATTACTCGCAGGGTTCCAAAGGTTAAATATACAACTTTTGGTTCAGATCGGTGAAACGGTGTAGATTTGTGCAAAAGGGCCTAAATGCAGGGCATGGGGTGGTCTGTCCGAAATTTAATGTTGACAGGGTTACCCGCAGGGTTCCAAAGGGTAAGTATACAAATTTTGGTTCAGATCGGTGAAACGGTGTAGATTTGTATACATAACAGACAGACAGACAGACAAACTTTGTGCTTTATATATATAGATATATAGATAAGTGTCGTGCCTCTGATGGATATCTGTACCAAATTTTACGTTGATACACCCAGCTGTTCTCGAGTTATAAGGGAACAAAGTTGTCCACAGACGAACAAACAAACAAATAAACAAACAAACAGACAGATAGACAGACAAAAAAATATTTTCGCGCGCATCCATCATAAAACAGTCTGAAACGCGTCAACAACTCAAATTTCCGTAGACATTCTGAGAAAAACAGACAAACTTTCATTTTTATATACAGAGAGATATACTGCACCGCTCGGTGTTGACCGTGTTTTATTGCACAAATTTAGGTTTCACTCGCTAACCGTTGGAGATATACGAAAAGTGATAAGTACCTTTCGGATAGAAAATTAAATGTTTAAGCTCATGTATGCCATCAAAAGTTTGCTATTTCTTAGCGTTCTCTTTTTATTTGAAATGGAAATATGAAATTTTGAAACCAAAGGGTGCAGTGACGTCACAAATGTCGGTTTTACTCGCTAACCGTTGGAGATACACGAAAAGTGATAAGGACCTTTTGGATAGGAAATTAAATTTCAAAGCTCGTACGTGCCATCAAAAGTTTGCTATTTCCTACCGTTCTCTTTTTATTTGATATGGAAATATGAAATTTTGAAACCGAAGGGTGTAGTGACGTCACTAAAATAGTCACCATTTTTTAACAGTGCAACATTTCGAAAAAAAAAGTATTATATATGTAAACCTGGTAAATCAGCTACATCCATGCAAAATTTCATTTAAATCGAACCAGTGGTTCTTGCGTTATTGAGTAACACACAGACAGACAGACAGACAGACAGACAGAAAGACAGACACACACCATCTCATTTTTATATATTAGTATGATAACCATAGTTGATTTTGTATAACCATATAATCACCCCAAACAGACAAATTCCGGATTTTTATCACCATTTTAGAAGTTCATCTAACATTAGATATACTACATTTAGCGTGCACCGACAGTTGCATTACCAACACTGCAACTAAATAATTGTAAATATTGTATATATTTTTCACCTGTATTCTCAAACATAGATGTTATAGCCTAAGTGTAATGGATCTGATGATGATCGCTTGACGATCGAAACTGGTCATCCTAGTGTATTTATTAATCTCATGTAATTTATTTCTGGATTAGGGCATAACCCAGCTCTATTTGTGTACATTCGTGTTGACTGACTGAAAAGCACCAAAATTTTCTTTACTTAGGCAACACAGAAAAATGGCTTCAAACCTCACAATATATTTATTATGTTGTAATTCACTTTTGTTATTGCCATACGATAAATAAATAAATAATGCTCGCCACTATGTGACTCCGGTCTAACCTCACACTGTAGCTGGGAACATTTAATAAGCAATTTCCCACCCAACGACTTAATGTCACGACCTCTACTTGAGGTCAACACATTCAAAGTTTGTATGCTGTTATTCTAAATTAATAATCGATATGTTACATTCAATGTTTGAATATATCTGACCGAAATATCACAGAGGTTTGTTAAACCTAGCACAATATTCTGAAAGCAATGAAATAAAGTACGGGATTTCATTTAATGCACAAATCAATGCACTTGCTTGAGTAAATGAGTATACGCTCGTGCAAAATTGAGATGCGCTTTTGCACAATGATGCTGAGTGACAGGAATACATTGTTGCTATTGTTAGAATCATCAGTCTTATGACTGGTTTAGTGCTGTCCTTTACGTCACTCATTCTTGAGGTAATCAATAACTCTCCACAGAACTACCACACGCTACATCCGAAGCTATCCGTTCAAAACAGTCTAGCCTTGGTTAACCACGAGAGGTCTTGTTCCCGAGCCGTCCTTCCGTAACAAGTTTGCAATTCCTGTTGCCTCAGTATGAGCCATACCAAGCTATTCTCTTCTAATCATTACCACTCAACAGATTCGTCTTCCCTCCACCACTCGTCGCAATGCCCTGTATTAAGTGCTGTACCTAATCTTTCAATCTTCACTATTTTCCTGCAACACCGCAATCTAATAATTCTATTTCCCTATATTCTGCAGCACAAACAGTCCAAGTTTCACATCCATATTGCGCCATGCTCAGACAATATCTTCAGAAATTATTTTTAATACTTAGATCTATATTTCATTTGAACAGATGTCAAACCTATCTTTATATATTACTAGCAGTAGTACCCGGCTTCGCCCGGTTGAATGATGATAATGTTTTAAGGTCTCCTTAGAAATATAATGGACTTAAAATCTAAGTCATTTGCCCCCAAAGACAATGAGGGAGTAATATCTAGGTCATTTGCCCTTTTTATAAGGATGATAATAAAAACTACTGTTGAATTGACACGTCAAACTTACAAACTACCGTAATAGAAATACATATTTCAAAATTCACAGGCGAGGAAGACTTATTGTGTGTGGTGATTAATGGTGTAATGGGCGTGACATCTACTGTAGGTCATTTGCTCTTATGATGAGGATGATAGGGAAACTACTACCGGTATTGAATTGACACTTCAACGTATAATGTACACAATGTACTGTAATAAAAATAACTATAAGGCGGCTTCGGTGGCGTAGTCGGTAGCATGCTGAGCTTCTATGCCCAAGATAGCGGGTTCAAACCCGGCCGAAACCGTCGGATATTTTAAGAGCGTTTAAAATCCGTCAGTATGCCTTTCTTCGGAGGGGAAGTAAAGCCGGCGGTCCCATGTCAGATTTATGGCGTGTTAAAGAACCTTCCACTAATTAAACCTGTGTGAAGCTAAATTGGATAGGTAAACAACGCTCATAGATGTCTACGTCAGTTGCCAAGAGCCGACTGCAGTGGCGTCTAGTAGCTAAGTTCCGAACTTGGCCTAGTAGTCGTTGACGGTGGCGCTTGGCGGCAAAAGTACGAACTATTTGAAGAATTCTAAGTTGCAGTTTGTACTTAAATTAAAAAACAGATAACACACACTAATACAGTCATCACAATTAACACCGGTTATCAGACAGATTCTACACACACCCAAAGTACACGGGGCTACATGACCGCGTTGTCGCAGCCCCTAAACTTAAGAACCAACCAACCAAAAATAAATATTTTAAAAATCACAGTCGAGAAAGACTTTATGCGGCGGTGATTATTGGTATGATGCGCGTAACATCTAGGTCATTTGCACTTATGATGAAAATAATAAGGTAATGAAAAAATGACTACTAAACGAACATGGTGTTATTTTAAAACTGATATAGGTAATTCAGGTGTCTAGCTTCGATGTCTTCCAAAGTCTCAACCTTATTTTCTGGCTTAGGCCTGTACTGGATGCGTCAAGTGAAAGAGCGTACTGCTCGGCAAAGACAAAGAATAGAGGTCCAAGCTGCACGAACCTGAGATGATCGCAGATGATGACGAAATATGATGACACACGTTCGGGGTTCCCCGTCCTATACAGATTGACCGGGAATCACTCACTGTTTCGCAACGTCCCTGTGCTGGCATCAGCATAGACAGCAGGAAATAACACGGCGGGCTATGGAAAGTACTCTCAAGTCACCTCGCGATGAATCAGCAAGCTATTCTCACAACTGACCCCCCCCCCCCCCCCAAGGATCTCACAACTTGTGGGACGTGGGTTGGCGACCACGGAACCCCAGCTGAGTCTGGCATCGCTTCTACTTCCTAGTGCCGGGCTCATTTCAGTTCTCTTACCTGTCGGCCTCCGTTGGTCAACTCTTGTTCTCTTCCGACCCAGACTGTATTAGGATATCCGAGGGCTAGGGTGTCATTCAATTTCCCGCCTTAATTGGCTTTGTCTCATCTTTCCTGATACCCTCATTCTTCGAGGGGTCTGCCTTCTTTTCCTTTTCATAATATCTCCTGTCTTCTCCTCAAGGCCCTCAAAGAGGCAGGGTGTGTGTAGACCCACCACTTCTGGTACACCCTCAAGGGCTCATGACTGGTGAGTTAGGAAGCTGGCAACCCCGAGGAATTCCTGAGCTACATGCAGGGAATGGAGTGGTATGTCATAAATTTCAAGTGGACAGTGTTACGCATCGGGTTCCAAAGGGTAAGTATACACACTTTGTTTTCGATCGGTGAACGATGTAGATTTGTACCAAAGGGCCTTAATGCGGGAAATGGAGTGGTCTGTCCGAAATTTCGAGTGGACAGTGTTACTCGTCGAGTTCCAAACGGTAATTATGTAAAATCTGGTTGAGATCGGCGAAACGGTGTAGTTTTGTGCCAAGGGCCAAAATGCAGGGAATGGAGTGGCCTGTCCAAATTTTAAAGTGGACAGTTTAACTCATCGGGTTCCAAAGGGTAAGTATACACATTTTGTTTTCGATCGGTGAACGATGTAGATTTGTGCCAAAGGGCCTACATGCGTGGAATGGAGTGGTCTGTCCGAAATTTTGAGTGGACAGTGTTACTCGTCGAGTTCCAAAGGGTAATTCTGTAAAATCTGGTTGAGATCGGTGAAACGGTGTAGTTTTCTGCCAAAGGGCCAAAAAGCAGGGAATAGTGTGGTCTGTCCGAAATTTAAAGTGAACAGTGTTACTTGTCGGGTTCTACGGGTAAGTATATAAAATTGGGGTCAGATCGGTGAAACGGAGTAGATTTGTGCCAAACAACCTAAATGCAAGGGATAGAGTGGCCTCGCCGCAATTTCAAGCAGACAGTGTTAGTCGCAGTGTTCCAAAGGGTAAATATACAAATATTGGTTGAGATCGGTGAAACGGTGTAGATTTGGGACAAAGGGCCTAAATGCAGGGAATGGAGTGGTCTGTCCGCAATTTCAAGCAGACAGTGTTACTGCTGGGTACCAAAGGGTAAGTTTCCGAATATTGGTTCTGATCGGTGAAACGGTGTAGATTTGTGCCGAAGTGCCTAAATGCAGGGAATGGGGTGGTCTGTCCGAAATTTTAAGTGGACAGTGTTACTCGCAGGGTTCCAAAGGGTAAGTATACAAAGTTTGGTTCAGATCGGTGAAACGGTGTAGATTTGTGCCATAGGGCCTAAATACAGGGGATGGAGTAGCCTCTCTGCAATTTCAAGCAGACAGTGTTAGTCGCAGTGTTCCAAAGTGTAAATATACAAATTTTGGTTGAGATCGGTGGAATGGTGTAGATTTGGGTTAAAGGGCCTAAATGCAGGGAATGGAGTAGCCTCTCCGCAATTTCAAGCAGACAGTGTTAGTCGCAGTGTTCCAAAGGGTAAGTATACACATTTTGGTTCAGATCGGTGAAACGGTGTATATTTGTGCAAAAAGGGCCTAAATGCAGGGAATGGCGTGGTCTGTCCGAAATTTCAAGCAGACAGTGTTAGTCGCAGTGTTCCATAGGGTAAATATACAAATTTTGGTTGAGATCGGTGAAACGGTGTAGATTTTGGCCAAAGGGCCTAAATGCAGGGATTGGAGTGGTCTGTCCCCAATTTCAAGCAGACAGTGTTACTCGCAGGGCACCAAAGGGTAAGAATACGAATTTTGGTTCTGATCGGTGAAACGGTGTAGATTTGGACTAAAGGGCCTAAATGCAGGGAATGGGGTGGTCTGTCCGAAATTTTAAGTGGTCAGTGTTACTCGCAAGGTTCCAAAGGGTAAATATACAAATTTTGGTTGAGATCGGTGAAACGGTGTGGATTTGGACCAAAGGGCCTAAATGCAGGGAATGGGGTGGTCTGTCCGAAATTTCAAGTGGACAGTATTACTCGCTGGGTTCCAAAGGTTTAATATACAACGTTTGGTTCAGATCGGTGAAACGGTGTAGATTTGTGCAAAAGGGCCTAAATGCAGGGCATGGGGTGGTCTGTCCGATATTTAATGTTGACAGGGTTACCCGCAAGGTTCCAAAGGGTAAGTATACAAATTTTGGTTCAGATCGGTGAAACGGTGTAGATTTGTATACATAACAGACAGACAGACAGACAGACAGACAGACAAACTTTGTGCTTTATATATATAGATTTGCTTTGTCCATTTTGTGCGCAAGTTGGAGTCACCAACCTTCCTTAGCGTGAAAAGCCAAGAAAATGACCTTGGCAGCCTTAGTCAATACTGACGAATTTCCAAATATTCAGTATATTGAAACCTTAAGCCAATAAGCTTTGTCTCTTAGCGCTTTAACAGCCAATCGGTGTCAATATTTCCTTTATATTTTCCTTCTGCATCCCATTGATTCTGTTTCAAATACAATGATTTTATTATGAATTCTCTCTACAACACCTAGAACACACTGTTTAGAAACATGTTCAAATGAGGCAGAGATGGCAATGTCGTTAGTAAATCGACGAGTCAAAATTACTTTATCTTCAACCTTTAATTCTAGTTTATATTTCTTTGTCGTTCCCCTCGTTCCTTGCCATATGTATAGATAGAAATGTACCAATGATAAAATGCAGTCTCACCTTACGTCATACTAAATACCAGTCTCTCCCTCATGTCTGTCGAATCTAATAAATACCCGCTGGTTGTGTAGACATACTCCAATTCATGGAATTTATTCCGATACTTTTCAAAGTATCAAACAATAACTCCAATCAACATTATTACCAGCTTTATTTATACTAAATATTTCACGAACGTTTACTTCTATATCTTTATTCTACCTTCTAAGATCAGTCTAATACGAAATACAAATACCCTTGTACCTGAGATTATGGTTAATCAAACTTGTCTTTACCTGACATGGCTGTCATCCCATCCACTTGTTTATCAACATAATACAATTTTTGAAGCATGATTCATCACACTTATCGCAGGAGAAACTCTCCATCTGTCAGCTCGTGCTTTCTTGAGTATAGAGAGAGTAACATACTGTTTAACAAGCCTTTATATCGATTGATATATCTGTCGAAGACCCAAGTATTAATAAGCGATATAAAGGGACCAGATTTTCAGGCCCTTTGCATCGCAGCAACTCAGTCGGTACATAGCCCATGTCTGGTGGTTCCTATCAACGTAGGCCTTCTAGTGGCCAACCAAGTGTGATTTCAAGAATAAATCTCCTCTTTCATGCCCAGCAATTTCCTCTCCTCTTTCACTTCATTATGTTTGATATCCTTAGACCAATACAAACGCTGTATCTGTTCATTCAATCAGTCTTCCGTCTATTCTATGTCTATTACAGGTTTTCATATCAGTCACTAATATTCTTTACCCGAACGAATTCTTAATCTCTCGATAAGCTGCATATACGTTTCTTACTTGAAAAACAATTTTGTACATTTGGACATTTCTGTATTCTCATTTTAGGAGCTTGTTCATCGTGAACATTGAGCTCGGAGTACTTGGGTGGTTATTTGTATGTTTCCATTTTTGTGATGTCTGTATTAAATAGTGCATTTGGGATCAAGTCTAGGATTGGGAAGGAGGCGGCCATGGCCTTAAGTTACAAACCATTCCCGTGTCTGCCTGGAGTAGAAGCGAACCCTGAAAAATCAGTTCGAGGATAGCTGGTGAGAAAGTCGACCCAACCGCTTCTCAATTTGGCCTCATGAGGCTGAATAAACCCTTATCCAGTCCTCGGACTCGAATTAAAATCCTAGGCAGCGCTAACAATCAAATCCGCACCTCCGGGTCGACAGCCAATTATGCTATCCACTACACTATGAGGGAGTCATTGCACATTTTTCTTTAGCTTTCTTGAACTTCTTTCCTAACTGACAATGTTTTCATCTACAGATTTGTTCTTCAAAAATTCCTATTCTGTGCATTGGAGTTCTTCAATAGTCCTTCCCATCGACCTTGTAACAACCAGATTGTAGTCAAAATTTATGTTGACCCCGGAGTACGTTTATATATCCTAATTCAGATTTCGGAATCCCTTCTTGACCATAATTATGTCAATTTATAAACGTCCTTGTCTCGTTCAGGTGTTTATAGTTCTGTTGTGAGATATCGGTGCAGAATTCAACCGGCCTGCTCAATCGTTCGTATATTTCTTCCATTCTACATATCGACGCTATATTTTCTTCTCTTCCTTTTCTGAACACAACTATTAAATCTTACTTTATAACATTGACAATACGCAGATTTACACCAACTCTGTTTGTTAGCAGTGCTTTTTAACTTCTTTATTATCTGGTATATTGGCTTTCGCTAATTTTTTCCTATCGTTTTACCCTCCATGGTCAGCTTTTCCCACGGACTAAGCGAGGGATCCCGCCTCTACCGCCACTGAGGGCAGTGTCCTGGAGCTTGAGACTCTGATCGGGGATACAACTGGGGTGTGTGACCAGCACTACGCCCAGCCGGCCTCACCTGCAAAGCGAACAGGGGGCCTGATGAAGGGATGGGAAGAGTGGGAGGGTTAGGCATGGAAGGGGAAAGGAGGCGGCCGTGGCCTTACGGTAGGTACTGTACTCGCATATGTAAATGAGCTTGGAAATATTCATCTTTTCAAAAGTTTTCTAACGCTCCAATGATAAATTATAGCGACACTGGAATCAGGCCACGGAACAGGTTTGTACATCTCGCCGAGTTAGTCAGTTAACCGAGCCGACCAATGACGAAAATATACGTAGTTACGCGAGCGACTTGGCACTATGCTGCACAGTGCTAAAATAATGATGGAACTATCTTGCACGGAGATAATCGAAGACTCCCGAGACGAGCCGAAGACCACACGTGCAGTAAGTGAGTCTAGAGGATAGAAGGAGGGGTGACTCGTGTTTGGCGCGTGTCGGACAGCCAATAAGAAGCGACCTCACTCAGATAACGGCAAACAATGTAATTAGCATAGCTAATTACCAGCATGATTTTAACACATCGTAATATCATGGAAGATTTGAAATAATAAATAAGAACTATTTATTAACATTGCAGCTAATTAAATGTTTAATTAAGGATTATTATCATCATCGCTATTAAGCAACCGATCAGATCCATGTTTTGAAAGTGACGCTACTTTGATTATTGACGAGGAAAGGAGAGAAGAGAATCGAGGCTCTTAACAATTACGAATTCATGAGAAGAGGACGTGTCAACCAAATACTCGACAATCGAACAAAGCTTATAGAGAAAACTGTATATTTGAAAAAGACGAATACAACACGCAATTAGCAACGAGAACGAAGGCACTTAGTTTGTGCATATATATCAAGTCGACATACAAATATATTTAAAGTTTATTGAAATTATTCTGCATATTTCTACCATGTCGAAAATACTGAAATTGAGGGGAGAATATACGACTGAATCTACAGAAGAAGTAATGACGAACTAAAATGTTAATGGGAACAGAACTATGACGACAACGAGAGTATTCGAAATTACATAATAACATCACTCTCGTAGGGGAGATTAACATCTCGTCTCTCCCACGTAAAATTATTCTACATCTACAAAGTAATTTCACCACCTAAAATGACGAATACTTATATCAGAACTTTGGCGAAAGAAGACAGAAGATATTCACGAACGAGGGCGGCTAGGGTTGATCCCAGTGCCATCAAGAGAGAAAGGGTATCCCATCTCACACAAGAAGATTGCCTAGCAAGAAGGACGGCCACACGAAGATGTTAGAGATGGAATCCCGTACCTGACAGCATCGAGACTTCTGTGGAAGACCTTAGAAACCCACACGACATCATGGAGTTTCAAGCTATCAGGAACAATCCGTTTCTGAGGGATAACGAAGAAAGCCCACTTCTAGTCATCTATAACGTAACACAAGGTAGTCTCATGACCTACGATATATCCCATTTTGTAGAATTGTAGAAACCTTTGAGAATATCCAACGAAAAGTTAGTTAAGAAAGTTATTGGATGAAACTGCGATGTATCTCTAAGAGAGAGATATTTATTTATTCCCGTGATGACGGAGGTATTTGTTGTATGACAATGAGCATTGTGAAGCCATAGGCCAATTGTTGAAGGAATGTCTGTAGTGACAGATTTGCGCATATGTTGGAAGATAGGATGTTTTAAGAAGAAGCAGTATAGTTGATGTCCATTAATATTTGAGTTATTTCAATAGTCTCATAGAGTTTAAACTCCTTGAAAGCATTAGAACAGCGAATCCTAGATGAAGTTGAATCTGAAAGAAATTATAGGATAAATGGATCTTTGTGGGAACTGAGAGTAAACTGAGCTCTATTTAAATGGTTCTTAATCTGATATTGAATTTACGGTAATTATTCAACGAATTGGAAGATTGTATTTTTATTAAGTATTAGCCTACTTTCAATTTTGCAAAAAATGAAAGTAGACTTATGAGATCAACACAGGGCGAAAAATTGTGTGTCTGTCTGTGTGTGTGTGTGTCTGTGTGTATGAGTGTGTGTACTCTGAATGTCTGTCCCCCCCGTATCAATTCGAACACGGTGAAACCGAATTGAACGAAATTTGGTACAGAGGTAGCACTTAGCAAAGGGCACCTCAGTGTAATGTTTTATATCGCCACCATCTTGACGGAAACGTAATGGTGGCCACCCAAATGTTCAAAGCTTAAATCAAATTACGACTAACCTAATCATTCGATCTCTACCAAATTTTGGAACATCATACCTTTATGTGGGTAACATCCTTTGACCAAATTACAAGGTCATCAGCGCAAACGTTTGCGGATGGCGGCCATGTTTGTGTGCAAATCAATTCCCCTATTATTTCAAACACGGTGAAACCGAATACAACGAAATTTGGTACAGAGGTAGCACTAGCAAAGGGCACCTTAGTGTCATACTTTATATTGCCACCATCTTGATGGAAACGTAATGGCGGCCACCCAAATGCTCAAAGCTTAAATCAAATTACGTCTAATCTAATCATCCGATCTCTACCAAATTTCGCAAAAACATACCTTTGTGTTGCGAGCATCCTTTGACCAAACTACAAGGTCATCAGCCGGATAGTTTGCGGATGACCGCCATGTTTGTGTGCAAATAGATTCCCTCTATTAATACAAACACGGTGAAACCGAAGGGAACTAAATTTGGTACAGAGGTAGCACCAGCAAGGGGCACCTCAGTGTCAGCTTTGATATCGCGGCCATCTTGACGAAAACGTAATGGCGGCCAACCAAATGTTAAAAGCTTAAATCAAATTACGACCAACCTAATCATCTGATCCCAACCGGTTATTGCAACTTTATACATTATACGATAATTCACGCGCATAATGGCGGACACAGCTGGACTTTTACCTATATAAGTCGTGATATAAAAATGGGACTTTGGGTGGGTTATGGTCAGCGGAGGAGTAAACATTATTACTACATCATTTCCTGATTTATTTTTTATCATTTGATATGGTTTTTGGCTAAGTTAGGTGCTATAGAAACGTTTATCGTTCGTTCGTATCTCATTCAGTGCTACCAAATATTAATTACTTGGGCTGTGTTTTCTCTCAGGTTGGTAGTATGGTGAAGAAAATAGGGTCAAGATCATGGAGGAAAGAGTAAGAGGAGATGCCCTGAAGCCAAGCGCTGCACCCAAAGTGGGCGTAACCTTTTCCTGTATTCGGTGTTCCGTGACTTGCATGAGGCATTGAGCATGGTATTTTCTGAGTTATCCTTGCAGGATATCTTTCCAGCCTTTTTGCACCTTAACTCATGCTGGAGCAGTAGTGATAAGTTATATATAAAACTCTTCAATTCTAATCTCAGCATGTTTACCCTACATATCAAAAAAAAGCAATTTCTCTGCAAATCCCAAATTATCAAACAGCTGTCGGTCAATACTTATGGTAGGCCTAAGTAATGAATCAATTCGAGGCTAATCGCCAAGTTTCTCCCCCACAAACAAAATACCGTCCGGTACCAAAATGTATAGGCTATACCGTATTTTTGTGCAAATATGAGTCCTTTTATAAGTGTTCTGTTTATTAATTTTTAGGTTCTATTCTTAAATATCAAAATGTGTACGAACAATAAGTGAAATTGGCTGTGCTCGAAATTAGGCCTAAAAACTGAAGAATGCCTCAACACCAATAAGAGATTAACGGTCACGTTAAACTACAAGCTTCCTTTCCAACACCAATAAGAACGTAAAAATCAATTTGGTGTAAATACCGTAATTAGTTCGGCATCATTAGTTCACAAGATGTTCCTCCTTTGGTATAACTCGCACCTTCAGACACCTGTATTCAATTTAATCAGTGTTTCAGCGTATTATTACGTTTTGCCGCGTCTTTCTTACAAAACTAGCCTTGCAAAGGTGCACTCATGTGTCTAATTAAATTGGCTTTTAAAAGGATAATGCAGCTTATTTGTGCCAAGTATCGTGATGTACAGAGGGTATTCTGCATATACAAGAAAAAAATCTTGACTTTTCATTGCAGTTTTATGTCACTAAAATCCAAGACTAGTTGGAGTCGTTTACGGCTTTAAGCATAGGAACAGTCATTTTCTTGCTCCCCAAAGTGGGCGTGCCGTTTGGATTCAGCAGCTTGCGCCAGGCAGCGCAGCGAAGGCATCTCCTTCGGTTCTCTCCTCCATGGTCAAGATGTATAAAAGCCAATGCAGTGAGTTCTCTGTTGCTATGTACAGCATTCTGTAAGAATAATCGGTCATCAGCCCAATAATTTGCGTATGTCGGCCATGAATGTGTGCAAATCGATTCCCCCCTCTTTCTTCATACACGGTGAAACCGAATTGAACGAAATTTGGTGCAGATGGAACACTAGCAAAGGGCACCTCATTGTCATGTTTTATATCGCCGCAATCCTGACGGAAACGTAATGGTGGCCACCCAAATGTTAATAGCTTAAATCAAATTGAGACCAACCTTATCATCTGATCTCTACCAAAGATTGCAACATACCTATATGTGAAAAGCATTCTTTGACCAAGCTACAATGTCGTCAGTACAATAGTTTGCATATGGAGGCCATATATGTATGCAAATCGATCCCCCCTATCAATTCAAACACGGTAAAACCGAATTGAACGAAATTTGGTACGTAGGTAGCACTAGCAAAGGGCACCTCAGGGTCATGTTTTATATTGCCGCCGTCTTGACGGAAACGGAATAGCGGCCACCCAAATGTTAGAAGCTTAAATCAAATTACGACCAACCTAAATATTTGATCTCGACCGAATTTTGCAACAACATACCTTTTTGTGGGAAGCATATTTTGACTGAACTACAAGGTCATTAGCCCACTAGTTTGCAGATAGAGGCCATGTAAGTATGCAATTCGATTCACCATATTAATTTAAACACAGTGAAACCGAAGTGAATGAAATTTTGTACAGATGCACTAACAAAGGGCACTTCATATTTATTTTTAATATCCGTATAACACGTTGTATTTCTACAAGCTACTACAACCAACATTCAATTATACTCCTCGAAAAGGAGTTATAACAATACCCATGGATTTAGGAGAAAGTAGGCTATATGTTCTTTACTGAACATCTTGTTTTTATTTTAATGACAGACCAGTTGTAGGAGGTCTTTACTTAATTGTCTGGATTATAGAATCCCGAATTGTAGCAGTACCCCGAATTAGACATAGTATGGTGAATGATAATTTTCTCAAGTCCGTTGAAATGTGAGTGAAGAAATAGGAAGACAATTTATGTCTATATTGTCTGTAAAGAAGGCAGTTTGCCCGTTGTATACATTTCATTTTAAATTGAGTAGTTGTTGAACTACAGCGCCGATATTTGTGTTGTATATAAATAATATTTAGAATTTAAAGAAAGGTTTATAGTTATATTGATGCGTATTGTAATTTTTAATTTGTAATTTAAATTTGAGTAGAGACTTTTTAACGCTTCTATGAGAAGGATTTAAGTGATAGGAGACGGGAGATAAATTGTATAGAGTAATAAATAGTTTCTGTAATGATGGAGATCTACGTCAAGGGTAAACTCATTTTATTTTGGGGATATTCTTTTTTAAACTTTATAACATTTTATCATGTTATAAAACTCCCGTTACCTAGAGCACAGCAGTTGTATGCTGCGATTTAATTCATTATTTTATTTGAACTTATGAAAGCTTCCATAAATAATTTTATCGGTTTCTAGAAGAAACAAATAAATGTTTAATGTAACAAAGTAATGACATTAACTCCGCCAACCTGGGCCCCACATGGGGAAGCCAGGCTCTGCCTGTCACAAGCCAGGACAAAGGAGGAGTGATTGAGGAGTAACACCTCACAAAAAAACCTTGGTTCACCTGGCTCCGGGTGATAGTACCTTGTGAGGGCCCCTTACCAGGGTTACGGTGAAGACCTCAACGGCAATGATGGCGGAGATGATGATCATCAGTACGGCGGAATTGGCGGAAGAGGCAATCCCTCCCAAGTGGGGTTGATCAGTTGGAACCACTGCCTTGTGGGTAGAGAAGGGATTCTCAAAGGCTTGGGGACCCACCCCGAGAGAAAAGGGCTCTGGGGCTTACAACCTCAGTTCTATTTTCGAAAACAGGATTTCCTGTTTTCTCAATGACTTCAACAATTGACATGATGGAAACGTCTTCAATGACAACTACTCCAGGGGGCAGCCGGAAACGGAAATCCCCCACCACCATGAGTGGTGCAACCAGGCCTTTGGAATCTGGAGAGCTTGGATCGTCATGTAAGGAAGAGTCGGAGCTTCCTGGAACCCCATCACAGAAAATAAGATCTAAACAAAAACATCTGCTTGGAACACTGAACATTAACACACTCCGTCAAACAGGAAAACTGAGACAATTGACTACAGTGTTGAAAGAAAGAAACATATCCATTTTAGCGTTGCAAGAAACGAGATTTCTGGATGAAGACACAATGGAGTCGGATGGCTTTAGAATATACAAGGGCAAACCCGGGTATACAATCTCAAATGGGAGACTGCCAATTCTAGGAACAGCTTTCGTGGTCAAGAAAAGCCTAATGAATTCATTCACAAAATTTAGCTCACCATCGGAGAGAATCTCATTCCTATCATTCAGATCAGGGAACAAATCCTACACAATCATCAATGCCCACGCTCCCATTAACCAAGACAATAAAAGGAACAAGGAGAAAGTGGAAGACTTTTGGGAAACACTCGAAGATGAGACATCAAAAATTCCCCTTGGAAATGTAAAAATCCTGGTTGGTGATTTCAATGCCCAGATAGGAAAAGAAAGAAAATACAAAAGGATTGTTGGAGAATATCCTGCACATAACAGAACAAATCGAAACGGCGAGAGATTAATCAACTTTTGTAAGCAGTTCAACCTAAAACTTATGTCTACGCACTTCAAAGCCCTCCCAAAGAAGAAGAAAACATGGATTTCGCCCAATCCAATATTAGGTGAATTTCAAATTGACCATGTTGCAATTACAACAAAAAACAGATGCGAGATAATGAACGTGAAAGTGAGAAAAAGTTTGAAAATCGACACAGACCACTTTCTGTCAGAAATTAAAATAAAATTTCAACCAAATAGGCATCAAAAGAGAGGTAAAAGAAAACCAAGGATCGACACGGAAATTCTGAAACAAAACAAAAATATCTATCAAGAAAACCTGTCAAAGTTGGAAATGAATAACTGGGAAGAAATTAGAGAATCGTTAACTAAAGCGGTCGAAAACGTGGGGCAGCGAAAAAGAAAAAAGAAACACAGGTGGTGGAACATACGATGTGACAACGCTGTTGACGAGAGGCTGAAGACATGGAAGAGGTGGTATTCCAACCCAACGAAGGAAAATTGGAATGATTTCAGTCAACAAAGGAAAGCCACTGCCAAGATCATCAGAGGAGAAAAGAGACAATATGATAAAGACCGGTTAGAAAGTATAGAAGAAGACTTCAAGAAAAATAACACCAGAAAGTTCTACAGAACTTTTAAGGAAGAATTACAACAATACCAACCTCCAAGTCTATGTTTTAAAAGGAAGGATGGTACACTCGCATTGAGTAACAACGAAAATTGCCACCTGTTGGCCAAGTATTTCGAAAGCCTGCTAAACTGCAAGGAACCACTGGAAAAACTGAAGTTCGAGAAGCCACCAATGATGAATCCACAGTCTAAACCACCAAGCCTCATAGAAATACAGAAAATCATTAAAGAACTCAAAAACGACAAAGCACCAGGAGAAGATGGTATAGTAGCTGAAATGTGGAAAATTGAAGGAAATAAGCTAGCGGAGAACTTACACCGTCTAATCTGTGATATTTGGGAAAATGAACAAATACCCAAAGACTGGAAAGGCGCACTTATACATCCGCTCCATAAGAAGGGAGATCGGACTGACCCAAACAACTACCGGGGAGTTTCGCTACTATCTATTGCTTACAAAGTACTTTCCAAGGCGTTGCTAAACATCGTAGAAGAACAGGTGGATCATCAAATAGGTGAATATCAAGGGGGCTTTAGAAAGGGAAGATCCTGTGTGGAACAGATCTTTGGTCTGAAAAGTATTCTGAGAGTAAGAGCTCTACGAAGCAAAAACACCGTAGTTGTGTTCATTGATTTCAAAAAAGCATATGATTCCATCGACCGGCAGACACTCTTCAATATTTTGGAGGAATTTGGAATAGATGGCAAAACGCGGGCAATTATAAAACAGACACTAACAGAAACCGTCTCCAAAGTAAAATTTCAAGGAGAAATCTCGGAGGCTTTTGAGATTAAGACAGGAGTCAGACAAGGAGACGGACTATCACCAATTTTATTTAACATCGTCCTGGAAAAAATAATGAGAGTATGGAGGAAAGCAATAAAAGAAGAAGGTATAGAAGGAATCTGTTTAGGAACAAAAAAGCAAGGTGTAAAGGTGGATTGCTTAGCATTTGCTGATGACATGGCATTGCTAGCCAAAGGAAAAGACGAAGCTCGAATAATGCTTGAAAAATTACATGAAATAGCTGAGAAGACTGGACTCAGGATCTCATACGAAAAAACAGAGTACATGGAGTACAAACACAATAAAGAAAAGCATCTGAAAACAAGATATGGGAAAATCAAGAGAGCTGATAAATTTAAATATCTTGGAGAATGGATCCAGCCGAATGGACTTGATAAAGAAGCAAATAGAGGAAGAGCTAGAAAGATGGAGCTAGCCTATAAATTAGTACAAAATAGATACAACAAGAGAACTATATCCTACAGGGCAAAGATAAGACACTATACCACGGTTGTCAAGCCAGAGGGACTCTATAGCTCAGAATGCTTGATATTGAATAAGAAAGGGGAAATCAAGGATTTAGAGAAGAAGGAAAGGAAAATCTTGAGAAAGATCCTAGGACCTGAAAAACAAAAAGATGGTACATGGAGGAAGAGGAGAAATGAAGATCTCTACAGACAGGCAGAGAAAATCACAGACACCATCCGTAAGAGGAGATTGAAATTTTATGGACACCTCATGAGAATGAGCGAGAGTCGACTAACGAAGAGAATCTTTAACTACATCACCAAGATCAAGGCAACTACATTATGGATAGAGGAAACGAGAAAAGACATGGAGGAAGTGGGGATAAATCCAGAAGACATTTGGAATAGAGATGTGTTTCGAGCTAAGATTGATAAATTCAAGGGGTTCCAGGAAAAGCAATGTAAAAGGGCCAAAAACACCTGGTCAGATGAGAGGAGGAGGAACCACAGCGAAAGGATGAAGAAATTTTGGGAGAAGAAAAAAAGACTAACCAACAAATCAGTTGTTTTTCGTGGTCCACAGTAGGCCAAAATCGAAGGAAGAAGAAGAAAGTAATGACATTTCGTCATTTGATTTCATTGAACGTTAATAATGCATATTATGAATGCAAGTGTTAGTAAACGTGTGTTTGTTAATGTCAATAAATATGACAGGCACGTTTTTACGATTCCCTGATCTTTTATAGAAATTTGGCAGTGTCTTGTAGTTAAATGGTAGTGGAATGTGCAGTAGAGTGGAAGTTCCCGAGGGACTTTATCCACATCCTTACGCCCGAGATTTTCATGGATTCTCGTCTTTCCTGAGTAGATAGAGAACCCTATTGTTTGATAAATCCCTGTTCCTTATTTATTTATTTATTTATTTATTTATTTATGTTGAGAACATTACAGGAAGCTCCAATTACATTGCTCACTACTAGAATCATATAATATACAACAATATATAAATAGAAATAGAAATAGAAAAACAAAAGATACATAAAGAGAAGATATAGATAGAGAAACACGTTATAAATAATAATAATAAGAAGAAGAAAAGGAAGGTTAGGTATGAGAAGGAAATGGGCTGAATACAGTACAATATATTACAAGACATCTTGCAGTTTATCACAGGACGCTGCAAACTGGTTTTCTGACATACTGAAAATATCTAAGTCAAGATGATGAATTTTATTATAGTGGGATACAATTCTGTTAATCGGCGAGTTTTTAAGCCACGTACCCACTAGGGGACAAATGTCCCTCAACATGACGCACAACCTTGAGTCTAAGAGACGCGTGCAACGTTCCCTGACGTTGCATGCAACATGGTGCGGCATTTGTGCATGACGCGGGACATGTTGCCTGCGCGAGCGAGCGCAGTCGCGAAACATTCCGGCGTCTGTTCTTAGTAGGACTCGGAATATTCGCGTATTCGAATACCGGATAGTGCGAATACAGCGAATATTATTCGAATATTCTCAACCTCACGAATATTAAAGCAAGCTTTGAAAGGGACCTCGACTTCTTTTTCAAGCGTTCAAATACGTACCCGCGCAGGAAAACTGTGGCGGAAGAGCTGGGAAACTTTAGGAACGCCCCCGAAACTGTAGGTGGCCCCCTGAAATGGTGGAAGGCTAATGCAAGGTATACCCCAGAATAAGTCAGTTGTCAAGAAAGTACCTATGCATTCCCGGCACCTCCGTTCAACCAGATTTTTTTTCCATGGGCGGCAATATTGTTAATGCCAAAAGAATAATATGCCTTGATCCTGACAATGTTGACAAATTGATTTTTTTGTACCAAAATAAGAAATTTTTGCACGAAATAATCTTTGAGTTAGAAGCCTGTTGACACTGAAATTTCAGCAACCTGTTCTTATTTTTCTTTTTCTTTCAAGTACTCGTGTCGATAATGTTGTGCTTATGTTGATGGAAATGTGTATTTGCAATTCTTTAAGAGAAGACACGAATAGTTACTTTTTTAATATTTGGTTTTGTAAAAAGGTTAGGCTATATATCGTCGTTTACCCAAATACGGGGTAGCTTGTATTCTGTTTTCTTCCCTGAATTAAGGAATTGGCATGTTATTGAAGGTTCCGTGGTTTTTAGCCTACTTTCGATTTTTGAAAAAAATGAAAGTAGACTTATGAGATCACTACAGGGCCAAAAAATGTGTGTCTGTCTGTGTGTGAGTGTGTATGTGTGTGTGTGAGTGTGTGTACTCTGAATGTCTGCCCCCCCCCCCTATCAATTCGAACACGGTAAAACCGAATTGAACGAAATTTGGTACAGAGGTAGAGCAAGCAAAGGGCACCTCAGTGTCATGTTTTATATCGCCGCCATCTTTACCAAAACTGAATGGCGGCCACTCAAACGGTCAAAACGTAAAATCAAATAACGACTAACCAAATCATCCGATATCTACCAAATTTGGTAACAAGATACCTTCATATAGGACGCGTCTTGTGACCAAACTACAAGGGCATCCACCATACCATTTCAGGATGGCGGCCGTGCGAATTATGCAAACTTTATAATCCATATCATGGGAACCACCAGTTCCGATTATCGAGCCGAGAATCGTTTTAACTGTTCTAAAGGAAGAGGCACGTTCGAAATTAAAAGTTTATTTTGTAATACTATAGTGCAGACGTGATTTTAAAAAGCTGAGCCGACTCAGTTATAAGACAAGATGGCAGCGGATATCTTGTGCCTGACTTATATTTCACTAATTTGAGTATTGCATGCAATATAGCGTACTGATACAAAATAAATAAACTTTGTATGAAATGCTTTATATATAAATAATATACTCCACTGATGAAATCGTTTAGTATAGTATAAATCATTATTTGCTAACAAGTTCTATGTAAGTCATTTTATATAGAACGATATTCGTTGGCACAATTGGCTCAGTGGTAAAGCGTTGGCCTATCGCTCATATGCCTATGGTTCAAACCCCATCAGAGTTAGGATTTTTTGCTTGAAATTTTATATATTTATTGTTTTGTAATGACTCAGACGTTTTAAAATTAAGCGTTATATTTTGCATATTATGGTGGAAAATATATAATTAAAACATAATTCTCCAGCAGATTTGCTCGAGACATCTAGCAGCCAAAAAGGTAACTGCACACCGACCAGATTTTATTGAAAAGTTTCTTCTTATGGCCGCTAGAATGCACTCGCCCTGTTAGGATTATATTGTTCGATACTTCTCCACTAGATGTCACGTCTGGTCTACGTGGGACTCCATTGATTACTATACCATTGGCATTCTATGCGCATCGAATTTGAAGAATGACAAGATGATACTACGATACATTTTTACTTTTTGTTTTAAAGGGTTTGTAACAGCCTATTTTGCGTTATTTGAAAATGTTATTTGAAGTAAAGAACAAAACGATTTCACATAGTAACTGAATTCTAGCCGTTGGTGCTAGTTCAGGTTATTAATTAATACTTTTATTTCAGGCAAATAGCAATCGAAAATATCCACATAGTTTGTATACACACGTCTCTGTAGGGTCATGGAAAGATTTGTTAATTCAATTAGGGTTGTGAAAGCCATGCACAACCAGACGTGTAAAGACATGCCTCAACTCAAAGTTGGATGTTGCCCACGGCAGGTCGATTATCATACTAATATATAAAAATGAGATGGTGTGTGTCTGTCTTTCTGTCTGTCTGTCTGTCTGTCTGTTACCTAATAACGCAAGAACCACTGGTCCGATTTAAATGAAATTTTGCATGGATGTAGCTGAAATACAAGGTTTACATATAGGATGCTTTTAATTTCGATATTTTGCACTATTAAGAAATGGCGACCATTTTAGTGACGTCACTACACCCTTTGGTTTCAAAATTTCATACTTCCATATCAAATAAAAAAAGAACGGTAGGAAATAGCAAACTTTTGATGGCACATACGAGCTTCGAAATTTAATTTTCTATCCGAAAGGTCCTTATCACTTTTCGTGTATCTCCAACGGTTAGCGAGTAAAACCTACTTTTGTGACGTCACTACACCCTTTGGTTTCAAAATTTCATATTTCCATTTCAAATAAAAAGAGAACGCTAAGAAAAAGCAAACCTTTGATGGTATACACGAGCTTTAGCATTTAGTTTTCTATCCAAAAGGTTCTTATCACTTTTCGTGTATCTCCGACGGTTAGCGAGTAAAACCTAAATTTGTGCAATAAAACACGGTCACATCGAGCGGTGCAGTATATCTCTACATATATAAAAAAGAAAATTTGTCTGGTTTTTTTTTCTGAATTTCTACGGAAATTTGTGTTATTTACACGTTTCAGACTGTTTTATGATAGATGCGCACGAAAATAATGTTTTGGTCTGTCTGTCTGTTTGTTTGTTTGTTTGTCTGTGGACAAATTTGTTCCCTTATAACTCGAGAACGGCTGGGTGTATCAACGTAAAATTTGGTACAGATATCCATCAGAGGCACGACACTAATCATGCATGTAACTCTTCTCTATACCTCTCATAAAAGGGGGCATACCCCCTTAAAATACATGCTGAAATAGGAGTAGAAGGACGAGACAAAGCTCATTTTCAGCCCCTCAATGTGAGAGACAAAACTCGGGGGCCCTAAAAGCACATTTTAAGGTCGTACGTCCTACCGTTTTTGAGATATTCCCAGAAAACTAATTTAATTTAATAAACTATGAACGAATGCAAGCCGATAACCATGGCAACAGATTCTCAGAGATCCATCTATTGCTGTAAGACGCAATACAATTCCATTAATTACATTAGTGCGAAAGTTTGCAAACGGTTAGATGGTTATTATGGAACCAAATTAAGCTGTAAATTTCATCAATACGTAAAATGCGCTTAAGGGGGTCAAGGGGTATTCTAGATTTTTTTCACGCGATTTACATCTGCGGGTGTGGTATGGCAGGTCTATTATATTACTATCCCTATGTTATATTATTATTATTAGTATTATATTGTGGCGTACAACGACGAGACAACGCCCCTCGGTGCCAGAAATAAAACTCGAGGGTCCTCGAAAACTACATTATAAGGCTCTAAAACCAACAGTTTCTCAAACATTCCCAGAAAACTAATTAAGTTTAATTTAACAAACTAATGAAGGATTGCAAATCGGTAACCATGACAACATTATCTCAAGGGGTCGCATCCAACTTTCCATCTATTTCAGTAAGAAGCAATTTATTATATTTATTTCATTTCTGTGCAAGTTTGCAAATATAAGGTTATCACGGAACCAACGTAGACTGTATAATTCATCAATGAAATTAAGAGGGTCAAGGGGTAACCTAGGATTTTTTCATGCAATTTTCACGTGCGACATATAGTGCAGAAGGTCTATTATATCTCCAAACAACAACATTATTTTCAAAAATTCCTGAATTGAATCAGCATTTTTTGCGGCTTTTAGGAATTTGGGCCATTTGAGACTAAAGAACCTGAATTTTCATGCACCACAAGCTTTTATAATTTATGAAAGAGTTCTTCCTGTGTATGGGGACCCAACACAACGTAGAGGGTCAGGTTTTATGTGACGTGTATTGCGTTTCATCTACAAGGCTTTCAATTCTATTTCATGTCAGGAAGTACACGTCAGGTGAATTTAGTTTGAGAGCACATTTAAACTAATCTTCTTTTTGTCGACATTCGGGTTCATCGTAAGGATGATTTTCTTTGATACTGTGTGGTAGATATACCCATATTTGGATTTCTGGGAGATATGTTGTAGACAATAGTATTGTCTGTCTGTCTGTCTTTCTGTGTGTCCTTATGTATGCCTATAACTCATGTTCGGATGCTTGGTGCATCGTAAAATTAGGTATGGTAAACATGAGTCAATACACCAATCATTTATAAAACTCTTCACCGTACATTTCATACAGTAGAAGGGTGGATATAGGGAAAAACTTCTCAAAATACATGCTAAAATAGGCGAAATATAAAAATTATCTTAGAAGGACGACCAAAGCATATGTTGCACTTCTCAATGTGAGACACAAAATTTGCGAGTCTATAAAGGGTCTCCGAAAACCACAATATAAGGCCCTTAAATTAACAGTGTGTGTGATATTCCCAGAAAACTAACTTCGTTTTGATAAACTTATGAATGAATGACAAGCCGCAAACCATTGCAACAGTAGCTCAATTGATAATGTCTGGTGCGTCTCTAAAAGCAACAGTACTTAAAAGGGACGTAACACCAATAACATTATTATTATTATTATTATGTCTGGTGTTAACACCGAACACCGTTCGAAGAACGGGTACTTCTGCTAGTGTAATAATAACAATAATAATAATGTTATTTGTTTTACGTCCCTTTTAACTACTGCTGCTTTTAGATAGGCCGGGGTGCCGGAATTTTGGCCCGAAGGGGATCTTTAACGTGCCAGTAAATCTACTGACACGGCTCCATCGCATTTGTGCACCCTCAAATGCCAGCTGACTGCGCCAGGATACGAACCTGCAACCTAGGGCCCAGCAAGCGAGAACGTTACCGCTGAGCCACGCAGCCAGTCCGGTCGATTATGTCTCCTGATCCATAACATTCTTGAGATATTTCTTATCTTTCTTTCTTCAATGATGGTAGCAGTTTTTATGTAGGTTGTGTCGTTTGATAGAGGTAAATAGTTTCTAAGGTCTTCAACCAAGAAATGATTCTATTATACTCTTTGATAATAACAACGAGTTATAACTATACTCATACATTTATGAGAAAGTAGGCTACATGTTCTTTACTGAACATCTTGTTCATTTATTAAATACCATGGGTCAAATAATTGTTTACATGCTACTTTTGTCTTATTTTATCGAACTAACATTATTTGCTGAGTACAAAAGTTGCATTTGTTTACATATCTCCAAATCATAGTGCGCGTTTCCTCTAAACGTTAACAGTAGGCCTACTGCTTTTCAAGTTTCAATTTAATTTCTTATCATTGTTGATCAAATCTTTTAATTACTAAATTCACTCATATAAAAGCACTGACATACTTTGCAAATGCATAACCATAACTTACAGCAAAAACCCAGTTAACACGAGAAAAAGTCGCATAATATCCGGAATAGCGTATTAACCGGGCTCGGCTGAAACACACTCGTGAAGGCTGAATTCATAGATAGAGGAATGAGACAAATACCGTAATTAGAACGATACGAATAGAATATTCCTACGAAACAGTCAATCCAAATAATGAACAAGAATGGGCATATCTTTCAAATTATTCGAAAACAATATATTCGAATGTGCACGAGTACGTTATTATTCGAATACCAGAATAACAATGGTATCGAATGATATTCGAATACTGCCAAATTATTCGAAACACAGTCCGAGCCCTAGTTCTTAGTGAGTGTAGACGGAGAACTAATATGTGCCGCTCAACATGTCAGCAGTTTGGGGAAACAAGACGGTACTGAAACTTATTGTACTGTACCAAATTGTTATTGGACACTTCACACCGAGATTAAGAAAATTAAGAAACACGACGCGTGGGAGGATATAGCCAATGCATTAAAATTGTCAAGAAAAGAATTAGAGGCTAAAGTCCACGCACTCCGCTCACAGTTTATTCTTGGAAAAAGAAAAAAATATACATGTACGAAAAACAACTGGTAGCGGTCAGGATGATGAGAAATCTAGTTTATTGTTTGTCTAAATTCCATGAAGGTTTTACTGAGAGGAGCGACTACTCCTGGCAGCATAGACACATTGGAGACACAAGTCAAATTAAAGTTTAATTACGGTATTTTTATTATAGTGCCTACAAATGGGCAAATGTGTATGATATCTGCCATGGAACACCTCCTTGTACACTCATGAAATATTCAGCGAACTGGTCTCTTATTGCCATAGCAGATTGAGTGGGCGGGCTTCCTAACGCTTCCAAAATCAACATAATACCAGGTCCAATTTCTCTGCGGATACCGGGATATGACTTCATCATGTTTTCGGTCAGTGCAAACGCGCGGTCTCCCACCAATACAAAGGGCATGTTTTGTCCATTGTTGGCCAATTGAGCCTGTTTTAGACATAGCTTTAAGTCTCTTGAAAAACTCCACTGTCAGATGACTTTCCCTTGGCACCACAATTAGCATATATAAAATTATTTTCAACATCTACAATAGCCAAGAGCACGATGCTAAATTGATCTGTATAGTTGTAAAAATCACTGCTCTTGTCTTCCAGACATTTACAGTGGTTGGAACCTGAAGAAGAAATTATGATTTACTTTTCTTTTTTCGGACACAACGCCAGGACAACAAAGACGAATTCCCTGATTCACCCAACACAGGGAGTACGTACGAACCCGTCCCATCTCAATGCAATCATGCATCCTTGGAGACGCCTACAACGTCCAAACATTCTAAGAAGAGAAAGACACCACATGAAGAGAGACTGCGTAGCACCAAAAAGAAAATGCTGGAAGTAACCCAGGACGAATTTGCGGTCTATGGACAATATGTGGATTCAAAGCTATGCGAGATGAACACTCTGTACTCATGGCAAAATACTCCGTATTATATTAATAATATATTAATTGAGATGCGCATGAGGAAATACTGCAGAGGCTACAGTACGGCAACATCAAGTATGACAGATAGTACGGAGTACGGATAGTATGAATCTCTAGTTGACAGGGTCAACAGCAATATCGTGTCTTACTTAGCTACAGAGGACCCGATCATTTGTAGTAAAGTTTCAAAATCAGTTGTTGTCATTCTACTAAAATGTACATATGATCCATCAGACATTCGAAGATCACTTAAAATATTAAATTTTCTTTGTAGTAGTAGTTCCGCACCCACCACCTTCTCTTCCTCTTACATTTCGATTCACTTAGAATAATGTACGCAGCGCTATCAAGACAACCTTTTCGGGCGACATCTCTGCAACAACTGGCTAGTGTGTACAAGCGACATGACGCGCGGCTTTGTTCCAAGATGTTCCTTGAAACACGCACTGGAACATGTCCCGCGATATGCCCCGCAACTTGTGCCCTAGAGGGTACGTGGCTTTATGGTTGTCTGTATGGACTCTCGGAATAATGAAAATGTTCCGGAATCTACTAGGTTTCACAGCTGGTACATATAACGTAATTCTCTCTCGAATTTTAGCGCCGTCAATTTTATTGTTTACTATTTTATAGAGAAAAAGCAGGCCCTGACAATTTCGCCTGTGAGATAATTTTCTGACATTGAAGGACTGTAATATAAATGTGTACGATTCGTAGAGGGATAATAGCCAAATCTTTTGTAATATACATATTTTAAGAATTTCTTTTGGATATTCTCTATAAGCTTATTATGTTTCAATGTGTATGGATTCCATATAACTGAAGCATATTCTAGTTGTGATCTGATGAAGGCATTAAAGAGCAATTTTAAAATCCCATAGGAGAAATTAAATGAATTTCTTATTACAAATCCCATACATTTATGTGCTTTAGAGACAATTTTCTCTATATGTCTTTGAAAATTCAGATCTTTGGTAAATACAATTCCCAGATCCTGAACTTCATGAATTTTTAGTAAGCATTCCCCGTCAATGTCATAGTGAAACTTTATGTAATTTTTTCGCCTAGTAAAATTAATTTTCTTGCATTTACTGATGTTAAATGGCAGTTTGTTTTCTTTCGTCCATATGTTTAGTTCATTTAAATCATTTTGAAGTTTGATACAATCGTAAGGGTCACGTATTGATTTATATAATTTTATATCGTCTGCGAATAATAAAATTTCTGAGTGTTGAACTTTATCAGAGATGTCGTTTAAAAATAATAAGAATAGTAATGGTCCTAAGTTAGATCCCTGAGGAACTCTTGAGTTGGTGGGAAATGTTTTGTATAGTTGCGTTTTATATTTCACAACTTGTGTTCTGTTCTTCAGGTAAGAAATCAGCAGACGAAACAGCGGTTCAGAGAAATTATACGTTGATAGTTTAGTGATGAGTACGTCATGATCCACTTTGTCAAATGCCTTTTGAAAGTCGGTATATATTACATCTACTTGGCCTTTGTGATCTAGCTCCGTGGATACAAATTGCGTAAAATTAATAAGGTTAGTCACGGTTGACCTATTTGGTATAAATCCATGCTGATTTGGGGAAATGATCACTTTAACATGTTGAAAAATATGACTATACAAAATACTCTCAAATATCTTAGCCGGAGATGACGATACAGCTACAGGTCTGTAATTCTTAATCTGAACTGAGTTTCCGGATTTTAGAATTGGTGTTACTTTTGTATGTTTCCATTTATCTGGAAATGTGCTGGTCTTCAGTATGAGATTGTATATTATAGTCAGTGGTTTAGTAATATATTCATTACAGCCTTTAAAGAGGTAAGGTGGTAACCCATCAGGCCCCGCTGACTTTTTTGGTTTTAGTTTCTTAATGGCGAATTCAACCATATCCTCGGTGACTTCAGATATAACC
Organism: Meconema thalassinum; assembly: GCA_946902985.2. NCBI lineage: Eukaryota > Metazoa > Arthropoda > Insecta > Orthoptera > Tettigoniidae > Meconema > Meconema thalassinum. Next base: position 47,363,778 of record OX336395.1, read on the forward strand.
AAATAATTTTGAAAATAATGTTGCTTTACGTTATTGCTGTTGGTGTTCAAATTATAGTTGGGAATAGTTTGCGAATATACTGATTTGAAATAGTCAGCGAAACAATTGGCAATTTCCAGTGATTTACAATATTCTTTACCTTCATATTCCATCGCCAACCCTGATCCTTTACGCTCCTTTCTATTTTTTTTTAAGTTCCAGAAGCTGTTGCTATCTTTTTCCATGTTCCGCTCAGTAAGAGCTACATAGTCATCATATGCTTTTGTTATGTCTATTTTAGTTTTAGATCTAAGTTGAGTATAATTATTTAAGTAATATTCGGATAATTTTTTCTTTTTTCTATATTTTTCTTTCAGCTTTAAATTTGATATTATAGACTGAGTGAACCAAACAGGATATGTGCGCTTGTAATGTTTAGTCTGTGGAACGCACTGGTCAATTATATATTTTGTCATAAAGGATATCAACAGCTTCGATTACATTTCTACAATTATTCATGTTATCCCAATTGCATTTTTTCACTAATTCATACAATTTTAAGAAGTCTGCCCTGAGGAAGTTATATTCATAGGTTGAACTTTCATGTGATCTGGTTATTTTCCCCTGTTTGTATATAATTTGCAATGCTGGATGATTTTCATCTAATCGGACTAAGGGGTTACAGAATTGTTTGCATCTGCTGAATGCCAGGCTGTTTAACGATATTAAGAATGTTAATGGGAGAACTCTTGATTTAATAATCAGTAACATTGACCAGTTGCATATCCAGGAAGAAACCGACCCCTTAGTCCGATTTTGGATTTGTTTGAAACCTTCAATAGATTGTAAGATTTATCAGTTACATCCGGTAAATTAAAGTCACCAATGATACAAATATCGTAATCTTTAAATAACTGCATATTTTCTTCTATTTTCTCATAAAATGATTTGTATGCTTCTATATTGGAATTCGGCGGAAAGTATGGAACACATATATAACATTCCCTATTGTTGAATGAAACTTTAATCCATAATGATTCGGTATCCGATTCTAACATTGGCATTCTCTTCGAATGTATTCTAATTTTAACACATTAAAATTCCACCACCATCTTTCTTGGAACTTAAAGAAAAATCTCGGTCTTTCCTATACACAATATATCTGTCATCAAAGAGCTCAGAACCGTTTACACCCTCAAGAAGCCATGTTTCTGAAAGACAAATAATATCATAGTTATTTGACAGTGTATTTAAAAATAAAGTATTGGATTTGGTCCGCAGTCCTCTTACGTTCTGGTAGTAAATGATGGTTTCTTTTTTCTTATGAGTCATCTTCAATGTTCTGGTTAAAGTTTGTCAAGGTCCTCTTCAGTGTTGATGGGGATTACCTGAGAATGGTCGTGTTTTCTCATGAGTATTCTGCCATTCTTTGTCCATAAGTGCTTTAGGTCCTTCGCTCGTTTCACTTCCCTTGCCTTCGCTAGAAGTTTTTTCGGCTCCCCGCAAAGGCTTTCATTTATATACACCGGGTTGTTGTAGGTGTATCCAAGGTCAAGGGTACTCAGATTACGTTTAATTCTCCGTTGTCTGAGGATTTCTTCTTTGTAGTGACGTCTTGTAAATTTCACGATTATAGGCGCAATCTGGGAATTGTTACGAGGGGGAAGTCTGTGGCAAGCGTCAATATGTTCCTCTTTCAGTTCCACGTGGAGTGTTCGCGCGACGTTTTGAACCAACCTGCTTGTGGCCTCCGCAGGGTTTGACGGTATACCATGTATTTCTATCATATTGATCCTTGAATATTGCTCAGAATCAGTAAGTCTTGATTTTAGTTCCAAGTTTTCTTTCTTTAACTTTAGGTTCTCCTGATGCATCTCTTCAATTACTTGCCTGCAATCTTTAATAGTTTCTGCTTGTTTCCGCAGGGTTTCCTTATTTTCGTCCAATTTCTCGTGCACCAGATCTAACGACCTCCCCAAATCAGTTTCCCTCTGTTTACACAATTCCTTTAACTCAGAGATTTCTTTGTTTAAATTAGTCAATAAGTTAAAAACTTCGTCGTTGTTTCGTAGGGCTAACTGATTCTTTCCCTCTTCATGTAGGCTAAGATCTTCTAGGGACACTTATTACATTTCCATTGTTTGTTCGAAGAGATTATGGACTTGAGATCATCTTCTTTTAAATTTACACAATAATTATGATACCAGTTTTTACATACAGCACATTGATGTCTTGCCTGGACACCGCCTTGTTGCACTCAAAACAGACACCCATTATTGCAGTGGCTCCTAATAATGCTACTAGTATTGTAAAGGCACTGCTTTAGATGTGAAAGGTGTATTACTAATTCTTTGGCAGCACGTAACTCGTCACTTCACTGTTTAATATTTGTGCGAGAGCTCACTAGCGCTGATGCGGACAAGGATGTAGGGTAGCGTTCAAGTCGGAAATTTGTTTGGGAGTGGTTGGCAGAAACAGTTGACTGTCGGGGTGCACTTGAGTCACAGATTATTGTTTCGCTGGGTGGTAGCACAGGCGTTCAAACGAACAGTTGACAGTCGCATTTGTTGGTTATGCATCCACACTCTTAGAAAATATCCTAGATGTTGCTAGTCCATTGATGTTGTATTAAGATTTATACATCTAAATGACCTTTATTACTCACCGATTCAGTGTGAACATATCCTTGTCCCGAGCAGTGCACTTTACTAAACACGGAGCACAGAAACTTGCGTTATGTTAGTCACTCATACCAATCCTGGGTGATTTCGCCAAGTAGCACTGTGTTGCTTTTAGCCGGGACTTCAAGATGCTACAATCCATTATTTTTCCAGCCTTGGATTTTGGTGGATCATCCAGATAAAAGGGTACAGTACTGCCCCCGTAATTGAATTATATAGAGACCACGGTGGCTATTTTGGAAATTATTGCGAAAGTTATGGCTGTCATAGTTATGACGTGGGTAGTCATGACGTAAGCACGGATGATGCAGTACGTTATGCCAGTAGGCTACTTGAGCTGAGATTCTCAGTGACGTCAGCAATTTATTCGAGAAGGATCCGAGATGTACGACGCAGTCGCAGGAAACGTGGAATTCTGCTGAGGAAGAAATTATGCTATTGGAGGGGAGACTTAAACCAATGAACGATAGTCTAAAGGAAGACGGAGATTGCTGAAACTATGGTATTTTTATTACTTTTTGGAATGCAGAATTGTGGAAATCCATTTGCAGTAGAGGCATTGTTCAGGAATTTTGGTGAAATTTATTTTCAGTTTTTGAATTATGAAAATCCGTCATGTATTGACGAAGTTGGAACTTCTAGCGATGACGTAGTAACACGCGATGGAAGGGATAGATACGCCCCTCATGATGTTCATAAAAGGCCTTGCGCAGAAGAGAGGAGCCTCATTCGCTCATTCTCAATTGTGAGATTTCAAATAGTCATTTCAGTGAAACGTCGAGTGAGACTATTAGTGAAAAAGTCGTCTTTGTAACGCGTGGCGAAGCCACTAGTCGAACATACAAGCAGTGCAGGTTTACCGTGAAGTAAATCTAGGTGAAGTTGAAACGACACTTATAACGCTTCTACAAGATTAGCTGTGAACAGTTAGCGGTCGCCTATTAGCTAATTCTCTTGTGCATTGCTACAGTAAGGACTGTAGAAAAGCTGAACAATTTCGAGGAAGTACTTTGGAAGTTATTGACAATATTAGACGACTGACAAAAGTGATTTTCTCGCCACAGGAGAAACATTTTGTATAGCCAGACTCAACGCTACGGCTGACAGGGCTAGTGAAGTAGGGAGACTTCAGATTGCTTTTGAGACACAACACTGCAGTATAATGGAGCAATTTAATAAGGCAGTTTGTTCTTCTAATACTTCAACCGAAGAGCAAATGAAAGGCTAAAGGACTTTATGCAATTGGGACATATTTCAACGGAGTAAGATAGCGACATGGAACTTCGCTAATTGCTATTCCATACAAGCGAACATGTGGTAAATAACCATCTACACCCATGTTTCGTGAGTAAAGGCTGAATACTATCAAACAGCCATAGACATGATTTCATACTTCCTGAATATGAATACTTCTTCGGAAATTTATACAAAAACTTCATGGCGATTTTCAACGGGAACTTCAGGGATTTTTCAAGAGAGGTCAGGGTTGTCCCGACTCACAAAGAAGATTATTGCCGGAAGGATGTCGTTCGTCTTCGTGAAGCAGTTCGATTCTTCGATGGTGCTGTTTCTGGTTTCGAGGATGGAGCTCAGCTTTAACTTGGTGAAATGGATCCATCAACAGTCTTCTGTGGGGAATTTTCCTCTGGAACGTCAATCGGCAGATAAGGTAGTCGTGAACGTTTATTGTATTTGAGTTTATTAGCAATATTTGAGCAACTATTTTTCCCATATTTTTTGTCCTCATGTATTTTTGCCCGATATTCTTGTTTGAGATTCCTATTCTCAGTACACCTTGATGAGTTATGCCTTTTTCGACGTTTTATTAAGACATTGTTATGTCATGGGCATAGTTAGATGATTTTGAATCAGTTGAGACTGATATTTGGATTTTTCAGTAATTTGCTTATTTTTGTAGTCACGATTTGACTGTAAGTTAATGATTTTTATGGCAGATTTAAATTCAGACAGCGTGTCACTTTATTAAATTAATTCTACCCCAGTTTAATTACTTTGAACAATTTTCTGTCATCATCAAGAAGGAAGAACATTTAAATGATTTTAGAGCGTTAAAATCCAGTACGTTATCGACGATCTTGGAAATACTAGTCGGTATTTGAATTGATTGCAACACAGACATTTATCGTCAGTCATGAACGACCATTGCATCTTAGGCAATTTTGTGAAAGATGAACATTAATTATGAATTATTGAATGCATTAAATTCGTGAAACTTGTGTTAGGTTTTTTCTCGTATAGAGATTTATATAATGATGTTTGCATTCCCCAGTCTAATTGGATTCTATTCGACTACTTTGCAGTTTTAGTCACACTTTGTTTGATGATAGTATTTTTATACTACAATTCTTTTAAGATGTTAATCTTAAATTTTGATAGACCAGACAGGCGTATATAAGCGTATTCACTATTAAATTTGTTTGTGATTGGCAAATTTTTATTTCATTTCGATTCATGAATGAAATCCACGAAGTTTAAATGACAACAGTTTTGAAACAATTATTGATATAAGAATTTTTAAGTGGAACTATGAATGTATAATCGATAGTGCAGCGGACATGTTGAAAGTCGCTGACGTATAATGCCCTTAAATAAATGAAGGAGATTCCCACTGTAATTAATAATGATAAAGAATTATTTGTGGAAGTTTTGTAAGTTCGGTGGAAGTTTTAATGCCATATAGATTAATATATGATGAATTTTGGGCTATGTTGAATGCAGTTTGTGCATTATTTTGTAAGCGAAGTATTTTCCGCTAGAGTGAATTGTCATAGTTCGTTGAAAATTAATCAAGTGAATTTACTGTTATAATTAACAAGAGTTTGAAAGAATTTGAGATAAGATTTTGAATGAAGATTGCCGTCACAAATAATTAAATTTATTATAACCTTTATTAAACCAGATTGTGACATTTACATGTATAACTAACCTTCATTGGTCGATTATATTAAACACGATTATGAATTTACCGACCGGATAAAACATGTGGTTCAATGTATTTCTTAAATTAATAATTTAAATAATTTAAATGTTGATAGTGTAAATAATAAATGTAAATATCTTTGACAATAATGTGGAACGAAAGTAATGTTAAAGGCGTGTTTAAAAATTTTTGTAATTACTTTCGACAATACTATAAACAATTTCTAATTGTTATAAATTATTTATGTGATTTTGTTATAAACATTTAAGAGTGTGTTTGATACTCTAAACTATGCTGATTAAACATTTGGATGATAACTTAACAAGTTTAAGTAATGTTAAAATAATCCAGTGGGATGGAAGTTAAACATTTGAAAGATTTGCGTCAATATGTATGAGTTGTCTTGTAGACATTTAAAGCTTTAAAAGGAGCTGTATTCTTACGCAAGTGTGGTGTGAGGAGTGCGCCCCATTTGACAGGTGTGAGTCAGGTTAAGGAGTAGACCAGCTGGCTCGACATCTGGTTACAAGCGGGTGAGGTCGATACTCCGGCCTTGTGCCTATTTATACAAGTGCAATGTTTATTAAAAGGAAACCAAATGCTCTATATATGTCGTTCCCTGACTTCCTCATCCAATCCAAATGTGTATTAAAATGTTACGTTATTTTGAGCTCAAGGGAGCTAACATACTGTTTGATAATTTGCAAGTCCTTTAGGAGGACGTAGTCAGATTGACATAGGCTACTGATAGCCACGTTTATTTTGTTGAGTTGTGAAAATCATTCTCTTTATTAGAAAATAAAGCTTTTGTACAGTTCAAAGTTCTCGTCTTCGGTCTGGTTCATTTTTAAATGTCATGGTCAAGATTATTGTGAGAGCATACTTTAATGATCCTGTTGTCAACCCAATCCCCGAGATATTTATAAGAGGTAAGTAAGAGTAAGTATGTAACTATTTTGGTGTGTTCCACAATAATTTTTCTTGGTAACTTCTGTGTTCAAACCTCGGTAGTATCTGTCAGTGCCATTTTCATTGATGTAGCTGAGCTGGTGCGATTGATTGTTGGCAATCCGATTGAGGGGGCGGATATCTGACAGCCTACTATCCGGGTAAACGGGGACAGAAGGATTGGCGACCCAAGAACGTGAGGCTGAGTAAATAGTAGGATTGGCAAACCTAAAACGTGTGGTTCGATTAGAATCGAATAAAGAGGTTGATTCTTTGTTAGATGTCTAGGCCAATTGTATTATTTAAGAGTGTGATTATATAGGAATTAAATGTTGTATTGTATTAGGAAAATTACACTCAGAAAAGATCAGATCTTATACAACTTGAGAGAGGTTAAATAGGCTGGAAACTTAGGAAAATCTCCTATGATCGGGAATCTTATTTTATTTGACCGGCTTATGACATTTTAGTCATATTAAAAATAAAATTAAATTATTTGAATTGTAAATGTAAATTATTTGTGTTAGGATATTTTAAAATGGGCCAGTGAAATTTGAACATGTGCTTGAGTTTGTTTCAACATGAAGTGTCTTCGAAAATTAATTATAAGGTAGTTATAAGTTAGATTTAAGGCAGAAAATTGATCAAATTCATATATGGTGAAAAGTGTTGCTCAAATGTTGTTATTTTGCTCTTTTGATGTATGTCCCTACAGCAGTCTAATTTTTGAATAATATTGTAATGGCAGATGAAAGTTTGAAGATGATGTTAGCGGAGATGTCTGCTAATATGAAGCAGATGATGGAGGAGAATGCTAGTAATTTGTCTGCTAACTTGAAAGCAAGCATGAATACTAGTATGAAGCAGATGCTGAATGAAAGCATAAAGGAGATGGAAGCTAGGAATACTAGTCGAATGGAGGAGAATGCTAGTAATTTGAAAGCTAGCATGGGTGAAAGTTTGAAAGGTATTCAAACTAGTGCTGCTAATTTAGAGGATAATATGTCGCGTTTACAGATTAATACCCAAGGAATTGAGAATACTGTAACGGACATGCGTACAGACGTGTCTAATATCCATAAAGATGTGTCTATTGTGCATAAAAATGTTGATGATGTTAAATGTGATATTTCTAAGGTACAGAAAGATCTTATAATGTTAAATTTAGATGTAGCTAATGTCCGAGGGGATATTTCTTGTGCTAGAGCCGAAGTAGTTGTTGTCAAAAATGATGTTGCGACTGTCCAAGACAAGGTCGAGGAAGTCCAAAAAGAAATTCAAAATGCTAGAACTGATGTATCCAATGTTCAGGTAGATATTAATAACATTCGTGCGGATATAACTGAGGTGCAAAGTGACATAACTAAGATTCAGGTAGAGGTCAACACAGTTTTCGTAGATATGACTAAAGTCCAAACTGATGTAAATAAAGTCAGGGAAGAGATAGAAAACTCGAAAACTCTTTGTACGCGTAATATAACTGCATTAGCGACTAGATTAGTTGATGAGTCAGTTAGAACGACAACGTCTTTAGCAGATTTGAAGTATGATTTAGAGGTCATGAGAACCCAGGTATTAGACCATAATAGATTATTAAAAGAGGATATCGAAGTAGACATAGCAGAAATGTTAACAGCAAACGTAGCAGTATGGAAAGACGAGTGGATAAGTCAAGTGGGGAACATGTAACCCAAATTCAGGAAAGGATTGAAAGAAAACTTGCCAGTACTCAGATTGATATTAACAATGAAGTAGTACAGATTAGGAAAGATTTAAGCGTCAGGATGGATTCGCTATCCGAAAGACAAGTTGAAGATAGGACAAAATTAGATCAGGATGTGCAAACATTAAAATCTGCATTAGAGGAACAGATTCATAAAGTTGTCTCTGATGTGAATGAAACGACGAGTAAACTGCAGAATTTGAAGTTAGGAGAGGCTAATTTAATGGAGACCTACAAAGAAGAGTTAATCAAGAAAGTCTTAACGGAAATCACTGACAAGGATACAGTAGGCTTGGCTTGCGAAACTAGTAGGAATTATGCCAGAAGATATAACCTAGATCCAGAAGAGAGAGACGTGACTCCTGAAGAACGTATATCCAGATTCAGGGAGGAAGATGACGAGAGGAATATGGAACCTGAGTGGAACTACAGAGATAGTGGGAAAAACTACCCGGATTCATATCCGAGGAACGTAACGGTCATCAGGAATTTTGAAGATAAACCGCAAAAATTCAGTAACACGGATAGTTTGACACCTATCGAATATGTAAGGAACCTCAAAGATTATTTCATCGAAGCTCACATTCCCAGAGAGAGAGAGATGAAGATAGTGGAGAGATATTTGATTGGAGGACCCCTCGAATGGTTTGCGCATTTAGATACACATTCAGTAACTTTGACGAGTTTGCAGAGGCATTAATCAAACGATTTTGGTCCATAGAAGCGCAGAATTCGTTAAGAGCGGAGGTGTATTCAAGAAAATACTCCGGTACTCTTCCAACGCGGTACGCTGATTTCTTTACGAGTCAATTATCCCGCTTGAGATTCTTACAACCCCCATTGTCCACGGAGCAACTTATTGATGCGATTTCTCGTATGCTGCCAGTTGAGGTGAGAAGACTAATAATTTCGTCCAACATCAGGGATTTAACCAGCATGGATGAATTACTGAGGAGGTTAGACTACACAAGTCCAATGCCTAACGTGGTGCAGAAAGGTCAAAGGCAGGAGTATAAAGAAATAAATACTGTATATATGGACCAAGTCCAACAAACTGACAAGCCAGATGAGGAGAAAACTGACAATGTAGGTCCTCACAGGAATAATCAGTTCCGAAATAACAGATCGCAAGGTTACCGACCGTATCAACAGAGAAGAGGTTGGAACTATAACCGAGGAAATTATAATGGAAGAGGCAGATATTATAACAATAATGGTTATAACCGAAATTATAACAGGAATAACCAGAGCCAAAACAGAAATCAGAATACTCAAGGTCAGGTTATGACACCCGATCAGTATCAGGAAAGAGAGAAGGAAAGCCAGCAATACCTGAAAGAATTACGGGAAAAAGAAGCAGACAACCAAAAGAAAAGGCAGGATGTTGTAATCGATCCTGGGCCTTCTACGAGCCAGCAGAACTTAGAAAATAGAAAAACTGGACAGAAGAGAAATTAGAGAGGAGAGAATACATTGACCACACAACCCAGATTTATGATTAAGGAACATAGAGGAAAGATACTATCCTAGAGTAAGCCAGTAATAATTCAATTTCGTGTTCAAGAGAGTTGAGGTACTTGTAACACTGAGTTTAAAAACAATTTGCAACTGTTTTTAAAACGTGGTGAGAGGAGAATGCCCCCGTAATTGAATTATATAGAGACCACGGTGGCTATTTTGGAAATTATTGCGAAAGTTATGGCTGTCATAGTTATGACGTGGGTAGTCATGACGTAAGCACGGATGATGCAGTACGTTATGCCAGCAGGCTACTTGAGCTGAGATTCTCAGTGACGTCAGCAATTTATTCGAGAAGGATCCGAGATGTACGACGCAGTCGCAGGAAACGTGGAATTCTGCTGAGGAAGAAATTATGCTATTGGAGGGGAGACTTAAACCAATGAACGATAGTCTAAAGGAAGACGGAGATTGCTGAAACTATGGTATTTTTATTACTTTTTGGAATGCAGAATTGTGGAAATCCATTTGCAGTAGAGGCATTGTTCAGGAATTTTGGTGAAATTTATTTTCAGTTTTTGAATTATGAAAATCCGTCATGTATTGACGAAGTTGGAACTTCTAGCGATGACGTAGTAACACGCGATGGAAGGGATAGATACGCCCCTCATGATGTTCATAAAAGGCCTTGCGCAGAAGAGAGGAGCCTCATTCGCTCATTCTCAATTGTGAGATTTCAAATAGGCATTTCAGTGAAACGTCGAGTGAGACTATTAGTGAAAAAGTCGTCTTTGTAACGCGTGGCGAAGCCACTAGTCGAACATACAAGCAGTGCAGGTTTACCGTGAAGTAAATCTAGGTGAAGTTGAAACGACACTTATAACGCTTCTACAAGATTAGCTGTGAACAGTTAGCGGTCGCCTATTAGCTAATTCTCTTGTGCATTGCTACAGTAAGGACTGTAGAAAAGCTGAACAATTTCGAGGAAGTACTTTGGAAGTTATTGACAATATTAGACGACTGACAAAAGTGATTTTCTCGCCACAGGAGAAACACTTTGTATAGCCAGACTCAACGCTACGGCTGACAGGGCTAGTGAAGTAGGGAGACTTCAGATTGCTTTTGTGACACAACACTGCAGTATAATGGAGCAATTTAATAAGGCAGTTTGTTCTTCTAATACTTCAACCGAAGAGCAAATGAAAGGCTAAAGGACTTTATGCAATTGGGACATATTTCAACGGAGTAAGATAGCGACATGGAACTTCGCTAATTGCTATTCCATACAAGCGAACATGTGGTAAATAACCATCTACACCCACGTTTCGTGAGTAAAGGCTGAATACTATCAAACAGCCATAGACATGATTTCATACTTCCTGAATATGAATATTTCTTCGGAAATTTATACAAAAACTTCATGGCGATTTTCAACGGGAACTTCAGGGATTTTTCAAGAGAGGTCAGGGTTGTCCCGACTCACAAAGAAGATTATTGCCGGAAGGATGTCGTTCGTCTTCGTGAAGCAGTTCGATTCTTCGATGGTGCTGTTTCTGGTTTCGAGGATGGAGCTCAGCTTTAACTTGGTGAAATGGATCCATCAACAGTCTTCTGTGGGGAATTTTCCTCTGGAACGTCAATCGGCAGATAAGGTAGTCGTGAACGTTTATTGTATTTGAGTTTATTAGCAATATTTGAGCAACTATTTTCCCCATATTTTTTGTCCTCATGTATTTTTGCCCGATATTCTTGTTTGAGATTCCTATTCTCAGTACACCTTGATGAGTTATGCCTTTTTCGACGTTTTATTAAGACATTGTTATGTCATGGGCATAGTTAGATGATTTTGAATCAGTTGAGACTGATATTTGGATTTTTCAGTAATTTGCTTATTTTTGTAGTCACGATTTGACTGTAAGTTAATGATTTTTATGGCAGATTTAAATTCAGACAGCGTGTCACTTTATTAAATTAATTCTACCCCAGTTTAATTACTTTGAACAATTTTCTGTCATCATCAAGAAGGAAGAACATTTAAATGATTTTAGAGCGTTAAAATCCAGTACGTTATCGACGATCTTGGAAATACTAGTCGGTATTTGAATTGATTGCAACACAGACATTTATCGTCAGTCATGAACGACCATTGCATCTTAGGCAATTTTGTGAAAGATGAACATTAATTATGAATTATTGAATGCATTAAATTCGTGAAACTTGTGTTAGGTTTTTTCTCGTATAGAGATTTATATAATGATGTTTGCATTCCCCAGTCTAATTGGATTCTATTCGACTACTTTGCAGTTTTAGTCACACTTTGTTTGATGATAGTATTTTTATACTACAATTCTTTTAAGATGTTAATCTTAAATTTTGATAGACCAGACAGGCGTATATAAGCGTATTCACTATTAAATTTGTTTGTGATTGGCAAATTTTTATTTCATTTCGATTCATGAATGAAATCCACGAAGTTTAAATGACAACAGTTTTGAAACCATTATTGATATAAGAATTTTTAAGTGGAACTATGAATGTATAATCGATAGTGCAGCGGACATGTTGAAAGTCGCTGACGTATAATGCCCTTAAATAAATGAAGGAGATTCCCACTGTAATTAATAATGATAAAGAATTATTTGTGGAAGTTTTGTAAGTTCGGTGGAAGTTTTAATGCCATATAGATTAATATATGATGAATTTTGGGCTATGTTGAATGCAGTTTGTGCATTATTTTGTAAGCGAAGTATTTTCCGCTAGAGTGAATTGTCATAGTTCGTTGAAAATTAATCAAGTGAATTTACTGTTATAATTAACAAGAGTTTGAAAGAATTTGAGATAAGATTTTGAATGAAGATTGCCGTCACAAATAATTAAATTTATTATAACCTTTATTAAACCAGATTGTGACATTTACATGTATAACTAACCTTCATTGGTCGATTATATTAAACACGATTATGAATTTACCGACCGGATAAAACATGTGGTTCAATGTATTTCTTAAATTAATAATTTAAATAATTTAAATGTTGATAGTGTAAATAATAAATGTAAATATCTTTGACAATAATGTGGAACGAAAGTAATGTTAAAGGCGTGTTTAAAAATTTTTGTAATTATTTTCGACAATACTATAAACAATTTCTAATTGTTATAAATAATTTATGTGATTTTGTTATAAACATTTAAGAGTGTGTTTGATACTCTAAACTATGCTGATTAAACATTTGGATGATAACTTAACAAGTTTAAGTAATGTTAAAATAATCCAGTGGGATGGAAGTTAAACATTTGAAAGATTTGCGTCAATATGTATGAGTTGTCTTGTAGACATTTAAAGCTTTAAAAGGAGCTGTATTCTTACGCAAGTGTGGTGTGAGGAGTGCGCCCCATTTGACAGGTGTGAGTCAGGTTAAGGAGTAGACCAGCTGGCTCGACATCTGGTTACAAGCGGGTGAGGTCGATACTCCGGCCTTGTGCCTATTTATACAAGTGCAATGTTTATTAAAAGGAAACCAAATGCTCTATATATGTCGTTCCCTGACTTCCTCATCCAATCCAAATGTGTATTAAAATGTTACGTTATTTTGAGCTCAAGGGAGCTAACATACTGTTTGATAATTTGCAAGTCCTTTAGGAGGACGTAGTCAGATTGACATAGGCTACTGATAGCCACGTTTATTTTGTTGAGTTGTGAAAATCATTCTCTTTATTAGAAAATAAAGCTTTTGTACAGCTCAAAGTTCTCGTCTTCGGTCTGGTTCATTTTTAAATGTCATGGTCAAGATTATTGTGAGAGCATACTTTAATGATCCTGTTGTCAACCCAATCCCCGAGATATTTATAAGAGGTAAGTAAGAGTAAGTATGTAACCCCGTCTATTTTGGTGTGTTCCACAATAATTTTTCTTGGTAACTTCTGTGTTCAAACCTCGGTAGTATCTGTCAGTGCCATTTTCATTGATGTAGCTGAGCTGGTGCGATTGATTGTTGGCAATCCGATTGAGGGGGCGGATATCTGACAGCCTACTATCCGGGTAAACGGGGACAGTACCAACCCGGCATTTGCCCGAAGACGAAGTGGGAAACCACGAAAAACCCCTTCGGGGATGGCTGAGGTGGGAATCGAACCCCATCTACTCATTTGGACCACCCGAGGCTGAGTAGACCCTTTTCCAGTCCTCATAACACTTTTCAAATTTCGTGGCAGAGCCGGGAATCACACCCAGGACTTCCGGGGCGGCAGGTAACCAAGCTGACCGCTACGCTACGGAGGCGACTATATTGGCTTTCACGGCTGGTAAATTAAAACTCAGCAATTCTTCAAGGTTTGTGCTGTGTCTTGTGTGGGGTTTCGCCTAGGACACCAAGCTGGCTCATCGGCGGGCTCTTGGTGTCCCCGCCCGGACCCCCTCAGGAGTAACGAACTACGCGCTACCTCCGTTTATATAGAGTGCAACTGCAATAGTTGACTGCAAGAACTAAAAGTTCAAGCAGCCTGAACCTCCCTATGAAGGCTCCCAAAAAGATGGTATATTGATTTTCACGGCCAGTGAATTAAACCTCAGCAATTCTTCTAGGTTTGTGCCGTGTCGTGTGTGAGGTTTCGCCTAGGACACCAAGCTGGCTCATCGGCGGGCTCCTGTAGGGGTCCTAGGCGAAACCCCACGCAAGACAAGGCACAAAACTAGAAGAATTGCTGAGTTTCTTTATTATATGTTTGATGATAATAATACTCTAATGCACGTAGGTTTCATTCTAGTTTTAAAAAAATATATGCCTTTAACTATAATGTTCATAATATTCTACCCACTGTCCAAAACCTCCAGTCAACATGAGACTTATTCCCCATAACCGTTATTTGATTTGGTGCTAATGATCCTTTAGTCTCCTAGGCAGAAGTCCCATTCTCACTGCCTGCATGCTTCACTAATCCAACCCAAATCCAACTTCAACCTATCTACTGTAATCCTCATTTCATGTTTCTAAACCTGCCTCTGGATAATCACACTTCTATTATCTATGTTTTGACCAGTAGAATGCCAGACATCCCGTGTGCAACCTTTGTGATGTGAACCCCCTCTTGAATAACCCTAGGCTGGAGATCAGAAAGTGGGACTTATTTACTGCACGATTGAAATTTCACAAAAGAGAAGGGTAACATACATAGAATTATGCATTTAAGGGTGCAATACCTCGGAGAGAACTTTATGTCAGTAGTTTCCCGTTGTAGTGGGGCCGTGAGGGACAATGTGTGGCACAGGTAAGCAGAGGAAACCAAGGAGTGGCAATTGGTGGCATTGTGTAATGTAGTTGTAGATATCCTCACCATCAGTGGGACCAGCAAAGCTTGACTACTTCCGTACTGATACAAACCTTCATAATAAAGTATATGAACCAATCAATTACGCATCTGCTGCATTGCTGCTATTAGTACACACACTCCAGAATGTTAGTGAAAAAAGAATTATGAACAGATTTACATGGACCCTGCTGCACCGCTGAATGAACACTGATCCATATAACATTACATTAAGTATCTGTGAAGCTTCTGTATAAAATATTAAGACACTGTCAGCCTTCCGAATGATGTCATTAAAATAATTTACTACATTTACATGGCGAACTCAAATCGATTTCAAAACGAACCTGTTTTCAGTACGATACCCATTTACAGGAGCAGTCTCAGTTAGCATTGAAATCGATTTCAATACGGAATATAATATATGGTGGCCAACCTACAGTTACGTTGGCTAACATGCATTAAACAGCAAAACATAAAAGACCCGTAATTAACATCCGACATTTTTCGACGGATTGATTTTAAACAGAAAAAATGGATGAGCGGAAGATTTTGAAGTTGTTTGTTCTAAACAAGATTATATTCAGTTTAATAATGACCAAATGTTATTGGTTTTACCTCCCATTTAACTACTGGAACTTGGAGAGACGCCTGGCTGCCGGAATGTTCCCCGAATGGGATCTGTAACGTGTCAGTGCCAGGATTCGATCCTGCAACCTTGGGCAAAACAGACGAGAAAGTTACCCATGCGCCGCTTAGCCAGTCAATTTATTCATAGCAGACAATTGGGAAAAGGAACGGAATAAGCAGCAATGCGAGAAGGTGTATTTTCACTTTCTCTGTTGACCACATTTTACGTACGGATACACCAGACCAGACATTAAAGGCAAACAGACGAAAATACACTAAAACTAAAAACACGTGGAAACAAACTACACGTATCAACCACGACATGAACACAGACAGAAACGAAGAATATGGGTAGAAAGTAAACAAGAAATTAGAGAGTTGGGTGACAGATGAGAGCAGATACGTTCGAAAATGTAAATCGAGAGCTCGCACAATCGCTTTCAATACGATACGCGATCACATGTTCCTGAACACCAGTTTGGATACTATCCAATCCCACAATTTTACCGTATCGGCCTTGAAAATTAATACACTCTGAGTCCCGTTTATATGACAGTATTCAATACGCCAAGTTTACTGAAATCGATTTGAGTTCGCCATGTAAACGTACTAATTTTATGACGGCAAATCCACCATTTTGTCTTACTTCCGTCCCCTAAACTCTTGAATCCGTCAGTTTGCCTCAACACTGACAGAGAGGAATATTCCGTGAAGTTCAGATGGCCGAGGGCCAAATTTCGGCGTGGGTAGGACAAGAGGAAACGAGAGGCTATCACAGCGGGGTTCCGTGACTCTAGTGGTCAATCATTATGCGACAGAGAGGTAAGTAATTGCTTTCTGCCATCTCTGCCATTTCTGCCGCTCTGCGCGTTACCAGCTCGCAGACCGGCTTTGCACAGGCATTGCTATGCTGCTAATGGAAATGTAGGCCTATCATCGTGCAGTCTAATAGGCTACACCAATAGCCTCTACATGTCACTAATGATCTCCCTAGGGCAATCAACTGGTGGGGCACAGTATGAAAAAATATTGGAGGCCCATCTGAATTATGCAGTACGTCTACTTACTTGTGCCAGGCTCCTCCGTCATTTTCCCTCGGTCAATAGGACAGATGAACTCCCTGTTCCACCCATTTTAACAATAACCTTAACTCGCTTGGTCAACTCTTGTTCTTTAGACCTTCGAAGCCTAGGGAGTCTATCATGGCCTTCTTCTTTTCTAACTACCCTAATTTTTTGAGGAGTCGATACTCATCCTACTGAAGTATAACTGTATGTCAACAAGTGCAAGTGAGCTCGATGCTACACTACTTTAAACATTGATCCCCACCACCACCTGTCCAAATGATGCAAAGTGTTATTAGATTTTTTCCATTCGCAACCAGTGAGACATGGGTGATGACCAAGGGGCTCTCATTTGAGCCTAGTTGTGCCAGAGTTCAATTTTCATATTTTTTTCTTATTCAATTTTCCTTAAAACATACGTTTTCAGTTGGGACAGTATTGCCTTGCAGCAACCAGTCTAGTCTGCAAGCCTCTAATTGCAAACAAATCACCTCGGTGTTCGACTGTTAGTAGTTAGCACCGCGGTCTTCTAGTCGTCTCGCTTTGAAATCATTAAACCCTGAATCTAACCATCGTCTCCTAGGACCTCCTCTCCTCCTACCCTCTACAGCAAACCTCATTAACCTCTTGGGTAATCTCTCCTACCTCTTTCTCTTCACATGACACCACCAACTGAGTCGGCTCATACGAATAGCTTCATGTAGAATGTTCATTTCTAACTTAACCTTTATCTCTTCGTCACGAATATCTTCCTACCATTGCTCCCATCTATTTGTCTCAGAAATCATTCTTACTAGACTCATATCAGTTAACTCTAGCTTATGTATCAGGTATCCTGAATCTACCCAGCTCTCACTTCCATACAGCAAGGTCGGTCTAAATACTGAGCGATGTGGGGAGAGTTTCGTCGCTACACTAAATTCTTACTTACAGAATGCTGTACATAGCAACAGAGAACTCACTGCATTGGCTTTTATACATCTTGACCCTGGAGGAGAGAACCGAAGGAGATGCCTTCGCTGCGCTTCCTAGCGCAAGCTGCTGAATCCAAATGGCACGCCCACTTTGGGGAGCAAGAAAATGGCTGTTCCAATGCTTAAAGCCGTAAACGACTCCAACTAGTCTTGGATTTTAGTGACATACAACTGCAATGAAAAGTCAAGATTTTTTTCTTGGATATGCAGAATACCCTCTGTACATCACGATACTTGGCACAAATAAGCTGCATTATCGTTTTAAAAGACAATTTAATTAGACATATGAGTGTACCTTTGCAAGGCTAGTTTTGTAAGAAAGACGCGGCAAAACGTAATAATACGCTGAAACACTGATTAAATTGTATACAGGTGTCTGAAGGTGCGAGTTATACCAAAGGAGGAACATCTGGTGAACTAATGATGCCGAACTAATTACGGTATTTACACCAAATTGATTTTTACGTTCTCATTGGTGTTGAGGCATTCTTCAGTCTTTAGTCCTAATTTCGAGCACAGCCAATTTCACTTATTGTTCGTAAACATTTTGATATTTAAGAATAGAACCTAAAAAATTAATAAACAGAACACTTATAAAAGGACTCATATTTGCACAAAAATACGGTATAGCCTATACATTTTGGTACCGTACGGTATTTTGTTTGTGGGGGAGAAACTTGGCGATTAGCCTCGAATTGATTCATTACGTAGGCCTACCGTAAGTATTGACCGACAGATGTTTGATAACTTGGGATTTGCAGAGAAATTGCTTTTTTTTTTTGGTATGTAGGGTAATCATGCTGAGATTAGAATTGAAGAGTTATATATATATATATATAACTTATCACTACTGCTCCAGCATGAGTTAAGGTGAAAAAAGGCAGGAAAGATATCCTGCAAGGATAACTCAGAAAAGACCATGCACAATGCCTCATGCAAATCACGGAACTCCGAATACAGGATAAGGTTACGCCCACTTTGGGTGCAGCGCTTGGCTTCACTCAAACGAGCTCAGGGCATCTCCTCTTACTCTTTCCTCCATGATCTTGACCCTATTTTCTTCACCACACTACCAACGTGAGAGAATACACAGCCCAAGTAATTAATGTTCGGTAGCACTGAATGAGATACGAACGAACGATACACGTTTCTATAGTACATAACTTAGCCAGAAACCATATCAAAATACAAAAAAATAAGTGAGGAAATGATGTAGTAATAATGTTTACTCCTCCGCTGACCATAACCCACACAAAGTCCCATTTTTAGATCACGACATATATAGGTCAAAGTCCAGCTGTGTCAGCCATTATGCGCGTGAATTATCGTCAAAAACAGTATTGCCAACCCCCCACATTCGGTACTATTTGATATCCGGTATCGCTGAACAAAAGAGCGCCGTCAAGTTAATGTGAAAATACACCAAGTTTCAGTCTTAAGTTAGCCATGGATTGTGCGAGTTAACAATCGCCAATTTCAATCAAGAATATCAGTAGTACAGTTCGCTACACTCCAAATATTGCATCATCATGACCAGAAATTGCGTAATCCTGATGACGTCATTCCTGATGACGTCATGGGTCCTTAGAGCGAGCACGTGGTCCAGGAGCGAGCATGTGCAGTGCACGTGTTAGCGTGGGAAGAGGTTGACCTTTTGGCTTGTTTGTGCGATGATGATAAAAAGTTAATGGGTGTTGACGTCATGGGGGTTGTTTATTAGGATGTTAACCGTCATCTGACACTCATGCGAGTGTGAGCATGTGTGCCACTATCAACAATCCACACATGTGGTGTGCAGCTGTTATGTTTTTTTTTTTTTTTGTCCGCTCGGGCGGGCTGAGCGGAGAGGCGGTTCCCATCCACACATGTGGTGTGCAGCTGTTATTGTTTTTTGCTTAGGATGCTAACCCTCATTTGACACCCGTGCAAGTTTGACCATGTGCAGCAGTGTGATTGATCTCGTCTGCGGTGTTCGCGTGAGACAGAGTTGACCTTTAACGTCATTGGCTAAGAATGTAATCTTTGACTTCTTTAAGCAATAGTGGAAAAAAAGAAATGTTTGCGTTAGAAGCTAGTTTGCAGCATATGGTTTCTGGAGTGTGGGTGGGGGTGAAGGATATATAAATGGACGAGTGCATGGAAGAGTTTAACTTCTACTTTTGCGCGAAGTGTGTGTGTGTGTGAAAGAAATAAAGAAAGTCAACGACGAGGAACAAATTGTGTGATGGAAGCTCTAACGAAGTTCAATAACTTATCATCTTGTACTGAGTATTCTAATAAGAAACTAGCAGAACTAGTCATTGATTTACCATATGTGGTCCAAATTATTCGCCCCGTACAGACGAGGTTTGGAAGAAAAATAGTGGTGGACATTAACATTGAAGATGAAGTAACAAGTGTATTTCTACCAGCAGTATTTTCAAAATTAAGCGCATCCGAGATCGATGAACTAAACTCAATGGGAGGCACACTGATGCTGGTGTATTTGGGGGTGAAGAACCGCTCACATCAAGTCATTTTGAAACAGTACTCGAAGGCAAACTGATGACGGTGTATTTTGGGTTGAAGAACCGCTCACATCAACATGTTTTGGTGAGTATTGGATTATATATATTTTATGTATTGATTGATATAACGATTGATATATTTAGTTGCTAATTATTTCTTAATTTGTTTAATTTTTCAGATTATCTAAAAAACTAATAAAACAACCAGCATAATGAAGTGGAAAACTGTTAATTTCCTGAGTGGAACTGAACATCGATCGCACCCGCTAATAGAGTATCATCGTGTATGCTTTCAACAACCGGAAGAAGATGATAACGAGGTGAGTCGTAATGAGAAAGAAGCTTGTTTTAACAAATGGACATCTTCGAGTGGAATTTCAACATTTTCAGTCTACGTTACCAATGTTAGCAAATCAGATGATAGTCAGCGAGAGGTGACAGAAACAGTTCTAAGATATCTATTGAAAGAATTATGTGAAGATGAACATTTTATTTGTTTCTTCGGATACAATACATTTGATGAAGTTTTCAAAATCGAATTTTCCATGACTTGTTACGATGTAACAAAATTGAATGTGTATAGAAACAATTTGCTTGGTAAACTTCAGGATGAATTTCCTTTTGAGGCTGTTCATTGTTCATTGGAGATTACAGGCAGTAATTTATCACAATGGCTTGAATAAACTTTAAAAGATTATAGGTTTATGGTAAACCGATGTTACAGCAACTGCTGGTGGTGTATTAACAATAGTGCAAATTGGACGTATGCTTAGACATCAGCGATGGTACACCAACTGTTGGTGGTGTATTAACTTTAGTGCAAATTGGACAATTGCTTAGACAACACCAACAATGACCTCGCCTCCTAGCAAACGTAGAAAGGTCGATATTGTAATACATAATAACAGTGAAAATATAAGAAACCAATTGGACGATGCATTTGAAAGTGTTTCTAATTTTCGAAGTGAACTAAACGGTGCTATTTCAGTATCATACCAAATCGGGGAAAACACTCAAACCGAGTTGATTGAGAACAGTGATGAGTTGATTGAATGTTGGAGAGTTATTAGTGAGCACATATTGCAACAAGCTGTGAATTTCGAAGAAATTACAATTCAAATAAAGGATGAATCTTTCTTGAGCTGTGAGTTAATTGAAACGGCATTCAATTCTAGAGTGTACACACTTGCAGTATCAAATGTTAAGAATGAGTTTTTGGATCCTCGCGAATTTTTAGCGAATGCTAATATTTGGTTTACAAAGTATGTTAAGAAAGCGTTAACTGTACAAGCTTTAAAGGTGAATTCAGTTTTGTGTGCACAATATGTGCTTCGCGACAGATCAGAAACGAAATATTTTGCTATCAAAAATGAGGTAGTTTTCGAGTATACTGATTTAAATGAATTTTATAATAAGAATATCATTGAAGGTACATTGACAAAAATGAGCGAATTTGAAGCAAATGGTTCCGGGTGGGCTTTAGAAAAAATTCATAGTTTGAGAATTAATATAAATAAATATGTTGGATTTCAAGTAGGAATGTCCAATACTAGTCGATTGCCTGACGTAATAGTCAATAAAAATGCAGTGCTAAATTTGTATGATACAAAGGAAGCTTGTTTTGCGTGGAGTGTGGTTGCTAGTTTGTATCCAAAAACTCGAAACGTGAATCATCTTTCTTCCTATCCTAATTACAGAGATGTTTTAAATTTAGATGGTATTCCAATTCCGATGGAAATGAAATATTTAAACAAGTTTGAAAACCAAAACAATATTTCTGTAAATGTGTTTGGAGCACAATATGATGAAAACAATTGGGTATGTATGGGAACAAACGAAGTAAAAGGAAAAAAAAACTTTTACTATTGTACCTTTGTATGTATCAGATAAAGTATATGAAAGGAGTGTAGACTTATTGATGTTGCAGATTGGAAACAGTGAAAGTTATCACTTTTGTTTAATTAGAAATCTTGCTCGCCTTGTGCGTTCAAGCCTCACTAGCACTCACAGAAGGATTTATATATGTAGACGTTGTTTGTCATATTATTTTCTTGAGGATGAGTTAAATGTTCACTTTGCAGACTGTAAACAGTTTCCTGTTGCAAAAAGCATAATGCCGACTGATGAACAAAGATTTGTTAATTTTACAGAATTCCGAGTTAAAGATACAGTTCCATTTATAATATATGCAGACACTGAATGCGTCTTGTCTCCAATTTCCTCCTGTTTTCCAAATAGTGACAATCATAACTCTACTTTAACACATAAACATATTCCTTACAGCATTTCTTTATACCTTCATTGTAATTTCGATAGTGAATTGTGCAGTTTCAAGCTCTTTAGGGGAAATAATTGCATTGAATTGTTTGTAAAGGAACTTTATAGTATTGTGGATAAACTTCAAACATATTACTTAACGGTTAAGCCAATGATAAAGATGACCGAAAATGAAGAAAGATTATTTTTGTCAAGTAAAATGTGTCACATTTGCGAGAAACCGATTGCAGTTAATGAACTCAAAGTACGCGATCATTGTCACTTAACTGGAAAATATAGAGGAAGCGCACACAATAGTTGTAATTTAAATTACAAAGTAACAAAGGTTTTGCCTATAGCATTTCATAATCTAACGGCGTATGATGGACATTTTATAATTAAAGAAATTTGCGAGAAACGTGATGGAGAGGTGTTACATAATCCTGGTAATATAAGTTTGTTAGCGGTGAATATGGAACGTTATAAAGGGTTTACAAAGTATGTACGGGCTAAGAATGGATTCATTCAGTTAAGATTTTTCGATACATATAATTTCTTGTCCTGTTCACTAGATCAATGTTCATCTTCGTTAAGTGAAGATTCAAAGCAAATAACACGACGTTATTTTAATGATGATGCACAGTTTCGACTTACTGCGAGAAAAGGTGTGTTTCCCTATGAATACGTCACGAGTATGGATGTACTTAACGAAACTAAATTACCTGAAATATCCAAGTTTTATAGCAGTCTTAATGATCAAACAATATCGAATGAAGAGTATGAGTTTGCTCAATCGGTGTGGGAAACGTTTTCCTGTCAAACATTAGGAGAATACGCCGATTTGTATTTAAAAGTTGACACACTTCTTTTGGCTGATGTCTTTGAAAATTTTAGATCGAATGGCATGGAAACTTATGGCATTGATGCAGCTCATTTTTACACTGCTCCATCTATGTCTTGGTGTGCTATGAAAAAGATAACCAATGTTCAACTTGAATTGCTTCAAGATATTGATATGTTACACTTTTTTGAACGATCTATTCGAGGAGGAAATGTTCAGTGTATAACACGACATGCGATTGCTAATAATAAGTATATGAAAACTTATGATGAGAAAAAGCAAGACTCCTACATAATGTACTTTTACGTTAATAATTTATATGGATATGCGATGATGGAATATCTTCCAACGGGGGGCTTTAAATGGGTTGCAAATGTTGAAGGCTTTGATGTTTTAACTATTGATGATACTTCAGAAATTGGATATATTTTGGAAGTAGATTTGACTTATCCTCAAGAGTTACATGACAAACATTCAGATTACCCTCTATGTCCCGAAAAGTTGACAAAGCTAATGGCTACCCTAGATAATAAAGAACGTTATGTTTTGCATTATAGATTGTTAAAGCAATGTATTCAACTAGGAATGAAATTAGATCGTATTCACAGAATAATTGAATTCAATCAGAGCCAATGGCTAAAACCATATATTGATGTGAACACAGAGAAACGAAAACATGCCAAAAATGATTTTGAAAAGAATTTTTATAAATTGATGAATAATGCAATTTTTGGTCGTTCACTGATGAATGTGAGGAAGTTAAGGGACATCAAATGGGTCACCAAATGGCATGGAGCTCGTGGTGCTAGGTCTTTAATAGCTAAGGCTAATTTTAAACATAGAATTATATTCGATGAACAATGTATGGTCATCGAGATGAGTAGACTAAAGATTTTTGACAATCAACCAGTATATGTTGGTGCATCTATATTAGATTTGTCTAAATGTAAAATGAATGACTTTCATTACAATGTTATTTTAGCAAATCCTGAATCAAATGTGAGGTTGTTATACACAGACACCGATAGTTTTATGTATATATTCTATTATGATATTTATGAGTTCATGAAACAGCATTCAAATTTGTTTGATACTGGAAACTATGAAACAAACAATCCTTTTGGCATTGTGAGACAAAATAAAGGTGAAATTGGTTTAATGAAAGATGAAAATGCTGGAAGGATTGTTGAAGAATTTGTGGGGTTACGACCCAAAATGTATGCAATAAAATTGTGTGATGAAATGAATAGCTTGTGTAAGGCTAAAGGCATTAAGAAGAGTGTGAGTAAAAGTATGAATATTGATGAGTATCGAAAGTGTCTTTATAACAGAGTAAAAGTCAACAAAGTTCAAGTTTGTATAATTTCAAAATCTCATTCTGTATTTACTGTTCGGCAAAATAAGTTGGCAATTTCATCAAACGAAGATAAAAGACACATAACTGAAAACGGAATTGATACTTTACCGTTTGGTCATTTTTCTCTGAAAAATGATTAGAAACAAATTGAGATTAAAGCAGTTCATCTCACTTACTTTATTTCTTTCACACACACACACTTTTATGCTGTTAATAATACTAATTTTTGTGTGTTCCTTTGCTTATGAAAAAAGAATAAATAATAACCCAAATTTTTTGTGTGTATTATTTAAAAAAAACACCTCCCCCACCATTCCCATTTTCCAGAAATATAATTATATATGTATAATTACTTTATATTACATATCATTTAGTAATGGTGCGTTGTAAGAGGAGCAACTCTACCACTCAATATAAACGAACAGGAAGTGGATCATTAATCAGTCGTGTACTTAATAAAACTATTGATAATTTACCCGTGGAATTACACATCCCGGGATATGAATATTGTGGACCAGGAACAAAATTAGAAACGCGATTGAGCCGTGGTGATCCAGGAATAAATATATTAGATAAAGCGTGCAAAGAGCACGACATTGCTTACGCAAAGCATAAAGATTCAAACAAAAGAAGAGAGGCTGATGAAATTTTAGCTTCAAAAGCTTGGTCTCGTGTAAAATCCCGTGACGCATCATTTGGAGAGAGAGCGGCTGCACTAACAGTGGGTGGCATCATGAAAGCTAAGTCTAAAATTGGAGGAGGTAAGCGAAACTTAAATAATAATAAAAAAAAACAAGAAAAGATTAAAAAAAAGAAGAACATCGAAAAAGCAAGGTGGTATATTACCCCTACTTCCGATATTTGCAGCCTTGTCGGGCTTGGGGGGTCTAGCAGGCGGAGCAGCAGGGGTGGCGTCTGCTATAAACAAGGCGAAAGCTGCTCAAGAAGAACTAAAAGAAATTAAAAGACACAATCGAATGATAGAAGCAATGCGAGGAAAAGGAGGTCAAGGCATTTATTTAAATCCTCCTGCATACAAAAGATAATTAACCAAATACCAAATAAAGCATTAAGTAATTTCGATTTAGCTAAATACGCACATCAATTAAAGATTCCAAATTTTAGAGGAGTCTTTATGCGAGATACGTTACCAAGATATCCTCGAAAAAATGAAAACTGTATTGTTAACCTTGAACCGATGGATAAATCTGGTTCACATTGGGTAGCTTTCAGTAAACGTGGTAAATATGTGCATTATTTTGATAGTATTGGTAATTTAAGACCACCATTAGAAATTTTAACATATCTTAAAAATTGCTATCTACAATATAATTTTCATTCATATCAATCGATTACTTCTTCGATTTGTGGACATTTATGTTTAGTCTTCTTGTATTGTATAAATAAGGGAAACACAGACCGTCTTTAAACATTTCAAAGATGGCTTTCGAAAGACGGATAACTCTTGAAGGTAAAGGCTCGAAGATTGATGTTACATTGGAGAACCCGATTCATCTTGTAGGAGCGGAGTTTTTTGAAATAGGACTTGCAGGATTGTATACATCTAATTCTATTCGAAATGTTACCAACAGAAATAATAAATTTCGCATTCATTTTACTAATTTTTTATCAATTGATTTAGTGGTACCACCGGGTATTTATGAATTTGAAGATCTAGCCTCAGCTTTTGATGATTTACTTAGTTATCACTCATTGTCGAAACTTATACCAGAACATTTAGAAAAAACAAAATTGTATGTGGAAGAGGATATAGATGGAAAAAGAGACAACCGTCTCGTTTTGTCTTCCCCGTTTAATATTGATTTCACTGTAGCCAACAGTGTAGCAGGGCCTTTAGGTATTGAAAAGAAAGTTTACCCTAAAGAGAATAAAAGAGAAATTGAAATTCATCGAAATAGAATCGATAATGAAGTTGCAATTAACGAGAATAATAACATTTTGGCTATAAAGTTGAACGAAGCGGATAGAGCGATTTTAATAATACCCAATGCTAGCTATACGTTAAAACAATTAAGTGAAAAGATTAATGAATTATTAGTTGAACATTTATTAGGCGACAAAGACAAATTCCCATCATTTTATATTAATTATGATAAAGTCTTTTATCATTGTAAACTACATTCGAAAGTGTTTGCTATATATTTTGGTGTTGCAGATTCTATTGCAGATTTGTTAGGCTTTTCTCATAGAAAGTTCAACGCAAACACAACTCATCATTCTGAATATATGATTAAAATTAACACTGTTAATAGTATTCGAGTATGTTGCAACCTTGTGCTTGGTACGAGTTCCTATTTGAACCATAAACCAACACACTCTTTATATAATTTTAAAGCTCATGTTCCTGCTGGTTACCCGATTGTTGTACAACCAACAACAATTAATTTTTTGTCTATGAACACCAAGGTTATTCAACACGTATCTGTGCAACTTGAAGATCATCTTCAACAGCTCATTGATTTGCAAGATGAAGATTTAACTGTAGAATTAATTATTCGTCCAGCACGATATCTTGCTATATAAAGTAATGAAATACTGTTATGTTTTCATTCTACTTGAGTAAGCTTACTAGAAAACAATCACAAATATGGTTATACTATATAATACTCAAAGTTTGAAAAAAAAGAAGTCGACTCTGATTCGAAAAAATAATATAAATCAATCAGCTAAAATTTGTAAAAAAAACAAACAACGACATCGCACCTTGAAATCTAAGAAACAGTTATCGAGTAACAACAAACAATTCTTACAGTCTTTAGGCTATCGCGTACTTTAATTTCAATATAAATATATATGCAATTGTTAATCTTATTTAGTTTCTATCTATAGTTGAAGCTGTTAACATGTTTAGCATGTTTAACATAACAGATAAAAGAGAGGTTGACAACAGAGTTGTGCGACGAGAAGAAAGAGTTTATCAACCTTATTCAGCTAATAAATTCGAAAATAATGATGAAATTCGAATACCGATTCAAAATGAAGAAAACATAGTTTTATTATCAGAAGGTGTTCTTCACTTAGAAGGTCAAATTATTACTTCTAACATAAATCCGGCTGCTTCTACTACAGCACATCCTGACCAAAATTTTGGGGCTAATCTTTTTAGCGAAATTCGCATCACGTTAAATGGTAAAGAAATTGATCGTACACGGCATCTAGGTATAACAAGTTCTATAAAAACCTTTGTATCATATTCAAAAAACGAATATACAGCTTTACAAAATGCTGGTTATTTTCCCTCTTTAACAACACCAGCAAGTGAAGCAAATATTGTTGATAGTAACACAAAACGTTTTCATATAATACTTCCTTTAAGCAACCTGTTAGGAATAGCAGAGGATTACAGAAAGCCGATTTTAAACTGCAAGCATGAGGTAATACTTCTCCGATCGTCAAGTGACGCACGTGCGTTGCAATCGACAACCGAAAACGATCTTTCTAAGGTCAAGTTATTTAAAGTTTATCTAAAAATTCCCGTTTTATTATTATCAGACGAAGAACAAATTAAAAGATTAAAACTAATGCAGAAAAATATTCCCATTCAGGTTGGTTTTCGATCGTGGGATGTTCATGTCTTGCCTTCTCTTCCTAGAACAACTAAATATAGTTGGACTGTCATGACTACTTCTGAAACTCAAAAACCGCGTCAATTTTTATTAGGTTTTCAAACTAGAATAAATTTACTAAACACATGCTCTTCCTATTTCGACCATTGTAACATTAAATCTATAAGAGTTTTTTTAAATTCAATTTTTTATCCCTATGAAATGCCAACTTCTGAAATTGCCATAAATGACTACAGCGAGTTATATGACATGTTTGTTAAATTTCGTAATGTATATTATCAGATCGATGATGTTCGTTCAGAGACTCTGGTTTCACGAGATGAATTTAAGTCTCATTGTCCGATTATTGTAATTAATTGTCTCGAACAAGTGGAAGCAGTGAAGACATCTTCAGTCGATGTGCGAATTGAAATCGAGACGAGTGAGAATATACCTGAAGATACAACTCTTTATTGTGTTCTTATTCATGATCGTCAAATATCTTACAGGCCATTAACGAATGAAGTAATTATCTAAACCAATATTTGCTAAGTTATAAGCAAGCAAGTAATCAAGTATTCTCACTTTAGTTGCAATCATGGAATTGACAACAACAAACTCTCCTTCTACTGATGCTGGCACGTGGAATAAGAAGCAACCAATAGTTGCAGACATTCGCAAGCTACCAAACGGCAGTTTGGAACTTGCTTACTGTATGTTAAATAACGGCAATATACCTTCATTCAGCCCCGTGATCACATGGGTTGCAGCATATTGTGAAAAAACTCTTTCTTCCTTTTTTGAGTCTATTAAGAATAAATATGATTATTTAGTTGTATATAATTTGCCACAGGAATTTTCTTTGTTTGCACTAAAAGCACTTTCCCCAGACTCATTATTCGATCTTAATACGATTGATGGAATGTCAGACCTAATGTTGAGGCATAGCCATCGTTTACCTACAGATTGTCCAAAACATTTACCATCTCTAGCAATGGGAAGCAATAGTTGTGCTAAATTCAACGTCAATGCTGTTCAACATTGGTTAAATTCTTCTGATGGCATCATGAAAATCGTGTGTTCGATAATAAACAAGTTTCGAAACAGTGGACTTCGAGGTTTTAATAAGTTTGATTGGAACTACTTTCCTATAAACGTGCTGACTATATATGAACCACAACGAATTCGTCTAGAGTGGGAACATCTACCAGATCATCTAAAGAGGAAATTTCAACTCTTTCATCTTCGCTGCAAATGTGACAACTGTAATCGCTATCTATAAAAGGTGATTAATTTAAATCTACTAGTGTCGTTGACAGCTATACATATTTTGTTTTTAGTTTGCTTTTTAACACAGTGTATATTTTTGTCTACAGAAAATAATCATCTGGACAACTAAAAAGAAGAAGAAGATCATCTCAACACACCCACACTCATCTGGACAACTAAAAAAAAGAATGAGATTACTTCAAGAGAAATAAAATTGTATTAATTGTAATTCTAAATGAATAAAGAAGAAAAAAAAATGTCTTTTGTACCATTTCATATTAAAGTTCTTATTAATGATCAATTACCTCCTCACTCTACATGTAAATAAAATAATAATATTGTCAGGTGAGGGATTCGAACCCTCGCTTTCAATTTCTGAAAATTAGATCTTAAGTCTAACGCCTTAGACCGCTCGGCCAACCCAACACATGCATATTAGCCAACGTGTTTTGTTGATTCATGTCAGTTCGCATTTAGCTTTGTGTGGTGAACATCTTTTCTTTGTGAAGTAAACCAGCATCATGAAGTATTTTAATTGTGTAAAGTATTCCAAAAAACAGTTAATGCAAATGATATTGAGTCAAAAAGAAATGAATTTAAAATCTGAAAGAGATCGGCTAAAAACATTTAAGACCTGGTCTTCAGACAGTTTTACGAACACTGCATGGTTAGCAGCTGCAGGATTTTTCTATTTTGGATATAAGGATATGGTTAGGTGTGCTTTCTGTAATCTGCAACTTAGTTATTGGGAAGAAGATGATGATCCGTTTGAAGAGCATAAGAAATGGGCTTTTTCTTGCCCCTACGTAAACAATATTTCTCCTAGCATAGAATTGAAATGCGAATATGAAAGACTTAAAACTTTTCAAAATTGGCCTCTTCCCTGTCCAAACGAATTTTGTTTAGCACCAGCAGGATTTTATTATACTGGTCATGGTGATAAGGTGAAATGTATATTCTGTAAGATTGAAATTGAAAATTGGAGGGAAAACGATAATCCTTTAAATGATCATGAAAAATGGGCGCCATATTGTCCATATATAAGAGGGTTTTACGTCGGCAACGTTGATTTAAATCCTGAAAATCCTACTATTATTCCATATAATACAAGTTATGATACGTGTGGAAGCAATATATGTTGATGTGATGTGATTTTTTGTGCAGTGTGCATTCTCAGACGTAAACGTAGACATGTTGAAGTTTGTTAAGCAGTCATACACTCTACCAGTAATTTCATTTACTAATGCTGAAAACCAGAGTAAAAGTGAAAAAAGAAAGCATGGTGTTTTACTACCGAACACAATTCGATGTATCATTTGCGGTCCATCGAACTGCGGCAAAACAAACGTAATGCTAAATTTATTGTGTCATAAAAATGGAGTTCGTTTTGAAAACGTTTATATTTATTCTAAATCACTTGCTCAAAGTAAATATGTTGAATTAAAAAAGTTTTTGGACTCCATAAAAGAAATAAAAAGTGATTTTTTTCCGATAATGATGAAGTAATGCCTCCAGAAATGGCTAGAAAAAACTCTATATTTGTTTTTGATGATGTAGCCAGCAATAAACAACAACACATGAAAGATTATTTCAGTAGAGGTCGTCATCACAACGTTGACGTATTTTATCTTTGTCAAACATATTCTTGTATACCTAAACATCTAATTAGAGATAACGCTAATTTTTTAATTCTTTTTAAACAAGACGGAACAAACTTGCGTCACGTATATAACGATCATG
Organism: Meconema thalassinum; assembly: GCA_946902985.2. Classification (NCBI taxonomy): domain Eukaryota; kingdom Metazoa; phylum Arthropoda; class Insecta; order Orthoptera; family Tettigoniidae; genus Meconema; species Meconema thalassinum. The sequence continues at coordinate 47,395,016 of OX336395.1, forward strand.
TAAATACAGATATGAGCTATGAACAGTTCTTTGATATTTGTTCGTATTGTTGGCAAACTCTAAGTTTGGTTTTTTGGTTATCGATAAAGATAGCGATTTACAAAATGGTCGATATCGCAATGGTTTTGATGTTTATTTTCAGTTATAAATATGACTTCAAAAAGAGGTAAATGGCCATTCGTGTTATAGCTTTTGCGTGGTTAACAACTTAACTATGACATCGTTTAACAAAACCAATAATGTGTCTATCGGACGACCGACTTCACGACATGATATTGCAACTAAATCATATGTTGATGATAAGCTAGTGCAATATGGAAATCAACTAACAACAACAACAAGCGACGGACATCTAAGTATTAACGGCAAACGGTTAAAAAATGTTGGAATGCCAATACATGTTGAAGATGCATGCAACAAAGGTTATGTAGTGAAGTTATTAAATGAGCTAAATAAAATCGAGTCTAAAGAAGACATACAACGAAACTTTAACGAGCTTAAAGGTTTAATTTTTTCAATTTGTAAAATAGAGAAAAAAGAACTTGACTTTCAAAACAAACGTCTCGCGGGCTTAGCTTTACCATCATCTGCAAATGATGCAGTAAACCTTATTGCAATGCAGCAACATACATCGAATATAAAAAAATATCTTGAGACCCGAATAACCGAAGTGTTACAACGAGTAGAATTCATTCATGGTTTAGTGCGAGAATTTTCAGAAGATCACTTTCCGTATGATCAAGATACTCTCGACTTGGGTAACAAAAGAATAAGAAATGTTAAAGATCCAATTCAAAATCAAGATGCGGTAACGTATTCTTTTCTTAAAACTCATGTAACAAATGAACTCGATGAAATTAAAAAATCTCTTTTGAATATAAACAGAGATGATGAAACTGTAGATATGTTAAATAGAAGAATAACAAACATATCTCAACCAATCGATTCGTTAGATGCAATAAACAAATATTACTTAGAAAACTTTGCTGCCTCTCGAAAAGATCTAGAAGACTTAATCGCTAAATTTAATAAACAAAACGTTTTAAACGTAGACGATGGTGGAACTTTAAATATGATGAGTAGACGAATTACTCATGTAAACAACCCCATATACGATAACGATGTTGCAAATAAGACGTTTGTTGAGCAATATGCCGCTTCCCAACGTGAATTTGATCAATTGAAACAAACTGTAAACAATCTACAACATCAAAAACAAACAAATGTTGAGTTCCCTGTTAACGACCAAGACGTGACAAATAAACGGTTTGTAGAACACTATGCTGCTTCACGAACTGAAGTTAATCAACTAAAAGAAATTTTAAGCAATTTACAAACTCGTATTGAGGGTGTTGCTAACAATCTCAATATTGTTAAAAAAGAAGATCTTGAAAGTTATGCTGTTGAATCCAAAGAAGAATATAACAAGTTAAAAACTGAACTGGAAAAAATTGAGCAAATGGTTAACAAAGAACCACTCGAAAGTTTTACTGCATCCAAAGAAGAATATGGTATATTAAAAGATGAAGTAAAGAAAAAGAACTTATCGAAATTTATTCTGAAATTCTCCAACACACCATCAATCCATTCACCAGTATACACGCTTCATAATCATAACATACAGTACCAACTTCCCTACAAAGGCGTATTAAAACCAATTTTTGTTTCACCAAGATCTCCAATTGTGTATGCAATTTTAAATATACGTCAAGAGATTGAACTGGATGGCAGTGATATTGTCGTTGAAGAGCAAGATGAAATTCAGTTTCGACTTAGAGACCCTAAAAAACATAAAACTGATGATCTTCCTCTTCAAATCGATTTTGAATATACTATAAATAAGTAAAACAACCACAATTTCCGTTTAGTCATGGAGAAGAGCTCAAAGATTAAAGCTGAAAGTCGAGTAAAGGATAAACTTTCTCGCTTAAAAAAAGATGTTAAAGACAAGTATCTTTCACTTCAAGATGATGTTAGACGAAAAGAATTAGATATAGAGACTAACTTTAAACCAGTAACAAGTTCATTAAATCAACTTGTAGCTATTGCTAATACGTCGACTCAAAATAAAGAAAATCGAAAAAGAAAAGGAAAATATGACGATTCTGAATCCACTGCTACTTCAGACGAAGAAGATGGAGATAGCATCAAAATAATTTCACTACTTAACCGCTACTTTGATCCGTTCATTAAACAAAACGTGGATAGAACATTTGGTATAACGATAAGAAATGATAAACAATACTTGGGACGCGAACGAGTTTTCTTTGATAAAAAGTGGATAAAAGTTGGTGGTGAAAAATTTCCTATTACAGAAGGTCTACTTGAATTGATTCAAAGGAAAGTACCAGACCCCACTCTAATAGATAGGAGTGATTTAACTTCATATTTGAAATTATTAAATGTTTCAAACGTGCACAAAAGAAATTATACAAGCAATGCAGCTCCAAGAGGAACGCAATCTTATAAGTATAGACATATAATTGAACCCCTTCTCACTGAAGACATAGATAGAATTATAAAAACAGCAGATGAAAATGAAGAAGCAAATACTACAATGCATACTGGATATGGTCAAAAAAAACACATCGCGCCACAAGCCATTTGGAAATTTGAAGGCGGAAACAATATTGAATTCGTTCACTGGAATGAACCAAACAAATTGGTATCAAGACTTAAAAAATTAATTGCATCGAAAGCTGCAGGTCACACAGGACTAGACAGCGAAATCTTTGCAATAGAAGAAGAACTAAGAAATGCTGGATATATTGAATAAAAATTCCAACGTTTGTAAAACAATGCACAGTATGTTATAAAACATTGTTTGGAAAATAACTATGAACGAAATCAGACGAGAAATTGCAAAAGAACTTCACGCACCGCTTAGAAAAAAGTTTAAAAGACGACGTGTTATTAGCAAAGGAATCGATGACCTCCATGAAGCTGACCTTGTGGACATGTCCAAACTTGCAAAATGGAATAATGGATTTAAATATTTATTAACCATTATTGACGTTTACTCGAAATATGCATGGGCAATTCCTCTTAAAACCAAAAAAGGAAGTGAGATTGTGAAAAGCTTAAAATTTGTTTATTCTCAAAGTAAAAGATTGCCGAATTATTTTCACACCGATCGAGGAACGGAATTTTATAACAGTGAATTCAAAACATGGTCTCAGAAACAAAATCTAAAGCATTATTCCACTGGCAGCTCCATTAAAGCGAGTGTGATAGAAAGATTTAATCGAACTCTTAAGGAATCGATGTGGAAAGAATTCACAACACGAGGTTCTTACCGATGGGTACATATTTTGCCTGAGTTACTAGTAAAGTATAATCACAAAATACATCGCAGCATTGGCATGAAACCTAATGATGTGAAAAGAAACAATCCACCCCGCTTGCCAACACAATATAATGAAACTTTAAGAAAACCAAAATATAAAATCGGTGACATTGTAAGAATATCAAAAATCAAGAAACACTTCACTAAAGAGTACGAAGCTAATTGGACAACAGAATTATTTACAATTTATAAAGTTCAAAATACTAATCCACGAACATATCTTTTAAAAGATAATAAAAATATCCCAATATTTGGTGCGTTCTATGAAGCAGAGTTACAACGAACAAAACATCCTAATATTTACTTAGTCGACAAAGTACTACGTAGAAAAGGAACCCGAGCCTTCGTATCTTGGCTTGGATTCGATTCAACTCACAACTCATGGATCCCCAACAAAAATATCTTATAATTAGAACAGTGTAAGTTTTTTTTATTTTTTATTCCTCACAAAGATATTATTATTATTATTATTATTATTATTATTATTATTATTATTATTATTAATGTGTCTCTATATATATATTTTTCAGCTCACTAAAACCAACACACGCAAGAAAGAAAAGAATGATTGTACTTACCCGTGCACAAGACCAGCATATTCCACTCGGCAAACAACACAGCATCTTCAATTCTCTGCAGCTTGTTGGAAAAAGAACTACTTACCACTTTAAGAACGAAGATCATATCATTTTTCACTAATTCATATTATATAATTAATGTAAACCACAAATGATCAAATAAATATGTTTTTAAAAAGATTTACACCACACAAAATTATTATTATTATTATTATTATTATTATTAATTTTTTTTTTTAACACCCACTGTCCAACGTCCATTTAATTAACAATTTGGACTACTTCTTCTTCTTCTTCTCCACCTTCTTCGGCATCCATGCCATCCATGCCTGCACGATCTTCACCCCCCACACTCTCTTCCTCCAGCGGCGGAAAATCGAGCAGCTCAATACTGTCGGAGTTGATTGATTCCAGCCGCTGAATGATTACCCCCAATATGTGGGGGGTTACGCCATCCGACGTCAACTCTCTGCAATGCTGGCGGTCTCGAATTATTTCTAATAGCTCACAATTGTACATGTCCTGCTGAAGATTAGTAAGCCCGTTGAACCACACATCCTCTTCCACTTTGAACGCGCTCACGGCGAAGTTTAGCCCCAGCCTCTCTGATTGCTCTCTCAGAGGATTTTATCTCATAGAACTGCTGGAGCTTAACTAGAAGACTTCCATACATGGTCATGTTGATTGTTAACTGAGTTGCTTTGAAACTAAGTGTTACTTCATAGCTATGTGCTCTTATATATTGTGAATATCAAACTGCAAAAAGCTATTTTAAACATTTTCACATGGAGCTCTGGGAACCAACATCCAATCTCGTTCTCGCATTAAAAATTACAGACTTGACTAATGACGTCTGGGAATCTAAAAACAAACAGATCGAAATTCATTTCACACACTCAAAGTTATACATGTCATATAAAACACTTTAACCAGATTGAGATCATGAAGCAAGCCAGAACACAAAAAATGTTAACATCATTTAAATTAAACAGACATAACATAGCGACAAGGAGTAACACAACTCCACTCCCACGCTGTGGTAATATATGTCGTACTTAAACAGAGTGTAGCATTACAACATCAGTTTACTTATTTGGCATGCGCGAGCAAAAACTTTAACAACCATGCACCACATGCGCTGGCTGGTCTCATGGCTTGCCGCACGGCGCGAGCAAAAACGGAACAGCTGCACACCACATGTCTGGTAGCGATCCGGCTATGTCGAGCGCCACACCGTACACTCTCATTCAAAAGTTATGACACCCAAGACTCTCTACACTTCCTTGGAAAATTACCAAAATATAATTCAATAATCAATCAATAATTAATAGCCATGATACACACGCTGTCCCGGGAATTAAATAACAAAACACAGAATCGAACCAAGAAACTCCCCTGTAGGAGTGGAAGAGGAGTCTGAATTTCGAGTTAGCATCCTAATAAACAACCCACATGACGTCAACACCCATTAACTTTTTATCACCATCACATAAACAAGCCAAGAGGTCACCCCCTTCCCACGCTAACACGTGCAGTGCACATGCCCGCTCCTGGACCACGTGCTCGCTCTAAGGACCCATGACGTCATCAGGATTACGCAATTTCTGGTCATGATGATGCAATATTTGGAGTGTAGCGAACTGTACTACTAATATCATAACGCATCAATGATTTTCATTCAAACCAATGGTTCTTGCCTAGCCCAGTATTTTAATCCAGACCAATGGTTTTTGCCTGGACCAACAATAATTGTTAGATGGCGCGGCCAGCAGTCCATATAAACACCCCGGTTTTTATCACGCACAATAGGGGTAGACACTCATCAAGAATTTTCATCAAAACCAATGGTTTTTTCCTAGCCAAATATTTAAACCCAGACCAATAATTATTAGGCACAATCCAATACAAACCTTCATTTCGCCCGATCGAATGGATTTTGACAATGGTTTTAGCCGGCGGGACGCACCATTATTCTGTAGCTTATTTTCTATCCCACATGTTGGCAACAATGTGTGTTCCGTTGAGTGCTCCTTGTTGACACTTGAACGACATTCAAGCGTGGTTGGATCATGGCAGCCGTTGTTAAAGGCGCAATAAATGAAAACACATATTAAAGGTATTTAGCACATATTTCAGGTGCAGTATTGACCATGGTTACTAATTTGAATATGTTATGTCAACTAAAATATGAAACAGAATATGTCTGATGCAAGTGTAAAAGCTACGTTCTGGTCTCATTCAGAATTATTAAATCCACCTGCTCCCCTTTTGTTCCTTTCACCTGGCATTCTATTTTCTTGCATTTCATCCCAATCGAAAAGACCTTCGTCTTTGAAACTCTGATCTTCATACCATCCTCCCTACATTTCAGTTCAAGTTCAAACATATTGGCTTGCAAACCTTTGACGGAGTACGTCATTACAACCAGGTCATCCGAATAGGCCGACAACTTACCTTGAAATTAACCGAGCCAGTTTATGCCCTTCAACAAATGGTCCATGTATAAGAACAGTAGCAGTAACAACCTTGAACCAAGAACTCATCCTACCTTCAACTCTCACTGCAGCCTGATTATCAACATAAATACTTTTGATTGCCTGTGGCAGCCCTTCCTCGATACCAAAATCCCTCAGGATGATAAGAGTCTCCTCCCTGGGGGCTCTATCGTGCGCCTTCCCTCGATACACAAACACTATTGTCAATTCCTCTCATAGCATTTCTCACCCTGTATAATTATAGCAATCTTTCCTGCTACCTTGCTTATAAATTGGAGCGAAGAGTAGCTTTGTCCCGTCAGAGGGTATATTTCCTAAACCACATGTCAATTCGATTACCCTATGCAACCAATTCAGCCCTGCTTTCCCACTATACTTTACCATTTCAGGCTGAAATTTTACCCCTGCCGCTTTGCAACATTGTAGTTAATTTGCCACCCTCTCTACTTCTCCAAACGTGATACTGTTCCCATCTTCATTCTCCTCCAGCATAATCTCAAAATCCTCCACATTGCCAAATAACATTAACATATACAGGGTCTTTATTTTTGCTTGGAAAGACGGTTCCGCTCGACCTTGACCCCCAGTCCCCGGCCAATAGCCGGCTGTTACAGGTTGGCGCGAGCCATCTCCGGCCGTATTCGCACGCTCTTGCTGAAGTTCACGTGTGAGCTACGAGCGAATTGGGAGTTTTATAAACCTACTGTGTACTGTATATCATATTGTATAGTGGTTTATTGTGATGGTGTATAGTGCTGTAATGACCCATGCGAAATATTCGTTACGTGAATATCTGCACAATACGTACATAAAGTGCAGGAAGTCGTGCGCAGGAACAAGACAAATGTTTTGAGTGAAATTTCCCTGGACACCAATTCCTATATATCGGAGAATAATACAACTGGCTAAGAGATTCAAACGTACAGGTTCAGTAAACAATAAAAAAAAGAAGTAAAGATCGTTATTTTCTTACTCATGCTAAATTAATTGGAGTAACCGGAAGCTTTATAATGCGATGCCGATTATGTTTGGCAGCGTGTGGGACAAAGTTTCAGCATATTCTGTAAACATGGTGAGTAAAAATTCATGATACTGATTTTAAGCACCGCATTCTGCCGTACATATGCGCGCGGTAACCGGAAACTGGGCAGTCACTGGCTGAGCGCGTGAGCGAGAATGTCCTTGCCAAGCAAATATAAAGACCCTGTAGCGTGTTTTCGAAGTATTCCTGCCATCTTCCCAGTGCTTCCTTGGTATCTACAATGAGTTTCCCTAAATTATTCAGAATACTACTGATTTCTTCCTTTCCTCCATTTCTATGATTCTTTGCAACTCTCCAGAAAGGTTTCCCTGCCACTTGACCTAACTTTTCCAATTTATATCCAAATTCCTCCCTTGACTTGCTGTATTACTGCCTATGTTAATTATCCTGGAGACTTTCGACCCTAATCCATCGGCAAACAGCACTCCTTATGATTCGAGAATGAATTTCCTACAGGTAACCCCATGTAAGCCCAGAAGTCCAAAACACGTTTTGTTACCCTATCCACATTCCACTTACACTTTACCTTCTCATACCCCACAGTTGTAAACTTTGGACCCGCAATAACAAAATAAATATGTTCAGTGACGGATATAATAAGAGGATATACGATTATGCCAACAAATCTTATTCACATACATTTTTTGAAGTTTGAATCCTTAAACAAAAGAAAGCTTTTCCTTATTATGTTGTCCACTTACTCATTTAGATGATGTCTACTTGCATCACTCTCTTCATCTTGGGTTTCTTCCTTTACATCCTAGCGACAAGAATGAATCATTAATTACTTTGCTGTCTTCTACTCTATAAATAACAAATAATGTAACTTAACAGAACAGCTCACTGAAAGTAAGGTAATATCATCTGTAAAACAGTCGGAGGATACATTTGTATTCTCCATTATATTTTACTGGATTATAAAAGTCATCCCTTCTTCTGAAACATGAAAGCCATCAGTCTTCATAGTATAATTAAACCTAAGTGTGATAGAATATGTGAGGAACAGTGCTCTAAAGGAAGTAATAGACTTAAAAATTGAAGAAAGAACACTTAATTCGACATTTTCCAGCAGTTAGACTGTAAGGGATTTTTACCTAACTGCTTCATTTCAATCACATATAATAAACAAATGACTTTGCCCTCCCAGCTCAATGAACGTATACATTATTCATACAGTATATGCCAATATTCTACAAGAACTTTTTCATAAATCACTGCGCATATTTGAAGAAGACAATTCAGATGCGGTTCATGAGGAAAATAGCTGGATCCACACTACGGGATAGGAAAAGATCTGAGATGATCCTTGAAGAACTATAACTAAAACCAATTATCAACAAGTACAGTAGTAAAGATCAGCATGGAAGGACCATGTACTACGTAAGAAGCCCGGCTGGATCACCAGACGAATCCTCAAATACCAATCTAGAGGCAGTAGAAACGTAGGTCAACCAACGAAGAGATGGAACGAGACTGTGACAAGCCACCTGGCCTAACACTTGGTAGGAAGAAGTAGAAGAAAGACTATTACATTCTCAAAAAATATTAGAGAGTGTGATGTAGACGATGTAACATAAATATTGCCACTTTATGTTGCTACCAACTGCATCAACTGGATCCTTTTATGAAAATCAGCACCTTTCCATTTATCCGAGTTGTCAACGAAGGTGAAATTTAATTCTACAAGGCAACCTGAATGAATATGTTCCCTTCTTAAGGCTGGCC